>OX365958.1:15894572-18373943 GCA_947247005.1 Spisula solida
CGATATTTGAGAGGTTGATTAATCGTGGGGATTAGATTTCGTGGTCGGGTGAAACAACGAAATCAACGAAAATTAAACTCCCTCGAAAAATAATGATTTTACAGTAGTATGCACAGCTAGGCATTGTTTACATGTGAAGTTTAATAGAAATCAGGAGAACAAGTGCACACAAACTTTTGTGAAGTCCATCCATCCAGAAAAAAGTTCAGCACAAAAATGGGGGACATAATAAAGAATGCTCCCTTTCAGAGTTATGTGAGAAACGACATCAAATCTGAGTAGAGCCAATGACTTAATATTTGTGTGATCTTTTTTTCACAATTAGCAGAAACAAGACTTATTTTGCAGATTGTTGAGTTCCCAGTCAAAGGTTCTAGAACAGGTCTTCATATTATGAAGTACATTAATGCCAAATATGAAGCGATACTCCCACATGTTCATGTGCTGGTGTAGGTCAATTGGTTGCACATTTGAGTGTTTGCTACCATATATCTTGACAAATTCTGTCCTATTTGCTATTTATCATCATTAGTTTAAACATGCTTATTTACATTTTTTACATATCAATATGTATTTTAAAATAAGGATTAGACTGGAAGCTATGGACTTACACAGATCTTTTACTTAGATGTACAATACCTTTGTATCTTATTTTTGTCATGCGAAACTTTCAGAAAGTGGACAAATAACATGCTGAGCGTCGAGTCAGTTCAAAGCATTGAACTGAAATATCTCAAATCAGCAAAATTCAACATGAAGCATTGTGAGAATAGATGTACATATTCTAACTGTTGAACTAACCTGTTCATGTGAGCATATATAGTCATCTATAAATGGTTCACCCAGATTCTCTCCTTGTCTGAAATACAAATACAATGGTATAATAAATGTGTCACCAAGTCAGTAACTAGACTAGAAGGTTTTTTGTCTGTCTTCCACAAAGGGCCTTAACTTATGATTAAGGAAAACAAGCACATACAAACTTTGTGGCATTCATCCAAATAGACATCCTTCCGCACAGACTTCCAGCCCAAATTGATAATCAAAATGTTTTCCCCAATTTATGCAGTGGAGACATCATAACTTAGTCAGTATTGGTGTCTGAGTGAATTTTTCATAAGTAAGGTAAGATTTCAAATTACAATGTACAGATTTAAAAATTCTATATTTAATTTTAATGGTAACTGGAATACACTTTAGACTAACATACATTGAAGAGAATTGAATGCTATCTTATATCAAATATATTTTTCTGTGTAAGTGGATATTTCTGCAGGTCAAAATTTCAGCAAATTTTGAATTGGAGACATTTAGTGTGCAGAAATATTAGCGGACTTGATTATTTCTTTATAGCATTCTTTGTATACTTTAATACTGAAATTTACGCCAAAGGAAATGTTTGTTAATTTTAAAGAATTCGCAAAATTCACCCCGATATTTCACCTCGCTAACTTAAACACATATATTGTACTTACCCTCTAATACAGGTTATCCTAGCTACTGACATGTGACTAGGTCGTAATGTTGATCTCGTGCCATCACTTCTCAACTCAGACTCTTCCTGTAAAACACCAAACATCAGTCATGTTGAAAACACTTGACACGAAGCAGACAAAGAAGACCCTATGTACATGTACATCATTGTTTGAGATGTTATAAGAAAATTTACATGGGAGAATCATAAAAGCTCAGCTTCCTAGAAATATGGACATACCGTGAAAACTAAATTTATAATAAGGTCTATAACTCTGTTGAAACTATTAAACGGGAAAAACAGATCCCTATGTTCATGCAGTTTAATATACATGAATGACAAAATTTATAATACAATTGGAAACATACCTCAGAGGTATCAATAGATCCTGAAAATATTGGCTGCATTTTTGCCAAACAAAAGGCATTCAGCCTCATTGTTTCCAAAGATAACTCAGGTTTGTATTAAAGAAAAAGACCTTCAGTGCAGATTTAATTAACTATAACTTTTCCATTTCTAAAGATATCTTCAACAAATAACTTTTATTTTGTTTAGAAATGACAGCCAGATCTGTTAGCATTAATAGGAATATTGACAACCCTGATAACTAACATAAACCATGTTGTGCCTGTCTGGCCATGTACAGAACAAATTCATCAAGATAATAATCATTCTAATTGTATGAAAATCTGATCAAACTTAACCTGATTCAGAGACACAAATTCAGCATCAAGTCCGAATATATCTCCTTCTTTCGGTGACTCTTCATCAGATAAAGGTGAGAATGTTAACTTGCGACGTTTTGGGTTGATAAGGGTCGATTCATCAGATAACACAGTCGTTGTAATAGGATTCAGAACTGAAAACATTAAAGTTTGGATTTCACCATCAAAGTTTGGATTTTACTGGTGACCTTGTGAGACCTGAACCCTGCACATATATGTAGTGCATTCTAACTCCAGTGGTCTAATGTTAGACCAGGAAATAGCTAGTTCAATCACAGAACATAACAAAATTGTTCAAAATATTATTCATGGACGTATTCACCACAATCATCTTAAGCCATTCGAACGGATTCAAATTTATGCTGAATTACCTCCCTGCTTTAATTGGTACAGAATAATTCAATTTCAAAATAAAAAAAATAACAAAGAACAAGACTGCGTTCACTAAACGCTTATGCCCCCTGTGGAAGCCTTGTCCATCAATAAGTCTAAGTCCAAAATTAGGTCAAGGTGAAGGTCAAAATGGGGTTAGGTGGGACAGGCGTGTGGAGAGTGTTCATCCACAACATCCATGCAAGTATGAAAGCTTTGTAGCAAGCCATATTAATGCTAGAAGAAACGGTCAATTTGGGTTAACCAGGACGGACGGACGAACGAACGAACGGACGGACGGACGGACGGACGGACAGGTGAATCACTATATGCCTCCCCATCTATCGATAGGGGGGCATAAAAAGACTGAAAAAATTGGTATGGAAGATGGTTTGAGGAATTCATTAGTGTTATGCTAATGTTAACCGGTATCTTATAATAAGATTTTCAGATACATTTTTAGTTATAATTTATATGTAAGATTTTTTGTATGGCAAAAACAACATGTATAGTCCGTTAGCTACTAGGCTGGACCCCCATAAACCTTATATATCTTAAAAAGTATGATGCCAATTAGACTAAAAATTGGTATATCTTCATAAATCAACCTTACCAACTCTCATAAATTAAAACAGAATTTTTGGTCCACAGAAAAGTGTACTTTGCACTTACTTTCAATGTAAAATTGTAAGTCTAAAACAGGGTAAATACGTACGGGTGATTGAAGTGACTGGAACAGCAAAGGTAAGCAAACTGGTCCAATATAACTGTACATTAAGTAACACACAAGTGACGATTGCAAATATAAAATGAGGCCCATCATCAAAGTATATGTGTTTGACGTTTAAGCTCACCTCAAGACTCAACATTTTGTTTATACGAATGATCATTACAATCAGAAGGTGGGCCTCAACTATATACACATTGATGACCAGTCAAATGTAGGTCAAAGTTATCCATATATGTCCCGTTACAGTTATTACAAATACAATAGCATTAGTCTAACTACCTGATCGTAATGGCTAAGTTTACTCCCTGACCATTTGTTGATTAAAATCTAAAATTTAATACATTAGACACAATGGTGAAAAAATTAATGAGTTCGTAAAAAATTCTGAAATTTAAACACAGAGTTGGTAAAGGTAATTCAGTGTATCATACCCAAATTTCAATCAAAGTGCATAAGTACTTTGAAAGATATTTAAGGTTTATGGGGGTCCAGCCTAGTCGCTGACTGACTATACTATACATGCATTTTTAGTTAAAATTTATATGTATGATTGTTTTGTAAGGCAAATAACAAAAGTATAACTCAAACGCGATAAATTGAATACAAAAACAAACAAAAAATCCGCTATATTTATCGTTTCTGAATATTTAGGAGCATGAAAACTTTACATGTTGTGCTAAATGTTTGAATGCTTTCATTGGTAAGTGTTACGGTCCTTGATTTTAATCCATAACAAAAATATAGGCAATATTGTGTTTGTTTTTGTACTGCAATTTATAGCGTTGGAGTTATACAACATATGCGTTTCATAACTCAAGCACAATAAATTACCAAAGCCATAATCCTTACTATGAACAGATAATTATGTTACGGAATTCTGAATATTAATCATGAAAACAGCTGTTGTATAAAACTGTTTAAGTTAATCCTCTTATATTGGTAAGATTATGGTGATCAATAAAGATAAAACATGTAGAGAAAAGTTTAACAGCTTTCATCATACCATCATCATAAAGCTATACTGTAAAGTTGTTAATATTCAAGATGGATCAATTTTCGTTGATCTGGCAGGTGAACTAGATCGCGAAACTAATCCCCTCAAGAAGACATAATAAGAGATTTTTCTTTAAATACCCAGAATATTAAATCCATGAATTTAAGAAACCACCAAATTACCATTTTACCATAATGCACGAAATTTAATACCCGCAAAAATTAATTATTTTACAGTACATTAAATATGCATAGTTGATGGAATATTTATAAGGATATTTTACACAGTTTGCAATAGGAAAGATCACTTATTCATATGCAAGTGCCCACTAGCAGTTGATTGAATGAATGAACAATAAAATCACTGATAGATAGCTGGTGGGCACATACGAGGGTAACTTAAAAAGTATTAATCAGTGGCCGATAATACGTTTAATATTCAATCAATGTGTATAAAAGTGGACATTTTCTGAAAGATACAACCTTTGCCTAGCTAACCAATAAAATAATATTGCAATCGGTAAAATATCCATTCACCCGTGTGGCATTGAACCAAAATGAATAGAGGTATGAAACACTGGAATTGCGAGAAAATAAGGTATATTAGTAGACGTAAGGGTTGATATTATTGGTCATAATTTATATAAGTTTTATCCGATTAATTTGAAATTTGCAGATTTTATGCACCCTATACTTGTTTAACTAGTGCTGGGTCAACATTATTGTTTGGACAGTCTAAATGGATTTAGTTGTACAAGGAATCTGCCATGTTCGAAATACTCCAAAAACTGCATTTTGCTGGGACGGTACCCTATACGTTGTTGCTGCATGGTACTACCATACGTCTTAAGTGTAAAAGTCAAACATGTAGATTGTTTACACATGGAGATATGTTACTATCTTTCACATGATAAATATGTCCTGAATTATCATAATTTGTTCTTTACTACAGCCCAAAGAACATGATCACGTGACCAAAAAATACGTATTTTAGATTTATAACGTCATATCCCTAATACAATAATACAGAAAACAAAAATAAAAGCACATGATAGTGATTTCATATAAGACGAATTACATTAAATGGACAACATGGGTGAATTGTCTTTGTTTATCATAAATATGGGGTATACCATTACCCCACCTACTTTTTTAAAGTTGGGCTCGATCATAAAATTTTGTTGTAAAATATAAAATAGAGGTAAAAATGATTAAAATCGCCCGACGAATGAAACTACATATAATAAATTTAAATCTAGAAAAACTAACATATTAAGAATAAGTAACTGTTTATTTACCTGGTATATAACTAATATTAATCAGAGTGTAGGTGTGGTATTTTGAGTATCTGTGTGACTTGTTTATATTGCTATAGTTTGATAATAATTTACTGTTTTCAAAATTATGCATTGCCATTTAAGAGTACAATGATATATATTGCAAATCATATCAATTCAATTTCAGTAAATCTGAATGACATTTGATAACAACGCTCAGAAATAGTATGAGCCCATATAACACAATTTTCTTACGCATTTTTGAGGTATTTTTTGTCCAGTGCTTTAAACCATGTCCTGTTTGAATATCAATACAATGGAAATGCTTTCATATTAAATGAGGAAAATACCACGAATGTCTAGCTGAGGGATTGTTCTTTAAGAAAATGTACACTTTTTATATAGTCAGAGGCAATGGTGTTGATTTATCGCCCACTGATTAATACTTTTTAAGTGGCCCTCGTATGAATACCCCTGTACTTGAAAAATTGAAAATTGTGTACCTGTAATGCTAACAATTACACAGTTACCTTTTACAGGTTAAATGAACAAAACTGGCTTATTTTCTTCGCTCAAGACAACTGAATCATTGTTTAAAGTATCTGTTGCAGGAACAATTTTTGTTCTTTAGTAATCAGAATTGTGAGCCAGGAAAACTTATGATGATTGAAAATGTTGTCTGAATGTTTGTTTATTCCGGTCTAACGAAATTTCTGAACTATTTTTCACCTTACCAGTTTCCTAGAGTGTAACTTAACCAGCACAAACTTGCCCTTCCACATTGTGACAAGAACCAGTGACTTCTCCACAAGGAACCAGTAACTGCTCCACACGTGGAGGAAATCAAGATTGTGGTTCAACCAGTCAATTGGGGGGATAAGTAAGAATTCAACATCTGGGTACTGTTTTATCAAAGCACTTACAAAAATCTTAAAGTTACGCTCAAATTTAAATTCTTTATTATTCGATAACAACTGCTAAATGGTGACGGGTATGGTTTGTAGGAGTTCAGTAACTGAATCATTATTAGTATTGCAGCTTAATTTATCACAATTCATATTTGTAAACAAATTTTAAAGAATTTAAATTTGAACGTAAGTTTAAGAATTTCGCAAGTGCTTTAATAAAACAGTACCCAGGCCTCTAATTGCTCTATCAGCAAAACAGCCGAAATACCCAACTCCCACCTCCTCACCCGTTGCAAAAAGATAATTTTAAGTAGGTCAGACTGAATCTGAATAATTTAGTTTCATCAGCCTAAAGGAGGAAAAATCACAGGTCTGCAACATACTCATTCTTTTCAGTTTTAAACAGTGAAAAATAGCTAGCAGAGGGTTTGAAACTAGAGTTTGAAACTAGAGTTTGAATGATGTTAGCATCACATATAGTTGGCCTTACAAGCAAACAATGTAATTACATTATGTCTTTTGCTAAAATATAGTATCTATTGACCTATTTGAAGGGTGAGAAATGATCACACGAAAAAAATACAATCACATCATATTCATTTTTTTAAATATTGTTTTAAGTCCCACTGGTCAATAGGAAAAATATAGAGACTACCCAGTCACATTACCCTGGCACACAGGCGAGCAAGCAGTTACCTGGAACTAACTATGCTGAGCGTCAACCAAGGGAGATATACCAGGGGTGGTATTCAATATTGATCTTACTTGACTCAAGATAAGGACAACCAATCAGATCACACCATATAAAACTCTTGGTCAGTAACAGGCGATACGAATGGCTATCCTTATTCTCCAAATAAATAAGATCAATATTGAATACCACCCAGGACCATTTTCAATGACTTTGGTATGTCATAGCTGGTATCGAACCAGATATTTCACACTCAAAGCTGATGCTCTACGAACCAGAGATTTCACACTCAAAGCTGATGCTCTACGAACCAGAGATTTCACACTCAAAGCTGATGCTCTACCACAAGGCTATCAGGGGAATCATAAAAGCATAAGTGAATAAAATCCTAACAAGAAAAATACGTAACTACATTCTAGCTTACTCAGTTACTGATGAACAAATACAGTATTTGTACATGACACACAATTACCCCACTCAGTTGTAAAAATACAGAAGTTCCTTCCGTAGCTTTGGAGCAGATGTTGTTTTCATTGAAAAACCTAGTTGCATACATGTGCAGCGGACCCGAAAAATTGATACTATTATTTGAAGAAGACAACCTAAGGATCATTCTAGTGCAGTTTAGTAAATATCAATTAGGGCTGTAACTGCACCGGTGAATCGAGATCCAAACAGCCCGATACGATCGTGTTGTTTCGGCAGCTAAAATAAGAGGCATATCACGATTCATTTAAAATCTATTCAATTTCCGTTTTTTCGTTCATTTCTAAATTAAAACTCTATTTTTTAACAAGATTTCATTTGAAATCCGCCGTGGTTTCCCCCAGGAAGAATGTTCAAAACATACACGTAAATTCAGTCCAGTGGTTAGTTTCGAATTTGCTGAACTTGTACTTTCTATTTCAATAATTGAATACATCTCCGAGTTTCCTTTATTTTTCATGAATTATGTTGATATTTATTTTCACGGTCAGTTAAACGTATCTAAATACGTATCGTGAATCGAGAGTACCATATCTAGATATGTATCGTATCTTTACTGTTAATGCGATCCACAGCCCTAATATCAATTCAGAGGTTTAGGGGATGTCTTTAAATGTTTACATTCTTAAAACCTAGTTTATTGGGTACCACTAAAGGCTCATCGATAACAAACCCTTGTGCAGAAAAGTGCCATGGAGCACTACCTAAGTAGTCAATTGCACAGGAATGTGCTTGCCTAGCCTATCGACAAGTCGACCCTTTGGTGCAACAAGGTTGTATCTTACTATATACTATATAGAGAGATACAACCTTGTTGCATCAAAGGGACGAAGTGTTAGCTGGAATGCTTGACGGTAGCATGTCATTGCATAGATATAGAAAAGCGCTAAATAGCACTTTTTAGTAGCAGTTTGATTAGGCAATATCATAGATACAATAATACCAAGGGATTGTTATGTAAGAAAACAGACAATACTTACCATTGAGATCATAGTACTGTTTGATGTTACGTCGTATAAAGTAAAGGGTACATGGAACTCTCCATTCCAAGTTAAATCGGACTGCTTCTTCCTGTAAACGATAGAAGGTATATTAAACTACATCTATGATTAGATTGCAGGAGACAGTATATCATTATCTGCGCGGTGCATATTTCACAAATAACCTAGCACCGCGCATATTTCACAAATAACCTAGCATTTAAAATTTCACAGATCTAACCTTTACAGAAATCACCCCATCATTCGTTCAGTGGTTAGCACCTATAGCAGGATAGTGAAACATATACCCGGTAGTAAAAATTATTTATTTTTGTCAACTGATCGATGAAAACTAGAGGAGAATTACTTTTTTCTTCTGTGGAGAAGTTGCTGGTTCAATGTGGAAGGGTAAATAAGTACTGGTTAGAATACAGTCCACGAAAACTATAATAAGATAAATCTAACCCCATATAGAACCAAAACAATTAGTGAGGAATGGCATCAAACCTGAATAATCAACTAAACAAACACTAATTAATCCATGGAAAAATGAACAAGACTGCATTCAGTAAAACGCTTATGCCCCCGTGGAAGCCTTGTCCGTAAAAACTAGCTAAGTCAATCAGAGGCCATAATTCTGTAGAAATGTTAGATATTGATACATGGCTTTAAAAATGTAAGGTTTTTATGATGGTAATGCCAAGTTTGAAAACAATGCCTCGATGAACTTTGAAAATATTTGAATGTCAAGAACTTGAAAGTTTTGGTTAACATTTTCAATGGAACAAAAAAGTGCATGGACAGACTAACGGACAGACGGGACAATCACAATATAACTTCAGTATCAGTAGATACCAGGCCATAATGAAAACAAGACTGCGTTCAATAAATGCTTATGCCCCCTGTGGAAGCCTTGTCCATAAATAAGTCTAAGTCCAAAATTAGGTCAAGGTGAAAGTCAAAATGGGGTCAGGTGATACAGGTGTGTGGAGAGTGTTCATATACAACATCCATGCAAGTTTGGAAGCTTTGTAGCAAGCCATAATGATGCTAGAAGAAACGGTCAATTTGGGTTAACCAGGACGGACGGACGGACGAACAGACGAACGAACGGACGGACAGGTTAAATACTATATGCCTTCGATCTATCGATACGGGGGCATAAAAATAATTTTTGCTTCATACCATGAAGTGAGCATATCAATAGAAGTACAAACCTTTTCAACATCCGAAATAGAGAAATCATTAAACAAGTAGAACTGTGTGGTTGTAACTCCCTCTTTACGTTGATGATAGGTTTCTCCCACTTTAATATGGCTGACAAGATGGCCGCCACCTTTACTATCTTTGATATGTGACACTGTACCATGTAACTCGTAATACTTGGTATTAGCATCTATAAATGTATCAATACAGAACAATAAATCAAATGAATACTTCAAGAGAATATCAGGAATAGATAAAAACAAGAGATGTTCGTAAAACATGTATGCCCCCATGGCAGTCCAATAGTCAAAAAGGGTGAAGGTCACAGTGACCTTGGCCTTTGACCTACTGACCTCAAAATCATTAGGGGTCATCTACTGTTGCTGACCAACCTCCAAGTAAAGTTTGAAGATCCTAGGTCAAAGCGTTCTTGAGTTATTGAACGGTAACCATTTTATACGACCGACCGACCTACCGACAGACAGACATGTGCAAAGCAATATACCCCCTCATCAAAAAGGGGGGGGCATTAAAATTCACCTGGTTAAGTTATCTCCTAATAAACACAGTAAGCTTGGTACAGCACTGGACTGCCAGCATTTGATTGTTGTGTGCCAGACGGCAGTGCTTTAACGGTCAATTAACTTAGTGTTTATAGTTCACATCACATATCATCGTAATTTTCCCCGAAATTAATAACCAAAAATAATTAACTGTTAAATTGTCCTAATAGAAGGTTAGAGATATAATATGACAACTAATTATAGGATCCGTCATGAGTTGTCTTTGGAGATCAACATTTCTTAAACGAGTCTAGAAAACACAGGTTATTAAGCGAGCCTTTGGTGAGCTTAATAGTTTGTTTTTCATAAGAAGTTTGAGAAATTTTGATCCCAAAGCCAACTAGTGACAAATTCATAGTTAACGATTCAAAACAACATCAGAAATGATGAATTTAAGCCAACGACATTACGGTTTCGTGATTTGTTCTGACATTGAAGATCATGGTATTAATGTGATAAGATCATTCTCACCAGGATTCTCAGGTATAGGATCTTCATCTGAGAACTCTTCAATCTTCAAGGAGCCGTTCTCTTCTAACTGAACTTTTAAACCAAATGGAATCCATACTGGATCATTCTCATCGTCTGTGTGTATCTTCATAATATCATCTTGTAACCAGCTGAATCATACATAGACGATCATACATGAGTGATTATTACCATAAAATCCCAAGTATAAGTCGATAGCATGTATAGCATGCAGGAAAAAAAATGAGAGAAGATTCAAGGGAAATAAAATTTGAAGGAAATCGAGCAAAAACGTGAAAATTAGAAATGATTTGTTTTGAAGCAATCAGGAAAATCAGCCACCATTTTGGTGTTCCATAATAAAAACCAAATCGTGGGTGTGTTCATAGCATCTGCCCTGAACAGTATTCGGAATGTTCCACTCCGAACAACTTGCGAACAAAACGGAACAGGAAGTAAAATGTTTAAGATGACTAACATTGTAGTTGCATCCGTAAAAAAGGAAGAAGAAATTTGCATGTGCATATATTTAAATGTGATTGTTTGCTAGCAATTGCCCGTAATTGGAAAATAAAAGTATTATATTCTATTTTATGCAATAAGCACATTTCAAGTTGTTGTTGTAATCAAGTGACTGTTCTGGCTGCACCACCTCTTTGGTGGGCACAGAGAGAACATGTTCCGAACAGTGTTACTGTTGGTCCATAAGTGTGTTCCATTGTCCAGAATGTGCAAATCAGCGTTACGAACACATCCCGTGATAATAAGGCTTTGCTGAGTGTCATTTTGGTTTTGTTGATGAGTTAAATGAAACAAGATTCAATTTATCACATAACCATAGGGAACGCTCATTATCCTTCAAAATGACCATGTATGATGCATAGGCTTCAACCAAAATTTAGCAATACAGCGAGTCTTGATGACTTTGGAATTATCCTGAAGTCATGGGCTGATCAAGGCATTGATAGGCTGACGTCAGGTCAGGCTAATTAAAACATTTATTACACACTCTGGGAGTACCGAATAATATTTCCGGCACAGAAATAATTCTGTTACTGAAATTTGCGAGATAAAGATCATTTGATATGAAGTGGACAAATAAAGTAAACAAGAAATATCACTGAATGTGATGAATACCCCCAGATACTGCTTGACACAGTTTTGCAAGCATCAAAAGTCCAAAGTATGACAACATTTATAAGTGTAATAAAATAAAGGGCCATAACTCCCTTAAAATTGTTCCGATCGACGTGTGCTGATGGTATGCACAACAAGACTTGGTACTGATCAGTCAGGCAAAATTTCTTTGAAATCTGACCAATGGTAACAGAGAAATAGCGTGGACAAAATTTGCACGGACCAACCGACAGACCAACCAACCTCAAGCATGACTCCAATATAGCCCCCATATACTATGTATCTGGGGGTGTAACAAGTGATCCAACATCAACAGAGGTTGAAAAAAAATGTATTGAATTACCTGGAGTCTTGTTCATGTCTAAACCTGCATCCTTTCTTGGTACATTTCCGACCGTACCTACACATGACTGTTGTAGATGTGAGGGGTATAGGTGAAGATGAGGTGGACGACACATTGTCTCCTTCTTCCTTCTGTTTCAATAACTGACAAATAAAACAAGTAAATAGGTAAACACAGGGGTTTAATTTGACTCCAGAGTAGGAGTTTTGACCCTTGAAAGTTCCAAGAAGCCACATTATAAATCTCTAGAAATTGGGTTGAAGGGTCATTTTCTCTTAAAATCATGGGTATTTTGCCTATTAAATGGTAAAATTTAGTCAAAGTATCAAAATGACCATTCAGATTCAGAAGCTAAAGGAACCCCTGTAGACAATCTTCATTGTCAGGGTTTTCATTATTTACCAATTGCTGATAGAATACATCATTTAAAATTGTGGTTGGAGCTGTTGGGGGTTTTTTTAAAAACAAAAAAGGATTTTTAATAAGAAAATTAAAGAAAGGGTCCTGGCCGAATCGGTCGTTTTTTTGCCGACATTCTGTTATCAATATTGATGAATGAAAACCCTGCATTAAACCTTCAGTACAGTTGAATTTCGATGATACAAACAATTTTGGCTCAAACAACCTAGTAGAAACTTTGGTCCCAGCAAAATGATTATTGTACTAGTAGACAGTAGATGCCTCAAACAGGTAGATGGCTTGAATTATTTTCCCAATGCATGGTGACCTTGACCTTTCACCTTCACAGCACATAATCATTAGGAATCATTTACAGATGATAACCAACTGCCCAATAAAGGAAGAACTTTGGCCCAACCAAGTAAGACAGATTGGCAGCAAAAGGGGGTTGAACTAATTGCTAGAAAAAAATGCCCTAACAAATACTCCAAAATTATGTAACTAGGCTCTAGCAGCGAAAGGGTTAATCATTACAAGTGTACTGACCATCAGTTGAATCTTCCAGAACTCGAGATCTCGCGGATTCTCAAGCTGACAATTGAGAGCAAGGACATCTGGTAATGTAAGCACCTCTTTACTTTGTTGCTGAAACACATCAAACAACAACATAACATTGAACACCAGGGTACTGTTTTATCAAAGCACTTATGCCAATAAGCTCAATTTTTTTTTTTTATAATTCTTTCATAACAAATACTAATTGGAAGCAGATA
Organism: Spisula solida; assembly: GCA_947247005.1. Lineage (NCBI taxonomy): Eukaryota > Metazoa > Mollusca > Bivalvia > Venerida > Mactridae > Spisula > Spisula solida. The sequence continues at coordinate 15,908,098 of OX365958.1, forward strand.
TGGTTTGTAGTTGTTAATTGTCTGATACATTATTTATATTGAAGATTTATTTACCACACTTTGAAGTTGTAAAAGAATTATAAAGAATTATAATTTGAACAAACATTGACTATTTCCATATGTGCTTTGATAAACAGTTCCCAGTTGTACAACTCCACATGCTTGTGACTACTTGTGATTGTATTAAATACTGATGTCATTTATGCAACAGGAAATATTTGTCATCAAGTGCGTTAAATAACAATTTCCACCAAAAATATGTTAAAACCATCCCTTTAGACAAGTGGTTGAGTTTCCCCTTTTAGTGTGGATGGATAGGGCTCACTCTATGGCCACATCACACCAAAAACTAAATCAAAACAGTACAAGTATTTCCCTTGCGTTCTGCTCAGCATTTAAAAGGGGAAAATATGGCCTCTATTCTCTCATACCCTCGTGGCAACAATTACCACCAGAAATAAGGTGATGAAAGTGATAAATATTAGTTCCAGAACACTGGTCAAGCATACTGGTGTGGGTTCCCTATACTATAAAATCACAAGTTTCAATAGTCCACAAATATATTATTCTGAAGTAGTTGGTCAGGTTAAATATTTGCGATTTTCAAACATCAGAAAGAACTATATCCTTCGTTTTTCTTCTGCGGTTTAAGTTTACAATCATAATTTTTTACCAAATTCGCGGAAATAGCCAAAATTAATCCCTCACAAATATTGCTGATTTTACAAGATTTATTTAAAACAGATACAGTATAACCTGGTTTATCCAGAACCTGTTTTTACCGGCAACCTGTCTTAACCGGCATGGTTTGTCGGTCAAGGCAGAACTCCACTGTATTTCTATTACATGGACCCTTACTTTAACGGAACCTGCTTTATCCGTTATCCGGCATAGTTTGTCAGTCCGGACAATTGATAAAATTAATAGTGTGTTTTAACACTTAATTAACCGGCATTATAGATAATAATAGAAGATGTGTATCATCATCAAATGTTTTTGCACATAATCTTTAGGAAAACTAAACAAACAACAATTAACAACTATTTTATTACTAACTGACACCATTAGTAAAATGACATGTAAATACTAATGCCATTTGATACCTTTATTATTTGTTCATTTGTTATAATTTTGTCTTTTTATAAGCAATTATACAGTTATATGTATTTCTATAAAACCTGGTTTTACCGGCACACTGCTTTATCCGGCACGCTTATCTGGTCCGATAGGATGCCGGATAAACCAGGTTATACTGTACATATATATACTTACATGTTGTTGATATTTAGCACAATGATTACACCAAGCTTGTGTATTTTGTTCCAATGTTAGACTGTGTTCCAAAACTTGTACAAAACCCACAGGAACTGGTCCCTTGTTTAATCCTGTAAAAAAACATCTTGTCATAGCAGATATCTTAAGATCATTGACGTGATTAATACATCCCAACATATTATGATATATCACATGGACAACTTTGAGATGGCATCATTGCAGAACAGGAAGAAGACACCGAAGAAAATTAGAATAAATTTAAAATTTGAACAACTTATTTCCCAGCAATGTACAATAATTAAGCTGAATCCAATACTAACCCTGTCCTGAACAATCAGGGTAACTGAGATTGACTAAAGTTGTAGTGGACTGACGAATATTTTCCTGCCCACATCGGCATTTTAATGTAGTCACTGTATCTAATCCAAATATGTCATTCACAACCGAGCCTTCCTTCCTGCAACACAATCAGCAAAACAATATACATACAATATATAACAGGGGTCAAACTGAGGCACAAAGCCCTATCTTGTAAATAACATTGTTTAAAAGCTTTCTGAAAATGCAGAGGACATCCCCTTCCGCACCCTCCCCCAAAGTGCCCTTTTCACAAACTTGCACCCTGCCCTTTTCAAATCCTAGCGAGAGCATTGAAGGCTTATGTCCCGGTCCATGAAAACTAGCTAAGTCAATCAAGGGCAATAATTCTGTTGAAATGTAGGATATTGTTACATGGCTTTGACATTTTTGTAAGGTGTTTATAATGGGAAACAAGTATGCAAAGTTAGCAATGTCTTGATCGATTACAAACATATTTGAGTTTCAACAACTTGAAACATTTTCAGACAGGACAATCATGATATGCCCCCCTCATCAGGGGGGCGTAAAAAAACAACACACAGAAGTTTTTACTGTAAAATCATATATTTTTGAAGGTCCAATCAAGTGGTTCGCAACGTTAAATGTTCTTGATTTTTACATTTCTGAAGGAACTAACTTTCTTAGTTTTACTGCTGTTGTAAAAGTTCACAAGCACAATATTTCTTGAACCTATCAAATTCACCAATACACAAAATTTAATCCCTCGCGAAAATAGGTGATTTAACGGTATAACACAGAAACATATAGATAGTGTGACATTACTTAGCAGTGTCTTTCTCTTCCCTGGGAGATTCTGTGGGCGTCTCTGTTTCTTCAGGTTCAGTTTTACCTGATGGTGCATCAGCTGTACTTTGTGTCGGTTCAACAACACTTGTTGACTTCTTTGATTCTTTATCTTCCTTCTTATCTTTCTTCCCTTTCTTTTTCTTTTTCTTAGATTTCGAAGATTTAGTTTCTTCTTTTTTAACTTCTTTTTCAACTTTGTCAACTTCTGAAGGTTTATCAGCTTCATCAGAGATTGGTGCTGTTTCACTTGCTGCTGCTGCTGCTCCCTCTAGTTGTGTCTCTTCTTTCTCAGTTTCAGGTAACTCTGGTTTCTCCTCTATAGCAGGTTTCAGTGATGTTTCCTATGTTGTAGTAACAACAGTATATTTACTATTAATGTCAGACTTTCTGATACCTGTGAGTTGAACTGACATTTATTTTTACTGGTTTGTAACCTATAGAAAACTAGAGCTGTTGCCATTCGGCAGACTAATATAACCCCGCCGGCAAGGGACCATAATTCTGCCAAAATTCATCGCAGCGCAAATTCCTTTCTTAATGCACATCTATATGTTGAGGTTGTTCATCTGTAAAAGTTTGAGCGAAATCTTGCTAAAACTGTAGGAGGAGTTGTGTCCACAAGAATGCATCTACATACAGACAGACAGACGGACGGACAAGCTGAATCCAGTATACCCCCCTTACAACTCGTTGTGAGGGGGTATAATGACCAGCGCTTAACATGTTCAACATCAAATCAGACCAATTTAAGTGATCAATGTTGTGCACACTCCCTATGAAGGTGCACGTTACCTTAACTGTGCCTGGGAAAGGCGCTTTTCTACTGTAATCAAGATGTGATTGTTGAACTTATAAGGAAGAGACTGTCCTTTGGACTCATTTCAATAGAAATACTTAATCATGTAAATTGCCAGACGCATTTAAAATTGCTATGTTTCAGTACTGTTGCTAAACTTATTTTTCTGAGTATAGTTTCAGTAGAGCGGACATGAGAGTAAGCACATGTAAACTTACAGAATGAATTTGTTGATGTATGAATCTCTGCCAACTTTGTATAAGACGACCAAGATTGACTCGACCAGACACTTCCTCGTTCTCCGCAAGCACAAGTCCTAATGCTGCAGCTTCCGGTAGTGTCCTGAATGCTCGCAGGAAGTTACTTGCCTACAAACCATAAACAAACAGTGTTATAGCATGTACCTAATTCATTTCTACCATGTGACTTTGTCCAATAACTCAACACTACATGATCTGTCCATTCATACTGATAAGATTGTGGTTAGAATGTGGAAAAATTTCTCCATGTATTTTTTTCATTGATTTTAATGGCATAAAGCAAAGCAGAAAATTGAACTTAATGCATGAAGTTTATGATTTTTTCACATTGTGTGCATGTTTGTTTGAAAGCACATAACTATTACTGTTGCCATTACAGTATGGATAATGTATACACCATTTTAAAATATTTGAATGAAGATAAGGCAACCCATGTCATACTGACTTTGATGTATAAAACATTTAAATTATCCATCAGTTTATAAAAATCTTCTTGCAATATTTTAATGACTCTTCGAATTTGAGAGTTAGGAGTAATTTTGACTCTTTATTATTGAAGGGTAGTGAAAGTCCTGGTGAAAAGTTAACATGAAGAATGAAGGTAGTTTACCTGGCACGTCTGTCCCTTCTGTTTGTCTAACATATTGAAGAGAAAAGCCAGCTCACATGATAAACAGAACTCTCGGTCACACAAATGATTCAATAACTTGACACGTAATGGCTCGATGAAGTAGAACATCTGAAACATACAACATCAGATCAGAGACATAGACACAGATTGCAAGATGATAACATTCGATGAAGTAGAACATCTGAAACATACAACATCAGATCAGAGACATAGACACAGATTGCAAGATGATAACATTCGATGAAGTAGAACATCTGAAACACACACCATCAGATCAGAGACATAAACACAGATTGCAAGATGATAACATTCGATGAAGTAGAACATCTGAAACATACAACATCAGATCAGAGACATAGACACAGATTGCAAGATGATAACATTCGATGAAGTAGAACATCTGAAACACACACCATCAGATCAGAGACATAAACACAGATTGCAAGATGATAACATTCGATGAAGTAGAACATCTGAAACATACAACATCAGATCAGAGACATAGACACAGATTGCAAGATGATAACATTCGATGAAGTAGAACATCTGAAACACACAACATCAGATCAGAGACATAGACACAGATTGCAAGATGATAACATTCGATGAAGTAGAACATCTGAAACACACACCATCAGATCAGAGACATAGACACAGATTGCAAGATGATAGCATTCGATGAAGTAGAACATCTGAAACATACAACATCAGATCAGAGACATAGACACAGATTGCAAGATGATAGCATTCGATGAAGTAGAACATCTGAAACATACAACATCAGATCAGAGACATAGACACAGATTGCAAGATGATAACATTCGATGAAGTAGAACATCTGAAACACACAACATCAGATCAGAGACATAGACACAGATTGCAAGATGATAACATTCGATGAAGTAGAACATCTGAAACACACACCATCAGATCAGAGACATAGACACAGATTGCAAGATGATAGCATTCGATGAAGTAGAACATCTGAAACATACAACATCAGATCAGAGACATAGACACAGATTGCAAGATGATAACATTCGATGAAGTAGAACATCTGAAACATACAACATCAGATCAGAGACATAGACACAGATTGCAAGATGATAACATTCGATGAAGTAGAACATCTGAAACATACAACATCAGATCAGAGACATAGACACAGATTGCAAGATGATAACATTCGATGAAGTAGAACATCTGAAACACACACCATCAGATCAGAGACATATACACAGATTGCAAAATGATAACATTCAAAGTTAACAGTACAACTTCCAGACAATAGTTCACCAATAACACATGTATACCATCAAGTAGGGCTGCGTACCGGTTTCCGATATAATCGAACACCGGCATTCGATCGATACATCGTATCGAATGCATCCGTATCAACAAAAATACACAACAAAATCCCCATTTTCAGTTAACGCATGACGTTATTATGTTCTAATGAATCTAATTTTCAAACAAGAATCTGCTTTGCAAACTACTCATGCAATATAAACATGTGTTAATAGGTTGTTTATCACATATCCCAAGCCTGACGTGATTGTGTTTGGCAAGTTAAATACATGATGTAAGTCTGCCAATGTCTATTTTCAGTTTTAGATCGTTTATTGTTAAAACAAAATATCAAATGATATATCGAATATCGATCATTTTGTATCAATACAAATATCGTATCGATCATTTTAACTGATACGCAGCCCTACCAACAAGGCTTCATTATAAAACAAGACTGCGTTCAATAAACACTTATGCCCCCTGTGGAAGCCTTGTCCATAAAGTCTAAGTCCAAAATTAGGTCAAGGTGAAGGTCAAAATGGGGTCAGGTGATACAGGTGTGTGGAGAGTGTTCATATACAACATCCATGCAAGTTTGGAAGCTTTGTAGCAAGCCATAATGATGCTAGAAGAAACGGTCAATTTGGGTTAACCAGGACGGACGGACGGACGGACGGACGAACGGACGGACGGACAGGTGAATCACTATATGCCTCCCGATCTATCGATACGGGGGCATAAAAAGATGTTTGTAAAACATGTATGCCCCATGGCAGCCCAATAGTCAAAATCAATAGGAGTCATCTACTGGTGATTACCAACCTCCATGTTAAGTTCGCAGATCTAAGAGCAAAGCGTTCTTGAGTTGCTGAACGGAAACCATTTGAATAGTCAGAAATGGTAAAGGTGACAATGACCTTGACCTTTGACCTACTGACCTCAAAATCAATAGGGGTCATCTACAGTTGATGACCTACTTCCATGTAAAGTTTGAAGATCCTAGGGCAAAGTGCTCTAGAGTTATTTAACGAAAACCATTTGATTTACTGACCGATAGAACAACATGTGTAAAGCAATATAACCCCTCATCAAATATGGGGGCATGACTATAAATATCACATGGCAGTTAAGATAATATGAATATTGTCAACCTGAGAAACTAAATATCACCCGAGACAAAGCCGCATGTCGCATATCAGAGGTTGCGCTCTCAGCCAATCAGAACGTCTAGATTACTCATGAATTATCATGAGGTATAGAAACATTATATCATTCAGACACCTTTAAAAATCTTTTTCTGCTTGAGTGTAGGACAAAAGCCCCTATGCTGATTTTTGCATTTCCGGACAAAAGCCGATACACATTTTTTCACACAAGGGCTTCTATAGAGCTGTCACTGATTCAATCAGAGGCATACCGATGATTCTGATATATATCAGAAGACAACAAATCGACAATACATTGATATATCGATCTGTACATAAAGATGAATCATCCGTCATGATTCACTTGTTCAGCCGTTCTAGAGTGTACACATTGGGTACAGATTCAGATTTTGAAAATAGTAGCTTTGGTGTAAGTTTAGATTAGACCCATTTTGACGATCTGTAAACTTCCATTTAACCAATAAAAGTGTTTTGTTTTTGTCTTAAGGAAAAAGAGGATTTTGGCTGGTCCCATTCATTTTCTAATGTATCGATGTTTCAAAATGTGGATCAATTATCGATCGGCAAAAAAATAACGTTGATACATCAATATTGCTTCTATCAATGATAGCTCCAATATAAGCCCCTACATATGAGAACCCTATTAGCACTATGTAGGGTCCTGCCAAACTGACAATTTCATATACCAGTAAATGACCTTACCTGCAGCATACTGTTACAATAGACATTTGGTATGTGTATCTCTAAACCAGCAAAGTGTGTTTTATTGTAATGTTTGAAGTCAAAATCCTCGAGCCCTAGCTTGGAATACTTCAGATCAACTTTCCTAAATCTCTTTGGTATAGCCATGAATGGATCGTCTCCTATAGAACAAGTATATATCAGAGTTATAGACAAAGCATTAAATTCTAAATACATTCATAGTACTGAGAACTTGATACAATTCTCAACCTTCTATTAGTATAGTTTAACAGCTGATATATTGTCTACATTTATAATCCCGGTTGAACGTTTTTATAAGCGGGAAGTATCACAAAGACACCAAATGCGTTATACCAACACATATCTAAAGAACCAATATTGCACGATTCGCTCGCAGAAATTTATATATTCAACACAAGAAACTTGCAGTATATTTATGCATAAAGGTCAGGATCAAGTCAAATTCTCCAAGCTATATTTTTGCAAATTCTATACTTGAAAACCCAATCGTAGGGCATTACCATTATAGATACTAGTATAGACATAACAAATCATACAAAGTCAACTCTTGTCACATTCAATATTTTGGTATTGTAGGAAATGAAATATGTTTTTAATGGAAACTTACAGGTTTTGTTTAAATTAAGTTAAAGCAGTCATCACAAACTTTAAATTTTGGATCGCGAATTTTGGCTCATTTGACATCTTTACATTAATGCATTTATTCGAAGACTTACATTTTGCATACACAGGTACTTTACTTAGTACTAATAATTGATATCTTCTTGTAAATATATGTATATCATTCTACCTTTAAACATAGAGCGACAGTAACATACTTCTTCAGAAACTCTTCAACAATAAGACAAAAAAAACAAGATTACCTCTACCAATAGGGGACTCCGGAATGTTTGACTTCCCTTTACTAGTTCCCTCATTCATCTTCAAATAAGGGATCTGATTTCTTCGTTCCTTACCAGGATTAGGGGCATAACCAACATTGTGGTATACTTTCATTGTCCGTAAAATCTCAGAATCTATTGTTTTCGACTTCCTAAAAATATAAGCACTTAAACCCTTGACTGTTTTTTCAACATTTCAAATAAACTCAGCAGCAAAGGATGACTAGCTGTTCTTGCTTAGAAATATTAACGATAAAGTGTTGACAAGTACCTGCGCATCACCACTCATTCAATTAGCCAATCAAATACCCATTAGAAAACAATATATAACTCGTTTATTCAGGTCAGCCATCTGTTTACATAACATTGTGGACATAAACATAGCACTGTCTCGGAGATATTTCTTAATAACACAGATAATGTATGTACCAGTATGTGTCTTAGTGGACAAGGTACTGATTTAATCCTCTTTTTTATCGAATTAAAATGTTGAAAACAATAAACAAGAGCTGTCCACGAACAGCGCGCTCCACTATTCGCAGCACCATGCTGGGATAGAACAATCATTATTTATTCAAAACAAAATGCTTCATAACAGAAGCATTACCCTCTGCTGTGTAGAGGTTGGGGCTTCTAAGTCGAAAAAGGTGGATAATTTGGACAAATTATGCAGGACCATTACCTACTCATGTGTAGGTCCTCTTGGTCATGAAGGTAAACAAATAAGCATTTCTTAGTCCAAAAGGGGGCATAATTTCAACAAAATGCTAAATATTATCTTCTCCTGTGTAGGGGTTGGGGTCATGATGGTGAACAAATATGCAAAGTATCAAAGCAACATATCAATGCACTTTGAACATATAAGTGGTTAAAAAACCTGTACCTAAACTTTAACATTTGCATTTCCAAGTCCAAAAGGGGGCATAATTTCAACAAAATGCTTGATAGAGTTACCCACCCCTGTGCAGGGGTTGGGGTCATGTTGGAGAACGAGAATCCATAGCAATATGTGAATGCACTTTGAAAATATAAGAGGTGAAAAAACCTGTACCTAAACTTTAACATTTGCACTAAGTTGAAAAAGGGGGCATAATTTCACCAAAATCCTTAATAGAGTTACTTACCCCTGTGTATGGGATGGGGTCATGATGGTGAACAAGTATGCGAAGTATCAAAGCAATATGTCAATGCACTACGAAGATATTAGAGGTTAAAAAACCTGTACCTAAACTTTAACATTTGCACTATTTGCACTAAGTAGAAAAAGGGGGCATAATTTCAACAAAATGCCTGATAGAGTTACCTACTCCTGCATATGGGTTGGGGTCATGGTGGCAAACAAGTATGCAAAGTATGAAAGCAATATCTCAAAGGACTTAAAGAATATAAGAGGTTAAAAAACCTGTACCTAAATTTTAACAAAAGTGTTACGCCGACGCCAACGCCGATGCTGATGCTCAGGTGACTGCAATAGCTCCCCTTATTCTACGAATAGTGGTGCTAAAAAGCTATGTTTTGATATTACATTGTTTATAAACTATTGACTGACCTAAATAAACAAGACTAGAGCTGTCGCCATTCGGCGACTAATATACCCCCGCCGGCAAAGGGCCATAATTCTGCCAAAATTCATCGCAGCACAAATTCCGTTCTTCATGCACATCTATATGTTGAGGTTGTTCATCTGTGAAAGTTTGAGCGAAATCCTGCCAAAACTGTAGGAGGAGTTATATCCACAAGAATCCATCTACAGACAGACAGGCAGACAGACTGACGGACAGACAAGCTGAATCCAGTTTACCCCCCTTACAACTCGTTGTGCGGGGGTATAATGAACTGAACTGTGAGTCGAGACATACAAGTGATTATTCATTTAATGTATGACAAGCCCATCATTAAAACATTGCTTATCAGTCAGACATAACTTTCCCTACCCATGAAAATTACTCATACTATTATGCTTTAAGCATATTTAAAGAACTTTAACACAAGTATCACCAGAAAATATATCTTAAAATAATTCCCACAAAGATCATAGAAAATCAGACACGGATGGCAGCACTCAACTTAACCAGCACAAAACGAGCTTAACGAGCACAAAATGAGCTTAACGAGCACAAAAATCATACAAACATCACATACCACAATCACGTACACAGCACAATGCCCAACACATAACTGAACAAGAGAATGCACTGCCAAAGTCCCAGCTGTCGACAATCTGACAACCCACGGATGTAGGTGCACTTTGCTGGGTATGATTATACCAATTAACCAAGTAATAAGGTGCGACCTACCTGTACACTTTCTCACAAAGATATTCTGGCCAATCAGAGAGCAGCTTGCCTGTCCCAGGATAACTCATTGGTACCATAGCATACGGTGTGGAGAAATCATGTATGTGTATATTCTGACTGGGTTCAACCTGTAATACAATATGATCTATGAACAATAGGGGTGACTATTGAGTCAAATTTTGACTATTGCAATACTATTGGTATTGCTGAAAGTACTATTGCGATACTATTGTATTTCTGGAAACTATTGCGATACTATTGCAATAGTTATTGCCAAGATTTGAAAACCAGATATTAACTTGTAAATGCAAATTTGCACTGTGTAAGATATCACATTTTGTACAACATAAAAATCTACTATTTGTGGAAATTATTTAAAATGAATTCGACAGAAATAGATTTATAAAATTAAGGCTATATTGGTCCATTGTGCCAATTTGTGGCTGTTTTGATACGAGTCGTGTGGTTATTTACAATTAGTTTTTTAACGAAAACGGAAGTTGTTTTAAATTAATAATAAACTTTATTTATAAAACGGGAACTATCGTTACTATCGATTGTTGAGCTAACTATCGATGATAGTTATTGGATCGAGACTTTTACTATCGATCCATACTATCGGGACACTCGGATATTTCGATGCATCGGCTCACCCCTAATAAACAACCACAAGTAAATTATTAGTGTGCCTTGTGAAATCAGTTAATACAGTTGAAACTCATGTTGACATCGGTTGTATTTACTCCCTTTCAAAGCTCTGATTTTGGTTGCTCAACACTCTATATGAAATATACCTGTTAAGTCAACATGCCAGTGGCACATTCCGCTTATATCGACACGATTTTTATGGCCTAAATGATGTGTGTTGAAATCGTGTCAACGTGATTGAAATTGAAATAATTTTAATTGACCGTAAAAATACTTCTGTTTCGAATCATTGTTAGTAAAACAACTAATTTGTTCAGTTTGTAAATGTAATTCAATGATGGTAAACAAATTGTTACCTGTTTCAGCATATGAAATAAAATCTGCTAAAAAAAAACATTTCGTGCACTGGCCCGTTCATTTTAATATGCGTAATGCGATTGAATAATTTGTTTTGCCATCGGACAATATATTCAATTCTGTACTAAGAAACCAATAACAAGTTGATTACATGTTAGTATCAATAAAATATTTAAAAGATTTAAAAGATGACCGACAGCCACCCGGCGCACTTTTCGGACGTCACAACGTCTTCCAACGTCGAACCATCTGTCACGTTTTGATCGTCCAAGGGTTATTCTTTCACGAAGTGTCGTTGTGCACATTCAATACACTTTTACCATGTTCTGATCCACTGATCGTTAAAGCCTCGAACTCGCATGTTATAATTTCCTTAATTATGTGATGTGCAGTCGACAATAATGCACCTGTACTCTAGAATGGTCAATTCATTCTTAATTTTGGGTAATATTGCATTATCCCAAGGCGCCAATTAGGGGCTATAGGCTAAATGTGTATTGTTTTCATTCATGATTTAGCCTCGACAGCGTGCTTGGTAAACTTCAGTTGTACATGTATTTGTCTCTTTTTATGACATCGCAATAATGTCTTCAGTTTGAAAGAAATGCACGTGAAAGTCATACCGGCGCCACTTGAAAGAAATACCAGCGCAGTGTTTGGTCATCTGTTTAAAGTCCTCGGATCCAACACTCAAAAACCTTATACAGTTTCGAGATAATGGTTTGGCATGTCCTATATCTTACCGAAAAACTCAAATTTGATTGTATTTTCTGTATAAATATGTGACTGTGTCACAGTTAATGAAATATTTGACTAATTCAGTTTTTTTCATCAAACTGCTCAAGAGTCTACCTTAACGATAAGAACCGTTCAATTGTTTCATCGCTACCTATCTTATACCATTTAAACAGGAAAAATCCTAAGACAGCCTCACTTCTTCATACTTGAGTGGTATGATCTAATCTTAGGCCAGTGTTGGGGCATATCTGAATAAAGAGCAAATTGCAAAGGCGTTTCGATAGTCTGAGCGTAACGTCATTTTAAAAAGTGTGCCGACGTCATGAAATGCAAATATAGTCACGTTACACAAATCCACATGTTTTTGATGTCAAATCAGTATGCATGCAACTAGCGTCATGATACGAGGGGTGTTCGATATATGTATTGTCACTTGGGTCACAAAAAAGAAAATTCGTTGATATCTTTAAATCTTTTTACATTTCTGGAACCATCAAGATTTCCGCAATATTTCGTGACAAAAATCAATAAAATTTAATTACCGGAATGTTGTTTCTGTTGTCTTTTCAAAGGGTTAGTAATAGACACTGTGACCTTTTGCGAATAACAGTCGATTAAAACTTCCTTTCGGGAAATAATCTTAATCCACAACTATCATACCGTAAATAATCTAAATTCCTTTGATAAAAACATGATTTGCTGTACTTGATTGCCATTTTGAACAAAATAAGAGCATTTCAAAGTCACGAAAATAGGCGTCAAAATTAGTCAAAAAAGCATGCTATTTTTCATTGACAATTTTCGATTAGTTTTATTGATTGGAATTTGACATATCATACATGTATGTAAGCCATAGACCATCAACATTGATTTCTGGGAAGAATTTGCGATCAAAATACAATTGATATGAAGTTATTGGTGCGTGAAACAACAAGCATCATTTTGGTATAAATAAGAGTGATCTCCCTTGTTTTGACCGTCTTACTCGTAGACAACAAATAATTTCATTTTGATTTAAAGTTCTAATGGAAACATAAGGATCCAGTTATCGTATCGTATGTTGCAGTTTAACGAATACTGACATTTACTTTTCTAAACAACTACTGCAAAGATGACACAAATTTAGCTTAAAATGAACATTAGGCCAGTGTACTCGAGCATACCCTCTTCTAAGTTCAATAAATTATTTAATTGTTGACGAAAGGCTATGTAATTTCCCAGATATAGAATAGAAACATACAACTTTTAGACAGTCATCGTAGAATCCATCTAAATAGTGTCATAGAAAAATGCAACCGACAGTGACAATACATATCGAACACCCCTCGTATATACATGAGGTTGATGCTACAGTATAATTATTTATGTTGGTGGTTTAATCTGTAAAATCGGATGACGATTCACAGAAGTATATATTGAGGGCCTAGTCCATTATCATTTTAAAGTGCACCGCCAAGCATTATTTAAGTTACCATAGTAACCGTCAAATACTTACCAAAATGTTAAATTCGAAGAAAATTTGAAAAACAAATGAAAATAGTTGTTTTCATGTACGTGTGATTTTTTTGGAAATCAGTCAAGCACTAAACAAATGACAGACCCAGTGCAAGAACTTTTTGATACCCCCTCGTACTAGGCAAATAAAGAAAACAGACTGTTTGAAGATCACAGTTTCACTAGGAAAGTAAATGTAATATACAAACCGGGTCAGCTACATCGATGTCTTCATGAAAAGTGTTAAATGTCACATTCTCGTCCGTAGCAAACATATGCATGTAACCTGAAATATCAGTTATAACATTTAGTATAGTTCCTAGGCTAGCAGCCAGATAGTATAGTTCCTAAGCTAGCAGACAGACAGAAGTTTCCGAGCAAGTAGACAGCCAGATAGTATAGTTCCTAGGCTAGCAGCCAGATAGTATAGTTCCTAAGCTAGCAGACAGACAGTATAGTTCCTGAGCTAGCAGACAGATTTTATAGTTCCTAAGCTAGCAGACAGACAGAAGTTTCCGAGCAAGCAGACAGACAGACAGTATAGTTCCTGAGCTAGCAGACATATTTTATAGTTCCTGAGCTAGCAGACAGACAGTATAGTTCCTGAGCTGGCAGACACATAGTATAGTTCCAGAGCTAGCAGACACATTGTCTAGTTCCAGAGCTGTTAGACAGATCATTTAGTTCCTGAGTTAGCAGGCAGACAGTATAGTTCTTGAGCTAGCAGACATACAGTATAGTTCCTGAGCTAGCAGACTGACATAACAATTCCTGAGCTAGCAGACACAAAGTAACGTTCCTGAGCTAGCAGACACACGGTATACTTCCAGAGCTAGCAGACGCAGTATAGTTCCTGAGCTAGCAGACAGACAATATAGTCCCTGAGCTAGTAGACACACAGTATAGTTCCTGAGCTAGCAGACGCAGTATAGTTCCTGAGCTAGCAGACAGACAATATAGTCCCTGAGCTAGTAGACACACAGTATAGTTCCTGAGCTAGCAGACACACAGTATAATTTCTGAGCTGGCAGACAGACAATATAGTCCCTGAGCTAGTAGACACACAGTATAGTTTCTGAGCTAGCAGACACACAGTATAGTTTCTGAGCTAGCGGACACACAGTGAAATTGTTCCTACCTCCACTATCACCAAATGCCAATGCTTGACAGGTTGCAGCTACATCAAAACTCATGATAATAGAGTTATGGCATTGTACCTGGTACATGACTTGAGATGCAAACCCTGTTGCTTCTACCACTTGGAACTGTCCCGCCTGAAACATTTAACAAGACTGTATAATGTATACAGAATACCTAATGATGAAATTAGGCTAAGATAGAGTTTTTAACACTGAATAAGCACAGAAAGCAATATTTATACATGTATACTGCTAAATATATCTGCTAAATATCATGTTCATTTTATGCCTTTGTTTCTACGGAAAAGTTTTTTTAGTTGGCTCCAAATGGAAAATGAGCAGATATTTATGCCCCTAGTGGTGGTCAGAGCACAAGACCCGGTTGCTCAAGTAGACCATCAGTGCCCAGATGAGTTAATCACTTTATTCTACTAAAATATTGAGTCATACATACCTGTGAGACAACAGCCAATCTACTGGAGTATGTGGGTACAAATCTCAGGAATGTTGGATCAATCATCAGTTGTAAGGGAGATAATACTCTCATCATTCTAATATCATACATCTTCAAATATCTGTCTGGTGTCAAGTTACCTCCCCTGTATAATATATAGATATATCAGTGATGTCATATATCTTCAAACATATGTCTGGTGTCAAGTTACCTCCCCTGTATAATATATAGATATATCAGTGATGTCATATATCTTCAAATATCAGTTTGGTGTCAAGTTACCTCCCCTGTATAATATATAGATATATCAGTCAGTGATGTCATATATCAGTTTGGTGTCAAGTTACCTCCCCTGTATAATATAGAGATATATCAGTAATGTCATATATCTTCAAATATCAGTTTGGTGTCAAATTACCTCCCCTGTTTAATATAGAGTTATATCAGTGATGTCATATAACTTCAAATATCTATCTGGTGTCATGTTACCTCTCCCACCAATAGCAAACAAATTTATGTCAGTTGTTACTCATCCACTAACACATTGATTTTCCAATTGTGAAAAAGGGAAATGAATCACTTGTTCTCACTTTATGATAGTGTGCATACAACAAGCAGTTATTCATTGAAGGTATCAGCTAGAAAAAGATAGTCGGTGTTGTAAATTTCAGCCGAAGTGATAGGGAAACAGGATAGAGACTGGTCCTAGAATTGTCTCCAAGCGATGGATCCACTTTCCAGAGCTACAGATAAGCTGCGTATTGGGGTAATTACCCAATTAATTTTCTTAAAACCCAATAGATTTTGAGAAGAGGGAGTAAGAGATTTGAAATACCCAAATAGAAAAGGATAAATAGTGAAATATAGTACACAAAAGCTTATTTACCCTTTGAGTTTTATTAATTACCCAACTTAAATTTGTCAAAACCCATCAAAATTGAAACTTGGGGGTAAAATACCCAATTGACTAAAACCTTATCTGTAGCTCTGCACTTTCAGAATAAGCCCTTTTTATTCATTAAAAATTTACATAATACACTGCCCACCAAAAATAAGTATACATATGTTATTTGCTCACTTACTTACCTGTAATAATACTATTTGCAGAACAGTGAAGCAACAATATATATGAAGAAAATGAATATTTTTGATTATTAAATGGAAAGGTCATACATTAATTGGTACCCTAGGTGCAAAATCTATAGTTTCTTTGTGCTGCATGAATGGTTACTTTGTCACAAAAAGATTGAAAATTCAGCCTTTTTGATCACATGCTTATTTTAGTTCCGAACATCTTCATCTTTATTTCTATCTTTATTTTGATTCATTTAGTAACTATAGTTTCAGAAACTAGTATAACTGTGACCTTCTGATTAACAGATATTGAATAATTTAACCAAATTTAATTTTGCAACAATTATTTACTGTATACTTATTTTTGGTGGACACTGTATGTTCTAACTACTACATATACAACCATATGGAGTTGTTAGATTGATGTAAGATATACCTGCTTGAGAAACCACACGTAACCAGGAGGTTACCATGGATATCAAAGTCTGATAATGTACCAGAATGTGCATCAAATACATGTTCTGCCTTCATAGTGTTTGGATCATAAAATGTCACCTGGAAAATGTATACAGTATATGGTACAAATACTTATTTTGCTTTTTGTGGTAAATACCATGTCTCAACAATTTTTCAGATATATACACCAAACAAGGTTTCCTGGGCTGAATCCTAACCAGTACTGCCTTAACCTTCCACAAGGAACCAGCAACGTCTACAGATGTGGAGAAAAATTGATATTATTTATAAATTTTCATGAAAGAGTGTGACCTGCTGCGACCATTATTCAAACCCAGATGCCAGATTACCAATCAAGCACACACAAATACTAACAAGTACAAAACCTTGTTCTTTCAGTAATGATTCTGCACTTCAAGAATGTATTTTCATACCGGTGAATATGTATCTAGACTCAAAGTTATTTAACAGACATTGGTACTGCATCAATTTCAACACTTGCTCAAGAAATAACTACTGTAATCAAATGCTTGAACGGCGACACTCATAAACAGGGCTGTCAACAGAGTCAAATCAAAAATCCTGAAAATCATATGCGGCCGGCCATTTTCGCCAAACAAAAGGCTGTCAACCACATTGTTTCTACATTTAACTCTGTTTGTATTGAATAAAATCCTTCAGTGTAGATTAAAATAAACCATAACATTGCCAATTCTTGAGATATTCTCATCAAATAACTTTTATTTTGGTCAGATATTATAGCTCTTTCAGGAAAGATAAATCAGGAAATCCAGAAAAATCATGAATATTGACACCCCTGCATAAACAAACAAGAAGATTTTTGTGTCATGCAAAAATGAGATGTGACAAGATTAACTATGGTTACATGAGAGAGTATATTATGGTATTACAATACCTTTCCACTGGTATCCCCAGCACAAATATATTTATTGGTGTTCCTCAATATTGCACAACCAGGGTCAGCAACCTCAAACTGTAAACATTATAATACATCAACTTCAGACAATGCACAGTACAGGACACGATACTCAACCTTCTATTAGCATACTTTAGCAGTTGATATCTTGTATATATCAAGGTGTTATACAAACACTATTATACAAATACTTACATACCAATATTGCACAATTTGCTTATGGAATTTTATATATTAAACGCAGGAACCTTGTAATATATTCATTCATAAAGGTCAGGATCACGTCACATTTTCGATACAATAAATCCAATAATCAATATTTGATTCAAGTAGGGTACATAAATATAATACATTATAGTCTGTAAGGTCAAAGAGATTTAAAGAGGTTTCAACTAATCAATGCTTTTTCCTCTAGTCTCTTGGCAACAATGTAAGGTCAAGGTCAATGTCATGACCTTGGAGAAAAAGGCTGAACAATGACTAACTTCTTGTCTCACAGTAACAGTAAAATGGTCAAGGCCAAATATCTTATTTCATCAACAAGATAAGGTCAAGGTCATTGACCTTGTGTGTGTTGTAGGGTAAAAAAATTAACAGTTTGTCTCATAGTAACAGCTGAAAGGTCAAGGCCAATGACCTTAAGTAGAGCTTTCCACCAATAAATGATTTAAATTCTGTTTCTAGATAATAAAGTAAGGCCAAAGTCAAGGACCTTGGAAACGTCTGCAAACAAATGACTTACCTTCTGTTTTTCCGTAACAGTTGTAAGGTCAAGGTCAATGACTTTAGTATGATGTCCACCAATTAGAAGTGATGTAGGGCTAGTTACCAGCATACACTGCATATCATGCATGTCTGCACTCCTGTGAAAGATATAAAACACAAACATTGGTGCAATAATGGTCACTGTTGAAACTAGTTTCATTACATGTTTGACAGACAAGCCTAATCATTTTCGATCAAGATTCATATTTGTGAAGAGAAAATATACAATGCTAATCAAATGTGTAATAGACAGTTAGAAGCTGATGGGCAAATTAGCACTCGGACAGATGGTGACAACTTTCAACCGAACATCATAATAGTTCATAATTTATGCTCACTTAAACACAACCTAAATGTAGACCATTTTTTCTTATAAACATATGGTGGCCTTACATCTGAGTTTTCCTGTAGGGTACCTGTACATTAAGTGAACAGAAATGTTAAAACTCACTGAAATACAAATTGTGAAATTCCTCGTCTCTGTGATAATTTTAAACTGCTTTGTGTTAACGACAATATCCCTCTGTCTTTTAACGGAGTCATTTGTCTAACATCCTCATTCTGATGCACTTGAAATGATGTGTACTTCTGTAGGCTGGGACCATAATATGAGGTCACATGACCCTGAAATAGTTTTATAAAAGGGTCATAGAAAGGGTCATAGAAACATTATGTTAATTTCTATACAAGAGGGCCCAAGGGGCCCTAGGTCGCTCACCTAGTGCATGTTATAGTAGTGCATGCACACCCCTATGGTGACCTAGGAAATCATTTAAATTTTCTGAATAAGACTTAATGACAAGAGGGCCCAAAGGGCCCTAGGTCGCTCACCTGTCAACTTGACCTAGATTTTGTTCAGATGATCATTGTGACCAAGTTTCATACAGATTAGGCCAATATCGTGACCTCTAGTGACTACACAAGGTTTATATATGATTTGACCTAATGACCTAGTTTTTGACCCCAAATAAACCAATATCAAACTTGACCTAGATTTTGTTGAGATGATCATTGTGACCAAGTTTCATAAAGATAAGGTCGAAATTGTGACCTCTAGTGACTACAAAAGGTTTTTCTATGATTTGACCATGTGACCTAGTTCTTGACCCCAGATGACTCAATATCGAACTTGACCTAGATTTTGTTGAGATGATCATTGTGACCAAGTTTCATACAGATTAGGCCAATATTGTGACCTCTAGTGACTACACAAAGTTTTTCTATTATTTGACCTTGTGACCTAGTTTTTGACCCGGGATGACCCAATATCGATCCTGACCTAGACTATGTTAAGATGATCATTGTGACTGAGTTTCATAAAGATTAGACCAAAATTGTGACCTCTAGTGACTACACAAGGTTTTTCTATGATTTTACCTTGTGACCTAGATTTTGACCCCGGATGACCCAATATCCAACTTGACCTAGATTTTATCGAGATGATCATTGTGACTGAGTTTCATAAAGATTTAGTAAAAATCATGACCTCTAGTGACTACACAAGGTTTTTCTATGATTTGACCTTGTGACCTAGTTTTTGACCCCGGATGACCCAATATCAAACTTGACCAAGATTTTGTACAGATGATCATTGTGACCAAGTTTCATACAGATTAAGTCAAAATTGTGACCTCTAGTGACTACACAAGGTTTTTCTATGATTTGACCTTGTGACCTAGTTTTTGACCCCGGATAACCCAATATCGAAATTGACCTAGATTTTGTTGAGATGATCATTGTGACTGAATTTCATAAAGATTAAGTCAAAATTGTGACCTCTAGTGACTACACAAGGTTTTTCTATGATTTGACCTAATGACCTAGTTTTTGACCAAGGATGACCCATTATCGAACTTGACCTAGATTTTGTTGACATGATCATTGTGACTGAGTTTCATAAAGATTAAGTAAAAATTGTGACCTCTAGCGACTACACAAGGTTTTTCTATGATTTGACCTTGTGACCTAGTTTTTGACCCCAGATGACCCAATATCAAACTTGACCTAGATTTTGTTCAGATGATCATTGTGACCAAGTTTCATAAAGATTAAGTCAAAATGGTGACCTCCAGTGACTACACAAGGTTTTTCTATGATTTGACCTAGTGACCTAGTTTTTGACCCCAGATGACCCATTATCGAACTTGACCTAGATTTTGTTGAGATGATCATTGTGACCAAGTGTCATAAAGATTTAATCAAAATTGTGACCTATAGTGACTACACAAGGTTTTTCTATGATTTGACCTAGTGACCTAGTTTTTGACCCCAAATGACCCAATATCGAACTTGGCCTAGATTTTGTTGAGATGATCGTTGTGACCAAGTTTCATAAAGATTAGGCTAAAATTGTGACCTCTAGGGTCTACACAAGCCAATTGTTGACGGACGGACGGACGACGGACGACGGACGACGTACGACGGACGACGGACGACGGACGACGGACGAAGAGTGATCACAAAAGCTCACTCTGTCACTTTGTGACAGGTGAGCTAATAAAAGTCAGTACATAAGTTACAAATGACATTTAAGATTGATTTCTTCACCAATTGCGCTATTTGCAACTGGCAGCTGAAGCCCTGTTTGTCTAATTTCAAAATTGCCCATATCCTTAGATTTTAGATTTATTTCTACATACAATGTAAAATTTATATGATTCATTTCAAAATTCCCCATATTCTTTGGGCACCTACTTCATTACACTACAGACAGTTGCTGTAAAGAGTGATCCGTTTTTAAGGAGTCAAATGTTTACCAGTTATACTCTGTTACTGTTGTGCAAGCAAGGATATACATTTCCAGCTGTTGATAAAGGCGGTGAAGTTTGGTATAATCATATATACTAGTAGGTGAAATAATCAGATGTGCACGATTTATCAGTGATTTTTTTCATATAAAACTGACCATTTGTGATTACTTAAGTAATTTGTAAAGCCAATTTTGCAAACGTTGACCAACCGATTGATGTTTGTAAACATCACAATATCTTGGGCACATTATACCAAGGTATTAGTAAACCACATAAAACTGAGACTCATCAGACTTGAACAAAAGCATATACTCGAAGTCTCATTTTAATGTGGTCAGACAATATCTTGGGAAGCTAGTAATCGCTGACATGTAAACGTTTTTTTTTAATTTTCAGCTACGTCATGCAGCCCATTTATTAACCTCGTCATAAAAGGGAGAGGGTCGGGGTACCATCCCTTCTCCCACCTTACAATGGTTGCATGAACATACAAATCAACTTAACTAAATTACTAAAAAATTTCATATATCACAATATAGTACAAGATTTTCATATTTCACAATCCAAGGGGAGCAACTCCAACAGCATTATAATGTTACAACGAGTTCCTTGGGTTATGTTCATTGTCTCCTTTTTTCTATGTAAATAGATATATAAACATAACCTACCCCCTGGTTTCCCATCCATAGCAATTCTTGTGTATCAAAACAGAGACAAGATACACCAAATCTATCGCCACCGTCCACCATAAAATTATGTAACTGTTTATATTCCTGGTTAGGTAATGATGAAGCTTCACTGCCAGGATACATCTAAAAAATTGTAAATACATATACATTGTACAGTACAACCAACCTCTGTAGAACAACACACTTTGAGAGACACAAAGTTTGGTTGTTGTACAGAGGTTGTTGCTCTGGCAAGGCAAAAGTTACAGTAAATGGTTACTGGTACTTTTGGACCAAAATGATTACATTTGTATGGTGCTTAAGAGAGGTTGTCGCTCTATGGAGGGCTGCTCTGGAGAGGCTGCACTGCAGGTATTACAGTATTTATACTAAATATGATCAATTCCTCATACAGTACAACTTTGTACAACTCCGCCAAGTATCTACTGGTACTGTCAAATACATATACACTTGATGATGGTCAAAATTGATGTATAAAGGTTCCTTGGAATCCAAGTTTGCTAGAGTACACTAAATAAATTGACATTATAGTCCAGAGAATTTGACACGACTCTCAAACTTTAATTAGCATAATTTAACAGCAGCTGCTGATATAATGTCTATATTTATAATCCCAGTTGTATGTTTTCATAATCGGAAAGTATCACAAAGATGCTCAAGGTATACTTAGCAACTTTTCTTAGTCCTCACTTATATTTTTGATGATAACTTTGTCAACCTTGTATATTATCTCAATGAAATTTGGCTATAATATGTGTGTGTTATCGTTTTGCAGAATTGTTCATCAACACGTCGATTTTGATATATATTTATAGAATGAAAACAATC
Organism: Spisula solida; assembly: GCA_947247005.1. Taxonomy (NCBI): domain Eukaryota; kingdom Metazoa; phylum Mollusca; class Bivalvia; order Venerida; family Mactridae; genus Spisula; species Spisula solida. The sequence goes on from OX365958.1 coordinate 15,930,913, forward strand.
TTAACATAACAACTCAAGAAGGTAAAAGTCACAAATACAGATTTTGTTATCTTTGATGACCCGGCAGCAGTTGCGTTAGCGTGCGTACGGGCGTATATTACGCCAGGAAATCGGCCGTGTACGCCGGAAATCAAACTCTCGTTCGTACAGCGTACGTCAATAAAATATGTTATACGCCGATAATCAATACGCAGGACGTCCTGTTGTGTAAACTTCAGACGGTGAAAGCCGCATCAGACTGATTTCATTAATCTCGCTAGATCATTGGCCAATCGATAAACGTTCGCTCCGCCCACCGATTGTCAGCTAATTTGATTGACGGTCTGATCATGCGTACCGTACAAAATAATGTACGCGATCGCTGCGGTAATCAAATTCGCCAAAGGTGTGTAAAACGCGTCGCGCTAATAATCTCGTGTAGAGACAGATAATTGTGTAGTTACAAACCGTTACGTAAACACGTATGCTTTAATTGATTTGATTGAATTATCGATTTTATTTTATAAATTTGTCGTACGTTGGGTAAGCGTAATTCTTAGTTGTACGCATAATTTAAAAAAAGACACGAGTCAAAACGTATGTTCTGCAAATATCGAGTTTAAAAAGAATATTTACCTTGTAATTCATATTCCGCGCGTTTACATAAATCCCAGACACAAAATATCACAATTCTAACATACTTTTGCCAACCTTCGTTCGGCAGTTTCATCAAACGAGCGTGCGGCATCAATGTCTACGTTAAGGACGTTTGATGTGACCGACGCGCTTCCCTTCAAAGGTGCGGGTAGTGCCTCGGCGGTCTTTGATCGTGCGGCATGCGAATTTATCCCTTAAACTGTATGCGATACACGTGTGTTAAATTTGAGGAATTTATTGATTGACGCAGCGAATTTTTTTCTGAATTTGCAGAGCGCGAACATTAAAATCGTGGTGTTCGGAAGCATTAAATGGTGGTGGTATTAATCGAGTTTTAACACAGTTTGTGGCATTTAAACAAAAGCAATTAAGATATGAGTTCAGGTGCATAAATTACTGCAAATGACCGAGAAAAGAACGACTTATATGACATACAACTTGCACTATTTCGGATATGTACATATCTTCGGATAAACTCGTGTTTTATTTTAATCAGTCATACAGTTTTGACTTCTATTATTGTAAGAATTCAAGTGTGTTATTAGTACTTAAATCAAGTAACATTTTTTGAACATCTAATTCTTAACCCTATACTCCATAGACATACCTCGATTTTCAATAAAATATGTATCATGTTAAGAAATAAATTTTCATTGTTTACCTCATGATAGTGTATATACATCTTGCTGATAATAAGGATGACCAATTAAAATGTTTATAAACAGGCTACTAGTATATGCTGATGTAGCAAAGGGTTAAAATGGATTGTAAATATGCTTGAACCAGTACACTGAACTGACCATATCATTGAGCAATCATACATGTAGCTGGATTGATCATATATCAAAACAATACACAGTAACACATATTAAGTCAAGGGTTAAATGGGCTCTAAGTACAGATAAAACATTTCATGAATGTAATCTGAACTTAGTAACAATGGTTGGACAATCCTACATACTGTTTGATGGCCATACATTACTGAATGTACACGCAGAGTTGATGTTCGAAACTTGGGACTTCCGTAAAATGATACTGGGACGTCCCAGATCAAAGGTCAGGAAGTCAGGACTTCCTGAAATTTAGCCTTAATGCAGGCCCATTATGACCCCCATGCAGTCTGATTTTTCTGCTAGCAGTCACAGACGAGACTTGGAAGCATTGCTGACAGGGCTCGACACTAACAATGGTCCGCTGGTCCGAGACCAGTGAAAATCCAGAAGGACCAGTGAAAATTCTTGAGGACCAGTAACTGTCCTATTTACAAATTTTGCACTTTTGCCCTGTCGGACCAGTGCCCAAAATAGTTAGTGTCAAGGCCTGGCTGAACGAATAGACTAGTTTAATTTTACTGTCTGAACTCAAAGTGGTATCACGTATCCGTAGTAGCCCAACTTCAAATTGACTAACGCTCTGGCAACCTGCATTTTACGACTGACAACCAATAAATTCCCCTCACTAAACACTTGTAGACATGTATATGTTGTAAATCAATCAGACAGTGATGTTTTAGATAATTATTCTGACTTGTCGACAGAAAATGCCACACTGCACCATACCGACGTCACGTCATCTTTTTTCTGACATTGTTGGACGCATAACTGTGATATTAAAATTGATTTTTAAATGTTTTTCGTACGTGGCGAGTCTTTGAGCATAATTCGTGTTTGGAACAAATTTCGGGGATGTGTAACTGCGCGGAGGCAGAAAAATGCAAAACGCATGTGCGTCTAACAACAGCAAAACCATGTGTCATACGGCCAGTTTGTGACAAGGATTAGTTTGTCAGTCGCATACAAACATCACATGAGAAATATGGTTGCGTCACTCAATTAAGTAATCAATCAATTAAAATGAGGACTTAGAAAAGTTGTTAAGTATATAATGCCAACACTAATCTTAAGGACCGATATTTCACGATTTGCTCGCGGAAATGTATATATTCAACGCAAGAACCTTGTAATATATTCATGCATAAAGGTCAGGATCATGTCAAATTCTCGGTGCTATACAAATTACCAGTACCTCAATGAAAATTAAACAATATTTACTATTTACAAAGTACTGATAAAACAGACATTTCATTTAGAAGTAAATTTATTGTAAACAATGACCTCAGGGCTTTTTTCCCGCTGAATTGTGAAGAGGCCCAAGCCCTTTGTTTCATGAAAATTAAGCGCGAAAATTCTCAAAATTGTGAAAAACTAAGCACAATAAATCACCAAATTGTGAAATAAAATTTTTCATATGTTAAGTAATTTTTTGTCCACTTGTCCCAAACATGCATGTATCTATGATACAATACTTCATATCAAGTCCAGTACAGGAATATATCATTGTTATTTCTGTTTGGATTGTTTTGTGCTTTGTGGTGAAGTTGATTTTACAAAAACCATGACGCCAATTCTAATTGTGCAGGGGCCTTTAGGGGCCTATAGGAAATTGTGAAGGGGCCTTATATAGGCCCCTCGTATATAGTGAAAAAAAATCATGGACCTGAACATGTTGTTGTGTTCACTTGTTTATTCTTTCATCATCATCAAGAGCCAAATTCTAATAGTGAAATTTGAGAAGAAATAACCAACAAAACTTGAAGTTAGAACTGGATGTATGCCCCTAAGGTCAATGAGGAGCATGCAGCTAACAGAGTCATGAATATCAACAAACCTGTGGAGCATATGGGTTGATCATGGACGGATCTATCATGGCAGCATTCTGGGCAGCCTCTACGGGTATGTCCTGTCCAACATATGGATTCATTGGAATCTGATTATAATCCATGATCTTAACCTAAAATAAACACATAATTAACAACTTAGGTTTAGACTTTATTTATATTCTGGTTGTTGATAACGCGATAAGATCATGAAATGCAATCCTGCCTTTTAATTTTTTACTCTAGACATATACCTGTTTTATATTTTCACATCTTCTCGGAATCTCCTGAAATCTAAGCTTGGTTTTAATTAAGGTCAAATATATTGTTGTAAACGTTAACCTAATCAGATATTTATTTTGAGCACAATAATCAATTAAATGATCAGCAAGAATTTCTTGACTGATATTTGTTTATTATTTAATGTGTTTGCATTGCTGAGTCTAAGATTCACCCAGATTTAGGGAAATCATGCTCCAACATCATTGGGGACGGGTGCATATTTTTACGGTTATACTGCTATGATAACCATCAAAACATTGTTTTATCAGATCCTACCAGTAAACAGGTAAAATAATCAAGTGCTCCAGGTAACATTTCCATGGCTACATCGGAGGGTCTGTGACGACTCATTATTTTACCAAATTAATTAATTTGTTCTTAATCCATTACAAACATTCCATGGCAATATTTCCAAATGATCGTACAAAAATTCTTAAAATTTAAATTGACAGATAATAGAAAAAGTCCACAAATTAATCATAAAACTCTTGAATATTCTTGGATAGGAACAATCGTGGCACATGCATTTATTCAGACAAAATAATTAGGGCTCAGGTAGAAAAAGATAATTGCCATTGTCTGATTGATTATCAGTGTTTTACTGTTTATCCGAAGTTAGTTCCACAGTTCCAGTGCAGTGTTTTGTGCAGATACGCTCATTTCAAATCTAATATGCATCAATTTGTACTTGTAAAGTAGGTGTACATGATACTAGACAACATGATACATTGCGTTTAACACAAATAATGACAAGTGCGAATTACTAGAAAACCACCGTAATTCGTCTCCTTTATCCAAAACACTCGGTCTGTCCGAAATACGGTACAGTTCATAACCGAATCTTACGAGATGCATTAATAAAACATCTGATAGTCGGTTTGCTATTGTGCATGTAAAGATATATCATAATTTACCTTTTTTATTTATAAATAAATTTGATGATTAGTCAAAACATCAGACAAAAGGCATGTAAATTTATATTTTGCATTTAAAGCAAACTTGTTGTTGTTGTTCCAAAGGTTAGAGATAAAGTACGGTTTGGCCGTATTCTGTCAAAATTGTGTGGATTACCTCCCATACCGTTAGGTTATCACACTGGATAGAGTTCGCAGCAGCTACCTAAACATAAATAGATAAAATAACATTCACATGACAATCATATTATCAAAATATATTAGTTTTTGTGTATGTAAACTAAAACATGAGATATAAGGTATTCATTAAAATCAAACGAGATTTAGCAAGATTTCAGGGGACTGCCGCGAGATATTGTGAGATTAGGTACATTTTTCCAATCTTTGTATATTTGGGTGTTTGCTTACTGTTACATTTACATAGTCTTTGTTAATTGTGTTGTCTAATCAGAATCAATCATGAGTTAGTTATAATACTTTATTTGCATGTGCTTACAAATTGAACTATGTAATAACACGCAAACTTCGACTAATATAATTATTGCGATTATCTGCCTGAAAGGGACCGTGATTGATAACAAATTATATTCTATTCTAGAAAAACCTCGGATAGTAGTTTCTATAGTACTTACATTGAGATCCTCTGGCACCAGCACTGAGTTTTCGTAATGTGTAGACACTAGATGTCACTAATTTGGTCTAATCTTCATTAAACTTGGTCACAATCATAATCTAAACAACATTTATGTCAATTTTGGTACTTTTTTTGGTCATCTGTGGTCAAATACTAGGTCACTAGGTTAAACCATAGAACAAATCTTGTGAGGTAACTAAATTTAAGGTATTAATTTTGGCCTAGTATTTATGAAACTTGGTCACAATGATCATCTCAACAAAATCTAGGTCAAGTTCGATATTAGGTCATCTGGGGTCAAACACTAGGTTACTGTGTGAAATAATCGAAACCCCTTGTGTAGCCTTAGGATGTCACAATTTTGTCACAAGTTTGGCCTACAATTAACGAAACTGTGTCACATTGATCATCTCAACAAAATCTAGGTCGAGTTCGGAATTTGGTCATCTGGGTTCAAACTATGTCACTAGGTCAATTCATAGATAAATCTAATGTATGCTAAAGAGGCTTAATTTTTCACTGGATCCTCGTGAAAGTTAGTCAAAATGTTTGTATAGATGTAATCAAAGTTGAGTTTGAACAGGGGTCATCTAGGACCAACAACAAGATTACTAGGTCAAATAATTGAAAACATTGTGTATGATATAAAGGTTGCATTTTTTATTGGATCTTCCTAAAAATTGGCAAGAATGTATGTCTAGATAGAATCTACGTACGTTGAGTTTTAATATGGGTCATCTGATGTAAATAACAATTAAGGTCCCTGGTCATGCATAAGGCAGTATGAAAGTCATGTACATGCATAGAAGCTCCATTTTAATCATAGTCAGAAATTGTAAAGAATAACTCAGGTTCCCATAGGGGCCTGCATGCACTTCTACGACAGCTGAGCGAACCAGGGTCCCATGGGCCCCGATACAAAGTATATTGGGGTCATATTGTTGCTTGGTCTATCCAAATTTTGTCTCCGCTATTTCTTGGTACACGTTGGTCGGATTTCAATTTCATATTTACGAGTTAGCAGTATTAAGCCTAGCTGTGCATTTCGTCGGAGCATATATATCGAATGTGTTGGATTGTTTTAGAGGGTTATTACCCATTGATGCAGAGCTCTGCATGTTAGTGTCACAGACTAACTCTCCATTCATTCAGCCTACTGAGACTTTCAGAAACCAGGCTCGGGTCCACCGGGGCACAGTGGGCAATTGGGTAAAACATGTGTTTAAAATAATTGCATAAAAAAATAACGTTGTCTAATTATGTAGCGTAAATTTTAATAATTTGACGCCTGATTTGTAAATTTTAGGGAATGGAAAGAAATTATTTTAAAATAATTGTTAAGCTCGTCGTATTTTCTGTTGATGTAGCAGATCAATCTTAGTACCTTGACTTCCTGATTTTAAAAGCTTAAAGTGCAGGAAATTGCACGATTTTAATTCGCACCCACCCCACCATGTAACATCCAAATAGCTAGCTGTGCCCCAATCGAAAATTTCTGGATCCGTCCGGGAAACATTGAGTGACTAATCTTCAATAGACTTACACTCAGCACTCAAATATTGAAATTCACGACTTTGATGTTCAACTTCAACTTCAATGATATACTCCACACAAAATCCTAACTTGGACATCTTGGTAGAGGTGAATGTGCAGCTCATGCGCGGCACCGGTAACTTTAACTTAATCGGAACAAACTTGTTTAAACAAGAACAAAACGTCCAACGTGTATTTACACTGTATAAATGTTTATCTAAATTCACACTCTCATCACAGGTTGGACTGCAGATTTGAAGCTGTCCAAACTGCACAGGCTTGTGGTAATCACAGGCAAGCGGTTCCACACTGTAACCGTCCTCGGAAAGAATGAGTGTTGATAAATGTTAACTCTGCAGTGGTATGGGATAAATCTCAATAAATCTGGATGTCTGAGTGATCGTGGTGGGAGGTATGACACTGGTACTGCGACTAGTCTATATACGACTTTGTAGAATAATATTAGATCCGAGGTGATGCGGCGTTGTTCTAGAGATGACCAGTTCAAATCCTTGATCATGCTAGTTACACTTGAAGGGTTTTGATGATCGCTGCGTTTCGTTGTACTTGTTCGATTTGTTTTATCTGAGACTTTTGTTGAGGATTCCATATAGCCGATGCATATTCAAAGCACAAGTTGTAACAATCAGGGCTAGCGCTGTAGGGGGCCAATTGGACCAATGGTCCCAAAAAAAAAAATTGGCCCAAGAAAAATCAAATTGGCCCAATGCATTAAAAAGTATGACTTTACAAATATCATAAATGTATCCTACTTAAAACCTGGCTGTAAACACAGTAACCCCAGTACTATATAATAGTCAATTGACACCAACTTACAATCATCAACAAGCAAGTCAAGCAGACAGCTGAAATTTAAGAAGTGTGATAAACCTGGTAAAAAGATTATATTAAGTCAGACAGGGAAGGCAGCACTCAACTTAACCAGCCGAGCACAGAAAACATTAAAAACACACAAAGCACAATGCCCAACTAAACACGCATGTTAATTAACATGCGTGAACTAAACAAGTGCAGAAAAACCTTCATGATGCTGACACCAGAGATATTTACACAAAAAAATATGTAAAGTCCATGATGTGGATTTATCCACCTAGAAAAATCATTGATGTGAATTTTGTCCATCTACATTTGAAAAATTATCAGTGGGGATTTTGCCCTGATGCACTATTGACCAAACAAACTATTTTAATTTACACCTCAAGAACAAAAAGTGCCTGTTATACACAAGTTCACCAATAAAACAAAATATTTATATTGAATAAATGCAAGTAAGTTTATTTGTTAACTACTGGAGTTTGAATGTGATAATGGTTACTGACAAACTACACCACATAACCTATATAGTGCTTCACTTTTCTCAAATATGGCAAAGGAGATCGGAGAATTGTTCAATGTTTGTAACGCGCTATATAGCTCGCATGACCAAAGCCGACTGGAGCCAAAATTGGCCCAAGAAAAACATTGGCCAGAGCTAGCCCTGACAATGTCAAATTGGTACTAAATGTTATGTTTGGCTTTCTTCATTTTTGTTATTTAGCATGTTTGTAAGCTGTAATTGTAATTATCAGTCTGAGTGTTGGCACTAATATTCAATAATTACATGTTCTTTTTTTAGGGCCTCCGATTCATATTTTCCTTAATAACAAAGGGGAGGCACTCTGCAAATGACTGTCCGGAATATTGGTTTTTAAAGCTACTCCGGATTGAACCAATGGCAAAAGGAATAGCATACCCTCCAGCCAATCAAATTTTACACGCGGGTTGTTCGAACATTGCTTGATAGCATCTTGATCAGTGAAGGTGTAAGCTTCGAAGAGAGCTGGCAAAAACAACTTTACTGATACAAATAGACGCAAAGTTCCAAGTTTCTACGTTTGTTAATGAAATATGGCGACCAGAGCCACGGTAAGCATGGTTTAATTTATACGGACTGCAAGCTTATGCGATAAAACGTCAATCATTTTTCTTCAAAATAAAACCACAGGCACTCGTCCAAGGTGTTTTATTTAAGGCAGTGGCTAGTCGTCCGGCGACAGCGAAATTAGTCGTCCGGCGACTAGACAGCGAAATTAGTCGTCCGTCAGTGGACTACTCGCAAACGCTACGTGTATTGGCAAGAGAACCGTCATTCTATTTCAGGCTTCGCGAAAGTGAAAAAAAAAGGCCGGACATCCGGTCCGGCATAAAATAAATTTGGCCGGACCGAACAATATTAATAGGAAACCGTTAAAAAACCAAATGAAGAGAGATGTATAGATAATGCATGTTCTTCTTAAATTATTCAGTGGTAGAAATACATAGTTAACAAGTGTTTTCGTCCTGACTTAAAATCTCCGTCGGACCAACGGTCCGACATTCAGTCAAATTTTGCCGGACCAAAGCATTTTTTGTCGGTCAGGACCGACCGACCGACGGTTTTCGCGATGCCTGCTATTTCTAAGCATTATGCATCTACCTTATAATAAAGATTATAATAAACTACGAATATAGGCAAGACATGTCAATGCCTTATCTGCAACCATTTTGTGACCTCCCGTGTATCTCCGTATATTGTCCGCCGTATTGGAATGGTATAAACTGGCACGAATGAATGCGGAAATCACTGTCGGGTTTTATAAAGCGCGACAAATAGCAATGTTGCAGCTGTGTATTAGAAATGACATTAGAAATAGAGCTAGAAGTAGTAAGGGAACAAAGAATGTTTCAATTACAGTATTATGAGGATTATGAAAGTATTTTACTTCATGTTGAAAAAATTTAATTGCTGTGTAAGGTAATTGCAGTTTGGAATGTCACTGGTTATATAATAGTGTGAAAACAATGTTGCCGTTTATAAATGTTATCATGGTACTGTAGGTACAGTACAGTTGTATTGTTTTGTATATATGTGTCATTAAAATTGCGAATGAAAAATAATTAATTGCCACATTTAGCTTTGTTTGTGACACATGTACCATTTCTTCTACATCTCCATTACCTACAACTTATCATAATGAGCATAGCATAATGCTACTGTATGTCACTTTAACACAGCATTACCATTTCAATCAACTTGGATATTTTTTGCACTATATAAAGATCTCATGCCGACAGCGATTTCCGCATTTATTCGTGCCAGTTTATACTATGACGGACAATATACTGAGATACACGGGAGGTCACAAAATGGTTGCAGATAAGGCATTGACATGTCTTGCCTATATTCGTAGTTTATTATAATCTTTATTATAAGGTAGATGCATAATGCGTAGAAATAGAATGACGGTTCTCTAGCCAATGCACATAGCGTTTGCTAGTAGTCCACTGACGGACGACTAATTTCGCTGTCTAGTCGTCCGGCACCGGACGACTAATTTCGCTGTCTAGTCGTCCGGTGCCGGACGACTAGCCACTGCCTTTATTTAAATATCTTAGAAATGGTTTTACTTCTATCAGTACTTTGTAACAAAATGTTTGAGCTGTCGGAAATTGAGTAAAACTATGTTATGAAGTATTAATTCTATTATTAATTCAATACAGACAAATTTATCCAAAAATTACAGCAACGGTGATGGAAAACCACAGGTGCACGACACCATATAGTTCTGGATACCATAACTAAATGGTCTTTTATTTACACTGACGTGTCGACCTTTTAGTTATGGAATTACCCTCTTCAATAATCAACTGTTAAAGCTTAAGGAGGTACGCGCACCTTTTATCTAACGATCGAATTTTCCTTGAAACATCTTAAAATGACAGAACAGTCTTCTAGAACAACATTGAAATCATAAAAATGATATGTCACCAGGCTCGTTTTCGACATACATGGCTTTCTAATGACCTACCATTGTATTTTGGTCATTTTATCTATTTCCTGCGTTTATGGCACCATTATGTTCTTTTTAGCTCACCTGTCACAAAGTGACAAGGTGAGCTTTTGTGATCGCTCTTCGTCCGTCGTCCGTCCGTTCACAATTGCTTGTGAACACACTAGAGGTCACAAATTTAGCCTAATCTTTATGAAACTTGGTCACAATGATCATCTCAACAAAATCTAGGCCAAGTTCGATATTGGGTCATCTGGGGTCAAAAACTAGGTCACTAGGTCAAATCATAGAAAAACCTTGTGAACACATTAGAGGTCACAATTTTGACTTAATCTTTATGAAACTTGATCACAATGATCATCTCTTTAAAATCTAGGTCAAGTTCGATATTGGGTCATCTGGGGTCAAAAACTAGGTCACTAGGTCAAATCATAGAAAAACCTTGTGAACACATTAGAGGTCACAATTTTGACTTAATCTTTATGAAACTTGGTCACAATGATCATCTCAACAAAATCTAGGTCAAGTTCGATATTGGGTCATCTGAGGTCAAAAACTAGCTCACTAGGTCAAATTATAGAAAAACCTTGTTTTAAACCTTTCAACATGTAGTCTTCATGGTCACTAAACTCTGCTGTAACTCTCTATGCTCTATACATACAAGTAAACTTTCATCAACCAATGAAAATGTGTATCAGGGTTCACAGCAGTTTTGTAAAGGTCAAATATCAAAATATTCTAGTATTTAAAGCAGGGTGTGAATTGTAAGGGTTAAGTGGAAATCAAAGCGCTGTAGGGAGCGTAGACATTATCCTGAGGGTCGTGGGTTCAAACCCCACTGGAACCATAATTTTTTTTTTTTTTTTTTTTTTTTTTGAGTGTTTAGGTATTGTTTTGTCTGTAAAGCATTTATTTGTACATTTTCCTGATGGTCGTGGGTTCAACCCCCACTGGAACCATAATTTTTTTTTTTTTTTTTTTAAGTGTTTAGGTATTGTTTTGTCTTTATAGCATGTATTTGTACATTTTCCTGATGGTCGTGGGTTCAACCCCCGCTGGAACCATAATTTTTTTTTTTTTTTTTTTTTTTTTTAGTGTTTAGGTATTGTTTTGTCTGTAAAGCATTTATTTGTACATTTTCCTGATGGTCGTGGGTTCAACCCCCACTGGAACCATAATTTTTTTTTTTTTTTTTTTTAAGTGTTTAGGTATTGTTTTGTCTTTATAGCATGTATTTGTACAGTTATATGGAGGAAAAATATTCCAAAATATTTTGTTTAAAATATAGGTCAAATCATAGAAAAACCGTGTGTAGTCAGTCACCAGAGGTTACAATTTCAACCTAATCTTTATGAAACTTTGTCACAATGATCCTGTCAACAAAATCTAGGCCAAGTTCGATTTTGGGTCATCTGGCGTCAAAAACAAGGTCACAATGTCAATTGACATTTTCCTGAGGGTCGTGGGTTTAAACCCCACTGGAACCATAATTATTTTTTTAAGTGTTCAGGTATTGTTCTGTCTTTATAGCATGTATTTGTACAGTTATATGGAGGAAATATTTTGTTTAAATTATTGGTCTGATCAAAGAAAAACCCTGTGTAGTCACCAGAGGTTACAATTTCCACTTAATCTTTATGAAATTTGGTCCTAATAATCATCTCAACACAATCTAGGTTAAGTTTGATATTAATTAAGTCATCTGGGGTCAAACGCTAGGTCACATGGTCAAATCATACAAAAACTTGCAATAGAGGCTGAATTTCCTTAAATTTTATTCAGAAAATGTGTAGGATCACCATAGGGGTGTGCATGCACAAGTACGACAGGTGAGCGACCTAGGGCCCTTTGGGCCCTCTTGTTAAGATTATTACTGTATGAAACCACTTTTAAGCAATGCATGATATTTTGTGGGCTCAATGGTCATTCCTATTGACATTAGTCACAATTCCAGCTGCCTGGTGAACAAATTCAGTATTTGAACATGATAAATAGTTACCACACCCACTATAAAAAGTGTGATTTTCAAATGATTTCAAATGAACGTCAAAAAATACCCAACAATCGAAAATGATTTAAAATTGGCCCTAAGTTTAGTATCAAATAGAACACCAGTTTAGTCAAATAAAAAATAGGGGTCACCAGCCTTTTTTGGGAGCTGTGCATAAAAAAGCACCAATTATGAATAAATTTGCATAAAAATAACCTAATTTGCATATTGTAATGAAATAATTTTTTCTTAAAAATATTTCAAAGTGTGGCTACCTCTTATAACTAAACCATGCGCTACATATTATATATTACATATGCATTTGAACAATTGTAGGGACTTATTGTGAACCCATATTATTCACAATTTTGCCGTTCCCCACCCACTTTTTCATACAGACAAAAAATAAAAAGTTAAAAATATCTAATTTGTGCGATAATTTTTGTTTATTTTCATTAATCAACATTCATATGCAATCATTGAAACTAAAATTCATGTTTGTTCTTATCTAATACGATTTTGAAATTTCGCGCATGCGCACAAGGCAGCTCGTACCTCCTTAAGGCCTAAAATGCAAGTTTATTGTTCAAAATTCGCCCATAAACTATCATTTACGTATAAATGTAATATTTTTAAAATGTTTTGTCATAAAACAGTCAATTTGACACCTACCGATAATCATATATTGCTTAAAGTTTATTTACTTCCGCGTTTTATCAGCTTCAGCGGCCATTTTGAATAATTAATTTATCGCAGGTGCGTGCGAGAGACGTTTTCGAAAAATCCGTTATTTCATGAAACATGGTCTAAAACGTCTTAAAATTAAATAAAACCTTTAGATATACCTTTACATAAGAAACAAAAACGTTATTTATGCTATAAATCATGTAACTCCTATTTACACAAATAAATATTGCAATATACGCAGCCGACAATCTTTAAAAATGAAAACATTGATCACGTGGTTCGTTTCGGAACCCTTTTGTTTTTATCCCATTCAAATAAATGGCAATCGTAAACAAAAACATTGAAATTGGACAGGTTTTAAACAATCGACGGAATTGATGGTATTTCTTGCGAAACATTTTGTTTTTTGGGGTATATTGATAGAATATGATCCAATTGATAGGGTATCAATGATTATTTTGTTGAAAACGTGCGTTTTGTCATAAAACGAACGCGACTCAAACTGTGCCGTTGAGCTGTTGGGTTTCAAAGAACAAACTGCTTTGACGATGAAATGGAATGATCATCGTCAAAGACCTTGGACTAGACACCATAATGATAATCAACAACTAGCTAACTGGTTAATGATCGAGACCCCCTGGTTCTATCCTCCTTTGTTGCACTTAATCAATTCGCCACCCAAAGAGGGATGAAATGGTTGATCTCAAGAATCTATTCAGAACAAGCTACTGTTATGCACTTGGAATCCATGTTATCCCATTAGGGCCATCGCCAGGTTGGGGACAAGACTAAATTTAGTAACGCCTTCGTGTAACTAAATTTAGTTACATATGGTGACAAAACTGTTGTATTGGTTTGATAATTTAGCTTGATAATTGCAAGAAATTGACTGGGCAGTTTTCTTCAGTAACATCTATAATGTAGAAAACTTACAAAAAAATAAAATTTCACCGTTGCGTTTTTTGCATCAACTTATTTTAATTAAAAGGGTGATAGCTCATATTATTTTCCAAATTTTATTTATGCAATAACTTCGTTGTTTTACGTCCGATTTCAATCAGATTACCTGCAAAACATTTTAATTTATTAATTGTAACAACAAACAAAGCAACTAACTAAAAATATTTTGATAGTGAATGGTAATATCACTTTTTTACAAACGTTACTAAATTTAGCGTTGTACCAAACCTGATCGCTGCAAAGAAGTAACACTAACAAACTTCTACTCTAAGCGTATGCGATGACCGGATGTAAGCAATACGTCCACACTGAGCCCGCGCAGATTTAGGCCACACCCGATTTTACTCGATTAACTTTTTGAACAATTTGATAGATCTACAGCTGTTACATTTTTCTGGCTTTAACTGTTTAAGTATTTTTTTCTTGAAAACAGATTACAATGTAACTGGACAAAGTGTTCAATTTCAAAAATAAAATTAATTTAGTGCAAAATGGCAGCATCCAAAATTAAATTTTATCATGCACGTTAATTAAATGTATCTGCTTACTACTTCAGTGCGATATGCTGCAGGCAGTCAGCAAAGTTCTGTCTTTGATGCAGCTTCTGCTGCTGACCAACAAACTTGCAAAGTTCCAACACAAGTCCACATAAAGTGTGATCATGAATAATTGCAAATTGGTAGGTTTAAGTGGGAAACTTGTTTAGAAGCCTGTGGCAGATTTTGTTGGCATCCTGACATAGATTTAGAAGACTTGACATCACAGCTGATCAACCATTTATCACAATACACTGTTGAATCTGAAACAAAATAAGAACAATACAAAATTTAACAGAAAATATAAAGATGTGTGTGTGTGATCCTACGAATATCCGAAAATGCAGGCACTTCAGAATTGACAAATTTTCTTAAAAAGTTGACCGTCGAGATTTTCGAGGAATATAAGTCAAATTAAGTTTTAAAACGTCATAGGCTATCCACACACAATGTTTATGAATTTATTTATCGGGTAAAACACCAAAACTAACGTTATTTTAGCCTAGAAAATGAAGTCACGTGATCCGCTGTTTTTTTTCATGTCAATTTCTTCACAAATAAATACGATTACCTGTATAAACTGGCGTAAAAAAAAAAGTATATTCATTTCTGTCTTTGAAAAAAATTACCTGCCCGTTCAAATAAATTGCAAAATGTAAAACAAATTGTATTTTCTACAACCACCCCGTGGTAGAAAGCCGACCGTTCAGCAGCATGTTAAGATTTATAACGCTCATCAATCAATAATTAGACTCTGTAATTTCATCATATTGGTTCAACTTTGAATTCATTCAATGCGTAAACAAATCAAGTTAATATTGTAACGGTTGGGGCACCTATATGTATGTGATGGTCTGATCTCGGCTCCGGACGACAAACTGTCCGCACCTATTCCCGGGCTTATAGTATGCCTGCACCTCCAGACGTGCGGATAAACAGGTCTACGATATCAGAGAATACGACACGCTGCTCAAACGCTAGTATTTGTCAGGATAGCTTAACGATGAGCAGCGGACGGGGGCAGACGACAAGCAATGCAAGATGTAAAGTTCAAAAGAGATTAATTTATTTAACACAAAACAGCGAAATATAAATACATGTACAATAATAATAGTATAGTTACATTCTAATCCTTCTTTAGATCTAGAATAATTATCTATCAACGTCCAAAAGTTTCCAAAGCAATCTTATTCTAGTAACGTTGAAGTTCTAGTGGTGTCTCCTCCAAGATCCGTTTTCCAAAAGCCCCCGATTTGAACTCCTCCCGCGTTATATACATCAGAAAGGCGAAAATAATCTCAAATAACATGGGGTGATACTACTAATCCAATGGAATTACATAATTTCAAATATACGTGATTCAGAACCAATGAATACTCAGGCGGAAAATTCCGTCTGATGAGCAAACAGGCTTCCTACGCCACCCATTTTCAAGTTCCAAGACGGAACATGAAAATATTGATTTACAACATATAAAGTCACACAATCATAATTTATCGCATAAATAACGACAAACAGTACTTTGATCAATGCTTCAATTAACTTACAAGAGGTTACAATGTATAACGAACTCAAACATTGGCGCGTGCAGAACAGAATCATAACGTTGAGACGGAATGCCGATTTACGCTAAAATACACAAACAATCATGAAGTCCAAGCAAGTTTCAGTTAATAAAAATTCCAATGAAACGAATTACAACTAACATATGTGTTAAAACTTGCGACAATAGCGATAAATGGAAAAGTCACCTATTTCCGCGACCCTAATGAAATTTGACTCTTATGGACTTATGATTTTCGTACCCAAAATCGGACCCTGCATATGAATCGATGCATGAACGATAATAACTTGGTAAATTACTAAGTAACTGAGGTGCCTCATGTTACAATATATAATACATTGTACATCCCTATAGCGATTTTTTCGGAAACAAAACATGTACTTTCGTTTTGCTATCTGGTCAAGCGCGCTTGATTAGCAGAAATCTAAGATGGCGCCCTCATTTGCATAATTTATTCAAAAATACAGGAGCATACAAGTTTGATAGTGAGTAAGTCGCAACGCAAACAAGGATAGTGTAAAGTCGATTCTGCGATCTACTTCAACTTCAATGTGATACTCTCCAACGCCACTAGGGCATTTACTGAAGATCAATCTAGTGATAGTGTGATAAAGAAAACCCAAAGCAACGATAGTACAATAGTGAAAAGTAGTTATCATTTTGAGTTTTCACTATCGACTTTTGTCAACTGGTTGCCTTGTGTTGAATCCACTGGTTCTGGCACACATTATCAATTCACTGTATTTCAAAATGATCCTTTGTAATTTATTTTCAGACAAATTTTGCCAATGCAAGAATTGCAAACAACAAGATGTCTGATCAGAGAATAGTTACAGGGAAAGGAGGATTGATGACAACAAATGGTTCACAAAGGAGCACCTTGGGAGAAATAGGCAACAAACCTATGGCTCTACCTACCTCAAAAGCTCAGAAGAAAGTTCCGACTAAGAAAGAACCAATCCAATCCAGCCTTCAACCTCAGAGAGTTTTAAGAAAAAATAAAGGTGCTTCATCATTGAAAGCTATCGCAGAAGACAAAACAGTTCCAAAGGTGAGTTTCATATGATATTATGACATGGCACTGGCCAGATTCAGGTCACACTTCATGTTGTGAACAATTATTATGTAAACATGTATTATTATGCCCCCTGGACCCTCATTTCACCATTTTTGATGAGGGGGATATTATATATATTGCTTTGCACATCTATGTCTGATTGTTGGTCTGTCATTCGTTGGACCAAATGACCCCTATTGATTTTTAAGTCAAAGGTCATGGTTTCCATTCAATAATTGTTTTTCCCTAGGATCTTCAAACTTTACATGGAGGTTGGCCAGCAACAGTAGATGAAACCGATTGATTTTGAGGTCACATGATCTAGACGTAACAGGTTGGTCATCAACAGTAGTTATCCCCTATTGATTTTGAGGTCATGGTCAAGGTCACTGTGATTTTTACCTTTTCTGACTATTGGGCTGCCATGGGGACATACATGTTTTACAAATGTCTGGTTTATGGTTGTATTTTGAATTATAATTCTACAGAAAGATGCTTTGCCAAATATTTTACAAGTACCAACAGCCACAGTGCTTCCTCAAGTCACAACAGACCTAGCTACTATCCTTGCAACTGATACTAGTCGTGTCCATGTGCAAGATATTGATGCTAATGATAAAGAGTGCCCACAACTTGTGAGTGAATATGTCAATGACATTTACAGTTACATGATGGATTTAGAGGTAAGTCAGACGTACATGTAGTTGGGCTTAACACTCAGTTATTAGTCCCCTACCGGTTTTTGACCGGAGGACACTATAGGTTTGCCGTCCGTCAAAAAAACTGGATCCTGACATAACTCAAACAGTTTTCAAGCTAGGTTTATGAAACTTGGTATGTGGATAGGTTGCTATGGCGACAGAAAGAGTGAAAATATGCCTAAATCTGGATCCTGCCATAACTCAAACATTTTTCAAGCTAGGTTTATGAAACTTGATATGTGGATTGATTATGCACGTCTAAAAATAGTTTGATTCTGACAAAAATTGTGGTTGCTATGGCAACAGAAACATTGAAAATGGCTTAAAACCGGTAGGGGACTTCTGTATTGCTTGCAATTCTTAATTACTTGTTTTTCATAGTGGCTTAAAGGACCAGTAATTTACGAAACATACTGGCCCGACAAAATTCCAGGGGGTCCTTCTGACTGTTCAGAAAATAATTTCATGATACAGTGGAACTTAATTCTTACTATGTTTTGTTTTATTTTGAATATCTAATGAGATTTCATTCAACAATTTCCATAATCAGTGTACATGCTCTTTAAAAGTGATTAAATTCGGTTTGAAATGATCCGTGTTCAATAGGACCACCTGCAGTGATTTTTTTGTCTATTTTTGGGGCCGAATACAGGCCCCTTCCCCTAGCAAAATAACCTCAATTTTTTCCCAAAAAGTCTGCATTTTTTCCCCCTTTGTGCTCGCTGGTTTCAAAGCAACTACGGCATAGTTGTTTTTAAAGTTAAAACAATTTATTTTCAAGCTTGCAAAAGTCATTCTCACATATGACTATAGAGTATTATCAGTAGAAAATAGCAATTTATGAACTATTTTAACCAAATCTCTTTTTTAATAATTCCCAAATTGCGCTAAATTTCCCAATTTTAAAGGCACAGGCTGTTTAATTTTGTTCAGGAAAAGTCACTGACCTGTATTCCAAGAGTTAGTGTTCCTCCATGAAAATCACTGGTCTTAGACCAGTGTCAAGCCCTGTGTAGTGCAGTATTTAAGGAGGTGGGTACTCGTTTTTAGTTATAAAAAATTATTATGGTGGGGGCTTCAGCCCTTTGTTTGGTTCACCTTAGAGTAGCCTCTATTCCTATAAGTTCGTGCATTCCTACAAGTTCGTGCTTTTTAGTAAAACGTTTATTAAGTTGTTAAGAAGACATTTATCCAGCCGAATAATGCCAAAAATTTGACAAAAACAGTGTTTGTTACGTTCACAGCGAGTTTTGTCAGAGCACAGATTTCACTGTTTACATATTCATCGCGAAATCTGGAGACATTTGATTTCCTCAAAATTTGCATAAGAAACGATGTTTTTACGAGCGGAAAAAGGTGCTCACTTACTAACAAAATATCAAACTTTATGTTACAAAACTTTTTATTTGCAAAACCATTCCCGTGTGATTCTAATGATGCCATCAATTTATGTGCACGAAATTATAGGTCACGAATGTTTATATCAACACTGCAGACTGCATGTAACATTGAGGCCGATTTTTCAAGTTTTTGCAGTATGCCATTCAATTTGTGTTTGAATTTTGTTTATAAACATATAATTGATATTGTTTATCACATGGTTAATGCCAGTGTATTTGTTTTTGTGCAGATATGTCCATTTCAAAACTAAGATGCACGAACTTGTAGGTGTAGAGGCTAATTACTAATTTCATTATTTGCTTGTCTCATTGTCTTGACCAATAATTATCATTCTGAAACAATTCCAAAAGATAATTTAACTACCTTACACGATTACACCCATATTCAGTCTGGGAAACAAAGGAAATTTTAAGTTAAGCCTTATCTAACATGCTTTAACTGTAATATATTCTAAAGTCAGGAGAAGTTATTTTTACAAGTTTACCACATCATGTTATTGCACCAATCAATATTATGCCCGCCCGGGGGAGCAGCAGGATACAGGAGGAATTAGATAGACGAATCTTCCCGACAGGCGGGAATTATCGACTCCGCATCTCAGGGGTAGACTTTCGTCTGGGAATTTCAACACCGCGAAAGACGACAATGATACTTTTATTCGTTTTTTATTAAATTACCTGGATGAAAAACTATGCCCCACGGTGGGGATATAGACAATAAGCATTGTCTCCAGGTCGGGAATTTAGACATTATAAAATTGAAAATGTCTTATTCCCCCTGGGTCGCCCGCCGTTATTGACTGGTGCATACATTGTAACACCTCTTTATAAAAAGACATTAAATGATATTAATTTCTGTATTTCGTATGATTTGCCCTAAACTAAACTTATTCTGTTTACATCCCATGACTTATGATGACTTTTAATTGTAGGAAGCATTTCCGATTCGTTCGAACTACTTAGAGACCCAGGAAATCAATGGTAGAATGCGAGCAATATTGATAGATTGGTTGTGCCAAGTACATAAGAGATTCAGTTTACTACAAGAAACACTATACCTCACAGTAGCTATTATAGATAGGTTTTTGCAGGTGTGTAATCTTTGTGTTGCTTGCAATTAAACCAGTCAAATGTTACTAACATTGTGACACTTGAAAATTGGTCTTCTAACTAAACCTCTCATTGAGAATGAGATGGTATCAATATTGAAGTTGAACAACATGCGGAAAAAATACATGAAAATTGTGTTATTTTATTTTACAGACACCGTACTAGGATTTAAGGTGCTAGGGAAAGCCTATTCTTGCTTAAAGCCTTTAAGGCATTGGGGTACCATAGCTCCTCCTGCCTTTTGGGATGTGCCGGAGGTGGTTTTGTTTATAATTTTGATGTCTTTAAGTGACCCTTTGGGGTTATGATATAAATGTACACACCAGTTATGTTGAACTGGTTTGGGATCACAATTCCTTGTAAATGGCTAAAATCCAAATACTGCTAAATACTTACATTGTTTCACCTGCCGGACAGAACCACATACATTCTTCAAGCAAGCTAGATAGCTTCCCCTTATATAACTACAACAACATGGGTGGTATTCATAGTATTCATACCGCCATGATTTATGGTCGGCATCCAATTTCACCACGGAGACCAGTCTATGGTCAACCTAACAAAAGGGCTTTTTGACTGGCTGTTTTCGTTGAGTAGATTATAATCTGGTTCCTGTTCCCAATATTGCAGTACTGTCAACTTACATATAGTAACCAGTACTGTTGAGGTACTGTAATGGGGTACCAGATTATAATCTGCTCCACAACAGCCAGTTGGAAAGCCCTAGTACAATTGTCATATTATTAAGAAGTATGTTTGAATTTTAGGACAATCCAGTGGTAAGGAGTAAACTTCAGCTTGTCAGTGTGGCTGCCATGTTGTTAGCATCAAAGTATGAAGAAATGTATGCTCCTGAAGTCAATGATTTCGTGTATATAACGGACAATTCTTACACAAGAAAACAAATACTTCAAATGGAACAGGTTATCCTGAAAAAGCTGAATTACAGTTTAGGTCGGCCACTCTGTCTACACTTCTTACGGCGAGATTCAAAAGCTGGTCAGGTGAGTTGCTATTTGATAGTTGATGATCAAAACATTTACACGTTCTGCTAGATTCAGTCGTAATCTTCTGACATTTTTGTTTTTAAGCCCCAGCATCTACTTATGCGGGAGGCATATAATGTTTTCCGTCCGTTGGTTCCATTGAAATGTGTTTTCCAAAATTTTTAAGTTCTTGAAACCATCATCAGTACCTTACAGTTTTAACGCCATGTAACACTATCCAACATTTTTACTGAATTACGGCCCCTGAATGATTTAGCGAGTTATTATGGACAATGTTTCCACCGGGGCACTATAAAGGTTTACTGAACGCAGTATTGTGTATTTTTTTCTGTTTGCAGTCTGACAAGTTTTCAATATTTGTCTGTCTGACAAGTTCTCAGCCTTGTCTGTCAAACTAGTTCTTGAAATATTTGTTAAGTGTGAACAATCACATATCTTGCTGTTGTACTGTCTAGCCTTCTGTTGCTTTATTGCATATAGTTATGCCTCCCATCTTTGATGAGGGGTATATTGCTTTGCACATGTCTGTCTGTCGGTCGTATAAAATGGTTTCCGTTCAATAACTCAAGAAGGCTTTGATCTAGGATCTTCAAACTTTACTTGGAGGTTGGTCAGCAACAGTAGATGACTCCTATTGACTATTTCTGACTATTTAAATGGTTTCCGTTCAATAACTCAAGAACACTTTGACCTAGGATTTTCAAACTTTATATGGAGGTCGGTCAGCAACAGTAGATGTCCACTATTGATTTTGAGGTTAGTATGTCAAAGTGACCTTTACCATCTCTGACTATTGGGCTGCCATGGGGGCATACATGTTTTACAAACATCTTTTGTTTAATTTTGTCTATGATTCCGAATGTATTGTAGGTTAATGCTGAAACACACACACTGGCCAAATATTTGATGGAGCTAACGATCACAGAGTATGATATGGTACAATGTCGTCCATCATGTATCGCTGCCGCTGCTCTTTGTCTGTCTATGAAACTTCTAAATAACACTCAATGGGTAAGTAGTCGTGTACATAATTACATTGTATGCTATCGAAAAATTTCGGGGGAGCAGATAGTTGCCGCTTTGTCCGAAATATTTTTGTCCGTATGATAACTCAAAAACTATTATACCTTTTAATTTGAAACTTTGCATACATGTGCATAGATCTCATTTAGGCTGTGCTCCAGAACCATGACTCTTTATTTCATGTTTTTGGAGTTACGTCCCTTTGTAACTTTTCATACTTCATTCTTGTTTATTTATTTTTTTATATAAAAATGTTTTCATTATATTGAGTTAAGTTCCATAACTACAGTTACTTTATTGAAACAAATGAAGTGATTAAGTTAAGCAATGATCTATTAGGTGCAACATTAAACATGAGGTGTTGTGCAAATTGATAATGATTTTAAAGTGGACATAGCATATGTAATGCAGCCTTTATTGGTGTTTGCCGTGTTATTTGCACACTATCCTATCAAATGCAATTGTCACCAAATTCAGAAGTCCCATGGTCACTGGAAAAATATTATTTTCATGGTTAGTGAAGTCTTTATTATAGCTGCCAATAGGTGACAGTTGTAACTTTCTGTCAATCTTTGAATTATTGTGTTCCATTAGCAAATGTATGTTCCCTTTTGCTATTTTTATTGCCATATTTTGAAAAAATGAAACAGTGCATTCATTGATGGCCTTAACAATTTGAACAGTCAGGAAAAACAGCTCTTTGGTCAGGGAAGTCTTTTATGTCAGAATATTTATGGGAACCCTGTAGATGCCAGTGTAGATAGATAAGGCACAATAAGTGATAACTGCACATTTTCCAACATTGCTTTATATTGTGCTACACATGAATCAAAGTACTGGTCTAGTTTGCAAATGTGATGAACAGAAAATTGTGTGTTTTCAGACGGAGACATTGACTCACTACAGTGCATACAGTGAGGTAGATCTACAATCAACCATGCAGAAACTGGCTAGTCTAGTCGTCAAATCTGAGAACAGTAAACTTACTGTAAGTATCACATACGTTATTGTTGGCAGGGGTCGTACAGTTCTGGAATAATCCGGAAATCCAGATTTGGTGCAATAGAAAGAATGAACTTTTCTGCACCAAATAAGTTATTTTATTTAAAAATTCGAAGTAGTGACATAGTTATGGTCTTTTGAAATTTGATAGCTGAATATTAACTATAGAACAATATTTGTAAAAAAAGTTTTGTGTAGGGATGCGAACTATCGGTACCAGTAACAGAAATGCGTCTTACTTTCCAGATTGGGCATTATACCACAGTAGGACTCATGATATAAACACAGACCTGTGGTTGTTGTCTGCCAAATAACCAGTAGCCTCATTTCAAGTTCACAATTTAGAATTGGAATATATATTTTAAAATAGAAATATCACCACCAGTCGTTCATAATTGACACAAAAAATTATTTATGAAAGGAACAAGCAATTTATTAATTAGCGCCTGGTAGAAAGAAGTGTAATGTTTTGCATATTATCCGTGTAATATATTAATTACTGCTTCAAGGTTTTTCCCGGCAGTGGCCGGCACGGCAGGTCATACTCATCCATTAAAGTTTTTGACAACATTGTCAATTTTTCTCAACATGTGGAGAAGTTGCTGGTTCATTGTGAGTAAGTTAGTTACCTGGTTAGGTTGCAGTCCTGGAATCAAGTGAATGAGCTGCTGTATTGTACAGAAAAATTGTTGAGAAACGGCATTAAACCCAATTAACCACACTTGGTCAGGATCAGAATGAAAGCAATCTGTTTCAAGTGTCCATCTGCATCTTGTTGAATTATTGATGTCTTCTATTTTCAGGGTATACGCAGCAAATATTCATCCTCAAAATTCATGTCGATAAGTACATCGGCTGTCTTAAAATCCCGGCTTATTGTGGAACTAGCTGCCGCTTGTTCATCATGAGTATTCCTATACCTCAGCTGTGAAGTGTTGAATACACAAGACACCTCTGATGACCAATGTGATACAAGACAGTAGTATTTAGAGCATGGAATGGAAGAATATGTTGGGAACATACTTTATACTTAGCCAGTAGTGGAGACATAGTATGTCGAAATATAACATGGAGCAATAATGAATTGACATATGAAAAATTGCTTCAATTCATTGAAAACATTGACATCTGAATGAAATACTTACTGTGTGACAATTCTTAGGCTGTTGTAGCCTGTATGATGCTCTTAAACAGTCAACACCGTAAAAAGTCAATGTGTGAACCAACAGTAATTATCTAGGCATTGATTAATACATATCATTATTATTTAATTAATATTATAAAGTAACCATGCTCTAAAATACTCCCAATACAGCCTCCCTGCAGGTGCTCGGTAACACGTGGATGCACTTCGAGGATTCTGATATCGTTTAAGTCCTGTGATAGTTAAGATGATTGGTGGACCTTTTTATAAGCTCAGCTTGTATTTTAATGTATAAATAGTGATAGATTGGTGAGAAGACAGTGTTGGAATGCTCACGGAGCATATTATGACAGCCTTAGGGATGATAATGCACTGTTATATATATGGCTTTTGTATAGTGCAGGGTTTTTTTGACGTGTCAAAATGAACATAATTACATGGTAACTGCACAGTATAGATTAGTCACTAATCATCTCCAGCATGCTCCCGACAGGTGAGAATTACTAATCCATACTGTGTAATAATGTATTTTTTGAAAGGTAAAAAAGCACTTTATCAATGACAGGTTTAATGTAAACATAATGTACATAGTTTTAACCAGTTTATTTGGTACAAAGTGTAAAATACTAACAACATTTTTAAAACCTGTTTGTTCAACATATTAATGGTGCTAACCCTAATTCCTGTCTATTTATTTGTAACAAAGTTCAGAATACTAACAATTTTTTAAAACCTGTTTGTTTGTTCAACATATTAATGGTACTGACTCCCAAATCTGGTCTGTTTATTTTTGTTACAAAGTTTGGAATACTAACAATTTTTTTTAATCCTGTTTGTAAGTTCGGCATTATAATAGTGCTGGCCCCAAACCCTGTAACTCCACCTGATGGCAGTGTAAAGTTTATTGTCATTGAAACCAATCAGCCAAATATCTTGCGCACATTTGTCTAATTTCCGCCTGATTTGTCCGTGTCTTGTCGACTCAGGTATAATCCTGAACACGACAATTTTACCAATTAATTCTAGAACCAGTATGGAGTCAGATTGCACTATGGCATTTCAGTAACTTCAATATTGTTCAGAATTTTCTAACTTTGTCTGTGCATATGCATGAGTTAATGTTTTCAGGCACATGCCTGAACTTCAGGTTTTTAAGAGTACCAAAAGGTTTGGTTTTCTTTACTTTCCCTATATAAATGTTCAATTTTTAAGGCTTTCAGGTTTTTCACTATTTCAAACTTTCACCCATGATATATGTAAGTGGTGTTAGTGGTTTTGGCATCAGCACTGTATTATATGCATTTTGATTGATTGATCTCATACTATGCATGTAATGCCTAGTTAAGAAGTATTAAATTGTGTCATTGATAAAACTTAAAAGATCAAAAGCACTAACCATCATGCAAGGGTCAAATATCGAAATACCTTGAATCTGTCGGTCTTTGACTTTCTCATACTGCTTTCTTTACTTTGGCTCCCCCACCAATAATGCCATGATCAGTGACCTTAGCATTGTGAGTAATGTCACCCCAGCTTCTGATTATTTTCGATCAATTTAATGAATTGTGTTTAATAGAATCATGTTCAAGACCCTTAGCAGTGGTGTGGAATTCCTATGTCCGACTTGGGCTTTTTTGCCTGCGGTCAAGTAGATTTTTCCATCCAGCTTGACCTTGGGCAAGTGCCTAATTATCACAAGAAAAATAATATTAAGTGCCTTATTTTTCCTTAACAATGATGAATCCCTAAATTACTGGCCAAAAATGATTTACTTAAAAAACTTTGAATTTAATATAGTACTCTAATCCTTCGCATGAAAAATAATTGAATGAAACTGAAACTTAGCTGCTTTTTCGTGTATTCCTGGGCAAGTAGATTTAGTTTTCAGCAGGACATGTTCTATAAATATAGGTAGTATCTAAACTCCCCGTTTTCGTGCATGTGGATTTTTCTGTCCAACTTGCCCATGGGCTAGTGAAAAATTTGGTAATTTCCACACCCCTGTAACTCAGATGGAATTCACTGTTCACAAAATGATTTCAGAGAGACCTGTCATTGATTATTTGTGGTTCTTTCGTCTAAACACATTAACACAGTTAAGTTTGATATTGTTAAAAATCGCAACCCAGTTGTTTGTATTGTATAGATTGCAACTTGTCTTTCATATTTAATTTTATGTATCAGTGATTTTGAATTGATAATGGCTTGTTTGAATCATGACACAAATTCTGTCTCAATTCTCTATAATCTGATTGGTTGTTTAAAAATGCATCATTAAAATTAACCAATGACATTAGTTCTTTCAGGAACTTGCAGTAATTTTTAACCCCGGTAAACCTGTCACGACCACACATGTTTTGTGATACTTTATTTTTACTTGTAAATAAGTTCTTTGATTTGAAATATTTGTATTTCTTTTTTATACATGTACAAATGTTTTTGCAATTTTTATACAATAAAGTGTTCTAAAATAACTGTGTTCTTTGACTTGTAGTTACTAGCATTAAACCTTCATAGGTATAACTCCAACGTGATAAATTGCAGTACAAAAACAAACACAATTTTGCCTATATTTTTGTTATGGATTAAAATCCAGGACCGAAACATGTGCCTATAAAAGCATTCAAAAATTCGGCGCAACATATAAAGTTTGCATGCTCCTAAATATCCAGAAACGATAAATATAGCCGATTTTCTGTTTGTTTTTGTATTGCAATTTATCGCGCTAGAGTTATACTGGAATCATTTAACATGTATTATTAGCTTTCTGCCAGAGGGGACTGCAAGTTTGTCAGTCAATTCGTCAAAATTCTTGATCCTGTCATAAGTCTGACTCACTACTCAGTGCATATAACATATGTGCCAGATCTCCTGCATTATGCGTGAGTCTCACACATTTGAGACTACTCGCACATGTTCTGTGGCAAATGGATCAAATCTCAAGCATTTCTTGGACATACTGGATTCTGACATGTTTTGTTTACACTATTAAAATGTAGAGTACAAATGTTAGTTTAAACTGCTTCATAAGCATGCATGGTATTGTCGTTAAAGTATAATTAGTGAAAACTGCATACAAACTTCATTAATTTACCTTTGAGCAAGGAAAATCTCCCTCATTTTTATGAAATCTGCATTTCCATTAACAATCTCACACAAAAGGGTCTGCGAAACATGGCATGTATGATATAATGTTTGTTGGTTGGTCCATTCCTAACGTTGGCAATATTGGGACATCATAATGTAAGAATGGACTTTAATGTAGAATAAAGAATTCTTGACATATAGTCCAATTAGGATATTGTGACAGTGACGTTGCAGTTTATGTGTACGCAAAAAAACCACAACCATTGTCTAAATAGGTAGAGCGAAGTTAAGTATGTTAGTTTAGCATTGAAATTATAGTTGTTTGTACAATATAAGCCTTTATAATTGGGGTTATAGTGGACTCGACCGCTGCGTCACTGGATTTTTATCCTGACTGGACTATACCTGGGAACATTTTCAGTGAACAGGAGATGCAAGTATTGTGCTTATATACAGAGCCTTGGTTAGTGTGCTGGATGTGTATTGTGTAACCCAGTGATCCAAGTTTGATTCCTGGTCATGGTAGGTTATACATTTTCATGAACATTTGACACCAATGTCGATTTTCCTCCACATGTTGAAGTTGCTGGTTCCTTGAGGAAGGGTAAGGTTGTACTGGGCTGGTATTCAATATTTATCTTACTCGACTTAAGGATAAGGAAAACCAATCGGATCACACCATATTAAACTCTTGGTCAGTAACAGGTGATATGAAAGGCTATCCTTATTCTCCAATTAGATTAGATCAATATTGAATACCACCCCAGGCTGGTTATGTTACAGTCTAGGAAAACTGGTTAGGTGTATCTGCTGCAGTCTAGATCTGAAGTATTGGGCTGTTTACAGTCTGGTTCTCGTTCTAATTTTACAGATGTAATAGTGTTGTAATTGTGGGGACGGTAACCAGGCTAAAACTTGCTTCACGAAACATCCCAGTCAAAAAGGCCTATTGTGGACTGGCATTAATGGCCTAGACTTCCAAACTGCTTCAAGGTGACTGGTGAGGCTTTTGTAGTCCATGGCATAACTTCCTTATTTCACTACTGGAAGAGTTTATAGACTCGTTTTAAAGGCATAATTGAAAACTATGGCATTGACCACTTCAGCCCAAAATCAAGGACTCATGACCAGTGCATCACGTTCTAGCGGAGAGTTGGTGTCACGTTCATTTGTTCTAGTGGAGAGTTGGTGTCAGGTTCATTTGTTCTAGTGGAGAGTTGGTGTCAGGTTCATTTGTTCTAGCGGTGAGTTGGTGTCACGTTCATTTGTTCTAGCGGTGAGTTGGGGTCACGTTCATTTGTTTTAGCGGCGAGTTGGGGTCACGTTCATTTGTTCTAGCGGCGAGTTGGGGTCACGTTCATTTGTTCTAGCGATGAGTTGGTGTCACGTTCATTTGTTCTAGTGGAGAGTTGGGGTCACGTTTATTTGTTCTAGCGGCGAGTTAGGGTCACGATCATTTGTTTGAATAAAGGTGAAAAATACAGAGAGATCATAACTAGACACGGACAGTTTAACACGGCGCATTGTTAATTACAATAATTATTTATTTATAAGAATCCTGTAGTTTTAATAACAATTGTAACTACCTTTGAAAGTCGAAACAATACTATTACTATCCATCCACAACACTGGCGAGACCTCATAATACCACTTGGCAAAAACTCAAAAGGTCAGATATTGTTCAGAGTTTTCCTAAATAGAAACACGCATTTAATAACTTATTCATATTTAATAAGTGACCGGTAGATATAATGCGGCTGATCTGCTGATAAATCTTCGATATACGATTGATTATTTGATGTTGCATTAAATTTATCACCGATGGATTGTCGCACTGTAGCTAATACCTAGTAGTGGACAGACATAGAAAAGGGAATACGGTGCATACGAAGTGAAAATAGGAATCATGTTTCATTCTTTAGTACTCATACTGTTGAGTGTACAGCGTAGCTCAATGTTCGACCTATACGACTTGCCCAACTTTTTGCCCCCTGGTTTTCCCCCAGATTCCACACCATGGTTACCGATGGGAGACGCACTCCCTGTCACATGGTCCATGGTAAACGACCTTGTCCAACTAATGAACGAGACGATGTCCATGAATGGAGAACTAGTGCGCCCAGTTCAGCAACAAGCCGATACTATGAATGTATCTATAACATTTTATCTGAACTTCATGATTAACTTTAACACCGCTAAACAAAGAATGGATTTAGTTGGTCATTTTGTTGTAGAATGGAAAGATGAAGTATTGGCCTGGGAAGGTGGACAGTTCGACTTGGTGGAAAGTGTTAGCTATCCATTGGCTGAACTATGGTATCCCAAACTCGTCATTGATAAGGTAGGTTATTTATTACTCAAATGTTTTCCCTTTTTCATATGGAAATATGAAACATAAATATTGTTATTTTTTTGTTATTCATACACTAAAATAAATGCAATACTATGGAAGTTATGTATCAATGTTTATTGGTTTTGCATGTACATGTACATTGAGCACAAGTAGCACGCAATGTCAGCAATACCTTCTTGGGTAAGCCTCAAAACTCCAAAATAACGATCTCTTGTTTTCAAGAAGACAAGCACTATTTAATGTAATTTAAATTAGTAATTATGGTAAATCAAGACCACCGAATGCATTTTTCTCGAAATGAAATGAACTGGGAGATCGTGAGGTTGCATGTGGGTGCGTCCAATAGACATGTAGTCTTAAGAACATGTTTCAATGTTATGAAATGCGTGCACACTGCATGGCGATCCCGATCTAGGTCGAAAGCACATACACAATACCGATGTATTGGCATACAAGCCGAACGCAAGTGTTTCTAGAATGCTTTGTCGTTGCGTAGCAACTTTTAAAATGCGACTGTTATGCGGATTTCAACTCAAATAGTTGTGCAGTACTGGAATCAAGGCTAGACATCTTGCAATGTGTGTTACTTTGATGAATAATCACGTCAGAAAACGCTTATAATGCTGGATCATTGGCCATCTTAAATGGACACTGCAAGATTGGACTCATCCTTTACGATGTGTTGAGATTTATTGAAACTTCATAGATTGCAATTTAGCAATTAAAGACGATTGTTCGCGCAAATTGTCCTTGTGCATCTCTATCAATGTAAAAGCGACACGTGTTTCTTGGGTATTTTACTGGTTTGGGTGGAGCAAACACTAAATCAGTTAGAGTTCGTGAAACGTTTTCTTCAAGGATTTATGGTTAACGCGTTTAAAAACGCGACACTTGGGTATGTTGGTATATTTTAAGAAAACACATTATCATATAAAATGTATTTGTATATTCGTAAAGGTTAATTCAATGTCGTCATTTGATAACATACTTAATAAAACCCACCGAGTATTTACTAAATTATCGCACGAAAAAGACATTTGTCCAGAAAACAAAAGTAACATGTTTATTGGTTTTATCGATGAAGATGACCAGCCTGCATAACAGATCGAATGTTTACGTACGGCTAGTCTAATTTCTATATACAAATTCGAAACGAAATTGAATATGATAAATGACATATCCAACTTTCATTTAAAATGTGTCTATATGACACGGAAACATTGTTGCAGGAAACATACACCGGTGTCTCATAGACCTGCAAATAAATGCAGCAGTATAAAGCTGTGACAATATGGAACGCTTTGCCCAGTCAAGTTAAAAACACAACGTCAGAGAAAATGTTTAAATCTATATTAAAATCATACTTATCCGTAAATCTAACAAAATTAAATTAAAAACACTCAGGTTATTGCTGTTTACCTATTATATCTGGATCTTTTAATACAATATTTTAAAAACAATTTACTTATTTGTATTGTTTGTCATTTTATTGATGCTTTTGAATGTTTGTATATATTTATGCTTGTTTTGTTAGATGACCCCATGGGAGATAAGCCCTAGGCTTAATGGGTATATCAACGGAAAATAAAGTTATTATTATTATTATTAAGGGGAGGTAACCATGTAAGGGATTTTGGTCAGAATGCGAGTTTGGTTTCTGCATGCTCGACGTATTGATTGTACTATATATTTGTTAATCCGTTTAGTATACATGTATAACCACAGTCACTTCGTTACTTTAGGTTACAATTCCACCCTTTCACAAACTCTAACCTATACGTAGTGAAGAGAAATTGACACGCATTGTTGATTGTGGCTTCATCATGTTTTTAGAAACTGTGATTATAACTCGATTAATCAGGTCAGTCATTTGTTTCGTAACCACTGATCACCAACTGAACAAATTGTATGAATAAAATAATGACAACAGAAGAAGTTGACGCCGCTTGTCCTACGGTGTTTGTCTTGCTGTTAATGCGGATGTGCCCCCTGATGTGTCACGATGAAGAGTGGTTAGAATAGGTGTGCTTATCGCAAAGGCGGATATTAGGAAAAAAACAACACGAATAAAACTCCATTAAAATGATGAGCCGATTTTTACAGACTGGACGGCTACTCTTGAACGGATTACCTCCCCTCCACTATGGTATTGTATTGATGGGAGGTAATCCTCAATAAGTGCTAGCAATTTGACAATAGGAGAGATCACCGAATTCATATGCAAAAGCCTACCGGCAATCTATTGGATGAATGAACAATAAAAACCTGACATTCACCAATAGCTAGCTGGTGGTACTAGTCCTTTTGTATACAAACATGATCTCTCCTATAACCTTTCGCTAAGTATAAACTTTGGCTCCTGTTTACAAAGTGAGTTTTCATTGAATTTCTACTTGTCTTTCAAAGTCACTTTACCCTTTCAGGCGTTTAAAGAAGACGCAGTGATAGGTGATCCAATAAATGATTTTGTCAGCATTCAGCGCAACGGTACTGTGCGATGGAAACCTAGTGGCTTCTATAGGTAGGTATATATTACTTCACGCGCACTCATCTGTATTTATAACAATATTCTTTAAATCGTTATATCCGAATATCGTTATATCCAAAGTATTCTTTATCGCCAATGGAAGTGGACGAAGTAAGGCTAAGTATTAGTAAGTGAGGCGTAAGCTAAATAATAGTTTTAACAAAGACAGTCTTTGTTATGGATCATTAAACGAGGGTTGTCCGCAAAGTTTTGAGACTGTGTCTATACCTCAAAAAGTATTGGAAACAAACCATTAAATAGTATATACGCGTTAATGTCATGCACGACAACTCCAAATCCGGCCACGTACATGGCGGAATAATTAACATCAATGAAATCAAATAGCCCAATACTTTCAAAACTCGAATTTTGCTTTAAAATGTAGCAAGCTGTTTAGTTTTTTCATAATTTAATGTTTGTATCTATTTTAAGTATACTCTGCGATGTGGACGCTCAATACTATCCGTTTGATGTGCAGACTTGTATTATGGAAATTTATGTCAGTGATCACACGAAGTCCAGCGTTTTACTGACTACGTCAGATAGTACTGGAGGTGTTGCTTTATTGGACTATTCAGATAATGTGGCCTGGGAACTTTTGGGTGTATCCTCATTCGAAACGGTCAAATATGACACAAATTATGTCAACCTTCGAATACAAATAGAACGCATGGCAGCATTCACTGTATACACCATGGTAATACCGTTGCTAACGTTATCTATTCTCAGCATCATGACGTATTTATCGTCATTGGAATCAGGCGAGAAGATCGGATTATCAATGACCGTTTTCCTGGCTTACGGATTTTTTGCTGTCATCACACGTGACTCCATTCCACCCGATTCTATTCAAGTACCGTATATTGTTGTATACATAGCATCGTTATTAATCATTAATACGTTCACCGTCTTGTACATTATGATCGAATCAAAGATTCATTTTGCATGCGGAAAGAACCCATGTAAACTACGATGTCAGTTGCACAAGTTTACTACAAAGCCCGCGGGTACTGTGGAGCAGGAACCCGACAAAAAACTCGGTAAAACACAGAAGAAAGAAGAAAAACGTGCTGCCAAAAAACACGAGGGAAAAAACGAACGCGAAAAGGCAAATGCATCTAATCAGGTGATCACATGGTCTGACTTCCTACGCCGAGTCGACTGGTTTCTGTTTGTAACAAATGCCATCTTGCTGGGTATGATTAACCTTGTTTTCTGGGTCAAAATTCTTAATCGAAGTTAAATCTGCACTGTTTATACTTTCAATAATTCTATATTGAAGATGCAAGTTCAGCTCAGCTGCTATATAGATCAGAAGTCTGTCAACACATTCTCTTACATTCTAGTTACTCTATTGTTATGTTTTGATGTTTGGACATGTACCCATTATTTGATTATATTTGGATAAATGGCACCAATATATTATTTCATTGAGAATAGTGTACAGTCCAGTTCAGATATTGTGACAGTGACGTTGCAGTTTATGTGTACACAAAAGATTACAACTATTGTCTGAACAGGTAGAGAGAATATAGTATGTTAGTTTAGCATTAACGTTATAGTTGTTTGTACAGTATAAGCCTTTATAATTGGTTTTACACCCTTATTGTGGACTCAACCGTTGCGTCACTGGATTTTTACCTTGACTGGACTATATAGCTTTTATTCAGAAACAGGCTATTAGCCTATCATTCCACAAACATATATACAGGTATAAACATAACATGTCAATGGTGGTACAAGAACATAATTATAAACAGTGTACATACATATACGTATATGTATAAGCATTTGCAAATTTGTTAATGAGTTATACATGTAGTTCAATAAATTTGCACATATTTTAAAAAGTTAAACTAGAAATACATATGAACATGTGTGTATAACAGAAGAACAGAAAAAGATAATAGTTGGTAAGGGGAGAATTGGGACTATAAGAAGTATAGTAGTGATCTTAATTCAAAACTTTTTTGCACAAACAATGATAGGTTTTTTATCGTACAATGATTTTCGCTGTTCAAAAGTTGTGCACATTTCAAAACGTTCGGATGTTTCCAATAATATTTTTTGATGTATACTTTTCTTAAATCCTGATATAACGGACATTTTAAAACGAAATGAAATTCATCTTCTAATGTACTACAACATTTACATTTGCGTTCATGAAATGGTACTTAGCTGGCTTTTGCCATCGTCCAGATTCAACTTCTAATTTATGGACCGAGACCCTTAATCGTGTGAGACATGTTCTAAATTTATAAGTAGTAATAATATCTAAGTATGGTTGAAAACGAAAGTCGGCTAGTAGGTTATATGTTTTTGCTCTTGATGAATTTTGAAGTTCACTGTTCCAATTTTGAATAAACAAATCTCTAATTCGGGTTTTAAATATTCCTAAAAATAAATTCACGTTCCCTACACCTTGAAATTGCCATACGTAGTTAAAACCTAAAGATTCTAAAATGAATTTTACAGAGTTTGCCCAAGATTTCTTTTGAGGCCATATTTCTAAATCATTTATCATCATTTTATATACATACTTAACATATTTACAGTCATCACATTGTAGTATTTTAAACCAGTATTTGATAACATTTACCAATCTTCTATTAATCAAGGGTGCTCTACCTAGTTCTCCATATATAAAATTATTTTGAGTTTGTATTCTAACGCCCAATATTTGTTTACAGAATTGTAGATGTATTCTTTCAATAATGTCACTGTTATTAAAACCCCAAATTTCGCTTCCGTAACTTAGGATCGGAGTAATAAGTTTATCAAGCAAGTCTAAATGGTGACTTATTGAAACCATAGGAAATTTTACTAAATATTTGTTGAGTTTAAAAATGGCCTTAAGGGCTTGCCCATTTAATGCTTCATAAGTTGCTGTATGTGAACCACCCGTAGTAAAAACAATGCCGAGATATGTGAACTTTTTAACTATTTCTAGTTTTGATCCCATATATATAAATTCCGTGTTTTGTCTTAATGTTCCTCCCTTTTTAAAAATCATAACTTTCGTTTTTTGTACATTTACCGATACTTTCCATTTTGTGCAGTATGTTTCTAATAGGTTCAAACCATGTTGTAACCCTGTTTCAGATTCTGACATTATGACTATATCGTCAGCATACAAGAGTAAAAATATCTTAAACAATCCTATATCGACTCCATCAAAACCATTTAGGGCAAAGTGTTCTTCTATGTCATTTAGGTACATTGAAAACAAAAATGGTGACAAACATTCGCCTTGTCTGACTCCCAACAAACATATAAAATCTTCACTTAACGTATTTTCATATTTTACACGTGACTTAACCTTAGTATACATTGATTGAATAATATTTAAAATATATCCTCTAACACCTAATTTAACCAACTTATACTACAATATATCTCTTACTATGAAGTCAAAGGCTTTCGTAAAATCAACATAAGCTACATACAGTTTTCGATTGTTAATTAAAAAGTGATTGATTATTCCGTTTGTATATTTATGTTGTGTTTGGCCATTTTGAAATAAACGTCTTTTATATCACCTACTCGTATTGATATACAAGTTCTTGTAGTGAATCTATAGCTCAAGCCTTATCAATAAATAAACTTGGATAATATAAACACTGCACGGTCGATTGGTCGCTTGTTATCAGTGAAGATTGAAAGAATATACAGAAAGAATATACATATACATGTGTATGCATTCAAAGTGATTATGCCATAGATTGAACAAAACTAGACATTGAAAATGCAATTAATTTTTATTTCACTTTTCATCTCAGCGTATTATGTATAAATATCATTGAACTTTTTATTGCATTCTGGTGCATTCATAAACACTGCATTGACAACATGATTGAACATGTTGCTATGTTTAAAAATCAGTGGTATATTGAAACCTTCTGTAAATTGGGATGAGCGTCAAGAGCATAGTGCTAACTAAACAAAAGTGATTCTTCTAAGTTCATCTAGGTGGTTTTCAAAAGTCAGTTCTGATCAGGTATCAGTCAAAGAAACCCCTTATTCAGGAAAACGCAGGTCTGAAGTTGCCAAATCTAGCATTGAGTAATATTAATTTACCTTATCATAGAGAAAAAGATAAAAAAAATCGGACAGGGAGGGAAGGCAGCACTCAACTTGAAAAATCAGAGCACAAAACTAGAAATTCGTGCCCTCGGGCAAATTATGTCGAGCCTCGGCGCACGTTAAAAAAAGGATACAACTTAAAAAAGCCTTCAATTTGACCTTTGACCTCTAACTGTGACCTTGACCTTTGAGATAGGAACCTGAGGGTTGGGCATGCCACTCTGTCTCATAGAGGTTAACATTCATGCCAAATATAAGAAAGATTGGTAAATGTATGACAATTTTAGGCTACAGACAAGCTTCAATTTGACCTTTGACCTCCAACTGTGACCTTGACCTTTGAGATAGAAACAACCTGGGGTGTAGGAACCTGGGGGTTGGGCATGGCACTCTGTCTCATAGAGGTTAACATTCATGCCAAATATAAGAAAGATTGGTAAATGTATGATAATGTAAGGCTCCAGACAAGCTTCAATTTGACCCTTGACCTCCAACTGTGACCTTGACCTTTGAGATAGGAACCTGGGGATTGGGCACGACACTCCTCCTCATTGAGGTGAACATTCATGCCAAATATACGAAAGATTGGTCAATGTATGGTCCAGACAAGCTTCAATTTGACCTTTGACCTCCAACTGTGACGTTTGAGATAGGAACCTTGGGTTTGGGCATGACACTCCTCCTCATGGAGGTGAACATTTATGCCAAATATGAGCAAGATTTATGGTCCGGACAAAATCAGACGCACGCACGCACGCACGCACGCACGCACGCACGCACGCACGCACGCACGCACGCACGCACGCACGCACGCACGCACGCACGCACGCACGCACGCACAGCAAAAGTGGCGACTAAGCAAGCGGGCTCGACAAAAAACCACCGACAACAATTAGGTCTACATGTACGTCACAATTCCCAACACCCAAATAAACGAGAAAACGAAAATATAATAAAAATCCGACGGGGAAGGCAGCACTCATCTGAAACAGCAGAGCACAGCAATATAACACAAAAGTTACAACATTCGAACGACACAATAAGCCTACCGACCACACAACTGAACGAGAAAATGGACTTAAACCGATGAAAGTCCAAGCTTCAGATGTCAAAAAGTCAAAAGTACAAGTCCCAGCCGTCAAAAAGCCGTAAGACCTTAATGCAAGTTTCACATTCAACATTGTTGTATCAGTCAAAATCTAATAACTGGTAACGGCCCTAAATTGGCCGTTGACGTGTCAGAGCGCGTGGGGCGAGAAATTAACGCAACAGTGCACGAGTATGATGTCACAGAGCGTCTGACGGCGTTAATTCTTCCCAGACTCATGCAGACTAAGACAAGCAGCCGTGATGGCTAGACGTGCCTGATAGTCGTCTCGTAGTGTATCATCTACGGACCACTAGAAAGGTGACTATGATTGTATTATTGCTCTGTTGTGCAGATCGTGATTCCAATATACCACTTGACACTTTAACATCTTGCACAAATGACACACTTGGGTTACGCATCTAAATTACTTCAGTTTGAACATACTTCTTAAGGTTTATAAGACAAGCGCTCTCTTGAAAAATAATAATAACAACAACAACTTTATGTATCGGAGATTATATATTTGACAAAATGAATCGTCAATATGGTCCGCAAGAAAGGAAAAAAAACAAAAATACCAAACAACAAATGAAAAATGTATAAATACATAAAAAGACACGTATATAAGGCACGGTATAATCGAACTTCAAATAATAATAAAATTAATAATGCTATTGTTAATAGATCAGGACAATGAAATATTGCAGGAATAGTGCATAGATAATTTGTGATACAGGCTCACATAAGTCTACAGTAACTGTAGTATCTGTTAAAGATACTATCAACCAATTGTGGAAATTTCCTACCGACCAACTGAAACGTACGTACGTATTATGTCCCCAATAATGATTTGATAAACATTTGAAAAAATCCGTACTTTAATTATTGTAGAAGGAAGTTTAAATACTGCCAAATATTTTCTATTAGACTGATCGATATAATTGTCCCGAGACATTCATAATATACTATTCTGTGCCATTTTTCTTGTTTGAGAAATTCATTTCTTTGTCTACACTTCAATGCTCATACGTCAATAATGATAAACAAGCCCGATATACAATGGATAGGGAAACCCCGATATATAAGGAGATCACCTATTCATTTGCAATATACCCATCTCGACAGTCTATTGTTGTCAAATTGTTAAGGACGTTTGATAGGGTTATTTTTTTTTAAATGATACCAAAAAATAGGCACACTTATAGTTAAATATATACTGAAGCAATATGTGAAATAAAAAAGGTATGTCGTGGTACTATTTAATGGGCCATGGGCCCTTTTGCAACATCACTTTTCAAGAAAATGACCAAAATTTCTGATATTTCGCAATTTATTCATTTTTGCATTAAAATCGAT
Organism: Spisula solida; assembly: GCA_947247005.1. Classification (NCBI taxonomy): domain Eukaryota; kingdom Metazoa; phylum Mollusca; class Bivalvia; order Venerida; family Mactridae; genus Spisula; species Spisula solida. Next base: position 15,970,075 of record OX365958.1, read on the forward strand.
ATTTTTCTTGTTAAAATTATTTCCATGGGTTCGAATGAACAAACACATATTTTTCAAACATTCCTATACACTTTTGGTATTGATAAGAAAATTCACAAATTTTTGACAAAAAAGAATTGTCAAAATTATGGAAAAAATACTGCTAAAAAATAAAAAAAAATAAAAAATCGGCCGTAGCTCAAAAACGACCTCGATGACCAATATATTTTTTATTGCTAATTTTGTTGATAAAAGTGCACTCAATCAAAATATTAAATAAAAAAGATAGGTCACGGGACTACTTTTTGCGCTATGACGTCATTATTGTCCCCCTATATCATAAAAAACTTAGTGAAATTGCGTAAAAACGACGTAATATCTGCGCGTAAAAAATATTCTAATACCAAAAGAGTACTCACATTTGCATATTATGTACATGAAAGTATAGTAAATATAAACTTAGAAGAAATTGACGTGTAACAAGAATTATCTTAGCTGCAGTTACGTCGTAATTGTGTCTCTTTGCAATGAACATTGCGATATAATGGCGATAAAATGACGCAAAAAAGGCCAAATTATTACATTTTGCATATATGTTTTTCCCATAGTTTTTGGTCTTGTCACAATTTAATCTTGGCTAAGGATGTTGATTAAAGTGTACTTTATCTAAAATTTAAAATAAAAAATAGGTTTTCACGCTACACTTTGTGCTATTATGACTGGATTATCTCCCCTTTTTCCCAATTTGTCAGTGACGTCGCATTCCATATAGTAAGGGGGCACAAATGGGCCCTAAATCGCTCACTTGAATAATCTTTACAATTTTAGTCAAGAGAGCATTAATTAATTCCCTATATATCAGTAATAGGGGATCTTTGTAGTCCCAGGCAATACAAGCACTCATTATAAATTGGTACAGGTAACCCAAGTAATAATTTCTAATTTCACAAAAAATGAATGAAAATATAACCGCTATTTCACGCAGAGTGTTTTCAGTGAAATTATTTTTTACCCCAAAATATCCATATTTTTACTAACCCTAGATAGGATCACGATAAACATTTTGTCCAATTTTCATGACGATCCAGTGCCAAACACGGCCTCTATTCGCGTTTATGGTATATGCGCAGAAATGATGCGCATAAACAACTGTATCAAACGCCCTTAAGGACGGGTATGACCCGTCGCGACCGGGAATTGAAAATTGGTAACCTAACTAGAGTATTTTTAATGCACTTTTCTATTGCGGGGTATGTAGTTTTAAAGCTGACAAACAAAAGTACATTTTATTCCTGGTCACATCCCATTTTTGGGGGACCCCCATTAATGCAAATACGTCTGAATTTATCATGCATTTTCGACCATGTTATTTCTCTACAACCAATCCACCCGAGCAGAAAGCGAGTGCCAGCAAATGTGTGAAGTGGGAGGTCATTTATGTAAAGTAAAAATAGTACAGGCCTCAAATCTCCCGAAGCATCTCAACTTGAGCTAAATCTCATCTGAAATATTGTCATATGTGTATTTGAGGTAATTTCGAGTTGAGGCTGGACTCAAATTTGGCATCTCAACACAGAAACATCATTCTGAGATTATTACAGTAAAATTTCAAGAGCTTGAAAATCAGATCTATCCAAAATACTGACTCTGATTTGAGCAAAATCTCAATTTGAGTTGAGATTTCTACTTGAGATGCTTCGGGAGATCGGAGCCAGGTCCACGAACAGAGCTTTGAGGAACTCCTGCTAAGATTGGTTGTGCATCAGAAAGATTTCCAGATAAGGCAGATATGCATACTTTCTGTGAGCGGTTTGTCAAGTAGAATGTAAACCAAGTCACTGAAACTTCGCTGAATAGACAAAGGTTCAGTTCGCTTATTAAAAGAGAATGATTAACAAGATAAAAAGTTTTTGTGATGTCTAAGAATATAAAAAAAAGAATATAGTCCTAACATAAGACTTACCCATTGATAGAATTAAACCAGTCATCAATTATAGCAGTAAGAGCTGTTTCACAAGAACTGTTTGATGTAAAGCCGGATTGATTATTATACAGAAGTTTGATGATCTCTAAAAAGGTTTCCTTATAATCAGATCCATGTTTTTTCTATAATCTTTGATAAAACTAGCAGTACTTATTGAAACGTGTTTGTAATTGGTCTTATCAGATTTGGGTCCTTTCTTAAAAATTGAAGATTTTTTTGCAATTTAAATTGTTCTGGAAATTTACTCATGGATGGTAATACATGTATTAAGATTAATGTTTTTTGCTAGAGACTTTGCAATTACATTACGACTGGTTCTTAATACCCCGGGACCAATGTCATCAAGCCCAGTTCGTTTAGAACAATCAAGAGATTTAAGTTGTTCCAATATGTACTCTTAGGTCTTTTGGGTTTAAATTTGGATTACTTTTAACCTCATTAATATAGTTGGCGATTATTTTGTTTAAGCATATTGAAAAAAGCAAAAGGTGAATTTATTTTGAAATTGGACCAGTGCTTACTGAAAAAAGCTTGCAAAATTCTCTAAATAAGTATATTTGAGTAGGGCAAACACGCCCCATTACTTGACCGTCACGTTGTTTATTGTTGAATCCGAGTAAATTTAGGGAATTTGGTAGATATGGACCATTTGTACCAACATATTTTAAATCAGATCAGTTGTTTCAAGGAAAAGGGTAATTAAATTGTAAAAACTTTTTTCCAGGAAAAATGTCCAATGCATCCTGGCGATCATGTTGTTTTACAAATCAACACTATTTGTAGTAATGTTGGTACGGTATCATCCAAGGAACATGTGCATATAACTTCATTAACATTCGGCTAGTAGTTTGTGAAAAGAAGACTTATGAAATTTTGTATAGAGCTAAGTATGAAAATTAGCCCCAGCCCATGACAATCATTTTTTACAGGAACCATAGTTATTTGAACGTACTTAAAGTATGTGGTGAAAAGCCACACAAGAAACATCTGTGCCAAATTCTTAACATAATATAGGAGAAGAAGCGATTTTTAACAAATTGGATTTGGTTAACATAGCAAAGAGTATTCCATACGTATCACACAGATACAAAATGTATGAAGAGATGTATCCTGATAAAATTATGGGCCGTTTCATTTGACTTTCGCCAATACGACTTTTTCATGCTTTCTTAAGGCCTTCTGTTTACATGCATAACATTGTCTATGTTTACAAAGCTTGCATTTGTATCGAACTTTAGAATTGGCGTTCTTAAAAGTGTGGTCATCGTCTAACACGATTTGTTCTATGTCAAACTCAATGTCACTGTCTTCCCCATGAGATGGTCTTGTAACAAATAGATTAACAGGTGTGAATTTCGTATTCAAATTATCATTTACGTTTGTGTCTTTATCCTGATATGTAATTGGTTTTCCTAGTTTTGTTTCGATGTCGTCCATTATATTTCGATTATGATTTTCAAAATCAACTGTGCAACCGACTCGTAAATACGCCTTGATGACTGGGTGGTCAACTGCTGACGCTTCCATGTGATCATAATTAACTAGCACGATGTTTTTAGCTCGATCTTGTCTGAAATTATTCCAACCGTACTTCCATTCATTCTCTGTCCATGATCTCATGCCTTCATCTGCTTTATCTAGGTAACTTTCTGAGAGAACAATCAGAAAGTTGTGGGACTTTTTTATTGCTGCAATTATCTCAGAATCTCTTTCTGCGCCATAATCTAAGTCTTTTAAAGCAAGAAACGTTGAGTATCCATTATCCTGCAATCTGGGATTAAGGCATTCGGCTATCCATTTTGTGACATGTCTTTCGTTCTCATTGAACGAAACAAACACGTCATACTTATATGGAAGAACGGCGTTTCGTTTGTTTCTCCGCAAGCGCAGATAGGTAATCAGCAGTTCGTATCGAAACAAATATGTTGAAGCACTTGTAATGACAAGCGTCAATGCTACAGCTGCAATAACTGATCCAATGATATAGAAAATGGCATTCATGAAACATTCCAGGTCTGATTCATGAAAGTTTGTTGCTAGTGTTATGCCCACGTCGGGAATGTTACAGTGGAATAAAGTATTGGTTTCACACTTTGCTGACGCTACCCATGTTTCAAGCCATGTAGTGTCACAGTTACATTCAATGATAAGATTTTTCATGGACGTGTAGCAAATATCCCTGTACTGGAATGGCTTAGGCAATACACTGATCTTTGGATTGTCCGATATAATCAGTTCCGTACAATTTTCCAGTTGTTTTGCTATTGTGTCATTGAATTCAAGCAGATCATTGTTTGAAATATCCAATGATTTCAGTTTGAGTAAGTATGACATATTCGCTATCTCTTTTATATTATTGTTGGAAACATTCAATGCCACATACCGTGAATGGTTAGACACGGGAATGTGCGGGAGTGTGTCAAGATTGCTGTCAGAACAATCTATATACAGCGTATCTTCCTTCGGTCTATCCACACAAGTGCACCCCGGAGATTGACACCCTTTGTTGTGTTTGAGTGGACAAAACAAATCCTCAGTGGGCACTTTATGTACTGGAACATGTGCATATGTCTCTGGGCCTGCACATGTTACATTCATGTAATCGCGCCAGATGACGTCTATTATAGATTGTGCCAGTTCAAGGAAGGGTTGCAAGTTGCAATCACAGATGATTGGTATGCCTCTATAATCAAAACCAAAGCTGAACAATGTACCCATTTGTTGCCAGCTGTCTAGTTGCAAAAGGTCCTTAAAGTTCGGAAATGCCTCTATTAGGTTGTTTTCATAGCTCACAAAGCCAGGTCCATATGTTTTGTTCATATCCAACTTGAAATCATTCTCATTCACAAGTTCCGTGATGTCATTATGTTCATAGTTGATGTAACAGAATGGATACATACTAAGCATGTTAGACACATCAAGCTTATCTAAGTCATTGTTATCGAGGAACGCAAAGAATATATTCAAACGTGGTGAAGTGAGTACACTTGGATCTAAGTTTTTCAACCCATTTCCTTGCAGAAAGAAAACTCGGAGACGTGTCAGATTGTTGAAAGAAGTATTAGATAGCCGTTCAATATTGTTCATGTTGAGAATGAGTTTATCTAGTCTAACTAAACAATTGATATCAGGAATTTTACGAATTTTATTCCCTGTAAAATCTAATTCCACAATTTTGTCCCAGAATTCGTTCATATTCTGAAAATGGTCTTTATACATTTCTGCGAGGTTAGTTTCATTGTCCCAATTACAAATATTACTTGGTATCTCAGTCATATCAAAAAATTGTTTTTTCACTCTGTAAACATCTGAACTATTTGGCGCTTTTTCTGAAATAACCAGACTTCTTCCCAACACTGATGCATATTCTATGGATAGATCTTTCTCGTCACCTTCCCAAGTCGTACAGGAGTTACACGTACAACATTTATCAGGATTTTCTGAGTCGGGTTTAAAGCCAGGGCCCAGTTCTGGACAAGCAGCAAAACTACATAGCAAATCATCTCTGGATTCATCTGACCATTTCGGTTGCCACGGTTTCATGGTGTTACCATTGCAATTTTCCCATCTCCATGCCTCTGTGCTGAGGGACTTTAACACCACCAATATCACCAAATGTCGCAAACTGAAATATATACGTATTTGAAGGTTTTACCATATCCAACTATTTGTCCCATTTGTATTGAATGTGTTTTCAAGTCGACCACAGTTACCTTCCCTTGACTGGTGTTATACCGGTTTTAATCTGATCGATCTTATCTCGATTGCGTAATAGCGCTATGCTAACTCAGCGGGTTGTCGGAGTGTATAAATTAATGTATATCATTTGCTGGAGGGGTTTTGTGCGTTCAGTTACACTTTGGTATTTTTGACATTTTGTATATGATGCATACCAGGATCTTTTTTATGGGCGTATCTCTGTCATTATGAAATTTTGTTCATAAGGTAGGTATCATCAGGAACATTTAAATGCTTCCATGGTATCATTCAGAATTCGTTGATCATGTGTGAGGAATCTAACAATTATGCATTTGTTATACTAGTAACCGCAATACATGTCACGATATGTATACTTCGATGAATGATAAAAAAATAAACGGTTACTAGTAACTGTACAATGCTTGAGTATGTGTGCAATATCACAAAGTACAGTTTAAATGAAATTTAGCAACCACTGCTGATTTTTCAAGTATGTTGTATGGTTGATTGTTCAGTTGCATCTTCGAGCCATAGACCATACAATTATGGAACTGGTTTTTTAATATCTTGAAAAATAAAAAAGTTATGACAATTTTAAGTTCGTGAAATAGAGCGTTTTTTTCTTGAATTAAATAGGAGAATATTCGCGCGCTTGCGGACCCGACAAAACTCAAATTTTCCCTCTAATTGTCACAAATATTTTATTTTTTCAAGATATCCGGATGAAACATTTGTTCAACTTATTTATGTTGGACAAGTGCTTTCAAAGTTATGAAGAGTTGAAATGTTAAACAAATACTAAATCAGTTTTCATTGTTTTAATCAAATCATAACATCAATCATATAACTAACAAAGTCATATATTCATTTTCAAGTTATCACAAAATGTAGTTTGGCTATTTTGACCTGAACCTGACCTTTATGCAAGACTATATTACAAGGTTCTTGCTTTGAATACATGAATATCAATTTCCGCAAGCAAGTCGTGCGATATCGGTATTTCAAATTTGTGTTTCTATTACATCTCGAGCTACTTCGTGATACTCCCCGATTATGAAATATATTGTGATAATATATTGACTGTTAAATTATGCTAGTCAATTCATCATCCTGATTTTTAAAATAATGAGTAAAATACTTAAAATTGATTTAATCACATCGGCAATTTATATCTGAATATGAATTTGTGCTTTTATCAGACTTGTTATGATATATAGACTGTAGACTGTAGCTTGATTTATGATGCGTTATATGCCCGTGGAATTTCCGGTGACACCCGCAATAAAAGTTACAGGGGTTTGTTTACGAATACATGTATTGTCTTATTATAGCAAAAAGGCTGTATCTACAAATGAAAAACGAAGGCAGATAGAAACTTTATATAAACGCATCTTGAATGATACTTACTGTTTTAGTTATAGGTATCAGCGATGCGACCATACATGTATGATAAAAAAATATTTATGATACTTATTATACGAATATGAAAATTTACTTTGCATGAAGCATAAAACAATGCTTATAACAAATAACAATGATGGAAAACATAAATTTTCAGGAGAAAAAAACCTAATATATATGATTAATTAATATATAGAATGTTCGAATCCCAACTGGCTTCGTAATCTGTCTGGTCAGAGCAGACGCGCTTTATTCCTCTAGCCGGGCTATAGTTAAGTGATTATCATTAAAAGATACGCATATTATTAGCAATATATAAGCAAGTACATGTATACTGTAAATGAATCATAAAGCTATATTTAATCTGCCTTAGTGTAAAACATACATTTCAACATCTGAATTCATGCCTCTAAAAGTATACGGATTTTTTCTCACCTTTTTTGACGTTTAATTTTCATTTTACAATTCGTATATATTCAATTAGGTGGTACAACGTGTCAATTAACCAGTTTATTTAACAAGTGTCATAGGAATGACATGATTCTTCATTTTTATGTCTCACCTGTTCGATTATTATAATTTTAAATTATGCGTGAGCTTATGACATTTCACTTTTAATTATTTTAATGCATGTATTACTTTTCAAATCGGCAATAAAGTCAAAGTTTCAAATCTCTAAAATCATAATAAAGTATGTATACAGGAAATATAGCGGTTATAGAAATATAGCGGTTGTAACCCTTCACGCGATGTACCACTTAATTACCCCACATGCTGTGACAATCGCAGCGGGGCGCGTCATAAAACAATTAACAATGTGCAAATTAAATATGTGTATTACTTTTTTACTAAAAAAAAATGATACCTGTTTTAAAAAACCGTAAAAAGGGGGCAGATCTAATTATCACATTTCTTATATCAAAACACCAATCTGACGGGAAGAAATTAAACTATTAATCAAGTTTGCACAACATATATTCCCCGAGAAACAAAAGAACTACGGACAAGAAAGTAACCAAGTTTGATATCAAATCCGTTCATTTCCTTCTTTGTTCAATGTGAGTGATAGTCATGTTAAAAACCTTTAAAAAGGGGGTTGATCCCATAAAGATACAACTATGAAATTTAGTGCATTATATTGTAGACATATCAAACTACAAAATATGTTTGCACATAAGAAATATCTCAAATAGTTATTATCATATGGACAATTTTACGTGGAGTCCCCATGCCTTCCAATGGTAAAAAAATTGTCACATGTGCGAATACAAATGGGACAAATAGTTGGATATGTATGAAAATGGTAATGGGGAGAACATGTTTTATAATAGAACAATTTCATATCATAACGTCTTGTCTACTCGTGTGGGTTACCTTTAGCCTTAAACTACCTATATTTGGTCTGTTTGCACCTAAGAGAGTACCGTTAATTCAATGGTTTCCAAATGAATTCCCCTGATCTATTGTTTAGACATTCCATGACGTCTTTATGACTTTTACTATGACGACAGAATTGACCGCGACATACCCTGACTAAAGCAAATGTTGTTACTCAAATATACCGATTTGAAATGAATAATAAGGTGTCCATCGGTCACTTCAACATTCCAACGATGCAATTTTGTTTTATTCATACGTATATCTATGGCGTTTGTGCCACCTTAAAGTTTCTCATGTGCTCAGATTAGCTTTAACTTAGTTGTCCCAACATTCCGACAAAACACATTTATTTAAATATGTAGCAAATGAACAGAAATCAAATATTCGCACAACTTAGTAATATCCAGTTGACATTGTTAATTTGCACCAATGAATCCTGAATCAATGAATACATCTAACATGCACCATGACATTGTATGCGAGTCGGGTGAGATTTAAATATCTGTACAATGATATTGTCATGTGACAACCGTAACGAAAAGTTTGAACCATTATCAAAATATGCAGTTTTTAACTATCAAGTCCCGAGATAATTTATCGGCCCCGAACGATTTTGTGCCTATGAAAAACTCCGCTTTTTCAACTTCAGTTTGGTGAACGTGTCCAGTTCCGATTTTCATGAAAAAAGGCTCATAAGAAGCGCCTTGTGATGCACATTTTAATTATGCATGAGTCTTATAAGGTCGTACGTCGCGCTTACGATCCTCTCATTCTAAGCCAGCGATATACCAGCCACGTATAATTTAAGCCTTTATGCCGTCAGTGCTTCTCATGCGACAAATGAATATGAATTCATCATTTTCGATAGCAGCAATATTTTTACATGTAGAATCTCTTTGCACTGTTCAATTGATACTTAGCCTACTCACTAATATACGTAACAAACACTTATCACTAGCGGCTTTAGAGGGGGCTTCTCAACCCCGTACATTGTAATGATGCGTGCCATTTAGTGTCTTTGATGCCTGTACCCTGCTGTGTCCTCATAAAATAAAGTCTTAGTTATTATTATTATGTAAATAATACTCAATATACATGTATAAACCTAACTGATCAATATGAAGTATGAACAATTCAAATTTCGTTTCAATCATATTTTACTACTGCAAAACACTTAGGAGGCATAAAAGATACCGGAATGCTATGTTTTGTTCGTTGATCACCACATTTTAACTAGAGACCATATGCATATGCATAAAATGGCTGTTTTTACAATACCTCTATAATTTTTAATCAAATAAATGGTTTATTATGTGAGAATATGAACCAACCAACATAATTATATGTTTTATAATCAAATTGAATTCAAAACACATGTATATTAAAAAAAATTGGGAGCAAATATTCATTTTTAGTTATTTTTCTCACTTTGACCTGAACTGACCTTGACCTTTACCTCAAACCGGTTAAATTTCGTTTCAATCATATTTTACTACTGCAAAACACTTAGGAGGCATAAAAGTTTAACCAAAACGTCCAGTGGTTAAACTATGGTCGAACAAACGCTCCGTCGCTTTTACTTTAATTTAGTATGCGCCATCTTGGAACTGCATGAAAGCAAAATTGGGTCATGGCATGGCGACGGGAGAACACTAGACATGCTCAGATTATGATATCGACCAACATCAGACCATAATTAGCGCCAAAACACAGCCAATATGTCATGGTTCCCATCTGCAATTGATAACCAAACATATCTACCATATCTACATACGGATAGTGCTTATGTCGATATTAGAGAGGTTGCGAAAGCCAACGTGTAACGATTACGTCTACGGGCATATTTTTGGGGGTATTTCGTCATCCAGGTATGTGTGAATTTCTAGCCAGCTCTGAGTTCGTTATTCTACTTGAAAAAAAATCGAATCTCCAGCTGAGTTCGAATTTCCAGCCAGCTATGAGTTCGTTATTCGTCATGACAAAAGTCGAATTTCCAGCTGAGCTCGAATTTCAAGCCAGCTCTGAGTTCGTTATTCGTCATGACAAAAGTCGAATTTCCAGCTGAGTTCGAATTTCCAGCCAGCTCTGAATTCGTTATTCGACTTTACAAAAATGTCGAATTTTCAGCTGAGTTCGAATTCCCAGCCAGCTCTGAGTTCATTATTCGACTAGACAAAAAGTCGAATTTCCAGTTGAGTTCGAATTTCCAGCCAGCTATGAGTTCGTTATTCGTCATGACAAAAGTCGAATTTCCAGCTGAGCTCGAATTTCAAGCCAGCTCTCAGTTCGTTATTCGACTTGACAAAATCTCGAATTTCCAGCTGAGTTCGAATTTCCAGCCAGCTCTGAATTCGTTATTCGACTTTACAAAAATGTCGAATTTTCAGCTGAGTTCGAATTCCCAGCCAGCTCTGAGTTCATTATTCGACTAGACAAAAAGTCGAATTTCCAGTTGAGTTCGAATTTCCAGCCAGCTCTGAGTTCGTTATTCGACTAGACAAAAGTCGAATTTGCTGCTGAGTTCGAATTTCCAGCCAGCTCTCAGTTCGTTATTCGACTTGACAAAATCTCGAATTTCCAGCTGATTTCAAATTTCCAGCTAGCTCTGAGTTCGTTATTCGACTTGACAAAAGTCGAATTTGCTGCTGAGTTCGAATTTCCAGCCAGCTCTGAATTCGTTATTCGACAAGACAAAAGTCGAATTTCCAGCTGAGTTCGAATTTCCAGCCAGCTCTGAGTTCGTTATTCGACTTGAAAAAATCTCGAATTTCCAGCTGAGTTTTCTTATGGACACACAGTCCCCTACCACTATGGTTTATCACACGGACAACTAGTCCCCTAACATTTAGGGTTTTCATACAGACACCTAGTCCCCTACAATGTACGTTTTTCACACGGACACAGTCGTCTACCATTCAGATTTTTCTGAAAGACACCTAGTCCCCTACCATTCAGGTTTTTCACACGGACACCTAGTCCCCCATCATTATGGTTTTCACATGAAAACATATCATTCATGTTTTTCCTACTGACAACTAGTTTCATTTCATTTAGGTTTTTCCTACGGACACCGAGACTCCTACAATTTAGGTTTTCACATGGACACCTTGTCCCCTACCATACAGGTTTTTCACATTTACACCTAGTCCCCTACGATATTGGTTTTCATATGGACACCTAGTCCCCAACCATTAGGGGTTTTCACATGAAAACCTATCATTCAGGTTTTTCCTACTGACACCTAGTCCCTACCATTTAGGTTTTTCCTACGGACTCCTAGTCTCCTACCATTTAGGTTTTTTACATGAAAACCTGGTCCCCTATCATACAGGTTTTTCACATGGACACCTAGTCCCCTACCATTTTGGTTTTTCATATGGACAACTAGTCCCCAACCATTAGGGTTTTTTACATGAAAACCTATCATATAGGTTTTTCCTACTGACACCTAGTCCCCTACCATTTAGGTTTTTCCTACCGACTCCTAGTCCCCCACCATTTTGGTTTTCCATATGGACACCTAGTCCCCAATCATGTAGGGTTTTCACATGAAAACGTATCATTTAGGTTGTTCTTACGTACACCTAGTCCCCTACCATTTAGTTTTTCACATGGACACCTAATCCCCTACCATTCAGGTTTTTCACATGGACACCTTAAGTCCTCTACCATTTAGGTTTTACCTACGGACACCTAGTCCCCTACCATTTAGGTTTTTCACATGGACACCTAGTCCCATACCATTTTGGTTTTTCACATGGATACCTAGTCCCCAAACATGTAGGTTTTTCACATGAAAACCTATCATTTAGGTTTTTCCTACTGACACCAAGTCCCCTACCATTTAGGTTTTTCCTACGAACACCTAGTCACCTACCATTTAGGTTTTTCCCATGGCAAGCTAGTCCCCTACCATTCAGGTTTTTCACATGGACACCTACTCCCCCTCCATTAGGGTTTTTCACATGAACACCTACCATTTAGGGTTTTTTTGTCAAGTCGAATAACGAACTCAGTGCTGGCTGGAAATTCGAACTCAGCTGGAGATTCGACTTTTGACATGTTGAATAACGAACTCAGAGCTGGCAGGAAATTCGAACTCAGCTGGAAATTCCACATTTTTGTCATGTCGAATAACGAACTCAGAGAGCTGGCTGGAAATTCGAACTCAGCTGGAAATTCCACATTTTTGTCATGTCGAATAACGAACTCAGAGAGCTGGCTGGAAATTCGAACTCAGCTGACAATTCGACTTTTGTCTAGTCGAGTAACGAACTCAGAGCTGGCTATAATTCAAACTCAACTGGAAGTTCGACATTTTTGTCAAGTCGAATAACGAACTCAGGGCTGGCTGGAAATTCGAAATCAGCTGGAAATTCGACTATTGTCATGTTGAATAAAGAACTCAGAGCTGGCTGGAAGTTCGAACTCAGCTGGAAATTCGACATTTTTGTCAAGTCGAATAACGAACTCATAGCTGGCTGGAAATTCGAACTCGGCTGGAAATTCGACATTTTGGTCAAGTCGAATAACGAACTCAGAGCTGGCTGGAAATTCGAACTCAGCTGGAAATTCGACTTTTTTTGTCAAGTCGAATAACGAACTCAGAGCTGGCTGGAAATTCGAACTCAGCTGGAAATTCGACTTTTTTGTCAAGTCGAATAACGAACTCAGAGCTGACTGGAAATTCGAACCCAGTTGGAAATTCGACATTTTTGTCAAGCCCAATAACGAACTCCTAGCTGGCTGGAAATTCGACTTCAGCTGGAAATTCGCACTGGTAGAAAATTGAATAACGAACTCATAGCTGGATATTGGACACCAGATGGAAATTCGACATTTTTGTCAAGTCAAATAACGAAGTCCCTGCTGGCTGGAAATTCGACGTCAGCTGGAAATTCGCACTGGTAGAAAATGAATAACGAACTCATAGCTGGATATTGGACACCAGCTGGAAATTGGCGTGGCTATGTGAATATCTAACTCACTGCTAGCTCGTTATTGGCGTGCAGCTGGAAATTCAATAACTAACTACGATCTTCCAACTTTCTGCCAACTTCTCGGAGCTAAGAATAAACTTGTTTAAATAATTAATTGAAAATTATGAAATTTGAAATGGGAGTAGGTAGAATGTAATTATGGCTCTATGTAAATTTTTATCAACATCTGAGGAATAGATTTACAGAAATTTACAATTTAGATGATTTTTTTCGCTGCAAACGACCTATACGTATGTATGCATGTACGGGTAGCTATAGGTACACATAGTCGTACACGTTCGCATCGCAACCTCTCTATTAACTGACAAACTACACGTCGTGGTGTGCGGTATATTAGATGTATGCGACCATAGTTTAACCACTGGACCGTGGCCAGCTGATTAACGGGTGATTACCGCAACCGTGCACCAGTCTATCTGCCTGGAACCAATCACTGAACGGTATGGTTAGGAAATTAAGGTTGTCACATATAAAATATAAACTTTATACATACTCATACCAGTATGTTTTCAAATAGTATTCCTTGTAACTTTTCCGCGGTTTGGACAAACAAAGAATTTTAAAGCTGTAGGAACCACAGAATGACTGACTAAATATGCATAAGTATTTTACAAACAACGCAATTAATATTGAAATATTAATAACTATCATAATACATGCAGTACAAGCTTTTACCACTTGACGCCGCATACTAACGACGAAATAAAGAAGGAAACAATCAGCATAACAGCATATCATATCTTCTCTCATTACTAGATAACATCAGGAATGAGGTGTCTGGGGAAAGTTGTTTCACAATCGACGTAAAAGTAAAAAATAATACAATGTAATACAAGTATACACTAAATATTCATAAAGTCATGTTAAATCCTACATACATTTGAAAGGTAAATGAGCATGCGAGACAGACATATATGATTATCACATAGAAATAATGATTAATAAAGCAATTCAATAATAAAATGTCGTGCAATAAATGTTGTATTTACCTCATGTTTCTTGCCGCGACTGTATTCCGCTAACGATAAACGTTTTACCGTGAAATTATCTGAAGATCTTTGGTTTTACTACTGCAAAAGCCTGATTCGGTTGTATTTTGAAAGTTTAAACGCCTTCAATTTCAAATTGGAATCATTGGGGCATTTTGTCTTGGTCGCTAATTGCATTCATGTATGTCAAGTATATAGAACAGATATAAGGCTAAACCAAAAACATTAAATCTGTACTGCCTAGTTCATTAGATCTGTAGTCAGTCCATTTAAGCTTAATCTAAGTTAACGGTATGCATAAGATACGTTATTGTGGAAGAACATACCGTTTAAGGTTAACGAAACGAATGAAACTATAAAAGGGTATTTTAAAAGTTCTGATAATTTGTTAAATATTCACTAAAATTACATGTGTAAGATACAACCTTCCTTTAAGGAAAACTATTAATGATTTTATCATCGCAGATTGATTTTTTAACAAAATGAGTTATATTACCACTTCGAAGGGATAATATAAATGTTAATAATTTCTATAAATTTCACCCGATTTGTTTGAAACTTACACATAAAATTATCAAGTATACTTATTGTGTATCTAATGGAACAGTGAAGTCCAGCCCCTGTCGGCCGTACTATTTTATTATTCAAACTTATGGGGGAAAAACTCGCAAAATTCTCTAAGTAATTACATGTGGTAGGGCAAACACACCCTGATCAAGAATATTTTCCAGGAAAAATGTCCAACCCACCCTGGCGTCAACGCTGTTTTACGAATCAAAACTAGTAATTTTGTAGTAATTTTGGTACAGTGTCATCCAAGGAACATGTGTGTATACATAACAACATTAAAATCCGGCTAGTAGTCTGTGAAAAGAAGACTTATAAAATGTCCTATATAGTAGTTAAATATGAAAAACGAGCAACAGCCCTTAATAATTGAATAATGTTTTCCCACGAATCAAAGTTATTTGAAAGTTTGTGGTGAAAAACCTGACAATGAACATTGGTGACAAATTCTTTACATATCGGCGCAAAAGTTTCTTAAAAGAAGCAATTTTTAACAAATTGAACAGAGTTGCATATGTATCACACATATATAAAGGGATATATTCTGACATAGTGTACGATTATCAATTACAATTTGAAGTGTTTCATTTGACTTTCGCCAATTCGACGTTTTCTTGCTGTAATAAGGCCTTCTGTTTACATGCATAACATTGTCTATATTTACATAGCTTGCGTTTGTTTTGAAATTTAGAATTGCCTATCTCCAAAGTGTGGTCATTTACATTCACGAATCGTTCTAAGTCAAGTTCAATGTCACTGTCTTCATCATGATATGGACTTGTGATAAATAGATTAACAGGTGTGAATTTCTTAATCATATTATCATTTACTTTTGTGTCTATATCCTGACATGTAATTGGTTTTCCTAGTTTTGTTTCGATGTCGTCCATTATATTTCGATTATGATTTTCAAAATCAACTGTGCAACCGACTCGTAAATACGCCTTGATGACTGGGTGGTCAACTGCTGACGCTTCCATGTGATCATAATTAACTAGCACGATGTTTTTAGCTCGATCTTGTCTGAAATTATTCCAACCGTACTTCCATTCATTCTCTGTCCACGATCTCATGCCTTCATCTGCTTTATCTAGGTAACTTTCTGAGAGAACAATCAGAAAGTTGTGGGACTTTTTTATTGCTGCAATTATCTCAGAATCTCTTTCGGTGCCATAATCTAAGTCTTTTAAAGCAAGAAACGTTGAGTATCCACTATCCTGCAATCTGGGATTAAGGTATTCGGCTATCCATTTTGTGACATGTCTTTCGTTCTCATTGAACGAAACAAACACGTCATACTTATATGGAAGAACGGCGTTTCGTTTGTTTCTCCGCAAGCGCAGATAGGTAATCAGCAGTTCGTATCGAAACCAATATGTTGAAGCACTTGTAATGACAAGCGTCAATGCTACAGCAGCAATAACTGATCCAATGATATAGAAAATGGCATTCATGAAACATTCCAGGTCTGATTCATGAAAGTTTGTTGCTAGTGTTATGCCCACGTCGGGAATGTTACAGTGGAATAAAGTATTGGTTTCACACTTTGCTGACGCTACCCATGTTTCAAGCCATGTAGTGTCACAGTTACATTCAATGATAAGATTTTTCATTAACGTGTAGCAAATATCCCTGTACTGGAATGGCTTAGGCAATACACTGATCTTTGGATTGTCCGATATATTCAGTTCTGTACAATTTTCCAGTTGTTTTGCTATTGTGTCATTGAATTCAAGCAGATCATTGTTTGAAATATCCAATGATTTCAGTTTGAGTAAGTATGACATATTCGCTATCTCTTTTATATTATTGTTGGAAACATTCAATGCCACATACCGTGAATGGTTAGACACGGGTATGTGCGGGAGTGTGTCAAGATTGCTGTGAGAACAATCTATATACAGCGTATCTTCCTTCGGTCTATCCACACAAGTGCAACCCGGAGATTGACACCCTTTGTTGTGTTTGATTGGACAAAACAACTCATCAGTGGGCACTTTATGTACTGGATGGCCTTTAAATTTGTCTGGGCCTGCACATGTTACATTCATGTAATCGAGCCAGATGACGTCTATTATAGTTTGTGCCAGTTCAAGGAAGGGTTGCAAGTTGCAATCACAGATGATTGGTATGCCTCTATAATCAAAACCAAAGCTGAACAATTTACCCATTTGTTGCCAGCTGTCTAGTTGCAGAAGGTCCTTAAAGTTCGGAAATGCCTCTATTTGGTTGTTTTCATAGCTCACAAAGCCAGGTCCATATGTTTTGTTCATATCCAACTTGAAATCATCCTCATTCACAAGTTCCGTGATGTCATTATGTTCATAGTTGATGTAACAGAATGGATACATACTGAGAATGTTAGACACATCAAGCTTATCTAAGTCATTGTTATCGAGGAACGCAAAGAATATATTCAAACGTGGTGAAGTGAGTACACTTGGATCTAAGTTTTTCATTCCGTTTTCTTGCAGATAGAGAACTCGGAGACGAGTCAGATAGTTGAAAGAAGTATTAGATAGCCGTTCAATATTGTTCATGTTAAGAATGAGTTTATCTAGTCTAACTAAACAATTGATGTCAGGAAGTGTACGAATTTTATTCCCTGTGAAATCTAATTCGACAATATTGTCCCAGAATTCGTTCATATTCTGAAAATGGTCCCCATAAACTTCTGCGAGGTTAGTTTCATTGTCCCAATTACAAATATTACTTGGTATCTCTGTCATATCAGAAAATTGTTTTTTTACTCTGTAAACATCTGAACTATTTGGCGCTATTTCTGAAATAACCAGACTTCTTCCCAACACTGATGCATATTCTATGGATAGATCTTTCTCGTCACCTTCCCAGGTCGTACAGGAGTTACACGTACAACATTTATCAGGATTTTCTGAGTCGGGTTTAAAGCCAGGGCCCAGTTCTGGACAAGCAGCAAAACTACATAGCAAATCATCTCTGGATTCATCTGACCATTTCGGTTGCCATGGTTTCATGGTGTTACCATTGCAATTTTCCCATCTCAATGCCTCTGTGCTGAGGGACTTTAACACCACCAATATTACCAAAAGTTGCAAACTGAAATGTAAACGTATTTAAAGGTTTTACTTTGAAAATGGTAATGGTGAGCCAATGTTTTATAATAGAACAATTTCATATCATAGTGTCTTGTCTACTCGGATGGGTTAAATATATAGCCTTAAACTACCCAGATGTGGTCTGTTTGCACCTAAGAGAGTACCGTTAATTCAGTGGTTTCCAAATGAATTCCTCTGATCTATTGTTTAGACCTTCCATGACGTCTTTATGACTTTTACTATGACGACGGAATTGACGGCGATATAACCTGACTAAAGCAAATGTTTTCACTCAAACATTTTATTCATACGTATATCTATAGCGTTTGTGTCCCCTTGGAGTTGCTTATGTGCTCAGATTGGCTTAAACGTAGTTTCCCCAAATTCCTACAAAAGCACATTTATTGTGTCGCCTGAAAATGCGACATATAGGGGTTACTTTGTCGGCGGCGAATGCGGCGTCCGATTTTGCTTGTCCGGAGCATAACTTCGTCACATTAAGTTCAAATGATTCCAAAATCGGTATGCATGTTTCCTCCAAAAAGTCGAAGTGCAGTGCACAAGACTATATTGTGCCATTTTTGAATTATTTCCCTTTGATTGATGTTATGAGCATTTCTTGTCCGGGACATTACTCTGTCAACATAGGTATGAATGACTCCAAATTAGTAAGCGGACATAAAGTGTAGTGCACAAGAACCATAACTCAACCTTGCCCTACTTTTTAATTATTTACCTTAGATAGATTTCATTAGCGCATTTCTTGTTCAGAACATACCTTTGTCATCATCTGGTAGAATGACTCGAAACTTGATATACATGTTTCTTACAATAGGTCTAAGTGCAGTGCGCACGAACCATAACTCTAGCTTGCGATGTTTTGAATTACTTCCCTTTGATAGATTTTAGAAGAGCATTTCTTGTCGTCTGCATAGCTTTGTTACCACGAGTTTGAATGAATCCTAAATAAATATGCATGTTTCCTGCAGTGACATGAAGTGCAGTGCGCAAGAATCCTAACTCTATCTTGTGCCGTTTTTTGAATTATTTCCCTTTGATTGATTTTAGCGTATTTATTGTCCGGTGCATAACTCTGTTAGCCTACCATAAGTTTGAATAACATGATTGGTGTGTCTGAACATGTTCGATAGTCCTGGGCGCCGCTGGTCGATGTTGGCTGCACACCAACCAGGAGAGAAATAGTCTCCACAGGGAGACTCGAAGGCAGGTTTCCATAGGTAGCCCAATGACCAGGGGAAGTTAAAATGTCAAATGGAGGCTGAACAGTTGAACTGCTGAAAGAAGCCTTCGAAAATTGGTACCTTAACTTAATAGGCATATGTGTACGTAACGTTATCCGGTGAGCTCCTCAAACCTGAATTAGTCCAAGAGCTGAGGGCCATTTATTCCAAATCTATAATTGGTATGAATGGAAAGCATATAGTGTCCAGTTTATGAAAATCCATTTCTTACAAAAATCTGCTGTCACAACGCTGAGAAATCCAAGATGGCCGCCAAGATGGCCGCCAAATTTTCCAATTTCACTACTGTGACATAATATACATGCTGTAAGTACCAATTCAGTCTAATATCATGTTTTATGTGTTATTTTTATAGGAAACATGTTGAAATACACAAATCAAGCCCAGGTCATAATGTTTATAAATTGAATATTTGAAAATCATGCTTTTATAACGAAAAAATGACGAAAAATCGGTAAAATCTGTCTTATCGTTTATTATAGTTATTATGCTTGTGGTATTTTTTACCAAATAACTATCCCAAATAGTTCTAATGATAGTTATACAGTTCTTACCATATCACATTCACTCAACTGTGGTGTGGTGGTGATATTTTGAAGCATAATTTGTTTCAAAGTGGGTGGGGTAATAATTTAACCCCAAAAAGGAAATTTAGTTTGCTATTTAAAAATATCATTTTGAATGGGACATTTTATTTGCATAATATTTAACAGTAATATTAATATTATTCTGTATCTATATGCATGATTTATTTCAGTGTATAGGAATGTTTTTTTCCAAATAGTAGGGGGGGGTAAATCACCGCAGACAATGACGAAAAAATGGACCAAATCAGATTTGTCCCATACTGAATGCCCTTGCGCACAAAAAATACCATTTTCGAGTTTTGTCAGGAAACAATCAGGTCTTGCATAAGCTTAGTTTATTACATTTTTAATTAAGCAACCATGCATGTGCCTCACTGGAATCTAAGAAGGCCTCCAAAAATGCCATTTCTATGGTCAAATGTTAAAATCGTTTAAAAATTGTGGGTATGCTACATTTTTCCCCTTTTGTACCTAACACTGCCTAGTATACATATGTTATGCTGTATTGAGGTATCTCAACACTTCTGGGTGAAACTTATTCTGATTGTTTTGAGTTTAGTACACCTGTTTCTGGCTCTATGAGGATACCAACCATTGCCGGGCTCTGTATTTATGCCTCTATGAGGTTCTTAAGACTTCTGGATAACAGCCTTTTCTGGTTCTCTAAGATACCTTACACAATCGGGTACAACCTTTATGTAGTACTTGCTGTCATTTCTGGCTGGCTGTGGTACATACCACTTCCAGGTACAGCTATTTCTGGCTCTTTATTTTAAACAGCTGGAGACAGTCATATCTGGCACTGAGGTACCAAACACTTCCAGGTATATTCATAAATGGCTATCTGAGATAGCTTTCACTGCCACGTACAGCCAATTCTTGACCTCTGTGGTACCAAACACGGATAGGTATAGCAATTTGTATCTTTATTGGTACCTACAGCAGTCAGATACAGCCTTTTCAGACTCGACAAGGTTCATATCAATTTGAAGTCAAGCAATGTTTGGCTGGCTGAGGTACCTAACAGTGTCAGGAACAGTCAGGTACCTACCACAGCATGTACATGTAACAGCCATATCTTGGTTTCTGAGGTACATACCACATCATGTAACAGCCATATCTTGGTTTCTGAGGTACATACCACAGCATGTAACAGCCATATCTTGGTTTCTGACGTACCTACCACAGTCGTATACAGCCATTTCTGGATTTCTTAGGTACCTACCACAGCATGAAACAGCCATATCTGGGTTTCTGAGGTACCTACCACAGCATGAAACAGCCATATCTGACTTTCTGGCGTACCTACCACAGCATGAAACAGTCATATATGGGTTTCTGAGATACCTACCAAAGCATCAAACAGCCATATATGGGTTTCTAAGGTACCTACCACAACATGAAACAGCCATATATGGGTTTCTGAGATACCTACCAAAGCATCAAACAGCCATATATGGGTTTCTAAGGTACCTACCACAACATGAAACAGCCATATATGGGTTTCTGAGGTACCTACCACAGCATGTAACAGCCATATCTGGGTTTCTGAGGTACCTACCCAAGCATGGAACAGCCATATCTGGGTTTCTGAGGTACCTACCCAAGCATAAAACAGCCATATATGGGTTTCTGAGGTATCTACCACAGCATGAAACAGCCATATATGGGTTTCTGAGATACCTACCAAAGCATCAAACAGCCATATATGGGTTTCTGGTCTACCACACCATCAAACACCCATATCTAGGTTTCTGAGGTACCTACCACCGCATTAAACAGCCATATCTAGGATTCTTAAGTACCTACCACAGCATCAAACAGCCATATCTGGGTTTCTGAGGCACCTACCACAGTCGGATACAGACATTGTCGGGTTTCGGTGGTAACCACCACAGTCGGATGCAGCCGATTCTGGGTTTTCTATGTACCTATCCCAGCAGGATACAGCAGTTTCTAGGTTTCTGAGGTACCTACAACAGCTGGATATAGCCATTTCTGGCTTTCTTGGGTATCTATCCCTTGTAAAAACATCATTTTCTTACTCTCTTGTGCATATACGACTGTCAGGTACATTCATGACTGGCTCTATAATGTACCTACCAATGCCGGATACAGCCCTTTTTGGCTCTATAATGTACCTTGTACTGATAGGTAAAGCCTACCCAGGCTCTATGGGCTCTATCTAACACTGCTTAGTCACCTATTTCTGGTCCCACCAGGTCTCACCAACAGTTGCCGCATACAGCCTTTTCTTGATCAATGGCATGCCTAACACTGCTTGGCAGAGCCATTTCTCCGGCCTTGTTGGAATTATCTCCTAATATATACAGCAAACAATCGTATTAATTAAGAAGTGCACTTCATATATAGCCCGGTCAGATAAACAGTAAGAATCAAGATACATGTATATACATGTATGTTATTTTAAATTGCATTAAAACAAGAACCCATTACATGTATTTCTGAACAATTTTGACACGTTGGCCATAACAATGACCGTAGCCTTATACCATAACAATGACCGTAGCCTTTTACCAAGCTGGGTAAAGTCATCATTAAGCATATTGTAGATACATATACATGTACTTGTGTTATTGACAGATTAAAACTTATTTAGTATGCATAAGTCTATTAACAAAAATGGTGTTGGCCAATGAAGTATGTTTAACTCTTCTAACTTTTGGTGGCCATCTTGGATTTCTGGAAGGCACATGCATGGTCTCTCAAGCAGTTAACCTGAACTTGATTAAATGATAATTAAATTATTAAGCTAACGAAGCGATGATTCTTGCCTGGCAAAACATTTTTGGCAAAGGGACATTCATTATTGGACAAATTCTAATAATCTGATGTAGTCCATATTTCGACATTGTCAGTGGTGATTTTCCCCCGTTTTTATACTTGGAAGCAATATTTCAATATAGTTAAACATTCATAAAGACACAAAACAATATTAATATTACAGTAATACTACGCAGATAAAATGTCCCATTCAAAATAACAATTTTTGAATGGCAAACTAAATTTCATTTTGGGGTAAAATTATTACCCCACCCACCTTAATACAAATTATGCTTCAAAATCTCACCACCACGCCACAGTAGAGTAAATGTGATGTTGTAAGATCTGTATAACTACCATGAGAACTATTTGGGATAGTTACTTGACCAAAAATATAACAAGTATATTAACTATAGTAAACAATATGACACATTTTACCGATTTTTGGTCATTTTTTCGTCATAAAAGCATGATTTTCAAATATTCAATTTAAAAACATCGTGATTTGAGCTTGATTTGTGTATTTCAACATGTTCCCTACAAAAATCACACATAAAACATGTTATAAGACAGAATTGGTACTTATAGTACATGTATGTATATTATGTCACAGGAGTGAAATTTGAAAATTTGGCAGCCATCTTGGCGGCCATCTTGGATTTCTCAGCGTTGTGACAGCAGATTTTTGTAAGAAATGGATTTTCGCAAATTGGACACTATATGCTTTCAATTCATACCAGTTATACATTTGGACAAGAATTGTAAATAAATGGCCCTCAGTTCTTGGACTAAATTTTCTCGAATAAATCAGATACACTTTGCCAGTTTAATATCTTCACAATTCGACGATTCACGCAGAAAGATAAAGTGACGTCATAAGACGCGCTAATTTCTGTATTGACCGGATCAGTCGGACTCAAAAGTAGAGACCTATTACTATTTAGCTTATAAATCTTGCTAAATAAACGTGGTTAGTTTTAAGCGATGAGATGTGATATTCCGTTTTGATAATCATGAACACATCTAGTATTGGTTAACCAAAGTCGAAATGTTTTGGGAGGTAGGTATCTGGGACAAAATGACGACGGAATAAAATGATGACTGCATGTTAAAACTTGAAAGACACGTAACAAATATCGGATAAAATCCCATAATACGACCACAGAATTTAACTTGCTAAGGGTTATTGTTTTATTTGTATACAGTTTTACAGATAGGTGTTTACTAATACATGGTATTTGACCTATATAGGCCTACGTATTCTATCGTTCATTCGGTTATTTTTCAGTCGATATCTGAATAAACTTTATATCT
This sequence comes from Spisula solida, assembly GCA_947247005.1. Lineage (NCBI taxonomy): Eukaryota > Metazoa > Mollusca > Bivalvia > Venerida > Mactridae > Spisula > Spisula solida. Next base: position 15,994,098 of record OX365958.1, read on the forward strand.
ATTCACATGTATACCTGCCAGCACATGTCATAAATAACAATGACGGGTTACACCGAATATGAACTAGACATGCACATTATATATAAGCGCAATAATACTCAATATACATAATATACTAAACGGATTTAAAAACGCGACACTGGGGTATGTTGTTTTACAGCAGACGATTCAAGTTTATGCCGGTAATGGAATTAAAGGTAAATGTATTGGCGTCATTTTGGTACTAAGATGAAAAAAATGAGACGAGTATTAACAAATATATAGTACAATCAATACGTCGACCCAGAAAACAAAAGTTGCATTCTGACCAAAATCCCTTACATGCTTACCTCCCCTTGACCATAAAAACATTTATTTGCAGGTCCATGAGACACCGGTGTATGTTTCCTGCAACAATGTTTCCGTGTCATATAGACACATTTTAAATGAAAGTTGGATATGTCATTTATCATATTCAATTTAGTTTCGAGTTTGTATATAGAAATTACACTAGCCTTACGTAAACATTCGATCTGTTATGCAGGCTGATCCTCTTCAACGATAAAACCAATGCGCCAATAAACATGTTACTTTTGTTTTCTGGACCAATGTCTTTTTCGTGCGATAATTTAGTTAATACTCGTTGGATGTTATTAAGTGTGGTATTAAAATGACGACATTGAATTAGCCTTTACGAATATACAAATACATTTTATATGAGAATTTGTTTTCCTAAAATATACCAACATACCTAAGTGTCGCGTTTTTCAATCCGTTAACCATATATAAACCCAACTAATCAATATGAAGTATTAGCAATTTAAATCTTGTTTCAATCATATTTTACGAGTACTGCTTTATAACACTTGGGGCATAAAAGATACCGGAATGATCAATATGTTCAGTTCATTGATCACCACAGTTTAACTAAAGACCGCTTGACTTTTGGCTACAGTTCCAAGGCGAAATATGTCAACATTGGAAACAAGAATAGCTATGAGTTTTTTTATTTCTTCATCGATGTCTGTGAACTATACGCCCCGCTAAGGGGACATTATATGATTTCCATGAAATATAAAATCTTTTTCAGCGGCTATGCAGTTTTGTCAGAACCCTGTGAAACCGAGGAAAATGTAGTTCATAGTTGTATGTCTTATAATGGTATGCCCTGGTATATAGCGCGGTATTTGAGAAAAACCTGTGGTATGCCCCGGTATCTTTTCTTGACGGTACCCAGTCCTACAGATGCCCACAGGGAAGACAGCATTTGGCCAACTGTGTTGTCTCTTTTGATTTTAAAAGTGGTCATTATTATTTAAGTATTATAAATGTAACATTCTCAAGGTCGTGTATTTAATAAGGCTTTTAGATCGAAGGTTCAATTCCCATGATTTGTTCTGCCATGGCTGGTTGTAGCGCTGCCAGCTGATTAAGGTATGGTTACCGTATGCCAGCCTGTCTGTCTAGAACATATCATTGAACGGAATTATTTGGAAATAAATGTTTCATTATCCAAATCGGTCCTTTAAATAAGAATGCCACTTGCAGCCGCTATAAAAATAAAAACCTTATACATACCACTAGTATGTTTTAGAATAATATTCCCTGATTAATTTTCCGCGGTTTGGACCAACGAAGAATTTTAAAGCTGGAGAAACCATCGAATGACTGCATTGGTATTTTAAAAACAACAGAACAAATATTGAAATATTAATATTTATCATAATTCATGCAATACAAGCTTTTACAGCTTTTTTGACGGCGCATACCAACGACGACACAAAAATTGAAACAATTCCCTTTCTATACGCTCAGCATAAAAGGGAAATTGGCTTCTCTTCTTTCATACCCTCCTGGCGATGGATAACAACAAGAATGAGGTGTCGGGGAAAAGTTGTTTTACAATCCACGTACAAAAATAAGAGTAGTACATGTATAAACTAAACATTGATAAAGTCATGTTTAATCCTACATACATTCGAAAGGTAAATGAGCATGCAAGACATACAATGTGTGTGATTATCACATAGAAATAATGAATATTAAAAGAAATTAAATGTTGTATTTACCTCATGTTTCTAGTCGCGACTGTATTCCGCTAACGATTTACGTTTTATTACTCGGTTGTATTATAAAAGTTTAAACGCATTCAATTTCAAATTTGGAAAAACTGGGGATTTTTTTCAATAAATCAGAGTCGCTTAATATTGCATTCATGTAGGTCAAGTATTATATAGAACAGATATAAGGCAAAACGGTTTTTGACCGGAGGGGACTATAGGTTTGCCCTCCGTCCGTCAGTTCGTTAGTCAGTCAGCCAGTCTGTCAGTCCGTTAGTCAGTCAGCCAGTCTGTCAGTCCGTCCGTCCGTCCGTCCGTCCGTCTGTCAAAAAATCTGGATCCTGACATAAATCAAACAGTTTCCAAGCTAGGTTTATGAAACTTGATATGTGGATAGGGGACAATAAGGGAATTATGCACGTCTAAAAATATAATGATTTTGACGAACATTGTGGTTGCTATGGCAACAGAAACATTGAAAATGGCTTCAAACCGGTAGGGGATTTTTGTATTGCTTGCAATTTTTAATGACTTGTTTTCTCCTCATTTTGATATCCTTAATATATTTAAATAATATACGGACAAGCAATTGAGTTTTATTTCCTCAGTTTGTTTATCATCAGCGCAATTCAAACAATTTAATTTTGCAATAGCGCGTCGTTAAACTTCTAAAGAACTTTTCCATGCAGTATATTATTTAAGTTCAATGATTGAATGGTGAGATTTATAGCCTACTTTAATATCACATCTTTAAACCTAAGTTCGTTGTTGGTAAATGATAGTACAAGCTTACAATAAAATCAAATAGTGATCGTTTGATCCTACATACATTTACGAGGTCAATGAACATGGAAAAGATACAGCAGAACACAAACGGCACATCAAAGTTGCAGCTGCAGGGCAGGAATGGGCGCGGCGAAAGTCACAAAAATAACAGTATTGCTAGCTATGCATAGCATTGGCATGTTAGAAAACATATATTCAGAAATATAGGTCAACACTTGTTTGGTGTAAAACCTTACAAAATATAAAAGGAAAACATGGAATTTTGAAATTTATAGGTATGTTGTAACTTAAAATTATTTTCCAGGCTTTTGTGCTAAATGAAACATTTTGGGGCAAAAACTTTCAAAATATAAACAAAAGCTTAAAGTTCGGAAATCGGTTGATTACAATTTTATTTGCTAATTTATCACTGTGTTAGCTACGTATTGCTTTGCAGTTTATGGCAACAAAAATGAAGTGAAAGCATTTTTGAAATCAGATTGGAAATTGCACAACAGAGCTCATTTTACTGTTAATTCATATTGAAAACGAAACTCAGGAAAGCACTCAACCATCAGAAACAGTTATGCACATTCTGACTGACAGACAGACAGACGGACGGACGGACGGACGGACGGACGGACGGACGGACGGACGGACCGACGGACCGACGGACCGACCGACCGACCGACCGACCGACCGACGGACGGACGGACGGAGGCAAACCTATAGTCCCCTCCGTTATGTACATTCTACAAGGACAACTAAAATGAAAAAGAAAACATGCAACTTGACCACTAAAACCACCCCACTCTGACAGCCTGCTACTTCGTCAGTCAAACTTCTCCGGAGCAAGTACCTTCCTCACTGGAACCTAAAATTGTGTATAAATTGGCAATTTATGGCGGCCACCTTGGAGACCATCTTGGAAAATGCTCAATGGTGACAAGGTGTCTACAACAGATTCTGATAGGGGACATCCTCCCGAACATTTTGGTACCAAAACATCTTGTGCATACTCCAAAGTTAGGTTCACCCACGAAGGTTTATCAAATTAACGTGCGTGGTTCACCATATAAACATGACTGGCTGTCGCAGGATTAAAGAGCCAGCAATCAACAACAAAACCATGCACCATTATAAAATAAAACTAATGAATAAAATTTCAAATTATAAGATAATGAAATATCGGACAGGAAATGGTGCAATCACCAGAAACAGCCAAGCACGAAATGCACAAAAACCGACACACAAAAAAGAAAAGAAAATTTACAGAACACAGGTACCCGCCACAATGTTAAATACATAACTGAACAAAAACAATACATATTTACCTTATGTTTCTAGCGTCCATTGTCTCCAGTCACGGTTTATGCTTCAAACTACGTATCACAGACGAACGTTTAATTAATGCATTCAGTTTAAAACTGGATTGACAGGGGAATTTTAGCAATGAAACCAAAGTTGCTTAACATTGTGTACACTTGACATGTTTCTATTAGTATTTGTTTAAGTCTCGTGTATAAATATATAATACAGTTGTATATGTAAAGTATATAAAATAGATCGACGTGTTGACGTGCTGCTATTCATTTAATTCCAAAGCATAAACCATCTAGATCAATATGCATTTGTATTTTGCCCCAAGGGGGGGGGGGCAGCGTGCAGACCCAGGGACATTTTCTCTCTTTTTGGGGGTCTAATTCTCCACCCTAGAGCCAAACATTTTGTGAGTGTGAGATGCTTGGTGTATCAAATGGCCCGCGATCTTTAAATAATTGTCTGCTTTTTTGCGGCGTCTAAATATCTCAATATAGGGATCGCAATTCCGGTCAAAGTATATTTCCCGGGACCCGGATTCATTCGGTGTGTCAAATTCACGCCTGTCGGAAATCGTCTTCTGTCTAAAGTCCAGTGTTGCCGCCCGGGGCAAAATATTGATAGATGCATAATTCTAAGGACGAGGTAGCGAAATGTTTTCCGATAGTCTCATCAGCTTACAGAAAAAGAAAACGCATGTTCTTGTAAACTTTCCAAAATAATTGAAACCATTAAATACAAATGTTTGTCTTTGGCGAATCTTTGTCTTTGGTCTTCATCGTGTCCTTGCGTGTCCCGCTGTTTCTGTTTGGCGGTGCTACTTCCGGTAGTTTCGTATTTTGATTAATTATTATAAGATGGGCTTGTATCTGGATTTGAACGCCAATTCCGTTTACAGTGGAGATTTTCAATATTAAATAATCAATAATATGTCATAAATTCTCAGTATTCGTATGTTTTTGACCGGGGCCAAAAGTGCTGTATAGGAGTTATTTATTCGTATTTGCTGGTTGTACTCTATTTCGTTTCTGCGATTCGGATCCTACCTGGTTTGTTCAGGGGTTGATGTACAGCTGTGGGGTTATGGATGTAGTTTTCTGTTGCGGGTTTTTTAGTTCCTTGTGCCCTATCGTCCCCTGGGGTCAGTTAACGTAGTTGTTCATTATCTCGACGTGTTCGATTACGTCATTTTACTTATTCTACTATAATATTTTATTTATTTAAACTAGGTCATTCGGCTAGAGTGTCCACTGTGTTCTTATGGTGGCGTTGTTCACTAAGGTATAGCTCGACTTGTTTTGGTTGGGGCATTCAGCTGAGACATTTTACGTATTGAAACTAGGTCATCCGGCTAGGGCTTTCAGATTTTTTGTTGCTTTTAATACTGTTACTTAACTTTTGGGGCTAAAGGCAGCTAAAACTATGTAGTTCAGCAGTTTTACTGTTGTAACTAGGTAATTCAGCGTAGGCATTCCGCATTTTGTTTGCTGAAACTTTTCTATTCAGCTTTTTAACAGTTGGGACAAGGGCTGATTAATTTTCTTCGTTTTAGGATTTCTAACAGCTAAAATTAGGCATTATAGTCGTTTGCTGTGGAAACTGGGTCTTTCAGCTAGTAATTATTTATTAAACTTTTCGACAGCTTGGACTTGGGTTGATCTTTGCTTGTTTGGTTGGGAATTGTGCCTTATGTGTGTTTTATGTTTCCTGTGCTCGGTTGGTTCAGTTGGGCATTGTGCTTTTTGTGTTTTTAATCTTTTCTGTGCTCGGCTCGTGAAGTTGAGTGCTGCCTTCCCTGTCTGGCTTAATATAATATTTTTTTCATTATATAACCCATGAGACAAACCGTCCTGCCGACAAAGATTTGCATTGCAAAAGGCACCATCAGTAAATTAATATGTCATGTCCTTGATCAATCAAGTATCTACCATTATTATTGACGTATAAAATGGAAATGGGTAAATGCCATTATTTACAAAGGTAAATGCTTTCAAAAATTGAAGAAATATTTTAGCAAACGCAGATCAGCCACGGGTTTGTAAAGTGTCATGATGTTGCAGGGCAATGTGCTTTTACACAAATCAACCGGCCATTAATCGGTCACGACTTTCTGAAAAGGGAAAAGGTTGTTGAACTTCCGCATCCTCCGTATTTGCCAGACATTGTCTCTACTGACTTTCATCAGTTTCCAAGAATAAAAGTACACTCGCTGGATAGAAAATCGAGCACGTTAAGATTTCGGCATGCCTCTTGGTCTGTACCACAGGTCCATGAAAAGTGTCCAATACCGTCTATTTATACATACACTGCCCACCAAAGATAAGTATACATATGTTATTTGCCCAATTACTTGCCTGTAATAGTACTATTTGCAGAACAATAAAGCAACAATATATTTGAAGAAAAGGAATATTTTTGTTTATTAAATGGAAAGGGCATACATTAATTGGTACCCTAGGTGCAAAATCTTCAGTTTCTTTGACCCTCTTGAATGGTAACTTTGTCACAAAAAGATGGAAAATCAAGCCTTTTTGATCACATGGTTATTTTAGTTTCGTACATCTTCATCTTTATTTCTGTCTCTATTTTGACTCATTTAGTAACTGTAGTTTCAGAAACTAGTAAAATTCAGACGTCAGATAAACAGATACTGATTACTTCAACAAAGTTTAATTTTGCAACAATTACTTACTGTATACTTATTTTGGGCACTGTATTTAAATATGTATATATAGTTGGGCTAGGTCACTTTTCTTGGACCTGTCGTCTGTACATGCACTGTATGGGCCAGTGATTTCGCATTTAGATACAGGTACACAGACGAATACGTCAACTCGAGAATTTGCGCTTCGAAATACATTTGACATTCAAATACACGAGGGAATTACCACACCAAAAGAGTAACAACGTTACTGACATAATTTGGAGGGTTGTCCAGAGAGCTATCCGCTTGATGAATTATACACTTCATGTAACAGTCACGCCATGTTTGAGAAATATAGACCCTTTTTTAAATAATCCGAATGTGCCTATATATCATAACTTCCTCTAAGATTAAACAATACTTTTAGATACATAATTATGTATTCATATCGTCAATATTTTATCTTATAATTACATGTACATTTTTAGTTTGGAATGTTTTCAATAATAATTTGTCAACTTTATAGTTTATCACCCTAACATTATCGTATACCGTATAAATACATTAGGTCGTATATAACAGTCGCGATCAGGAAGAATAGGGTTAACACATACTATTATCGTGTTATATAAGTGACATACAGGCACTTAAACTGACATATCAAACAAATCGACTATGATAATAAATGTGTAACATCTCTTGAACTGAACGCGAAAATACTTGTAAATCATTGAACACATAATTTGACATAATAAAAGCCATTACATAAAAACTATTGCATGTGATAAAAAGAATACTACATTTCGCCGGCTTAGATTTAGAAGGTCGTAAGTTGAAACATGTTTGAAATCTGCATCAAAAAGCGCTTCTTATGAGCCTTTTTCATGAAAATTGGACGTGGTCATCGATTCGTACTTACGACCTTCTTATTCTAAGCCAGCGATTTGTAACTAACCGTATTTTACTCAACTCGTTTGATAAAGTGTACTGCGGTATTAACAGACAGACCCTCGTGTAGTACTCTATGTATAGAGGTCATGGTAATGAGTGTTTTATTATTTTATACAACCCTTTTTATAAATTCAGTGTAAAAAGTTTGATAAAAGCATCTGTAATAGTCTCTATTACAGTAAAGTTCCGCTAATAAGACCACTTTTTGTTATTTTAAAATCATGCAGATTTTTGCCAGTTTAAGGTCCCAAAGTATTAAATTTAGAACAAAAAAGGTCCGCTAATAAGACCGATTCGCTATTAAGACCACTTTTTTGACTGGTTTTATTAGCGAAACTTCACTGTACTTTATACAGGTCATGGTAATGATATCCAGTTTTAGAAATGATAATGATATTTCAATTTTGACATCAGGGGTACTGATAATGGCAAATAACTTATATTGACCATAGGGGTCTCTATCGACTCACTGGTCTTTCATTCACTAGATATAGATATACACATATCTATATCTAGTGAATGAGAGACCAGTGAGTCGATAGAGACCCCTATGATATTGAAACCTGGGCTGGTATTCACAAAGCATCTTAGTGGAAAACTTAAATATTTTGACTTAAGTTAAATATTTGTGTAGCTCATATTTCCCGAAAATGAAGAATTATCTATGTTTTCTTAGTGATTATTGTAGCTCTTTACACAACGCTTTAAACCTATGCAAAAATTCCTTAATCTTGATTGTCATGCTTAGCTGACACACTTAAGGAATTTTTATGTTTTAAAGAAATTCTAAGTTTTCTGTGAATACCAGCTCAGACCTCTATGCGTGTGCTGATGATCGCTGTTTAAAATCGATACTGAACTTGACACACGCTATCATGATGTCAATCAACCTCACTAATCAAACAATGCTGGACAGGTGTTCATTTTGGGACTGGACATCAACCATTATGCATGACATGGGTGTTTGCTGCGACACTCGTGCTCAAAATCAACACCAAATTGACCTCTCGCTCAATTAGCAACCAAGAAGAGTAACTGCAAGCAAGTACTCCTTGCATTTCGTCGGGTAGTTTCCCTTGAATTTGAATCGGTGGGACATTGTGCATATACAGTATGATCTTTAAAATTGAGTGCAAGCTAAAGGCGAACTATATGCATGGATCACCCCATGTATAATGGGGAACATCGCAATATGTCATATCCTGACCTGACATGCGTACGTGTAGATAACATTAGTACTTGTGTTATTGTTCAACTGTTTATTGTTGAGGATCTCATGGAAGATTGCCATTTTATATAATTGTCAAATGAGTTTCCTCGTAAAATAAAGTCTTTATTATTATTCTTATTATTATTGTTCTACCGGAGCAGGATACATAATTAGTGTATGCCGATGTGATTTAAGTGTACATTTTTGTAAAAGATTTCCTGTAAAATGTTTTATGATAACTTATGCATGTATACTCATATTTAACGAAATACTTTCCGTCCATAATAGTGTAATTCCTTACGATATATGCAATAATGGTTTGAACCAACACTATTTTCATACAGCACACTCGGCCGACTATAAGTACACACTTTTCAAGTCCATGTGGCGCCTACATCTGCTCGGGGATACTTGCAGTTCGCATCAATACATACACGTATGTTATAATATATGAATAATCGACAACACTTTCTCGCTACTTTCCGCCTGCAAGGCACAGGTCGGTGGTCGTGGCATGTTTAGGTATTAGACAAGAGCCTGATTCATTAAAGTTAAAACAAGAGTTAAATGGAATAAGTCGCGATGTCTGTAAGACACTCATGTAATATCCTCTATTTAACAAATTCTAACAACAGGAAACATTGATAGTGTTGTTGGTGGTTACCCCAGACAGGGCGTACTGTATGTTATAAATGTTGATCTACTGTATACACAGCTTTTTGTGAGTTAATTGGCTCAATGATTTCACGTATTTTTGCAGAGAGCCACAACACCTGTTATGATCATACATGTACGTGCATCTAATCAGTTATACTGGGTCCATGCTGAAATGATTTATTTCAGACTATATTCTACATGCACTCAGAACATATTTACGTTCAGTGAACGATGTAAAACACCTGATTTGTGAGTCAATGCCTTGTTTTTACATCCATATTCTTTGTTTACGACGAAAGCTACAAATACTCATGTAGCAAATAAATGTGTTTTGACGCACACTTGTAAACAAATCCTACGTTCGTTTTATAGGAGACAACTATTGCATATACAAGTATTATTACGAAATTATCTCCCCTCGCAGTCTTCAACAGCAATAACGCAAGAGAAAAATATTATAGCCAACAATAAATAAAAAAAATCTTAAAACTAAAAATGTTAAGTATTGTAGATAAAACATATTATCTACATGCATTGGGTTGCGAACTATAGAACATGTACATGTATATAGTAGTATGGTCTATACGAGTATTCGTTGTTTCGTTATTTTAATGTTTGTAAGGCAAGCACCTCAATACTGGGACCACCTCTGTAGCTGATGCCCGTGATGGTTGGACATGTTATGCTCTTAGATGTATACGGGTGCGGTTACGTTTCTGCATGTGGAGAAGTTGTAAGTTTCATGCACAAGGTCGAGTTTGTACTGGGGTTGATATTGTACTGTATGGACACTGGTTAGATAATTTGACCATTGTATGCACGTTTATTTTTGTCGTAATGCGTGGCCATTCTGGTTTATCCCTGCCTTACTGTTGGCCAATGACACGATACTTCGAGGGAAGAGACAGAAAGTTTGTGTGATACAAGGAATCCGGACGTGCTACCTTCTTTCTTATTTTTCGTTCCCTGTGTATAGCACTGATACACGCGAGACGACATCTAGGTGTCAAACCGGTTCTACTCTAGATTGGTGGCGGACACACTGAAAAACGTTTCTGAAATTTCCAGTGCCCTGGTCAAGATTCGGACCATATACCTTCGGATTGGTAATCGAGAGTGTAAAGAAATGTTAAAAACTTCGCGCACACATCATATGAAGACATACAAAGCATTATCTTGTTTTTAATATTGTTCATCTGGTAATAACGACCCAGTCAGTGTTTGTTACTTAATTAGATTCATAAATGAAAATGTTTTTTTAAGTACTGTGTGGTCTTACTGAGTATAATTGACAACGATCATTATAAAGTTTTCATGGGAACTTTTTAGTATTTACATACCTATTCTACATCTCAGGATGGATTAACGAATACCCGGTGCTGGGAGTCCATTTGGTATTTTTATACAAAATACTTCAGTAGATCCGACTACGATATCACAAAATTTAAATATGTTATTGATAAATGCTTCACCACCAAACTTGTCTGTATCAGCCATATTCAACAAGTCCACTATACATAATGCTTGCAAAGAACTTGCAACCTCAGAGGATCACGAATTAGGAAAGGTACACTCGACTAAATATTAGGGTATTTTCAATCACGGATTACTAGTTTTAAAGTTTTCGGGTGTAATAATATGTAGAGTTTGTGAAGCTGGTAAAACAATAACAAGCAGGTATATGAGTTTCGAAAGGGCTTTTATTAGACCTGCCGTCCACCAATCGTGAAAGCTCGGCCATTTCCGTTTATCTCCGGTAAATAATATTGCAATGCATAAAGGCCGAGGTGATCAGAATGGCCGTCCACTAGACCCCGGTAGTCGATTACAGTTTGCTCGTTTCGAGAACCTTTCGGGGTCATTTATCAATAAAAATGGGCGAATCTTTGCCGTCGCCATCGGGCTCGTTCTTAAAGTCGTAAAAATACAAAACATATGCAATGTATAAATATGTACATCAAAGTAGTAGCAGAGAATTCATAAGTTTTCATTCCCGTATTCAACTATTAATGATCCAACACTCATTGGTTCTACTCATAATGGCTTGATGAGTCATTACATGTTTATGTTACATAAAAAATCAAGTTAAAAAGTAATAAAACAATCAACAAAAGTACCAAAATCTATTTTCCCCCACCAAAGATTCCCCTAAACAAAGATATATTCATTGAATCTTCTGATATCCGGTCATGCATAATTAAATTACCCAGAATAAATAAGAACATATATGATGCCTGTGTTATGTAAAAACATGAAAAGGTTATTAGGCAGCTTATTATATGTTCATTATAAACTTACCGGAATCGTTCTCTAAACTACCCCATCTACTCACGTTTCCCTAGCACTCAGACACTTATACAATACTATACACTGTATACACACCATGTTCCTCATGACCGTAGCAACATGTATTTAATTAACTTTAGAGCCCTCGCTTATTATTTGTTTCTTGCCGGATAATTGAATGATTAACGGATATCTTTCCATCATTACCCGCACAGCTTGAATGAAGATTGTGACTTTAAACCCTCTCGTTTGCTAGGAGATAGATGCTGGAAAACATAAAAAATCAGCGAAACTGTTTTATAAGCTGAAAGTATTAATTTAATTTGTTTTTTCTTGCTAGACGTGTTTTGTGAGGAAACGGAATTTTAACAACAAAACTACATAAAGTCGGATGATCTGGTGTTATAGTTATCAAGTAGGGATAGTTTGTTTTGATTGTGCGGATAAAACGGTTGATTGTTTGTTGACAAGTGCTCTACCACTCGACAACAGTGCTTGTACTATGAAATGCCAATGAACTATGCTGTCATTCATTGGAGTCCATACCAATTAAAATATACTTGAGCTTAAGTACAGTGCGTTTTATTCAAATGATCAGTCATACGGATAGATAAATAGAAATATTTGGTGGAACATATACCGGTATTATATTATTTATTTAGAATCAGTGAGTGTTGTTACTGTTGTTATACAGTCGCTGTTGTTTGCTGGATACAGTCTAACCGTGATACGAGTGTGACAATGGCGTGTTTGATAGATAAAGGAATTAAACGGAGTGTATTCTTGATAACAATTTGCATGTTGCTCTACACAAACAGTGTATATGGACAGGATCACTTTGATACGGTCTCACCGAAAAAGGACACGTCTAATCGATCGATCAATGAAATAAAAGAGGATGTTACAATTCCACCAGAGATGGAACATACTACAACTATTAAAAATGCAATAACTACTGAGCACAGCCAAACAATGGAACAAACAACGAACTACCAGACTGAGACAACAAAAACAAAAAGTACAAAGGGAAGGACAAAAAGTGAACGGAAGTCTACAACTGAGACTAAAACCCAGAAACCACGGCCACCGACGACTAAAACGACTCAGAAACTACCACCAACACCACAGCCGACACAAGCACGTCATCGATCATTGGACCCAACAGATCAGTATCTGCTGGACGGTATACTTGATATCGTAGACGAGAAATTTGCAACAATAAACAAAAGGTTAATGACTCTAGAACGAGGGGTTAACAACCTACAGTACTATAATGTACGAAGCTTTAGGGTCGTCAACACGCATTTACATGCAGTGGATACAATACTTCATACGATGCATGCTCAGGTGGATGAGATTGATGACAGTGGTAAGGTGTTCGAGCAGATGGTCGGTGCAGTGAAAGATGAAGTGGTTGATCTACAGACATTGAACAGCGGAATGTTCCAAGCTATTGAACAAAACTTGATACATTTCCATACTGATCTCGCTAATAAAATAAGCAACGTTAAAGAAGGTATTGAACACACCAATGTTAATGTACAACAGTTAAAAAATGAAACAGTTGAAATAAGTGATCAAATCGCTATTGTAAAGCAGTCTCAAGATGATCTGTATCAAAATGCTGCTGCTAATGGGGTAATCGTATCGGAATTGCTTGAGAACTCACACGCGTGCATTAACGCCACATCAGAAAGTGCAAATGAACAGAGAGTTGGCATTAAAATGTCGAGAGAAATAAATGCCACTTTATCTGAAATATCCAGGAGTGTTTCTGCTATAACAATAGAAACATATGAAATAAAACAAAGTGTAGAGTCTGCCTTATCAAACATATCTGTGGCTAAAGTCGGTACTGGCAACACTCATGATAATGACAACTATCGCGAATATAGACCAAAGAATACGCATGTACAAATGACATGTGGGAAAGTATTAGATATCATAGAAGAAAAATTGAAGAACATTAACGTAACAATTGGCGACAACAGTATAAATTGCAAAGCCAAAGAATCATCAAAATCTATGGATTCTAAAGAGTTTAAGAATCAAACAAAGAAACTGCTAAGAGCATTGTCAACTGTTAACGAAAATATATATCAATCGGTTACCCTGTACAAACATACTGGAAACCTTATCGAGAGAGTCATCTCCGACACGGAACAAATCGCCACCGAACAAATGCGTCTCAGGGAAGAAGTACTTGCATATCTTATGAACGGAACATTTGATTTATTCAATCAGAGCATTCCGGATGTAGCGGCAACTATTGCATCAAGACAAGATGATAATACGAAAGGTACATCCAGATCTCAATGTGCAATATCGCAAACATTGGTCGACGAAATTCTCAAGTTGTCTTTTAACGGTAGTCAGCTTGTAGAGTTGTTGACTGAACTAGCTACCACAAGTGCTACATCAATCAAATCATCAATTGAACAACTGGACCAAGAAGTCACCAGATTAAAGAAGGTTCCAGATCTGACACTACCTCCTGGTTCAGTACATTCTAAAGCTGATGCTTTCATTCGTGATGACCCAAAAGCTGGTGGCAACAATCTTTTAAGAGATATTCAGAATAGAACGGATATGATTTACACAATTGTTGAAGCTATCGGTTCAAATACTGGGTGGATACCTTATGTGTTCCATAATGTACGATTTGTTGAAAACCAGATAAATAAGACATTGAAATTGGTGAACAAAATCGATGCTAGAAGTGAAGAAACATTGATTAGACAACGAGCTAACATGGCGATTATGTTCAAACCTAAGGAATATACCCGCGGTTCGACGACCACTACACAGGCTCCTAAAGAGAACATGGAAACGGTTACTGACAGAAAGTCTAAATCCAAGACATCAAAAACACTGGATTTGACGGATGATATTCTATCATCCAATCAAAGTTCACTATTTAATCACATGATGGAGGTCGTGTATAAAACTAACATCAAGATAAACCGTTTGATCCCGGCTTTAACCAACTTACTCGGGGAACCAGGTAGATTATTTTATTATTCTAATTTTTGCGGATGCTTGTTCCGGTCACTATACACATAACGCTTAACAAAGAAGGCTCTTATACATACACCAACTGGTACATGACAATGTACATACCATGCTTTATATACCCTAACTGGTACATGACACTGTACACACAATGCTCTATATACCCTAACTGGTACATGACACTGTACACACAATGCTCTATATACCCTAACTGGTACATGACACTGTACATACCATGCTCTATATACCCTAACTGGTACATGACACTGTACACACAATGCTCTATATACCCTAACTGGTACTTGACACTGTACATACCATGCTTTTTATACCCTAACTGGTACATGACACTGTACAAACACTGCTCTATATACCCTAACTGGTACATGACACTGTACACACAATGCTCTATATACCCTAACGGGTACATGACACTGTACACACAATGCTCTATATACACTTACTGGTACATGACACTGTACAAACACTGCTCTATATACCCTAACTGGTACATGACACTGTATAAACACTGCTCTATATACCCTAACTGGTACATGACACTGTACATACCATGCTTTATATACCCTAACTGGTACATGACACTGTACAAACACTGCTCTATATACCCTAACTGGTACATGACACTGTACACACAATGCTCTATATACCCTAACTGGTACATGACACTGTACATACCATGCTCTATATACCCTAACTGGTACATGACACTGTACATACCATGCTTTATATACCCTAACTGGTACATGACACTGTACAAACACTGCTCTATATACCCTAACTGGTACATGACACTGTACAAACACTGCTCTATATACCCTAACTGGCACATGACACTGTACAAACACTGCTCTATATACCCTAACTGGTACATGACACTGTACACACAATGCTCTATATACCCTAACTGGTACATGACACTGTACATACCATGCTCTATATACCCTAACTGGTACATGACACTGTACATACCATGCTTTATATACCCTAACTGGTACATGACACTGTACAAACACTGCTCTATATACCCTAACTGGTACATGACACTGTACAAACACTGCTCTATATACCCTAACTGGTACATGACACTGTACACACAATGCGCTATATACCCTAACTGGTACATGACACTGTACATACCATGCTTTATATACCCTAACTGGTACATAACACTGTACACACAATGCTCTATATACCCTAACTGGTACATGACATTGTACATACCATGCTTTATATACCCTAACTGGTACATGACACTGTACAAACACTGCTCTATATACCCTAACTGGTACATGACACTGTACAAACACTGCTCTATATAAACTAACTGGTACATGACACTGTACAAACACTGCTCTATATACCCTAACTGGTACATGGCACTGTACAAACACTGCTCTATATACCCTAATTGGTACATGACACTGTACACACACTGCTCTATATACCCTAACTGGTACATGACACTGTTCAAACACTGCTCTATATACCCTAACTGGTACATTAACACGTGAACACATTTTACTATTGATCTCTCGCCGAGTATATTACCCAATATTACATTGTGTTTCTTTCTATTAAAATACATGTTTTTCAAGATAAGATATATAGTGAGAGCTCAAGATAAGATATATAGTATAGCTCTCACCTGACTTCACATTATCGAGTTGAGATATATGTAACCATTTAAATTTGTTTGGTCTGATGGAAAACAAAAATGCCATGTTTTTGGCTCCAATTTCACATCTGGTTTCCGGATAAATCTGATTAAATTTCATGTTGTGTCTGTGGATCATTAGACCAGGAATGTATACATCGTTTTTATTCTGAAGTTCTGAAATTCGGGCATTGTATCTATGTTTTTATGAATGTATAAAAAATGCAAACACTCATTAACGCATCGTTTCCATAGTTTTGTGTCGCTACTATTTATTATAGAGGAAGGGTGCAAAGGAAAAAAACGTTCGTTTTGATAACACGTAAAACAGTGCATGAAAACTCCAATGCACAAATAGTACTCATGCGTACACACGTTGCAGTCAGCTTCTCAAGAAGCATTACTAATCGTGAAAGCTCCGTCATTTCCGTGTTGTTGTTTTTCTCGTACGAATCATAAAGGCCGATGTGATTATCTAATGCAATCATGACATGTATGAGTTTCCTGAAGATATTTTGTACATTGTCTCACATTTGCTTGGGTTCATTGCGCAATGGAACTGCGAGATGGCTTAAAACACGCCGCAGTCTAGATTCATTTGGAACATAACTATATGGAAGCTCATGTATTGTTTGGGTCATACATATTTTATATGCCAGTTCTTTCAAGATATATACACAGTGTAAAATGTATACCAGGTAATCAGCATGCTATATTCTTCAAACATCTAACATAGTGAGTTGGTTAATGAGTAAGATGCCTAAGACAGGCAGGTGTTCTAGCAATACGGACGAGGTGAACCAGGAAAACTCAAACTGATTGCCGTAATTAGTCCAGAACGGCATGTGTTCTATATGTTTAACCTAGTTACCAACAACTTGGCTTCCATACACGTGTTCCTTGCAAAACAAAAACATGAGTGGTTTGTTACAGAGGGCATTAATACGCGTGAAAGCTGAAGAGAAGTGTTTGTGTTAATTACTCTTGTAAATAATAATTATATACCGCAAGTTATAATGTGTGTGCTACGTGTATTGGAGATGCTGCTTCATACGTACTAGTTGTTCATATACGAGTATTGTACAGCATGTGTTCTGTAGGGGAAGGACAGGCAGGGGATAGCGGGAAACTGTCCTGTGTTTTTACATTTCCGGTGCTTCGATGCTGTGCGAAACGTTTGTTTCACGCCAAAATAGCGGAGAAATAAAGCCGTGACTGTTAGACTATTATACTCTTGACATTCCTGTTTTACAAATAAATTGTTCATGCCCCGACCTCTTGCGAGGTTTTTAGTACCGTTTTAGCATCTGTACGGCCTGGTGGCAGAGATTTTACAAAAAAAAACGTAACAAGAGATGTTTGTAAAACTCATACTAGTATGCCCCCATGGCAGCCCAATAGTCAGAAATTGTAAAGGTCACAGTGACATTAGCCTTTGATCTACTGACCTCAAAATCAATAGCGGTCATCTAATGTTGATGACAAACCTCCATGTAAAGTTTGAAGATCCTAGGGCAAAGTGTTCTTGAGTTATTGAAGGGGTCATAAAAATCCCCACCATTCCACGGGGTTTTGAGTCGTGGTTTAAATTGACTGATGCATTAGTGATTGTCCTACAACGGGATTGTCTTACATGTATTATATATTTACGTTTTGTTTTGAGTGTTATGGGAGTTACACAAGCAGTCAGAATCCTATGTTCATGAACAAGTAGTCATGCTTCCATATTACGTACATGTATGTTTTGGTGGAGGAAATGACCTACAGGGGGTAACACTGTTCTTTCTAGCATAATGTTGAATACCTGTGTTTGAACCTAAAACATTCCGAAAGCCAGCTACAGTAGCGACTTTCCATACAAATGCCGGGTAGAATTCAAATCAATAATGGGGAGAAGCAAGTGGGCAATCATAACCACTCCCCACGGAGGCAAACACGATATGATATGATAGGTGTGTTGTTCGGTTCAACCTTCTAAATACGTACATGAATAAGGTTTTGTTGACGATCGTTCCATTGACGATACAGAACCCATACACTAACCAGCCCAATCCCTGGTATATACACTTGATAAATGGTATCCTTATTCAGTTGGTCTTACTGTGGTTGAATAAAGAATGAAGCATGGAAAATAAACTTAAAAATCTTTTTTTTTATTTTTACAACTACATTTGTAACTTATTGAGCGTTAAGTACTGTTCTCGTACGTTTTTCACATGTGCATCCAAAGGGGTTTGGACAAGGGTACTGATCTTATTCCCGTTGATTTTGAAGTTGTTTCGATGTATCAGTTAGACATAATCATGTTCCCAGTGTGGTATGATTTTTATGTATGAGAATTTGACGTGATTCTGACCTTTACGCATGAATATATTATAACAATAACAACGTTCTTGTGCTGATTATATAAATGTCCATGAGAAAATCGTTCAATATCGGTCCATAAGATTTATGCTGGTATTTAACTCAATTGCCTTCGTGATAATTTCCGCTTATAAAAACATACAATCGGGGTTATAGATAGAGACAATATATCAGCTGTTAAATTATGCTAATAGAAGGTCGAGATTCGTGTCAAATTCTCTGTACTATTCATGAAGTCTGTTCATTCTCTTCAAAGGTAGAACAAAAAGATGTATCTAGTCTGCCATCTATTAAATGTATATTCAAAAACTTGCATTATTTCAGAACCACACATTGCTCTGGTAGATGGACAGACGGACAGGGAAGGAAGGGTGGAAGTATACCATAAGGGTCAATGGGGAACTATAGCCGAACCTCTGGGTCACGTAGAAGCCGCTTATGTCTGCCGGAAACTGGGGTACCTTGGTGGCATTTCTGTCGGAAACGGATATTTTGGCGCCGGAAGTGGGCAGTTCTGGAATTTGAATGTCACGTGTCTACGAACGAGATGGTGTCATGCCGTAACACATGCAGTTGACCAATCGATGTACGACCATAAACAAGATGTTGGAGTTATATGTGGTAAGATTTCAATAAACTTGTATATATTTATAACACATTTAAACTGCATGTTAAAGCCCATTTTATCAGCTTGGCTTGGCTGCATCACCGTGGGTGTTCTATTCGACTACCAGAGACCTGTGGAGTTCATCACTTAATCTGACCATTTGACAATAATCATTTTCCACAGTGCAAGAAATTTAAAATAAGTTTTTTTGTCATTAAAGAAATGTATTTATGCATGTACAAGATTTGTTTACAAATCTAACTCCTATCGAAAGTTACCATATAACTACTTGTTACTAATGCTTGTACATGTACCTGTCATGAATCTTGTCTATGTAACACATAATAATACATATCTATGGAAATAAATATTGTTTAAACTAAAGAAATGCAAAAAAACGGCTAATGAGACTACCGGTATATACACAACAGCAGTATCCAACAATTCCGAATAGGCGTTCGTCTTGTGTCGATAAACCTACTTCAGACTTTTATCAAGATGCTCATTAATTTAAAAACGTTTTATCATAATTATATAATCAACTTACCGTTTTTTTTATCGGTGAACATACGATTTTAAACGAACCAAAATAGACCAACCTACAGACAAGATATGTATAATTACCTTATCATAATTTGAACAATACCGCGCCTTCGACTAGCCATACAACATAACGACCAAACTATTGGGCACTTAATAGAAATAGTACTAACTATACAATCCATTGTACACACATGTTTTAGAATTTTTACGTTAAACGTATAAAATCATTCACTGGAAATATAAAGTGTAAGCAATTTTTTCGATAAACATATAAGCATTGAACGAAAATGGTTTGAATATCAACCAACCGCCTCCTCGATAAGCCTAGTGGTTGAGCGTTCGCTTCGAGTGCGGGAGGTCTCGGGTTCGATCCCTGGCCGCGTCATACCAAAGACGAAATAAAAATGATATCAGAAATTCCCTTGCTAGACGCTCAGCATAAAAGGAAAACTGGCTTCTCTTCTCTCATACCCTCGTGGCGATGGATAACACCAGGAATGAGGTGTCGAGAGTGATTAATATAAGTTTGAAAAACTTGTTTCACAATCGACCTTAAATAAATTAGTATAAACTATCAACAAAATTAAACACTATTACTCACCAGTACGAGCATCTAACAATAGAAACAGAGTAAAATGCATGCATTTTAATTAAAAATAATGAGTGATAGTTCATACTAGTATTTCATTGACTGAAAACTTTCAACATTCTCTGATTTTATACATGTTTTTTACATTTGTCTTGCTTTGTTTTAAATAGCATATGTCATAGCATGCATGCTATTCTAATACATGTATCATGTATTAGTTCTGGCTTAATTTCAAGAATAACCCGTAATCACGCACTTTACCCAGTGGAGTATGAATGGGTGCATGCGATGGACAAAAGCCAATGTACGCTGGCTGCCATCGGCGTCGAGTGGAACAGCCTTAGTTGACAAATCATTTATCGGGGGTATAATGAATAGCCGCATGCCTGAAAAGTAGAATTGGTCCTTTTAAAAACGGTAAATGATAGTTCTCAAGTTGTATTTTATAGAACCAGAGACTATGAAATGTTGGGGTTGCTCACATTTTGACCTACATACAAGATATGTTTAATATTGACCTTTTGAGGCTCACAAAGAAGACTGGGCTTGCCCAACTGTGTTGCCTCTTTAAATAAACTCGTTATTATTATTATTATTATTATTATGACGTCTTACTTCTATCCTTGCAGATCACATGATACGGATGACACAAACCAACGAGGACGAGGAGGAAGAGGTGACCAGACACACGGGCAAACTGGAGATTTATCATCAAAATACTTGGCTCCCAGTCTGTTATAGTGGCTGGGGAAGGGTGGAAACAAGCGTCGTCTGTCAGCAACTAGGTTTCCGTGAAGGCTCGGCATCGCCCGTCATTGACGAATCTATAATCGATTCGCATTGGATGGTTAATGTCACGTGTGCTGGAGATGAAAACAGACTCGACGCATGCGCGTTTTCGGGCTTTCAATTCAACGGTTGTCCGGATTATCAATACGTGTCTCTTATATGTAGCTGAACACTAAATATATATGTTTCATCTTATGTTGGGGGAACTTAAGCCATTCCATCGACAATTTGGAAGGTCACTACTACTTTAGCGTTGTTATTTGAAGTAGAAAATGTAACGTTACTTTTGCTGAACATAAGTCACAGCATATTGAGTCAAACTAAGAATAAAACAGGCACACTCATATGGCTAATTTAAAACAATTTAGTACAGGCTAAAGATGACGTACGATTTTAATCAACTGCTAATTAATAAGTGTACATACCGTATCCAAGTTTGGATTGAACATTTCCCATGTTTGTGCATCTGTTAGTATAATATCTTGATATTTATTACATATACCCACATAGACCTTAATTTACTACATTTGTGTACTTGATTATGCTCCAATTATGTAATTTTCGTATCAAGTCCACATGTGGAATCAAGTTCACACGGAATTTTAATAACTGGGCTTTTAATAAGTTGGTCTTGACATTGAAATTGAAAGACAAAAAAAGTAAAAAAATGGACTTGATTTTGTGGAGAACGTATCAAACATGTGATTTTAATGCGATTTTACTGTGAACAAAGAATACGGTGTGTACGATCTTTACTGCGAATGATAAATTTTTTAATGACATGACAATGGCAGTGAATTCAATGGGAAGTTTGTGAAACGGCATAAACGTTATAACCTGATTATACATGTTTACATATTATTGATATTACACCATGTATATATATCTCTGTTGCTATCGTTGATTGCATTTGTATATAATGTACATGTCAATGTTATGAATTACTATTTCCATTCAAACAAAAAATGGTTGTTTCTCTCTATGTATTTATTTCGTTATACTTCTCAGAACTTGCAATTGCTGGGATCTTGGGTAGCCCAGCAGGGCTTTTTTTTCACTATATACGAGGGGCCTTTATAAGGCCCCTTCATAATTTCGTATAGGCCCCTTCACAACTTCGTATAGGCCCCTTCACAATTAGAATTTGCGACTTGGTTTTTGTAAAATCAACTTCACCACAAAGCACCAAACAAACCAACCATAGATAACAATGATATATTCATTTACTGGTCTTGCTATGAAGTATTATATCATAGATACATGTACGTATAGTTGGGATAAGTTGATAAAAATGAATAACATCTGAAAAATGTTATTTCACAATTTGGTGATCTATCGCGTTTAGTTTTTCACAATTTCGAAAAAGTTACCGCGCCAACTTATTCAATTTTGAGAATTTTCGCACTAAATTTTAACAAAACTAAAGGGCTTAGGCCTCTTCACAATGCAGCGAAAAAAGCCCTGCCCATTGAAATCATATGAGCCGTTCTCTAGGAAGACCGGGCTTAGCGACAAATTCATACAAAACATGATGATATAGCGTTAGCGTATAGTGAAAGACGGGACTCAAGATTACGAACATATTTTTTGAAAATTAGAGCAATATCTTATTACAAAGTTATAGACCTTTAGAACTAACACTGTCGTCTATTTTAGAATGACGTCGCAAACGTGAGTGACGTCGCAAACATACTGTACTATGTCGTATTGACGGATATAGATACAGTATTATCAAATTCGCATTGTGGGTCGAGAAAATGTCTTTAATGCTACAGTCTTGACTGTAGGTGGACAGTGTCTGCTATTTCGGCATAGGAAGCCATGGTTACTCAGGTTACTCTCACTAAAGATTACTTGGGTGGTATGTTCTAGTAGTGGTAATCTGTAATGAGAAGTCCCAGTTAGAACTATTTGTTGGGATCTACTACTTCTAGAATACGTCCATATTGCTGGTAGTTTGTACTTGCTCCTCAGTGATGACTTTTATCATGGTTCTAGCGCAGACAGGTCATCATGATGTAACTTGGTGTCGTGAATGTAGCTGATGACTAAAAGTAGACTGACGTCAGCGAAGAGTTTGACTATGAGTAAGAAGATGGCTTCGGAAAGGTCATCTATGAAGGCTAAAAATACTATTGGTACTAGTATAGATCGATCGTTGTCATTATAGTAGAACCATGGACTTATCGAAACTGTTATATGATCTTTAGTAGAACTGCAGATTTTAATTCGCTTTTGCTTGGATGACATGTCGGTTCCTTCCGGTGAGTAATAACTTGTTCTATTGTACAAAGTATAATGTTCTCGTTATAAGTACGTTGTGGTTTAATTCGATTGTGTTGCGCATTCTTGGATGATTTGGAAATATCAAGTAGGACATCCACAGGTTTGTACTTGTTTGACTTTGGCCATATTTGCTACTGTATGTGCAAAAAGTGTTGTGAACAGCTGCGTGTTGGGAGTATCGTTTCTTCCTGAAAGTTGATAGCTTTGGATGTTATACATGGCTGTGCCTTTCCAAGTGGTCCTTTATTATTATGCTTTTGTGGATGGTGCAGGTGAAGGATTGGTGTAAGTAATACAACTTGCAGTCTGGGACGATCTCCCTTCTTAAAGACGGGTGCTACAACTGACCAGGGCTAGTATTGATAAAGCATCTTAGTAGAAATTTTAAATATTTTGACTTAAGTTAAAAAATTGTGATGCGCATATTTTCCACAAATAAAAGAATTACCTATGTTTCCTTGGTGATTATAGTAGCTCTCTACATCATGCATCAAAACTATGTAATAAATTGATCATTTTAATTATATTATTTAGCTAATGTATACGTACTTAAGGAAATTTTACGTTTTTGAGAAAATTCTTATTTTTCTGCTAAGATACTTTATAAATACCGGCCCTGGTATTTGTCCAAGTTTGAGGAAAAGTTGATCTTTAAATTTCTGACATTGGAGCCAAATATGATTTTTCTGTCTTCATTAAAAAAATTGAATTGATTTGGTGATGTCTGAAATTTCATCAGTAGTTTGTGTATCGCTTTCCAGTAAGGTTTGATGTGTGGCATGGTGTCTGTATAGCTGGCTTCCATGTCTAGCATGTCAGACTGGTCTTCATCTGTGATGAGGACAAACTGGTCATTCAGGATGGTTGCACGTGCATG
The DNA here is from genome assembly GCA_947247005.1 of Spisula solida. Classification (NCBI taxonomy): domain Eukaryota; kingdom Metazoa; phylum Mollusca; class Bivalvia; order Venerida; family Mactridae; genus Spisula; species Spisula solida. Next base: position 16,018,712 of record OX365958.1, read on the forward strand.
TATGCTGCTGGATCACTCTGTAGAAATGGTAGCCCCATTTGCGTTCTTTAGAGGTGATGCCTGTATTCACTTGCTCTTCACAAATTACCACACGTTTTCAGTTACAAGTGTTAGTTATCATCATACTAGATAAGATGTTGCGTTTCCTATTGTAGTTGTTTCTGGCCTTCTCGATATCTGATATCTCTATTGTACAAGAGTAAGTTCCCTTGATAGTCATGAAAAGGAATTATTTATGACTAATTTTAAGTCCAACCGAGTAACTTCCCTTTGATGAGATGTCTGAAGAGTGCAGTACTTAAGTCAGCTCAGCTCCCTTTGTAATCAACATCAAGGGAAGAAATTTATGTTTATATTTTAATTACTCAATGCAGACAACTCGGTAGTACAATAGTTACTTTAGGAGAGGAATAGATTGTACAATAGTTAGTTCCCTTTGAAATCAAGGGAGGGAACTATGTTTGACTAATTATATGTTGGTAAGAGAAATTGTTCTTTGAAATCAAGTTAAGAAGGGAAATTTATAGTACAGGAATCTATATTGACTATGGTATCAAAACAGATAACTGTAGTACGAAAGTAGTTTTCTCTTTGAAATCAAGGGAAGTAACTCTGTTTGAATAATTATATGTTGGTAAAGAGTAGGGGTGACTATTGAGTCCATTTTTGACTATTGCAATACTATTGCTATTGCTGAAAGTACTATTGCGATACTATTATATTGCTGGAAACTATTGCTATACTATTGCAATAGTTATCGCCAAGATTTGAAAACCAGAGATTAACTTGTAAATGCAAATTTGCACTGTGTTAGATATCACTTTGTTGTACAACATACTAATCTATTATTGTGGAAATACAATTAAACTTTTATAATGTTCAATGGAAGAACGATTGCGATATTGGTTCTTTTTGGCAGTTTTGATGCGTGTGATTATCTAAAATTAGATTTTTAACGAAAACAGAAGTTGTTTTAATTTAATAATAAACTTTATTTCAACTATTGTAACTATCGATAGTTGGGCTAACTACCGGCGATAGTTATTGGATCGAGACTTTTACTATCGATCCATACTATCGGGACACTTGGGATCGCAATGCATCAATATTTCGATGTATTGGCCCACCCCTAGTAAAGAGTAATTTTTCATTTGATTTCAAGGAAGAAAACTCTACAGTACAAAGGTTACTTCCCTTTAAAATTTGGTGAGAGGTTTCTATAGTATAAATATTAGACTGATTATGAAATAAGGAAGAAAAACAGAGTAAATCGTATTTTAAATATTGATTTTAATATTCCAACATGTTTCAGCACTTGGCCTTATTCATGGTTCTGTTTTATCAAAGAACTTGCGGTTATCTTAAAGTAAACCTCAAATTTATTTTTTTTATATTATTTAGCATTATTGGGACAGATTTTATAATACTGAAATCAAAGACCATTCTCCCGTATTCTTTGCTGAAATAATATTTCCACAATTTTTGTTTGTTTAAAAAAGATAAAAAATATAAATTGTGTGTAAGTTTGCAAATTCTATAAGTGCTTTGATAAAACAGTGACCAGAAGTATAATGATTATAAATTATTAATAGCGAGTTAATTTCACATTAAGTCAACGTATGTGCACGTGTTTTGGTCAGAGTTCGAATCCACTAATGTATCTGAAAATTTGTGTTACAGGCTCGCACCCCGATAAAGTCACTAAAAAATGGCTGCCAATATAATAACAAAAGTTACCTAAAATGCGATATTCTGTAGCTCATAAATTTTCTTTTAAGTTTTATATTATAATGATGTTTAAAAATATTCCAAAAACTTGAGTATCTAGAAACATTAATAAGGGAGATAAATATACTCTGTTGCTTCGTATAGCACTTTGATCGACCGCCATCTTGGAACGCTTTGAAAACAGAGCAGAGAGAAAACACAGAAAGTGACATCCTGCATATAATCAGTTATTGATCAACTGATTACGCCATGAAAGTACTTGTTATAAACAAGGAAAGTCTTATTATTATACACATAATCAATGTAGTTATACAGTGAACTTAAAAACAAAAGGTTCGAATCGTCCTTCGTTACAAATTTTGTATTGACTGTACATTTATGAATCATATGATCAGCAATCATTCTGTGCTGGATGATCATGTTACTAATAATAAAGGACATCTGACAAGTGTCTACTGCTGTGTTTCAATACTGACATGTAGCTATGAGAATTGATCAAAATTATGAAAATGAACAATTTAGGAAGTGGCTTTTCTTACGGGCCCGTAAGAATAGTGAAACAGCTCCGGCGTGGCTATTCTTAGGGGCAGTTTTATACGCAGTTTTTAATGAATATAATTAGATTCTATATGACACATTTTAAGCGATAACCTTTTATATTCTAAATGTATTTATTGACATTTTTTTCAAAATGAATGAACACACATATCAAAAAATTGCAGTTCGAGCTAGGAGTCCTTTTGTAATATTAAGATATAATTCGCTAAAATAGGCTGTGCCTTAGTTCATATTAAGATGCCTGAGTATTATGAAACAGCTTAATTAAATATCATAGTAGATCCGAGTATGAAATTTCCGTGCCACAATCTTCAGAGTTTCTTTCACATATATTATATAGGCAAATATCATTACTAAACACAGAACCAACTTTACACACAAACACGCTAGTCTTCTGTTTGTTCCTTCTAACTATATCTACAGCACATCTTATCTTATGCATCATACCTCCTGTAACGTCTTTACCATCAATTTGTGTGACAATAGTTTTACTTGAATTCTCTACACGTGACTCACTACACTGATTTCCGAGGGGTTTATAATTTTCTTGTACACCTTCAGCATTGTTAACCAGGTCAGTTGAGTGAGATGAATTGTCTACCTTTGTAGTAGTACAGGCATGTATTTGACTGTAAGAAATCTCACCATTTCTGTCCACAAAAATGTGTTTTAAAACTACAGCATCTGAAAAATGAGAAACAACAGGTGATCAAAGTTTCTACTTGAAATACTGTGTTTATATATCATAACAATGAAGTTTGAGACATAAAAATGTTTGTCGATTTAGTGTAGTTAAGAAGTTTGCAGCCTGCCAAACTAGCAGTCTCAGTTATTTTTAAACGCTGTCATCCAGCAGGTCTTAGTTCAATTCCTGAGTTAGGCACACCAAAGATCATATATTGGGTACTCTTTGGGCACACTAAAACAAGGGTGATTATATATTCTGGAGTGTTGGAGTGATAAAAGTTAACAAGGGAGATAATTAGAAAGTTAGGCACAGTTATAGTTCATGCTTAGTGCACTTCATCTCAACAATTTTCATTATTGTTTAAAAACAGTATTCAATAGCTACAGAAATATGCTGTGGATAAACAAGTATTCTAACACAACCAGCAAGTTCTCCTATATACACATAGAAGATAAATTACCAATAAAACACACCTACAGCAAATAACTTAGATGATTTCCGAGGAAGAAAATAGTGCAGTGGTTATTAAGTCTTGATGCGTTGACAAATACAGAATACTGACTATGTTAGAATAGAAATAATGAATATATACCTGTGTTTTATCTATAATAAAGCATGTTCACATGTTCCTATGCATACATTAAATCTCTTGTGCTACGCACTCATGATTTAATTACTACACATCCAAACTTGTGACTGTGCTTTATTCTATGATAAAACACAGGTTCATATTCATTATTTCTTAAACAAAATATTGAAGATGGACAGAGATCAATACAATATTCCCTTTGTCCTTGGAGAATAAATAGAAAGATCTAGAGCTGCCTACCTGGAAACTCCAAGGGTGGTTTATCATAAATACCAAGAACACTGGCCAAAAATACAATCCTTCCCACACTAAAATCTTCTGATATTTTCTAGAAAAAATGAATTACTGGCAAAAATATATGCATTATACAAACAATAATAATAACAATTGAGTAGTGTTATTATGTTAGTTAATACATCAATGTTTGAGAAAATGAGTATATAATAGAGTTGGGACTGAATTCCAATATCAGAATTCGAAATGCCTACTCGAATATATTCGAATAATCGATATTCGCTCCAAATCTTATTTATTTGTCCTCTTCTATACTGACAATCATTTTATATATCCCTGTTCCTGATAAAACCAACTTGTTGGATAATAAAATTCGAATATTCGACCAGTTTCCTATATTTGGATATTCAGACCAATCTCTAGTACAAATGTATATGAAAAGGTTTTGTTTATTTATATCATAAATTATCTGTATAATGGTGTCCCCACTGAGTATTGAACAATATAAATCGAGTACCGGTATTTTGGGTTCGATCGATACATCGTATCGAACGTCTCCGTATCGGTAAAAAATCGATCAACAAAAATACACATGTGTATTAATAAAATACCCATTTTCAGTCAAGTGTTTTCGTCGTCTATATGTTTCATCTCAAAATGGACAGGTCGTCGTTGTAGCTTAAGTTCGAGTGAATCTAATTTTTTATCAAGAATCTACTATGTTAACTACTCGTGCAATTTAAAACATGTAAAAAGATTGTTTATCACATCTCAGGCCTGACTTGATTGTGTTAAATACATGTTGTAAGTCTGCAAGTGCATATTTTATGTATTTAAGTGTTTTATTGCCAAAAAGAATATATCATATGATATATCGAATATCGATCATTTTGTATTGATGCAAATATCGTATCGATCATTCTAACTGATACGCAGCCCTATTGAACAACCCTTCACAGTATCATAAACACATACCTGTATAATGGTGTCCCCACTGAGTATTGAACAACCCTTCACAGTATCATAAACACAATCTCCATGTAATACTGGAATAAATCCATTCTGTATAACCTCATTCACTGCACCAAGGTCATAACATATCACCTTGCCATTTTCTGTTTTCCATACACCACAAGCCTATACAAACAAGCAGTGTGTAAATTAAATAGAGTTCAACACAACTTAATTCATTTAAATTGGAATTTCATCTTTATGTACTTATGTACCAATTATTAACTAGGCCTAATTTATTTTAAATCAGTGCCGAATGGTGGAACTAGTTCTACAACCTATAATATAAATCACTCTCAGCACATTACTCCACTTTATTTGACAAACCAAATGATTTTGGGTCCCAGCACATATTTTCAGATTTTAGATAACGGGGTACAGTTTTATCAAAGCACTTACGGTAAAGTTAAACTTACATTAATAAAAAGTCTTAATATCTCTACAAATTATGGTAAAGAGTAGTGATGTACCGATTATCAGATAACATCGATTAGTGGTGTGCAGAAGTCAGACGATTCCGATGATCGATGTCATTCATCCATAATCGATAATCGGATAATTATAACGAAATATTAAACTATACTTCTTTAATCAAATATTTGCTAGGAATATTCAAAGCAAGGAAGTTTCAATTAATTGAATGCCTATTAGAAAAAATTTAAACAATTACATTTAACTCAAATAAAAAAACATCTACCGAAAATCATGGATTTTCCCTTTATCACCCTTTTTCGCGACTTGAGAAGTAGGAGCCAGGCATCAGCACACTGCGTAATCAGTCACTGTCCTGCCGATTATTAATCGGAACAATCGCATTGAAAGTGCCAGTCGATTCTAGCTGATGATCGATTATGATTTGCAACTGATGTCCCAACACTAGTAAAGAGTTTAATATTCAATATTAATTATTATTCAGTCCCTACAAACAATATCTAAGCCAAAGGAGGATATTTTAAAGAATAACTCAAACTTCAAATTTGATAGTAATTTTTACGATTCCGTAAGTACTTTGATAAAACAGTACCCAGAAGTGGGGATACACATCTCCTAAATGCAATATTAGGTATACAATGTACATACATAACATCAGCTTGTGTACCAAGAGTTGAGGGGATACTTACTGACAGACCAACTGCAGGAACATCCTTCTCAATCAGAGAATCCAACACTTTGTGATGAAGCTAAAATAATCAAAATAATTTAAGATCAAATAATCACAATATGATCTGACCAGGATCAGAAAAGCCTTATATATGAGTTGGTTCTTCTCATTGTCACTGCATCATTGAAAAAGAATTAAAAAATGAAAAAAAATATTGTAAAAACTATATATCAATTTCTGTAAAACACATCTTCATCAATGATACATGTATGGTCCAGTTAGGATATTGTGACAGTGACGTTGCAGTTTATGTGTACGCAAAAAATCACAACCATTGTCTAAACAGGTAGAGCGAAGTTTAGTATGTTAGTTTAGCATTGAAATTTTAGTTGTTTCTACAATATAAGCCTTTATAATTGGTTTTACACCGTTATAGTGGACTCGACCGCTGCGTCACTGGATTTTTATCCTGACTGGACTATACCTGTGACGGTATCAGTAAATTTTATGTATACACATGTATTTGAAATGCTCCACAAAATAAAGATATTGAAAGCAAAGATATAAAGACAAATAACATACAAGTAACAACTAGCATAATATGTATGACTTAAAAAACTAATACAAAACATTTTACTAAATTTAAATGCAAATTCAAATAATATGTAAGAGTTTACCTCAGTTACTTATGATAAGTTTCAATCCAACACATGCAGATTTATTCACCATATCGACATTACAGGTTAAAATCCACTTTCCGGGATAACGGAATTTATTGAGCGACAATGTGCGAGATATTCTGAATGTACGTCAGGGGGAAAATGCATATGGCGTATAGAGCAACCAGGTACAATAATCGCGATTATTTAAGCCAAATGATAGGAATTTGTAAAAAGTCTTACTAGTAAACAATGACAACACAATTTTACGACCTCGCTGACAATATTTTCGCCAAAATAATATGTTTAACTTGAATAATGTGTATATTTTCTCGCCATCGGTATCGAGCTACAGAAGCGGCAGTGTAGAATAAAATGCAATATTTCAAATATAAAGCATTTTTTAGGATAATTCTTGCTAAAGTTTAAAAACAAAGATGTTTAATGATAATGTGTAATAATTGTTTTATATGTTTTTCATGTTTAAACAATGAAAAAAGAATATTTATATACACTCCTGCTATACTGCTTATTGCTCGCTAACCCCCTGACCGTGAAATTTCGGTTCCGGAAAAACGGGTTTTATTGAGGATTAATGTCGATATCGAGAATGTAATCTTGTATCATCATCATCATAACACACAAAACTTAAACCAAGTGATTTAACTGGATTCGATCCCAGGCCCTGTCATATAAGAGATGTAATAACAATGGTACTAGTATTTCCATTGTAAGACGCTCAGCACAAAAAGAAAACTTGGTTCCTTCCTCTCATACCCTTGTGGCGATGGACAACATCAGCAATGAGGTGTCTAAAGTGAATAATATAAGTTGGAAAAACTTGTTTCACAATTGACTTAAAAAAGTGAAACAGCAAAGACAGGGTACATCCAAAGGGTCAATTGGTTTGGTGTTACATAGTGAACTACTAAAACTAGATATTGGTTAACCATTGTAACAGACTGTCAGACTGTGTGGTGAGACAGAGGCCTACCATTGTAACAGACTGTCAGACTGTGTGGTGAGACAGAGGCCTACCATTGTAACAGACTGTCAGACTGTGTGGTGAGACAGAGGCCTACCATTGTAACAGACTGTCAGACTGTGTGGTGAGACAGAGGCCTACCATTGTAACAGACTGTCAGACTGTGTGGTGAGACAGAGGCCTACCATTGTAACAGACTGTCAGACTGTGTGGTGAGACAGAGGCCTACCATTGTAACAGACTGTCAGACTGTGTGGTGAGACAGAGGCCTACCATTGTAACAGACTGTCAGACTGTGTGGTGAGACAGAGGCCTACCATTGTAACAGACTGTCAGACTGTGTGGTGAGACAGAGGCCTACCATTGTAACAGACTGTCAGACTGTGTGGTGAGACAGAGGCCTACCATTGTAACAGACTGTCAGACTGTGTGGTGAGACAGAGGCCTACCATTGTAACAGACTGTCAGACTGTGTGGTGAGACAGAGGCCTACCATTGTAACAGACTGTCAGACTGTGTGGTGATACAGAGGCCTAACATTGTAACAGACTGTCAGACTGTGTGGTGAGACAGAGGCCTACCATTGTAACAGACTGTCAGACTGTGTGGTGATACAGAGGCCTACCATTGTAACGGACTGTCAGACTGTGTGGTGAGACAGAGGCCTACCATTGTAACGGACTGTAAGACTGTGTGGTGAGACAGAGGCCTACCATTGTAACAGACTGTAAGACTGTGTGGTGAGACAGAGGCCTACCATTGTAACAGACTGTAAGACTGTGTGGTGAGACAGAGGCCTACCATTGTAACAGACTGTAAGACTGTGTGGTGAGACAGAGGCCTACCATTGTAACGGACTGTCTTGGGAGACAGTACAGACTGTCTTGGGAGACAGTAGCCTACCTTTGTTACAGACTGTCTGGTGAGACAGTAGCCTACCTTTGTAACAGACTGCCTGGTGGACAGTAGCCTACCTTTGTAACAGACTGCCTGGTGAGACAGTAGCCTACCTTTGTAACAGACTGTCTGGTGAGACAGTAGCCTACCTTTGTAACAGACTGCCTGGTGAGACAGTAGCCTACCTTTGTAACAGACTGTCTGGTGAGACAGTAGCCTACCTTTGTAACAGACTGTCTGGTGAGACAGTAGCCTACCTTTGTAACAGACTGTCTGGTGAGACAGTAGCCTACCTTTGTAACAGACTGTCTGGTCAGAGAGTAGCCTACCTTTGTAACAGACTGCCTGGTGGACAGTAGCCTACCTTTGTAGCAGACTGCCTGGTGAGACAGTAGCCTACCTTTGTAACAGACTGTCTGGTGAGAGAGTAGCCTACCTTTGTAACAGACTGTCTGGTGAGACAGAAGCCCTTTTTGACATGATGTTCTCCAGCACATAATACAGTCTTCCATCCTTCATTAACCTGATATTCCTTCGCTTGATGATGTCCGAATGATCTACAACATAGAGAAGTCACCATGCATCAATAAACAATGTATAACTTCTTTAATCAGGTCAGTCACCTGTTTACATAACATTGTGTATATAATTAAGCTGTTTAATGATATAATAAGCAACTTAAACGGTATAATAAGCTAGCTGTTTAAACGGTATAATGAAGCCGTTCAAATTGCATGTATACATTTGTATACCGGTATATCATAGAAGCCATTCAAACAGTAAAATTAAGCCGTTTAAACGGTATTATAGGTAAGCCGTTTGTATTAGTAAGCCAATCAAACAGTAAAATAAGCTGTTGGAATAAAATAACAAGAGGATCATAGATCCTGGGGCGCTCACCTGCTAAATATGGCCAAACTTTGAACTCGACCTTAAGGTAATCATTAAAGAAAAACTGAGGCCTCCAGAGTGTTAAAAAGGTTTTGCTACTATTTGACATATTGACCTAGTTTTTTAGCCACATGACCCAACTTCGAACTTGACCTTAAGGTCATCAAGATAAACATTTTGACCAAACTTCATGAAGATTAAAGCAAAAATGTGGCCGCCAGAGTGTTAACAAGGTTTTCCTATTATTTGAGCTTTTGACCTAGTCTTTGACTCCACATGACCCATCTTTGAACCTGACCTTAAGGTCACCAAGATAAACATTTTGACCAAACTTCATGAAGATTAAAGCAAAAGTGTGGCCTCCAGAGTTTTAACAAGGTTTTCCTATTATTTGACCTTTTGACCTAGTTTTTGACCCCACATAACCCAACTTCGAACTTGACCTAGATTTTATTGAGATACAACTACTGACCAAGTTTGGTACAATCAAAGCAAAAATGAGACCTCCAGAGTGTTAACAAGGTTTTGCTATTATTTGACCTATTGGCCTAGTTTTTGACCCCACATGACCCAACTTCAAACTTGACCTAGATTTCATTGAGGTACAACTACTGACCAAGTTTGATGAAGATCAAAGCAAAATTGAAAGTGCTAGAGTGTTAACGGTGAAAAGTCTAACGGACGGACAGACTGACAGACGGACGACGGACAAAAAACAATCACAAAAGCTCACCTTGCCACTTTGTGGCTGGTGAGCTAAAAAGCAAATACAATAGCAAATTTAGCATATATATTGAATACCATAATTACAAATCATACCAACCCAGCACCATGTACAACAATACAGGTCAGTTTCTTCTCAACACATCTTCTGATCAAGTCTGCAGCACAACATAGGGCTTCTGTATTCAAAGTCTCAAAATTATCTTTTACTGTTACAGCACTGCCACCAAACTTGATAACCAAATCCACATCACACAATGACATCATCTGTCAGTGATAAAACTCTATAATGTGAATGTTGACAAATAAGTGTTTTTTTCCTGATTATTGAATAAAACATTTAAATAATAAAAAATACAATTATTAAAATATTATATTTAAAAGTATAGGCCTATATTTCAATATGAGGGAAACTGTGGGGTTGATGGGGTTTGTGGTGATTTATTATTTGGTAGTGGCTAGCCGTCCGGCACCGGACGACTAGACAGCGAAATTAGTCGTCCGGCATCGGACAACTAGCAACGCTACGTGCATTGGCTAGGGATCTGACATTCTATTTCTATGCATTAGGCATCCAGAATTTCAGTTATATTATTGTGATAAGTATCACGTATGTTTCTACCTTGTAATAAACTAGGAATTCCGCAAGACATGTTAGTGCATTTATCTACATCCATTTTGTGATCGGCCGTGTATCTCCGTATATTGTCCGCCATATTGAAAAACAAAGTGTGCACGTTAATTTGCCAAGGTGTCACAAAAAAGCTAATATGGCAATTAATTATTTTTCATTCGCGGTTTTAATGGCACATAATTATATACAAACCAATACAATTGTAAATTGTAATTTTTATTTTTTTATTTTAAATACAATATACAATAGTGCATACCATGATACGATTCATAAACGGCAGCATTGTTTTCACGCTATTATAACCAGTGACATTCCAAACCGTCAATTACCTAACATAGCAATTTCATTTTTTCAGCATGAAGTAATATACTTTCCCAATCCTCATAATACTGTAATTGAAACACTCTTATGTTCCATTACTACTTCTAGCTCCATTTCTAATACACCGACAACGATTTCCGCATTCATTCGAACCAGTTTATAAACTGACATGTCTTGTCAAATTCGTAGTTTATTATAAGGTAGAAACATACGTGATACTTATCACAAGAAAATAGCTAAATTCCGAATGTCTAATGCTTAGAAATAGAATGACAGTTCCCTAGCCAATACACGTACTGGCATGCCAGTAGCGTTTGCTAGTCGTCCTATGCCGGACGACTAATTTCGCTGTCTAGTCGTCCGGTGCCGGACGGCTAGCCACTGCCTTATTATTTTATGGATAAAAAAGCATATAAGAAATGTTCGTATCCAGTACATAATACCAACGAATCCGTGATAATACCTTTGAGCTTTTTAAACCATTGAAATACAGTAGATATATAAAATTTGCTTTTTTCATAAATTGAGAATTAATTTTTCACATTAAAAGTATGAAATGACAAACAAAATTCACCATCGTTTTATTATTATTTACGCTGGGATGCTCGTCCCAGTTCACGTTAAGTAAAATATTATCAAATATTTCATAAAATAGATTCAAAATTACTTATTACCAATCACCATCCGAAATTTGAGTCATATCCGAAACTGAACAACATTGATTCTGACAGGACCGGATACGGGTGAGTTTTGTTTTAAACCCATCCAGTCTGTATCATTAAAACGCATACAATCGTCTGTCAACACGGGGGCGAAGTTTCAACAAAATGGAACTTTCACAGGGAGTATTAGATGGATTGTCACTAGCTGGGGAGTCGACACATATTCCAGATAAAAGTTTTAATGTGCTGGTAACTCGAGCTTTTGATGGAATTCTTGATGAAAGACACAAAACACTTATCGCAAGTAGGTAGTTTTCAGTGAGTGGGTGGGGGATGGTAATACTCATTTGACAGCATCATTTACTTTAGACAGAAAAGCTGTCTGCAAGTGGCTGCTTACAATTCTGACGGTCCAGCCACTACACGGGCATCCCTGTATAGATTGCGTCGAAATGGTTTGACTACATTTACTTTTGTATTGGTATGGTGAGCTCAGTATTACTAAGGGAGAAAAGTGCCAACTGACTGTATTGTCTGTGGAAACTGACAGGCTTGTTTTTTTTTTGCTTGAACAATAATAAGCAGGACCCTTTCCAGGCATCATCGCAAGTCTGTCTCGACGGTTATAACTTGTAGACAATTAAGTTCTTCAACTTCTTGTGATACAAGGAATACGGGTTCAGTATATTCGCTCTTTCCGAATAGACTCCTTGGTTCTTTAATGGACCCAGTATACAGCCCAGATGCACGTAAGACTACCTATGCAGACATCTCGAAAGTTGCCAAAAATGGCCGGACACTCAGAATGATGGTAAGGTCTAACAAACTGCCGTACCAAAAGCAAAACTGCCAGACCAAAAACTGATAAAAAATTTTTGACAATTTTTTTTGTCCTATTACTATGATATTCCATCCATTTTCCTGGTTCTTTGTATCGTGGTGGTATGGGTTGTGGCGCGGTATCAGAAATGGCGCACCTGAGATTAGTGGTCTTTTCTTGAGTTTAAGACCCAAAATGACATACATTTCCAGTATATTTTTGGAAGGATGTATGGTTTTGGTCTGTAATGCAAATAAACAATGTTCAAAGTAAAATTTGGTGCTTTTAGAACTCGAAAGGTATGCTGTACCCATATTTGTTGTTATTTTCTTGTCACTTTATTCCTCAAATATCGTAATCCCACAAATTTGTAAAATGAAATTTTAACTTCAAATTTTTTTTGTAAAGAGCACTGGCATCCATGTTAACACCATGTAACATGATTAAAATGTCCCACACACTGTCAAACACAGGAAATGGTGTCCATAAGGATGTAACTTTCTTATTAAGAAAAACTGAAAAAACTAGTCAAAATCTGAAATAATATGTTTTGAAAATTTTGTTAATATTAACTGTCATTGATATTTTCGGCATTCCCAAGTCAAGTTGGTGACAGATCAGACTATGCAAATGCCATGAATGATTCTTACATGACAGTAATAGATGATTTAACACTTGTTTGGACATCTTCAAGTTGTCTTGGTGACTCAAAAAGTATAATGGCAATTAGTAACCAGTGCAATTCTGTCTCGATACTAATTATTGATTTATTATCTAAGAAGTAAACAAAGTAAGCTAACTATTATATAAAAATGGACTATATAGCCATAAAATAAAATTGGAAACAACTACATCATGAATCCTTTTATTTTTTTACCACTAGGGACCTACAGGATAGGTGCGCCATTTCATATCACGCGGACTTGACATAATAAGCTGGGCGTGTCTTTCATTGTAATGGTCATACAACATGCATTGATGGAATTGACTATTGATATTTAGTGTCAACATGTTCCCATTGAATTGCCCTATCATTGCTCAATCACTTTAGTTATGAACGTTTTATATTTATAACAAAATAATGACCTAAACTGTTAAGTGCGCCATTTCCAATACCACGGGATACTCGACCGCAGTAAGTTTCGCCTTTATGTGTGCTTGTGCATCAATGATGAAAAAAGAAAGGTGTGGAAAAGGCCAGTCTTTCGGACCGGTTTCAGATTGAAAAACAACGGACCGTATCAAAATCTTCCGGACTTGTCCGTCGTAGTGGCGAATTTCAGGAAGTCTGCCTACAGGCTATACTTACCAATTTGTCTCTAGTTGAGTTGGAAACACTGCCCAGGCTGAGATTCGAACTGGGGACCTCTGGATTTGTAGTGCGCCTTAACCACTTGGTCACTATGAAACCATCTAGCTCAGGTTGACTGGTACAAATAAATAAATTTATGAAATGCAAAGAGGATTTTACAGAACGAGGAACAATTAACACACAATAACTCCAAACGTGACTATTAATTTTCAAGCGAACGTACGTATCTCACAAATGATGACAAAACATGAGTATATATAGCAAGCTGTGCTCCTACAAGGAGGCCACAGTAGCTCATGCGCTCCTACCAGGAGACCACAGTAGCTCCTGCGCTCCTTCCTAGAATGATGCAATACATAAAAGGAGTATGCATGAAAGGACCAATGAATGAAGTATGGGGTGAAAGGAGTAATGAATGGACTGTGTACACTAGGACCATATGCAAATTTGTTACATTTATATTTATAAATTAGTCCGTTGTTAGTATGGCGCCTGTCCAGTGTGTCAGCTATACTAGTCTCCACATGCAGTCACTAACTCACTATGTGTACAGTATGTGTTATCAATTCTGAATGGAAAAAATCAGGTCCAGGCCCTACTCCATATTGAGAATCAAACCCCTGACCAATATACTGGACATTATAACTACCACTACTGCACATTGAACTTATTTAGTTCATCCTATAAACATGCACCATTTCTCTCTTTATAACATAACCTGCTGCCTAGCAGTGCCGTAAAGTCGTGCCGGAAATACCATTCGGCACTCCTAGAGTGTACAATAAATATTTAAATTAGCCTGATGTGACATTCAATGGCCAATCCATGCCTGGATCAGCGAATGGCATCAGTATAATACCAAGGTCATCAAGACTTCACTGTAACCTCTAAATTTTGATTGAAACCTATGTTGCGAACATCATCATTTTTAACGATAATGAGAGTTCTCTAAGGTTACCTGATAAATAGAATCTTACGTTAGTGCTCCTTACAAACATGATTATTAAACTGGTCTACAAAGCCTATAGCTGTCAAGGCGTTAGACATGATCAAAGAGAGATTGGGGTCCAAAGGTCAGGTGCCCCGTGGTCAGGGGGATGAAGCCTCCCTAAATTTTTGGTGAATTTTATGACTCAAAAATGCTTGTTAGGCAAAGTTTAGGTTCCTATTTATAAACTCAGACTTGCATCATTTTCATAACGCAAGATCCTCTATGTAATGTCACATGCCTTCTTGTTTCTTTGCAGAAGACCCATCATTCAGAAGTTTAGACCAAGCGATGGTAAAGGAAGCATATTTTGCTATGGTTACCTTAGTGTCAGAGGCAACAAAACACGATCTTGATTTAAATTCCATCGGGTGCGTAGGACAGGTTATTTTACTAGGAGCTGGCATCATGGCCATGTTAATTTTTGACCAGGGCTATTCAATAATATATGTTATCTTCTATTATCAATCTACTTCAACATTATACTATTTTCATCAGGTTTAACACTGCTAAAAATGGGCAGGGTTGGGTCCTATTCTATTTCTCTCTAGGATAAGCACTACCTTGATATAGTAATAATAATGACAATATGTATGAATTTAGTCATAACTCTTTATGTAACAACTCATTTATCATGGAATATTATACCCCTTTGTTTTTCAGTTCAGTTTTAGAAGAATGCAAGTATAGCAGTGAGAAAATTGATATATTTAACAAAGTCTACACTGTAAGTAGATTCCATAACAGCATATCATTTCATACTTGATAGTCATTCAGCTTTGGCATTCAGATTATTGATTGCTTAAACTAGTTAATTCAGCTTTCGACAGCTGAGACTTGGGCAGATCATGTACTCATTCAGTTGTGTGTTGGGCATTGTGCCATGTATGTTTTTAGCTCACCTGCCACAAAGTGGCAAGGTGAGCTTTTGTGATTGTTTTTTGTCCGTCGTCCGTCTGTCAGTCCGTTAGTCATTTCACCGTTAACACTCCAGCACTTTCAATTTTGCTTTGATCTTCATCAAACTTGGTCAGTAGTTGTATCTCAATGAAATCTAGGTGGAGTTCGAAGTTGGGTCATGTGGGGTCAAAAACTAGGTCAAATGGTCAAATAATAGGAAAACCTTGTTAACACTCTGGCGGCCACATTTTTGCTTTAATCTTCATGAAATTTAGTCAAAATGTTTATCTTGATAATACTGGGGTTTGGAGAGCCATAATACTTGAGTTTGGAGAGCCATAATTCTAGGGTTTGAAGAGCCATAATTCTAGGGTTTGGAGAGCCATAGTTCTAGGGTTTGGAGAGCCAGCATAATTCTAGGGTTTGGAGAGCCATAATACTGGAGTTTGGAGAGCCATAATACTGGAGTTTGGAGTGCCATAATACTGGGGTTTGGAGAGCCATAATACTGGGGTTTGGAGAGCCATAATTCTAGGGTTTGGAGAGCCATAATACTTGGGTTTGAAGAGCCATAACACTTGGGTTTGGAGAGCCATAATACTGGGGTTTGGAGAGCCATAATTCTAGGGTTTGGAGAGCCATAACACTTTGGTTTGAAGAGCCATAACACTGGGGTTTGGAGAGCCATAATACTGGAGTTTGGAGAGCCATAATTCTAGGGTTTGGAGAGCCATAACACTTTGGTTTGAAGAGCCATAACACTGGGGTTTGGAGAGCCATAATACTCGGGTTTGGAGAGCCATAATACTTGGGTTTGAAGAGCCATTACACTTGGGTTTGGAGAGCCACAATACTTGGGTTTGGAGAGCCATAATACTGGGGTTTGAAGAGCCATTACACTTGGGTTTGGAGAGCCACAATACTTGGGTTTGGAGAGCCATAATACTTGGGTTTGAAGAGCCATTACACTTGGGTTTGGAGAGCCACAATATTTGGGTTTGAAGAGCCATAATACTTGGGTTTGGAGAGCCATAATACTGGGGTTTGGAGAGCCATAATTCTAGGGTTTGGAGAGCCATTACACTTCGGTTTGGAGAGCCATAATACTTGGGTTTGAAGAGCCATTACACTTGGGTTTGGAGAGCCACAATACTTGGGTTTGGAGAGCCATAATACTGGGGTTTGGAGAGCCATAATACTAGGGTTTGGAGAGCCATAATACTGGGGTTTGGAGAGCCATAATATTTGGGTTTGAAGAGCCATAACACTGGGGTTTGGAGAGCCATAATACTGGGGTTTGAAGAGCCATAATACTGGGGTTTGGAGAGCCATAACACTTTGGTTTGAAGAGCCATAACACTGGGGTTTGGAGAGCCATAATACTGGGGTTTGGAGAGCCATAATACTGGGGTTTGGAGAGCCATAATACTAGGGTTTGGAGAGCCATAATACTGGGGTTTGGAGAGCCATAATATTTTGGTTTGAAGAGCCATAACACTGGGGTTTGGAGAGCCATAATACTGGGGTTTGAAGAGCCATAATACTGGGGTTTGGAGAGCCATAACACTTTGGTTTGAAGAGCCATAACACTGGGGTTTGGAGAGCCATAATACTGGGGTTTGGAGAGCCATAATACTGGGGTTTGGAGAGCCATAATACTTTGGTTTGAAGAGCCATAATACTGGGGTTTGGAGAGCCATAATACTTGGGTTTGGAGAAGCATAATACTTGGGTTTGAAGAGCCATAACACTTTGGTTTGGAGAGCCATTATACTGGGGTTTGGAGAGCCATCATTCTAGGGTTTTGAGAGCCATAATACGTGGGTTTGGAGAGCCATAATACTGGGGTTTGGAGAGCCATAATACAGTCAGGACTCGTTACAACGACATCCGATATACTGACAATTTCGTTATAACGACACCAATTGGTGGGGACGAATTCTATACAACGTTAATTGTATCCGTTATAACTACAAATTCACTTACCGACACCGACAGCAAAAAAATGGGAACGAATCGATTGTTTACAAAGTAATTAATACTCGATATACTGACAATGTCAAGGGACTATATTTCACACCTGAACTATTTATCAGCTTTACACAAAGTCATCGCCTATGCAAGGAGCCTAATTATGTAATTACACTTGTGAAAATCATCTTAATTGCTCTCATTATAATAGTGGAACCTTTCACAGACAAATCACAGTTTGTATACTTCGGCTAGCGCATCTTAATCAAGGGAGATAAGCGAAGTCATTGCATATATTCATATTTTAGAAATCCTACGGTTCACGAAATAAACGATGTTAATCGAGATTTCTCGACTTGATTTATTAATTCATCAATTCTTAAAGACGATTAGTAACAACATGAATTACCAATTTATTCTCTAGAGCGTTATATTTTATAGTTTACTGTAGTAGTATCCGGACATCTTTAAATTCGGACGCTCTTTATTTGGAGTCCTCTAAAAACATTTTATTTTAAATATTATTTTATGTAGTTATGATATTTTCATACTGCTGATTTTGCTGATTATGTAAATTGCATGACATAATGAATTATACGTTAATCATTAATTGATTTCTATGAAACAATCTCTCAATCAAAATTATCGTCACTAGTGAAATTCAGTATAACGACAAATTCGTTATAACGACATTTTGATCGGGAACAAACAGTGTCGTTGTATCGAGATCTGACTGTACTGGGGTTTGGAGAGCCATAATACTTGGGTTTGAAGAGCCATAACACTTGGGTTTGGAGAGCCATAATACAGGGGTTTGGAGAGCCATAATACTTTGGTTTGAAGAGCCATAATACTGGGGTTTGGAGAGCCATAATACTGGGGTTTGGAGAGCCATAACACTTGGGTTTTAGGAGCCATAATACTGGGGTTTGGAGAGCCATAATACTTTGGTTTGAAGAGCCATAATACTGGGGTTTGGAGAGCCATAATACTTGGGTTTGGAGAGCCATAATACTTGGGTTTGGAGAGCCATAATACTGGGGTTTGGAGAGCCAAAATTCTGGGGTTTGGAGAGCCATAATACTTGGGTTTGAAGAGCCATAACACTTAGGTTTGGAGAGCCATAATACTTGGGCTTGGAGAGCCATACTACTGGGGTTTGGAGAGCCATAATACTGGGGTTTGGAGAGGTTTGAAGAGCCATAACAATGGGGTTTGGAGAGCCTTAATACTGGGGTTTGGAGAGCCATAATACTGGGGTTTGGAGAGCCATAATACTTGGGTTTGGAGAGCCATAATACTTGGGTTTGGAGAGCCATAATACTTGGATTTGGAGAGCCATACTACTTGGGTTTGGAACTTGTGGATCAACCTATTTGCCATATTTTATTAGTGGCAATAAAATATGTTTTAACTGATTGTACCTGTATCAACATTTTGCACAATTTGCGTAATTTTAATTGAGGTAATGTTTTGTTTTTCTTTTTCAGTCCAAGAAACCACTTATGCAAGTTCTTTTGAGTAGGTAAGTCTGGGCAAAGCAATTTTTGAGCAACTTTCCTACCAACATCCTTCTCTCTATATTGTATGGATATCCCAAGCCTGATTGACAAGCTCAGTTGGGTGTTAGACTTTTACTCAGGACATTCAGGTTTGATTCCTGGATCGAGCAGGATTGTTTTTCTCTGATATTTGACTTTAGAAGATGTCTGTTAGAACATTGGTTCGTATCTGTTGATAATTAATTCCAGGATAATTGGTTCAGTCCATTAACTGCCAGTCGTTAAGGTCTGAAAGATGATAAAACCTGAGGGAAAAACAAAATTGTAAATCAGTTAATAATCCATAATTTCAATGTGTTGCTCAATAAAATGAACTAATCGAAAATAATTTTTTTTTGCTGTTTGAACATTTGACTCACTGTACAAGTGGTTAAGTTTGCAAATTTACAAAACTCACTAACATTTCCTCTAGCGTAAATTTCAGCCTTCAAAAAATGCTACAAAGGAAGAAAAACATTGCTGATAATTCTGCACACTAAATTTCAGAAATTCATGATTTGCTAACTTTTCGACCTTTTGAAATGTACTAGACTTAAGTTAGCCTTTTTCATGCGAACACACATTCGAAGGCAATTTACATTATAGTGCTGCAGCCACAAGGGCGCAGGTGCATCCTATACCAGAGCAGATACAGCATGATCTGACCAGAGAGACAGACTTAAGAGAAAGCCCCTGAAGGAAGAGAGAGACATTAGATACAGACATGTCCAGCGCTGCAAAAGTGCGCCTACCTCTTATTTCTAATAGAAAGCCTGGTTCTTTAATGTGCCCGGTGTATAGCACCGATACACAGCTACCTGGCCCTTTACCCAAATACTTCGCAGATCACACGGTCAGATATAGCGGGAAATATTATATAAATATTTCAGAAATGTCAAGTTCTGATGCCGGGGATTGAACCCTCTACCTCTGGATTGACAGTACAGTGCGTTACCACTGAGCTAAATCCGCTTACTTTTAGATGAGGCTGATGAAATCAACACAATTATCTTACTGTGTCCTTCTAAATCTGCACAATTATCTTAATGTATCCTTCTAAATCTGCACAATTATCTTACTGTATCCTTCTAAATCTACACAATTATCTTACTGTATCCTTCTAAATCTACACAATTATCTTACTGTATCCTTCTAAATCAACACAATTATCTTACTGTATCCTTCTAAATCTACACAATTATCTTACTGTATCCTTCTAAATCTACACAATTATCTTACTGTATCCTTCTAAATATACACAATTATCTTACTGTATCCTTCCAAATCTACACAATTATCTTACTATATCCTTCTAAATCTACACAATTATCTTACTGTATCCTTCTAAATATACACAATTATCTTACTGTATCCTTCTAAATCTACACAATTATCTTACTGTATCCTTCTAAATCTACACAATTATGTTACTGTATCCTTCTATATCTACACAATTATCTTACTGTATCCTTCTAAATCAACACAATTATCTTACTGTATCCTTCTAAATCTACATAATTATCTTACTGTATCCTTCTAAATCTACACAATTATCTTACTGTATCCTTCTAAATCTACACAATTATCTTACTGTATCCTTCTAAATCTACACAATTATCTTACTGTATCCTTCTGAATCTACACAATTATCTTACTGTATCCTTCTAAATCAACACAATTATCTTACTGTATCCTTCTAAATCTACACAATTATCTTACTGTATCCTTCTAAATCTACACAATTATCTTACTGTATCCTTCTAAATCTACACAATTATCTTACTGTATCCTTCTAAATCTACACAATTATCTTACTGTATCCTTCTAAATCAACACAATTATCTTACTGTATCCTTCTAAATCTACACAATTTTCTTACTGTATCCTTCTAAATCTACACAATTATCTTACTGTATCCTTCTAAATCTACACAATTGTCAACACAGAATTGTAACCAAACATTGGATGCTTACTTTGTTGGATGCTTACTTTGTTGGATGCTTACTTTGTTAGCTATTATGATTATTTACATCTGACTTTTTCCATAGAATGTTCTTCTGTTTCCTCCGGAATCCTATACACAGCTGTGTGCAACGCTTGGGCAAGTATGGTAACTGATTCACTCTGGCTGAGATTTGATCAAACTGTTTGTGTGCCTCCGTAGCTCAATGGTTAGCGTGCTTACCGTCTAATCTGGCAACCCGGGTTCTAATTCAGGTGGAAGCACTCATATGCCTGCCATATTTCTGCAGAAAGCTGACTTGCAAATAACGGCTATGCTCGGCATATATTGTGTTTGTATATTTACAGTGTTGGTACAAGTCCTCCCCATATAGTGGATGTGGATTGGAGGCTAGACTACTATATAAAGGTAGGTTCAGACTAATGAACAGGTTAAAGCTACTCTACTACATTTTCTGATTTAAACATTTCAGCACATTTTCACGACAATAGATAAGATGAAATAGCATCCAGATGTTGTTTGTTTGCGACAGTAACAATGGACAGTAACAATGGACAGTAACAATGGACAGTAACAGTGGACAGTAACAATGGACAGTAACAATGGACAGTAACAATGGACAGTAACAATGGACAGTAACAATGGACAGTAACATTGGACAGTAACAATGGACAGTAACAATGGACAGTAACATTGGACAGTAACAATGGACAGTAACATTGGACAGTAACATTGGACAGTAACAATGGACAGTAACAATGGACAGTAACATTGGACAGTAACAATGGACAGTAACAATGGACAGTAACATTTGACAGTAACAAAGGACAGTAACATTTGACAGTAACAATCGACAATGGAAACGACATGAACAATTGATAGTAACAAGTTGTAAGTGAATGATCATCCGGTCATTTCCCTGCGAGATTGGCAAATGACCTTTGAGCGTAGAGACAGTTATGTGATTCACATGACTTTTAACATGTCTGGTATATAACACTTAAGCACGCCAGTCTACCTCTGGGTTACCAACCAGTTCATCTCAAAAGATGTTGACATTTACCTGAGTACAGATTATACATCCTGCATGTGTACCCAGTGTTTGAAGAGCAAGTAATTATGTCTCCCACATATGGTGGAGAGACATAGAGAATAATAGGTTAGTGCCGTGGATGAACTGGATTATAATAAGTGTTTATCTGGCAAGGCGGAGGAATTTATCGGGTGAGCCGTAGGCGAATCCGATAATTTCCGCAGCCGAGCCGGATAAACTTTTACTTCATTCACGGCACTAACCTATTATTCCATTTATCCAGTCGCTTAATCTGCTAAATAATGGGATCAAACTCGGGACTCTATTACTACTATTTCATTAACTAGCCCGCAATGTTACATTCATTCCATGACGTCACGATAAACAACTACGTCGGACATCATGATTGACATCATGTAGACGCAGGTAAGTCGAAGAGAATAACCTCCAGCTCATTTAGGCTAAGAAAACCTCACCCTCGGGTACAGGATTCCAACCAGCGACCAGGTGACAGATTATCTCTAGTCACATGACCAGGTGACCGAATAAAGCTAAGAATTTGCCGGAAATGACTGGATAAATATTGATATTGCGCTGATGGATGGATGTAACACAGTTGCCTATGCTGATTCTCATTAACCATTAGTCTTGTTTCAATGAAACTTGTAAATGAATACTTAGTACAAAGCCTAGTTGTTCATATTGTCTGCGGTTTATGGTCAGATGATTTTGAGTTATGGTCCTTTGTGAGGGACTTATGGCCCTTTGTGAGGGACTTACGGCCCTTTGTGAGGGACATACCGTCCTTTTTGAGGGACATGTTTTTGTGACACAATCCATTAAGTTTTAATCTTTATTTCCTATTTCAGAATAATCATATGGAGAGAGTGAATGAAGCTGTTTACTTAATATCATTGAAGACTGAGGTAATCTGTCAATACAAATAAATTTTCAAATCTGTAAATACATAGTTGTGGTAGGGTGACAATCTGAGGGAAAAAAGTTGGGGTAGGACATCTCTGTTAACAAGACATGTCATATACCAAAATGTTCGGGAAAGTCTGTAGTATCTGAGACTGGCAGCATATATTGCCAAAAGTGGTGGCGTTCCACAAATCGAAGATGGTGTCCAAGATGGTTGCCTTTTTGACAGTATTAGCTTAATACTAGCTTATGAAAATATCAGGAATATGATTCACTGCTGGTGATGATTGTGCTGGATTTCATTGAAGGCTTACTGGATTGAGAAACTGATATTAATTAACATAAACTATGTGTAAAGTGATTTTATAGAGCTCCAAAAACATGTATAAATATTGCTAACTTTCTTATCTAGTTTGTATGTAATTCAGTCTAATAACCAGGATGTTTCCATTGGACATTGGATTGGAGAATTTAGTTGATTGGTGAGCTATGGTCATGAATTTTTTACAAACTTCACGAAGTTTATCTGCATTTGTGCAACTCGGGTTTTGTTTTTGTTAGAAGCAAGTTTCAGCAGGGTTATGGTTATTGTTTGTAAACCTTGTATTCGGTGGAATGCTCATGTTTCTTGTTTGTTCACCTTATTTTCAGGTTCCCGGATCAAACGAGATCAAAGATGTTCAATTTTCATGTACGCAAGAACAACTTCAGGTAATGGATAAAAATTGAAACCAAAAATTTGTTTTTTCGTGTCACTTTGCCTATCTGTGAACGAACTGCACTCAAATAATCTAATTCAATTTATAACTATTGTTATGTACATGTACCTATCAATATTTTTCCCCGGGTGTGTGGCTTGCAGACCCATGGGAATTAAGACAAGGTTTCTTTTTTTCGGTCTTACTCCCCACAGTTGGAGATACTTGGTGTATCAAATGACCTACCATCTTTAAATGGTTGTCTGCTTTTTTTGTGGTGTCTAAATTCCCCAATTCAGGGATCTAAAATCCAGCAACAGTCTATTTCCCCGCTACCTGGAATTATTCAGTGTTTCAAATTCTCGTCTGTCCGGAATTGTGGCCTGTCTTTAGTCCTGTGTATGCCTGCCGGTGCATTTTTGTTATGCTCTATATGGTGCATGTGCTGTATGATGTCCCAGACTGGGATATAGTAGAAGAAGAAGGTTTATTTGAACTTACTTATACACCACACCTGAGGAATCCAGTATTAATGTTTTCTTTAAATTGATGACCCATATTGATTGAAGTTTCAACTGCATTGTACCGGTATAATTATGTATTTTGATTGAGTTTAAGAAATAAAAAATGAAAAAAACTGCAAGCATAATATAACTTGAATAAATGTTTCTTTCTACTTACTTACTCCTTTTTGTCTTTGTTGGAGCATATTTCTGCTGCAATGGTCTCTCTTCAATTGTGGTCTGTTTTTGGCCATTCTCTGAGGGTCTCCCAAAAATACTGCTATCTCCATAGACATATCATAAGACATAACACAATTTATCATAGTCTTAAAACCATACAGTAATGTTTTTTTAAAGCATTTAGATAAACAAATTGCCATGTTATGTTGTAAACATGATCTTAATTTTCTCTCTATTTGTATTGTTTACACTGAGAAGCTTGTTTCTTCTCTGCAGTTCCTGTAGAATGCTGCCTTGTTTGATATGATATTGTCTTTTTGCACTTAAGTCAAAAATAACATTTTGTGTTTTTGTCTTGACAGGATTTGGTTGGAAAGCTTAAAGATGCGAGTAAATGTTTGGAGAAAGCGAGTCAGATGTGAACAGTATGCAAGCAGTTTCTCAGCTGTATGTGAACTGTATGTGAACTGTTAATCAACATTCCCGAGGTCAAGTAGATGCTGCAATGGTCAACAAATATGTGAAGAAAAGCTTTGAAGTTGAAATATTCTTTTATGTATTGCGTATATGCATACATGAGGTGTACTAAGAACATAAATCTGAAGGTCCAGTAAAGCACAATTTCTCACAGAAATGTATATACAGGGTGTTAAAAAAGTTTCTCAATATTAAAGTTTTAATACAGTAGAACTTCGATGCCTCGAACAGTACTTGCCTCGAACACCCTAGATGCCTCGAACTAGTTCTTCGGTCCGGTCAAAATTCCTTCTTTATTCATATGGTAAACAGTAGATGACTCGAACAGTATCTAGGTCGAACACTCGAACTGATTGGTCGGTCCCTTGCTATGATTAACCTGTAGATGAGTCGAACAATACAAGTTTTCGCACCTTTCATTGACTGTTGAAATCCATTGTTCGACCGCGGGTAGTCGGCGACAAGTTGTGATAATTACTGTACCAAACAATTGTTTGTGTTCGACTTTATTGTTTAACACGTTTTTAAACATTTATAATCCATTAAATGGTTAATGAAGGCCGTCCAGGAAATTGTAACTTATTTATTTTTAAATAAATCGGACTAAAATAATCGTTTTTCAACGTTTGTTAAAAGAATCTGTTACATTTCCATTTATTGATTTGTAGTCGAACCTGACCCAGGACATGATGATATTATGTGGCTTGCAGCTTAATTTTTATACTCGTATATAAATATGCTGTTTAACGAGAAACCTTACATGCGTGAACACTCGAAGAGCTTGTAGGAGATAAGTCAGATTTCATGTCAATTTGGTCAAACTATATTGTTTCATTATTGTTATGAATAAAATTACAAAACATTATAGACCTATATTAGTTATACACATAAATTATGCAATATACACACACAATTTGTAAATTTACACGTACCGACATCCGTTCGAACTTATACCCATGCATATTCTTGGGTACAATAGATGCCTCGAACACCCTAGATGCCTCGAACTATTTTCCCGGTCCGAAGATAGTTCGAGGCATCGAAGTTCTACTGTAGTTTATTTTTCTGGCGTAAGAAGAATGTAAAATTTTCGCGCTATATTCCAGAGGGTTCTTCCATTGCTCTAATCTTTGGAGCAATAAATGAAGCTATTAGAGTAAGAAATCAAAATTGTACATTGCACACACAGCTCAAATATAATTTAGTATGAATTTAAGTTTTGAGAACCTTTTTTAACACCCTGTACATGTATTTAGCATTATAAGGGGTGAGGATCAGGTTATACTTAATTGATGTTTCAATGTGGGGATTACAAGCTTCAGTCAGCTCTCATTATCTCAAACTCACTTAAGTTCAATTGTCCGTTTGGTTAAACTTCTTGTATGTGTCCTGTTTTCTTTTGTAAATATTAAATGTTGATGCGTATGTTGAATTCTCGTCTTGAAGTTTTTTGTTATCTAGATTTTTTTGAGGCTCCTATTTACAAATTTACACCTCAAATTTGATATCTGGTTGTATTCAGCAAGCAACAAATTTTTTCACATCTAAGCTGTTCATTGACAACCATTTCACTTCTTAAGTTCTAACAACATCACCACATAGGATTAGACCAGTCTGGGTCCTGCTTAATCAAAGCACTTACAATTATCTTAAAGTTATGCTCAAATTTACACTGTGTGTTATTCATTCACAGTTACAAATTGTGGTAAGGGTGGTTTGTAATATTAATGAACTGTATTTCTTCAAAGAACATGTGTTCCTAATGTGTATTATTTCAGAACTATGAAGAATTTGAATTTGTGCGTAACTTTGCAATTTCCGTAAGTGCTTTGATAAAACAGCACTCTTTTGTGTTTAGAGTAGTTGGGACCAAAATATAGACTAATTTATAGTTGTTTGTACAGTTACTTTACAGAAAATACTGTAGGTACCCTGTCATTTATTAGTCTCCTACCGGTTTTTGACCAGAGGGGACTATAGGTTTGCCCTCCGTCCGTCAGTCATTCCGTCAAAAAATCTGGATCCTGACATAACTCAAACAGTTTCGAAGCTAGGTTTATGAAACTTGGTATGTGGATAGGGGGCAATAATGGGATAATGCACGTCCTAATATATTTTGATTCCAACTAAAATTGTGGTTGCTATGGCAACAGAAACATTGAAAATGGCTTAAAACCAGTAGGGGACTTCTACTTCATGTATTGCTTGCAATTCTTAATTACTTGTTATACCTACAGTGTGATGTTATTTTATGGGCATGTGCAATATTTATACTGACCTTGTAAATGTTTTTCTCAGGGGCAGGGAAACTCTGGACTTTTAGTCTATTCCTGACTGGTAGGGTCTGCACACACCTATTCACCATATCAACATTACAGGTTAAACTCCGTTTTCCGGGATTACGGAATTAATTGAACGACAATGTGCGAGATATTCCGAATGTACGTCAGGGGAACACCTGCATATAACGTATAGAGCAACTAGGTACAATAATCGCGATAATTTTAGCCAAATGATAAGAATTTGTAAAAAGTTTTACCTGAACACAATAATAACACTATTTGACGATCTCGCTGACAATATTTTTGCCTGACTAATATGTTTAACCTGAAAAATGCGGATATTTCTCGTCATCGGTATCGCGCTACAGAAGCGGCAGTGATGATTCTACAGAAATGTACGAGGTGCTCCGAATGTTTACCCCCCTGACCGTGAAATTTCGAATCCGGAGAAACGGGTTTTATCCTGTAATGTCGATATCGAGAATTATGAATCAAAGTCACAGGGAAATATTCAAGTTTGATGACTCTGGGGTTGTGAATTAGACAAAGACAAATTGTTTTGATTTCCCTAAATCAGTCTCTAAATTCGCACAATGCACTCCTTTCTCCTCTCTTGGGAAAACTACTGATGGGTGCATCATTCAATGAAAAATCTAACATAGTGCAGTGTAGCAATACCTTGTGATTTTGACAACACTAAAGACCTCCAATCCAAGATGAAATTGCTACTCGCTTTGAAAACAAAAAGTATAGAAATAATATACTTGCTGCTAGATTTGTTTACGAAGCGTCATGGATGTGTAGCTTTTAGTGATGTCAAAGTCACGTGGTATTGCTACACTGACAGTGTACAGATTCTTTTTTTATTTGTACATGTTGCTATAATCTTGTATTTTGAATGAAAATTCCATTTAGTGACTAGTGTTCTGTATATATGTATGACATGATTGTATAGTGTGTATGCATAGAAAAATAAATATTTTTAACCAATAAATATTCGGAAAACTTGTCATGTAGTTATTTTGTAAAAGTATAGAATTTTGATGTATTATTCAATTCAATAATAAAATCTTCTATTACTTTCGAAATTTATTAATTATATCACAGACATGTGTCATACATGTATTATTATTTAGGAATAATAGTAATGCATGAAGCAAGTACACATGAATTTTGCTTGTTTGTTAATAACATTGCCCGTTTACTTCTTGTCCACGAGTTCATCAATGAGCAGTTTTGATTACAGGTATAGTGTGGGCACACTTATAAACACCGATAGTTTAACTAGACTAGTATGCATTCCAGCGTCACTGTACATTTGATACTGAAAGAAACATTGTAAAAAGGGAGTTTGATGGTGGCACAGTGGTCAAATCAGTAACTCTCTTGGCTACTGATCGAGAGGTACTTGGTTTGAAAATCAGCCGGGGCACTTGGTCTTTTCTGAAAGGCTTTTCAGTGTTTTTCCTACCAACTAGAGATGAACTGGTTGCTACCAACAAAAGATGAACTAGTTGGAATCCAGAGGTAGTCTCGCATGCAACGGTGCTATACACCAGGCAAGTTAAAGAACCAAGGAGTCTATGAAGCACTCTGGTAGTGCACCCATTTTCCTTGTATAACAACACAGTCTCTTCTACTTGCTGTCCCTTCATCAAAACACAGGACCCCGTTGGAAATTTTAAAAAATGATTGCACTTTTATGGGTTATCCTTGACTGAAAGATCGAAATAATTACACACATACACATTCTATTAATTTAATCAATTAATATAAAAATACATTTTGAAAATGTTATTGATTGGCGCCCGTATTTCGTTCGCCAAAAATAGACAACCTTGAAATGATGGGAGGCCACATTCCTGTTCTTCATGAAATTAGGCTGGCATTTTTATATGGAACATAAATATTGATTAAGGCTAAATAATTAAGTTAACAGGTCAATTAAAAGAAAACCTTACGGAAAACTCAGAAGCAGCATTTGTGGATCCAAAGAAAATTTCTTAAACTTTCATGTCTAATTGGATCACTAGTTTGAGAGACAAAAAAAATTTCCTACTGGTAACAATGAATTGCACCAATGCGTCAAATGAACAAAATTTCAAACAAAATCATGTTGTTATTAGCCTTTTTTCCTTTTAGCACCAAATGTTACATACAAAACATTTTACATGTATAATAATATTTGAGTTGACTGTAATTTCTTAACCCATATCTCATAATTAAGACCAGTTTTATTCAATAAAAATATATATACATGTACATCATATGTAGATAGCATTCAGTTTTACTAATATTCGCGAGGATGTTGACATGCGAAATCATAATTATTGTGAAAATTTCGCAATACCAAGTCGGGATTTGGACATTGTCAATATAATATTTAACGCGAATTCAACAATCTCGAGATCAAATAAATCTTGAAATTTTCGGACAAATTTTGAAATAAAAGTTAAGCGAAAATTTAAAACATTTACAGTATTTACAAGATGGATGAAATACAAGTGTGATAATTTGGTTATTATATGAATTGTGGTAATGATAATTATCTTTATTTAGCATAAGGCAAGAATGACAACAAAGGAATGAGATTGGACTGTATTGTACATGTATATCAAACCCCTGTCAGATGATTGATTAACATAGAACATAAAATTGTCAACATTCCTATGTTTTAACTTTTACATACAAAACCAACAAGCAATGAAAATATGGTAAAATACTGCATGATGACTAGCATTTCGGGAAAAATCACCTCAAAGTGAAACTAGAAATATTAAATGTGTCCTGCCATAGACTAACTATGCACCTTCTTTGGTTATGAATACAGTTACAGTTTATTAGCAATCGGCAAAACATTTGCCTTTGGCCATTTACAAAGACATGATAAATCATGACAAAGACAACATATTTACAAAAAACAAACAAAAAGTGAAAATATAAACAAACATAAAGAACATTAATACATATTTATACATACATGTACATGATCATAAAACATTCAAGAATTCGAGGCCAGGAGCAATTTCCTAAGTATTTTAGTCGCAAGTCTCTGTATAGTGAGCAGCACATGATAAAATGGTATTCCGATTCCATTACATTTTGATTACATAATTTACATAGTCTGTTTTCTCTATCAATATTATTATATCTACCTAATTCTATTTCTAAACAGTGAGAACTTAATCTGATGTTAGTTAATTGTCTTCTGAGATTTTCATTTTTAATATTGATCAAATAATTTTCAAAGCAGAATTCTGTTTTAAACTTACAATACCAATTTAATTTTGACATAGTATTAATATTAGTACTCCATTCTTGAACAAATTGGTCTCTAATTCTTGTTTTTAGAGGGTTAAAATAATTTACGTTTTGGTCAAAATACAATCTTATATTGGGAAAACCTAGATGATCTATTATTGAGTTCATCCTACTAGCCCAACACGGCGTTAAAACATTATTACATAGATCACGGTACATATGGTAACTTGGTAGATCTATATTTTTCATCATTTTTAACCAAAACTTGATTGATCGTTACTTACAGATAATCGATAATGGGTAGCGACCCAGTTCGCCAAGAATAGCAAAAGTAGGAGTTTGTTTTTTTACTCGTAATAAGTAGGGATGCAACTATTCGGTCAATTTGCTAACCGGTTAACCGTACAATCTTCCGAACGGTTAACCGGTTAACCGATTAACAAATCGAAACTTGCCGACTTTCCGACTGTTCTAATTCTGACGTGTATATATTTACTGTAACACCGTAAGTTGCAATCGGGCATCCTTGTATATTACCCCCAAGGGAAGTGTGTCGCCGGTTCTCAATTTCTCAATTGTTTTTTTTAAGTAGATACCCTAATATATATAAACAACGACAAATAAAATCAATTAATAAACTTTAATATTTACATTTTAATAAACACTCAGTTAAAGCATCAAAGGACGGATTTCGGCCTCGAGTAAAGCATTAAACTGCCTCCAATTAATATTAAATTACGTGTGCTTGCCGAATGCGTGAAAAACAACGTCGGTCAACAAACTAGTCCCGACTACCATATGAAATTAACGGCAATTAAGTGACACTCTTGTCACAACAATACGTGTCAAACTGTTTATTGCGGATTATAGATCATGACCCCCTTTTGACGAGCGTTCGCACCTTCGATGGGTTAAACTTGTCGGCGAATTTCTCGATATCTTTTCAATAATTTTATTTTAAAATTTATTTAAATTTCTCCTTTTTCGATTTTTTTTTTCGATTAACCGGTTAGCGATTTTGCTAACCAATAACCGAACGTTCGAACGGTTAACCGGTTAACCGTTTACAACCCTAGTAATAAGTATTTACAAAAACGTATATGTCATTTATCTACATCTTTGTAATTGTATACACCCCATACTTCGCATCCGTATGTTAAAATTGGTACGACCATGGAATCAAAGAGTGAACATTTGGTTTTAATATCAAGGTTAACTTTATCAATAATACATAATAGGTTACTATATGCCCTAAGGGCTTGGTCATGTAATGCTTTAACAGCGTGTATCATGTTTCCAGTATGTGTGAACTTGATACCAAGATATACAAAATTATCAACAATATCAATTTTTTCATCATTAATGAAAAAATCCGGGTTTCATGAAGTAATTTGTAAGTAGTTGAACATGCTATGTAACTTGCTTTCATGATAATAAATATATAAAAAACTCTGTATGTAAATAAATAAATTATGACTGGTCCAAAAAAAGAGGAAATGTGTCAATAGCACATGGATGCCCCCACTTGTCATTAGACCATTTCAAGGTCATAGCTCAACTTCACATGCTGACTAATATTCCTACAAAGTTTGACTAACTGTAGCAGGAATACTGATGAGAAACAAAAGCAAAATTTCATCATTTCAAGGGCCACAACTCTGCTAATACTGGACAGATCTGGATTTAAATATATTGGTAAACAACAACATAAATATACTGACGAACATTCCTACACATTTTGAAGACAGCAGCTCAAATACATTTAGAGTTTTGTGCAACAAAAGCATAATTTCATCAAATTTCGTCATTTCAAGGGCCACAACTGCTGTACGGAACCAAATGCAGGAGAGTAACCAATGCAGTCACTTTCAAGTTACCACAGCTGCCTCACAGGTAACTATATCTGTTACCTTTGAAATGCCTAGGATAGGACAAATCTGCAGATACAGTATTCTATCAAAACAGAATCTCCTACAAACAAGGACTAGATCTAATAAATGTCACCTGCATCATCCAACAAATACGACAGAGACTCTTTCGATGGTTAGGACATGTCCTCAGAATGCCAGGGTCGAATAACACAAAAATAGCCCAATGGACACTTCAGGGCAAGAGACCTAGAGGAAGACCGAAGACTACTTGGTAAATAACAATAGAGACTGAGCTAAGAGAGTTACGATTATCCTGGGAAGAAGCGGAAACCATACCAAAGAACAGGGCTGAATGGAGAAATCTTGTGACGACCTGACAAACAGGATCAAAGAGAATAAGGTAAGGTAGGGCCACAAATATGCTAAAATACATAGGTACATAACAAAACATGCTGACTAGCATTCCTATGAAGACTGTAGCACAATTACATTTTAAGTTGCAGACAGCACAACATTTTTGGAAGGATGGACGGACAAGGACAAATCTATATGCCCCCGTCCCCAAATTATTAAGTTAGGGTAAAAAAAGAAAGATTGTAATTACACAAAAACCAAGATAAGATTTCAAACAAAAGTCAAGATAAGATTTCAAACAACACCTATCACTGTAGTAGATTCCTGTCCAAGATGAGGAGACATCAATGTAATAAACAATCACATTGACATTCATGGAAAAATGCTATGGTCTAATGTAAACTCCCCTCATCAAAGCTGGGGGTATAATTAATAAACAATCGCAATGACATTCATGGAAAAATGTCATGGTCTAATATAAACGTCCCTCATCAAACCTAGAGGGAATAATTAATAAACAATCGCAATGACATTCATGGAAAAATGTCATGGTCTATGTAAACTCCCCTCATCAAAGCTGGGGGTATAATTAATAAACAATCGCAATGACAGTCATGGAACAATGTTATGGTCTAATATAAACGTCCCTCATCAAAGCTGGGGGGAATAATTAATAAACTATCGCAATAACATTCATGGAAAAATGTTATGGTCTAATATAAACGTCCCTCATAAAAGCTGGAGGGAATAATTAATAAACTATCGCAATGACATTCATGGAAATATGTTATGGTCTAATATAAATTTTCTTATCATAGCTGGGGGGAATAATTAATAAACAATCACAATGACATTCATGGAAAATGTTATGGTCTAATATAAACATCCCTCATCAAAACTGGAGGGAATAATTAATAAACTATCGCAATGACATTCATGGAAAAATGGCATGGTCTAATATAAACGTCCCTCATAAAAGCTGGAGGGAATAATTAATAAACTATCGCATTGACATTCATGGAAATATGTTATGGTCTAATGTAAACTATTATAATCCAATAACAAAAAGGGAATAAATACAAATCGCTGGCCTTTAAAAATATACATGTGTACTTGCTAGAATATTAAACCAATATTTTCTTAAAATGGGAGTTATTGCTTAAAACAAGAGGGCCTTTAAGTACTTGTAGTTTATCCACAATTAGTAAATCTTCATGCTTATGCTTATGCTAGTATTTGACCACACATATTAGTCCAGTCATTCTACAGTAAAAATAGGCTTAACCTCAAACAAATTGCAAAAGAAATAAATTTGACTATTTTGGCATCAGAAAACATTGACAAATAACATATCAAAAGTCTAGAAAAATCTAGGAAGGGGAAGTTGCCGAAAAATTAACATATGTAAGGTCACTATTGGAAACTCTAAAGCTGCTTTTATGGCAGTGTTTATTTTCAGTTCCATGTAACCTAAGTGCACATGTCCATAAAGTACATAGTAAAGTAATTGGAATATGAACAATATTATAAACAGATGAAAACAACGTGTCATAGATGACAAATAAAACCATTTTTGATTTAATATAGATGCTTAAAAATCAGTACAAGTGGGTGGGGTAATGGAGTGTGACAATCTCAGAAACAAGTTCCGGTGTAACCACTAGATCAACAAATGAATTGTTATAGTTTAATGTTATATGTGAAAGTTCTGACATTGCAAGCATAACTTGAAAAGTGATGGGGTCTGTGAAATTCAAGATGGCGTCCAAAATGGCCGTCTTCTTTAGCATTACCAGTTAAAATAAAAATAGATACACGAAAATAGCAGGAATATATGACAAAATTCATTGAAATTAATGTCCTTAAATGATGTATATGTATTTAAGAAACCACAGACATCGTTAAACAAATATTTTAGATACATTATTTATGTTGAAAATCTTCAAAAAGCAATGTCAGTCAGTGTCATTTGCAGGTAAAACATACGAAAAACAGGTACAGAGGCAATTTCACCTTTCTAATCTCTTATGTCTTTGGTTATGATTTATAATGTTGATTAATACATATCTAAAATACACTTTTATGAATAAATGATATAATTTGTTAAATAAAAAACACTTCTTTAATTGGAACTCAGTGCATCCATGCAATCTGAGGTGTAATATGTGGTATTATTACCCCACCCACCAATTTCACACAATGAATGTGTAATCGAGTAATTTTAAGTTTCACAAACTAACTTCGTCTTGCATGAAGTTTATTAAATCATAAAGGTAAATTGGTACACATACAAAACTTTTATGCCGGAGATTACTTCGAGAAATCCAAGATGGCGTTCAATATGGACGTCGTGGCATAGGAAAAGTGATTAATTTGGCTATATAGATGATACAGATAAATATATATTACTTCCAACTTTGTATCCTAAATTAGTATCGGTTCTCGACAACTCGGTGTGTTCTATCAAATATTTCTGTGAATCACTGGTTGAAGATAGTATCTCTACTTCATTATACCCCCGCACAACGAGTTGTAAGGGGGTATACTGGATTCAGCTTATCTGTCTGTCGGTCGGTCTGCCAGTCCGTATACGCATTCTTGTGGACGCATGACTCCTCCGTCTTTGCAGCATTTCCTTCAAACTTTAACAGATGAACATCCTCAACATGTAGATGTGCATAAAGGAAAGAATTAGCGCTGCGACGATTTTTGACAGAATTATGGCCCTTGTACTTTTATACAATATATAGTGTATATAGTGAATAGTTCTTATGTGCATAAAGAAAAGAATTAGCTGCAATGATGTTTGCCACGTGGGGGTTTATTTATTTAGTCTGCCGAATGGCGACAGTTCTAGTTATCCTTGGATACAGTGCGACTTGAAACTACCTTATATGAATGTATGAATCCGAGATCAAACTAGCAATCAGGTATAAATAAAAGCTGGCTGGTAATCATAGAACATATCGCACATCCATTGCATGTACAGGCCTGTGTATACCCATTGCAAGTACATGACTGGGTATGTGATCAGGTCGTTACGAAACCTGTACTTGGTCGGTGGTCCATTTGGCTCTGTTATGGACATTGCTGTGCGTTTTGTTGCCTTTTAGGCACAGTTTGCGAGATGTTAGATGTGATTTCCATGTTTGGTTCAGGATTACAGAGCTCGATGTATCGCTTAATTTTCGCCAGCATAATTATACTAGTATCATAAATGCAAGGCTCAATACTAGATCGCCTGTGTTTATACTAGTCGGAATACATGCTAACATCTATGAGTTCAATGCCCGACCTTAGACCTGCGTTCAATGCTTGTTAGAACGTGTCCACAGTAGGTACACGCTCGATCTTAGATCTAAACTCAATGCTGGCTGGAGAAGGTTCAGTTAGACATTCTTACTAGTGTATGTCCACAATGCAACACTCGACCTTAGATCTGCATTGAATGCTGCAGGAGTAGGTCCAATTAAACATAAGTTCAGTGCTTACTAGATTATTTCCTCAGTACAATGTTCGACACTAAACCTACAGGACAAGGTTCAGTTAGACTTACAAGAGAAGGTCAAGAGTGCAGGAACCAATCTAAGACCAAATTGGAATATTGGAATAGGTTCAGTTAGACTATACATTCTAAGCTTGCTGGGGTTTGTCAAGATTACCGGAATCCTAATACATACCTTAAATGCTTGCTGGAATACAAATGTAGGGCCAGTTCAGACCTACGTTCAAGACGTGCCAAAATGGGTCCATTTAAACCATCGTTCAATGTTATCTATAGTATGTCCTCAGTGCAACGATCGACCTAAGACCTGCGTTCAATGCTGGCTAGAGTTGGTCTACAGTGCAAGACTAGATCTAAAACTTAAGTTCAATGCATACTTGTAAGATTAGGTCAAGTGAGACCTACGTTTTGAGTTTGTTTGAATAGGCCCATACTATGTGCAGCCCTAAATCTAGACCTGTGTACAAAGCTAGGTTAACGTAAGTAAGTATGTAGACTCTACATGTGTATAATGGCACTCATTTAATTCGTCAAAGACACAAACAATATCAATAGAAACATACAAAAACTGTATTGTTATTCGTATAGAGGGCGGTTAAGACAATGTCCGTAATGCGCTTCCATAGAGAGGAAGTGTATGCATAATCTCAACGTCAAAATAACGCCGATTTATTTTCTTAAACCATCGTAAAATATTTGACTTTTGTATATAACAAGATTATTACAGTCCTATTTTTAAATAATCAACTGAATTGGTTGGTGTGTACGTGTTATTTGATATTTAAATAACATATTCACGGAAATATGACGAGATTATGCCTTCGTAATTACATAGTTCATCGCACGCGCTAAGTTCATATGACGTCACTATGGCGAGTTATATTTGCCATGTCGTAGTTCGAAAAAATGAACAAGTTTAAGGTTAAATTTCATCGTTTTCCCCACCTTAGATTTTTCTAGACTTTTTGTATGATTATAATCATACATTTATCTACATGATTATCGAAAAAGAAATTCTTTTGCAATTAGTTTGAGGTTAAATCGTAGAATGACTGGACTATATGACCAAGGTACAAATTTGACCCAGAAGTTACTAAGACACAAAATTGTGACCTCTATGAGGTTTAATTTTGTTTTCGAGTGGTTAGAGCACTTGGTTGCAGAAGTTGAGTGGACAGATTGTTGTACTCGGGAACAAGTGGATTAGTGGTTGCTGGTCTATTCCAAGCAGCATCTTACCAAATATGTCAAAATAATACTGTTTTATCTCACTCCATTGATGCTTAAGAGTGCAAGGGTTGGGGAAAATAACATAAGCTATGATAAAAATTTCAGACTTCACAGTTGTTCTGCAGTCAGGTCTCATGCTATTTGTTCCGACGAAAAATGGCTTTGTAGAGAGCATAGAGAGACTGTACGACATTTCACTAACCTTGATCATGTGGACACACTGTGTGTGATTATTCTAGAGGTTTAACAATTATGTCCATATTAACTTCTGGTGACAGTTTTGGCACAGTAACAAACTTTCTTACAAGAATAAATAATGTTAGAAATACTAAAAAGCATAAACTGCTTTGTGCTAGTAAAATGTACACAAAGTATATTGTAGCCACGTTGTCCATAAGGTACCCCAGAAACAGTGGATTCAGCATTAAACCGCTCGATGCCGCTATAAGAAACATAGAGGAAATTTTCCCAGACACCTTCAAAATACTTTCCTCCGTCCATGTAAATAAACAGGGGAAAACTATAGACATGGAAAAACCAACAAATGCAATGAAGGGCCATACTAAACTTGTTGTGAAAGTGATACTAACAAGAAGTAAGCCGACAAAACCAGAAATGAGACATAATAAGAACACGAACAAAAGTTGAACCGGTTTAAAAACTCGTATCAGAAATATACCTGAAAATCTTCCGACTGAAAATGCCCCCCAGTGAACACTTGTAGCATAACTACTGGTACCTTTGCTCCAGTGTAAATGATTTATACAAAAAGTGGCTAAAAAACCAGAAAAAGTATCCTCCACAGCGCAGTATGTCATCATCATCATAAATAACAGTACCAAGAAGGTGGCTTTCAGACCTTTCGATAGTTTATCTGGGCGTGGAATGTTGCTTTTATCTGCTGCCATATTTCGTGTTTTTTTGTTACAAACAGATTTAAAATACATGTATAGGAAACCTATAGCGCTGGAGCCAACAATCACAAATGATATTAGGTAGGAATAATGTATGTACGTCTGTCCATATCTCTCTATACATGACTCGTTGTTATGTACAGCAAGTGGAAGTTCTGTTGCCATGGTAATGTTATTTATCGTCATGGAAATATTATTTCCGGAATCCTCCGATGTAACGTTCTTGATACCTAGAAAACAAACATATACAGATTCTTCTCAATCATGACATCTAACTTGAAAGCACTGCTTCAAAGTTTAAAAGAATTGTTGGGAGTTTAGTTTATTGAATATTTTACATTAATTCCTGCGGATCTCGTTTTCTACAGAAACACTCGCTGGGAAATGTGTGTATTAATCAATGTTGGGATGTCGTTGCTGCAGAGTGTTTAAATAGAAGGAAAATTTCAACTGAATGAAAAATTCTTAAAGTAGTAGAGAGGTTGTTGCCCAACAAATGGCTAGTCTGGTAACATTTGACAACTCAGCACCAGCATTGAGTATTGTGTGTCTTTTTAAATTCTGGGCCTATTAAGGACATGGATGGTCTCAAGGGAAGTTCCACCTTAATTGTGCTAATGTACAGCCATAGAACATAGCTGATAACCTCTCAACAACAATTAGCAAAGATATGTTGAAGGAAACAGGGCCCTGAGTTGAAAATCTACCCCCCCCCCCTCAAAATGGCTGGGCGCAATAACATGGTAGCATAATTTTGCAAACCT
This sequence comes from Spisula solida, assembly GCA_947247005.1. Taxonomy (NCBI): domain Eukaryota; kingdom Metazoa; phylum Mollusca; class Bivalvia; order Venerida; family Mactridae; genus Spisula; species Spisula solida. The sequence continues at coordinate 16,057,885 of OX365958.1, forward strand.
GTAATATTCACTGGAAACATACATTCTTTCTTAGCAAGAAATGGTTCTGTCACCAAAGGGGAGATAATTCCACCAAATCCGAAACAGAAATGTAGTGCTTGCATATAGGGTCTTCCTTCTTCATCCCACAATGAGACCATGTCAGCATTCCCGCCTGTACAACATAGTAAAATAAACTGTTGTAATATCACTGATTTAGCTTCACAACCATTAAATACGTTTGTTCTTTAACTCAATGTAAAGTTACAATAATCAACCCCAGGTTACAACATATTATTTAAAGTCTATAGCCAGCTGGCAGACATATATCAATGAAAAGAAGGGGCTTCCAGCTTTAAGAAAGTACACAAAAAAACAGGGGGTCCCATACTATATTTAAAAAATGTGTTTGTCAAAAGTGGTGAACATATTTTCACAGACATGCGGACTGATTCAATTCTGGTTTTACTCCACTCTACTGTCACTTTGGTATATAGGTCAAAATCTCAAAATATTCTAGATAAAACAGGTACACTACATCACATAAATGTGTACACTGCCTGTAAACTCAATTAGATAATTCCAGTTCCACCTTGTCACGGCATATCACTATTTACTTAATGATGATATTATTCTGCTTGGATTTAATTCTGCGAATTGATCTTGGACCACAGAACGGCAGAAATTTTCCCCCGGAGGAATTACCTGCTATATGGTATACATTACACCTTCTCCAGAGCAGCCCTCTTTACAGCAACAGCTTCTTCATAAATGTAACCTCCGCAGAGCAAAAACGCCTAAACAATGGCCAATATTTGCAGCTTGCATACTTAGGGTGTTACTCTACAGAGGTTGTACTGTATATGAAATGCATAAAACGTTGACATCAGCTGAATTCTCTTATTTAAGCATTTATTGTGTTTACCTGTATCTAATCCTCCAGCTCCGAGTCCAGATATAAATCTTACAGTTAACATGAGCGGGAACATGTGACACCATGGTAACACAGCAGTAAATACCGCCATTATCACTGTCGAGGCAACAATCAACAATAGTTTGTTGAAGTTATCATACAATATACCTGAAATGTGCAACAAGAAATGTTTGTTAATAGACTTATCAATAAACAAACATTGATAATATAAACACTGCATGGTCGACTGACCAATTGTTATCAGCATAGACTGAGTATACGCATTAAAAGAGATTATGCACAAGATGGAACAAAAATGGACATCGAAAATACATTTAATTTTTATTTGTAAACAAAGGCTAGTTTATCATCGGCAGACTATAATAGTATGTCCCCTTGACATGCAACCAATCAGTAATTTCACAATAAAGTTCATTGCGATCTTAACCTTTGACTTGCCTAATTCAAAATTGTTACATGTTTAGGGTTCATCCAGGGTCATTACAAAATTTAAATAGCCAAAATATGTGTATACCCTAGACTCATGCATACTCTTGTGTTCTTGAGTTATTGAATGGAAATCATTTAGTTGATTCAAAAGCTCACATGAGCTTATGTAAGCGTAACTTGATTATCTTGCCGACTCACAAAAAAATATTTTCTTATCTTATCTTGATTTGTGCTCCCACTGAATGTCAAACTTTGTTTGTCTGTACAACATATGAAACAAATGATCTGTTTTTTTAATGAAATCATGGACAGGGGTTCTGTTTGACTCCGTGGTAAGGGTTGTAGCCCTTGAAATTTCCAAAAAGTCACATTTTGACCATAAGGATTTTGTTTGAAGGATCCTCGTCAATCACGGGTATTTTGCACACAGGTTCATGAAAAGTGCCCAATACGTCTATATACAGATGCTTAAATACGTATATATAGTGGGCTAGGTCACTTTTCACCATTCGTTCACCCGAGTATTCTTTATCTGTGATATCATAGTAGTCTGGGAACTTGACTAACTGCTGATAAATGAGGATGCTTTTCACGGACCAGTGATTTTGCATATAAAATAGTAAAAATTGATCAAAAGTATCAAAATGACCCTTCAGATTCAGAAGTTAGTGGATCCCCTGATTAAAATGTTAGGCAAAGTTTTATAGAACATCTCCATAAGGAAATTTACCTCCACCAAAAGATCCTACCATGTAACCTACAGAGAAGATGGTAAACAGCCAGGCAGCTGAGTCAATGTCTTGTTGAACTATTAGCCTTAAGTCAGGAAATGAAGGTCCCATTTGTCCCACTATCCAACCCTAGAATAAATAATGTCAAAATAATCCGCAAATAAAATACTGGTTATAAGAGAACTGTAGATCCCCTGTCGTGCTTTTCGGTGATAGCTCAGTGGCAACGCACTAGGCTTTCAATCCAGAGGTTGCGGGTTCAATCCCCGGCATGGTAACTTTTCGGAAATTCTATTTACAGTATTTTGCACTGTATCTGACCGTGTTGACTGCAAAGTATTTGGTTAAAGGTGCCAGGAGGCTGTGTATCGGTGCTATACATCAGGCACAAAAAAAGAACCAGGCTGTCTATTTGAAATGAGAGCCAGGCGCATTTCTGCAGCACCCGGACATGCCTGTATCTTATGTCTTTCTCCCTTCAGGGGCTTTCTCTCAGTCTATCCCTCTGGTCAGATCATGCTGTATCTGCACTGGTAGAGGATGCACCTGGCCCTTGTGGCTGCAACACTATATTGTATTTGAAAATGTAATATGTAAATATAATATGTCAAGCGCCTTTGAACGTGTGTTTGCATAAAAAGGGCGCTATATAAATCTGGTATATATATTAGTTGATATATACATGTACTTGGTCACTTAAAAAAGAAACAAAACTGTCTTCAAAGTATTCACTAAAAATTTAGTATACCAACCACAAAATACTTCACTTGGTGAAATCAATGTGTAGGCCCGGGCTAATGGTCTAGCAGGTAATACTAGTAATCAGCGTATAAAATGCTGTTATTAAGAGCGACAAAACATCTAAATGGTCAAGAAAGTAATGTGAAGTGAGTTGTGAGGACGCATGTTTTAAGAAGGCTCTAAACAGGACTTATTCCTTTTTAAATTCTCGAGTCAAGGAGTCTAAAAAAAAAATTACTGACAAGTGTAATGATACTGTTAAGTCTTTTTCTGCTAACTGGTCTAATCATAGAGCTGATCTTATTATTGATATGGTCTCAATATTGAGATGGTCTTATTATAGAGAAAGGTGTTATTACTGAAGCTGTCTTACTTTTGAGATGGTGTTATGATAGAGGTGGTTTTATCATTGAGGGGATTTCATCCTTTAGGTGACCTTACAGAGACAAGGCAATTTAGGCATACCTTGAGACTTTTTCATATGTAGGCCCAATCATACTTGGTGTCCAGGAGATCACCCCTAAGGCTTGCAAATGTTTTAAAACTGTAGATCCCCTGTTTGTGCTTCAAAAAGTAACAAAACCGTCTTCTAAGTATACCTACCACAAAATACTACACTTGGCGAAATAATGTGTAGAAATAATATAAAGGCCCGGGCCTAATGACCTAGCGAGTATAACGTTACTTGTCTTACTACATGTATTAAGTGAAGTTTAGTGAGGTTTAAAGGTGCTGCCTCACAGATTGGGCTACAATTTTTGTATATCGTGGTTTTCCAACCTAACCAAGTATTGATGTCATAGAAAGCCACTGACGGATGCTTTTGCAAAGATTTGGTGCATATAAGCAATTTTAACCACTCTCGATATCCCCCACTGAGTAATTTTTACTTGAAAAAAATCGCTAAGTTTCCTTCCAACATGCTTTGTGAATTATGTAATTCACACATGATAGAACTGTTACATCAACAAACTACAGCGTAAACATCAGTGATGTATTTGGTTAATTTTTCGATTCGTTTCCATCAGGTGCGAACAAATTTCAGGCAATTTCAGCAATAGTAGTGTTAATTCTATAGGGTATTAATACCCTATAGAATTTTTGATGTAAAAATACTAAATAACTACAAAATGCCGAAGTTTTTCGAGTTATCTTAGATGTCAGTGTGGTTGTTTATGAGATATACAGGCAACTATACCAAAATTACGCGAATATTTGACAATTTTATTTTATTTTTGCAATACACCAATATGTGAGGCAGTCCCTTTAATAGTACTTGACAAAGACAATTTATTATTACGTATACAGTCAGGTCTCGATACAACTACGCTGTTTGTTTCCAAATAAAAATGTTGTTGTAACGAATATGTCAGTATCCTGAATTGATACAAAGAGCGTTTTAATACTTTTGTCCCCAAAATATGATGTCAGTATAATGAATTTGTCAGTATATCGGGTGTCGGTATATCGAGACCTGACTGTATTTAGATACATACCAGTCCAACAAATGCCCAAAACAGCCATAATGTGTGGTTAAATCTTCTACGAAAAGTGTGATCCACCCGAAGCCTCTTGAACAGGTTATAGGTCTTATAATTAACCACGTCTGGCTCGTCTTTCAACTTTACTGAAAGGTCATCTGCAACAAATTTTATGGTAAGAATATAACCTTAATAATATGACCAAAACAGGTTATGAAGACCTTTTGAGATATTGATGCGATAGTTGTACATAACACACTGTCTGACTCTCATGGTCAAAGATCTAAAATTACACGTTTTTATATCTTTGCTCTGATATGGTGTATAAACTGCATATAAATCATGCAAATAACTATTCCAAATATATATGAGCCGTTCTGCAGGAAACCGGGCTTAGTGACAAAATTCTGAAAATCATGATAATATAGCGTTAGAAAGACAAGACTCTTTTGAAGAACTTCTAAAAATGTTAGCAAAATATAATGTCCAATTACAAAGTTACAGACGTTTAAAACTAACCACTCCTGCCCACTTTTTGAGTGAAATCGTAAACATCACTAAAGCGTTATTTGACGTTACGTTAACAAGCATTTCACAAATCCAGTATTTGATTAATTCATATTTTGAAATTGTATCACATTTTAGAATTTTATTTTTATTTTAATACAATATATCAAAATTGTGGATGTTTGCTTTTAGATAAAATTAATGTAGTTACTATTTTTAACCACCAACCTCTCGTTTTTCTCAATATGTTATAGATAAAAGAATACGCGGAATATGATCATTAAATATGTGTACTCTTCAAAAATTTGTCACCATAGCAACAATATAAGATATTTCAACATAATTCATGAGAAAATCTTCGACAAAGTACTTTCTTATCCAAGAAATTAAAATTAAATCAAAGAGCATGACTTTTTCCTCATTTAAGAGCCTTTTCTAAACCTTATGGCATTTTATTATATAATGTCACTAAGCCCAGTCTTCCTGGAGAACTGCTCATATACATTTTGTAATTCAAGTAATTTATAAAGATGTCTAAATATGGTCTGCGATAATATAATTTGTCTTAAATATTTTTCTGGTTTTACAGATATATTTAAAGTGGCTCGCAAAACCTGATTGATTCTCTAGAAAATTAAGCCACCTTCAGGGAACCGAAATTAATAAAAACTGCAGAATCAATGCTAACCTTATGCACCAGTCAATTGAAACCATGCACCAACCCTAGCGAATAGTTGGTATTTTTTAGGGGATGGTAAACCCCCACAAATTGCGCACACCCTATACCTCACTGGTATTGTCATGGCTATATTTCCCGCTATTTTGGTGCGAATGTAAAAACATTGGACAGTTCCCCCGCTATTCCCGCCCTTTACCCAGGATTGGGGGCCGTGGTTTCAATCCACTGACCAGTGCGTAATAGAGAACTTATCTAGGGAAGCAAAGTATATATATGATCGAAGCAATCTGTCGCAAACAGTGAAACTGTAGCACATGCTAATATGTTTCACATTTGTTGCTGCTCAGTATATTTATGTAGTGACCAATCTGCTACACAACGTCGATGCCAAGACATGTCAAAATTAAAAAGGAGTCACAATTACAAATGCCACCATATATCACACACCCTGCCAGAACATCAAGGACCCATCACCCCCTCGCATTCAGACAAATACACTGCCGAGTAGATTACTATAAATATTCCTTCTTCCCGCTTGCAGTCATACAATGGAACAGGTTACCGTCCAACATAGTCATGCTGCCTACCTTAGAAAACTTCAAGGAGGCAGTGTGTACTATTCCCCACACTATGCCATAATTCACAGTACCTTATATTTTAATAACCATACTTTTACCTTTTACTAGCTATCACTGTTCCTTCGAACTTTTAACTTTGTATTTCACTCCTATTCTCTTTTACTTTTAACTTTTTTACTTTACTCACACCACTTGGCGTGCATTCAATTGCCTGCACATAATCTCCGCGAGGGGGTGATGCAGTATACATAGATAGATAGACATACATTCTTAGCTCGTCTAACTCAAAGCAGGGTTCGGATATACATGTACAAAAACCATTACCTTCATTCTCTGAAATTGGTTTCTCATTTGTAAGAAATGCTTCCAACTCTCCAGATCCCTCAGGCCCAGTTACATCAGTGGTACCAGTGTCCGTGTCACTAGTCAAGCCTATCTTGACCTGGTTAGTGCAATGTGAAGTATCCATATTAACTGATTAAAATACAAAGCCCTGCATACCTAGTCAGTTATCTGGGGAGAAAAGGACATAAAAGAGACTCGTGTTCTTAGTGAGCACACACATGTAAGAGATAAGACGTTATGAAAGATAATAAAGGGGGAGTAACCGTCGCGGATATTTTTTTCCGTACTTGATCATGAACGGACTTTGTTGGTGTGATAAAGATAAGTTTATATTTGCGTCATTAAAGTTCCACATCAACAAATGGGAGTTATTTAAGCTCAATCTTCGACAATTAAATGAATACTATATTCATGTTATAATCATAATATAATTATATTAATTTGTTTTATTCATTCTTATTCCAGTACGTGTTTTTAACTAGCGCCAAAATGTGAAGTTGCCTCCCTTATCTATCCGTACATTTCCGAGACTCGACGTTTAGGGAATTCCCAATTAACGTTCGTGCAGGTATATACAAATTGGAAGGTTTGTTTTTGCTGAAATACCTTTGTTTTGCTTAAACCGTGTACGATTTAGCTAGTTCTGGATACCATAACTAAATGGTCTTTTATTTACACTTTTATGAAATGGAATGATCATCTTCAAAAACCTTGGACTAGATTTTAGCTGTCATTTTTATAAATTGTCCTAATAATCGATGAATACCTGAATCTTCGGGCCGTCATATTAGCTACAGGCCTGCCATAATAAAATCATGCAAAAGCCTGAGATTCTAGCAAACATTGAATTAAAGCGCGCAATGCTGGCAAATTCAATATTTTGCGCTTAGTGCGCGAACCGCTTAGTTCAAGCCGCTTAGCGTGCAAACCGCCTAGTTCAAGCCGCTTAGCGCGCAAACCACTTCAAATTCAAATCACTTAGCATGCGAACCCTCCAAGATAAAAAAACCACTTCATTTAATTTGATAAAGCCATGCAAGTAGTTGTTCTGTAATATTTAGGTCTTAGAATAAACAGATAAATACCAAGGGAGAATTAAAGCTCTACATTCTTGGTAGCCTTGTCCAGAGACTCATATAAATCTATAGGTCTCTGCCTTGTCTAAGCAAATTTAAAAAAAAAGATATTTCCTCAATTCTAATAAATAGCAAAAATATTTAACTCATGTTGATCAAATATCGACAAGTTTTTCAATAATTTTCGATTATATTCAGTATACAATTTAGCTTAAAAAGCAAATTAATAATATAAAAATGCAGAAAAAATTTCTGTAAAAGACCGACTTTAAAGTCATCTGTCAAAAATTCGTTTTATATATTGAAAATGAAAGCGTTCAAGTGAGACAGATCTAGTATATTAAATCTGAATCACATTTGGGGAACAATGGGAGGTGGCAAATTTTATGACACCCGCTTCCTGTTAATTGCTTTATCACCAATTACCGACTGTCAATATACACGATGAACCATGTACGCTACGATTTTATGAAAACGGTATACACTGTGGAGAACTATGTATGCATTGATTTTCTCAAGATTGCCGGTAAATTAGACCTCAAAGCCGGTGAGCCTGTAGTCGCATCAGATTGCCGGTAATTACCGGCTCAATGCCTGAGAAATGACAGGCCTGTAGCTATGCTGTCTTGGCCCCTTTAATAAAAGTCTCTTCTTTGATTATCTCTTCTCTTATACATTTTCTAATGTCTCAGGGTGCATTAATTAACACTTGGTTTAAATTTCTTCACATTCCAGTTCTCACAGTTCAGCAGTGACTTAAACTGATTATAAGTGCTAAGTTAGACAGCTAAACTGTCTCCTAGTGGCTGCTTATTAATTCTGAATGTCCAGCCACGGTCCAGTACAGGACTGAGGTACTCACAGTGTTAGCGTTGAAATGGTTTGACTAAGGACTAAGTCTAATGGAAACTTCTGTTTGTTCAGTTTCCTACAGTTGTCCAAGGTCTTTGACGATGATCATTCCATTTCAAAGGTCAACACATTTATGCCTTATGAGCTAGTGACCTTGCAGTTGTAGCTACATTGTACTAGTACCAGAGGCATTCAAGAATTCTCTTAAGCCCTACAGGCTTCACTGTTTACGGTTGTTTTAAACTGTCTTCCAACCATGTGTTCAACGAAAAATTACTTGACACACGCTTTGTTCCTGGTACGAAACAGCCTTGCGATCAAGGAAACATTACGTGACATACGTTTCGTACCTCTACATAATACATTAAGCTGTCAGACTTGACAATATTTTAACGGTGTGCTAGATTAGTAGATAGAAAAGGAAAAAGAGTGATAGAAAAAGTATGGAAGAATGCATGATAGAAAGGATAGAACTATAAGAAAAGATATGCTCAGATATTTTTCAACCATCAAGGCACTTGACCTTCCAGCTTCCGTGGTGGTGACAGGGACTGAGTCCCAGCTGACATAGCTCAACACATATCACATGGCTGTACTTCATATCTGAACGAAGTGGTCCCCTTAGAATGAGAGTTTAGCAAGCTCCTTCTTGAAAGATGTCAAAGGAGCCTCAGCCACAGGGGCTGGTAAGTTGTTCCACACAGGGATGGTCCGTGGGAAGAAACTGTATTTGTAGGTATCTGTAGATGCGTGATGTTGGAGAAATCTGGTGTTGTGAGGGGCCCCAGGGCATAGATCTGGCTGTCTTAAGGTACTTGTCAGGTGGTATGTCTACTTCGTTGTGGACGATCTTGTAAAACATTGTGAGTTGTTGATTCTGACGTCTCGACTCTAGGCTTTCTCACTTCAGGTGATCTATCATGTCAGTTACGCTGCTTGTATTCCTAAATCCATTTGTTGTAAATCTAACAGCTCGTCGTTGTAACATTTCAATGTTTTTTGAGAGATTTTGATGGTGAGGATTCCAGATGGTGGCGCAGTAGTCAAGGTTCGGTCATACTAATGAAAAATATGCGTTGGTTTTTGTTTGTTCGGAAGTTTTTTTTAGATTTCTTTTGAGGAAGCCAAGGATACTGTTTGCTTTTTAGCTCATCTGAATTTTAAAAAAAAGATAAGTTATTGTCATCTGAGTTTTTTAAAGATAGTCCACAGGTCGTTAAATGTTGTAGCCTGGTTTTCTTTCAAGGTTAGGCATGTTACATAGAGTTCATTTTCGATTGATGAGCGGTCAGCTTTGTCGTAGCTGAAGACTTTCCTGGGTGGTGTCTTCACTGTAAGTGGTCTTAGGCTGGCTTCAACATATATGCTGCTGTCTCGTATATCCGTGCCTCTTAACAGTTTCATTGGCGCATGCGCACTCGCGCATATAATTTCAAAAATTATCTTCACCAATCTTGGAACAAAATTTTTTAACTTAACAAATAATAACAATGACAAATGATTATGAAAATACATAAAATTATTGCTTTTGTAAGTCTAGGTCGGTACTCTGAATCCTGTTGACTGGTAACCATGAAATCCGTGCCTCCTTAAAAACTTGTCTGTACTGGGGCCCCATGGAGTAAATTTTTGTGTTTAAATTAAATAAATTTGGAGTAGTACTCATCATAATCTGTTTTCATTTTGAGTGTAATAAACTGTGGCGCTAAATAAAATGCGTAATAAAAATGGTATGCAAAACAATTATGTGTTGGAACAGTTTTTAGCGGTGTTTAACCGCTCTTAATTTGACCTGTTCGCACGCTTGTGCTAGTATAACGTTCGCCTAAATTTTGCCGCGAAGAAGGCTTGTCTTTTCAAAGGCGGTGTTTTTACCCGCATTGTGTAAGTTCTGTTCATGTTTTGATGTCTATAGATGTATAAATATATGTTTTAATTGTTCACTGTATTAGAAATTCTCTGTAAGGCAATTATGGCCTATTATATTGGTTATTTTCATTGATAGTTAAAGTCAGGCTAAATGCCGTGCCATGCCGGTCCATTTCCGTATTAGGTCAGAGGGTGCCAAATTCTCTACGACCGAAGTCATACACAGTAATCTCCATTTGTCTAAAGTTCATATAATTAGTTGAGTAATATGGTTTGAACTTGATAATTCATTTATATTTTATTTCATAATGTTTTCTCATTATAGAATCTTAGGACGTAATTTTATTCGATTTTCTTTGGGTCCTTTGTTATTTTTGCAAGTGTATAATTCCATGTTACTTGTTTTTCTTTACAGTATGGTTTAACATGTTCATGTATGCAGTATGGTATAACTAACACAGGAAGCACTCTGTGGACTGCTGATGTCTTTGTTTGTTTGACTACCATGATGTAGGTTTACAATATGAAGTCTTTTTTACCTTTTGTACCAATTATGATGGTTCTGTAATTTGTATTGTTTATTATCTTTAAAACTGAATACACGCCAAAGTGTACTATAACTGAGGATTTACATTTGAATATAGGTATAATTAGAATTATTATCATCTGTTAACTTTACATACTAGTTAGTTGAAGAACTTTTCTTGATTGTAAGTTGAAGAATTTTACTCTGAACTCTTTTCTATATTGACTATGATATTGTGTGTGTGTGTGTGTTGTTGTTGTTGTTATTTGATTGTAAGGTTGGGTTTTGTCTATTTTCAGTACTTACGATATTAAATCTTGAAGCAAAAGAATTAGTCGTTGTCTATCTGTCGGTCTAAGGGCAGAACAGTAAGTAATCATGAAGAACTAACGCAATGGCAGAAGCTAGAAAAGTGGAAGATGAACAGAGAAGAATTAGAACTCTAACAGTTAAAGGTCAAGAAGACTTCCAATCTAAAGTGTATCTCTACACAACAGAACTAGAACATGCATGGTCTGTGGTCAAAAAGGAATTAGATAAAACAATTTCATTTGAAGGGAAAGCTAGTGAACTTAAGTCACATGAACAAGCTGTGTGTTTTAATTATGGTGAATTTAGAATAAAATTCAACCAATTTCATGACTTTCTGGATAGGACTCGTTCAGAAGACAGTAATCAATTGTTAAGAAAACTTAGTGATCAGGGAACACAAAGAGACAAACAAGTAAATAGTGTTCTCAATACCTTGGACAGTAGAAAAATAGACATGGATAATCAATCACAACATTCTCATAAATCTAAGGCAAGTAGTTCACGATCAAGTGTGAGCAGCAAGGGGTCACTAGTTGCAAGAGCTAAGTTAGAAGGAGCTAAGGCTCGTATGAGGGTTCTAGAAGAAGAAATTGAACTTAGAAAGAAACAGGCATTGTTACAGGAAGAAAGGGCAATAACCATTGCTAAGTCCGAACGTGAGGATAAGGAATATGAAGCTAATATATCATTACTACAGGAAAAGAAGGCTATAGCGGAAGCAGCTGCTGAAACAGAAGTTTATGAAACTGAACAAAATGAAAATGAACATGAAAGAGTTGATCAAAATTATGTGAATGAAAGGACAAGTCAATTTATTTTAGACCATCCAGTTGAGAAAATGAGTGTTATTCATACAGATGGTGTGAATGTGAAATCACCTCAACCTCCAAGCAATCATAATATTGACAATGTTACGAAGGGTGAATTACATGTGGGTGAACAGATTGGGAGGTTTCTCGTCAAGAAAGACATGTTAATTAACCGTTTCACCAAATTTGATGATGACCCAGTCCACTATAATGTCTGGAAAAATACATTTCGTTCAGTTGCAGTCGAGTTAGGGACAAGCGCTTCTGAAGAGATTGATCTTCTGGTGAAATTGTTGGGACCAGAAACTACTAGGCAGGCCTTAAGCATTCGTGTCGCCTCTTCTTACAATCCTGAATCGGGGCTTCTGAAAATTTGGGAGCGTCTAGATGCCAGGTATGGGGCTCCGGAACTAGTAGAAAAATCTACCCAGAAGAAAGTCACCAATTTTGCAAAAATAACTGCCAATAATTATCATAGACTATATGAATTAACTGACATTCTATCTGAAATTGAAAGCCTGAAGGAGGACCCCCAGTATTCTGTGTTGTTGTCCTATTATGATTCGTCAGTGGGTGTCAATCCTATCATTAGTAAATCACCTTATCACCTGCAGAATAAATGGTTTGAGAGAGCGAGGAAGTACAAAGTGTCAAATAACATTACGTATCCACCATTCACATTTTTTGTAAGCTTCATCAAGGAGATATGCTCCTTATTAAATGACCCAAGTTTTGTTGTAGAGTCACCGCAAAAGGTCACTACTGAATCATATCAAAATCCTCGAAAACAGGATAGATACTTGTCAGCTCAAAAGACTGACGTCGAACAATCAACATGCCCCCTTCATCCGAATGCGATACACACATTGGATTCGTGCAGGGAATTCAGGAAAAGACCTATCGAGGAAAGGAGACAGTTCCTCAAGGACAAAGGAATGTGTTTTCGATGTTGTATCACAAATGAACATAGAATTAAAGACTGTAAGGCTGACATAAAATGCAGTGATTGTGGTAGTGCTAAGCATACAAGTGCGTTACATATTTATCGCAGACAAAATGAAAGCTCCGTGGCAAACTGTAAATGTACTAACTTATGTGGTGAAGCGAGCAAATCATGCGCTAAAATTGTAAGTGCGACTATCTGTCACAAGGACAGACCTAATAATAAAATGAAAGTGTACGCAGTAATCGATGATCAGTCCAACAGATCATTGGGAACTACCGAGTTGTTTGACATGTTTGGTGAATCCTTGTTTGAAGAGACTCAGTTTATCCTCGCATCATGTAATGGGAAAATGCAGACCCTTGGCAGACTAAGTAGAGACTTCGTTATAGAAGCAAATGGTAATGAATTCCATATTCCGTCCGTCACAGAATGTCCAGATATTCCGGACAACAGGGATGAGATTCCAACACCAGATATAGCACAGAGGTACAGTCATCTTCGAAGCATAGCCGATGAAATTCCCCCACTCAGTGATGCGCCTTTAGCGCTGTTAATTGGAAGGGACCTTCCCGAGGCTCACCATGTTTTAGACCAGATCGTTGGGACTGAGGGGCCCTATGCCCAGAGATTGCACCTTGGCTGGGTATTGGTTGGTGAGACCTGTCTTGGTAGTAGTCATACCCCGCGAATTGTACGCGTGAATAAGACTTTCATTAGAGATGATCACTTATCTATATTTCCACCGTGTGAAAGCTATAGAAATGTGAAGGACAATTACGGTGACATATTCTTGAGATCACCAGATGATAATAAAGTAGGTCTATCTGTTGAAGATCGTGCGTTCTTGTTAATAATGGATGCTGAATTCACAAAAGAGGACACTGGTAAATGGGTCGCTCCACTACCTTTCCGTGCTGATAAGCCCCAGTTGCCAAACAATCGTAGTATTGCACTTAAGAGAGCCATGTATCTGGATGCAAGCCTGAAGAGAGATGCCTCTAAGAAGAAACACTTTGTTGAGTTTATGGCGAAGGTTCTTAACTCTGGCGCAGCAGAGGTTGCACCGCAAACAACTTCAGAGGTCTGGTACTTACCTATATTCGGGATCTACCATCCTAGAAAACCTGGTAAAATCAGAGGTGTTTTTGATTCCTCAGCAGTTTGCAAAGGCACATCTTTGAACAGTACACTTTTGTCAGGACCTAACATGACCAATAATCTGCTAGGGGTATTACTTCGCTTCAGGAAAGACAAGTACGCGATAATTGCAGACATTGAACAAATGTTTTACTCCTTTTTGGTACGTCAAGATCATCGAGATTATTTGAGGTTTTTCTGGTATGAAGGCAATGACCCAAGCAAGCAGTTAATTGAATATAGGATGTGTGCACATGTTTTCGGGAACAGTCCTTCACCGGCGGTAGCAACATATGGCCTTAGGAGAACCGTAGAAGGGGCTGAAGATGACGTCCGAGAGTTTGTGAACGATAACTTCTATGTTGACGATGGGCTGACGTCATTACCTGATCCAAATAAAGCTATAAGTCTAATGAAACGTACACAATCATGTCTTCAAGCCGCACATCTAAGACTCCATAAGATAGCTTCAAATTGCAAGGAGGTGATGAAAGCCTTTCCTGAAGAGGATCTTCAAAGTAGTTTGAAGACATTGAATTTAGAAACAGAAGATCTACCAATGAATCAAAGTCTGGGACTCATATGGGACCTTAACGCAGACTGCTTCAGGTTCGACATAAAGTTAGAACCAAAACCGTACACTCGTCGCGGTCTATTGTCAACTTTGAACAGCATATATGACCCGCTTGGATTTGTCTCCCCTGTCATCATTTGTGGTAAGATGTTACTGAGGGAGATCACTACTGGTTATGATTGGGACGAACCCCTAGATAAAAAGTTTGAGGAACAATGGAAATCGTGGCAGGAATCCCTCCTTTTCCTTCAGGACATTACCATACCACGTATGTATTCAGCGCAGTCGCTTAGCGAAGCTGGTTGTCCAGAACTTCACATTTACTCCGACGCTTCAGAGAAGGCTGTTAGTGCGGTGGCCTATATTAGGACATTAGACGGAAATTCAGTTAGCTCCGTTGGGTTTGTTATGGGTAAAAGCAAACTCGCACCCACCCATGGACACACTATTCCTAGGCTAGAATTGTGCGCTGCTGTTCTCGCATCTGAAATTGGAGATACTATTATTGCGACACTGAAAATCGAATTCCAGGTAGTGAAATTCTATTCCGATAGCCGTGTTACCCTTGGTTACATAACCAATTTGACCAGGCGCTTTTACAACTATGTGGCTAATAGAGATAAAAAAATACTGCATCTCACAAGGGCCGAACAATGGACTTACATATATACTAAAGATAATCCTGCGGATGTCGGTAGCAGAGGTTGTTCGTCACCTGACAAACTTAAAAACTGGTTAGATGGACCAAAGATGCTGTGGCGTGTTCAAGATGAGACAAATGAAGATTATCCATTAATCTCACCTGACAACGACAGGGAAGTTCGACATGAAGTCACGGTTAAAATGACAACAGTTGCGAGAACATTATCAGAGAAGTTTGGCTATTTCTCTAATTGGAAGAGATTAGTGAAAGCTATAATGCTTCTGAAAAGGGCTCTGCGTAAGTTCAAAACCAAGAATTGTACTGATGGAGATGATGTTAGAAGTACCCCAACAGTAAACCTTCTAAACGAGACCGAGAGATTCATACTGAAACTATCTCAACAAGAATCCTTCTATGATGAGGTCAAATGCCTCACAAATTCAAAACCTGTCTGCTGTGATAGTCCAATCAGTTCTTTGAATCCATATGTAGATGAGGAAGGGATAATGCATGTTGGAGGTCGTCTCAACCAGGGTCCACTTACCAAAGAGTTGTCAAATCCCATTGTTTTGTCTAGCAAATGTCACATTTCCACGTTGCTAGTTCGTCACTTCCATGAATCATGCAACCACCAGGGAAGACACCTTACGGAAGGTTCACTGCGTTACAATGGATACTGGATAGTAGGCGCCAAGAGACTTGTTTCCAGTCTTCTTCACAAGTGTGTGACCTGCCGAAAACTTCGTAGAAAAACTGAACACCAGTTAATGGCGGATTTACCCGAAGATCGACTTTCACCAGGCCCACCCTTCTCATATGTCGGAGTTGACGTCTTTGGACCTTGGGCTATTGTGTCGCGTCGAACTAGGGGTGGTATGGCCCAGTCTAAGCGTTGGGCTGTGCTCTTCACATGTTTAACTACACGTGCAGTTCATATTGAAGTCATAGAGGAAATGTCTAGTTCGTCGTTTATCAACGCCTTGCGACGCTTCGTGTCTCTCAGGGGAAACGTCAAAGAGTTCCGATCCGACAGAGGGACCAACTTCGTAGGAGCCATTGAAGACCTGAAGATGGATGCAATCAACGTCGAAGATCAAACAGTTGCCGGCTACCTGAACGATTCACGTGTTATATGGCGGTTCAATGCTCCACATTCTTCCCATATGGGAGGAGTATGGGAGCGTATGATTGGAGTGGCTCGCCGTATCTTAGATGGTCTGTTGTTGAAAGCTAATGCTCGTCATCTGACGCATGAAGTTCTTGTGACACTAATGGCAGAAATAAGTGCAATTATGAACTCTAGACCGATTGCGCCAATATCGTATGATGCAGAATATCCGACTATATTGACTCCTGCAATGCTATTAAACCAGAAAATAAACTGTGACATATCATTTGAACCTAGTCTTGGAATTAAAGATATGTACCGTAAGCAGTGGAAAGCTGTACAAGTGTTGGCAGACATGTTTTGGTCACAGTGGAAACAAACGTACCTTGAAACACTTCAGCCAAGACGGAAGTGGAAAACTGTTCAACCATGTGTAAAAAATAACGATGTGATCTTATTAAAAGATAAAAATCTACCGCGCAATGAGTGGTCAGTTGGTGTTGTTTCTAGAGTGATCGAAAGTACAAGTGACAATTTGATTCGCAAAGCTGAAGTTAAGATGTGCAAGAACGGAAATTCGTCTGTAGTTACTAGACCTATCACTGATATGGTGGTTCTGGTAGATTGACTTTTAGATGGCGTTATGGGTTGAGTAATGAACCCGCTATAGACTGTAAAGGTGTATACAATGTTGTTTCAGTTAGATAATTGTTTTTGTCATTAAATTCATATTCGATATGATATGACTATTTTTGATTGGTTTACCATTTTAAGATTGCGTACCATGATTGTATCTAAAATAGGTGTATATCAGTTTGTAAACATGTTTGTTGTTCAACATTCAGCCGCATTGTTTTATGAAGTATGTTCATGTAAAACAGCTATTTGATTCTCAATTTAACTAGCTTTAATCTATATCGCTACTTGAAATTGATCCTTTGTTGGACATGGATTGCTGTTTTTTGAGAAAGTATGTTTTTGTTTAGATATTGTGTATTCTAGTAATTTTATAGAGACTGTGTACTTAAGTCATTTTCGCAAGTTTTGCAAGTTGCATCTTAAGCTTATAAAGCATTTTAAGCTAAGTATGTTAGTAGAAATATTTGTTAAGCTTATAAAGCATTTTAAGCTTAACATAGTTTGAAGTTGTATAGAAAGGTTTTGTTTGCTCTTATTGTACACACAGAATGTTTGAATTGTTTTTAATGTTAAGATTTTGGGTGTGATGTATCACAGGTGGGGAGTGTGTTGGAACAGTTTTTAGCGGTGTTTAACCGCTCTTAATTTGACCTGTTCGCACGCTTGTGCTAGTATAACGTTCGCCTAAATTTTGCCGCGAAGAAGGCTTGTCTTTTCAAAGGCGGTGTTTTTACCCGCATTGTGTAAGTTCTGTTCATGTTTTGATGTCTATAGATGTATAAATATATGTTTTAATTGTTCACTGTATTAGAAATTCTCTGTAAGGCAATTATGGCCTATTATATTGGTTATTTTCATTGATAGTTAAAGTCAGGCTAAATGCCGTGCCATGCCGGTCCATTTCCGTATTAGGTCAGAGGGTGCCAAATTCTCTACGACCGAAGTCATACACAGTAATCTCCATTTGTCTAAAGTTCATATAATTAGTTGAGTAATATGGTTTGAACTTGATAAGTCATTTATATTTTATTTCATAATGTTTTCTCATTATAGAATCTTAGGACGTAATTTTATTCGATTTTCTTTGGGTCCTTTGTTATTTTTGCAAGTGTATAATTCCATGTTACTTGTTTTTCTTTACAGTATGGTTTAACATGTTCATGTATGCAGTATGGTATAACTAACACAGGAAGCACTCTGTGGACTGCTGATGTCTTTGTTTGTTTGACTACCATGATGTAGGTTTACAATATGAAGTCTTTTTTACCTTTTGTACCAATTATGATGGTTCTGTAATTTGTATTGTTTATTATCTTTAAAACTGAATACACGCCAAAGTGTACTATAACTGAGGATTTACATTTGAATATAGGTATAATTAGAATTATTATCATCTGTTAACTTTACATACTAGTTAGTTGAAGAACTTTTCTTGATTGTAAGTTGAAGAATTTTACTCTGAACTCTTTTCTATATTGACTATGATATTGTGTGTGTGTGTGTGTTGTTGTTGTTGTTATTTGATTGTAAGGTTGGGTTTTGTCTATTTTCAGTACTTACGATATTAAATCTTGAAGCAAAAGAATTAGTCGTTGTCTATCTGTCGGTCTAAGGGCAGAACAAATTAACACCTTTGAAGAATCCCAATTGGAATAAGCAATACCCGTATTGTTCCTCGTCGTCAAGGTGACAACAATGACGAGTCGTCCAAAATGACTGCCCCAATTGATACAGGCCATTTGTGTGAATATTATTTGGGGTTATTTTAGTAAAAATACAACGTAGCGCATATATTAGAGCTGAAATAAACCAGGCACGAATTTCAGGAGAAGGCACAAAATTATGAGACAGAGGTATACGGCTTCGTGGTCAGATATACCGGGGATTACTTCTGCTGTGTTAATGAGAGATGCATTGTTTGTGAAGAATTGATCAAGGATTTTTGAGCTGTCTTCTGTTATTCGGGTTGGATCTGATACTAGCTGTTCTAGAAATGAATTACTGGAGACATCTAAGAGTAGTTCGGACAAGGTTGCTTTCTGCTTTGAATCGACTGAGTTGTCTGAAACGTGGGGCTGGTACGCAACAGGTATGAAATGTTTTGTACCTGTATGTAACAGCCTAACAGGTATGAAAGGTTTCGTACCTGTTATGTAACAGGTACTAAACATGCGTCACGTTAATACCCAGTCAGTACTTTGGTACTGGCCAAGTACTGACCCTTTACCGTACATATCACTGGGCCATTGTGGGCAGCCGGTTCTTGCCCGGTACTGTGATGATCACTGGCCCGGCATTCTGACCCATTACTGGCAGAAAACGGAATTTTTACCAGAATTGTTGCCCTTCGTCACTTTTACTATATGATGGACCTTTGATCATTTTTTTCTTAGAATTATAGTCCACAACGACACAAGGCTAAGAAATTGAATAATGATGTTACCTTGAACCGCTATTTCCTCTCCTTCCCCATTGTAAATGAAATGTGCTATAATGGGGGCACCCGTGTCATGGGACACATTTCTCGTTTAAATGGGGAATCAATTACCTACATGTAATGCTGGCACAGCACTGGCATTTAATAGCCTTTTCGCAGTTCTCTGAAATTAGATTTAGAAACATATGATAAATTGCATCCAGAAACAATTTAAGCTGAAAATCATCAAAGACATGATCTCTTTGCTTTACTTATCACTCAAATTAAACCATACTTATTTTCACTAAAGTTTTTTTACGGTTACATTATATATGACACAATTCATCAGTTCTAGTACAGCTAAGTTCATTAAATTACTTGTGTATTGAGATTCGGAATAATATTAATATTAGACAAACATAATTGACAATATGCGAAGAACACCCATGTGCTGCAATTAACAGTATAATCCAGTCAGGATAAAAATCCAGTGACGCAGTGGTCGAGTCCACTATAACAGTGTAAAACCAATTATAAAGACTTAATATATAGAGGATATTTGTTGATTTTGGTGTAAGATCGTATTTTATTACATAGAGTGTTCACAGAAAATCAATATTTTCACGAGGGGCATAGCCACGAGTGAAATATAATTTTATGTGATCACGAGTGAAATAAAATTGATCTTTCACCAAAAATCAACAAATTTATGTTTATTATATGCTTCAATCTCTCTTAAAAGGGTACCGTAATTGGCTTAATTGGAAAATTCAAGTCGAAATTGGAACGTCACTATGTGAGTCTGACAATTGTGACGTCATGATGACGTAACGTACATTTTAAAGGCCGGCGCCATTGACGTTACATTTCTTTTTCTGAACGATACTGGAACCAGCTTCTACAACAGTGAAAATAACAAAGTGGTAATTTCACTGTTATTTTCACTGTTATTTCACTGAAAAATCTCCGTAATCCATTGAAAGCAAATAATAAATTGTACAAACAACTATAATTTAAATGCTAAACTAACATACTAAACTTCGCTCCACCTGTTTAGATAATGGTTGTGATTTTTTGTGTACACATAAACTGCAACATCACAGTCACAACATCCTAACTGGACTATAGTGTAAAAACTGTTATATTCCTACACTACATAAATACACACAATGTATGTACCCCTGAATAAATGAGATTTAATTAAGTTTAACTTACATTTTCCCAGAATCTTCAGTATGTATGTATGTATGTTTGAACTGAACATTCACACACTCTTAGAGTCAGAGGAATTTCTAATTGTGTCTGGACATAATTGCTTTATGATGTGTGAAATGGGATAACACATTGACCCCTTGATCTGAGAAAAGATCGACTCCACGAGAAAGCAGTTTATATAATTTTATTTCAACTTTGAGATTTTATACATTTGTTTCAGAATCCTACAGAAGAGAAAAAAGGATAAAGAAAATGGAGGACAATATTAATACTAACGAAGAGTATAACGACATGAGCGTAAGAAATGGAAGTATGTTATGTTCTTACTTTGACATGCATGGTCATCCTTAAAAAATCAAACATTTCTTTTTTACACAGTTCAGTATAAAGTTCTGAAGCCCTATATTCATCATTAGATTCCAATTACAGTTTAGCTCCAATAAAGAAGGATGATTGCTTGCCGGTCTTCAAATGACCTCTCCTGAACATCTTCATGGAATTTAGCCAATCTTAGATTTTCTGGCATTGTTATCCTTTGGTCTCCGAAACTGTTTACAATAGGTGTCAGTTGTGTACAGGAGAGCCAAATTATGATTATATCAAACGAGATCACCCTCTAACCCGGCTACCTGTCCTGACCTTTTGTCTTGATATTTTTTACTCTTTTCAGTTTCTGTTAACTGGAAAACATTGGGGAATTAACCTGGTCATCGTACCTTCTATTTGCATAATTTAGCAGTCGATTCATGGCTTATATTTTGAAAACTTCCATCTGTGTTTTCTTAAAGATATACCTGGCCTATCTGAGAATAAATATCTAACACCTGGATTATTGCTACATTTGATTAAACTACTTATCATTAGATCCGTGACAAAGTTTCATTGAGAAATACACTGGCGTTCTTATAATAAACGAGTCTTTTACGAAGTCACTCAGCCGCCCACGGCATTTACCGATCGTTAATTTATGCATACCGGAAGTTCACGAAAGGTCAACATATGTCAACCAAAAATGGCTGAAACGAACTCTGCTAAATTGGATGGCGAGCCTGACTTGGATTTGGTAAGACTTTGTACGACGTTTTTACCGATCTTCACTTCTTATGAATAAACGTGATTATTTCCTCGCTCTATGATTACCTGAATTGTTATAATTGCTATCTTTTGCACTTCAGCAACTTTTCGAAACTCTGCGAAAAGCGAAATTTTCAGACTCGACCGCTAGTGCTAAGCGTTGCTGATGCGTATATTATGTGATATCATATGCTAGGTGGCAAAAATCAATATGAATTATTCATCTGTTCATTACTATAATTTTTATTTACCTTGAGCAGTGTTAGCCCATCGACAACGGCAAATACGAAGATTCGCACCAAATACCGTTCGCCCCCTGACGCTGGTTGCATTTCCCACCGTTCTGTTCAAAATTCCACAGCTATTTTTTATTAATTATTATTATAATATTATTCTGATATCCATACGTTCTTGATTCGGACGTATATACCAATCTGAAGGCATTTAATGACATGCAAATAAATTGCATATTTCTGTCAAAGGTAAACTGATAAGAGTTCTAAAAACCTTTAAACAATGACAGGTATCTATATTATAAATAAATTGTTTTTATTGTGATCTGTATGATGTAACCGAATGCTTGTTTACAGGAAGATGAAGCTTCAATCTCAAAACCGTCAACAAGCCCAGCGGCATGTGAGGGGAATGGGGCGTTGTAGGCCTCAGGGTGCCAGAAGCGCAAGGGGATCCAGAAGTAAAATGTGGGGCAGCCACCCTTGTGTTTGATAAGCAGTAGATCAGAACCGAGAAGAGCTGAGGAAGTGGTCCTCCTTGTTGAACAGAGGCAGGACACCATGAGGGTAATATATATGTCTTTATGTGCTGTTTTGAGACGTGTTCTACAGGATGTTACTATTTCAGTATTTTGTAAAGTACTGGCCCAGGGATTTGATATGCTTCAATGCACATATTTGATGTTTAATTTAATTATTTATCCATTATAGAATTAAGAAAGTCAGCTTTTAGCCATACATCTCACTCTGTTTAATAGACTGTTTTTTCGACAGACCTAAGATCTAAAATTACCATTGAGATCTATGGACAGACATTATCATTTTATGTATATACCCAGATTATTGAGTTCAAATAGGCTGTTACACACAGCTCCACATTGATTACGACTCGACCTTTTCAAGTATCTATACATACACCTGGGTTTGTGAAGAATTGTGTGTATTTCTTGCTCAAAGTAATTGAGCAGTGGTGAAAGCATGGGTTGTACCAGAGACATCTACATCCAAAAGCATGGGCTATATAAGACCTCTATACACGACCGCTCCCAACATTGTAGGCGATATTATCAACATTATGTATATTTCTACTGTAATACATAAACAGTGCATCCTTTTCCGAGCAGTCCTTCACAGAGCAACAACCTCTCTTAAGCAACATAATTGTTTTGTTCAAGAAATAACCATTTACTAGAAAGTTTACCTCTCAAGATCAATAGCAAATGTATAACCGAATGTTGTGATTTCCAAATGGTGTCACTCTATAGAGGTTATACTTCATTTGTTTACATGCTTATTTTTTGTAGGGTGTAGCATGGTAGTTGTATAATGTTTATCAATATTTCTTAATTGCTTATTTTTCATCCAGGAGGCGATCAACCAGATGAGTGTGGATGAATGTCGGAGCATTCTTCTTCATGCCCTGGAGATGAATCCAACTGTCATGGTTGACAACATTAGGCCGGCTGAGAGGCAACCATCCAGGTCCAGATGTGACAGTACCTGATTGGTGTGTTAGTACCAAATGCCTGGAAATGCCTTCACTTGAAGATAGTTAGATGTGGAAAGGAGAACTGTATTTCTCTTGTCCCGGTTAGTAGAGCTCTACATATGTACAGCCCAAATTAAGTAACATAACGCTAAAGTAACTTTATTGAGAATCCCGAGTTTATTTTTTATACTAATTTATTCAAACTTATTATCACTCTCGACACCTCATTCCTGATGTTGCCAACCACCACAAGGGTAAGAGAGAAAAGAAGTCAGTTTCCCTTTTATGCTGAGCATCTAGCAAGGGAATTTCTGGTACCAATTTTATTTTTTTCTATGGTAATTGGTATGACGCAGCCAGGGATTGAACCCGAGACCTCCTGCACTCGAAGTGAAAGCTCAACCACTAGGGTATCGAGGAGGCGGTGAAATAAGAGTTTAAATAGGGTCGCAATTGCTTGTTTGTGTTATGAATATGTTTAATTCGAATATTTTCTGCAAGCATTATTTACACTTGGGCTAAGAAACAAGATCACAAAATAAGCTTTGTGGCTTCCTCTAACCATTTCTATTTCAAGTTCATAGAAAAGTTTGTCATTACTGTAAGTCCCACAAACAATATTTCAGTCATATGGAGATTATTCAGTCACATTATTCTGACACTGGGCCAACCAGCAGTCCTAGAACTAGCGTCTGAAACAATGGAGCTATGATATTAGTTGATACCAATAACATGTTTAAGACAGCCTGGAAATGATTCGGCCACTTCTGAGGTGTACCACTCAGGAAAGTGTCTGAAAACCAAACAAGAGGGCCCAAAACTGGGAAGTGTCTGAGAACCAAACAAGAGGGCACGATGGGCCCTATGTTGCTTACCTTTCTTTGTTCTTTAACAAACTCATGAAGATTGGGCCATAATTGTGTCCTCTAATGGGTTCACAAGGGGTTTTCAAATAATTGACCTAGTGACCTAGTTTTCCACCCCACATGACCTAGTTTTCCACCCCACATGACCCAGTTTCAAACTTTACCTACATTTCATACCTGTAGATAAACATTCTGGCCAAGTTTCATCAAGATTGGATCATACTTGTGTCCTCTGATGTGTTCACTAGGTTTTCCTAAGATTTGACCTTGTGACCTAGTTCTTGACCCTACATGACCCAGTTTCATACTTAACCTGGATTTCATACAGATAAACATTCTGACTAAGCTTCATGAAGATTGGTTCACAATTGTGTCCTCTAATGTAGACATGTCCCAAAAAGTATACATGTTACTATTTTTCAAATTTAACAAAATACATGTAACTGTTATCTCCATAATTATAGGATAGTTTATAGAGCATCATTGTGCTTCTTTTTAAGCTTTATAAGTATGCTGCTAGATTTATCAGTTTCAATTCATTTACACCAGACTATCGCCATACTATGAGAATCTACAATCAGTTATGCAGTTTTTAGTCAGTCACATGTGTTCCAGGACTTGCAGAAGTGTAGCTTTTTACATACACTTTTCAAAGAATGTCGAGAAATAAAACTTCCCAGCATGTCCTATATCCCATACAATAAGGATGCTTAGTTTTATGTAGATGCAAGAGTTCTACTTGCTTTATTCGAACAACATATATATATTTTTTTATATATGCGATTGTCTTTAACTGTTCGCAAGAGCCATGGTTAATAAGCTTTTTTTGCATGACATGGTCAGGCCCTAGTGTATCCTATATAGTGTATACTAACATCGTTCAGGTTGCTTAGAATTCAGAAGTGTCAAGTAACTGTTACTGATTTAAATTGATCATCATTCTTCATTTCTGGTCATTTTCAGGATTTTCAAGTACTCATTCTTGACAAGGCCGTGTTGGCACTGACAAGGCTGCTACACTGAAGTATTTCGGCTTATGATGACGAACATGGCAGTCAACAGGCACACTGCCTACTGACAATATATATGGTCATTTATTTGGCCGTCTCACAAGTGGAGACAGACGTATAATTACTTCCTGCTGCGTCTAATAAGATATTAATTAGTACATTAACACACTTTTAATTTTCAAGAAAAAGACTGTTTCTGCATCATTTGTTATGCAGATACTGTGTCATTATTACATACATACACTTCTATACATATTTGTATATTCAAGGCTGTTTGCCTATGTTTAAGGTTTTCCCCTTACATTCAAGTACCATTTTTTCAAGGCAGCACTTAAATTTTTTTCAAGTAATTGTCAAGGTTGAAACTAAATTCAAGGACTTTTCAAGGCCTGTGCGAACCTTGATGTTAGTTCATGCTTTATCTATCTGTGGTAAATTTTAACCTAATGACTGTTGGTGATTATATTTTTATATCTAAAATTCCTAAATGCATTGCCTTTGTAGTGTACTTAGTATTCTTAATACCAAATGAGCCTAATTTCTTTGGATATGTTGCATTTGTACTTGTGTAAGATAAATTACCATCAGGAAATTGTTTGAATACAATGAAGTAGCGATTGTGAGTGAATTTTATGTAAAAAATATTTGTTCTCTCTGAAATACAAATGTGTGAAAGATAAAATTGTTGTGTGCTGTTACTTTTCCCTACTGAAATAGTTCAATTCTGACATTTTCTATGGTGTTTATTGTGTTAATCCACAAGGCGAGAAAATGGTCCTTTAAGATAGTCATTATAATTTATGGCAGACAAAATATAAATCAAAATGCATTATCGAAATATTAATGTATTCTACCTGTTCTCTATGGAATTATACCTGCAGGGGTGTCAATGGGACCAAATTTAAGATCAGGAACATCATATGCAATCGAACCATTTTTGCCAAACAAGAAGCCTTGATGACATTGTTACAAAATTAACTCAGATCGTATTGCAGAAAATTCTTCAGAGCAGACTTAATCTACCATAACTTTGCTATTTCTTGAAATATTTTGATCAAATAACTTTATTTTGGCCAGAAACCATTGCTCTTTCAGGAATGATAAATTCGGAATTCCGGATAAATCAGGAAAATTGACACCCCTGTACCTGGTAACCTTAATTCCTGATGCTTTTGATTATCTGTACAGACCATTTCCATGTAATGTGGTTTATACGGACATAAGTCCCCTGCACATAGCAGATTTGTAAACTTCAGTAACTATACAGTCAAGCCTGTGTAAAGACCATCTGTTGTAACGGCAAGTGTCTCCATTGAAACGTAGTCTCAGGTTTTAAATTTCCTTGAAAATGGTTTGATTAGAAATAAAATTGTGGTCTTCGTTCGCAGGTTGTCTTTCACACATGTTTGACTGTACTATTAGTGAAACAAACTTTGTACAACAATAACCATATCATAATATAAACCAATTTTATAGTACAAAACGTGTATTTACAAGCAATTGCACATATAAACATCTCAAGATTCATTGGTCATAATCTATAATATTCTATAAATAAGTATATGCATAAAAAGGAAAATGCAATTCTCAAAAATACTAAAGAAAATAAGCATGACTTGAAATGATGGACGATATTAATTTCATACACATTAACTGAAAGCAATCGTACATATCCACTCATAGAACTAAAACATATCATACACTGATATCACTCATAGTCATACACTGATATCACTCATACACATAATACACTGATATCACACATACACTGATAGCACTCATACATATCATACACTGATATCACTCACAGTCATACACATCATACACTGATATCACTCATAGTCATACACATCATACACTGATATCACTCATAGTCATACACATCATACACTGATATCACTCATACACATAATACACTGATATCACTCATACACTGATAGCACTCATACACTGATATCACTCATACACTGATAGCACTCATACACTGATAGCACTCATACACTGATAGCATGTATACACTGATATTACTCATAAATATCATACACTGATATCACTCATAGTCATACACATCATACACTGATATCACTCATAGTCATACACTGATATCACTCATAGTTATACACTGATATCACACATACACTGATAGCACTCATACATATCATACACTGATATCACTCACAGTCATACACATCATACACTGATATCACTCATAGTCATACACTTATATTATGCATACACATAATACACTGATATCACTCATACACTGATATCACTCATACACTGATAGCACGTATACACTGATAGCACTCATACATATTATACACTGCTATCACTCATAGTCATACACATCATACACTGATAGAACTCATACACTGATAGAACTCATACACTGATAGAACTCATACATATCATACACTGATAGCACTCATACATATCATACACTGAGATCACTCATACACCGATAGCACTCATACATATCATACACTGATATCACTCATACACATAATACACTAATAACACTCATACATATCATACACTGATAGCACTCATACACTGATATCATTCATACATATCATACACCGATATCATTTAAAAACCTCATACACTTATATCATTCATACATATCATACACTGATAGCACTCATACATATTGTACACTGATAGCACTCATACATATCATACACTTATATCATTCATACATATCATACACTGATAGCACTCATACATATCATACACTGATAGCACTCATACATATCATACACTTATATCATTCATACATATCATACACTGATAGCACTCATACATATCATACACTGATAGCACTCATACATATCATACACTGATAGCACTCATACATATCATACACTGATAGCGCTCATACATATCATACACTGATAGCGCTCATACATATCATACACCGATAGCACTCATACATATTGTACACTGATAGCACTCGCCAACTGATAAGACATGTACACATCCACTGACATGTTATTTACAAATAAACACTGTGCAAATACACTTACTCATACTGTAAAACAACCTATTTTTTGCGCGCATCAAATTCCGTGGAATTCTTGAAAATGAAATTGTGTTGTGGATTACAAATAAAATGCTGGAATACTCTAGGTGTATTGGAATGTTAATTAATAGCAGGAGATTATATTTCATATTGAATCGACCTCAAAATAAACATAAATCTATCCCTCGTGAAAAGTAATGGTTTTACAGCGAGAATTACTAATTGGTATGGTTAGCATGGTACAAATTTTGATTGCATGTACATGCATAACTTTAATACCTCTGTCAGATATAATCTACAAGAACATAGTCTTACATCAAGCAAAGTCGAATGCATGTTAGAAACAATATATACATGTCCTCTAGTTATAATGTGTACCTGAATCAAAAGTGTAAGAACTAAGACACACTTTAACACTTTCAGATACCCATGGACATTGGCCAAGTTTTCACACCTATGGACCCAGCAAATGTTACATAGTCATTTTAGCAAAGTTCAAAATTTCACAAAAACCCTTTCCTTCATGATTTATTTGGTAGAGTTTGGCTCTTCTGGAGCAAGGTGTGTCAAAATCAGCCTTAAGTCATTAATACCAGTTTCGTCATTTTTCAGCACTCAGTCTCTGTTCAAAATGCCATGAGCATAATCGTATGTCTTCAGTACCTTCTTTGCATGTACTGTCCACCTCCCACTTTTCTTTCCATAGCCTTTGTAACCTGAAATGTTGTAATACAGTATCGGTTTATGTAACATACAAATCGGTCACTGTTAGCTAAGCAGTGAATGGGATTATGTCCGATATGTGTTTGTTGAGAACTATTCGAGTGACGCCTAAATAAGTTAAAGTTTGCTTTTCAAGCAATTGCTAATTTTTCATAGGAAACCTTTGTTGTGTCATTAACCTTCACACCTGGGATCATGGTGAGTGGATTATTAATCACTTCATATGATTATAACTTTTAGTTTGAGGCTAAAACACTATTGCAGGGCTCAAATTCACAATGTTTTGGTAAAGAGATGGGTACCCAACTCATCAACAGGAGCGGATACAGGATAAGGGGTTGAGGGGGTCACACGTACATGTATTTACCTCACCCCCCCCCCCCCCAAGAAAGCGTGCAAGCTGAGCGTGCTAGAAAAAAACTGTTTATCTGAGCAAAATGTCATACAACCTCATTCTCTATCTTTTAGAAAAATGATTATGCGAGCAAGAAAAAATGCATTTTTATTTGAGCAGCATGCTCCACATACACGTTCGATACAGATAACATTAATTGATACAATGATAGTATGACTGCAAGCGAATTAGCAAGACTTAATGCATTGTTTATCTGAGTAACATGCCCGAAATATTCACTGGAAAAACATCATAGTTTTCTCAAGTAAGTTTTCTCAAGTAACTACCGAAAAAAACCTCATTGTCCCCTTGATAAGATTCATTCAAGATATTCATAATGCTAGCGAAGCAAGCAAGAAAAATAATTACTCATATCTTAGCAGCATAGCCCAGATTACAGTAATTGACTTGATATATACTTGTCAAAGTCACCTAGAAAAATGCAATGTTTATCTGAACAGCATACCCTTCGATGGCAAATGTTTGCTTACTGATTTGTTGTTACATTCAAAATATTACAAATTGCATAGACTCCACAGATTTTAGGGGGTGCATGCTGGGTCCCCCTCTAAATTAGCTAGTGATCAAACACTAAGCTCGGTACAGCACATGATTTACCTTATGCTGGTGTATTTGTGATCCCTAGACTTATACTTTAAAATAGCTTTGCTTCCTGATGACAATAACACAATTAAATTGACACTATGGGAAGACTGCAATCATCATGATCCTGATTTTGCAGTTATTTGTTGATGATTACAATGATTAATCATACCTTTGTATCCCATCTTCATTGATAATACATTCTCTATCCAGATTCATATTAAGGTCTACAGCAGCCAGAAGGTTCCTACATCTGTACACAGGTGGAGAATATAAGAGCCTTTTAGAGCAATAGTTGTATGTGTTCAAAATCTGCTGAACTCCTGAAATATGAAAAAAAACATTTGCATACAAATTATATAAGCAAGATAAACTTAACTGAATCAAGTGTGGAACATACAGAACAAACTACTGTACAGAAGGATATGTTGGTTCCTGCAAAATTCTCTCACCAAAATTCAAGGACTATCCAAGGATTTTTTCAAGACAAAATATGTATTTTCAAGGCATTTTCTCAAACATTTACAAAGGTTCAATGGCACAAAAATGTCATTATGCACTGCAATTTTATACACTTTTTCTAGTGACATCACACACAAGAATACCTTATTGAGTTCAATTTATTACGATTAATTTCCAGTGACATTTGCACCCATACATTAAATTTTTGAGAAAAAAGAGTGTCTGGTTCATTTTTTACACAGATGATGTGCCATTTTGTCAACATCCATAAACTTGAATGGATATTCAAGGCCATTTGTCTGAATTCAAGGATTATCAGTTGAATTCAAGTACCATTTATACATTTTTTTAAGGTAGCACTTCAAGTACTTTTCAAAGTTTGAACCAAATTCAAGGACTTTTAAAGGCCTGTGCAAACCTTGGATTTAGTAAAGGAAAATAATAAACCATTACCACAAATTGTATGCATCTGTTTGATTCTTTGCATGAAAACCAGAAATAATTCACTATATCTCTAGTCCACTAACAAAATTCTGGTGTTTTTTTCAACCAAAATTATAGAACTGTCCATCATGATTGAGTGAGCTAAACATATTTTCAAACATGTATACATTGTTTTGAGTATCAACTTCACTTGGACTTATCAAAGTGTATCTGATAGAGCAGCAGATCTACTATCATGAAAGGTTGAGGTTAATACAATATCAAAAAAAAAATCAGTACATGATACACACATTGACAGAGCATTAACTTGTCACCTTATGCTTTTGAATGCTTGGCAAACATGTTATTGTGTTTTATCACATATATTACATGCATGTCTTTAACAAGTAGAGAAGTATTCAGTTGTTTGTTGTAGAGCAAATTAGAACTGGTTGACAATTGAATCAAGAATTCTGACCGTTACATAAACGTCTGAGACAGTGTTAACAATATGACCCCCAATACATTACAGACACTTATACTTACAGATTTGCTGACAAGACAAAACTAGGTTCATACTCAGCATCATCCAATCATCATAGTTAGATTCATGTAGAGTGATATCAATGGAAACACTGAAAACAACAACAAAAAGAATGTCTCAATTAATGTTTCCGTAATTATGAGACTAAAATAGCAACATATGTAACGTAAAATTCAAGTTTCCATGACCTTATTTATAACTTAATGTTTCCATGACTTTCAGACAAAAACACTTTCTACCAGAAATTGAAAATCAGTATTTAAGCTGGAGGGCAAAAAGTCAGACACTGGCAACACTCATTCCAACCAGGCGAGAACAAAAAACATAAAATGCACAATGCCCAACACACAAACCAGAATATGATCCGCCCAAGACCCATCTGTCTTATAGCCGAACAAACCGATTTCAGCATGCAGAATTTCAGAAGCTGAATCATTCAGCTATTAGACCACTCGGTCTGGGGCTGATCATCAGAATGCCCATGCTGAATGACCCAGCTCAAACAACATATGATATTTTCTTAGCAACATGTTCAAGATTGTGATATTTAACACTTATCTAAAAAGGTAACTTCTATGTTGAAGTCTTTATTTATTTGAACTGAACATTTATAATTGAGATAACTAAGCAAAGTAAGAATGGACTGTGATGGAATGAACGTCATTACCCTGAACTGCTTTCATCAGACTGGATTGTTTCTTCATCCGACATTTCTGACTTGTCTCTGAAAAAGAATATTTGGTATCTTTTCAATATATTCTGTATCAGCAACTTCTCCACATGTGGATTGTGGAGGAAAATAAAAATATGTCACATAATGCTATTGTAATGCAGTTTCCATCAATTGATGTAAATTTAGTTTGTAATCATTATGACATTGTTGTTAGAGGAAAGCTAGAATAAGAACTCTTTCAGTGGTCCCTAGGTTAGGTTAGTGAGATGAATTCCAAACCCATAAGTGCTGGTTCGATTCCAGAAGTGACAGGTCATACACTTCCATGACATAAATGTTAATTTTCCTCCACATGTGGAGGTTGTGTATTCCTGTTTGAATTTTTCTCCACATGTGGAGAAGTTGCTGAATTCACTTTAAAGGTACCAGTGGAACATAAAATTGTGAAATATTTCTTATCCATTTATGAAGCCAGTAAACATGGACATTTTTCTCTTAAACATAATGTGTTGGAAAATTAAAATAAAACAAGAGACACATATGCCCCCATGGCAGCCCAATAGTCAGAAATGGTGAAGGTCACACTCACCAGAGCGTTCTTAGGTTATTGAATGGAAAAACAATTTGGTCTACCGACCGACTGATCATCATGTGCAAAGCAATATATACACCCTCTTCAAAGATGGGGTGGGTCATAATTAGTCGATTTAACATATAATATTCAAACACATTATAATTAAGGATACATTTTATCCAATTGACCAATTATGCAACCTTCGAATGAAACAAACAACAAATAAATACCTTTTATCTGGGATGAATAACTATTCGGTTCCAGCTTTTATGAACCACCAAGTTATGACCAACTTCTGTCAGGAGATATTTCTGATACAGGCAGGTTACATAGTGCCTGTACTACTGTAGTTTTATAAGCCAGTGAACCTGGTGTTGCCTGTGTTAGGTTTTGAAGGCCACATGGAACAGGGTGACTGCTTGAACTGTTGGAATAGATGACTCAGAGTCAGGGTAGTAGTAACAATTTGCTCAATAGTTGCTCATCAAGTCTGAAATATATGAATGTTCTTCAGAATCCTGTTACTGATAATAGGCCTATATCATATGGCTATTTGTGTTCATATTTTATAGGAAGTGGCTAGCTAGAGATCCGGTTACCGGATCTCAATACAATGCTTGTAGTACAGGCTTGAGGTCCGGTAACTTATTTCATATGTATAAACCACATATTTTATGTTGTGTCAAGAATTTCCATGACATAAACAAGTGTTTACCTTGTTGTACAGGTTTAATAGTATTTGACAGAAATGTTAATCATTGACTGTGAATAACAGTGATCTGGAGTGTTTCTTCAGGCCTACACGTAAACACAAAATATTGATCTGTGTTGGACAACAAGTGATGCGAGAACTAATACACGTTTAGAAGGACTTAAAGTCTAGAGCCTGAGGGGTACCACACATAGTATTTCGGTCACTTTTACACAGACACACCGACAGTACCACAACCTCTGCAAAGTCTCAATAAAGTTATATGCAAGATCAACCCATCCATCAAGAAATTATCTTAAAATGAGTTAGTATTAACATGACATTTTGTGTTTAAAATATGACAACATAAATAATTTATTTGAAATCAATTAATGGACCTCTAGCCTGTCCTACAAGCATTGTCTAGACGGCTGGTTACCGGACCTCCAGACTCCAGGTCTAGATGTCCGGTTACCGGACATCTAGCCACTTCATATTTTATAATCAAAAGAAATTTACATGACAAATCTCAGTCTTAACTTCATGAAGGCATTCCTTAAATAAACTATGGACATAAATGAATAACCACATATAATTCCATGAATAAACATACAGTCAGGTTATAATAAATTTATAGAAAAACTCAGTTCGAAAAAACAAGTGAATTGAGAAATGTCAGGGTATAGATATTTAATTGAATAGCTCCTGGAAATGTGAAGTCCATGAGATGAAGAGTCTGATCATAGTCAAACCATTTCGACGCAATCTATATACAGGGATGCCTATATGTAGTGGCTGGACCGTCAGAATTTAAAGCAGCCACTTGCAGACAGCTTATCTGTCTAAGTCTGATCAGTGATCGAGCGTCGGGTACGAAATTGCCAAGGACGGCACTGGTTCGTGCAATTTTCAAAGCGATACATGTATATATAGAGCACTTGTATAGTACAATATTGCTGAATTAAACAAATATATACATATGAGCCGTTACGTTGATACGGGCATGCATCTCACAATTTAAGACGAATTTTGTTTTCGCTACCTGTCACTGTCACAGTGTCAATCAGAGATCCTTGACGAAGTTCGCGTCGGACTTCAGCGACAATCGACTTTTCCAGTGTATCCATCAAATGAATAATCTCCCGATATGGACACAGGCCTTACCAAAGTCCCGCATATAAGCATGGTTCTGTCTTTTCTTAGCAGATTCCGTCACAACTGGCTTTTTGTTGTCACATCATCCGCCATTTTTGTTGTGTATGACGTAAATCTCATTAATATTCATGTTCCGTGGGTCACATGATTCTCGAATCGGTAATGTCCGGAGCCTCGTCGTGTTACTTCGGTAATTTCCGCCACTTAAAAAAACTGCCAGTTTTTTTAATTTTACGAATATTTAAATTATTTTTTCTGTTACTTGCAAGCAATTTTCTTTTGATTTTATTGTTTCATTCTGCCTATTTAGTGATGAATTAACTGTCTGAAATGTGTTTTTTGTCGTTCATTGACGTAAAATATGCGCCAGGAATATCTTTAACTGGATGTAGACTGTAGAACCGTGTCTCATATTTCCATGGTATCGGATATATACAGTTGGGTGGACCACCCACACAATAAGCACATGTTAATAAGTGCACTATCACTTATCTTCCATCATTTCAGGAAAAAATACATAAAGTATATTAACAAAAAAATTAACTTAATCAAATTCTCCTTCAAAATATAGTGCATTTTCCTAGTTTTTCAAAGCAGATTACTTGCTAAACCACAGTAACAGCTTGATACATTACAGCTTATGATTGTTACATTGTCTTCTATCGTTGAGGACACCTGCCTAAACATTTTGACTTGATTTCTAACAAATGAATGTCATGTAGGTGGTGCAAAGAACCGCTCACATCGGATACTATGGAAATATGGGTACTGGTATCCGCTCTATATTTATAGATTTGAGTAGGGTTTTTCGTAACTTTATTTTGTTTATGTTTTAGCCCGATATAAACATTGAATTAGAATAAACTCATAATCCGAAGATGCCTTCTATCATCTAGTGACAGGCTGAATAACCAGTATGGACATTTTATCTAAGTTTATAGTGAAGTACTGTGGAAATACGAGACATCAGTATATGACTGTACGATGAATTGAAATTGATGCCTTCTGTGCAAGAAGCTTAATACTGACATGGACCAGGTTAATAGGTTTGGACAATACATATCACATGTATATTTATCTCTCTTTTTACAGTATTCATCTCCATACCTGTGAAAGGGTCAGCCAATGCTCATCTGGTCTCCAGCTCGTTTATTCCCTAGATTATCTGGCCCTAAGCTCTTCCTTGGACTGGCTTTCATGGATGGGTTTGCTGCTTCTGCCGTCTTTATTGATTGATTGAAAGTTAACATTTGGTACATTAACATTTCGTATATTAAAGTGAAAATACTTATATTTCAGTCACTGTAGTTCCAGCACTTAACAAAGAGATTGAACCAATCAAACCTTTTGATAGGGGAAGTCATGCTGATTTGGCATCGGAGTTCAAGGTTGAAACACGCTTTGACAACATTAAAAAATATGACCACTATGAAAGTGGGTGAGTAAATTTATTTAAATGACATTTTTTGGCTAATCAAACTTCTTTAGATAATGTTCATCCATAGTTTGAAACATAAATATACCAATGAAATACTGCTGAACAAAGAGGTAAATAGCACCATTATGGTGGTAAAATAATCCTCTCCTAAACAACCCTCTCTAGAACAACCCTCTCCAGAACAATCCTCTCTTGAACAATCCTCTCCAGAACAAGCCTCTTTGGATAAGCCTCTCTGGAACAACCCATCCTTGAACATCCCTCTCTAGAACAACCCTCTCCAGAACAACCCTCTCTTGAACAACCCTCTCCGTAACAACCCTCTCCAGAACAACACTCTCTAGATTAATCTTCTCTGGAACCACCCTCTCTAGAACAACCCTCTCTAGATCAATCCTCTCTGGAACCACCCTCTCTAGAACAACCCTCTCTGTAACAATCCTCTCAAGAACAACCTTCTCTGGAACAACCCTCTCTAAAACAACCCTCTCTGTAACAATCATCTCAAGAACAACCTTCTCTGGAACAACCCTCTCTAAAACAACCCTCTCCAGAACAACCCTCTTCGGAACAACCCTCTCTTGAACAACTGCCTCTGGAACAACCCTCTCTTGAACAACTGCCTCTGGAACAACCCTCTCTTGAACAATCCTCTCCAGAACAACCCTCTCTGGATCAACCCTCTCTTGAACAACCCTCTCTGGAACAACCCTCTTTTGAACAACCCTCTCTTGAACAACCCTCTCCGAAACAACCCTCTCTAGATCAACCTTTACTTCACTTCATATCAGGTAGCCTAACCACACCCCTTGAATTGCTTGCCCTCACCTATTGCACCTTATAAATGAATACTAGTATGTTAAGTCTTCTTTCTCTTTTCAGTGAGGTACGTCATTGTTCTGTGAAAGGTTTTAGTTCCTTTGTTACAGATCTTGCAAATGAAAAAAAGAAGTTTTGCCATACAACAGGCATGCTTCTTGATGAGGTAAGTGGACATTTCATGAGCTGACCAATGACTGTTAATAATAACTGCATTGTTAGCTCACCAGTCACAGAGTGATCATTCTTCTATACAGGGGTCCTTTAATTATGCTCCCTGAAAATTCGGGGGACATATAGTTGCCGCTTTGTCCGTCCGTCCGTCGTTCCGTCCGATATTTTTGTCCGGACCCTAAGGTGGATAGATCTCAATGAGTAGAAGTGCAGTGCACAAGAACCACAACTCTACATAACTTATTTTTGGAGTTATTGCCCTTTGTTTTTTTTCATACTTAGCTTTTGTCCGGAGCCTAACTCAAAAAGTATGTGAGGTATCATCATGAAACTTCATAGGTGGATAGATCTCAATGAGTAGAAGTGCAGTGCTCAAGAACCACAACTCTACATAACCTATTTTTTGAGTTATTGTCCTTTTTTTTCATACTTAGCTTTTGTCCGCGACCTAACTCAAAAACTATGTGAGGTATCATCATGAAACTTCATAGGTGGATAGATCTCAATGAGTAGAAGTGCAGTGCACAAGAACCACAACTCTACATAACCTATTATTGGAGTTATTGCCCTTTGTTATTTTTCATACTTTATTCATACTTAATTCTTGTCCAGGCCATAACTCAAACAGTAATTGAGATATCAATTTGTCTCTTTATAGGTGAACATATGTCATTGACGTGCAGTGCAGTGCACAAGAACCATGACTCGTTGGTCCCGAATATTCTTATTCATGTTTTAGTACGTTTTTACCCCTCGGATCCGGAACCCCTCCACTCCGGACACCGGACAAAATTACGAGGATTTATCATATATTTGCTCTAAAATTGACCCCTCGGATCCGGACAATCGATTTGAACATTGCCCAGGCCAATGTTTTGACAGGTGTCAATGTGTTGTATAGTCGCATCATCGTATATGCAATTAAAATAATCCGATCAATTAACAGTTGTAACATCAACAATACGCAGTGTCGGTGTGTGCTTGTTTTATCGACACGGGTGTGAAAATCACAATTTGGGACAATTAAATATTATCATTTTAAAAGCGCTAATTGACAGCGTTTATTGGCCTACTCAATTAATTAAAAGACTATTGCTGCGTTGTTTTGTCTACACGGAGGTAAGTTGAATCAAATACAGGTCCCCTTAATTTTGAGAAGGTCGTTATCGACATCAAAGGAAAACAAATTCGGACGTTCTCAGTTTGGATAAATCTACGAGTGAATGCAATAAAAATCTATCAAAATGCATTTGACGGATAGTCTTTTACAGAATTTCATATGAGAATCATGTCTGAGCCTCCGTCAAAACGTCGTAAGGTTGAAATCGACCTTGAAGCTAAAGTAAAATTGATCAGAGAATATTTTTCTGTACCAAAACCAACAATGAAGGTGTGTAATCAATTACAAGTATCGAAAAATAGAAACCCCTCTAATCCAGACACCTCTCTAATCCGGACTTTTTGTCTGGTCCGGACAAGTCCGGATTAGAGGGGTTCCACTGTACTTAATTCTTGTTCAGGTCATAATTCGTACTGTACGAGAGATGTCAATTTGAAACTTAATAGTTGAATAAATCTCATCAAGTTCTAGTGCAGTGCCAAAGAATCATAACACTCTTTTGCATATTTCTGGAGTATTTTTTCTGTGACAAACATCCCACGGGGAGCATCACCCGTCGCTGACGGCTCTTGTTCCATAATAATCCAGAAATCAGGATTTTCTGCACTTTTCTTTCTCTTCATTGATTTTAATTCTGCCCTTGACAGAACAAATGTCTATTTGCTCGTAAGGAGTTCAACATTAATGGAAGATAAATGGATAGGTAATGGCATCAGGATTGGGCATTATGCTTCTGTAGGACCCCTGTCTATAGTAAACAACCAGGCTAAAGTTCATTATTTTGAATGCTATCCAAAGATTATTTATTCTTGAAACTTACAATAATTAATTATTAGTCCCCTACCGGTTTTTGACCGGAGGGGACTATAGGTTTGCCCTCCGTCCGTCAGTCAGTCCGTCCGTCAAACAATCTGGATCCTGACATAACTCAAACAGTTTCCAAGCTAGGTTTATGAAACTTGGTATGTGGATAGGGGGCAATAAGAGGATTAGGCACGTCTAAAAATATTTTGATTCGGACAAAAATTGTGGTTGCTATGGCAACAGAAAGAGTGAAAATATGCCCAACTCTGGGTCCTGCCATAACTCAAGCAGTTTCCAAGCTAGGTTTATGAAACTTGATATGTGGATAGGGGACAAAAAGGGGATTATCAGCAGTTGCGTTAGCGTGCGTACGGGCGTATATTACGCCAGGAAATCGGCCGTGTACGCCGGAAATCAAACTCTCGTTCGTACAGCGTACGTCAATAAAATATGTTATACGCCGATAATCAATACGCAGGACGTCCTGTTGTGTAAACTTCAGACGGTGAAAGCCGCATCAGACTGATTTCATTAATCACGCTAGATCATTGGCCAATCGATAAACGTTCGCTCCGCCCACCGATTGTCAGCTAATTTGATTGACGGCCAGATCATGCGTACTGTACATAATAATGTACGCGATCGCTGCGGTAATCAAATTCACCAAAGGTGTGTAAAACGCGACGCGCTAATAATCTCGTGTAGAGACAGATAATTGTGTAGTTACAAACCGTTACGTAAACACGTATGCTTTAATTGATTTGATTGAATTATCGATTTTATTAATTAATTAAAAAAAGACATGAGTCAAAACGTATGTTCTGCAAATATCGAGTTTAAAAAGAATATTTACCTTGTAATTTATATTCCGCGCGTTTACATAAATCCTAGACACAAAATATCACAACTCTAACATACTTTTGCCAACGTTCGGTGGGCAGTTTCATCAAACGAGCTTGCGGCATCAACGAATGTCTACGTTAAGGACGTTTGATGTGACCGACACGCTTCCCTTCAAAGGTGCGGGTAGTGCCTCGGTGGTCTTTGATCGTGCGGCATGCGAATTTATCCCGTAAACTGTATGCGATACACGTGTGTTAAATTTGAGGAATTTATTGATTGACGCAGCGAATTTTTTTCTGAATTTGCAGAGCGCGAACATTAAAATCGTTTAAATGACGTGGTGTTCGGAAGCATTAAATGGTGCTGGTACTATTCGAGTTTTAACACATTTTGTGGCATTTAAACAATAGCAATTAAGATATGAGTTTAGGTGCATAAATTACTGCAAATGACCGGAAAAAGAACGACTTATATGACATACAAGTTGCACTATTTCGGATGTGTACATATCTTCGGATAAACTCGTGTTTTATTTTAATCAGTCATACATTTTGGCTTCTATTATTGTAGGAATTCAAGTGTGTTATTAGTACTTTTTGAACATCTAATTCTTAACCCTATACTCCATAGGCATACCTCAATTTTCAATAAAATATGTATCATGTTCAGAAATAAATTTTCATTGTTTACCTCATGATAGTGTATATACATCTTGCTGATAATAAGGATGACCAATTAAAATGTTTATAAACAGGCTACTAGTATATGCCAATGTAGCAAAGGGTTAAAATGAATTGTAAATATGCTTGAACCAGTACACTGAACTGACCATAGCATTGAGCAATCATACATTAGCTGGATTGATCATATATCAAAACAATACACAGTAACACATATTAAGTAAAGGGTTAAATGGGCTCTAAGTACAGATAAAACATTTCATGAATGTAATCTGAACTTAGTAACAATGGTTGGACATTCCTACATACTGTTGGATGGCACTACATTACTGATTGTACACGCAGAGTTGATGTTCGAAACTTGGGACTTCCGTAAAATCATACTGGGACTTCCCAAATCAAAGGTCAGGAAGTCAGGACTTCCTGAAATTTAGCCTTAATGCAGGGCCTGGGATTATGCACGTCTAAAAATATTTTGATTCTGACAAAAATCGTGGTTGCTATGGCAACATAAACATTGAAAATGGCCTCAAACCGGTCAAAGGGATTTGACCCGATAAAAATATCTTTCACATCTATACTATGAATACATAAGACGGGGGTCTTTCTTTATGACTGGCTCTCATATACCCAACTCAACATTATGTCCAATATTTTAAACAAGCCGAATACAATCATTTAGGTTGTACTGCACACTTCAAGACAATTTAATATTATACATAAAAAATACAACTTTTATCAATACACGTACACAATGTCGCCTGTGTC
The DNA here is from genome assembly GCA_947247005.1 of Spisula solida. Taxonomy (NCBI): domain Eukaryota; kingdom Metazoa; phylum Mollusca; class Bivalvia; order Venerida; family Mactridae; genus Spisula; species Spisula solida. The sequence continues at coordinate 16,098,993 of OX365958.1, forward strand.
GAGCATAGAATGTTCACAAAATGGGTAAAACCCGGTTTGACGACATAACCCTGCACAGACAGAAACTAGAAAACGGCCTTCGATAAAGAAGAGAAATCATTATTTACACACGATCTCAGGAAATTAGTATGGCGATTTGGTAGAGGCACGGATATACACAGAACACGCGGATATACACAGAACGGATAAGCAGGTCTAAAAATAGCCTAGTTATGACCTGACTACCCATAATGCATTGCGCGCTTCGGTAAGCACGATAATTGTGAACATGACTTATCCAAAAGAAATCTTTTTTTCGTGTCAAAACCACAAAACTAAGTGGTTTGATCATTTTCAACAAATAGAGGACACCCCAAAGATCACAAAAAATATTGATTTATAAGAAAAACAGTCGTAAATAAGTTTCCTTAGGGGTTTAAAAAAGTAAATATTGGAAGCAATCCAAAACCCGTCGATTGAAAATTTATCGATCAGGATAGGTCACAGAAAATGTGGTCTATGTCTCAATTGACAGATGAATCGTCCAAACTATCTATACAAAAACTTTCCAAACACATAAGGGAACAAATAAATTCCCATCTTTGCTTATTTTGACGAAGAGTTGCTTTAAATGAAAACAAATATCTCATTGACAAATTAGGCTGAATTTAGGTTAGAAACCACCAAATAAATTTGCTCTTTAGTTCAATGTAAAGTTACAATAGTAGGCCCAAAATTTTTACATCTTTTAGTCTATGGCCAGCAGGAAGACATACATCATTTTAAAGATGTACCTTTAAGCTTCAAAATAATACAATAAAAAAGGGGGGTCATGTATCTTCTAAGAAAAAATTTGGCCATCAAACATGGTCTACCTATTTTTACTCATGTCCGGACTGATTCAATCCGGGTTTTACCCTATCCTACTTTCACTTTGGTATCAATGTAATAATACCAAGATATTCCAGATTTTCCAGTTTTACTACATAACATACATATTTACAATGCATTTAAACTCAATTTCATCACTCCAGTTCACTCTTGTCAAGAAATATCCCCATTTACAGGCAAGCCAAAGTTTTTTAAAGGACTACTTGAGTGTATCACCATTTGGCCCGCGTAGGCATTTGGTGGTTCTTTACCTTGATGAAATAATCCAAGATGGCGGCGGCTAGCAGGGAAAAATAGCGCCAACTTGAGAATCTCGCCAAGTCTCGTTAAGTCTCGTACAAGTAAGCCGATCGCGATATTTCATTCCAGTATGGCGGCCTACATAGGAAATATAGTGGGGGTCGAATGAGTTGCTTTTCCGTCTAATGTATTTCCGTGTGTCTAATGTATTTCCGTGATGATGTATTTCCGTGGTAGAGGATAATCAATTTTTTTTTGTATCTGCCCCATTTGATGTCGAATTAAGACTTCACAGTTAATTGGTACAATAATAGGTTGGATACAAAAATGTGTGAATATTTAATCGCTATGCATGCATCGAAAATTATTTTATACCTTATTCAAGTTCATAGTCGTATACAATACACGAGTCATATAAATGGTGTTGTTCTTTTACGAGCGAAACATTATAATAATAGAATTATGACAACCCAAATATAAACAGTACGATATTGCCCCAGATCTCGAGTGGGACCTGTACTAAACTGGAAGAAGAAGAAGGTATAAAAAGTGTAAATGTTTCTAACTCGATGTAGATTCTATTATTTAGTTGTGCATTTATGTGTTTTATAATGCCTTATACGGTTAATAATATTTTATTACCTGACTATTCGTGGAAGGTCGATAAATATCTAAAAAGATCATACACGAAGTGACTGCAATCTAGTATCAAGGCCTAGGTCACACTGAGGAATTCCTCATCGACGATGAGCAGTTACACATAGTTTCCCCGATGCTATTGCAGAACCTATCACCGAAGCTCCTAATTGTCTGTGTCATCGGGAGTACAACCCCGACGCAGTGGGATCGACGTATAACGTCGGTAACACATCGGGAGTTCTCTCGATGCCTCCCGGTACCCATTCTCGTTCACCAGAGTATTCTTCGTCCGAAACATAGTCTGGGAACTTGACTAACCACTGATGTATGAGGATGCCCGGTACCCCGAATCATCCCCGATAAATATTAACGAATATTTGCAATGGGGACTAAATTCCAAGAATGCGAATTTGTCGCCGAATGTTCGCCTATCATTTAAATATCACGAAATTCTTGAAACTTCCGCGAAACATCGCCGATGTGTCGGAGAATCCTCTGGGAATCCTCGTGAAATAAGTTATTATCGCGGAAGCATCCACGATCATTGCGTCGGGGATGCCTCCCCGAGATATCCCCAAGGCAGTTGGACCGACGCACAAAGTCTGGAAAACATCTGGATTCCCGATCCCTCCGATTCCCTGTTCCCGATGCCTCCCGAAGCTCATTAATTTACATCGCCAGTACATCGCCGAGGCATAGAATGCTCAGTGGGACCTATGTCCAGGATAAATGCTCTGGAATTGATATCCTGATAATAACGATTACATCGCATTTTTAATTAATCGAGACATGTAGCTCAATATAAGGTTGTAATCGAAATGTGACCTTACCATGACCGATCATCGTGAATTCCAGAGTCCAGCGATTTCCACTGAGGGTATATAAAATGTACGTAATATATCAATTAGCGATTATTTAATTTCTGAACATAACAGATCACGAAATAACTTGTGTGTGTCATTTCAAACACGTGCCTAATTTGCGTTTTAAATATCTACAATGTCGGTCTAAATAACCTTTTAGACATGCCAATTCATAAGAAATTCTAGATTGTGTACATGTTTCAAACTAATTTAGACCGGCTGTCATTTGAAGAATAATCATCAGTGAAATACCGACACATATTTGATGTTGAAAGTGCCGCAAAAAGCGCGCGGTATATTTCATGTTCAAAGAATATAAAGATCACACTGTGTCCGATGTCTGGGTTGCTGGTGGTGACAGGTCACGCAGGTGCAGGGGCGTGTATAATTTATTACAAGACAATTTGTATCAGCCAATCAATTACGTCATGAATTGAAATTATAGCCGTTATGAGCAGTTGAGTTAGTGCATGAAACGCATAATTAGAAATGGAAGTTTTAAAGTAGAAAAGTTTGTGCGTGAATAAAATATTACGTGGCCACGAAACTCTTATGAATGAACACAACATTAATTGTTAATAATTGGGGGTTTTCTCTGTCGCTTGACTGTGACTGATATGCTGTATACCAAATACACAACATGACAATATGATCAATTATCAATAAACAATTAAGAAATAAAGAAAACTCATTATAGCGTTTTATTTATGTGCAATGAGATTACACATTTCCAAATTACGACATTTCAGGCACGATTTTTCTATGTTGGATGTTGTTGAAAAAAATTTACTCTCTTATAAATCTAATGGAATTTATATTCACAATGGAAATAATTAATTAGGATTAACTCGGCATCCACAAATTATTGAAAAGGTCGGCAAGTTTACTTCAACTTTTTTTCTGACTTGCGTGGCACACTTATACCCTCGTCAAAATTTCGTATGGAGATATTCATTAAAGACGTATATTATTGGTCATATATTTCTCAGCATGTAGTCTCTGATTTATAAGATAAGTGGTATTTTTATACACATTGTCAAGATAATAATTATATAAACTGGGCATGACGTTTACCCCCTGAAGCGCATCTGTTAGTTACTGCCCTACTGTGGCATTTTAGAATACTGTAAAAGCAGAATATTTCGCGAGGGTTTAATTTTCGCTATATTCGCGAGTTCGATAAATTCGCGAAAATTGATGCTCGTGAAATTATTACCTTCAAATTAGCTTCAAATATGTTGAACTTCAATATTGATAACGGCTAAGTGACGCCATTACAATCTACTCGGGATTGATAAGATACTGACGACTACACTGATATATTAAATTTGTTTGATTGATATTAACAAAACGTTAAATATAAAACAGAAAATGTGAATATAAAATATTTCTGTCAAAAATCTAATTCATTTAGTAGTTCAATTGAGTAGTTCAATGATTGTGTACCAGTATAAAAACTCTGTCTACAGGTACAATGTTTAACACCCACGGCTATTGCTTGTTCCGATAAGCTCGGAAACAATGGACGGCATACAATATACTTTCACAGTTTTCTCATTACACAATGGTACGGTCTGGTTTGGCTTAATTGAGTACTAGTAAATACCAACAAGTTAAGCCAATCGGCCAATTAAGAATTCCATCGCTTGGATAGAGAACCGTTATATTGTACCAACAGTAGTCGTGATTATCCGAGTGATTATCACGCCGTGGCAACTAAATAATGCACCAGGGATATTGCCTAGAAAGTAGAATGTTATTTTTCTGAAATTTGAAATTCGCAAACATTAACCCTCGCAAACTACTTCCAAATTAGAAATTCGCAAAAATTTAGCCTCGCGAAAATAAATGCTTTTACAGTATGACACGCGCCAGTAATGCCCTTATCGGTATGTGGCCATTTTGTTTGTTAATTATTGAAGAAATGTGGAATGTGACGACATGACAACATATATTTTGCTTAGAACACATCACATTATAGTCATTACCGTCACTGATCACGAATTTAATCCAATAAACAATCGATAGTGGCCACTGGAATTTACTTATCTGAAGTGGAACATTTTTACATGTGTGCATCGATGACGTCACGCGGTCTCCAAATCAAGGGAGACAACCAGGTTGGATTTACGTTGACCTTTATTTATCGGCAACTTGATCGTTTAAAATCATCTTATGTATTGAAATTATGCTGATAACAAATACACCAAGTGTTTTATAGGATATATATCTATGGAAATTCGTTGTTATATTTAACATTTTAATTTTCGTTGTATTTGACCTTTAAGCATTCTGTATAACTTGTGTGTTAAGTGATGACAATTGTTGCACTCTGTCGAGTCAATATTTTAACCAGGGAAAGCAATCCACATTAGTCTGTTTTAATGTTTTGATAGAGAAATCATTTCGGATTAATCAAAGTTTTTTGGGAGTGTAAGTTCCTTAAGTGTCAGCTCCTGTCAGTCCCCTACGGGTTTTGGACCAGAGGGGGCTATAGGTTTGCCCTCCTTCCATCCGTAAGTCCGGACGCACTAATGGCCACTTGTCGGGTAGGAGAGAACAAAAGAAATACCCAATAAATGCCCATTCTTGAGAACATTCTATTCATTCCGTAAGTCTCTTATTGGTTAGTTTTTCTCTTGTTGGGTACTTTTTAACAAGGATGGCCGTCCGTCAGTCCGTCCGTCAAAAAACCTGGATCCTGACATAACTCAAAACAGTTTTTAAGCTAGGTTTATGAAACTTGGTACAACGTATGTGGATAGGGGGCAATAAGGGGATAATGCACGTCTTATCTTTTTTTGATGCTGACAAAAATTATGGTTGCTATGGCAGCAGAAACATTGAAAATTATTTAAATGTCATGGCTTCAAACCAGTAGGGGACTTCTGTATTGCTTGCTTTGCTTAGTGATTGGTTTTGACTAAGTTAAGCTTTCAAGAGCAAGACCACCTGATGCCAGTAGGCTTAATGAGTTGATGAATGTAGAGAAAGACTGCAAACTTAGACTTTTGAGAATGTTTGATTCTTAGTAAGGGTTTGATGTTAAATCTTTGAATGTTTTGTATGTTACAGTCACTTGTGGCTGAAAATAAGAGGTACGAATTTGGAGTGAACTACCGGCCTGTAGAGGAGACGGTGTACTTTGGTGGATACGGGAAAGTCAAAAGGTGCAAGGATGAGAAAACAGGACGCAAATTTGCAGGTAAGAAAGTGGACAAGAGAGGCAGCCATGTAAATCAGATTTTGTTGTAAAAGTTTCGGGTATTACCAGTAAAGGAGTGAGCTTGTCTGTTGGTTTCTAGATAATAACTTATAATAAGTTAGAAATCAATGATATACTGTGATGAATTTGCTGTATAGGTAGCTTATGTGTATACACCGTTCAAGTTCGAAAGTGGGGGTGGTGGGGTCAAGGTCACTGTTAATAAAAATAGAAAATCTGTTTCCAAACTATAACTTTAGTTAGGAATGAGATATGATTGTGATAAAACTTGCTGTATAGGTAGCTTTTGTGGATATGCTGCTGGTGGTTGAAAGTGGGGCCAGTAGAGTAAAGGTCAAGGAATGAGATAATTTGGTAGCTTTTGTGATTGAAAGTGGGGGTGAGGGGGTCAATGTCACTCTTTCTAAAAAATAGAATACTAATAACTTTAGTTAGAAATGAGATATTTTGTTGAAATTGTCTGTAAAGGTAGTTTGCGTGAAGATTAAACAACATATATCAAGTTGTACCTGGTTGTTAAACTTACATGAAAACATGGTCTCTGTGACAATACGATACTGTATATTTTTTAGCTCACCTGCCACAAAGTGGCAAGGTGAGCTTTTGTGATTGTTTTTTGTCCATCGTCTGTCAGTCCGTCCATCCATCCGTTAGACTTTTCACCGTTAACACTCTAGCACTTTAAATTTTGCTTTGATCTTCACCAAACTTGGTCAGTAGTTGTACCTCAACGAAATCTAGGTCAAGTTCGAAGTTGGGTCATGTTGTGTCAAAAAATAGGTCAATAGGTCAAATAATAGGAAAACCATGTTAACACTCTGGAGGTCACATTTTCGCTTTGATCTTCATCAAACTTGGTCAGTAGTTGTACCTCAATGAAATCTAGGTCAAGTTTGAAGTTGGGTTGTGTGGGGTCAAAAACTAGGTCAATATGTCAAATAATAGGAAAACCTTGTTAACACTCTGGAGGTCACATTTTGGTTTGATCTTCATGAAGTTTGGTCAAAATATTTATCTTGGTACACCTTAATGTCAAGTTTGAAGTTGGGTCATGTGGGGTCAAAAACTAGGTCAAATAATAGAAAAACCTTGTTAACACTCTGGTGGCCACATTTTTGCTTCAATCTTCATGAAGTTTGGTCAAATTGTTAATCTTGGTAACCTTAAGGTCAAGTTTGGGTCATGCGGGGTCAAAAACTAGGTCAAAAGGTCAAGTAATAGGAAAATCTTGTTAACACTCTGGAGGTCACATTTTTGCTTTGATCTTCATCAAACTTGGTGGTAGTTGTATCTCAATAAAAACCTAGGTCAAGTTTGAAGTTGGGTCATGTGGGGTGAAAAACTATGTCAATAGGTCAAATAATAGGAAAACCTTGTTAACACTCTGGAGGTCACATTTTTGCTTTAATCTTCATGAAGTTTAGTCAAAATGTTTATCTTGGTGACCTTAAGTCAAGTTCGAAGTTGGGTCATGTGGGGTCAAAAACTAGGTCAAAAGGTCAAATAATAGGAAAACCTTGTTAACACTCTGGAGGTCACATTTTTGCTTTAATCTTCATGAAGTTAAGTCAAAATGTTTATCTTGATGACCTTAAGGTCAAGTTCGAAGTTGGGTCATGTGGGGTCAAAAACTAGGTCAAAAGGTCAAATAATAGGAAAACATTGTTAACACTCTGGAGGCCTCAGTTTTGCTTTAACCTTCATCAAGTAAAGTCAATATGTTTATCTTGATGACCTTAAGGTCAAGTTCAAAGGCCATGTTTAGCAGGTGAGCGCCCTAGGATCTATGATCCTCTTGTTTGCTGAAGGGACAGCGAGTAGAAGAAAGAGTTGTGATACAAGGAATCCGAGTGCATTACCCTAGCTCATTCCGAATAGACTCCCTGGTTCTTTAACGTGCCCGATGTATAGCACCGATACACGCGAGACTACCTCTGGGTTTCCAACCAGTTCATCTCTAGTTGGATGGGAAACACTGAAAAGCGTTCCAGAAATGACCAAGTGTCCCGGCCGAGATTCGAACCAGGGACCTCTCGATCAGTGCATTATCCACTCGACCACCATGCCACCCATAAATAATAATTAATATTAATTGCTTAAAAAACATGGCCGCCAGGGTCGGGGCTAGTTTCTACTATATGGCTATATAGAAAACTTCTAAAATCTTCTTCTCAGAAACTGCTGGCCTGATTTCAGTTTAATTCCACAGGAATGTTCCCTGAGTGGCCCTCTACCAAATTTTTAATTTCTTTGTTGATTTGTTAAAAGATAAAGGCTGCCAGGGGCAGGGCTTGAACATGTTTACATAGGTACATGTAGACATGGTACTCAGGTGAGCGATCTATGGCCATTGCCCTCTTGTTTGGCTGACAAAGGCGAACAAATTTGTGTGAATTGTTAAGCCCATGCATCTGTACATGATTCAAACTGAGAACAGAAAAGCGGGACTTTTCACATTCAAATTGTTTGTGCCAAGCAGAGCGTTCAATGAAGAATTAAAGCGACAAATATCATGATTTTTTTAATGTAAAATTTGATAGCTTTTCCTGAACAAATGCTGGTTTGGTTCAGTTTTCATGTTTCTTGTACAATGTATATTTTTCAGATACACAGAGATAATTTCAATATGTTAGAGGCTCTGAAGCCGAAGCATGAACATGTTGTCAGTGTCATTGGTATCATTATAGAACAGCCATCAATATGGCTACTGTTGGATTGGGCAGGTAAATTGTTATATCACTTGACTTTGCTTGTATCCAGGTCAGTGTAACGGGTTATTTATTCTGATACTACACGTGTGTAGTATAAACTTCATATGACGTCACTTAATTTCCTAATTGACGTCATTTTATGCAGTGAATGACGTTATTTTTGGCGTCGTTCATATAGCGGAGTTGTTTTTCAAACTGATATGTGCGCTTTTTCATGTTTTTAGAGTCATATGATATAAAGAATCTAATTCTTGCCAATTGATACCTACGGAATATCACTGCAGTGTGTTGATAGGTTACTTGTGTAATGCTGTTTCTCGCTATTACCTTTATTGTATACAGTACAGCTCGCGCGACTTTTGCCTAACATGGCGCATCACCGCGAATGGGGTAGGAGTGATTTTCCACTTTCATCACCTAAGATCACCGCGATGCGTGAACATGAGTGAAATCACAATGTCGCTCGGAGTGAAATTGCCCTCGCGTTATCAGGCTTGATCGCGGAAATGAGCGACGGGAAAATCACCGCGATTCACCGTGATCACTGCGAATCGCGGTGATTTCGTTTTGATACAGGTAAGTACATTGTATATGAAGAGAATCTTCTGAATTGGCATTGAATTATTCTCGATTTCGGGTCCATTCCGGACAGTGAAAATAATCAGATGGTTTTTCATGTGCTAATTACATGTACATTTAGTTGTGTTTCACGCATTTTCGGTAACAAAATTGAGTGCTAATTGCATTACTCGTGAACAGCGGCACTGCTTCTTGTTTGTTTATATTATTTATTTCCGACACGTATTGAAGTGCAAAGTAGAATGTGGTGAAATTGTACTTACATAATAATTACATAAGTCCATTAATTAATTCCTTAAAATAATCCTAGAAAAAATATTGGTGCAGTAGTTTTCTCGTAAATAACACTAAAAATAACCATGTCAACATTTAGTTGTTTGACACGTACGCATGTCCGATTATAGGCGTATAAATCTGGGTAAATTTCCATTGCACCTGTTAACCCATTTCGATCTTTGGGCGTGGCGAGTCTCTTTGACGTCGGCTTGTGGTCTTTGATCGGCAAACATAAAACGTCATCGGCGGCAACTTCAGACGACTAGTCTACTAATGCAAGACGTCGTTTGTGAACTTTATTCACGTGATTGTCTGTGCGGTGCAATTGAAGACGTGCTAGGGAGGATATGAAAGAAAAAATGCCGCTCTGTGGAGGTCGGTTGTTTTAGACCACATGGTATTGACGCAAATTATGTTTGTGTGTGCAATTGTGTATATGAGATATAAGGTACTCGCACACACATAAAAACTGTACAGTCTGTCGTTTAAAGACAGTTGACTGTACATAACCACAATTTTATAAATTGCTATCGATTGAAACGTGGCGATTATTAAATTAAGATCGCTAAACAAAAATACGTTAAGTTTAGATCTTTGTTAGTATTTATTGCGAACCCTCAACATTAATTTATAAATCGAGTCCACAATATTTTTACGCACATGCCGTAATTAACAAGATGATAAAAACACTCGAACAGGGAAAGCAGCACTCACTAGTACACAGTGGACAGTCAGAAATTAACAAGCGGTCACTATGAGACAAGCCTATCCGGCGGGTGAATCGGCGCAAGAAAATTAAAAAAACTAACAAAGTAACAAATAAACTTTATTGCAAATCGGCAAACACAAGTACACGCAAGGTGGGTTTTCCAAAGTCCACCCGTCACGGTGGCGACGACTCTGGGTGGCAACGCAAAATATGCCACCGTGAACCCACCCAAATCCACATAGACTTTAAATTAGGGTGGACAGCCCATCGTGGCCATTGCCACCGTGACAACACGGTGGAAACACGATGTTTTGCGGTGGCAATAGTGGAATTCACAAACAATTAATTTTTACCTACAATGTGCACTTGTTTATTACAAGCGTATAATTGATAGTAATTGACACCCCTGTGTAGCCCTTGATATGCATAAAGTTCACAGGTGTGACCTAGTGCGTAAGTGTCACTGGAAGATATATATATATATATATATATATAGATATATATATATATATATATATATATATATATATATATATATATATATGCTGGCAGTGCGGGAGTTTAGAGGCCACAAAAATGCTTCAGTGTTAAAACCCACCACAAAATTTCGTAATCAATTATTTTATTTTTCAGTCCCAACCTAAGTATTCCTTACTAAAATTTGCGACAGAAGCAGGTACTCGTTTGTACGATCCATAGCAACGGCGTTACGTATACGTTCGCCTATAGCAACGTATACGGCAGCCTACGTGCGTAGATGTACGAGCGAGAAAATGGTGAAGTATTAATTAATAAAACGGGTGCAGGTTATGAAATAAATTATGAAAACATTAATTGAACGTATGTAGTCAACAAATAGCAGGATGTGGATGTTGACAAAAACGCAACTATAAATCACCATGCCCTTACTATTCCGATCAAAGACAGTCGTACCGACATTGTAACTTCAGAAGTCGCCGACAATCGGTAGATGAATAATACTCAGACGCTGCCGACCTGTATCGGGGTGAACTGACATCAAAGATATCGTAGCCGAAGTGGCCTTAGATGTTTATAATTGCTATACATGGTTACACATTGTAATATTCTCCCAACGGTTGAATCGAACTTTTAATATTCTCCCAACTGAACTTGACAAACGAAAACACAGCGACATATCGAGTGTAATTGTGTTACTTTGTGTCTTGGAAATACTATTATGAGTAGGCCTACGTGTAAAATATATTAGAAAACAGTATTAAAATATATAATTCCAAATATTAAACTCTATTGCGTCATATTGCTCGCTTAGTACACAACGAGTACACGTGCGACATTGTGAGTAATCGGTAATTGGCATATGCCGACGTCTGGTCAGTTGGTAATTTTAAACGATGTGATAAGCATTAAGACGTGTGTACATGGATTTGTTTTCCTTAACGGATGGATAACGTGTTTTGATATGACATTCCCAATTGTTAATAACGACTTGGATATAAAATTTGGAGTTAAATGCATCTCACCAAGTACATGTATGTAAGTACGGTGTTATTGTGTAATTACCGTCGAGAAAAAATGTTTACTGACGATTTCTAAATATTTTCTACTGCACATGTACATCAATTTAAACATTACAGTAGAACTTACCTGTATCGAGTGGATTCACCGCGAATCACCGACATTCACCGCGTTTTATCGGCATCACGCATCGCGGCGGTCGCGGTGACGGGTGATTGACTGACGAGTGGAATCACTCGGAAAATCGCGGTGATTTTCCACTCCAAGTCAGATTTGGTCGCAGTGACAAAGTGATTTAGGCAAAAATCGCGCGAGCTGTACTGTACCTGTGTTGTGAAAAAAGCTCTTTTACGTGCAAAAATGTGTTTAATGAGTACACATTGACATCATGAACGTTAGCATATTTTTGGCATTAAATTAGATTAGTTAAGCTGTAAAGAGATATATTTTTCTTGCCCTGTATTAATGTTCCACTTTAGTTAAAGTTCTATTCTACTTGCCCTGTCATTAGTTCCTTGCAAAGGCAGTAATGACAGTGACAAATAGGAGACCACGTCAGTCGAAAGGTTAAACGCAGCCTTTTAATACGACGCATGTAAATAAACGTCAATTCAGTATCAATTAAACAGTCCAAAGAAACCTGACATACAACATGAATATATGAATAAATAAATGAACACAAAATGTGTGTCAGTAATGGCAGCGATAAATAGGAGACCACACCAGTGGATAGGTTAAACATAGACTGACTTGGAATGCTGATCCTTGTGCTGTGGGCTGGGACAAAAACCAAAACAAGGTGGCAATGTCCAGTGAAATGTATGGAAGCAGAGGATGTTACCTGATGTAATTCGTACTTCAGACACATTGGAATATTGGGTAATATCAGGACGTGTCCTTATGGCAAATACGCGGAATATAACGTGGACGGGTATACCTGTCCTTATGGCAAATACACGGAACATAACGCGGACAGGTATACCCGTCCTTATGGCAAATATAGGAACATAATGCGGACGGGTATGCCCGTCCTTATGGCAAATACACGGAACATTACGCGGACGGGTATACCTGTCCTTATGGCAAATACACAGAATATAACGCGGACAGGTATACCCGTCCGTATGGCAGTGAAAGGGTTAACTATATAACTACTATGTACAAAATTGAAAAACACAAAAAATGCAAAACTATTTGGTTGAATTTCAGGTGAAACTCTTAGGAACTTCATACGTCATACAACTTTAAGTCAGTTAGACTTGAATGACTTCCTTATTCAAGGACTTCAAGGATTGATACATTTAGATGGGTATGGTATACGTCACCTAGACATAAAACGTAAGACATTTAAAATTTACTCCCTAACTTCTCATTTTGAAACATCCAGTATATTTCCATGTAGATACATTTTATCGCTTTAACATCAATTATGGATTTTGATCACCAAATATTCGCAAATTACTGGTAATGAATCATTGTATCACATTAACATCAATTAAATATTGATATCTCATGCCCCTCTTGTAGTATACAGTATCATATAACATGTATTTTTATGTATTTTTATTTTCTTTCAGCGGGAAACTTCTGTGTCAAGAATAGGAGGTTAACATTCATAGATTTTGGATCTGCTAAGGGGAGACATGAACCGATACCATTGAATGTTGGCGTTACTCCATATTACTTATCCCCAGAGATTTACTTATTTCTAAGAAGGAATGGAAGGTAGGTGCTGTTGTTATCCTTTGAAATCTGTAATTGAAAAAACTTATCAACTCAATAACTTAATATACATGTATGTTACTTGTAGCTAAATCACTATTTATTATGCTCCAAGATATGAAGTATATGGGGGCTGTATTGGAGTCATGCTTGAGGGTGGTTGGTTGGTCACTTAGTCCTCCTGAAAATTTCATCCCAGGTATTCTTCTTAGACTCCTGAATTCATGCAGCCATTTACTCGTCCTTTAAAAATGTGCTATTTAGTTTGCTTGTCTTGAGCATAATTTTGTAACCGTTGGTTTGAATGACTGAAAACTCTACTTTGCGCTGTGTGTGAAAAACAAAATTTTAATGTGTGACGTCACCAGCGTTTCAGCCCGTAACAGTTAGGGGTGGGCCGATGCATCGAAATATCGATGCATTGCGATTCCGAGTGTCCCGATAGTATGGATCGATAGTAAAAGTCTCGATACAATAACTATCGCCGATATCTATCCTTTTCATAAATAAAGTTTATTATTAATTTAAAAGAACTTCAGTGTTCGTTAAAAAACTAATTGTAAATACCACATGCATCAAAACAGCCACAATGGACCAATATCACCTTAATTTTATTAATCTATTTCTGTCAAATTCATTTTAAATCATTTCCATAAATAGTAGATTTGTATGTTGTACAACAAAGTGATATCTGCAAATTTGCATTTACAAGTTAATCTCTCCTTTTTAGCTCACCTGTCACAAAGTGACAGAGTGAGCTTTTGTGATCACACTTCGTCCGTCGTCCGTCCGTCCGTCTGTCCGTCCGTCCGTCTGTCCGTCTGTCCGTCCGTCTGTCCGTCCGTCCGTCCGTCTGTCCGTCCGTCTGTCCGTCCGTCAACAATTGGGTTGTGTCCTCTCTAGAGGTCACAATTTTGGCCTAATCTTTATGAAACTTGGTCACAATGATCATCTCAACAAAATCTAGGTCAAGTTCGATATTGGGTCATCTGAGGTCAAAAACTAGCTCACTAGGTCAAATTATAGAAAAAACCTTGTTTTAAACCTTTCAACATGTAGTCTTCATGGTCACTTAACTCTCTGCTGTAACTCTCTACTCTCTATACATACAATAAACTTTCATCAACCAATGAAAATGTGTATCAGGGTTCAAAGCAGTTTTGTAAAGGTCAAATATCAAAATATTCTAGTATTCTATAGCAGGGTGTGAATTGTAATGGTTAAGTGGAAATCAAAGCGCTGTAGGGAGCGTAGACATTTTCCTGAGGGTCGTGGGTTCAAACCCTACTGGAACCATAATTTTTTTTTTTTTTTTTTTTTTGAGTGTTTTTTTTTTTTTTTTTTTTGAGTGTTTAGATATTGTTTTGTCTGTAAAGCATTTATTTGTACATTTTCCTGATGGTCGTGGGTTCAACCCCCACTGGAACCATAATTTTTTTTTTTATTTTTTTTTTTTAGTGTTTAGGTATTGTTTTGTCTGTAAAGCATTTATTTGTACATTTTCCTGATGGTCGTGGGTTCAACCCCCACTGGAACCCTAATTTTTTTTTTTTAATTTTTTTTTTTAAATGTTTAGGTATTGTTTTGTCTTTATAACATGTATTTGTACATTTTCCTGATGGTCGTGGGTTCAACCCCCACTGGAACCATAATTTTTATTTTTATTTTTTTCAGTGTTTAGGTATTGTTTTATCTTTATAGCATGTATTTGTACATTTTCCTGATGGTCGTGGGTTCAACCCCCACTGGAACCATAATTTTTTTTTTTTTAGTGTTTAGGTATTGTTTTGTCTTTATAGCATGTATTTGTACAGTTATATGGAGGAAAAATACCAAAATATTTTGTTTAAAATAAAGGTCAAATCATAGAAAAACCTTGTGTAGTCAGTCACCAGAGGTTACAATTTCAACTAAATCTTTATGAAACTTTGTCACAATGATCCTGTCAACAAAATCTAGGCCAAATTCGATTTTGGGTCATCTGGCGTCAAAAACAAGGTCACAATGTCAATTGACATTTTCCTGAGGGTCGTGGGTTCAAACCCCACTGGAACCATAATTATTTTTTTAAGTGTTAAGGTATTGTTCTGTCTTTATAGCATGTATTTGTACAGTTATATGGAGGAAATATTTTGTTTAAATTATAGGTCAGATCATAGAAAAACCCTGTGTAGTCACCAGAGGTTACAATTTCGACTTTATGAAATTTGGTCCTAATAATCATCTCAACACAATCTAGGTTAAGTTTGATATTAATTAAGTCATCTGGGGTCAAACGCTAGGTCACATGGTCAAATCATACAAAAACTTGCAATAGAGGCTGAATTTCCTTAAATTTTATTCAGAAAATGTGTAGGATCACCATAGGGGTGTGCATGCACTAGTACGACAGGTGAGCGACCTAGGGCCCTTTGGGCCCTCTTGTTAAATCTTGGCGATTACTATTGCAATAGTATCGCAATAGTTTCCAGAAATATCACAATAGTACTTTAAGCAATAGCAATAATATAATATAATATAATTTGACTCAATAGTCACCCCTAGTAACAGTAGTGTCGTCGACTTAAATTTGTTATTTCTGACCTTGTATTAACCGGGTAACTATGATACTATGATGCTCTTTGAATGGTCAATTCTGAAAATAGCTAAATAATTGAATTCCATGCAGAACTCAAGTTACCATGGCAACCAAAATCAAGGTCTAGTTTGCTCACCTGAGCACGAAATGCTCAAGGTGAGCTATTGTGATCGCCCTATGTCTGCCGTCAACAATTAGACTGTTAACACTCTAGAGATCTCAGTTTTCACTTAATTTTTATGAAACTTGGTCACAACGTTTGTCTGTGAAATCTAGGTCAAGTCTGTAACTGGGACATCTGGGTTCAAAAACTAGGTCACTAGGTCAAATCAAAGAAAGCCTTGTTAACACTCAAGAGGTCACATTTTTGCTTTGATCTTCATGAAGTTTTGTCAAAATGGTTATGTTTATGATATTAAGGTCAAGTTCGAAGTTGGGTCATGTGGGGTCAAAAACTAGGTCACAAGGTCAAATATTAAAAAAAACTTTTTAACACTATAGAGGCCACATTTTTGCTTCAACCTTCATCAAGTTTAGTGAAAATGTTTATGATATTAAGATCAAGTTCTAAGTTAGGTCATGTGGGGTCAAAAACTAGGTCAATAGGTCAAATAGTAGGAAAACCTTGTTAACACTCTGGATGCCACATTTTTGCTTCATTCTTCATGAAGTTTTGTCATAATGTTTATCTTGATGATATTAATGTCAAGTTCGAAGTTGGGTCATGTGGAGTCAAAAGCTAGGTCACCAGGTCAAATAATACGAAAACCTTGTTAACACTCTGGAGGCCACATTTTTGCTTTGATCTTCATCAAACTTGGTTAGTAGTTGTATCTCAATGGAATCTAGGTCAAGTTTGAAGTTGGGTCATGTGGGGTCAAAAACTAGGTCAAAAGGTCAAATAATAGGAAAACCTTGTTAACACTCTGGTGGCCACATTTTTGCTTTAATCTTCATGAAATCTAGGCCAAGTTCGAAGTTGGGTCATGTGGGTTTAAAAACTAAGTCAATAGGTCATATAATAGGAAAACCTTGTTAACACTCTGGAGGCCACATTTTTGCTTTAATCTTCATGATGTTTGGTCAAAATGTGTATCTTGATGACCTTAAGGTCAAGTTTGAAGTTGGGTTAAGTGGGGTCAAAACTAGGTCGAAAGGTCAAATAGTAGAAAAACCTTATTAACACTCTTGAGGCCACATTTTTGTTTTTATCTTCATCAACTTTGGTCAAAATGTTTATCGTGAAGACCTTAAGGTCACTTTTCGAAGTTGGGTCATTTGAGGTCAAAAACTAAGTCAATATGTCAAATAATAGCAAAACCTTGTTTGACCATGTTTAGCAGATGAGCGCCCCAGGATCTATGATCCTCTTGTTTATGTAATCTTTATGGAACTTGGTCACAATGTGAACAACTATTTTATACTTAATCTAGATCAAGTTTGCAACTGGGTCATCTGGGGTCAAAAACGAGGTCACATTGAAGAAAAACCTTGATAACACTCTATAGGTCACATTTTTTACCTAATCTTTATGGTCACCATGTTTGTTTTTATGAAATCCTCGTCAAGTTCGTAACTGGGTCATCTGGGGTCAAACACTAGGTCATATAAAAGAAAAATATTGTCAACACTCCAATGGTCACACTTTTTGCATAATCTTTACGAAACTTGGTCACAATGTTTGTCTCTATAAAATTTAGGTCAAGTTTGCAACTGGGTCACCTTGGGTTAAAAACTAGGTCACCAGGTCACATGGAAGAAAAACCTTGTTAACACTCTAGAGGTCACATTTTTTACCTAATCTTACCTAAACCATAAAACCTGGCCATAAAGTGTGTATTTGTAAAATTTACATCAAATATTCAGGTCATATCATAACAAATACTGATTCTGTCTTAACTGCTAGTAATCAGGCGAGCGCTTTAGGGCCAATGGCCCTCTTGTTTTTTTACTAAATCTTTATGAAACTTGGTCACAATATTTGTCTCTGAATTCTAGGTCAAGTTCATAACTGGGTCATCTGGGTTCAAAAACTAGGTCACTAGGTCAAATAAAAAAAACGTTAACACTCTAGAGGTCACATTTTTGCCATTATCTTAATGGAACTTGATCACAATGTTTGTCTCTATGAAATCTAGGACAAGTTCATAATTGGGTTACTGGGGTCAAAAACTAGGTCACCAGATTACATCAAAGAAAAACCTTGTTTATACTCTTGAAGTCACATTTCTTAACTCATCTTTATAAAACCTGGTCATAAAGTGTGCAAATCTTAAAATCTACATCAAATATTAAGGTCATATCATAACAAATACTGATTCTGCCTTAACTGCTAGTCATCAGTTGAGCGCTTAAGGGCCAAAAGGCCCTCTTGTTTTAATATGGTTCTGCTGCATCAATGTGCACAGGTGAGTGATACAGTGCCATCTTGGCCTTTTTGTTAGTTTTTTTTCTATAATGGTCTTTTTTTTCAGAGACTCAGATAGAATAAGTGGGAAGAGCGATTTGTATCAGTTTGGACTGGTCATTTTGAATATGATGTCGAAAACAGAGGTTATGGAGCAGATGGCTAAGGAAAGATGTGGTATTAATGGACTAAAGGTGGATGACCAAAATAAGAAGAAAGAGTATTATGCCATGGTATGTTATTCACTTTATATATCACATGACTTTGGTTATATCTGGGTAAGTATAATGAGTACATATATTCTCATACTATTACAATAATAATAATAGTAATAATAACGACTATATATTAAGAGGCAACACAGTTGGGCAAGCCCAGTCTTCCCTGTGAGCCTCTATGCGAAAACATGTGTACAGAAATCACCTTCATATGATGTCACTTAATCTCCTAAAATATCATTTTATGCCCTAAATGCCATGTGTTTTTTGCGTCGTTTATATAGCGGAGTATTTTTTCCAAAAGAAAGGTGCGTTTTTTCGTGTTATTAGAGTCATATGATATATAGAGGATATTTGTTTGTTTTGATTGAATATGGTTTATATCTCATCGTGTAGTGATAAAATTCAATATTTTCAAGAGCGCGTAGCGCGAGTGAAAATATTAAAATTTTATCACTACAAGATGAGATATTAACCATATTCAATCAAAACAAACATATTCTATTTATTGAATGCTTCTATGGTGTCAAAACTGGTACTATTTATGCCAAATTACCACTGTGGTTAGGCTACGTATGAATATGTTATTCCATTCATATTTTTCACTTCAAAATCCGCCATCTTGGATTATGGTGAATAGGTGAAAACGACTTTTTTGAGAATTTTGCATTAAATCATACAACAACTTGTAGGAAATGGTCTAACTAAGAATAAAAAACCCCACATGACATGTTTCCGTTCAGTAATAAAAAAGTTACAGACATTTTAGTGTTGAGATTTTGGTAAATTAAAGTAGTCCCTGTGAGGGGGCGGAGCTTATATCAGTCACATTGTAGGTGATAACCAGTGACTGATATAGGTTTTATTTCACTGATAGAACTCCATATCTCATCAGTTAGCATTAAATAAAGAGAATTTAATACTCCTTGTTAATTAATATTTAAGGAATAGTTGAAATCACTGAGGGCCCTATGGCATTATATGGACTGGCTAGTCAGCCCAAGTTGTATATATGGACCAATGCAAAGCTGAGGTTCATATTACACGATGCGAGCTGACTACTAAATCTGGATCCTGCCATAACTCAAACAGTTTCCAAGCTAGGTTTATGAAACTTGATAAGTGGATATTGCTATGGCGACAGAAAGAGTGAAAATATTCCAAAATCTGGATCCTGCCAAAACTAAAACAGTTTGAAGTTCCAAGCTAGGTTTATGAAACTTGATATGTGGATAGGGGCAATAAGGGGATTATGCACATCTAAAAATATTTTGATTCTGTCATAAATTGTGGTTGCTATGGCGACAGAAAGAGTGAAAATATGCCAAAATCTGGATCCTGCCATAACTCTTACAGTTTCCAAGTTAGGTTTATGAAACTAAAGATGTGGGTAGGTGCCAATAAAGATATTATGCATATATCTAAATATGTTTTGATTCTGACAACAATTGTGGTTGCAATGGATACGGAAATACATTTGTACAGTTGAAACTCGTTGTGTCGACATCGGTTGTATCGACACTTCGGTTATGTCGACATACTTTCAAATCCCCAATTTGGGTTGCTCTATATTCTATCTTAAATATGACGGTTTAGTCGACATGCCTGTGTCGACACTCCGCTTATATCGACACGACTTTTCTGGCCCAATTGATATTTTCGCACCTTATTGTCATCGTTTGTGTCGACATCGTGTCGACGCTATTGAAATTGAACAGTTGTTAATTGACCGTGAAGATACTCCTGTTTCGAACCATTGTTTGTTAAAAATTAATGTGTTCACAGCTTGCAAATGTAATTGAATGATGTTAAATCTTAAGTTTGTAAACAAATTGTAACCTAGTTCGGCGTATGAAATTAAAAAATCTGCTGAACTAGCGTGATTCTCGGAAGGTGAACAAAAAACATTTTTGTATGCCTTCACAATTTATTTTAACATGCTTGTTATATTTCCGATAGGTAAATGAATATACTTTACATTGTTAACAAAGAAAAGATTAAATGTCATCGTTGCTTTCAGATGGCTGGCATGTTGATTGAATATATTGTTTACAATTAAAATATTGCGTAAGCGAAACCGGTAAGGGCTAAAATCCACACTTGCGGTACTGATCCCGTACTGTACTTGTTTCAAAACGAGGCTATGAACTCGACCCTCTCGTAAACACTTGGTCAAATGTTTTAGTGATAACTGTAAGTGTGATAAAATTAATCTTTCACCAGTTTAATCGCGTATATGTATTAGTTCATGTTCCAACTGATGTAACAACGGTACTGACAGAAATGCTCAAGGACTTTGTTATTATAAATTTCGACGGGTATGGAAATTTGTCAGAGTTGTTGGCTCCTGTTGAGTCGACATTCGGATATGTCGACATAATTTTGACGGTCCCAAAAATGTCGACATAACGAGTGTCGACTGTACTTTAAAATGTGGGATCCTGCCATGACTCAAACAGTTTACAAGCTAGAGGTATGCAACTTGGAGACTGTGTACACTTAAATATTTTTTATTCTGACAAAAATTGTGGTTGCTATGGATACAGAAATAGTTATATTACTTCCCTTTAACTTGATATTTGTATAAACCAAAAATTATCAATGCACTGTTGACAATTTATGGTATATGCATAGAGAACAATGTTGGGATGCCACCTATTAATTAATGCTTTACTTTGACAGAAATTGTACAACAGAAGCATTGAAAATAACTTAAAGGTCATGGCTTCAAACCGGTAGAGGACTTCTGTATTGCTTGCAACTCTTAGTGACTTGTTATCTGTCTAAAACCTACTAATTGGATGAGATTATATAGAGGATATTTGTTGATTTTGGTAAAAGATAGAATTTTATTTCACAGAGTGATCACTGAAAATCAATATTTATTTAAATGTAATTTTCTGTGATCACGAGTGAAACAAAATTGATATTAAACCAAAAATAAAAATAATTCTCTTAAATATGTGCCGTAATTGACTTAATTGGAAAAAACCAAAATTAGAACGTCGCGACGTGAGAATTATGACATCTTGATGACGTAACGCTTAGTTTAAAGCCTGGCGCAGTTGACGTTACGTTTCTTTTTTGCACGATACTGGAACCAGCTTCTAGAACAGTGAAAATAACAAAGTGGTGATTTCACTGTTATTTTCACTGAAAAACTCCATAATTCATTGAAAGCAAATAATAAACATGTATAATAATTTTTCAGATGGCAACTGAAAATGTGGGGCAGGAGGCAGTGAAGCGCTACTGTTTTCCAGCGTTCAAGCCTTTATTGAAAGGGATGCTTGCTCGCTCACCAGACGACAGAATAGATGCGAAACAAGCACTGGTGGAAGGTTTGTTAAACCATTATTGATCTCCTCATGCCTCTTTAGCTCACTTTGCCGTAGGAACATCAAACTTTACATAGAGGTTGGTCATCAACAGTAGATGCCCCCTATTGATTTTTAGGTCAGTAGGTCAAAGGTCAAGGTCACTGTGACCTTAACCATTTCTGTCTATTGGGATGCCACGGGGGCATACCAGTCGGTAACCCTTATTGAATTTTAGGTCAGTAGGTCAAAGGTCATGGTTGCTGTGACTTAACCATTTCTGACTATTAGGCTGCCATGGGGGCATACATGTTTTACAAACATGTCTTGTTACACTGGTGACCCTCTTCCAAATTCAGAAGTTTCATGTTGACTCCCTAAATTGCAATGTCACCAATGGGCTAATTTCCTCCTATATTGATATCCTTTCTGCTACGACGATTTTTTGGGGGGCTTTGACAAATTCATATGGTCCCTATACCCTGAGACACTTGCAGCACTGATAAAAACTCGATACATCCGGATGCTACACACCTGCCCCAAACTGAAAGTAGGAAAAATGGTCAACATTTCGACTAAAGGTCACCGGAAATGACGATGTGATGGTAAACCTTGCGCGAAAAACTTTTTCTTTTTTTTAGCTTGACAGGCCTACTTTTGGGCCCCTTTAGGGCATTGATCCTGACCCCTTTGTCTAGCCTTATATTCCTTCTATAGAAAAATAAAAACTTTTTGGCACTAAATGTTGTTGCAATCTCATAGGGAATCGTACCACAATGGCCGGTAGGACCAGTAATTTCAGTTTTTGGAAAATCTACGTTCAAAGCCCTCGTTAAAGGGGTCCAGTGGGCCCAAAACCTGTGCATGACCCTGGGCCTGTAATATCCTTTAGTCTGGGATGCCTGTGTACCCATGACAGCAAAATTCCTGAATTTGGGCATTTAGGTCAAAAACTACAGAAGGCCGAAATGGCCATCTCGGCGAGTCTGCATTATTACGCTATGGTAGCGGAAAGGATATCTAGAAAACTTTTGGAAATCTTCTCAGAAATAGCCGGCCTGGATTCAATAGGTGGAAGCATCTGTGTCGGTGGATGTATTTCTAGTTTGTTTATATTCTGAATTTATTACTTGTTTTGTTTTTAGCTAATAAATTAGCCGAGCAGCTGAGGAGAGAACAGGCAGTGAACTTTATGAGAGGTTTGGCTGAGGACGAGCCACCGGACCTGAGATCCCGAGGAGGTTCAAACTTGCAGGTTCGACAGTTGAAGACTCCTTTTGATTTTGAGGTTAGTAGGCCACAGTTCAAGGTCACTGTGACTGTTAGACCGTTAACATGTACAAGTAGACCAAATACTTTCCGATTGATACCTCAAGAAAAAAGGTGACCCAGTACCTTCAAACTTTACATGGAGGTTGGTCATCAACAGTATAGATGAACCCTATTTATTTTGAGGTCTAAAGTCAAGGTCACCATGACCTTTAACATGTATAAATAGACCAAATGGTTTTTGATTGATAACTCATGAACAGTTTGGCCCTTGATCGTCAAACATTACATTGAGGTCGGTCATCAATAGTAGATGACCCCTATTTATTTTGAGGTCAGTCAAAGATCACTATGACCTTAAACATGTATAAATAGACTGAATGGTATCCAAACGATAATTTCCGAAGGGTTTGATCCAGGATCTTCAAACTTTACATGGAGGTTGGTCATCAGCAGTAGATGACCCCTATTGATTTTAAGGTCAGTAGGTTGAAGGTCAAGGTCAATGTGACCTTTAATATTTATAAATATACCACATTTTTTCTGATCTATAACTCAATCTATAACAGTTTGGGCAGGATCTTCAAAGTTTTCATGGAAGTTGGTTATCAACAGTAGAATGTCACAATTGATTTTGTGGTCAGTAGGTCAAGGGCGCCATGACAATAGGCTGCCTTTGGGGACATAAGTGTTTTACAAACATCTCATATTTTGGATTTGTCAAATAAAAACCAGCTGCAAGTGTATGAATTACTGTCTTCTCTTATATATTTAGCTATATAGAAAACTCTTACAAAAACCTGATAGCACTGTCACAATTTCAAAATAATTTGGCACCCTCTACTGAATCCCTTCATAGAAATGATTATGTAAGTGTGTTGTTGCAGGCTGAAGGTGTTGTTGAAAGGAACGAAGATGAAGAGTTGAAGCTTCCAGAACCATATCAGGTAGGATTTAACAGTGGATCCAGTGTTTAAGCCCCACTATTCAAAGTATAAAGAGACTAATGAAAACAATTATCCATTTGAAGTTTTTAAACCCCCCCCCCCCACACGCACACACACTCGCACGCACACTCGCGCACACACTTGCAAACACACACAAATTTGTAAAGGGTGGAATACTGGATTCAGCATGTCTGTAGATCTGTAGACACATTCTTGTGGACACTACTCATACAGTTTTTGGCAGAATTTCCTTCAAACTTGCACAGATGAACCTCAACATGTTATTATATAAATTTAATAAAATCAGGGAAAAGTCAGGGAACAAGGAAATTCTGGGTTGATGCTTAAAATGTTAAGTGGGTGAGGCAGTCTTCGATTTGTTTCATGCTTCCTTAGCTTGTACAACAGCTCTGATCTGTAAAATCTGAATAAAGGAAGGAAATCGTGCTGCGATGCTTAATGTCAAAGTTGAGGCCCTTTGCAGGCCGGAAAGGGGGTCTGATAAAAGGTATGCCACTGAAACATACGGACAGCATGTGTGAATACAGCGCTTGGGATTGAATGTGGGGCCTGTTGGAATTAGGTCACAGAAACTAAAAATAGAAAAATCAGATTCTACTCAATAACTTGATAGTTTTTACTGACATTTCTTGGTTAAACTTGCTGTATGAAAAGACAAAACAGCATGTATCTGTTTGTGCCAGATTGTTTTGATGACATAAAAACCTGGTTTTTTGTTAAATTTCCATGTAACTATAGGTTTGCTGTCTGTCCATCAGTTTGTCTGTCCATTAAGTTCTGTTAATCATGCGATAACTAAATAAATGACCAAGCTGGGTTTATAAAACTGGGTATATGCATGTGGAATTTCAGCGTGTGATCTTAATCGTTTAACATTAATAACATACTGTATATTGATATTTTCAGCATGTTTGGAACGAAGATGAACTAATTGAATGGATGAATGGGTTGGAAGTTCCGGTAAGTCTTGTTTATGTTTCATATTGTTTATTCGGGTTAGTGTGCTCGAATTATAATTCGGCATTCTGGGTATACACCAGTATGATTCCCGGTCGCCACAGGTCACACCCTTTCATGAAAATATGACATCAATGTTGATTTTCCTCCATTTGAGGGGAAGTTGCTTGTTCCTGGTTGAAGGGTAAGTTTTTAGCTCGTCTGATTTTATGAAAGAAAAGATTAGTTATTGTCATCATTTGATCGGTGTCTGCATTGCTTGGCTAAGTTTCGTGTTAAGGTAAACTATCAAAGCTATTGCTTTGAAACTTGCAACTCTTGTTCACCATCAAT
Source organism: Spisula solida (assembly GCA_947247005.1). NCBI lineage: Eukaryota > Metazoa > Mollusca > Bivalvia > Venerida > Mactridae > Spisula > Spisula solida. The sequence continues at coordinate 16,124,372 of OX365958.1, forward strand.
ACCTGAGTCTGTAAAGCAAGACCCATAACTCTGATCTGTATTTTGTAAGAACTATTGCCCCTTTTTGGACTTAGAAAATATTATGCCTTGGTTAAGTTTTATGTTTAGATAAACTTTTTTCATAAACCATCAGAGCTATTGCTTTGAAACTTGCAACACTCGTTCATCATAAATACCTGACCATGTCAAGCGAGACCCATAACTGTGATCAGCATTTTGCAAGGGTAATTGCCCCTTTTTGGAAAATTCCTTGGTTTAGTTTTATGTTTAGGTAAACTTTAATACCTTAAAATATTAAGCTGTTTGCTTTGAAACTTGCTACACATTTTCACCACCAATACCTCGCTCTTTGAAGCAAGGTTCATAACTCTGCCCTACTTAATGCTGTGGCAATGGGCCTTTTTTACATTGACAATGATCAGATGAGCGTCTGCGCCCGCAAGGAGGTGCTCTTTTTTACTGTTGTAGTTCATGGCTTTTATCCCTGCCTAATTGGCCAATGACCTCCGGCTTCCAGTGAAGAGACAGAAAGTTTGTGTGATACAAGGAATCCAGACATGCTGCCCTAGCTGAGCGTATAGACTCCTTGGTTCTTTAACATCCCTGTTGTAAAGCACTGATACACTCAAGACTACTTCTGGGTTTACAAACAGTTCATATCTTGTTGGTTAGGAAACACTGAAAAGCATTTCTGAAATTTCCAGTGCCCTGGGAGAGATTGGAACCAGGGACCTTTAGATTGGTGGTCGAAGCGCTAACCACTCAGCCACCAGTTTACCTTATACTACAATTATTACAAAGACACACAATGAAACTGTCAAACATTGATGAGTTCAGGGTAAAATAATGTGCACAACAATGACATAGGACTATTATGGTCCTCTTGTATAAATTCAATGTTGGAAATTCTTCCAATCTTTTCTTATGTTTTAGAATATCATACTGTTAAATTTAAATGGGGTAGAATCTATTGGTAACACATGTCAAACCATTTCGAGCTGAAAAATTGGTATTTTCCAGGTATCCTCTGAAGATGGAAACCTACCCTTGCTGGCAAAACTGCTGGAGGACTGAAGGATGAAACAACATGTGATCGCTGCTGTCTGATGTCTCAGTTAACCCTAAAACTTTTTACTTAGATGGATATCATTTAAGAAAAAAGACAGCAGAAGTATAATTCTTGATTAGGTTTAGATTATTTAATTGTTGCACTGTATAGGAGCTTATCAAATGCCATGCTCAAATGAGTTGAGCATGACAAATGTTTATAATCACGGGACGAGGACTATAGAATGAAGCATTCTTCTGGTCACAGCTGGTCAAACTTCTGGACTTAAGAATGAATCTATGTGTGACCACAGCTGGCCTAACTTCTGGACTTAAGAGTAAATCAATGTGTGACCACAGTCCACAGCTGGCCTAACTTCTGGACTTAAGAGTAAATCAATGTGTGACCACAGTCCACAGCTGGCCAAACTTCTGGACTTAAGAGTAAATCAATGTGTGACCACAGTCCACAGCTGGCCTAACTTCTGGACTTAAGAGTAAATCAATGTGTGACCACAGTCCACTGCTGGCCAAACTTCTGGACTTAAGAGTAAATCAATGTGTGACCACAGTCCACTGCTGGCCAAACTTCTGGACTTAAGAGTAAATCAATGTGTGACCACAGTCCACTGCTGGCCAAACTTCTGGACTTAAGAGTAAATCAATGTGTGACCACAGTCCACTGCTGGCCAAACTTCTGGACTTAAGAGTAAATCAATGTGTGGCCACAGTCCACTGCTGGCCAAACTTCTGGACTTAAGAGTAAATCAATGTGTGACCACAGTCCACTGCTGGCCAAACTTCTGGACTTAAGAGTAAATCAATGTGTGGCCACAGTCCACTGCTGGCCAAACTTCTGGACTTAAGAGTAAATCAATGTGTGACCACAGTCCACTGCTGGCCAAACTTCTGGACTTAAGAGTAAATCAATGTGTGACTACAGCTGGCCAAACTTCTGGACTTAAGAATGAATCAATGTGTGCCACAGCTGGCCAAACTTCAGGACAGAAGAAATAACAGGATTTTATCAAGAAAAATGCATTGTTTGTATGATGTTGATCAGTTTATGTAATGTCAGCTATGAAAATGTTTTTAACCACCAGTCAAAAGAGGAATCAAATGTTTTGCTTTCCCCGGACAGGCCGTCCTTAAAAAAATGTTTGTTTGCGGTAACGCTACCTACCCATCGAAATGGCCCCCTACTCTTTATTTCAGCCCATTTCCTTATTTAACTATATTGACCCAATTGTTTTTACAGGTTCCCCAAAACTTATTTCTACCCAAAAAAAATTCAACCTACCTACCCACCTTAAAAATCTTGAGTGTTATCGCAAACAAACAATTTTTTAAGGACAGCCTCAGTGAAAATGGCAGAGGATATAATATGCTGTCGCTGTACATATGCTTGTTTCTATTCTGTTAGTCCACCTGGGCACCTTTGTGTTCACTGGTAACCATCTGTTGTTGTCCTCATTTGTCTACAATTTTATTCAAATGACTTCACCTTGAAGTTAACCACTCCATAGAATTTGACCAAACTTAATAGGAATGTTCCTTTGGTTATCCTCTATCAAAAGTTGTGCAAATCTCTATGCAGGACTTGGTCGCAAGAGCTTAAACTAATCATGTCAAGGGGTTACTTGTTTTCTGAAGTTGTATACATTGTTCTGCAGGACTTAAACTGGTCATGTCTAGGGGTTACATGTTTTCTGAAGTTGTATACATTGTTCTGCAGGACTTAAACTGGTCATGTCTAGGGGTTACATGTTTTCTGAAGTTGTATACATTGTTCTGCAGGACTGAAACTGGTCATGTCTAGGGGTTACATGTTTTCTGAAGTTGTATACATTGTTCTGCAGGACTTAAACTGGTCATGTCTAGGGGTTACATGTTTTCTTAAGTTGTATACATTGTTCTGCAGGACTGAAACTGGTCATGTCCAGGGGTTACATGTTTTCTGTCGTTGTATACATTTTTCTGCAGGACTTGGTTGCAAGAGCTAAAACTGGTCATGTCAAGGGGTTATTTGTTTTCTAGAGTTGTATAAAGGCATTCTCATTCTACAAGCATGTACTTGGTCTGTATCTGATATCTAAACTAAGCAAAGATGATGAATGAGCACGTACATGTATGGTAGAAAACTTTAAAAGTCTTCTCTCAAACCACATGACCCACCTAAATCTTTCATAGTTTCCTTCTGAAGATTTCCTACCAGGATGGCCTAAGTGATGCACCTGGTGACAAAACTGGTCTTGTAATGTGGGTGAGGGGGTCGCTTTTTTGTGGTAGTGTGCATAAAAAGCTTCTCCTCTGAAACCACATGGCCTACATCTTTGATATTTCAAGGTTCCCTACCAAGATTGCTTAAATCATGCCCCCTGATGACAAAACTGGTCCTGCAATGGGGTCACTTGTTTGCTATAGTGTACATTAAAAGTTTCTTCTGTGAAACCACATGGTCTACATATTTGATATATTGCTTTAAATTTCAGCTTGAGGTTCTGTATACTATGTACCATGTCCATAAGGGGAACTCGAGTTGAAGGATGCCCTTATAGATTCGTTCAGAATTTGGCCTAATATTAATACTGGCCATGCCTATACAAGTAGTTGAAAATATGTACATGCTAACAGGGGGACATGGTACTACAGCGAGCTGTTTAAGGATTGCATGGCCCCTTATTCACTAAATTATTCCATTATATATAACACATTGTTAAAGATGTTTTTGGTCTTAAAGTAAAATTGTTAGATTTCTATTTCAGTTGTTTTTGATACTTTGGTTAAAACATAGAGGCCTCTTCTTTTTTGTAAGAATCAATGCCCTTTGTAGTACATGAAGTTCATGGTGTGAGAGTGACTTCCCTTCCTTGTTAATGTCTTTGTTAAAACCTTGTTAACTTTTAAAAGCTTCTTTCATTTGTTGCTGTTAAAACTGGTTTGCTTAACACAAATATAAAATATAACTATGTCAGTGTAATCTGTTATTTTAAAGGTCGTTATTGTTGATTGATTTCTTTATTTCTATTCTAGATTTTCTATACATTTTTATAAAATTATATGGAATGGTTGCTTCATTTGTATGTTTTTATATTACTGTTAAACTAGTGTTTACTATAATTGTTTTACTAGTGTTTTACTATATATTCTGTACTAATTGTTTTAATGTGAACTAACTGCTGTATTTGCATTTTGTTGTCTTGCTGTATGTGTGATGGTATCGTCCTCATTGGCCATTTGGTTAGAGCGTCAGCCACGGTAACAAATTATTGTGGGTTTGATCCCAGGTCATGACATACCAAAGTATGCTTGACGCTCTGCATTTAAGGTTAAATCTAGGTAACTTCAGGGGCCGGGATTACAACGAATACTTACACTCAGCACTCAACACTCAAATATTGAAAATGTAATATAATGAGCTATTATTTGTCCTAGATTGCAAATTTAAATGAGGAAAATGTCTAAAATAGTTAACGAGTGTTGAAAATAACATTTAATACATTTTCTTTGCTATTATTTGTTATTTATAAGGTATAGATGTAATTATTGAATCTGAGTGCCACACTCGCACTCAGACTGATAAATTACGATTATAGCTTACAAATTATACTAAATTACACTAGGAAGTGAGCTAAAAATAATATTTAGTACACATTTTACATTAGTACAACTTCTTGCACTCAAAAATGTCGCTATGAACCTCAAAAGAGTGAATTTCAATATTTGAGTGCTGAGTGCTGAGTGTAAGTATTGGTTGTAATTCTGAGCCCTGGTTGGCCCAGTGTCAGGATAATGCAACTGGGTAGTCTCCATATGACTGAAATATGGTTGACCAATGGGACTTAAAAAAATATTTAGAATAATGTTTTAACTTGATCTAATTGTTAAGTGTGAACTGGTTGCCTTATTTGTATTTTTGCTGTATTAGAGAGTCTTCCTATACATTCTATTTTTGCTTTAATTCTGTTGATAATTTTGCTATTTATATCATATGTTGTAGTGTGCAGTGGTTGCTTCTAAATAATGTTATTGTATTTTTAACCCCTGTTGATTCATCTGTCCTTTACATTTCTTTATTCTTTATGAAAGTTAAACTCCTTTAAAGGATTATTATTCATCAAAAGTAAAATACATATTCTTTTATAAATTTTATGTTATCCTAGAAAGGTGGATTTGTACTGAAGTGGTCAGATTTTCATGGTATCAAAAACAAGAATTGGCTTTCGATATCTTCATAAAGTAATTATTTTCTGAGACAACATCGTTAGAACTACCTGCATGCAAACTCCAAACAAAATAATCTACTAGTTAAAAAGTTATACCATGAAATATATACTATGTTGTCCAGCCAATCACTGAGGTGCATTCAACAGAAACAACAATGCTATATTAAACAAGAAAAAAGAAAGTGATTTCACACCCTATGGGTTTATTTTCTTAATTTATGGTCGGATTTTTTAAACAATGATATCAAATCAAAGATGAAGCTCTTTTGTTTCTGATTACGTAAATATATTTAAAATTAACTCAGTATTAATGAGATGTTTATTAAAAACAAACTGCACCCCAGTGACTGTGTGGTCAATTTCCCGTGTTATGAACCTTTCTAAGATATTATAAGTTTTATAAAAAAAATTGTTTTGTTTACTCTTTATTAATGATATAATGTGTGCTTCTGTGTATTATGTTCCTATCATAAAATGGTGGAAGGGAATAAAGTGTATTCTTGTTGCATTGTATGTTTATAAAATGAATTGGGGATCAATTTTGTATTAATGTATTCATACTAGAGATGGGACCGAATATTCGGAAACCGAACGAATTCGGAAACCGAACGAATATTCGAATCCAATTTCAATATTCGAATATTCGAAAAAAAATCAGTTTTCTGTCATTTTCAATAAAAAAATGTCAACACTATTATTCTCGTACGCTGTTAATGACCATATAATACCTATAATATAATCTGCCCTTGTCAATATTTTGTTGCTACGTTTATCGATTTATTGATACAATCGTATAATCTGAATAAACAGCATGACACTTCTCCAAAATACTCTCGAAAATGATTGCATTTTTGACACCCGAAACGCTTGCATTTCGTCTGTATGCAAGCGTCCTGATAACCCGGACACAGGCTAAAACAGTTACTGACAAGTGTGTGGGATTGTTTTAATTGACCAACAAAAGATAACAATTAGCCTAGGGGATCTACTGCAGGGTTAACATTTTGCATAGATGTATAATGTTATTGTTGTTGTGGTATCGGTAAATGTGTTGATAAGACGCTTGTCTACAAAATGAATAGCAGTTTGAATAAGGTGTGATGGATCTATTGTTCAGCTTAATTGGCCTGGTGCGGACTGAATGGAGTTACATAAAAACCTTCTTATTAATTTTATTTACTTAATGATCCAACATTAATGACCAAGGAGAAGACATTTCATTCATATTGATAACTCTTTGCATATACGAACAGTGCGAAACACACGTTGTATGATGACAACGATATTCGTAATTGTAGTCGTTCATACTTATACCATTTTTGCTAGAAATAACAATAAAACAACAGCATATTAAAAATCTATTCACAAGCTGTCCAGGAGAAGAAACAAGAGGATTTATATTGCAAACAATATTTTTATTACTGCATCAACATCGTTTAGTGTATACATATCAACGGTTTAGAAAACAATATCAATTTAACGAATTCCGTAACTGCATTTCATTACGGGGGTGGGGGTATAAAATTGTGAACGAATACACTGACATAGGTATTCGAATATATTCGAATATGAATTTCGAATATTCGAATACTGATTTTGGTATTCGGTCCCATCTCTAATTCATACATTGTAATTAAACATGAATACTGCCTTATATAATCATATGAATGTAATAAAGAATGTGTGTATTATTTGAGTATTGTGTTGTTATTGTTTGGATTGAAGATTTCCAGACCTGGGACGTTTTTAGACTTCAACTGACAGCTCTACATTAACAAAAAAGTACCTTGAACGTTGTTGGGAGTTGATAGACTGGTTTTTTAGGCAAAAATGAAATAAAATTATGCGATTTTTCCTCATTTTATTCAATTGATGAGCATAGATATTTGAATAATTTCACAAGTATTGACAGAAATATATTTCTGTAATCTATAATATGCACCTCTACTACAATTAGGCATATAGAAAATCAAATTAATGATAGAAATACAGATAAACATGTGTTACTTGGAGATCAACTTTAACATCTTCTATGTCTAAAAGGCGCTTTAATCACACTAATACATGGAAAATGAAAGCGTCCAAGTGAGCAAGATCAAGTTCATTAATTCAGAATCAAATTTACCTAAGAGCAATGGGAGGTGGGACATTTTGTAACACCTGCTTCCTGTAAATTGCTTTATCAACAAAAATACAGAAGAATTGATTATTACCATAATTTGAGAGTATCTATGCTGTATCTATGTATGTTACATAAAATTATTCAGGTTTCTGAAATTGCCCGTAAATTGACTGAATTGCACTCGAACCGGTAATTACCATAACATTGCCTCGGAAACGACAGGTCTAGTTGCCCCAGTGTTAAAATGGCACATGTACACTCATTGTTGCCTCAATGGGAAAGTGGTACATGTACACTCATTGTTGCCTCAATGGGAAAGTGGTACATGTACACTCATTGTTGCCTCAATGTGAAAGTGGTACATGTACACTCATTGTTTCCTCAATGTGAAAGTGATACATGTACACTCATTGTTGCCTCAATGTAAAAGTGATACAGTAGAACCTGCATTGGGCGACCACCCTTGGGACCGGGATAAAACGGTCGCTTTAGTAAGTGTTCTCTTAATAGATCAGGCCGAAATAATAAGTTTAAGTACAATGCCGAGTTTTCATATCTTTATTCAGTACTGCTACTATCTAATACAGTACAGTTGCAATGTTATATGCACTGATATGGACTTTTTTATTACGATGGTGAACATGTGTAAAGTTATTTTTTGCGATTAATATGCTTTTATTTATCCTCGCCACCGGAAATCCATATGGGCAAGGTCCCAAGAAGAGGTTAGTCACTTTAGTGTTTTGGGGATATTGCATAGTACAGAAATTGCCCCAATTTCAGAAGCATGTCTGGTTCTTTTACGTGCCTGACGTAAAGCATCATACATGGTACCTCGCCTAACGTCTCTCCAGAAAGACTGTTAGTAAGTTTAGTTATGTTAGGTGGGAAACACGGAAACGCAGAGAAATGCAGGATCGAACCTTCAGCCTTTGGAACAGCAGTCAGTAGCTCTTCCCACTGGACCACTTGTCCACCCATGTAATGTTAATTGACCATGATTCTTGTTTTATTTGCTTCATATCCCTCACTATTAGTTTGTTTTTCTCACCTTTTTAGTTGATAACCACTAATCTACAACAATTATCTTTACATACGACCATTTAACAGGTTTGTTAATCGACCAACTGTTTTCATAGGTGTGAATGCTCGACGAGATTAAGTGTATGTGGTCGTTTAATGGATTAAATTTTAACTATCGGGACTGGTTTAAGGCGGTCGCTGGTCGGATAACTGAAAAGTCGCTTAATAGAATCACTATATAGTGAAAATTCACGTGCGGGATCTTAAGTGGTCGATTAAAAGAGAAGTCGCTTAATAGAGGTGGTCGTTCGTACAGGTTCTACTGTACATGTACACTCATTGTTGCCTCAATGGGAAAGTGGTACATGTACACTCATTGTTGCCTCAATGTGAAAGTGATACATGTACACTCCGTGTTGCTTCAATGTGAAAGTGGTACATGTACACTCTGTGTTGCCGCAATGTGAAAGTGATACATGTACACTCATTGTTGCCTCAATGTGAAAGTGGTACATGTACACTCATTGTTGCCTCAATGTGAAAGTGGTACATGTACACTCATTGTTGCCGCAATCAGAGATGGGTACCATTATTTTAAAAAGTAATTAATTAATTACAATTAAATTGGACATTTTCCAATTACATTACATGAATTTTAAAAATGTAATTAATTAATTACAATTATTTTGGACAAAGTAATTAATTATTTTTATAAAATGGCGGAATAAGAGATTTGCAAATATGACTCACGATCTAAGATCGGATCTTGGAACATATATGACAATGTTTAAACATAAATTGATCATGCTGATAATCACAAAGAAATGTTTCAGTGAATGAGAATACAAGTCCTTGCAAAATACACTGCACATTGCATTTAACTTGGAAATTTATTTATCTGAACAGTTGCAAGTTGTTATAAAACCATTTAAGTTTTGTTATTGTTAGGTACAAAATTCTGATTTAATAAATAGTATTCAATTTTAAATGCTTTAAAATAGTGTATTCAAACATGGATGATTTTTTAAAAATATATACAAATTAATGTTCTATGCCTGTACATTAAAATACAACAGAAATAAAGAATTTGTATAGGTTATCGATCATATATTAGAATAATAAACGAATTAAGTACAGGTGAGCGAAACATTGAGGCTATATCTATAGTAACTTAACATTAGAAATCAGTGACATGTGTATTAGCATTTATCACCTCTGAAAAGATTATCAAAATGTGTGAAAAGGGAATCATTTTTGTCTATTTAGGGGTATTTTTATGATATAAGTAATGTACAAATAATTGAGATTAATTGAATTTAATTGACCATTATATGTCTTGTATGATTGTGTAATTAATTAATTACAATTAAAATAATTGAATTTGGGCTTAATTGATCATTATTTTCAATTATTTGAAAAAGTGTAATTAATTAAATTGTAATTGTACCCATCCCTGGCCGCAATGTGAAAGTGGTACATGTACACTCATTGTTGCCTCAATGTAAAAGTGATACATGTACACTCATTGTTGCCTCAATGTGAAAGTGGTACATGTACACTCATTGTTTCCTCAATGTGAAAGTGATACATGTACACTCATTGTTGCCTCAATGTAAAAGTGATACATGTACACTCATTGTTGCCTCAATGTGAAAGTGGTACATGTACACTCATTGTTTCCTCAATGTGAAAGTGATACATGTACACTCATTGTTGCCTCAATGTAAAAGTGATACATGTACACTCATTGTTGCCTCAATGTGAAAGTGGTACATGTACACTCATTGTTGCCTCAATGTGAAAGTGATACATGTACACTCCGTGTTGCTTCAATGTGAAAGTGGTACATGTACACTCTTGTGTTGCCGCAATGTGAAAGTGGTACATGTACACTCATTGTTGCCTCAATGTGAAAGTGGTACATGTACACTCTGTGTTGCCTCAATGTGAAAGTGGTACATGTACACTCATTGTTGCCACAATGTGAAAGTGGTACATGTACACTCATTGTTGCCTCAATGTAAATGTGATACATGTACACTCATTGTTGCCTCAATGTAAAAGTGATACATGTACACTCATTGTTGCCTCAATGGGAAAGTGGTACATGTACACTCATTGTTGCCTCAATGTGAAAGTGATACATGTTCACTCATTGTTGCCTCAATGTGAAAGTGATACATGTACACTCCGTGTTGCCTCAATGTGAAAGTGATACATGTACACTCTGTGTTGCCTCAATGTGAAAGTGAAACATGCACACTCCGTGTTGCCTCAATGGGAATGGCGTATAGTACAGATAATTTGACACGACTCTCGACCTTCTATTAGCATAATTTAACAGCTGATATGTGTCTGTATTTATAACCCTGGATGTACGTTTTCTTTTGAAGACGTTCGAGTTGCTATAATGGCATAACTCTAAAGGAACGATATTGCATGGTCGCAGAAACTTATATATTCAACGCAAGCACCTTGTAACGTATTAATGCATAAAGGTCAGGATCAGGCCAAATTCTCCTTGCTGTACATACATGTACAGTCATTGCTGCCTACATGTGACTCGCCGTGCTTACGAGGTGTGTCCATAATGTTTGTAGACACATATAAACTAGAAACAAAACAAGATTTCGATGTAAAACTTCACTAAAAAATATCCAATGCATTGGCGTACAGGCGCGTAGCTGCCTATACGCGAGTACGCGGCTGAATCCACATGATTGTGACAAAAATATTTTTTCAGGCAAAGTTTATAAATTTATTCCAAATTTATATAGAGTTCGCATTGTAATATCCTCAGAGATAGAGCCTGTTATTTACGCAAGAATGTTTGTGTTACTTTTTTCAGAGAAGTACTATGCCGATTTTAGCGTATATTTACAAATAAATGTTCCTAAAATTGACGTTTTAAGAAATAAATAAAGCACCTAGAGAACGCTCCAAATGCACAAGATTACACCATTGTTTTCAATTTTTTCCGGGGGAGCATGCCCCCGATCCCCAAGCATAATAGTGAATCCACATGAATAGAGGGCTAGCTACGCGCCTGGCGTAATACACACCAAATTTATGGCTATAATTTTTATTCTACAAAATTTCATTTACACTCACTAATGCTTCAGCGGCGCAAGTCTTGACGTCATCTCAAGAGTTTCAAAGTCACAATCATACGATCTATATATTTTTTTTCTGGTATCGCTTTATTAAAAGCCTTGACACTCTATGTACCATCGTGTGCATACATGTATTCATGCCTTTTATAAATACATTGTGTATTATCAGCTACCCATCGACTTCATTCCGACTGTTGACAAGTTTGTTTCTATATACGTCACGGCGATAGCGCCGTCGCCACGACAATATTCCGTTGTCTGCACCTAGCAACCCACTTTGTTCGTTATTATTCCGTCGGATAGCTTTGTACGGGACTTATAATGTGTGCATTTTTACTATCTGAATAGGTAGGGTACTTCGTTTAATGGAACTTCCAGGTGTAATGTTATAAAGATACTTGGATGGATTGACGTCATCACAACGTTCAAGCATCTGTTCAATTGTGGACATTTTTGCGCAATAATTACATGATCGTCATGACTTTAATTTGACCTGCGCCGCATAGCAACACCATAATCAATACAATGCTTTATTTCGTTATTTATTAGGGTATACTTTTCAATCGAATTGTCACTATACTAGTACAAAATGTATCCAGTTCCGGTGAAATATATGTCGCAATGACGCCGAATACCCTATAAATTCGAATGTCTACGAACTTTTTGGACCGTGACACCTCGTACACACAGGTAACTGAATCATTGATAGAGTAAAAAAATATTTTAAAAATTTATCTTATCTTAGAAAGGTGTATTTGTACTAAAGTGGTCAGATTTTCATGGTATCAAAAACAAGAATTGGCTTTCGATGTCTTCATGAATTAATTTCATTCATAGACAACATCGTTAAAACTACCTCTATGCAAAATCCCATTGAAATTGATCTACTAGTTAAAACGTTATACCATGAAATGTGTATGATCTTTGTAAAGACGAAGCTGTCTAGTTTCTTAGTATGTAAGTATATTTAAAATAACACCAGTATTAATGAAATGATTATTAAAACCAAACTGCACCTCAGTGACTGTGTGGTCAATTTCCCGTGTTATAAACCTTTCTAAGATATTATAAAATTTATAAAAAAAATATTATTTTTTTGTTTACTCTTTATTTATGATACAGTTACCTGTGCTCGAACATGTAAAGTTAAACAACAAAACGAACGTCTGATACTGGTATTTTCCATAATGATCCCCACATACTTTAACTTTAATATTTTTAATGTACGAGGGTTGTCCGCAAAAGTCGCGAAACATGTCTCCCATTTCAACACTATGCATAATTATGCTGAAAATCGTTTACAGATTATTCATTAGTTATTTCTTTACATATATGTATGTGTGTGATATTGAAAATTCATTTCCTTCTTAATTTAGGTAATTATACTTGATAATCTAATGCGAGTTGGGTAGAGTCGGCGCATGCCCTCTTATATTTTGTAAAAACGCATGGGCTTTCACGTTCTAGCACTATTTTTAAACCGGTAGTAAATTTAGGGAGTTACCCGTACACTACAATCTATTAAATACGTCCTGTACATGTCACGTACATACAGTACAGTATACAAATCTTTTGATAAAATATCGATCATATTTAAGCTACATAATAATGTTTTACAACATAGCTTGAACAAGACGCATGCAAGTTTATACAAAGTTAAATAATGATCGAAACAAATATAAAAGAAATGGATTTGACTTGGTGTACAAATATGATATAATAACACAATGGAATACAATTTGTATATTTATACCATATTTGTTCGTAAACAATTGTACATCGAATTTAACCTTACAGTTAATGTAATACGATAGACGTGTTTGGATCTGGATACGGAGTAATTGTGCTTGTGTATGACCGACGAATTGTTAAAAGATTTAAATAACTGAAACAAAACATCCGATCTAACAGTTGAATAAGATCATACGACGGGGTGAAAACGTTGAAATTAACGAATAGTTCGTGGATTATTCACAACAGTACTAAAGACTCCTCGGCGTCAACGACTACTCAGTACCGTAAGCATGGGTGATAACAACTTTACAGATATAACAGTATTATTTAAGAACACTGAACCGGTTGATCAGGTTGAAAGTAGTGACAATGTCGTATTCGGGTCTCAGTCGCTTATACATACCAATGCTCGTTACAGTAAGCACGGTTTGCTGTGTAAGAACTACTGCTGTATGGCATGTGCCAAGAACTCTTCACCCAGAAAACACGTGCTATTTGCTGGAATATTTTTGTTAGTCGCGGGACTGGCTGTCGGTTTTCTGCTTGGTCGATCGTCTGTTCATTGTGAAGAATCAAGTTCTATTAGCAAGATTACGAAATGTAACTGTACGACGAATAATTTCACTTCAACGACACCGGTGGCTCACCATCCGTCTACAACTTCCGCACCGACGACACACAGACCATCGGTGACAATGAGCAGAAATGATACTATCGTATCGACTTCCAGTCCTGTCGCTTGTGTTCCGTGTAATGATACGTCAGTTATACAGACTACGGCAGCATCACCTAAAACACCTAAACCAACCGGAAGCACGTGTAAAGTGTGTCCAACTAGGAATCCAGACATCAGTAACGGAAATGAGACGAGTGCGTCTGCGTTCGCTCCTTTAACGCTTGAAGAAATGAGATCCGCTAAGATTGCCGTCAGAATCAAGTTAAATATGACACTTCAACAAGGGTTATCTGGTGATAGAATTTCTCATATGTACCTACACCCGTCACCCAAAGAAGACGTACTTAGATACCTTGACAACAATGGAAGCTTTCCAGGCAGATATGCCAAAGTGCACGTTATTCGAGGTTCCAGGGTACCACCGGATGTAATGGAGTATAAGGTTGGGCCACTGAACGTGTCTTACAAAGATATGAGTGTTGTAGAGCTAAGAAAAAATGGCGAAATTGCATTTAATCGAAGACCATTTGATACGCTAGAATCGAACATTTTGTACAATTTCGTGTCTCCATACTTTGACAAATTATCGGACTTGTTGAAGGAAAGTTTTGACGGGGTTTACAATGGAAATGGAACCTATCCCTCTTTTTCATTTCAGCCATGTATGAATAGTTCCGATCGCACCACACATGTGGTAATGGCGCTTAACTTAGATGGTGCTAAAACGCTGGGCATACTTCCGTTATCATGCACCGTCCATCATCCTGGTACTAACGAATCATTGTGGTATACAAGTGACTGGTATTACAATTCACATGGACCTTTTTCCAATGCAGACGAATTACTATTAGCTTATAGCAACGGATCAATTCCGAAGTTAACATTTATAAAGAACTACACACGTAGTCGAGATTTCGATTTGATTAGAAACGAAGCATTGCCTTATCGTATTTTGTCGCAAATGTCACCTCCAAGAACATATGAACCACAAGGTCCTCGGTATACAGTTTCAGGTCACAAAATCACGTGGATGGGTTGGCAATTTGAATTATCGTCTGATCCGATTCGAGGTCCCGCCATTTTTGACGTCCGTTTCCTAGGAGACAGAATAGCCTATGAGATATCATTACAGGATATAACGTTGTTATATTCGTCACAAACAAACGGACGCGGACCTTCCGCTTTAAGTGATACATTTTATCTAATTGGCACATATAATGTGCCTGTGAAAAATGTTGACTGTCCAGAACGAGGTCATGTAATGAATGCGTCCACATTTTTGGCTGGAACTCACATGACGGAAGAAGCTTTCTGTGTGTTTGAAGCAGACGGACAAACCCCATTGTGGCGCCATGCTCAGAGAGGATTAGCCGATCATTATCTGGTCGTGCGTGCTGCTCTTAACCTAGGTAACTATGATTACATTGTCGAGTGGAACTTCCATTTAGATGGGCGTTTGAAGACGCTGCTAACTGCTTCCGGATACCTGTATGGTGCATTTTGGGACGTTACAGGGACCATGCAAACAGAGGACATGTCTTTTTCACCTTTAGGTTACAAACTCGGTGAATATTTACAAGGACCTATACATGACCATACATATACATTTAAAGTCGACTTAGACATTTTAGGTTCAAGTAACAGCTTTGAAGTGATCAATTGGAAATACGATAGCGCGGATAGTGTCTTTCAAAAACAATTTAACGTCACTTCAAAACCAAACTATTTCATTTTCAATAATACTAGATATATTATACGCGAAATTTTGAAAAATGAGTCCAGTTTTATAATGGACCCTAAAGATCCAAAAGTATGGACTGTGGTGAATGAAGATCGGAGAAACACTTGGGGGTCAAAAAGAGGCTATAGGATTATTCCAGAAACCAAATTTGCCGAAATTCTTCAGGATCATACCATGTTGAAACCATGGGAACAGTTAAAGTTTCAACTGGCAGTGAGTCAGCGGAAGGATAGTGAACCTTATGGAACAAATTCTGTATATGAATTAACTCACCCTAAAGCGCCACCTATATCCGGTAAAATGGTGTTAGACAATGAAAATGTGATAAATGAAGACTTAGTTGTGTGGGTAAGTGAAAAGTTTTACCATGTGCCAACATCTGAGGATGTGCCAATTACACTTCCGGCTCAGACTGGGTTCACGTTGAAACCTTTTAATTATTTTGACCGGACGCCAACCTTTGACCTCCAAGCCCATTACTCAGCAATAGATCCATATCCCAGCGAAGCTTGTGTTGAGACATGAGAAGCTGCTATAATCCAATGGGAGAGCCAAACATCTACAGATATTAAAGTTTACCAAATAATTCACATCTGATATAAAGTTACATAAAAATGTATTATAATTATGTGTTTTGGGGAGCATTGAACGTGGTTGGTAACCCAGGACCATTAGTCAATTAAACGTGGTTGGTAGCCCAGGGAACATTGGTCAACTGAACGTGGTTGGTAACCCAGGAACATTGGTCAACTGAACGTGGTTGGTAACCCAGGAACATTGGTCAACTGAACGTGGTTGGTAACCCAGGAACATTGGTCAACTGAACGTGGTTGGTAACCCAGGAACATTGGTCAACTGGACGTAGTTGGTAACCCAGGAACATGATCAACTGAACGTGGTTGGTAGCCCAGGAACATGGTCAACTGAACGTGGTTGGTAACCCAGGAACATGGTCAACTGGACGTAGTTGGTAGCCCAGGAACATGGTCAACTGAACGTGGTTGGTAACCCAGGAACATGGTCAACTGAACGTGGTTGGTAACTCAGGAACATTGGTCAACTGAACTTTATATTTTGCACCTTGGGTACCACTCAATGTATGGTCTTTACACTTAATCAAAAATATTCATTTTCTTCAAAAGTATTGTTGTTTCACTTTTCTGCCCAGTGTTATTACAGATGAGAAAATGGGGAAATAGCCTCTGTATACTTATTTCTGATGGGCAATGTATGTGTGCATGTGAGTGACAATGTGCATGCAAGCTGGATTAAACAATCTGGGGTGTGAAGTTTTCTATGATTTGGTCTGGCACGGTTTTGGCTGTATTGAACTTGCCCCAGATATCATGGGTGACCAGTTCCATAAATATCTTTCAAGGCTTTGAAAACCACGATATGTCGGCTTCAGGCTAATAAAATTTTCAACATTTCAATGTTTGTATTGTAAACTCTAGCACAGAAACCTGATAATTTCACATATGGCCTAAAACACTACCTAAGACCCGGTTAATGACCAACATTCAAAGAGAAACTCTATTGGAAAGTGTTTTGAATCATAAATGAAAATATCAGGTTCTGGTGATTCCGGGTCCTGGAAAAAAAATCCAGGTATCGTGTTAACTATTTGATTAGTTCTTAAAAACATTTCAATTAGTTTGACATTAACAGATGTTTTGAGTCCATTAATTTGCCATGTATAACCTGCTTCAACCAAGAACCAAAGTTCGAACACATGCATTGATCTAGGTACTCCTGGAATGGTGGCAAACCTGTGGTTATATTATGTATTTATAGTCCAGCGAATTTGACACAACTCTCGACCTTCAATTAGCATAATTTAAAAGCTGATATATTGTCTAAATTTATAATCCCGACTGTATATTTTCATAAGCGGAAAGTATCACGAAGACGCTAGAGGTGTCATGAATACCAACACAAACTCAAAGGACAAATATTGCACGATTTGCTTGCGGAAATTTATGCATTCAATTCAAAAACCTTGTAATATATTCATGCATAAAGGTCAGGATCATGTCAAATTCTCTTTGCTATACTCTAGTTTGTAAAGGCTTCGAGTCTGATCAAGACATCCCTCGAAGAACCAGAGCTTCATTGACTGACCCTAAAGTGCTCCCCTGCAGTTTAGGCACAAACAGCATTGTTTTACTACGACTTCGTACTTAATCTCAGCTGATTTATAGGCGTGCATAATCCCCTTATTGCCCCCATCCACAAACCAAGTTTCATAAACCTAGCTTGGAAACTGTTTCAGTTATGTCAGGATCCAGTTTTTGACGGACAAACTGACGGATGACAAACCTATAGTCCCCTCCGGTCAAATACCGGTAGGGGACTAATAAGGGATTTTATTTATATAAAAATATGACCTGGTGACCTAGTTTTAAGCTGGTCTGGCCCCCAGCAGTGTATAACTGCTGGTTCCGCACATGAAACAGACAGGAAAACACAGGGGAAACTTCATCCGGGTATACACGAACCAAAATAATACAAACATAATTCACTTATCAACATTTATTCATGATAATATACAGAGGACATGAATATATGCGAGAATAGCGCAGTGAAAGCTACGAAGAATTGATTGGCACAAGCCACATCCAGAGTTCAGACTCAGGTAATAGAAAATGATTGGGCATTATAAGTGATAAGCTAGATTATGAGTGTGTTTCAATGTGTACTACATTTATACCAGTTATCTGCCAAGCACAATAACAAACTTATATTAAGCATGTTGTTAACTTAAGCATTCAGATTTTAAGCATATTCAAGAACTCTGAGCCAGGACATGGCCATATGTATAAGAACAGACAAAGCAATAAAAAAACTCAATAATTCCATTGCAGAAGAATATGGCACAATGGTATAAACTGGTGAAAAGTGTTCAATACCCCTATTAGCTATTTTGATTACCAGAACATTTTTATATGCTCAAGGTACATGTAACATCTACCATACTATATGTCATGCACATAAAAATTATGTGCAAATTGTTCAAATCTATTGACAAGCAAATGAGCCACATACATTCAAGAAAAACATCATTTCAAGAAAAGCATAACATCAATAATTAATGACATTTAAATTAACATAATTCAGAAAGCTCTATTCCAGGGACTGGGAAGCTAGAAAAATAGTACCTACAAAAAGTATCCCTACATAGAGAATCCCCCCCCCCCCCGACACTCCCACATTAATCCAATTCTACTAAAACCACCCACCCACAGATTTTTTAATTAATTTTCGTTCTCAGAAGCCATTTGTCCTGGAACATTCTTAATGAAAAGTGGTTTTTCTTACTCTTTATAAAAACACAAAAGCAAATTTAAAATAAATCTTAACACATGTATGAAGCAGCACTTTTTCAATGAGAATAAAATGTATACGAATTCATCAGCCGATATTTGCTCCCTTTGACAAAAGAAACATCAAAACAAAGACATGGTATATATGTGCTGCTAACACACCAGAATCAACAAGAACATAGCAGGCCTCAATAAATCCACTCGTAGCTTGTCCTGCACAATGTTTTCTTTCTTTATTTATATAGCAGGACCAGTGAAAGGTGTTTTTTTTTCTTCTTTGTCTATATCGCAGGATGAGTGCTGTTAAAAATATTTGTTGAGGCCTGCATAGCAGAAATACATTTACCGCACTAACAATGTTAGGATGATGTTCATGATTTATATGTACAGAGAATAATCAATATACATAGTGAAGTATCATGACTTAGCTAATGTTGTTTTGAATGAATGAAAATATTGTTAAAATGCTATATAATTAGTATAGAATGGAGATTTTGACTTGTTCCTCAACCTTCTATTTCAATAATTTAACAGTTGATATCTTGTTTATAACCCTGTTTGTATGTTTCCATAAGCGGGAAGTATCACTAAGAAGCTCGAGGCGTAATACAAACACAAATCTAAAGGACCGATATTGCATGATTTGCCTGCACAAATAGATATATTCAACACAAGAACCTTGTAATACATTCATGCTTTAAGGTTAGGGTCACGTCAATATCTCCTTACTACAATTTAATACTGTTGTTCAAAAATTCACTTAAACTGACTGATCACGTCTGAAATATGTTCTTTCTAGATGTACAGTTGATCACATTGCAAATTAATCCATTAAAGAAAATTGGGGAGATTTCCCGGTGCATCAGTACTTTCTTCCATCAGCACGTCTGCTTCAGGGTGGCATGAATGCTGTATCCTATGTGTCGGTGTCCTGCTTCCAACAACCTCGCGTAGATCAATGACAGGAGGCTGAACCTCGGGTTCTTTCTGCATGGCTGTTTGCTGAGCCTTCTTCTGCAAAAGCTTCATTAAAACTTCCTGCAAAATTGAAATCAATATAAAGACGTAAGACTTACTAGTGATGGTCCACAATAAATACATTTGATGATTTACTTGATACTGAATTGATCACAGGTAAAAGTATCATTGATATTGATAAAAGATTGTTTTTTGTGTGGAAAATTTAATTATTTCCAAAAAAAAACAAGACTGCGTTCAATAAACGCTTATGCCCCCTGTGGAAGCCTTGTCCATAAATAAGTCTAAGTCCAAAATTAGGTCAAGGTGAAGGTCAAAATGGGGTCAGGTGATACAGGTGTGTGGAGAGTGTTCATATACAACATCCATGCAAGTTTGGAAGCTTTGTAGCAAGCCATAATGATGCTAGAAGAAACGGTCAATTTGGGTTAACCAGGACGGACGGACGGACGGACAGGTGAATCACTATATGCCTCCCGATCTATCGATACGGGGGCATAAAAAATATTTTGATTCTACCAATGATACGGTTACCTGTGGAATTGATAAGTCCATTTTCAACAACAACAACTCATTGAATGTGTTTTTGGTAAGACCCTATCTATAACTTCTTTTACTTCACAGAATAGTTTCCAAAATTAGTGTATTTTACTCATGCAAGGAATTCAAGTGGAAGGTTTTAACAGGTGTGTCCCAATGACACTGTAACAATGTTGTTTGTTTTTCAATTATGTAGCAAGAAAGCACCAATACAAGGTGAGCATGCCCCCTAGACCATACCTTGGAAACATTGTTCACTTGTAGGCTATGCATGCGTAATTTTTAAGCTAGAATATGCTTGTTTATTACATTCATGTTCCTTAAATATTAATTTGGATTGATTAAGCTTGTAACTATATAAGTACTTAGATCCCCTACATAAACAAGACACATACCATAGGTATATGAAAGCGCTGCTGTCCTGGTGTAGTGGCTACCACTGCTGGACGTCTACCACTCAATGAAACATCATTTGCACCTAACCCTGCATGGCTTTCCTTGACCCCTATCTGGCCCCTGATGTCAACCTTGAGAGGAGGTGTGGTATCCATGGATGGTTGAGTCAAAGGTGCATTTCTCTCTGTTGTCTGAAACAAAAACACAAGTCTGTTACAAATTTTATAATAACAAAACAATCATATTGGAACTACACAGCCACTTAATTAGCAACTCATACTGTTAAGAAGAAATCATTTTAACAGTTTAGCATTCAACCAACTTAGGTAGTTTGACATACAACACTAGTGTTTGAAACTACTGAAAACCGTCTCCCTAACCTGGGAGTATTGCCTTCAAAATGATAATAACACATCAGACAAAGAAGGCAGCCTTCAACAGCAGAGCATGAAAGGAACATCATTTATTCATTATGACGTTATATGCAATGAAATGTTCACATTGGTTATACCAATAATAAAAGCTCTGCAAGCCTCATGTGTCGCCTGACGACATGCACATTTTTCATGGAAAACTAGATATCACTGGGCAATATATCAGACTCACAAGAGTTCTCTAGTCATCTTAACTAAAAATGACAAAGTTATGCTCTGGGCAAAAAAATGTCCTGATGAAATCAATCAAAGGGGAATCATTCAAAAACTACACAAGGTAGTTATGATTCTTGTGCACTGCACTTTGACTAATTACAAGACACATGCATAGCAAGTTTTAAGTCGATCTAACCAATGGTGACAACGTTTATGCTCCGGACAAGCAATATCAGACGCCGCAACCGCCGACCAAAAACATCCCTATATGTCGCCGAGTCAGGCGACATAAAAACTAAAGATGAAAAATAATTTATTAAGTAATTTATTTCGCTTACTCCTGAAATCCTCTGAATAGGTTCATCAGTCAGGGCTTTCTCCAGACACAAATCCTCGAATGCTGCAATAGGTGTTGCTGGCATCTGTAGTTTCTTGCTAGCAATTTCTTGCTTCAAGTTGATCATTTCTTGTTGTGGAGACATCGGTGTCATATACTTGGAGCCCTTGCTATGGTGACTACCCTTTTCATATGGATTGAGTTTCCTGCGTAACAGACCAATGGTGCGGTTTTTAACAGGTCCAGTTTCACTATCCATACAATCCTCAGCAACACCTGCAAGTAGATTCATTGTTGTTTATATTCAAGTTTAATGCCTTTGTTCATATTCAAGTTTAATGCCATTGTTTATATTCAAGTTTAATGCCATTGTTTATATTCAAGTTTAATGCCACTATTTATATTCAAGTTTAATGCCATTGTTAAATCGTTTATTCAAGTTTAATGCCATTTTTTAATTTGTTTATTCAAGTTTAATGCCATTGTTAATTTGTTTATTCAAGTTTAATGACATTGTTTATTTAAGTTTAATGCCATTGTTTATTCATTCAAGTTTAATGCCCCTGTTTATTCATTCAAGTTTAATGCCATTGTTTATTCAAGTTTCTCAACAGTTTTTCACTTATATATGGCTGCTAATTCACCAAACCAGTTTTCCACCAGAATATTCAAAGGGTCAGACAATTAGTTAATCAATTTAAAGACTTTCACATACCAGGGATACTGTGTTTTGAGAATGTATTCTCATGCAGGAATGGTATGTTCTGTGGGGGTGTTTTCTGAATGAATATATCATGGACAGTCTTCTTCTCAGCATTGATTGTTGACTTACGCTTCTTCTCAAACACTGAAATTGACATAACAGTGAAATAATAACAATGCGATTAGATGAAATACTTAAACATCCAATTTGAACAGTATTTCAGTTAATTTTACTTCAATTTTAACACAGCAACCAAGGGGGGTTATTTTTCACTCAACAGGTAGTCTGCATAGCCAGTTCAGTTGGTAGAGCACCCGATCGTTAGGCCTAGGATCGATTTCCAGGCTGGGTAGGTTACATTCTACAATGACATTAGCTACAATCAGGTCCTTCACATGTGAAGAAGTTTACAGGGCTGTGTTTTATCAAAGTACTTGCAGAAATAAGTCTTTGAACAACTACAAATTACAGTAAAGGGATCTGCAATATTAATTTTTTTTTTCAGCTTATTACTGAACTCCTTCAAAATATATCATGTCTCAAATTTGTAGTTGTTATATTACATAAAAATAACTCCTAAATTACTGAGTTGACCACTCTTACAATTTTTTGTAAACATCACGTTAACCTGGGCAGACCATATAAATTGTAATGATTTTCTAAGGGAGTGAACTCTACCAACCTTCAATCTGCTCAAAAGCTTGACGTGCACTCGCTCTGCTTGCATGTTTATGTTGCGTCATTTTAATCAGGAGATCTCTCATATCAAGACTACACTCATCGGGAATCAAGTTCTGAACAAAGAAATCATTGTCCGTGTCTTTTGCCATCTGAAATTAACAAACGGAAATAAATGAAATCTGAAACAACGAATTCAGCTAAGGCTGGGTTCCAACCAATACAAAACCAAGGTTCTCATCATCATATCACTACTGTTAGCATTCCGGCAATGATATGTAACTTTAGCTAACATACTTAGAAAGATGGTTACAACATCGACATATATGGTGCCAACAGACTGCAAGCTGAATTTGCAAGTTTATCTTTTAACCCATGATTTATAAATATAACAGCCAAGAAATAAATTAGGGTTTTTGACACAGAAACGTTTGTCTCAGAAAGGTCCATAACTCAGGCAAAAGCCGTCCTACCTAAAATTCGTGACAATATGCACAACTATGCTTGGTACCAAGCTTTTGTGTGAAGTTTCATTAAAATTGGACCAGTGGTTAAGGAGAACAAGAGCGGACAAACACTTGACATCCATCAAGACACATTGACATCCAGCACAACAATTTAAAGTATATGTGGGAGACATAATTTAAATTGAGCAAGTTTATCATCACTCAGCTTACCTGGATCATCAAATTCACATGCAGAGCTCTCCTCCTATTGGTATCCATGTTTTCATAAGTTGTTTCACCCTTGTTTATAACTTTGACAAGTATATGATAACCCTTAACCATGTACATTGTCACAAGCGCAAAAGCAAACACATCCACTTTTCCCGTGATGTCACTCTCTTCCAAACCCCAGTCCAGACCAAGAGAACTGAAAATACATTAAAGAATAAGTACAAACAACAAATCAATCTTAACTATTAAACTTGACATTCACTTAACTTCAATAACAGTAACTCCTAATTAACTTAAGTCCATAATCAAGAATTGAGATTGACATCAAACTTCAATTATTTGATGGTCCCAGGGCCCAACATTGACCCACGAAGCTTTTCTGTTCCAGAAACTAAAGCACTAACCACAAGACCACCAAGACTCATTTGTTTAAAACATGTATATGCCACCTTAAATACTCACGCCTGTCTCTGTAGATATAGTTGGCACATTTCTGGAGCCATATACTCGGGCGTCACACCAACAAATTCTAGACGATCAATAGGAAGCCTGGAGGATCCAAAATCTGTTATCTTAAGTTGTAGTGAACCGTTCTTTGTAAGAATACAGACATTCTCAGCTGAAGCAAATACATAAATAATAAAATTTATAGTCCAATATACTTAACTAGAAGGGTATTAGAAACAAAAACACATGTCTCTCACAAGGGGCCATAACTCAGGCAAAAATCATCTGACCTCTAATAACGACAATATGCTTAACTAGGCTTGGCACCAACTATTCATGTGAACTTTATTGGTCTTAAAGTATCACACATTGCAAAATAGACTTAATTCTTACTATAACAAGTATCGTAAATTCATTTCCACTTACAACTAACTTAAGTTGGATATTTCTACTGGATATAGCTAGTGTTTACTGCTAAGTTTCTTATATCCACATGGTCACTGACACCATCCAAGACAGGTATTTGTATATTCAAAATCAACTAGAGCTGTCGCCATTCCGCACACTAATATACCCCTGCCGGCAAAGGGCCATAATTCTGCCAAAATTCATCACAGAATTCCTTTCTTCATGCACATCTATATGTTGAGGTTGTTCATCTGTGAATGTTTGAGCGAAATCCTGCCAAAACTGTAGGAGTAGTTGCGTCCACAAGAATGTGTCTAAGGACAGACAGACGGACAGACAGACAAGCTGAATCCAGTATACCCCCCTTACAACTCGTTGTGCGGGGATATAATATCATTTCTTTAATATTAAAACTGAAACACGTAAACTACAGCCTGACCAGAAATTCTCAGTAATTTCAAAAGCACTTTGATAATAACTAACCCTTCATTAGTTAAAGCTGGTGAAGGCCTTATATGCTTGCTAGTATCAGGGGTTCTACTGAGGCATAATGCCCAATCCTGAATATAAGGCGCAATTCCGCCTTGAATGCCATTAGCACACATATCTACACCAAAACTCAGTTTCAAACATTGTTCTTTTGTCAAAATTTAGCATATAAAATTTGAAATGACCACAACTCAGTCAATACTTGGTATTTTTTAATCAAATAACTTTTATTTTCTGCAGAAAAGTTTATTCTTTGTATTGCAGCAAATCCGGATTTTCGGATTAATCCGGAATAATAGGACCCCTGTAGTATACAGAAGATTAGGCCTGGTACTCACAAAATATCTCAGTAGAAAGCTTAAATACATTGTATTTTGACTTAAGTTAAGATTTGCGAAGTTCATATTTCTGACGAATTAAAGACTAACCCAAGCTTTCTCCGTGACAAGTAGCTCTTAATAAAATGCTTCTAAACTGTTTTACACAAATAATAATCTTGATGTTCTTGTTTGGCTGATACACTTTGTAAGAAAATTTTAAGATTTTTAAGAAAATATCTGAGTTTTCTACTATGATGCTTCGTATAATGTGCATACCAGCCAAGGTATGCAAGTAATGATACTTACGTTTGATATCCATGTGGACAATGTTGTAGCGATCCATATGTACAAGTCCTGCCAATCCTTGCTTTGTTAGATTTCTTATCTGTTTCTGATCAAATCTGCTCCGATCTAAATAATACTTGGTCAGGGAATCACCTGAAATGTATCAATATTCTTTGAAAAAATATACATTAAGTTAAGTGTTGTAATTGAAACATTTACTGAAGAAGTTTACTTTTTAATTTCTTTATATATTTGTTAACGAATAAAGGTGGAATATGGCAGGGCCAGGCACTAAACAGTTACACAGGTCATGGCTTTCACTATTCTCCAAAAGTGAAGAGTTAAAATTGACTCTGAACTCTTAATTTTCAAGAAACGTCTAAATATTGCAAATAGATTAACATTATAGGTATAGAAAATTTGACTATTCCGTCTAAATCTTCAAGAGCAAAACGCAGGATCAAGAGTCTAGCGCAGGCAGTAATATTGAGTGTCGAAGATAATATATAAAATGTTGATTTGTTCTTACCTCCATATTCAAGATAAAGTTCCATTTTAGCCAGTTGATACTTCTCTGAACTATCTCTCTGTACTAAGCCAAAGAACTTCGTAATGTTGGGATGATCAAATGTTGTCGGAGCAATAACCTCACTGGCTCTCAGATCACATTTTCTTATCTAAAATGAAGGAAACAAACTAATGTTACATACTAAACTTTCACTACGATATTTCGTTTACTTTCAATTCTATTGCAATGCAACTGGCAGTAATACTTAATCATTTGTCAACTTCACTAGACAAGTCATGTTATAATAGGATTATTTGTAAAGACTTACGGCCCTTTTTTAACTTAGACATTTTGGTAACTTGAAGTACTTGTGTATACAATCAATATTGCACTTTGGGACATATGTCCCTTACAGTGACAGCTCTTGTTCCCAATGAAAATGATACCAGTTAATGAATAAGTCAGTATATCGGGTGTTGTTTTATCAAGATTGTATAATACAGAGTGCATTTGATCTCCAATTAACAATTTATTAGTCCCCTACCAGCTTCTGACTATAGGTTTGCCCTCCATACGTCAAAAAATCTGGAACCTGACATAACCGAAACAGTTTCCAAGCTAGGTTATGAAACTTGGTATTTAGATAAGGGGATTATGCAAATCCAAAAATATTTTAATTCCAACAAAAATTGTGGATGCTATGGCAACACAAACTGGTAGGGGACTTCTGTATTGCTTGGATTCCTTAATGACTTGTTTTTCCTGACAGTAGCTTATTTAGTTACTGTAACATGCAGTTAAATACGACACAAAGTGTAACATACAATATGACTAAGATAGATACTTTACTTACTATTTTTCTCACAAATGGTTTCTGTGTCTTGGAATCGTAACATAAATCCACTTTCCCGAATGATCCATGACCCAGAAATTCACACGACAAAAAGTGCATCTCTTCTCGATACTCTGAACATTCAGGATCACATGTCTGAAGTCAGAATAAACCATCAGTATAAAGTGGTGAAATGACATTACCTACATAACAAGAGGGCCCAAAGGGCCCTAGGTCACTCACCTGTCGTACTAGTGCATGCACACCCCTATGGTGATCCTACACATTTTCTGAATAAAATTTAAGGAAATTCAGCCTCTATTGCAAGTTTTTGTAAGGTTTGACCATGTGACCTAGCGTTTGACCCCAGATGACTTAATTAATATCAAACTTAACCTAGATTGTGTTGAGATGATTATTAGGACCAAATTTCATAAAGATTAAGTCGAAATTGTAACCTCTGGTGACTACACAGGGTTTTTCTATGATCTGACCTATAATTTAAACAAAATATTTCCTCCATATAACTGTACAAATACATGCTATAAAGACAGAACAATACCTAAACATAAAAATAATTATGGTTCCAGTGGGGTTTGAACCCACGACCCTCAGGAAAATGTCAATTGACATTGTGACCTTGTTTTTGATGCCAGATGACCCAAAATCGAACTTGGCCTAGATTTTGTTGACAGGATCATTGTGACAAAGTTTCATAAAGATTACGTTGAAACTGTAACCTCTGGTGACTGACTACACAAGGTTTTTCTATGATTTGACCTTTATTTTAAACAAAATATTTTGGAATATTTTTCCTCTATATAACTGTACAAATACATGCTATAAAGACAAAACAATACCTAAACACTTAAAAAAAAAAAAAAAAAATTATGGTTCCAGTGGGGGTTGAACCCACAACCATCAGGAAAATGTACAAATACATGCTATAAAGACAAAACAATACCTAAACACTTAAAAAAATAGAAATAAAAAAATAAAAATTATGGTTCCTGTGGGGTTTGAACCCACGACCCTCAGGAAAATGTCTACGCTCCCTACAGCGCTTTGATTTCCATTTAACCGTTACAATTCACACCCTGCTTAAAATACTAGAATATTTTGATATTTGACCTTTACAAAACTGCTGTGAACCCTGATACACATTTTCATTGGTTGATGAAAGTTTATTGTATGTATACTAGAGAGTAGAGAGTTACAGCAGAGAGTTTAGTGACCATGAAGACTACATGTTGAAAGGTTTAAAACAAGGTTTTTTCTATAATTTGACCTAGTGAGCTAGTTTTTGACCTCAGATGACCCAATATCGAACTTGACCTAGATTTTGTTGAGATGATCATTGTGACCAAGTTTCATAAAGATTAGGCCAAAATTGTGACCTCTAGAGAGGACACAACCCAATTGTTGACGGATGGACGGACGGACAGACGGACGGACGAGGGGAGAGCCGTAACTAAGTTGTAGAACTTGTGGCTCGACCCTTTTACCCATGTATGTATATATATGTATTTATAGATCTATTTGTATGTCATTGTTTGGGTAATAAAATATGTTTAAACTAAACTATCAAATCACATAATTATGGGAATCTTAAGCATTTACTCATATTTGCTGAAAATTGGGCTGCACAAACATGGCTTGTAGGAGTTCATTTCCTGAATCAATATTATTACAGCAGATCTCCATTAACCACAATTAGTAGTAATTTTGAAATTATAATTGTAGTAATTTTGAAATTATAAAGGATTTAAATTTAAAGACATGTTTAAGATTTCCTTAAGTGCTTTGATAAAACACTACCTTTAACTCCAGAATTAGAAGTGTGGTTAAAAGGTTACAATCAAACATAGAGAAAATATTGTCATTTTCATACTAAAAAAACCGAGAGATGTTTGTAAAACACGAATGCACCCATGGCAGCCCAATACCGACCGTCCTACCAACCGACCGACATGTGCAAAGCAATATACCCCCTAATCAAAGATGGAGGGGGGATAATAAGTACACCATTCTAAGTTCAATAATTAAGTATTGTTTTATAACAGTACTCACCTCATTTATGATACATCCAGTATCTCTGTGTTTTACAACAGATAAATTATGCATCATTTCCACCAATGCATCTTTAGTTGTACACTTCACCTCCCTATAATAACATGAATCTTTTATCAAATATAATACTGTTAAATCATACAAAATTGGGGTGGATTTTCTTTGAATTAGCAGAAGAACTAGATCTCGAATTTTAAATCATATATCAAATAATTGACCTCAAAAATACGTAACAAGGGAGTTTTCTTTCAATATGTTATACAGTCAGAACTCGATACAACGACGCTGTTCGTTTCCAAGAAAAATGTTGTTGTAACGAATATGTCAGTATACTGAATTGATACAAAGAGCGTTTTGATACTTTTGTTCCCAAATATGATGTCAGTATAATAAATTTGTCAGTATATCGGATGTCGTTATATCGAGTTCTGACTGTACCCACAAATTTAGGAAACCACAAAATTACCATTTTACCAATATCCGCGAAATTTAATACCTGCAAAAAATTAATGATTTTACAGTAACATATAATAGTAGACCAAGCATCGAGAGAGCATTATGCAACCTTCCAACATTAAGTTATTTTATATTAACATGTATAAAAACTTTATGTTAGTTATGAGTCTGACCTGATACTCCATCTTTGTGATAAGTTTCGTTACATAATTTTTACACAAGTAGCCTAGGAAATTATTTTAATATTTTTTCTTTAATTTTATTTTTAATGCATAATAACGCATTTCTGTCCTTTTTCTGGAGCTCTGAACTTAGTTACAAAGACATGGTAATTTTTGTATGTATATCATACCCTTCAGTATATTTGGTAGCAGGCGGAGTGAACGGCTTGTTGAACCCTTTTCTGAGACTGATGCCAAAGTTGTCATCATCATCAACAATCAATATAGGAGAAAGGTCTTCATCAAATACTTTTGATTGGAACTTTTCTGGGAGATTCTGTTTCTTCACATCATTTAAACCAAATACACCAATAGTTGGGTTTGGCAACACATGTGGCACTCTGTTTGTAGCCGGTGGGTAGGGTGGAAAACACTTCTCATTTAAAACTACTACATTGTCTCTTAGAGCAAATTGATTTCTTGATTTCAAGTCTATGAATTGCGTGTTCGAAACTTTTGACGGATCCATGTTGAGCACAGATGATCTTTGTGGATGACCAACTGCAAAAAAAAAATATAACTGATGTCAAAATTAATAAATAGATAAGAAGTCTGAACCATGGAAATTAAATGACAAACTTTTGTTTAAGGCACATAATTCTGACGAAGCTTGGTTCCAACTTCAAACAGAAACCAAAGCCTATGTGCTACAATGTGCACAACTTCACGTGAAGATTAATATTCCTGTAAAGCACACAACCACAGTCAATCTCATACGTTGACAACTGCTGACAAGACTGCCATAATATATGTAACACTTTTTTTCACATTTATTCGAGTCAATATGGTATAATACTACTAGTATATGAAACATGGAAGTTAAAATACTAAATTTTATGAAACAAGGAAGTTAAAATTTACAATAAATACCAATGTCAATTTCTGACTCAGCAGGATGCCCTATAAAGGGCGTTATATTCAGTTGACCTTCAGCCCATTCCATAAATGATTCTGTCATCTGAAATTGAAAAATTAACACAATAACTATTTTGTACATTTTGAGCCTGTATGTCTAAATTTTCTAAATATGCCGCCACCCCAAGGTAAATTTCGGACATTCAGAACATGTACCGCGGACATTATCACACAATAATTCTGAAATTTCAATTTGGAAAAAGGGCTTTATCCTATAATGGTGAATGTCGGGAATACCGTAGATAGCCTCGAACCCCATCCTATCATGGCCTATGATCATATGCATGCCACAAGTTCAGAATAATGTAGACCAGACGGTATCTGGTCAGAATGGCCCATTTACAAGAACAGTCCAATATAAATGAACTAGAATGGCCCACACTTGAGGTGTACATAAATGGCCCACTTTCAAAAATCTGAGTTTATGGAAAACAATACGCTCAAATGATATAAATATTTGACCTGTGAAGTACAGAAATGATCAAGCTACTATATCACAGTATTTTTAAGTTCATTCGGTAAGAATTAATCAAATAGCGATCAAACTGCATCTATACTGACGTCAAATAAAAACGCTACAATGAAAAAAGCGAATAAAAACACTACAATGAAAAAAGCAAATAATTTTTTTTTATTTTTCAAAGTATTCTGTTATTATCGACACACCATATATCTAGCTACGAACGCGCCTACCGAAGCGAAAATAAATTCTCGATCTGGTCCCGATGTGCCCATGTATAGTATGATGCACGTCCCGTGCTCTTTTACCAGGAGGTATTTTTGGTCACCAAAACCGCAGTTACATGCTGAAGTCGATTTACAAGTTGGAATTCACAAGGAAATTTGGTAAATGAAAGCAATTCAAATGTCACGTTTAAAAATGGAAAATCAAACGCAGGTTTTTTTAATGCTGGAATGTGGAAATTCGCAAATTGATGTCGTTGGACGATTTGTTGCTTCAAAATCCACTATAGCCAGATTAATTCAACACTTATCAGATAGGTGTCGCTCAGATGAGCCGCCTGTGACCTCTGTACGACAAGACGTTTATATCCGTTAACGTCAACCGCGTGTCCGCTTGACAACGTCACACTTGACTTCTTCTCATGTGAAAAGTAATTGTGGTCGGACTGTGATGTTTTACAATAACCAGCCATTTCCTGGAATACATTCCTATGGAACAAATGTGGGACGTCCTTGATAGACGTTTACGTCCGTTTTAACGTCAGCTACGAAACGTTCAGGCATTACATACTCTTAACATTAGGCGTGAGCACGCTATTGCAAGGTATGTGTTGTTTAACTTGTGTGGATCAACTATGCGAAGACTGCCAGCAGTTGTTGCAGAACATGGAGGGCATACGCGATACTGACATTTTGGGTAGGGTAACGTTTTTGTATCGCAATTTTGAACCTCTCAATGGCAATAATATCAAATGAGAAACTGCAGACATGTTCGCACATCTCTATATTTTAGTCTTTGAGAAGGAATTATATTGTTACTATCCTAACGTATGAAATATCCGAACATATAGGTAGGTGTATATTATTTTTAACTGGGAAATCTTGGTAAGTGGGCCGTTCTCAGCGCCCGGATACGACCAGTCAACAACAAAGTGAAAACAGCATTTACCGCTTCTCGAAAAATTCCCAACACAATAAAATTAATAACAATATATATATCCAATTTGTCTCCCTACAATGATCACCTTATAGTTGTTCGAGAAACTAATCGGAAAATTTAGGGAAATTTTAGGGAAATCCCCTTGGAACTTTCCCCCCCCCCCCCCCCGAATCCAGAGATTTAGAATTAATTGTAACGATTTCATCCTCGCATGGAAGTGTACAACAACACCTTCATATGATACCCAAAAGACTACTGTACGTATATAAAGCAAATAAACTATCAAAATATCTGTAAATCTGTTACAATAAGTGAAAGATAAAGTAAACAAAAACATTTCACCACACCATTTACTCACACAAAAACGGGTTCCGCTTTAATAGTTAAAAAGTCAAATTTTAAGAACAAAGTAGGAGAACCAGTCATTAAGTTTCGACCCACGTCTATTCGTACCCGGATATATCAGACTAATGCAGCAGTTACTTCCCTTTACATATGTGTTACGCTCATTAGCCTAGAAGGTTTTTTTTCAATCTTATTGTAGTCTCGATATTTCGAAGATAGAGGAATGGGATTTTCAATTTTATGGAATGAAGATTTTTCAAAGAAAGGAAGACGCAACTCATAAATGGCAGTGGCTAGTCGTCCGGCACCGGACGACTAGACAGCGATATTAGTCGTCCGGCGCCGGACGACTAGACAGCGAAATTAGTCGTCCGTCATATGACGGACGACTAGACAGCGAAATTAGTCGTCCGTCATATGACGGACGATTAGCAAACACTATGTACATTGGCTAGAGAACCGTCATTCTGGTTCTATGCATTAGGCATCTACCTTATAATAAAGGCTATAAGACAATTCGAATATAGGCAAGACATGTCAATGCATTTCAATGCATTATCTGCACCCATTTTGTGACCGCCCGTGTAATCTCCGTACATTGGCCGCCATTTTGGAATGGTATAAACTGGCACGAATGAATGCGGAAATCGCTGTCGGGTTTTATGTAGCGCGACAAATAGCTATGGTGCAGCTGTGTATTAGATATGGTGTAAGAAATAGAGTAGGGAAAAAAAGAGTGTTTCAATTGCCATTTTATGAGGATGGTGAAAGTATACTACTTCATGCTGAAAAAATAAATTGCTGTGTTAGAAGGTAATTGACAGTTTGGATTGTTACTGATTATATAATAGTGTGAAAACAATGTTGCCGTTAATTTTATCATGGTAGGCCCTATTGTATATTGTATTTAAATAATGCATTGACATGTCTTGCCTATATTCGAATTTTCTTATAGCCTTTATTATATGGTAGATGCCTAATGCATAGAAACAGAATGACGGTTCTCTATCCAATGTACATAGCGTTTGCTAATCGTCCGTCATATGACGGACGACTAATTTCGCTGTCTAGTCGTCCGTCATATGACGGACGACTAATTTCGCTGTCTAGTCGTCCGGCGCCGGACGACTAATATCGCTGTCTAGTCGTCCGGTGCCGGACGACTAGCCACTGCCCTCATAAATACAGAGACTATAGATATATAGTCTCTGACAAATACAAGTAGGCCTATGTCAGATGAATGCAGTGTTCAGTGATCTAAAATGATCATTTTATTATTTTAAAATTTCTAATGCGGAATAATTAACAGAAATAACTGTGTATCACAGGAACTTGCATAATTGAAAAATTGAAAAAAAATAATAATAAAGAAATTGGACTTTTACACTTCTATAGAGCCTACAGGTATTAAAATATAGAATATATTTTAATACAGGCTCTACATACTTTTTTTATAAATTGTGCAAGTTCCTGTATTTGTATGTACTATGTGAACAAATAAATAAAGGAATTTTAAATAATTCACAATTAAACTGTATAAGGTGGTACCTAGATTTCTCAACGGAATACCCCCCCCCCACCACCGAGATTGCCATCACAAGAGCTACATCATCCAGCTACTCTGCAAATACAGGGTGTTAAAAAGGTTCGTTCTCAAAGTTTAAGTTTCAATAGTTAATTGTTCTGGCATCCGAAGAATGTTAAATTCCAGAGGGATCTACCATGGTTCTATCTATCTTGTAATAAATCATGCAGCTTTTTGAGTAAGAAAAAAAATTGGATACTGCATACAAAGCTCAGATAAAATTAAGTATGAATTTAACTTTTGAGAACAAACTTTTTTTAACACCCTGTATATACAAGTAGCTTACCGATTTGACATCTACCGCCTCACATTATTTCCTAGAATGGTAATATATTGGAACAGACTAGCAGAATCAAAAGTTTCTGCACCATGCTTGGAAGCATTCTTGAAAAAGTTGCTGTCCAGAAAGTGCCAGCATGCATAGTATAGTGGAAAAATGATGATGAATATGCACAGAAAGTATATAAATTTTAACTTTTATTGTGATAAGAGAAAATACTTAAACTAGAACATTTCCACGTTATTCATCCATCGTTAGTAAATGTCCTCAGGAGAGGCTTTTAACGAGTTACGAAATTGAAGTTGACCTTACCTCATATAATCTTATTGGTCCCCAGTGAGACATATGTGCTATGGTCTCTCTCTCTAATTGGGTCTGTTTTATCCTTCTTTACGAGACTAACAAAGATACTCCCCTCTATGTGAGTTCAGTCGTCATAGTTCTGCGTCATATATTGTCGTCGGTCTGTCATGATTCCATTATTTCGGATGGTGTCCACCAAAGAGCAATCTTTGCTAATAGATATTGGTCCATTTGTGACATGTATATATATCCACTAAATAGTCTTCCCTGATTGACTTCAGTAGTGATGTTTTTAAAACCGGATTTCTTGAATTGGTTTTTTGTTTGTGATCTTGTTTGGCACATTCTCGTTCACCAGAGTATTCTTCGCCTGTGATATCATAGTAGTCTGGGAACTTGACTAACCACTGATGTATGAGGATGCTCGGCCAAAAGTTGTGAATATTTTGCACAGGCAACCATTGTAAAATCCTAATTAAAATGTTATATAATTAATGTGTTTATTATTTTAATGATTAAACATTCATCGTAAATAAATGCTTATATGTATGTAATGCATGCACCTATCAATGTTTTCCCCCAGGAGGGGAGCGACGGGCTGACTTAGGGGAATTTGACATTTTTACTTTTTCAAAGTCTAAATTCCCACCCTAGAACAAGGGCAATTTGTCAAAATCCCCTCACTGGGAGATGCTTTACATACCCCCGGGATCAGAATTGCGGCCAAAGTCAAAATAATTTCGGGACTCGGCACCATTCTGTCTGTCAAATTCCCACCTATCGGGAACGGCTTCTGTCAAAAGTTCCGTGTATGCCTGCCGCCCCCCCCCCCCTGGGGGAAAACATTGATAGGTGCATAATACACGTGTTGTTCAGAAGTCTCGACGTGGCGTGATTATCGTATGCAAACTTATAGTTTCTGTCAAAAGAAAATTAAATAACATCTTTCAGCAACAACTTACTTCATTAAGTATTTTTAATTATTATTTATCTCAACCATGTTTCGGCAAAAAATTGCCTTCATGAAGTCAAAAGAATAGTCATTTAAATGTAAGCACCTGTCATGTGAGTTTTCACAATTGTTGTTCTATATTGAGTACAAAAAGAAACGCAAATTTTCTCTTAAACCGATCATTTTGGTCAGCCTATTACTTTCTTTGAAGGCCACAAAGAACAACGAGTTTGGTGTTTGATTGTTAGCACATTGAATTTGCTTTGTTTCAACACTTTGTTTGACCATATCGACCAAAAAACTAGGAAGACAATGTTGAATGTTTACAACTATATACGGTGGCATAGGGGAGACACGGGACATATCTTATTCATCACGTCCCCCCTATACTAACATGTACGCACGTGATAGCTGATACGTGCTGATGTGGTAGTAACACGTGCGCACGTGATGAACAAAATATACCATGTGTTCCCTCTACGCCACCGTATCCATAGCTGGAGACATAAATGTATATAATATCTACATATTAACAACAACACTTTCACCATTGTACTTACGACAAATTATATGCTGCAGTGGTGATTGTTGTCGGCATATTGCATGAAAAAAACTTCGATTGTCTGAATGGTATTTTACAAACTTTGAAATCCGAGTAACATGTTTAAATAAAGTTTATTATATTGACTTATTTGAATGTTCACATGTGCCTATGGCTTACTATCATAATCCATCCATCCATCTGTCCGTCCGTCCATGAAACCACCAGGCTCCTGTGGCCTAATATAGACATGCGCTAACATCATGTGGAACCATTGCTCATGTATATTTCATATCAAACGGATTCGACACGGTTGACAAATTATGTTCCTTTTATCAAATCGTCGTACTAATTTCCTGAGATCATGCGTAAATAATGATGTCTCTTCTTTATCGGAACCCGTTTTCTAGTTTCTGACGGCTCACACGTATATGTAAACGGAACAAGTTTTATGCATTTTGCGAATATTTGAAATGCTCGACACCGGCTACATTGTGAACTGAGTTTGATAAACGTTGTGTTTTTATGTATGATGTAATAGTGTCGTGAAGTGTGCAGTACAACTCAAATGATTACATTCGACTTGTTTGAAATGTTTGACATTATGTTAAGTTGGGTATTTGAGGACCAATCATGGAGTCATGCCCTGTCTATTACATAGTGTAGATGTGATGGATTTTAACCGTGTCGAATCCCTTTGGCTTCGAGCTGACTTCGGTGCCCGGTGCACAATCACGTGACATATTGAGCTCTCACGTCAAGAAAAAAGGTGCAAACAAAACAGAAATTGTGTTTTAGTTTTTAAAATTTTTTTTTGTTAAATGGCACCAGCTCATCCTTAACAAAACCAACCTCCCGTGATGACAAAATATGTCCGTAGTAGTCTGGTTCTCGGCGTAGTGTTACGTAGTGTAAGAGGGCAGATAATCCAGGCTATGTCCGTAGGTACCTTAGTTTTTCGGATTACGTTTATTTGAACAAACCGCATTTGCTTTGGTTTAACATGGTAATCGTAAAACCTGTAGCGAAACATGTCTAATATAAGAAAACTACCATTAAGATCATGAAATAATACTGATAATGATGAATTAAACACCAAGACTCTACTTCGTCGCAATTGGCTTCAACTTATTAACCAAGTGAAACTCTGTCCCTACACCGGGGAATGGCGGGGATTTCAAGTCACGCTGAAGTTTGCTTCTTCAAACTCCTGGTAAAATCTCTACCCCAAGGTCCACTTAGATGGTAAACCCCCGCATATTGCCCCCACCCTTTACCCCACGGGTATAGTCACGGCTATATTTCCCCACTATTTGGGGGCGGTGCCAAAACACCTGACATCGGCGGAAAGGTAAAAACACGATACAGTCCCCCGCTACCCCCGCCCTTTTCCCGCGGTTGAGGGGCATAGTTTCAATTGACTGGTGCAATATTTTATCTCTTATATGTGTACATGTATGTTTATAATGATTTTGCTAAATTGTTTCACGGACCTAAGAAATAATTATTGTCTAGTTTTTAATTAAGGTTCTCATTCCTTTTACGATAAACGGTAATCAACCTTATTCTTAAAGACTGCCAGTTTACGTAAGTAGGCCTATAATATACTCTCGTCAGTATCTAATTTCAATCGATGTCTGGATGTTGACCCATTATATTTAAGCCAAAGTTTTTTTGCAATTAAACACTCCATATTGCCGTATTATAAACGCTTATGGCAATCAGAAATGTCAAAATAAATTAATTGAAATGTCAATGTAAACTTTGAGTGGAAAACAAGACACTTACATGCAACTTTAAGTGCTTAAACACATTAAAACATTTTTTCGAATTCGCACACACTGATATGTCTAGGCGTTTAACATGTAAATACATTTTGTAAATGTATATAATAAAAAAAAATATTAGAATATACTGTAGTGTAGGTGCGGTGGAATAAATGCCATGAAACAATCGATCGGTTATCTGTTATGAAAAAAACAGTTCATTGAAAACGGCCAATCATTTACATATTTCTTAGTTAAAAAGCTAAAGCAAGCCAGACTGGCTTCCAACACTTACGCGGCCATCGATATTACAAGAAAGAAACGTCCATCAATATATCCAGTAATATTAGACTTTCATTTAAACTCATTATTAACAAATTCGGGTAGCGAATTTTTTACGCATGTGCACGCGTAAAATGGCAATTTAGGTAAAAAGTAACGTTGTTTCCTCGATTTCAGTATTGTTCCATTGATGCAACTTATCTTGAATAACATTAATTTAGCACATGTTTACGAGAAGCTCATAGAAGTCTCTTTGAGTATCATCATTTTTTTATCCGATCAAAAAACGAAAGCAAACTCCTCCACCAAGTGATCTTTCAAATGGGCCAGAAAATATGTAATTGCATCCTTTGTTATGGCCTGAAATATGCATTTTTTCTTCAAAAAGGTATGCGTTTTTATCCCGTTTTTTCCCCAAAAACGCGTCTATTTTCGGCTTCATGGAAACAGTTTTTCGGCGCCGCGTTATCGATGCGTTGTTACGCGCCGAAAAAGTCAGCGC
Organism: Spisula solida; assembly: GCA_947247005.1. Taxonomy (NCBI): domain Eukaryota; kingdom Metazoa; phylum Mollusca; class Bivalvia; order Venerida; family Mactridae; genus Spisula; species Spisula solida. The sequence continues at coordinate 16,163,407 of OX365958.1, forward strand.
CGAAATAATACGTTCCATGGAAACCCGGCTTATTTTAAGAATGACAGATTTCACACTTTTAACGAGAAATCATCATGAATGTGGAGAGGATAATAATCTTGAAGTCCATTTATTCTGACCTTAGGTCGTGTTTTCGACATGACAACGATAAAAAATAAATCAGTAAATAAACGAGACTCGCTTGTCACAGATCTTCCCAAACACGCTTTGGAGTAGTTTTCAAGGCTGCTTTTGGTCCAATTCTGGACACACGACCAGACGGCGACAGTGGTGTAGGAGTCTCTTGACTTAGTCTTTCAGACATAGGTCTAACGTCTTTTTTCACCAGTTTTGGCTTATCAAACACTGCACTTTTCGTCGTTTTACGGTGTTGGCCAGATTTAGGAGTATTTTTGAAGTTGGGTGTCGGGGAATCGTTGTCGGCTTCATTTCCGTCATTCAGACGTATTTCCGAGTCTGTGTCGCACGATGACGATATGGTGGAGGAGTCGCGAGAAAGTATACCATCACCATGCGTTGAAGCACTACCAAGATAACTGCGCATTATTTTACGCATGCGGTCCGTATTTGTCTTCATGAGAGCAAGTTGTTTTTCTAATTTTATTTTCTCATCTCTCTTTGCTTGTAGAAACCGTTTAAGATCGTCCATTTTTTCCTTAGTATCTCCAATAAATCTGATGAAACTAGGTCGAACTTCGGCTTCAACTAAAAGATCTTCATGAACCATGGCTCTTTCAAATTCTAAACGTTTCACTTTCCAATGATTTTGAGCGACCTCGGTATCTAGTCTTTGTAAGTGTGACTTTAATTCAGTGTAAGTTGGTGTGTTTTTCCTACACGACTTCATTTTGCTGGCTAGTGCAGATTGTTCAATTTTTACTTTCTGGTATTCACCGGCTGCAACGGTAATGAGAGATTCTATTTTATCCGCGTGAGAATAAACGGTAGAAAACCTTTGATCTCTTCCAACCAGAATATCCATTTCTTCGTTGTACTTATCCAGTTGTTTTTCTTCATCATCGATGGACTGGTTCACACCTTCAATTTGTCCTTGAATCTCTTTTACTTGATTCAAAAACTCTTTCCTTGCCTGGGGTGTGTTAAGCTCTTGATCAGCTACTTCCGGTGTATCTATAGTTATTTCCGGTATAGGTGTTTTGGGTAAGTTCGGCGACATGGACTCTGGGATAGGTTCTGCTTTCATTACAATATTAGAAAGCCGTAACCAAGTTTTGGCAAGATCAATGCATTTGTAACACTTAGCAAAAATGTCAGGCACAAGTCTAAGAAGAGACTCAAATTGTGAGTAATTACTAAACTGCATTAGTTCGTGATAGCTGTCAGGATCGAAGTCGTTCAATTCCAGTGCTTCTTCAGACAGCAATCCATCCCATTTACTTAAAATAGATTTGAGTTCGCTGACCGCCTGTGTATACTTTGTTTCGTCGTCTGTTTCACCATTGTTCGTAGTACACTTACTGTTAGAGACTGGTTTCCTTGGAGATTTTTTGTCTTCATTTTCTGCCTGAGAGCCATTTCCACTGTCATCATCGTCGAGTCTAATGGTAGCAATATGTTTCATGGATACACCGTGAGTATCATTGACCGTTCTTGTTTCACCAATTGAAGAGTCATAATGATATTTCATTAAGGAGTTGAATATCTCGTCGTCAAAGTATTTTTTCAAATCTTTCAAATACAGCAGATCATTTAAAAACATTTCATAGTTTTTAAAGATCATGTCCTCGTCTGATGTCTTGTTCTTCATTTTTGTTTTCATAGATTCCATAATTTCTTGAAGTTGGTTAATGGATCTCAGTTTAAATGAGACCTTCACCGCGGGTTTAGGTACTGGTTTCTGATTGGCTTCCACCCAGCGCGTGATCTGACGTAGTAAATTGTAGAGGCTCTCATTGGAAAATCTCGACATTGTGTGTAGCAGCAAACGTTCGAAAGCCGCCAACTGTTTGTGGATTGAATCCTCGCTTTGCTGTCGTGCGGAGACATGAGATAAGCGATTCGTCGTCTGAAATATAAATTTTAAACATAACATTATTCATATTTGATAACTTCAACTTGCAACGAAATATAAATGTGCGAAACTAAAATTTGGTGGAGTATGTACTAATACCTCCATTTCGTAACATACCGCATAATCTTGCTTCGTATAGAAATGACGTACAATTGGCATTTAATAAGCAATATAAATTCTAAATAAAATCAAGAAGCTATAATGAGATGTTTCAATTGTTTTAGTGATTATCGCTTTGCACATACAGACTAATACATTCATATTATCATATAATGGGTTTGATCGGCAAAACAACACATACACTCCTCAGAGGAAAATCTAACCGGTCGTGGTATTATCACGCGCAAAGCGGAAATTGCTGCAGCTACGTATTACAGACACTTGTATTCAGATGTAACAAATGTACAAACACATTGTAGCAATCAAGGCTTAAAATAGTTCACGCTGTTAATACAATACAAAGTTGTCCAAGATCAAACGATCGCTCTCCAATGTTTCAAGCACTTGTGTAAATCACATGCGCATACTTTCCCCATTATAACAGTAACAAACGCATCAATCAATCATAAAGTAAGGCTGTACTACAAATGTAATATACATTTCAAGGAACAACATCAATACACAATGCGTGTCTCTCAAGTGATGTTGGTCACGTGAGAATTATTTCACATCGTGTTTTAACAGAACGATAAACCTCACTTATAGACATCCTCAATAATAAGAGCGCCTCATAATCTCACGTATGGGGAAGTTATCAATGACTCGCGCAAAAAACAAGTTAAGTACTCCATTTCAGTGTTTGGCTTCATTATTAAGACTGACACAGTCCTATACATTTTTTATGTAATTGAATTTGTACTGAATATTACCAATTTACCACCATGATCATGGCTATGTGAACCACCTACATATATTGCTACCATGGAAGACGACAAAATTGAGGACTTTAGATGTACCTAATGTATTATTATCGGTCTAACTATGGCTACATACTACACATACGCACATACGCACGCACGCACGCACGCACGCACGCACGCACGCACGCACGCACGCACGCACGCACGCACGCACGCACGCACGCACGCACGCACGCACGCACGCACGCACGCACGCACGCACGCACGCACGCACGCACACAAGCGGGGTGTGCCGAGTTATTTTCTCTAATTTATCGCGTATTTGGCAGTTATTTCAACAATATTTCAGTTATTTACGACGACCAGTGGATGTAATCGCTTATCTTGGAATTAGATATCTAAGAGTAAGCCTAGTAACTTGTTCATCCACTAGCAACTGATAACTTCTCCACATGTGGAAGACGTAATTAACCGTCATATCCATTATCATAGATGAATATAACCTAGGAAACGAACCAAGCTCGTCCTGTTCGTGAAAGCTTGACCATTTCCGTTTGTCTCCGGTAGATATTTGTCAGAGGACTATGGCAATGCATAAAGGCAGAGGCCATCATGGCAGAACGAACAGTCAGCCTCGCATTCCACGGACTACGCTAGCACGCTAGCTGGACAAGTTTACCGTGTCATCCTAACTACTAGCCTTAAAGTATATTTGAATCAAATATTAACGCAAAGTATTTCTAAAAAAGCGTGCCCATTTTTCTTTCAGTGAATCATAAATCGAAGGTTATTTGAACCGGCAATTCAAAGTGTCACTGCGTCCATTCAATATTCTCACAATGAAACGTGAGAACTTTTTTGATCTACGTATATGATTTGATGAAACAGTAATCAATGTATTTATACATTTATTTTATTCTCATCATAAAGTCAGTAAGTGCATGGTTTAATGGTTTATTATAGGCCATGATGCCGCTTTAATAACTCTTATACATTGTAAATTATATAGTACGTGTTAATGCGAAATGTGAAACGTGGACTCGTCGTTCTGCGACAACAATTCGTATAGACAAAACAAACTTCGACGTAACGGACAATTCGATATAAGCGAATTCGAGATAACAAGAGTGGACTGTACTTGGACATCGTTGATATTATTGTAAATCCTGGGTGCATGCATTCAATATGTCGCTATCCCCATTCCGATTTGACCCAATGTCACGTTTTCTAACTGATTATTTGAAGTACCCTAATGTTTAAATTATTGTTATAGTTAAATTGAAATTCCGTGTTTTAACCTTAAGTAATTGAGTCGGTTTCACGATTTGTTTTCAATTTTTAGAGCATCTACTTACAACGCCATTCCTACGATGGGAACATAATTCAAAATTTATCAAACTAAATCTATTATCAGCTTTTCGATTGCATTAGGTTTTTGACAAAATATAAAACATAGGTCTGGACTCGGCCTATATACATTATACACGATTATCCAAACATGCCAAATACATGTATGTATTTATTTAAGGTTGGTTGTGAAACAAGTTTTTTTTCAATTTATATGAATCACACTCGACACCTCATTCCTGATGTAATCCATCGCCACGATGGTATGATCGTAAGAAGAGAAGCCAGTTTTCCATTTCTGCTGAAGTATTTCCTCCACAAATATATTAGCAGATAGGGCATGGTAAGCCGATTCTTATATAAGAGCCAACTTCATGATGAGTCTAATAATATCATATTTATAATACTTTTCTCATTTCTAATTAAATATATTTGAGTAAGTACTGATTAATCATATTCGATATTTTTCTAACATTCCGAGTAAGACAGTGTACGCGTGTTGAGAGAACACTAACCTGAGTGTATTCCTCTATATTGAACATTTTACTGATACGTTAACGATCCTGCATCTAGAAAATATAATATGTTCACTACTATTTTGTATCTGGGATTCTAGCCAAACTATTGCTGCTTTATCTACCTTCGTGATCGGAAGTCATTAATCCAAGTACATTCATTGTATTTTAATTCACTTGTCATTAGAACTACTGATTGCACGTGCTGTATTTATACTCCATCTATTTTTGGTATTATGTAAATCCGGGTTACATGAACATTATACCCCGATAATACACGGTTAAAATAATCATGTGAATTTTTACATTTGTTGACACCATCGAGCGAAAACCATAGCGTATAATATATTTGCGTCGCATAAATTTCACTCGCCAGACATTTCATGATAATTTCCGGAACTGGACGATTACACTCGGACATTCCGAAGTTTGTTAATTGCAATTAATTTGGATTAACATGTGACTTACGTTGTGTAGGGGGATTGCAAAGCCAGGATTTAAACGTTGAACTATCACTAACATTCGTACCAGCCCAAAAATAATCATCACTGTTCGATTGACCATTGGGCATCTGGGTAATGTTTTATCAAAGCACTTACGGAAGCCTTAAGAGTAACGATTAATTTTAATTCAACAACTGCAAATTCCTGATGGATATAGTTTGTAGGAATTCATTAACTGAATCATTATTAGTATTGCAACTCAATGTACCACACTTAAAACAAATGAATAAGAATTTAAATTTGATCGTAAGTTTATGATTACCGTTGGTGATATTGTGGCCCAACTTTGTTAAATATTCAATATTTTTACATAAGGTAATGCAACAACTTGCGACGGTTTAGTAAAACCAAATTATGAATTTGCGTAAGATCAGTGTGTATACGTGGGACGTTCAAAAATAAACAGGACTATTTTCACAAAACCCACATGGTTAAACGAAATAAATCAAATTATATACCATCAGAAATCGGAATCCGTGTAGATTTACGCGACATTTACGCAATTTTAGTAAACAGTACTCCGGGGGGTCCTCATTCGTCATGATTCTAGCTATTGGTTCAACCGTTGCGCGTACATTTTTAATTTAAATGAACTGCCGAATTTCCCTAGTTTTCCTGCTTACTCACTAAGCAAGTCATACTGACATACCAGAACCCAGATTTCAAACTTAATTATACATTGAAATATCACGAAATAGTTAGCACTATATAGACGTGTTTCTAGGTTAATTTGATTCCTATAGATTGACTTAGGTCGAACAGAGATTATCCGAATCCTACCTTTTTAATTAAATCAAGCGTCAGTTGACATGGATGATCATGGATTAAAACGCGCGAAATAAATGACACATTTTTTATTATCGACAGAGTCTATCATGGACCGGTTTTTTTCACGTTATTAACTTGATATCGGTGAAATGAACGGTATATTTACAGCCAATACCGTATTGACTTAATTATTACATTCAAAATTTCAAGCCAAGTTAATTCGAAAATATCTTTTTTAAAATGTATAATAACTAGCTTATATACTTGCCATTGTATAATTTTTATTTGACATTCATGTTGACAGTGAAAGTGGAGATAGAGTCTAGTGTCAAGTTAACTTTAATATAACCACTAAAAGTTTTCTAAAAGAATAATAAACTGAAAAAATATGACAGTGTATGTAAATCTACAACATGCCCATTTACATGTTAATATTAAATTATGAATATGAAGTCAAATACTTAATTGGATTTTAATATGAAATCAATAATTTACGCGTTTCTCTAATAGTTCACAGGGGATGGATACAGGATTTGGTGCTGGGGGGGGGGGGGGGGGGGGCGTAAATGTTGGCATCCCCCCTCACTGAGATTTTTATCTGAGTCACATGCCAGACTAATTAGCTCTTTAGAAGTTTCGAGCATAGATGTTTTCCATTATCTACGTAATACTATATTTTTAGTGAGTAATGGTATTATGCGAGCGTGGCGAGCGCGAACATTTCATACTCTATGCTTCTTTCACATAGAACAACAGACACAATTTCCAAGCTCCGACGATTTTTGGAGGGGGGACGTAAATAAGCCCCTTTCCACTCCGCCCTTCGTTCATATAACTTGATCTATTTACAAGGCATCTGTCGTGAGAACATAGCCACTACGAACTTAGAAGACCAGACGAATATTGTAACGCATTTCAACATCGATCATGAGCTTGAAATTGTGTCGGAATAAACTGAACAAAAGAGTATTGTTTAAAACAGTTTGCCTGACACCCATGAATATTCGTGCTTTTCAGCCTTGCAACAGCCGTACACCCGCCTTAGATAACATTGGGGGTGTCGCTGGTTTTTCGTGCAACTGTTGCAAGACTGTTTTACGCCCACCTGATATGAACTTCTAACACACACAAATGCACGCAACGTTTCAAACCAAATTCTAAACGCTCCTGATATGCTTATTTTGAAAAGTTTCTGCTGCCGTCATGAGACAGTTGTACAAGCATTGTACAGTCTCTATCTGGGGTTTGTCTGCGACATGATTGCAGTATACTTTTCGGGTGTAAGAACTTCTGTGACCAATATATCGTGCGACCAACATATCGTGTGACAGGTGTGACTCTGACTTTACCCTGCATCACGTATCATATTATCAGTTCACAGGAGCCTGCTATTTTCATATTCGGATCAAAGCACTACCCAAGACCCCATTACTGACCAGCAGTTTAAGCCCAGATAATTTTCTAAAAGTGCTGGTCAGACATTAACTGGGTCTTGTGTAGGATAGTGTTTTGGGTCATGTATGCAACATCAGGTTCATGTGATCAGTCTTTGCTAGGTCAGTATTTAACATCAGTTCGGATCTTCATTTATTTCGATACACGTGTAGTCATGGGTTACTGCATCATTGATAAAGAGTAAAAACAACTTTTTTAAACAATAAATTACCTAATGTTATATAAATTTTACCAAAAAAACAACAACATTTTTTACTCTTTATCAATGATACAGTTACCTGTGCTTGTAGTCATGTACTGTATTATGTGCATACAGGAGCCTACTGCATGAATCAAATCAATTACTTATAATTAAAACTGTATTTATAACAGTGTTTGAAACTATGGTCCAGTTTGTCTGATTATCGGAATATAAACGATGTTAATTGATAAACCAGTATGCGGGTATATGACCTTGTATTGATTGTAATCAGTATTAGTGTATTGATCAATAGATTCATTGATGTATTACCTGATTACAATATTGTACAATCTTCAATGTACAAGTCTATACCAGTAAAATACATTTGGTGTTAAAAAAGAAAAAAGTTAAGTAACCAATTTCCAAGGGCTGCTTTCAGCAGTTCAGCCGTTCAGCCACCATTTGACATTTTAACTTCCTCTGCCCATTGGGCTACCTAAGGAAACCTGCGTTCGAGTCTACCTGGGGAGACTATTTCTCTCCTGTGGGTGTGCAGCCAACATCGAGGTACAGCACCCAGGAATATCGAACATGTACAGACACCACCCCCTAAGGTACCAATTCACAACTTGGTCGAGTAGAGCATCCCGAAGCGTGCGCCCTACCTTTAGGCCAACGCTACCCACAACACGACAACCTTGCTATTGGTGGTGGGCCATTCTGATCACTCCGGGCTTTAAGCCGTGTATATTTACTGGAGACAAACGGAAACGGCCGAGCAAGGACCATGTTACCTATACATGATTTTGATAATGATGACGATGATGATGATGACTGAAATAATAAAGGTCATGTTATTCTAACCAGAATGATGTCGGCTTTAAGTGTGAGAGATCTCTGGTTCGATCCTAGGCCGTGACATACCAAATTCATTCAAACAGCACTGGTATATCTCCATAGCTTGGCACTCAGCATAGTTAGTTCCAGGTAACTGATGGTTCGCGCGGTGTCAAGATAATGTGACTGAGTAGTCACCATTAGACTGAAATACTCGCGGTTGACAAATGGGACTTAAAACAATATCTATATATTGTTATTGTGCGGGAAGGTTAAGACTATGAATGTTGATCATAAAGAAGCCCGTGATGACTAAAATTACTAATATCAATATTTTCACGAGTGGTGCTGCAGTCTCATAAATTCGGGTTAAGCAAATATTTATAATCTAGACGAGTCACCCATCCCAACCCATCTCGATCTCCAAATATTGAAAACAAGTGATGTGGCCCAAGCCGTTCAAACTTCCTAGTCCATAATTTATTTACATGCTTTTATGTAAACTCGCCACTGGAAATCTATATGGATGAGACCCCCAGAAGACGTTAGTCAATTTAGTTTTTGGGGGGATAGTGCATGATACAGAAAAAGTCGCAGTTCCAGAAACATCCCTCGTTCTTTTACGTGCCTGATGTAAAGTATCATACACGGGACCTCGGTTTTTAAAGTCTCGTCCATAGTCATATCATCCTGACTATTATACGGTTTTCCTGGTATTAACACCAATCAGGTCCTGCAAGCTACAGACAACCATGTCACTATACATGACCGTGTGCATGACATATCCAATATCACTCAATATTATGACCAAGGATTGAACCAGGGTGTCTTGAATCATAATACATGACATATTATGCTAGCCGGACATGATGACAAAATCACGTTGAATCTCAACATAGGCCCCATCGTGACATACTGAATTTAGTCTGAGGCATGCTTCTTGAATAGTATTTGAAAACCTAGCTCATTGATTTTGAGGGAGCACTTAAAATTATATGTTCTGGGGTATGCTTCCTGAATAACGATTTACATGTAGAAATCTACTTGAAAACCTGTCTCATTGATTCTGAGGGAACACTCAACACTCAAAATGATAGTTTCTGAGGTATGCACTTCTTGAATAACAATTTATCTGAAAATTTGGCACATTGATTTTGAGGCAACACTCAAAATGATAGTTATATATAAATATAACCAGTATTAATAAACGTTATAATCTGCTCAGGCGTTATACTGTCATATGAAGTGATTTCAATATTTGATAAACTATCAATAGCAAAACGAATCAATATCTAGGTAAGCTAGATTGATCATTTATACAGATTTAAGGTTATAAAACTCTCACCTCCAACAGACTTTGAATATCCCCAACTACGACCCCAGAAAACATTGCAGTCTTGTACGTAGATTGCCAACAATTCTTTATTTAGTCCGTTAGGTTCTTTAAACAGTCTCCGTTACGCGAATTTTACGCGATCCTGTATTTCAAATAATGAGTTTTAAAAGCCCACGTCTATGTTTATGTGAGTAATATAATTAAGTCATCATCAGTTAAAGTGTTCATATATTTACGAATGAATATCATTCATCTAATTAATATGTAAGATATATAATTACATATAAACGGAAGGTTAAGACGTGTGGCGGGCTTGTTTTCTTTCTCGATCAGAAATTTATTGGGAGTTCATATCTTGGGGGTATACGTTTATGGAGGTCGCCAATACATTCAGACTTATTCTATTCAAACGCTGGTTAAACTTTATGTAAATTATTAGGAGATTTGCTCCATTGATATAAAGTATTTGTTCAGCGGTGGGTCGAGTATTCAAATTGGTTCTAGTCCTTTCAGGCTTATTTATCTTTGCTTACAAAGTATCTAAACTATTTGAATTCTGCTATAGTGCATGAGAAAAGTTATTCACATAACGAACTATGAAATGAAAATATGAAATAGGATTAGTTTAAGCTATTGTGCAGTAGACCTGGTATGATAAATGTCTTCAAGTTAAAATTTTATGACCGACATTGTCCAGTTACTGTGTTTTATGACTCTAGATGAACACTGATAGTGATCTCCTGCTGAAATCATGCTGTTCCTTCTATAAAGTTCTGGTCCAGAAATATAAAAGGACCATTCTAGGTCTTTAACGATCAAGAAGGCCATTTGAAGTAATACACATGTATTAGTTATAAAGACTTTATTTATAGAGGCAACACAATTAGGCAATTGCCCTACTTCTTGCAAACCATTAAGACATTTTTTCACGACACTGTTATTGATGATGTTGTTGTTGTTGTTGATGATGCTGCTGTTGCTGTTGTTGTTGTTGGTGGTGGTGTTGTTGTTGTTGGTGGTGGTGGTGTTGTTGGTGGTGGTGGTGGTGGCAGTGGCAGTGTTTATGTTGGTGATGATGATGTTGCTAATGATGATGTTGATGATGATAACGGTGGTGATGTTAATTATGCTGGTGGTGATGATGTTATTGATGATGATGCCATGATGATGTTATTGATGATGATGCTCGTGATGATGTTATTGTTGATAACGGTGGATGATCATTTAATATCGTAGTGGTGGTAATGTTGTTGTTTATGATGATGATGATGATGATGATGTTGGTGTTGGTGTTCACGATGATGATGATGACGCTGATGACGTTGTAGACAATGAGGACGACTTTGGAGATGGCGAGGACGATTGAGATGAAATGTTTTCGTTTAGTACTTGAGTATACAAATGTCTACAAAAAAATTTACAAGGCTACGTGAATGTACTATCGAGCATGCGAATACGTTTTGTAAATAAAACAAGTGTGCCACGGTCCATTTGTTGGAAACATTCGTGTAACTCAGGTTTGACTGAGAAGCGGTTACGCTGGTTTAGAGCCAGGAGTTGGTAGCCACGGACAGCAAACACTGTACAGCAGTATGTGAGATAAGATTATAACTAATATAGATCTATTGGCGATTTTCAGATCGATAATTATTTACAGATAGTAAACACGATAAGCCTTTAAAATTATACATACATGTACATATGAAGTGTAGATATTTATGAGGTATACCAGTCTAGCGCGTACTATTTTACAACAATTGTTCAGTTACGTACGGGTGGCAGTAACTGTTAGCCTGACCAGTTCTCCTGCAACTTAAATAATGTCAAGCAGTTCTAATATGCTCTTCAATAATGAAGCAACTGAGAGTTTCTCCACATGTGGAGACCATGGTTGTAACTAATGCCACAGCAGAACGTAACTTTTCAAACAGTTAGTAGCTCTATAAACTTAGAACTTAGAAGTATGTGCTATAAACTCGGTGAACTTAGAAGTATGTGCTATTTAGGTGCCTAATTATTGAATTTAATAAATTCTATCAGTACGTACACCATAGGGCTCTTTAAACGCCGGAGGTAACACGCAAGGAAGTTATCACCAAATTCTTAAGCAGTTCCCTCCCTTACTAAACTGTCAAAAAAACTACCAAAGTACCGGTATCTCAAATCATAAATACACACTATGTATATGTAATGAGATTTTGCACAAATTTGAGACAAATGTAAAGGACAATTGCCGATTTTGAGCACACACACAAGTTTGACAACTCACTAATAATCTGGTTTGATCGGATATCACTATGGTTACGTTTCAACCACGCACTAACAGAAGCCACATTGTCCCAATGTGTCCAGTCAAACCAGTGTACGCAGTCATAAACAGTTTACTGATCACCTGAGTTTGAAACAACCACTTTGTGTTCAGTCCAAATCTGCCCTTTATGATTAGATGTATGTACGCCGGTATTTATTAAACTACCATCTGCTCCAATCATATTTGATTTACCCATGCGATTGGTTACAAATACGGTTTTTGTTGTATATTTAAATTGTGCATATTTTCTTAATCCCCATGACCGCCTCCCTGAACTCCGTGGTTAGAACCATGCTTTGATTTTACATACGAATTGGTTTGGTTGGGCTTTAACATGTTTAAGGCGCCCCAGCATGTTGCTAGCGTTCGGTGCATATCTAGGCAAAAGTTGGGGGTTCATGTGACATTTGCTTCGCGAAAAATTTACGAATCACCTGGACGCCGACCGATGTCCGAGGACCCGTTGTTTAGGCATCGTGCGGACGCCGGCCGATGAGCATAATTATCTCAAAAGTTACTTAAATTCCTACAAGCGCCGCGCGATGACCCTATATCAATGACCGTCCGGCCTTCGGCGCGGTTAGGCTAAAGTGCTCCGTTCTATAATCGGATTGCATTTGTGGCGGCTGGAGTAATTTAAGTCTCTTCGGCACTTGTGACCCAAGTATCACAGGGGGACCACACTGTATGGAAGGTGAATGGCGATGCAAGTATATCACCATAGACTTATGCATGTACAAAGAAACAAACAGTATTGTCGAGTTGCACTCCGACACCTCGAGCTATACTTACATATATATAATCATAATGTCGTTTCTTGATGAGGTACTGGACCATACATGTAGATGCCATGGACATAATCCACGATATAACTGGCAAGTCTTGAAGTGAAGTTCAAGCTAACAATGTCAGGATATAACACGTATGTCTAAATGTAACTGTCATTGTCGCATCCTTGTCTAGTTATTCCATCGTTTCGCCTTCATTAAAAAACAACCTTTCGATATACACATTTCAAGTCGTATTTTGATCTCGACTTTATTATAAAAATCACGTCATCTAATTAATACAATTATACACGTCCCAGGTAAACAACACTCAACATATGCATCATTCGTTTTCTCATTAAAACTCGATCTTAGTATTTAGACAATGCCAGCTATGCCTCTGTTAAATCTATTTCTCAACTAATAGATTCAACTTTGTAACAATTTAAAAAGTATCTCAAAAGGAACCACCAACTGGATACAGAACAATACTGCCCCGCAGAGTTTACAAACGTCACTCCCGATTGTGACACAAATACAAATGTTCGCACTCCAAGCGATTCTTTATTCGGAACAAATCTATATGATTCTATTAGCACTTTTTACAATACGAAGATCGACTTCAATAAAGTCTGTTAATCGTGTTATTCAGTCAGATCGATTTTATACCTTAAATCAATGCATAACTAGCGCTGATGGGAATCTAATCCGCCAATAATTGCAAATGTTGATGATAATCAAATAGTTAATACGAGAAACATTTTCTCTCGTTAGCGACCACGATTTGAAATCCTCGGGATGAGAATGATCTTTGTAATGTATATTAGTGTCATCAAGGACATACGACACATTTAAATGAATATAGATGAGGAATGGGACACGTTGCATAATTATGTATGATACGTACCATTAGTGACTGATTAATAGTTCAGTCTCTAGAAGTACCATCGTCGGTGCTGTGCCCAAACCTCGTATCTAAATTGTTGCTATTTTTTTTCTTCAGATACATTTACGAGTATCAAATAACGAAATTCTCCCGATAAAATGCGAATATACCGGACCAATATACCAATGCCAATCAATACCGCTATGTGATAAAAACACGTGCTATGAATTGTTCATACGAAAATATTGTACCTAAATAATTTGCCAAAAGATGTTGGTTAAATCTGTAAAATTGAAATGTTGGTTTTGCAAATATGTCAAATAATGGCTCGAATTGTCAAGTTTAACCATCGTATATCACAGAATGAAAATATCGTATAATAAAAAAACAGTACAGTCATGAAAATGCCAAGGAAAGCTAGTTGTGCCTTGGTTGTAGAATGTTTTGGCTCTCCTGAACAGTAAGGCATATTTAGATACGAGGTTTGCGCATGACACAAACACCATATTTCCCAAGCAGAACAGACTGCATTGATGGTCATTATCTTTGTCTTTTAGTGTTGATGTTTAAGCCAGTCTGTTTAGCGTATAGGTTCAGTTTTGTCTTTTCTTGTATGTGAACAAAGCTGCTGGATAGTTCAGCCAGGTCATCAGCAAAGTCCAAATCTTCTAAGTGTTTGAACAAAGTCCAAGGAATACCTCATTTCTTACCTGCTTTTCTTTGTATCCAATCAATAACCACCAGAAACAATATTGGACAAAGTATGCATCCCTGTCTAACTATAGAGTTTACATTAAAGGGTTCTGAGACGGTGTTTCCAGGACGACACTGCACTCAACTTGTCATAGAAGGTTTGTATTAAGGAGCATATCTTCACTGGGATTATACATTGTACAGGATCGAAAGATTTTCCACAGTGTTTCCCTATGCACGCAGTCGAATGCTTTCCTAAAATTCACAAAGCTTAAGAAGAGTGGTGTATTCCATTCAATATTTTGCTCTATGATGTTGCAGATGGCGAATATTTGATCTATGCATCCCCTTCCTTTTCTGAATCCTGCCTGTTCTTCACGCAGTATTTCGTCTATTGCCTTGTCTATTCTATTAACTTATATTAAGGTCTATTTTGCAGAACACTTTGCTTGGGACTGAGAGTAAAGTTATCCCTCTCCAGTTGTCACAAATTTAGAGGTCTCCTTTCTTTAGTTGTTTCACAATAAGACTCTTTTTCAAGTCGTCTGGTATTGTCTCGTATTTCCATATTGATTTAAAGAGGTTGTAGAGTACTTTGTATGATATGGAAGTGTCTGCCTTCAGCATGTATTGCGTCTGCACCAGGTGCTTTCCTATTCTTGAGTGTTTTGATGGCGTTCTTAATTTCATCGATGGTAGGTATGTCCAAATTTATACCTAGATCTGCCTCAGCAAACTCAGCAGGTTCAGGACTGGACGAATATTTAGGTTCCGGACAATTAAGGACTTCTTTGAAGTATTGTACCCAACGCTCTGCTTGTTCTGTTGTTATTGTGTGTCCATCTTTTTCTTTTACACACGATGGCTGGGTGGTGACTTTCCCACATAGTTGTTTTGTGCTTTTGTACACCATGCTAATTTCTCCATGCGAGGCTGCATGCTCTGCTCTTCTGCCTGATTTTCTACAAATTCTCTTTTGTCCTTCCTTGCATTTCTTTTTATTTCTTCGTCTTTTGCTCTGTAAGCTGCCGTAACCCTGGTGACTTTGTGCATATCATTTTCAGTTGGATGTGCTTTCTTCTATTTTCTTCCATGTTTCGGATGTTATTAACTCGTTGTTCTTTTTAGTCTTGTATCCAACTGTTTTTGTAGCAGTCTCAGTGTAAACCTCATTGATGTTGTCCCATTGTCTTGTATGTTATTATCACCATAAATATGTTCTTTAACTCTAGATATATTCCTTTTCTTACATTTGGTAATTTTCAGTTTGTCGATATCAAGTATCTTTTTGTTCTTACATGTATTTTGTTATGGGATTCCGAAATATAATGGTGTATTTATAACAAATGCAAACTCTATAGAGTAAAGGAGTATCTGTTCTTGTCAGCTTGGGTGGAGTTTCACAGGTGTGGATATACACCTAAGCAAGTTATAATAGAAGTTGCAGTAAAACAGCATCATTGACCACTAGTGTAACCTCAAATGAGGGTTGAGAGGTACCTTACACAATAGATGACAGAAGTAGCAAGTTATCATGGAGATTATATATAAAGTCGACATTTTTTGGACAGTCAAAATTATGTCGACATATCCAAATGTCGACACAACAGGAGCCAACGATTCTGACAAATTTCCTTACCCGGCGAAATTTATGATAAAGTCCTTGAGCCTTTCTGTTGGTGCCGTTGTTACATCAGTTTGAACATGAACTAATACATATACGCGATTAAAATGGTTAAATATCAAGTCTGTCACAGTTATCATCAAAGCATTTTTACGCTAGGGTCGAGTTCATAGCCTCGTTTTGAAACAAGTATAGTATGGGATCAGCACCGCAAGTATGGATTTTACCGGTTTCGTTTACACAACATTTTAATTGTAAACAATAGATTCAATCTACATACCAGACATCTGAAATCAACTATGGCATTTCTTATCTTTGTTTACAAAGTGTTGGAAATATAATAAATTGTGAAGGCATACCAAAAAGGTATTTTTGTTCACCTTCCGAGAACCATGCTAGTTCAGCAGATTTTTTAATTTCATACGCTGAAATAGGTTACAATTTGTTTACAAACTCCGATTTAACATCATTCAATTACATTTGCAAACTGTGAACGCATTAGTTTTTAAGAAGCAATGGTCGAAACAGAAGTATTTTAACGGTCAATTAACAATTTTTCAATTTCAATAGCGTCAAACGATGTCGACACAAACAATGACAATAAGGTGCGAAAATATCAATTGGGCCAGAAAAGTCGTGTCGATATAAGCGGAGTGTCGACACAGGCGTGTCGACTAAACCATCATATTTCAGATAGAATATAGAGAAACCCAAATCTGGGATTTGAAAGTATGTCGACATAATCGAAGAGTCGATACAACCAATGTCGACACAACGAGTTTCAACTGTACTACATTTTGTACAGTAAAACAGCATCCTGGACTACCAGGGTAACCTCAAATGAGCGTAGAGAGGTACCTTACATATCAATGACGTTTCACATGTGTCGATAATTGGTTTCGAACATGTTCTCCATTGTGCAAACAAGTTGACCCCCCCCAAGACCAAGGCATCAGCTGTTTACATCATCATGCTACAAAATGTAAACAGTGAAAATAAAAGAGGAAAGGTAGGTCTGTTATCGTTCAGACATCAATTTATTCCACATTATTTTGAAGAAAAACTAGCACTGATTATGTTTAAAAAAACTGTCGATAATTGGTTTCACGAGGCTACATTTTGCAACATATTGGAACGCATTTTATAGCAAGTAATCAAGAAAGACAGGTTGATCCATATTAAAACAATTTCAGAGGCATATTTGCTACAAGATGTAAAACAAATGTGAATATTTCATGTAAATCATTTATTTAAAACAAAAATATTCCACAGAAAAGGAAATGGCATGTCATTTCTTTTTTCCTTTTGATTTTTTAGCACCTGTTTCACGTCATTTCTTTTTCTTGTTTCCTTTTGTTTTTTTAGCACCTGTTGAAACAGTTGGTTTCGTTTGTAGTGATTTCAATCTAGCTTCCTTTCTTTTCTGCGTCAATTTCATTTGTAATTTCTCTTGAGCTGTTAATTCTTTCCCTTTGTCTTTTCCGCTACCACAATCAGTTTCACCAGTCACAGTAGCTAATTTTGGCATACACGTCTTTCTCGTGCCACCTTTAACATTACTTTGAGGTGTACATTTGGTTTCTGGGCATTTAAATTCCTTCCCCGACGGAAGTGTCTCAGTGTGACTCACATTCTTGGAGGCAGCAGCATCTTTATCATCAACATCATGTTTTAACTTCATCTTTTTACTTTTGGACTGTTTGGTATGTGTACTATCAGGTTTTCTCTTCACTTGATTGTGTGATACAGGAGCTGGTTCAGGAGCTGGTTGAGTACTGTCAGTATGTGACTCTGGTCTGGTTGTTTCTGTTTCGGTGTCATTATCACTCTCTGTGTTCTCTTCTCTATCGCTTCCTATAATTGAATAAATGGCAAATGTATGTTAACAAGTATTGTTTTATGTCAGCATTTGGGCCATTTTTCCAACAAATTTTCAGTGATGTATAGTGACAGTTTGACCTTGAATTACAAGTCAATACTAACTTGCCCTCCACAAAATTGACTTCAAATTAATAAACAAAACCTAACTTGACCTAAAATTATCAATCAATACTTACTTGACCTCAAATTATCAAACAATACTAACATGACCTCAAATTATCAAACAATACTAACTTATCTGACCCCAAATTATCAACCAATACTAACTTGACCTCAAATTATCAACAATACTAACTTGCCCTCCACAAAATTGACTTCAAATTAATAAACAAGTACTAACTAGACCTAAAATTATCAATCAATACTTACTTGACCTCAAATTATCAAACAATACTAACATGACCTCAAATTATCAAACAATACTAACTTGATCTGACCTCAAATTATCAACCAATACTAACTTGACCTCAAATTATCAAACAATACTAATTTGACCTCAAATTATCATCCAATACTAACTTGACCTCAAATTATCAACCAATACTAACTTGACCTCAAATTATCAACAAATACTAACTGGACCTCAAATTATCAACTAATAGCAACTTGACCTCAAATTATCGACCAATACTAACTTGACCTAAAATTATCAACCAATACTTACTTGACCTCAAATTATCAACTTATACTAACTTGACCTAAAATTATCAGCCAATACTAACTTGACCTCAAATCATCAACCAATACTCACTTGACCTCAAATTATTAACCAATACTAACTTAACCTCAAATTATCAACCAATACTAACTTAACCTCAAATTATCAACCAATACTAACTTAACCTCAAATTACCAACTAATACTAACTTGACCTCAAATTATCAACTAATACTAACTTGACCTCAATTATCAACTAATACTAACTTTACCTCAAATTATCAACCAACACTAACTTGCTTTTCCACAAACGTCTGGCAAATTTCACAATGCAAATATCACAGACAACAAATAACTTGGTGTATCACTTCAATGGTAATTTCACAGGTAGCAAATAACTTGGTGCATCACTTCAATGCTAATTTCACAGGCAACAAATAACTTGGTGCATCACTTGAATGCAAATATCCCAGATAACAAATAACTTGGTGCATCACTTGAATGCTAATATCACAGACAACAAATAACTTGGTGCATCACTTGAATGCTAATATCACAGACAACAAATAAATTGGAGCATCACTTCAATGCTAATTTCACAGACAACAAATAACTTGGTGCATCACTTCAATGCTAATTTCACAGACAACCAATAACTTGATGTATCACTTCAATGCAAATATCACAGACAATAAATAACTTGGTGCATCACTTCAATGCTAATTTCACAGACAACAAATAACTTGGTGTATCACTTCAATGCTAATTACACAGACAACAAATAACTTGGTGCATCACTTCAATGCTAATTTCACAGACAACAAATAACTTGGTGTATCACTTCAATGCCAATTTCACAGACAACAAATAAATTGGAGCATCACTTCAATGCTAATTTCACAGACAACAAATAACTTGGTGTATCACTTCAATGCCAATTTCACAGACAACAAATAACTTGGTGTATCACTCCAATGCTAATATCACAGACAACAAATAACTTGGTTTATCACTTCAATGCTAATATCACAGACAAACACATGCCTCTTATCATTTTCAGACTTCAGAATAAATGTCAAGTACTCTACTAACATTGGCCATTTCATTTGCAAGAAAAAACTAGCAATGAATTTGAAATTGACTAAAATATGACACATTTCATCCAAGTTTCTACTGTAATAGAACATAACAAAAGAATTGTACAACATAAAACTGGTACATACCCACAGTTGTTACAGCTGTGGTAGAATCATCAATTAGCGGTATGTTTGGCATACAGAATAATTCCTGAACATCTGGTACAACAACAGGGGCATCTTCATTCTCTGAAAGTATACAGGCTGTGTAATTACCTTCTTACCCCATATTATGTTACTGCATATTTTAACACATCCAGCAGTTTAACCTATATACACATAGAGGAAATAAAAGTGTGCTTGTATTAACATTGAAACACAGCTGATTGATGACATTACGATTGACGTCATATACCAGGGCTTTTTTTCGCTGAATTGTGAAGAGGCCCAAGCCCTTCTGTTTTGTGAAAAGTAAGCGCGAAAAATCCTAAAATTGTGAAAAAGAAAGCGCGGTAACTTTTCCAATTGTGAAAAACTATGAGCACAATAAATCACCAAATTGTCACATAAAAGCACACAGAAATAACTATTTTTAATGTGTGTAACTTCATATTATTACCCTCTTGTCCCAGACACACATATTTCATATATCAATGCCATTAGTAGGAAATACATGTAGCATACAGACCTTTAATTCCTGTTACTCACAAATCTGGCATTGAATGGTAGATCTCCAAACATGCCTCTAGATAAACTTAAAGTGTGGTTAATTTTATTAAGGGAACCAATCAGAACCAATCATCACTTATTTTACCCGCCGATCTCAACATTTAAAAAAAAATATTCACGATAAATATGTACGAAAGGTGCGAAGTACCGAGTACGAATTGTATCGAGTACGAAACATACCATATCGCCGCATTGTTTTGGACATATGTGTCACGATAAAGTCCGTTTACATTCGTTCTTTAATGGCCTAAAATAATTTTAGTGTATTTTTTGTCACGTTCAGTTGATGTTTTATACCCTAATATAGAGTGAAAAAAAGCCCTGTATACTAAGCTAAGTGACATAGTTTTATAGTCCTGGGGCCTTGGGTTATATTCAATATTGATCCTATATAATTGGAGAATAAGCATAGCCAATCAAATTGCCTGTTACTGACAAAGAGTTTAGTATGGTGTGATCTGATTGGGTGTTCTTATCCTTAAGTCAGGTAAGATCAATCCTGATTAATCACTCACCATCTCTATCAAACAAGCCTTCAGCAGGTTTTCTCCGCAATCTTCGTCCTTGTGCCTGACTTAACTTTCCACTCATACTTAAACGATAACACTTATCTCCATCTTCTGCAAACAAACAATTTAAAAATTTGATAAATGTACACGTTGTTTGCCCAAACCTTCGGGATGGGCCATATACCTTTAATTACCAGTAAGGGAACAAGAGCTGTCCACGAACAGCGTGCTCCACTATTCTCAGTGCCTTGCTAAGATAGCATTATCATTTTGTTATCAAAGCAAGATGCTTCATATCAGCAACATTACCCTCTGCTGTGCAGAAGTTGGGAGTTCTAAGTCGAAAAGGGCACATAATTTGGACAAAATGCATTTCTAAGTCCAAAAGGGGGGATAATTTCAATAAAAGCTCTGCGAGTCGCATGTGTCGCCTGACGACATGCGCATTTGTCATGGAAAACTATCCAGTATTGGGCTACATATCAGACTCACAAGAGTTCTCTAGTCATCTGAACTAAAAATGACAGTTATGCTCTGGACAAAATAATGTCTGATAAAATCAAGCAAACTCCGGACAAGAAATGCTCTCATAAAATCAATCAAAGGGAAATAATTCAAAAACGATGCAAGGTAGAGTTATGGTTCTTGTGCATCGACTTTGGCTTATTGTAAGAAACATGCATACCAAATCTTGAGTTATTTGCACTTTAGGTGACAAAGTTATGCTCCGGACAAGAAATGCTCTCATAAAATCAATCAAAGGGAAATATTTAAAAAACGATGCAAGGTAGAGTTATGGTTCATGTGCACTGCACTTCAGCTTATTGCAAGAAACATGCATACCAAATCTTGAGTCATTTGAACTTAAGATGACAAAGTTATGCTCCGGACAACCATATTCGGACGCCGCCGACGCCACCGACGACAAAAGTAATCCCTATATGTCACCTTTTCAGGCGACACAATAAAATGTTTGATAAAGTTAGCTACCCCTGCGTAGGGGTTGGGGTCATGATGGTGAACAAGTATGCTAAGTATCAAAGCAATATGTCAATGCACTTTGAAGATATTAGAGGTGATAAAACCTGTACCTTAACTTCAACATTTGCACTAAGTCATAATTTCAACAAAATGCTTGATAGAGTTACCTACTCCTTATTTTACTAATAGTACAGCTAATAAATGTTGACATTTTGGCAACATGGGGAACTGATTGTTTAGAGGTAATATAGATATTTGGGGAAACTGCCTAACAAATAGATTTTACCTGGGAACAGCCCATACCATGCATGATTTTACTTGGGAACAGCCCGTACCATGCATGCACGGAAAAATTCATAATGAAGTTATCATTTATGGGGTCTCGATGTTGACAATGTCCCCATAATCTAATAGCACATCACAGTAAAGTCATCTTCATCACATTGTTGAGGTAAGGTTTTTGGGATTTAAAATTACCAGATGTTCATTACAGCAAGAGGATGCCATGCTGTGGGTGTGCGGTAAGCATGTTGATTTTGTCCTTCCTGTCTGTCTGTCCATCACATATTTTTCCTGGTTAACTACAGGAGTTACATATAAACTAGAGTATACAAACTTCACAGTATGATTGCCCTTTCAGAATACTCAACCCTATTGCTTTTCGGGTACTGCATCAAAGGTCACAGGGCTCGGGTACTGCATCAAAGGTCACAGGGCCCTACCTTGCTTTGATGTCAGAGTTACTCTGGAGTGCAATTACTTTTCAAGTTATGTTTATTGCGGCATAAAAAAACATTATGAACAAAGTTCTAAGAATATGTTAAAACTATGACCTCTAGTTTGGCAACAAGATTTTCTTTGATCTGACCTGGTGACCTAGTCTTTGACCCCAGATGACCCTGTATCAGACAACCTTGAAACGACAACCAAGAGTGACCTAATAAGTGAAGCATTAATCATCATCGCTTGTAATTTGTGTTTATTATACAAGAACAATCATTTACCTTTTTCATTTTTGGTTTTGCTCCCACTAATACCATGCTCAAATGCTTTAAGCTTAAGATGCTTTTTCACTGACAACAACCCAGGAAGCTGCAAAAATATATATCAACTTACTAATACAGTAGAACTTTGATGCCTCAATTTTGCCTAAGACACCATCTATCCTCAAACAGGTTCTTTAGTGCCCACAAAATGATGATGTACTGGTTAGAATACAGGAGATGCCTTGAACAGGAAGATGGTTGGAATAATTTTCCAGATCCGAAGGCAGTTTGAGGCATCGAAATTCTACTGTATTTAAATCCTTTTTAAATCACAGACTTCTGATAAAGAACACCACCTGAAATGTTGAATAACTTTAAACAAGCCAAAATTTGTAAGATGACTGATCACTACACTGTGAAAAAGTTTTTATCAGAATTTTCAATGAACCAGTATGAGTATAGTCTAAAAACATCGTTCCAACAATGTCGGAATTTGAACTCTCTTTTAGAACATAAAATCAACATAAGGAATCAAATTAAAGTGGGGTATCCTTGATAATCTCACACATTTATTGAATTACGCATAACCATAACTATCATATAACCATTGTAGACCAGTAAATAATGATTCTCCTGTGTAATTTAACAAATACTAACACAGAACAGTATTTTTTAATCAATAATAAAAGTGGAAATTGTTTCTCTGTTTTGGATAATAATATGTTCTATAGCTGTACATGTAATGTAATCTTCCGTTAGTGATTTAACTCTTCCATAAAAATATGACAAAATATTGACTTTCCTTCACATATAGTGGAGAAGTTGCTAAGTCCTTAGTTGGAAGGGTAAGTTAGTACTGGTAAGAAAACTGTCAAAGAAAGCTGGTTAGGTTAATCAGATGCCATAATTATATAACTGAAAAATTGTTGAGAAAAGGCATTAAACCCAAATAAACAGTAAAGCCTAGGTCCCACTGAGCATTTTTTGCCTCAGCGATGTACTCCCGATTGAAATTAATGAGCTATCAGGATATTGGGAACAGGTTCCTCGTGGTCTAGGGGAAGCTTCAGGGAAGTCATGAGACATATTGTGATATGGGAAGGAATTTTGATGAATCGGTTGGTATCGGAAGTAATCAGGAGAATATCGCCAATGTGGAATTCCTCGGTGGGACCTAGGCTTTAATTAACTCACCTTGCTTGTTGGATCCTCACCCTCACTGTCTGAATCTTGTGTAGAATTCTGAGAAAATTTACTTGTCACAGTGGTCTGTCTTGATTTGTGATTTTCTAGAGTCCTGACAAACAAAATACTGATAATTAAACACAAACTATACCAAGTGATTTAATACCAAGATATTACTGATTTTGTAACCAATCAAAATGCATTCATTATTTACTGATTAGACCCCAATTTGATCTCCTAATAGATCAAAATTTAGTGTCAAACAAGAGAAAAGTAATAAACCTTTACTTTTGCATTCAACTAAGACAGTCGTAGTGCGTGGCCATTCAGTTATATTTTTGCCTAATTGACCAATGACTTCAGGCTTTCAGGGAGGCCTTGCTTTTAAATATTGTGTATGTTGACAATATTTGCACAAATGCTACAAAAACCAGTTTTATCATCAAATATAAAATGGACATTGGGTGAGAACTTCTTTAACCTAAATGTTTTTATACTGGTTCGTGCTCTACTGGTGTGATAGTGACCCGCTTATGTTCAATATTTCATATTTTTACATTAAAAGAACAACTTAAAAACGTTAAGTAAAAGTACTAAGGAATTTACGCAATAGAAATGCATACATTGCTGGCTTAGAATTAGAATGTCGTAAGTACAAAATAAATATTTTGAGAAAACAAGAAAAAACTGTCTGAAAACTAGTAAAAATAAGCTTTTTAAACTTCAGTTTAGTCAACATGAAGCGCCTTGAGATGCAGATATCAAATATGCATGAGTCTTACAAGGTTACAGGCTTTATGCTACAGTCCGAAATAGACATATTCAAAAACAACAAACAGTAAATTTGAAGACTTACTTGTTAATACTATCAATGAGATCTGTATGTACAATATTCAATGAAGTGTCTGGCTGTCCTGTATCATTGCTGTTTAAAGCCACCTTCATCTTTTGGTACTGATCATGTACCAGTGACAGTTGCTGAAGGAGATAACAATTACAGCTAGATTTTATACAAAAACCATGTCTCCCACAAAGGGCCATAACTCTGGAAATATTCATATTCATGTAAAATACCTGACAATAGGAGAGATCATGTTTGTGTACAATGGCCTTTATACAACCAGCTAGCTATTGGTAAATGACAGGTTTTTATTTTTCATTCATCCAATAGATTGCCAGTGGGCATTTCGCGTATGAATACGATGATCTCTTTCATATGCACAACTATGCAATGTACCAACTATTCATGTGAAGATTGCTTGAAATCTACCCTGTGGTAAAGAAGAACAAGCGCTGACAAACTTTGTGACATCCATCCAGTCAGACATCCAGACAGACCTCCATCACAATATCAATGCCTCGGTAATCATGTGGGAGATATAAATAACACAACCAACCAACATGTAAAGCCACCTGGGAGGTGAACATTCAAACAGTCAGACATCCATCCAGTAACTCTGTTAAAACTTTTATCAAGCAGAATCAATTTCTACATACACAAGCTGACAACCACTCCTGCACAGTTTTATGTCAATAGCTAAAATACTTTATTTAGAAGATACACGCTACACAAAAGTGTTGATGGCTGAATCGCTGATTTTGTCAATCTACTTATAATAATACTGTAACTGTGTTTCCACCTGAAACACTGGTAACTGGTTATTGAGAATCCCTGTTTGAAACTATACCAGGAACAAGAAGTACTTAACGTATTAATAGACGTATAAATAAAACTTGAAGAGAAAACAATATATTCTTACACACTTCTTTTCATATCTGTGTTGAGTATTAAATGAATATATTTACAGAGTTTAACTGCAGTGAAATAAAGAGATAGGGTTATAATTCTCTCCTCATCGAACTTACACCGTGTATTTTCAAGGAATACCATATTGTCAATACTTACATTTACTGCAGAATGTGAGAATACTTCATCAAGTAAACCTGTTTCATCTTTCATACTTTCTGGAATAACTTTTGTCTCCACCATACCTTTCTGCTTCGGATACATCTGATAAATAGAGCATTTTGTCTATATCAGGCTCTAATAAACAATGGTTAATCAAGTAAAACTTAGAAAAGCTTTTTTAAATATTGTTGTAAGTCCCACTGGTCAACAGTGTTTAAGTCACATAATCCTGACACCAGACCAACCAGCAGTTACCTGGAACTAACTATGATGACCATCAAGCAAGGGAGACAACTCTGTCATATTATCCTGACACCAGACCAACTAGCAGTTACCCGGAATTAACTATGATGACCATCAAGCAAGGGAGACAACTCTGTCACATTATCCTGACAACAGACCAACTAGCAGTTACCTGGAACTAACTATGCTGACCATCAAGCAAGGGAGACAACTCTGTCACATTATCCTGACACCAGACCAACTAGCAGTTACCCGGAACTAACTATGCTGACCATCAAGCAAGGGAGACAACTCTGTTACATTATCCTGACACCAGACCAACTAGCAGTTACCTGGAACTAACTATGCTGATCATCAAGCAAGGGAGACAACTCTGTCATATAATCCTGACACCAGACCAACCAGCAGTTACCTGGAACTAACTATGCTGAGCATCAAGCAAGGGAGACAACTCTGTCACATTATCCTGACACCAGACCAACCAACAGTTACCTGGAACTAACTATGCTGAGCATCAAGCTAGGGAGATACAACAGTATTTTTAACAAATTTTGAAATGTCGCTGCCTGTGATCAAACCCTACACACTCGAAGTGGACGCTCTACCACTATATATTGAGGCTGACAAAAATTCATAAATAATCATCTGTGTTTATGTTTTCTAATGTATACTAAAATTGATAATAACACACTATAGTGCGCCCAGGATAATGTGATATTTACAAACATTAATCGGTTTGGTCAATTGCTGCACAATTGGTTTTACAAATTCTTAAAGTAAACAGATAAGGTCAGTATTGTATTCAAAACATCAATGATAAGTCGAGCACATTTGATTAATCCAAAATTTTCCGCCCTTTCTCATTATACTTGGCACACTATAATATATTGGTTTCAGCAAGCTGAAAACATTAAACATACACCACATTAAACTAAGTCAAATTGCCTGATAGGCCAGTCATTCAAGCTTTTAACCTAGACAAAATTGCAAAAGAATTGCTTTGTGCATTTTTGTAAAGAATATAGTCCCATATAAACACAGAAAAAAATCCCCATTGATAGATCTTGCCGTTATCTTGCTTTTGATCACTAAATATTTGTAAAACGTGCGACTTTTATTCCCAGTACACAGTTACATACGGCGGCTCATACTTGAATTTATGACGTCATTGAATTGATGACGTCATCACTATGAGGATTTATAAATGGCGGATAATTTCCTAAAGCGAACCTGGATGATATTTATTTTCCAATATACGAATTATTTGCTTGTATGGAGTTAAATTTCAAGGTTAGTAATCGATTGAAATATCAATTTGATCAATTCTTTGTTACAAAATCATATTTTCGGCAATATTAGTAACAATTTGACCAGCTTATTGCAGCCGAGTGATTTCGGCAAAAAATGCAGTTTTCAGCCTAGAACTGCATCAAAGATGGTATTTTATAACATTTTATTGCAATACACGAGCATAATATACCCTTATTAACATATTTAAACGGTTTAAACACGCATTACGGTATAGTCACGCTCGAATTTTTTTCAAATATGGAACGCCGTTTGGGTCCGAATATATAAAGTATAAAAAACAATAAAAAATACTTGCATCGTTTATTTATGGGATAGAACTGAGGACCATCTAAAATCAGTATTCAGAATGCTTCCATACTTTGCGGCATCGGGACATAATCTCTATCTGAAATCGGCATACATCTATTTACAAAATATGTTGCAACTGAAGGCAAGCCACCCCAATGTACATAAAGCGTTTATCTCCGGATACCATTCTGTGCGAAGAACAGACAAAGTTTGGGCTGGATTATCAACAGATTTGATTATAGAACAAGTATTAATGAGATCTATTAAAACAACTGGAGGACTGACAAGAGGCAAAGGGATGAGTGAGAATCAAAGAGCACTCTGGTTGATGTCCATGCCAGCCAAAGCAGATGTAAATAATGCCATGCTAGATTTGTTGGGCATGAACGCTCCTAATAATGAACACCAGGACATTCGAAAATGCAGAATTGAGAGGGACGCAAAAGATACCAATGCAATTATCTCATTTTTAGAGGAGAGAGATCCTTTTAATACTACTGATGTATCCATGCGCAACATCGAAACTGGTTTAACAGCCGGGAGTACAGTAACTGTTGATCAGGCAAATGCTATTGAAAACAGTATTATTCAGAGAATGGTTGGAAAGCCCCTAAATGACTTTTCATTCAAGAGATGTTGGCAAGCTATCACAATGTCTGAAAAGAATTCAATTACATTGTCAGGAGAAAGAATCAACATAGATACGCAACTACTGTTTCAGAGATTGCTCACCGCCGCAGGGAGATTAGAGGATGATACACAGGACCTGTTCAAGTATGAGTTATGCAGTGTTCCTAGCTCACTTTTTGACAGTTATGGCTTGCCAAGGCTGCCTACGAAATCCCTCCTTGCTGAAAGTATGTGGAAATTAGGGGACTGCAGTGCAACAAACTTTACAGATATGGACGAGTGCACATATATCATTGATGGTGGCTCTCTTTTACAAAGGATTCCATGGCAAAAAGGTACATCATTTGGAGCTATCTGCGAAGAATATTCTAATTACCTGAACCAGCGCTACTTGAAGCCTATCGTTGTCTTCGATGGTTACAGTGACATCCCATCTACTAAAGATGTAACACATGTAAGGAGACAAAAAGGTGTCGTTGGGACGAAAATTCTGTTTACAAGAGGAACACGATGTAAAACAAACAAAGACATCTTTTTGAAGAATACTGATAACAAGAAAAACTTCATAGCACTTCTTATTGAAACCTTAGAAAATAAAGAAATACCTGTACAACAAGCTTCAAGTGATGCCGATTACCTCATAGTTCAATCTGCAGTCCAGTCAGCTGAAACAAACACTACGGTTGTTGTCGGTGAAGATACAGATTTGCTGGTTTTACTATGCTACCATGTGGATGCACAGAAACATGATGTATACTTTCGATCTGATGTAAGACTTAAACGAGGAAAATGCTAGAGGATGTGGGATATACAGAAGATGAAGACTGTATTGGGACATGATATATGTATAATGCTACCATTTATTCATGCATTGACAGGATGCGACACTACGTCAAAGATACATGGTATCGGCAAAGCATCAGCTCTTAAAATTCTTTGTACAAAACAGGATTTCCAAGACAATGCATTAACATTCATCAAGGCTGAAACAAAAGACGATGTAAGAAAATCAGGCGAACGTGCGATGATGTCTTTGTTTGATGGAGATACTTCTGAAACTTTGGATCATCTTCGTTTTCGAAAATTTGCTAGAAAGGTTTCGTGTAGTAAAAGTTTTGTTGAAGTTAATAGTTTACCTCCAACCAGTGCTGCTGCGAGGTTTCATAGCATGAGAGTGTATTGGCAAACACAAACATGGATGGGAAACGACACGATTGATCCATTGGAATGGGGTTTGGAATTATCTGACAACATGTTATATCCAGTGAAGACGACTTTGCCGCCAGCACCTGAATATTTGCTAAAGGTTATCCGGTGTACCTGTAAAACAGGATGTGACAGCAAACGGTGTTCTTGCAGGAAACACGGTTTAGAATGTTCTGTTGGGTGTGGGGTTTGTCGTGGGGTCAGTTGTTCCAATTCCCCAACATTAACAGACCTTGCAGAAGAAGATGACGATAATTACGATGAAATGTTAGAATCTGTGAAATATGAATTGTAATGAACTGCCATTATGGTGTAACAGTTGCAGTTCGATACGCTGATGGTTATGTGTACTGAACTGTTGCATTTTGTACCTTGATATATTAAATAGTGGTGTTGCAGTTCTATAGAATCTATGATTATAATGTTGTTGGGTAATGAGGTAATAAGTTTGAAGTGATTATCTTATTATTTGTACGGTACTCCAACATTGAGCGAGATGTTGAACTTCTATACTATAGTCCAGAGAATTTGACACGACTCTCGAACATCTATTAGCATAATTTCTGATTTATTGTCTATATTTATATCCCCGGTTGTGTGTTTTCATTTATAAGCGGAGAGTATCACGAAGACGCTCGAGGTGTACTACTGTACCACCAAAATCTAATGGACCGATATTGCACGATTTGCTCGCGGAAATTTATATATTCAACGCAAGAACCTTGTAATATATTCATGCATAAAGGTCAGGATCGTGTCAAAGTCTCCGTGCTATACATACATTACAATGTTGTTATATGGACTTGGGGTGATTATGTTGGACTTGATGTTATTGATTGTGATGTTGTTATATTTTACTTCTGTTATGGTAAAGTAGTATTGTTTTTTCTATGACACAGCTACAGAACTTAACAATATTAGTTATTATTTTGTCTCATGTTAAAAGAGTTTTCTGAGAATTTAACAAAATATTTACAGTAGTTACTGTTATCTGATATACAGGTTTATTGATTGAATCAATATGTTAATGTTTATGATAAATTTACATGTATGCATACTGTTTATTGTATAGTAATATTATACACAAGAAACTAATAATGCAGTTGTGATGTTTTAGAGAAAACCTAGCATTTCCAGTATGCAGCATTTCTATATGTATATAATACAAACGTATAATGTGATATGTTAAATACATTTGACCTTGATCAATACAGACTTATATTTATGATTCAGATATATTGAAAATGGTAGATACACCTTTACTTAATCACATTTCCCATTTTAAAGAAAAATATCACATTTTATTAAAAAAACAACAAAAAAACTTCTTTTTTTAAAGTGGGTGGGGTAATTTTACCCCATTTTTCAAGATAAGTTTGCTTTAAACTCGAATTATGTGTTTCATTGGCAATATTCTGCTTGTTATGTCTTATAACAAATAACATCTTTCAAGTATTGAAAAGAATCGGTGTATCTATCATTGAAATGTCCATAAAATTTAGCACACAAATATCACCGGGGAAACTTGAAACAATGAATGATAAAATTACAGTGCCCTTATTCCAATCGCATTTTAAGGTACTTCCGCAACTTTCTAGACAGGGGATTTTTTTCTGGTAATGGTTTAGACATTATAGAACTTGAAAATACACAAAACAAAACTTTTGCAATTTTGTCTAGGTTCGGCCCTTTTTTGGGCTAGAATGACTGGACTATGAATCAGCAGCTCGCATAAAATAGAGAAAATTTCTGTGATAAAGTTGCATGTAAATAAATAAATAAATAACAAGAGATGTTTGTAAAACACGTATGCCCCCATGGCAGCCCAATAGTCAGAAATGGTGAAGGTCATGGTGACCTTGACCTATGACCTCAATATCAATAGGGGTCATCTACTGTTGCTGTCCAACCTCCATGTCAAAGCATTCTAGAGTTATTGAGCGGAATCCATTCAAATAGTCAGAAATAGTAAAGGTCACAGTGACCTTGACCTTTAACCCACTGACCTCAAAATCAATAGGGGTCATCTACTGTTGATGACCATGCTCCATGTAAAGTTTGAAGATCATAGATCAAAGCATTCTAGAGTAATTGAACGGAAACCATTTAAATAGTCAGAAATTGAACATCACAGTGACCTTGACCTTTGACCTAACTGACCTCAAAATCAATAGGGGTCATCTACTGTTGCTGACCTTCCTCCATGTAAAGTTTGAAGATCCTAGGTCAAAGCGTACTTGAGTTATTGATCGGAAACCATTTAAAAAGTCAGAAATAGTAAAGGTCATAGTGACCTACTGACCTCAAAATCCATAGGGGTCATCTACTGTTGCTGATCATGCTCCATGTAAAGTTTGAAGATCCTAGGTCAAAGCCTTCTAGAGTTATTGAACGGAAACCATTTAAATAGTCAGAATAGCAAGGACAGGTCATTTTTTTCATTCAATTAAACTATAACATGTTATACGTCAATGTAAAGATGTTTTCAAATGCATGCCATTGCAGTTTAAATGAGGTCTTTATCTTTAACGGTTAAAAAGTTATTCCATGTTGAAGTTTCTATGGTTACCGAAAAGGTGAAGTCAAATATGGGGTTTACTGCCATGGGTGTAAAATACTTTTATTACTATTAAAACTGCCAAGTGTTGCATATCAATGGAAAGATGTTTTCATATGCTGACCATTGCAGTTGAAATGAGGTATTTATCTCCAACGGTTAAAAAGTTATTTCATGTTGAAGTTTCTATGGTTACCGAAAAGGCAATGTCTGAAATGGTGTTTACTGCCATGAATGTGATATAATTTTATTACTACTAAAACTGTTAAGTGTTGCATATCAATGGAAAGATGTTTTCAAATGCTGACCATTGCAGTTGAAATGGAGAATTTATCTCCAATGGTTAAAAAATTATTCGATGTTGAAGTTTCTATGGTTACCGAAAAGGCAATGTCTGAAATGGTGTTCACTGCCATGAATGTGATATAATTTTATTGCTTATTAACCTGACAAGTGTAGCATATCAATAGAAAGATGTTTTCAAATGCTGACCATTGCAGTTGAAATGAGGTATTTATCTCCAACGGTTAAACAGTTATTCCATTTTGAAGTTTCTATGGTTACCGAAAAGGCAATGTCTGAAATGGTGTTTACTGCCATGAATGTGATATAATTTTATTACTACTAAAACTGTTAAGTGTTGCATATCAATGGAAAGATGTTTTCAAATGCTGACCATTGCAGTTGTAATGAGGTCTTTATCTCCAATGGTTAAAAAAATTATTCGATGTTGAAGTTTCTATGGGTACTGAAAAGGCGAAGTCTGAAATGGTGATTGCCGTGGTATAATTTTATTACTACTAAAACTGTCAATTGTTGCAAATAAATGGAAAGATGTTTTCAAATGCTGACCATTGCAGTTCTAACAGCTAAATAGAGAATAATAAGTTACTGTTTACGATCAAAATGTTTATCTGGCAAGGCGGAGTTTATCGGTGGAACAGTAGGCGAATCTGATAATTTCCGCTGCCAAGCTGGATAAACTTTTACTTCATCCACATCACTAACCTACGAAAATCATGTAGTAGTGTGTAAGTGAAAGGTCCTGGGTTTGAGCCCCAGTCTGGCTGCACACTTTTCTGACCATGTTTCAGTCATACGGTACAACATTGTTGTCCATCTTTGTTGCATTTTGTATCGCAGTCGCAATGTTTTATCAAAATTCCTACAGTAGTGTGTTGTAGTAGATTGACATTTAACACGACACCAACAGGTTTCCGTAGCTTAGTACCAAACACATCCATGTAGGCCTACAGCTGTAATCTACCATATAAAAGAGACATGACTAATTGTACCAGGCTATGTAGAATGGCCTACTAGATGGTAGATAACCCACATATTAATACAACATACTAAACCAGTCAGTTGCTCAAGCCAGTGTACTATATCAGTCAATCGCATGAGTCAGCAAAATAAAGCAGTGACTAAAAGTTTCAAAGTTTATTGCGCAAAACTTGTCAAAGGCCTGTACACAAGGAATATATAACACATACATATGACATGTGTTTGAAATTTTACATAATTATGAAACATAACTTCATCATTCTAAACCAGTCTATTCATTTAGTCGGCTAACGAAACCAGTCAGTTCATCGAGTCGACATACGAAACCTGTCAGTTCATCAAGTCAAAACGAAACCAGTCAGTTTATTGAGTCGACATATGAAACCAGTCAGTTCATCGAGTTGACATGCAAAACCAGTCAGTTTATTGAGTTGACATATGAAACCAGTCAGTTCATCGAGTCAAAACGAAACCAGTCAGTTTATTGAGTAGACATATGAAACCAGTCAGTTCATCGAGTTGACATGCAAAACCAGTCAGTTTATTGAGTCGACACACAAAACCAGTCAGTTTATCTAGTCGACATACGAAACCAGTCAGTTCATCGAATCGACATTCTAAACCATTTGGGAGCTTGAGTCTGCATACAAAACCAGTCAGTGGCTGAAATTACCACATTAAACCAGTTATTTCATCGTATTGAACCAGTCAGACAATTGAGGCGACATACCAAGCCAATCAGAAGCTTGAGTTGCAAACTAAACCAGTCGGTTGCATTGAGTCAACATATAAAACCAGTCAGTTCATGATATTAAACCAGTCAATTCATTGAGTGGACATTCTAAACCAGACAATTGTTTGAATATAGCCTATATAGATAACTAGTCAGATGCTGGAGTCAGCATATTGAACAAGTCGGTTCATGATATATAACCAGTTAGTTGCTTTAGTCAGCATATTAAACCAGTCGGTTCATAATGTATAACCAGTCATTTGCTTGAGTAGGCATATTGAACGGTTTAACAAGTCGGTTCATGATACAAAACCAGTCAGTTGCTTTAGTCGGCATATTAAACCAGTCGGTTCATCATGCATAACCAGTCATTTGCTTTAGCCAGCATATTGAAACAGTCGATTCACACTATACATGTATAACCAGTCAGTTGCTTGAGTAGGCATATTGAATGGTGTAACCTTTAAAACTTAAGTTTGAAAATACATGCAAGAAACACAGTTTTATCAGTGATATCCCCTTGACCATCATTTTCTATGAAATAAAGGAAATAAGTTCACATCAACACCTGAAATGATATTCCCACATCCCTTTTTCAAGAAAAAATAAATATTTTAGCAATTACAATAAAATCAGAACAAAAAAAATTACCATAATTCTAAAATGTCTTCACATAGAGTTAAGTTTGTGTTATACAATGGAACCTTATAGTCATACCATCTTTGAAGTATGATCTCATTGAGTCAGTCTTCATATTGGGGTTATAACAAAATATTAATTATGAGATTGGCTAAAACGAGAGTTCGCTGTTTGGATACAATTTATAAGATATCATTGACAAAATATGATAATCACAATATCTAGAAAATTTGAAATGAATAAATGAGAATATAGTATTTAATGTGTACATGATACTTAAGAGTAACAATATAATACATGTACTATGCAAAATGTTCTGTAATATATGCAAAAAGCATGTTAGGCTTCTATAAAATAAACAAATCCACTGTTAATAGATGGTTTCTAAAACAGTCAAAATAACAAAATGATAATTTCACTGTTATTTTCACTGATAAATCTCTATAATCCATTGAGAGCAATTAATAACCCAATTTTTTGTGTGAGAGAAATGTTTGGTCTTTATTAAGGCATGTATTTTATATTGGTGGTCTTTCTTGGCAGGTTGTCATTCTTAACACATAGTTCAATGTTTATTTGTGTAAGGGGGTACAAGAATGCTTGGACTCTGGAATCTCTGACTTTCTATCCTGGTCACAAAAATAATCTAGCACCAGTGTTCTGTGAACATCCATCTTGCTTCTTCTGGACACTATATATTTTCTATGTGGATTCAATGCACCAGCAGTTCAAATACTACCTGAAATATACATAAAACAATTCACAATTTCTGCACATTGATAAATAAAACCAAAAGTGTTGAAATTTACATGTAGCCTACAATTATTGTATAATGCACTATACAATGTATTTGATTATACATGCTACTATTTTAAAACTAAATAAGTGTACCTGGATTGTATTTATTTACTAATGATTCATTCAATGCTCAGCAGACAACTAGAAATGGCAAAATATTACATGTATTTCAATTTGACTATATTTTCATGTTTTTCAATGTTTTAAGCATTATATGGAATATATGCATTAACAACTACATGTATATAGTACAACCTCTGTAGAGCAACACCCTTAGTGAGCTGCAAATATTAACCTCTATATAGTCCAGAGAATTTGACGTAACCCTCAACCTTTAATTAGTATAATTTAACAGCTGATATATTGTCTATATTTATAAGCTGGCAGTATCACGTATACGCTCTAGGTGTAACATCAACACAAATCTAAAGGACGGATATTGCATGATTTGCTCGCGGAAATTTATATATTCAACGCAAGAACCTTGTAATATATTCATGCATAAAGGTCAGACTCATGTCAAATTCTCAGTGCTTTTTACATAAGTTGTTTCTCTGCAGAGGTTAAATTTAGAGTTAATATCAGCAAGGAGAAATGTTGTTAAAGTTGTTGAAGGTGTTGTAATAGAGGTTGTTCGAATGTTGCTCTACAGAGGGTTTCTCTGAGAGGTTGTACTGTGTACATGTTAATGAAGAAAAGGACATGAACCAGATACTAGAAATATGTATTACCATTTTATCCATAATCTTGTTTTGAGTGTAAAGATGTAAGTGGATCAATTCTTTTCCATGGTTAAACATTACATCACACACTGTCACACATCATTCTACCAGTAAAATACAGTAATAGGTCTATGTTCTCTTCTTTATTTTACTATATACTCAGTATATATAGTTAGTTCTTTCTGCTTGAAGTCCTGTAATAAAAAGAGTGTCAGAGTTATTCCTGACAGAATTAGGGCTGTGTTTTGTTGACATTTTAGCGACATGACATTGCTCACTGAGCACGACAGTGAGATATGATATTCCAATGTTGTATTGCATTTTCGCATATATAACATATCACATTGTCATATCGCATTGTCATTTTAAAGCATGACACCACATTGCTATACAAGTGCGATGATGAAAAGTGATCTAAAGTTTGTTCTGAGGCTTGAAACCATGACACCCTCAAAACACAAGTACATTCATGATTGTACTAGTATGGTGTTCTACCAACTAAGCAAACTGGGTGACTGTCCTACCTCTCAGTCATCACTGCAAGATATGAATTGAGACATGGTTCATACACAATTCCCACACACCAATTCAAGGACTTCGGCAAGATAAAATTTATACTTTCAAGGCATTTTTCCAAACCTTTACCCAGACACTGTCACTGTCATGACTCTTTGTGTTGGATAAACTTGAAAATGATTGTCATTGTTGTTCTTCAACAAACGTTCACGGGACTCTCCTAGGATACTGTCATTTATACACTAAATTCAATGGTGTCATACACAGTAACACCCAAATGCTCAATTCATTATGTACCAGTGACGTAAGCACCGGCCGGTTATTTCCCATAATTGTGAAATGGCGGAATACAGTGACTTTATGATATACATACCTCAGCGGGTAGCATTGGCTTATTGGTGTCCATGCATGAAACACTGACCAGTCCCCCATAGTTGCAATAACTTGAGCTTTTACTAGAAGTAGTTGATGCGCTGGTTTCACTGCAAATGTATATTACATAAAAATATATTATGTATAAAACTACAAAATGTTTTTATAAAATTAAATAGAATTCCTAATCATATTAAAAACACATTGTTCAAAATATAAACATTGTCTTGACTTTGTCAAAACCTTGTAGGCCTACTAGTACTAGTAGATCTAATACATATATCTGGAAAGATCTACATTGTTATTAACAAAAACATGTATGCTTCAAAGGCAACATTGACTTCAAAATCAAATAGGGGTCAGCTACTGATGGTGACCAACATAGCTATAAAGTTTGAAGAACCCCGGCCTGACCGTTCTTGTTTTTGTCAGGTACATGTAGATCTATTGGGTCTACAAAAGTCATATTCTTGTTAAAGGTTGGAATGACCTTCGTCCTACTAAATCAGTAAGGGTCATCTACTGTTGAATATACAACCTCCATGCAAAATTGGGAGATCTAGGGCACAACAGTTAGTCAGGTATTTAACAGATAGCATTTGGTTTATTTATATCACAATGAGTGAGTTATAACTTATGACTTTTGACCTACTGACCTCGAATTCAATAGAGGCCATATATATTGATGACCTGTGACTTCTATATAAAGTTTATAGACCTTTGGCCAAAACCGTTCTTGAATTGAAATTATTCGGTCAATACCTCTATGGGACAGACCGACAGACATTAAGAAATCAATATAGCTGAGCAGTTTGAGACATTAACGGTGGCCCGATGGCCAACGCCATGGAAAAATGCATTGGGCCATGAAAATGTGAAATTAAAAAAAAAAATTGAAATTATTCTGACAAAACCTCTACGGGACAGACCGACAGACATATAAAGTTTGCGAAATTAACGGTGGCCCGTAGGCCAATGCCATGGAAAAATGCATCGGGCCATGAAAATGTGAAATTTAAAGATAACCTGTCAGGCCATCATGCATTGTGGAAAATTATAGTAAATTATTCTCATTGTAAATTAACTTGGCATCATAGTTCCTTCAAATCTATTTGATAGCCCAATAGTTTGTTAAAATCTGTTAAGCCCCCACTGACCAGTACATGTATGTAATGAAGCAGAAATTTATGGCAGATTTATTCAATCATTCTCAGGTAAATTGTAATACAATTTTCTGAAAATGCTGCAATTAAAAATAATCTGCAAATTACTTACATGCATAATTAATGACAATGGAATTGTCAATTTATTTAAACTCCAAGAATATGTCAATTAATCCTATAAATCATGATTGATAAAAATTACATCCGAACTCGAGCATATCCGAATTATAGACAGTTATTTGTTTACTTTCCGGTGCAGATGCTCTACTCCACCCACTTTATTGAAACTGTTCGCGGCAATTCGCGGCATCTCACAATGCAACAAAAATGGCATGAATCTGTTCAGAAGGCCTTGTATTATCCACAGAATACGTTGCAATTTATTGCAAAGGCGTATTTTTCATAGTATCGAGCGATGAAAATCGCTCAAAATTGAGTCGTCTAAGTGCAAAAATGAAAAAAATAAAATGTTACCAGATTTTGACAACTAACCTTTCAGACATCTTGTTTGCTCAAATTATGCTGACGTCATACCAAAAACCTCTTCCCTTCGGAGTATAAACCCAATATTTACACTACGGGTTTTTCGTCCTCTTTTTCATTTCGAGATTTTTTTACGCGAAAGTCAATATCGTATCTTTTTCAATTAACCGAACATAGCGGTATAAATATAAATTCGAGAGATACCCGATTCATTTCAAAGGATCATTCTCTCTTCTGTTTATTGCATGTAAAAATATATAAAAAAACATATCAAAAAGTTTAGTTATTTAATTTTTAAAATACGATGTTTACAACGTTGACACATAGGCGGACCTCGAATTGAAATTACGTTGACGTCGTTAGTCAGAAATAGTAAAGGTCACAGTGACCTTGACCTTTAACCTACTGACCTCAAAATCAATAGGGGTCATCTACTGTTGCTGACCAACCTACATGTAGAGTTTGAAGATCCTAGGTCAAAGCGTTCTTGAGTTATTGAACAGAAACCATTTTAGACGGACGGACCGGACAGACCAGACGGACGGACCGACCGACCGACAGAGACATGTGCAAAGCAATATACCCCCTCATCAAAGATGGGGGGCATAATAAACAAAAGTATACATTTGACTAGTAATTACTATGCAATGGCATCATAAATAGACTTGTAGACACATTTTTTTAACTGTAAATTAATTTGATAATTGCTGCCCTAGTTACTGCCAGATACTGGTAAAAAAGTATTAAGGCCTTAAAGGGATTCAAGTTGTTTGTACAAAAAGTTATACATACATCATCATCTGTAGCCACAAACACGAAGGCTTTCTCCAGCAACATTTTATGAAATATATAATCTAGATCATGATGTTGCTGTTCTCTTGCTTCTTCTTGGAATTCAAGTATCTTGGGCCATTGTTGATGTGTGACTCTAATCTACAGAATGAATACAAATCTTCATCAACCATTCACTCCACAGACCCCTAATTTGTTTAATTAAAGTATTCTAGGTCTGATTAGGGACTAGTTAGATTGTGTAACATAATGGGAGTGAACTTTTAAAAACAGAAACTGATCTAAATATACTACATGTAGCAGACAACTAAAGGTAATACTAAAACAAATTATAATGTTCAGCCTTTTAACAGGAATGGACTTTTTACGTTCTGGTATTTATAAAAATAATGACAACCCCAAAGTGAATGAGCATCAATAAATGAGTATCATATCTGTAATTACTTGATTACATTAAATCATGGCGATCATGTTTAAATAGCAATGCTATAGTTACATTCTCAATTAAGAACATCAAGATAATATTGTGATGGGAATTTTTTACAACCCTCAATGAAATTTGTAGCCCAGTCATAGATAAAGCCATCAGGCACATTTGACAAACACTAGGCCTTTCCAACAGGGCTGTTTTGTGGAGCAGGTTATAGTCTGGTCCCTGTCCTCAATATAACAGTCATTATATATAGTACTGTAAACTTTGGTACAGCGTGCACCATGAAACAGGTATTAAGCTGAAAAGGCTTAATGTTCAATAACCAGAAAGTTATCCACTGCTACAATTGTTATAAAGAAATGAAAAGAATTAAATATCACAACAGCAAATAAGACCCAAGTAAGAAGTTGCAAAGAACTCACAAACTGACAAATACAAGACATTATAAGTCGACTACCTGTACCTGTGAATAAGACAAGTACCTGTGAAGATATTGCGGCTACATTAGGCTGAGAACCAACCAACCAATATTTACCTTGACTTTGGGCATAACTAACTGGAAGTAGTAAAGACCATACAGGAGATATAAAGCACCAGCGCGGATCAAGAATGATGAAGGTGGTAACCAATACTGACAGGCTATCAAGAAACAATCTTCCACAAACTGAAATGTATCACAGTTGAAATATCTATACCACAAAGTATAATATATTAATTAATGTGCCTATTCTATACCAACATGTGATAATTAGATAATAC
Organism: Spisula solida; assembly: GCA_947247005.1. Classification (NCBI taxonomy): domain Eukaryota; kingdom Metazoa; phylum Mollusca; class Bivalvia; order Venerida; family Mactridae; genus Spisula; species Spisula solida. The sequence goes on from OX365958.1 coordinate 16,204,364, forward strand.
ATTTCAATATAATTCTAATAGTAACTTGAATGTACCCAAATATTAAACTAAACATTGCAATATTATTCTTATAACAATCCGAGTATAAATATTAGTCTATAGGAACAATATTCCACAAACTGAAATATATCACAGTTAAAATATCTATACCACAAAGTAGAATATATTAATTAATGTGTCTGATCTTCTTCTTCCAGATAAAGAGCAGGCTATCAAGAAACAATCTTCCACAAACTGAAATGTATCACAGTTGAAATATCTATACCACAAAGTATAATATATTAATTAATGTGCCTATTCTATACCAACATGTGATAATTAGATAATACATTTCAATATAATTCTAATAGTAACTTGAATGTACCCAAATATTAAACTAAACATTGCAATATTATTCTTATAACAATCCGAGTATAAATATTAGTCTATAGGAACAATATTCCACAAACTGAAATATATCACAGTTAAAATATCTATACCACAAAGTAGAATATATTAATTAATGTGTCTGATCTTCTTCTTCCAGATAAAGAGCAGGAGTCCTATCGGATTGTATGAAGCTCAGCGAAACTATGTACACATGCATAAATATAATTCGCTCCTTAAAACTGTTAAAACTATATACAGAAGTTGTTATCTCAGGCTCTGAGGAGAGTCTGGAGGCTCTCCAGAGTGTTCGCTGTAGCAACTTTTGTTGGGAGCTGTTTCCAGTCTCTCACTGTTCTGGGTATGAACAAGGTTCCAAGGGTCATGTTACTGTGGCGCTCCTGGAAGAACTTCCAACCTCCTCTTGTTCTAGAAACTCCAGGTTTCAGGAGCTGGCTTGACTGAATGTCCACAAGTCCGTGGTAGATCTTGAATAGCATCTACAACCTGGCTTGTCTCTGACAGCTTTTCAGAGATGCCCACTGGAGATCCTCTAGCATCTTCGCGACGCATCTAGGGGTCTGCGTTGAATAGTCGTTGGTGACAAACCTTGCTGCATGCCTTTGCACTTTTTCAAGGGCTCTGATGTTGTTCTATGTAGTTGGATCCCATACTGCAGCAGCATACTCCGTTGCGGGCATGGCTATTGTTTTGAAAGCGGCCACCTTGACTTCTTTTGTACATTCCTGCAGGTTTCGACGTAGGAATCCCACAGTCTGATTGCCCTTGTTGATGATGTTACGAATATGAGTGTCCCAGCTCCACGTGTCAGTGTCACCCTTAGGCACTTGCCGGCTTCAACTGTCCCCAGGGTATGACCATGTAGTTGGTACATGTAGTTGGTTTTGATGATCTTGGCTCTCTTTGGTGCAATTCGAAGTACTACACATTTTGCAGGATGGAAGCTCATTTGCCATCATCTTTCCCAGGACTCTTGAGCTGTCAGGTCTTCTTGAAGAAGCTCACTGTCTTCCTCACAATTGGATGTTCTTGTATAGTAGGCTGTCTTCAGCAAAGAGTTTAGATGTTGATGACTTGATGGACTGAGGGAGATCGTTTATGTATCTCTATCTTTATGTACTGCCGAACGTCTCTTCCGAGTACAGTGAGTGTGTCAATAACGGATCACTAAGGACTATATTTGCTATTGTGCTTCGAAAATATATTTTTATATATACAGCGTGAGAAACCGTGACGTCACTCTTTGTATCTATTACGGATCAATTTGATGCATCCCGGTCAATTTTAGGATAAAAATCAAACGTTCTATGGCACTTGTGAAATAACAATAGTTTTCACTCACCCAACTTAATAATTACAAATTAGCAAACTAGAAAGATAAAAATATGTTCCCGTTTAAAAAATAATTACTTGATTATGATGTGTCCCAAGTGCGCCTAAACCGAACCACGTAAAATGACAATAATCGACTTTTCTCCCAAGTCCAGCGGTCTGCAGAAGTTATATTTTGGTAAGTTATTCCCCATATTGAAGCAAATAACAATGCCCAAAATCAATTTATTCTCTTTATCATGTAAGTGTAGAGAGTGCTTTGATTCGATACTGGTACTGATTCGTTATTGGCACACTCACTGTATACATGGATTATGGATCTATACCAATATGTGAGATATGATAATACATTTCAATATAATTCTTATAGTTACTTGAATGTAGTTAAATATAAGACTAAACATTGTAATATCATTCTTATAATAAAGCGAGTGTAAATATTACTCTATCCGAACATTACTCAAGTACGCAATTGTCACATATTTTCGCGATGTAAAAAGGGCAGAAAATTCGACGCCATAAGGAATTCAGAGATACAAAATATACGGGTTTTACCTCTCTGGCTTCTCTTTGTGTTTGTCTACCAGCACAATAAGATGACATGTTCAAATCTCTCCAGCATTCTGCAAATTTCTCATATCTCACAGTTCCAAACGCGGAAAATCGTTGAAGAAGCGTTTCGAAATCTGTCTTGACACCAATACATGGCTCGTATTCGTACTTTGGTCTTCTTCTACGTGACGGTCTAATGAATGGAACTTGACTCATCTTAATTCACACAAACAAAAGAAAAAAGTATGAAGTAACCCGCTCCAAAAACGAGTTGTTTCCCTTACAAGAATGTTGACGATAATACCCGTCTAATCCGTAATGCAACGCAATTCATTCGTGCGCAGTGGCCTCCCTTAAAACATATTTTAGCAGCATTTCGTTGTATTTGTCTGGATCTGGACGGTACCCAGCAGGACTTTTCGGACCTCTGTACATTATTTCGATTTTTAATTAAGCTATGACTGTTGTTTTTACCATTTGTCTTGGTTGTTGTTAATAGGGAGGTAAATGACCTTGCATTATACATGATTACCAACTTAAACAAGTCACTAAGAATTGCAAGCAATACAGAAGTCCCCTACCGGTGTGAAGCCATGACATAAAATAATTTTCAACGTTTCTGTTGCCATAGCAACCACAATTTTGTCAGAATCAAACATATTTAAACGGGCATAATCTCCTTATTGGTACCTACCCACATAAAGATAGCTTGGAAACTGTTTGAGTTATGGCAGGGAATACCATATTCTGGACATATTTTTACTCTTTCTGTCTCCTTAGAAACTACAACGTTTGTCAGAATTAAAATATTTCAAGCATGCTTAATCCCCTTATTGCTCCCTATCCACATACCAAGTTTCATAAAAATAGCTAGTAAACGGTTTGAGTTATGGCAGGATCCATATTCTAGACATATTTTACTCTTTCTGCCTCCATAACAACCACAATTTTTGTCAGAATCAAAATATTTGTAGATGTGCATAATCTCCTTATTGCCCGCTATCCACACACCAAGTTTCATAAACCTACCTTGGAAACTGTTTAAGTTATGGCAGGATCCATATTTTCACTTTCTGTCTCCATAGCAACCATCATTTTTGTCAGAATCAAAATATTTTTAGGCGTGCACAATCCCCGTATTGCTCCCTATCCACAGACCAAGTTTCAAAAACCTAGCTTGGAAACTGTTTGAGTTATGTCATTTTTCCAGATTTCAGCGGACGGACGGCAAACCTCTAGTCCCCTCCGGTGTGAACACCGCTAGGGGACTAATTAATTATTCTTGATACCTCATTCCTGGTGTTATCCACTAGTACCATTTTTATTTCATCTTTGGTATGACAGGGCTGAGGATCAAACCCAGGACCTCAAACACTTGAAGCGCACGCTCTACCACTAGGTTATCGAGGAGGTGATTATTGTTATTATTGTTTATTACCTCGAACTAGTTCATACAATAACAAGAGAAAACAACCATGCAGTAAGTGATTAGATATTTTTATTTTTATCACCAGGAAATAAAATAAATGTCATAAAATCAATTAGTGCAATTAAACATAAATTAATTAGTGCAATCATACTTTAATTAGTGCAATCATAAATTAATTAGTGCAATGGTACAATTACGTATAAAATAATATATCATAAATAATCATTATTCCAATCAGAGTCAGGAAGCTTTCATATTCAAATAGGCAAGATGTTGCACATTTACTGAAACAAATATTGAATGAAAACTATAAATTTCTTTTATATATATTTTTGGCACTGAAACTGTAATATTAGGATCAAATTTGCCATCACCATCGAGAATATAAATACATGAGCACCTGCTTGGGACTATAAATACATGGGTATCTTATTAAAATATACAACTTATTTCACAAAGTTTATTTGAAATCATGATGAGTTTAGATAGGTTTAGCATTAAGGCGCAACAACTCAGTTTAAGTTGTACCTAAATGGCACCTAACAGAAACAAAGGTTTCAGTTTTATAATAGTCTTTAAATTGTGAAACAACATACCATGTGTAATGAAACCCACCACAACTGCTGGTGTCAAGAAAAGACATTATAATGCCAATGGAAAGACTGTAGTTGGTAATCTGGTCCCTCTGCAGGAAACTCCCCCAACCACAGTGAGATACATAGGGAGAAAAATGCACAGGGAAGTGAATACACAGGTTGTATTATAGCATTTCATGCAAACCCTTTAAACTTGGCATCAGCCCTGCTTTCAACGAAAAATAACGTGACACACATTCGTACCTGTTTCGTACCTGTTACGTACCAGATACCAAACGTTTCTTTCCTGTTATGTATAAGGCACGAAACTTGCATCACATTACTTTTCGTTGAACACAGGGCAGGTAAAACTAGGTACCTATACTACTTTTGTACATGTATAACCAAACAAACTTATGAAGAAATCATTATCTTTACACAACACACAATGGAATGAAAAACATCAGAAATGCAAATTTTTGAACACACAATTTGTAAATTTATATAAAAGCATTTTGGCTGCTTTGTGAAGTTAAATAATACTTCTAAAGTCCAATATTATAATTTATATTTATAATAAGGAAATCAAATTATAAAAAAAATCTTCAATTGGATAACAATTCAATGAGGAAATTTTTCCAATGATACATCTATCTATTGTGAAGTTACATTTTTGAAAGAGCCAAAATTTTACTAAATGAAATAATTCACAAGACAACAAATCTACAATTTAAACTTAAGGAGTAATAAATTAACAGAACACAAATTACATAAATACTTCAACTTGTAGAAATAGCACAAGGTGATATACAACAGCAGTACAGTATGTTACATTAACTTATGATGAAGTAAATCATGATTATTCATACGATATCACACATGGTTTTATACAGGACTAGTGTTAGCTGTAACATGATAACAGGGTCCTTAGCGCAATATACTCAAATTTGAATACATGTAGTTAGTCTAATACAATAGAATTCAGACTGGCAAATTTTCAACCAGAACAAGTCTGAATATTTCTTCTATATATCCGTCATGGCATAACAAGATTTATTTCAGGTCTGACATATGTTCAGCCCTATAATAGGGCCATAATTACTCGAGTAAGTGTAAGCACTGTTTTCTCATGTTACAGCTCATGTGTAGCTCAATGATATCATGTATAGTGATTGCATAACAGTATGATAACACATACACAGTAATGAACAGATTCAATTCATTTAGATCTTTAACAAGACTTATATCGCTGGCTTAGAATTATAAGGTCGTAAGTACTACTTATGACCTTATAAGACTCATGCATATTTGAAATCTGCATTTTGAAGCGCTTCTTATGAGCCTATTTACATGAAAATCGGAAGTTTTGTTGACAGCTTGTTTTTCCATAAGTAAAGAGTAGTTTCTAGACATTTTTTTTGTTTTCTAAAAATATTGATTTTATACTTATGACCTTCTAATTCTAAGCCAGCGATATGTCCCCTAACTGGCAGCAAAACAAGATCAATGTGACATGCTGACATAGAAATCAATAGGATTCAATTCATCTCCATATCAAGTACGAGGACTGTCAGCTTATTCTGGTTATCGACCCAACATGGTATAGTACTGACACATGCAAAGCAAGATACCCTAAATTTCTTCTCGGAAGAGGGGACAAAGAAGAAAGAACAATATGAAAAACACACTGGTTGTGAAAACAAGATGGTGACTGAACAATGAGTGTACATAATAGTTTTATGTAGTGCAAAGTGAGATCTATCATAAAATATGGCATTATGTCAGGTTCAAAATCTAACCATCACAAACATAATGTACTGTTTTATGTTTGTATGTTATTGCAGAGCCACCAACCACAAGTATAAAACAGCAGATAAAGATTTAGGAAATAGATCACAGCTTTGCTTGATATACCGGCGAATAGATCACGTTTTAGAGTTCATATGCCTAGGAATAAATCACGAAGGCCGTAGGCCTGAGTGATTAATAACTATGCATATGAACGACAAACCGTGATCTATTCGCCGGTATATCACGCAAAACTGCGATCTATTTGCATTCTAACACTGTAATTTGTGCAATTTTATACAGACTAATTTATTTGCAGAGATATTTATCATGTTGCCATAGACAACTTCCGCTGTTCAAAGTATCGTAACGTCCTCCCCTGTATTTCTAAGCTTTACTATTATCTTTATTTGTCGCCAAACTGATGCTTATTTAACGTCAACTTCAACTAGAATATAAATATAATTGAGCAATTAAAAAGAAACGCTACGAAAGAAAATTACGCAAAACGTCGCGCTCTACGGCGACGTCACAATTCATGGCGACGTCACAATTCATGACGTCATGAAATAAACAAGACGAAAATTTCATTGATAAAAATCACGAATTATACACGGGAGATAAATTAAACAGCCGAAATTCTACCGTGATATACCGTTTATTAGATCACGCTACAACTCTATACGTTTACATGGAGCACAATACAGACTGTGTTAGAATATGTTGTTTTCCAATGATGTATTTGTTTGTACAATGCATAAAAGTAATGTGCACAGTTCAATCAATTGAACAGTTTTCTCAATATCAAACAACGTTATTTTCGAATCCCACCGACATGGTGAAGGTTTATTTACAACTTGGATAGCTACTGTCCCAGGCATTCATAAAAGCCAGGAGGTATGTCTGTCTGCGAGTCAAATAAGTAGTTAAAATTATCAGAGATAAAACATAATTCAATCAACAAATTAGTTATAGAACATTGAACTAGCCACGATCTCCTGAAGCATCTCAAGTAGAAATCTCATCTCGATTTGAGATTTTGCTCAAATCCGAGTCAGAATTTGAGATGAATTTGAAGTTTGATAGCTCTTAGAATTTTACTGTAGTAAACTCAGAATAATGTTTTTTGTTTTATGATGCAAATTTTGAGTCATTTAAGTGAAAACTTAAATATTTTGACTTAAGTCAATAATTTGTGCAGCTCATATGTCCCGCAATTCGAAAAATAATCCATGTTTTCTTAGTGATTATTGTAGCTGTTTACATAATGCTTCAAAACTATGTAAAATATTAAGCATGTTGATTTTCTTGCTTAGATGAAACCATTTAGAAAAATATAAGATTTTAGGATTTTTCTAACTTTTCTGCTAAGATGCTTTGTGAATACCAGCCCTGGACTCATTATTCTTCCAGTTGAGTTGTGCCACATGTAACTTGAGGGCTGACTAGATTTAAACAATAACAAATCATAGTGAATGATTCTATAACAATCAACAAAGATAATTGTTTCAATAAACACAACTAAAATTCTAACTATGTGAGCAAAAACTAAAAACATTAAATAGAAAAACATATGTAATAGCCTCTTGTAAGCATCACACTTTTGATTTTTGTCACAAAAACTAAAAAAAAATCTAATTTTATAGAAATATGGCCACAAACATGGCATAAAATGAACACAGTCAATAAAATAATCAACAAAATAGGACAACTTAGGCAGACAGGAGCATTTTATTAAGATGTCAAATCTAAGTTAACACAAAGATTATTTGATATAAATGAGATAACTTATGTGTGAATGTAGAACTATACATAAATTAAGTATAACAAGTTATTAAGAATTGCAAGCAATACAGAAGTCCCCTACCAGTTTGAACCCATTTTCAATGTTTCTGTTGCCATAACAACCACAATTTTTGTCAGATTCAAAATATTTTTAAACGTGCATAATCCCCTTATTGCCCCCTATCTACATACCAAGTTTCATGCTGTTCCAGCTATATCAGGATCCAGATTTTTTGACGGACAGACGGACAGGCGGAGGGCAAACCTATAGTCTCCTCCGGTCGAAAACCGGTAGGGGACTAATAATTTGGTCCTGAGCTCTACAATCTCACAGATAACCATACATGCTCCAATCAATACATGACATGAACTGATTCCATTTATACATCAAACTCATATACGTCTATAGTAGAATATTCAATCTCATTAAAATCAGACCCTTATTATGCTTCACTAGTTTACACCGATATATAGGATCTGAGGAAACTCCATATGGGGTCATGTTGATGTGAACATTACGTCGTTCTAATCAAATAATTTCTAGCTATAAATTATAATAATCCAAATTGGACAAAATACAATACGGTCACCAATGCTAAAAATTATAGTTTTCTCTATTAACTATTATGACTAAATGTTTGACACTGTTTTATAGACTTTCAAAAGCCTGTTTTTAGCACTAGGGTACCCTAGACCATTTCTACATGAATTTCATTGCTTTTAGCGCTACGGTACCCTAGACCATTTCTACATGAATTTCATTGCTTTTAGTACTACGGTACCCTAGACCATTTCTACATGAATTTCATTGCTTTTAGTACTAAGGTACCCAAAACCATTTCTACATGAATTTCATTGCTTTTAGCGCTACGGTAGCCTAGACCATTTCTACATGAATTTCATTGCTTTTAGCGCTACGGTAGCCTAGACCATTTCTACATGAATTTCATTGCTTTTAGCGCTACGGTAGCCTAGACCATTTCTACTTGAATTTCATTGCTTTTAGCGCCACGGTACCCTAGACTATTTCCACATGAATTTCATTGTGTAAGATTCCTGTAGTTTCGTGTCTAAAGTTTTTGTAGGTAAATATGACACAATCGTATGTAGATGATGGACCACTATAGAAAACAAGGTTAATAATCAAAGTAATCAATACCATTCCTGTCCATCAGCGTATTCTTTCCCTGAATTGGTCTGGGAACTTGAAATTGAATTGAAACTAAAGAGAGGTAAATCTCACATAATAATGAATGATTATGCACTTAAATTGTCATGGATTTATTTAATCAGGAGTTGTCTTCCCTTCTGTTCTAGTCATATTATGTACAATTCTAGCTTATATACATACACTAACTAAAATAAATATGTTATACACTAACCAGCATTATGATACTTACACTTGGTAACAAAATGTGTCACAAACCCAATCAGTCATTTCACTGTGACCTTTGACCTTACGCTTAAGTCAGTTCAATGTAACAAAATGTGTCACAAACCCAATCAGTCATTTCACTGTGACCTTTGACCTTATGCTTAAGTCAGTTCAACGTAACAAAATGTGTCACTAACCCAATCAGTATTTCACTGTGACCTTTATTTTTAACCTCAGAATGTCATTCGGTTAATCTGCATGTCACATAGACAAATTAATAACAATTTGTTCGTAAAACAATATTCTACACTGTATTATGACTAAAAGACAATCTGGTTGTAATGAACAAGGTGGGTTTAATATAAAATATGCTCATTGTAACCAGGTTTCATAAATATTAAGTTAACAATGATTGTACAGGCACGTGATTGCTTCAAGAGCAATAAGGCTTAAATACGCTAACCCAGACACATCCTTGCAAAAACATCACTTATGAGTAGGTCAGACTGAATCTAAACCTTTCTTTTCAAGATTTTCAGACGACAAGGAGGCAATCAGCCCAAAGGAGGAAGAATCAGAGGCCTGATTGTGACAAAATGTGATCCGGGACATTCAAAAACCCTATCAACTCAGCGTAAGTGCTCAGATGAGCTAAAAAAAGCATAAGCATAAATGTACGTACATGAAGCTAATACCAGTAGTCCTTATCACAATACTTGGGACCGAGAACACTGTAGAATCATATTCTTAAATGCAATAAATCGGTTCATAAGAAATTGGTAGAAATATAAAAATAACATAATCGTAATGTGGTACAAACACATCTAGGGGACTTTCCTGACAAACATGCTACAACACAAACTCATAAAATAAGTAAAGCACAATTTAGAACAGTTCAAAGAGTACTTATCAAATAAATAATCCAGCTGTCACCATAATACCTACACCATACTGAACCCTTAACCTATCAATAAAATACTACAGCCAGGATAAATCAAGTCTGTGATTACCATCCCCTTTCAACCCCTAAAATCCCCTCTCAACCCCTAATATCCCCTCTTTACCCCTAATATCTCCTCTACCCATTTCAACAGGGAAACCCTTTTCCCTCATGACCCCTAACATCCCCTTTCAACAGGGAACCCATATTTCCCTCATCACCCCTAACATCCCCTTTTTTCTTTCAAAACACCCATCAACTGCTCTCAACCCCTATTATTCCCCCTCTCAATCCCCATTATTCCCTCTCTCAACGGATATTTCCCAGGCTGCCCTAACATTTGATATTTGCTTTAACATGATTGAGAGTTTGTTACACTGTTTCAAAACTACAAAATTGAAGGAAAACAGGACATCCTTCACTTTAAATAAATTACTAGTATAATGACCTAAATGCATTTTCATAAACGGTTATTGCTAAACAAACCTAAATACAATCATAATTAGGCACACATTCTATTAGGTTTATTGCTTCGTTAATTGCAATACTTGATAAACATTATTTTGGAACACTTTTCTGAAGAATGGAGCTGGATTTTCTTTTAATCTTGTACATGCTGGTATAGGCTCGTTTTTATTTGCAGGATCTTCGACATCCCATACCTCAGCCATACTACAACCTTGTCTGTAATATATATAAACAAGAAATGTAAAACATGTATGCACCATGGCATAATAATAGTCTGTAATGTTTAAGGTCATGGAAACATACCATACTGGAAAAGTTTCGTTCCATAAAGGATTAAAGCCGCAGCTGTGTGTATGTAGTGTGTACATTATTACCTATGTTAACCATATAAACAACAAAATGAAATGGTATGATTTAATTTCAATTATAAAATTTCAGGCGTTTCCATGGAAACCATTTTTTTCTTACCTTGATCTTCTAACACACCAGGAATCTTCTAGAATTGCATAATCTACACCCAAATCTTCCAGGTTCTTCTTTACTTCGCTCAAAGGTTTGCGACTGTACATAGTATAAACCTTCTTTGTTCTTTCCCTGTCATAAAACAAGAACAATACCACCTTAGCAAAATCTTCATTCAAACACACAAATCATTTCTTTTAAACAATACAATCTTAGCAAGATCTTATAACATTCAAACCCACCAATCATTTCTTTTAAACAATACCATCTTAGCAAGATCTTACAACATTCAAACCCACAAATCATTTCTTTTAAACAATACAATCTTAGCAAGATCTTATAACATTCAAACCAACCAATCATTTCTTTTGAAGATTAGCTGAAGGTAGTTCAACTTTTCATTTTTAATACAGCACTCTTTTAATTTGATATAATTTGTGTAAATGAGCAAAAGTAGTATGTCATTATTTTATTTATGTACATAATTCTACAACAAAGGCTATATTTTAGCAGTTTGACTGAGACAGTCCTGTGTGAGGCCATTTGAATTTATCTCTTCCTACTTGGTTGATGACCTTGGGCTTCGAGGGAAAAGATAGAAAGTTTGTGTAATACAAGGGATCTGGGCGTGATACTCTAGTTCTTTCCGAATAGAGTCCTTGGCTCTTCAACATGCCCATGTGTAGTACCGATACATGTGAAAAACCTCTGGGTTACCAACCAGTTCTTCTATAGTTAGATAGGAAACATCGAAGCCTTTCAGAAATGACCAAGTGACAGCTGAGTTTCGAAGCAGGGATATCTCAATCCATATTCAAGATTGTTATCTACTTGACCACACCCAGTTGCAATATGCATACTACAATCAAACAGTTACAGAATTTAAAATTAAACCTTTAATAATTATATTGACAACACAGCTTGTATGTGTTTCATGTTTTCTGCGCTCGGTTGGTTCAGTTGGGCATTGTGCCTTGTGTGTGTTTAATGTTTTCTGTGCTCGGCTGGTTAAGTTGAGTGCTGCCTTCCCTGTCTCACTTAATATTGTCGTTTAACAATGGAAGACAATGTAAGAGATTAATTGTCGACCTACCTGAGTCCTGCATCTTCATAATGAGGATGATTAACAATAGGTCTATGTGTACATAGTTTCACTGTTGCCATGGTTGGCATGGGACCAGCAAATACAGCATCTGTAAGCACAAACATTATTAACAAATTCTTACAATTTACATTCATCACTCTCAACGCTTCCATCGCCACAAAGAATACACATACAAAAATTTAATCCCAACAAGGAATATACATACAAACATGTAATCATCACAAGGAAGGAATAAAGATACAAACATGTAATCCCCACAAGGAATAAACATACAAACATGTAATCCCCACAAGGAATAAACATACAAACATGTAATCCCCACAAGGAATATACATACAAACATGTAATCATCACAAGGAAGGAATAAAGATACAAACATGTAATCCCCACTAGGAATAAACATACAAACATGTAATCCCCACAAGGAATAAACATACAAACATGTTATCCCCACAAGGAATATACATACAAACATGTAATCATCACAAGGAATAAACATACAAACATGTAATCCCCACAAGGAATAAACATACAAACAAGTAATCCCCACAAGGAATAAACATACAAACATGTAATCCCCACAAGGAATAAACATACAAACATGTAATCATCACAAGGAATAAACATACAAACATGTAATCACCACAAGGAATAAACATACAAACATGTAAAGAGGTTTGGCCAAAACTGCAGCATACAAAGATAAACAAATAATTTAGTGCTCTGCCAATGTTATAGTACTATGGTAAAGTTAGTGACATGAAAATATTGGCTAATTTACTAAATTTGTTAATATTTCCTCTAGTATTAGTTTTGGCCTACGTAGAACACTATTAAGAGTTTATAATAAATAGGAAATTGCTCATTTTTTCGCGCGCCAAATGTCTAATATTCCCAATTTGCTTAAATTTGATCTGCATAAATATCCGATAATAAAGTTGACATACTTTGAGGAGTGTTTGGGGTATAGGGAAAGTTGACATACTTTGAGGAGCGTTCAGGGTATTGGGAAAGTTGACATACTTTGACGAGTGTTCAGGGTATAGGGAAAGTTGACATACTTTGGGGAGTGTTTGGGATATAGGGAAAGTTGACATACTTTGAGGAGTGTTCAGGGTATAGGGAAAGTGTACATACTTTGAGGAGTGTTTGGGGTATAGGGAAAGTTGACATACTTTGACGAGTGTTTGGGGTATAGGGAAAGTTGACATACTTTGACGAGTGTTTGGGGTATAGGGAAAGTTGACATACTTTGAGGAGTGTTTGGGGTATAGGGAAAGTTGACATACTTTGACGAGTGTTCAGGCTATAGGGAAAGTTGACATACTTTGAGGAGCGTTCAGGCTATAGGGAAAGTTGACATACTTTGACGAGTGTTCAGGGTATAGGGAAAGTTGACATACTTTGAGGAGCGTTCAGGCTATAGGGAAAGTTGACATACTTTGACGAGTGTTTGGGATATAGGGAAAGTTGACATACTTTGACGAGTGTTCAGGGTATAGGGAAAGTTGACATACTTTGGGGAGTGTTTGGGATATAGGGAAAGTTGACATACTTTGAGGAGTGTTCAGGGTATAGGGAAAGTGTACATACTTTGAGGAGTGTTTGGGGTATAGGGAAAGTTGACATACTTTGAGGAGTGTTCAGGGTATAGGGAAAGTTGACATACTTTGAGGAGTGTTTGGGGTATAGGGAAAGTTGACATACTTTGAGGAGTGTTCAGGGTATAGGGAAAGTTGACATACTTCGGGGAGTGTTTGGGGTATAGGGAAAGTTGACATACTTTGAGGAGTGTTCAGGGTATAGGGAAATTTGACATACTTTGAGGAGTGTTCAGGGTATAGGGAAAGTTGACATACTTTGACGAGTGTTTGGGGTATAGGAAAAGTTGACATACTTTGAGGAGTGTTCAGGGTATAGGGAAAGTTGACATACTTTGAGGAGTGTTTGGGGTATAGGGAAAGTTGACATACTTTGAGGAGTGTTCAGGGTATAGGGAAAGTTGACATACTTCGGGGAGTGTTTGGGGTATAGGGAAAGTTGACATACTTTGAGGAGTGTTAGCTTTAATCCATTCCACCAGCTCTTCCTGCGGCCAGTTACTGAACTCTCCGAGTATACTCCACTGATGTTGTAGGTTCATTATACCTTGCACTGTCATACCAGCTACTATCACAGTCAGTACTGTGTAATGTTTTTCCTTGTGACCAAGCCAACCAAAAAACTACAATATTAAAGTGAATGTAGCCATATTGTTATGAATATCAAAATTGCCATTTAATCTTATAGCAATTAAGTTTATATTCAAGATTACTAAAAATGCAGTAAAACCTTCCCGTAAAAATGTACGCTTCATTTATTATGCATATTCTTTTAAAAAAATAATTATGCTTTAATACTTTGATTAATTTTGGGGTGGGCACATAATATTGCATTGTAAGCATTGAAAAAAGTGGATTGTATTCTCGTGGCAAAAATCTTTTACACACACTACAACTTAAAAAAAACCTCAGGGTATCAAAATGTCTAATGCAATTTATTAAACATTTAATGCACTACAATTTGGAGCAAGTTTGATTTCATTATTAATTTAAGAATTCTACTAAAATCGGGTATTTCTGAGTGTTATGCAAGGTGCTTTAGATTTGCCCAATCAAAAGCGCCGTTACATAACAAATGTTGCATGTGCCAGTTTGTTTACATCCATATCGGTAAAATGTCATTCAAAGCGCTGCTGAATCTATGTAGGTCACTTATGTTTACCATAGGTGGCACTGTTCTGAGATCTTCTTAAAAAATCTAATTACCACAAGGATAGGTTTAACGCGAGAATACCAGCAACTGGTATATATGTATTCCACATCATGAACTTATCTGTTCAGGATACGGGTTTGATTTTCGCTTGCAACAGAAATGCGTTCAACAAAGAATTACTTGACACACATTTTGTACCTGTAATGTACCAGGTAAGAAACATTTCATACCTGTAATGTAACAGGTACGAAACGTGTGTCACGTAAATCTTCGTTGAATGCAGGGCCGGTCATACCCTTCAGTGACAATTTGACAACAATGTTGATTTGCCTCCATATTTGGAGAAGTTGTTGGTTTCTTGTGGAAAGATTAGTTAGTACTGGTAAGGATACAGACCAGGAAAACTGGTTAGGTGAATTGGTCGCCTGTATATAACTGGAAAAATTGTTCGAGTAACGGTGTTAAACCTGAATAAAGAGACTTACCTGTCTCGATGCAAGTAGACATGTCATGAGGCACATGTGAGGAGTCCAGAACAACTTTAATCTCATTATAATAATTGCCATAAGTGTGAAAGCTATCAGTTGGAAAAAATGATACACAATCTGAAATATGAAAACTTACAAATAAAACCGTTCTCTCAACCAGTAAAGATTTTATTTATACAATATTTGAAGGAGTGTAGTGGAACACAGGGCAACATAACATGCATGTTAACAATTTATTATAATGCAACTACTTTCGGCCAGATACTTGGCCTCCACAAGGTATCAAGATTTTGTTTGAATACATGGTCATCCTAATGAGCTTGTGATAAGAAGTTCATAAAAGCTTACATAATACTACAGAATAAGTGATGTTTTAGCTGGTTGAAAAGTTAGCAAACTTAGAATTTGACTCATTTAGCATGTAATAATATTAGCTACTAGTATATAAGAACTATTATTTCTTTAAAGTGTTGTTAGTAGGCCACACACTAGCCGAAATGTGGACACATTTTGTAAATATAAGGATTAGAAGAGTGTGTTTTATATACATATGCTGTTAGGTTTTCTTTAACTCATTTTTATCATGTATTCCAGTAAATTATCGTATATACATGTAATCTATGCTGATGTGGACCATATTGAAAATTGGTCTTCAACCAAATATTTCATTAGCTATAAATAAAGTTGTAATTATCATTATGTACCAAGTATACAATGTACATAAACCAACTATTACCTCAGCATTAGGTTTACTTCTGTTTGGAATGTCTTGGTTAAGTATTTCTTCTTCTTCTGATTTAGATTTCCAGGCTGTATACTCGGCCTTCAGTAACTGAAACATACATCATATTTTTAAAATACATGACTTAAACAAGCCAGTCCAGACATGCAGCAAATGTGATCATTTGAAAGTAGACTGCTTTTGACTACAGCTCTATGCAGTACGAGGATTATTCAATATCTTCATAGACCATCGATCACATTTTGTTGTAAATGCGTTAAAATAATAATTCCTTAAATCATTACAAACGTTAACTTATTACCTACAGTCAATACCAATTCACTTCAATAATGCAAATCAGTAACATGTCAACAGCCATTGTATAACCATAGTAACGCTGTACACTTGAGTCCAAAAGACTGTAGTTTAATGTGATGTAGTTTGTATTTATCCGTGTCATTGTGTATCAAAACGAATGACACTCGTGCAATGTATAAAATAATTAAATTCAGTTAGACATTTCGGATTCATGAAAGCTGACAACATGAGCAAACACAGGTTCAGCTGTACACACATTAACAAACGGCAAAAACTGACGTGTTAATGCATGTAAATTCTGGGCATTGCTTTTCATAATTTGAAGGTTATCTACTAGTAATGTGGTCATATCACATTTTCATCAGCTAATCACTCCATTATATATTTTGTATGTTCAAGAGTACAAAAGGTACAAGTAAATCTGCTTCTGAACTTTCATACAGATTTTAAAATGTCCTTGAGTACAAAAAACAATCACTTTATACTTACAAAGTATGTTACTGTGGCTACAACAATCAAAACAGACGGCAGTAAGAGAGTCTTGAAAATTCTAATTGGAGTCTGAAATAAACAAGTTGATCCTTTCTAAATGTTCATAGAACAAATATCTTTACATATTCCTCTAGGAAAGTAGTTTTTTAAAAGCTATGTGAATAGTTTAAGGACAAAAGAGTAGATTCTACCAGTCTTACTGTAGGACTTGGATTCCAATAACTGGCCAGATGTCAGATGTTTATATTACAGTAAAACCTTGGTAATACGAGCAGCGATTATTCGAGCAACCGGTCTAATTCGAGCAAATTTCAAAGTCCCGACATGTTTGCTCTATATTGTACATTAATTTATACCTCTAATTCGAGTAATGTTATTACGAGCATCCGGTCTAATTCGAGCGCAGGTGTTGGTCCATTCAACAATTTTCAACGATAATTAGTTACTTTATCTCGAGGCAATCATCCGTGCGAAATTTCACACCTCCGAAAAATTGTCAGATTTAATGTTGCTGCGGTTCGTGATTTTCACACATCGTGATTATCACATTTTATGACAATAGCGTAACCCCCAACACTTAAATCGGTTGTTTGTCTACGATAAAGGTGTCGAAGGGCAAGATTGAATAATACAAATCAATTACGAGGCGATAATTATGAGAAATTTAATGACGAGTCAACATTTGTTATAGTGAAAGTAATTTTCACGCCGCGTGTAACTCTTATGATTCACCGATCTAAATGTTGACCTTATCCAAGTCAGAGAAACAATCACAAAACAATGAATTTTTGATCACTTAATGGTCGTAAATCAACTTAAATAGAACATTATACATGATTTCACCTATACAGGTAACATTTAACGAATGTCTGCACGACTTTAAATGCGTGTAGACTTGATAAACAATGACGATATTCGTAGTTGAAACCAAATACGCGCACCAAACACGTACGTGGTAAAACACAGTTACACTTAGTCTTAACATTAATTCATCATACAATTCTGATAATTCGAGCAACTGGCTTAACTCGAGCATTTGGCTCGTCCCAATGGGTCCTCGAAATAACGAGGTTTTACTGTATATGTAAATCGAGAATTGAGTTGACCAACAAAAGGATTTAATTTCGGTTGTAAAAACATTGAAAATATTGCATATGTTTGCATAATCCAAGGGAATCACTTGATAACCGTTAACAAAAACCTTTGACAAACGAACGGGCAAAGCATTCTCTACACTGGTATCTGGACAGGTAAATATAAAGCATCTTAGTTGCAAACTTAAGATTTTTCTTAAAATATAAAAATTTCTTAAGTGCATCAATTAAACATCAAGATTATTAATTGTTCACATACTTCTAAAGCATTATGTGCAGCACTACCATTATAACTAGGAAACATGGGTTAGTCTTCTATCTGTGAGTGATATCGGCTGAAAAACTGTTTAACTTAAAGATAAATATTTAAGTGTTTCACTATTATTAAAGTTGCTTTATAAATACCAGCTCTGGTCAATTCCAAACATGAGAAAATCTAACTCCACTTACCTCAGTTTCCATGAAATCAAATTCTGCAGCACAAGTATATAACAGTGTATGGAAATTATTGAAGTTGGAAAATTTGCTTCTCAAAATATCTCCAATATGAGCCTGAAAACATGTACAATATATTGTATGATACCAAACTAATCACTGTCTTTATCAATGGGTCAAGCAGTCAGTGAATTGGGGATTTGAAACTACGTGTCTGAATCTTGCCCTTCACAGCAGATTATTGACCATAACTTTGCCATTTCAAGAGATATTTTCATCAAATAACTTTTGTTTTGGTCACAATTAATTGCTCTATCAGGAATGATATGTTCTGGAATTTCAGATAAATCAGGAAAATTGACAGCCCTGGGAAAGGTTTCATTGTATTAGTTCCAGAAGTTTAGTACAGAATGGTAGATAATAACTCATACTTGTATAATACTTACATCATCGGCAATACTGAACACCTTCGATACAACAAACTTCATCCCAACTGTTCCAGCCCCTAATAACACCCCTTGGATAAACTATAAATAAATAATGTTAGTTCAAATAAGCAAAATATTGAAAAAGACAAATATCATCATATACAGTACATTAATTTACAAGAAATGTTAGTGGTATTTAAATGAATGACTTTTATAATAATAATAACAACATTATTTTAAGAGGCAACACAGTTGGGCAAGCCCAGTCTTCCCTGTGAGCCTCTATTATCTAATTTGATCATCTGTATCTCTAACACAACATATTATTTTTTTATTTAATATCTATTGATATTATTTTGAATTTTACCAGAAATGTGTATGATATATGTACAAAATTACCATAATATTGTGCGAAGTGTCAGGAAAACCAGTTTATAACATTTTAAGAAGTCCTTATAAAAGTTTGAAGGAAGGGGGTATTAGAAGTTTAATTAAGAGTACATACCCAAATTAAGGGTCGAATCCTGAGTGTTTCTAACGCTGGCTCAATCAATACAATACCCTGAAAATATCCAATATTTGATTAATATCATTCAATGATTGACATAATTGATATACAAAGTTGTGTCACATTTTTCTGCAAGCAATTTCATGGGGTAAAACCACTACACAAGCAAATACTTTGAAAGATATTACCAACTACAAAGATACTCTGACTTCATTCCATAGGGAATTGTTAATAATAACCCCGGTTGTATGTTTTAATAATTGAGGAGTATCATGAAGAAGCTCGAGGTGTAATACCAACACAAATCTAAAGGACCGATATTGCACGATTTGCTCTGGAAATTTATATATTCAACGCAAGAACATTGTAATATATTCATGCATAAAGGTCAGGATCATGTCACATTCTCTGTGCTATACCATCATCTAAGATAAATGGTATAGGCAATATTTGATACAATCTATTCCAAAATAATCTCTGCAGTTTGTTGAGTTTTTACATGTATGTTATATTATTTTATGCTTAAACAGGGCAACATTTGTTTCTAATGGAACTTTAGCAACATTTGTTTCTGATGGAACTATAGCAACATTTGTTTCTGATGGAACTATAACAACATTTGTTTCTGATGGAACTATAGCAACATTTGTTTCTGATGGAACTATAGCAACATTTGTTTCTGATGGAACTATAGCAACATTTGTTTCTGATGGAACTATCAGAATTCTGTCCCTGACTTATACTATTTACTGACCTACAAACATACAATAAATGTTGATCTATAATACTTACACTGACTGTTATCAAACCGGAGAAGAAGAATGACGTGAGTAACATCTCATTGCCAAACAATAAAACATAGCTGACAGCAAAACCACCCTACAAATAGAACATTAAACAATATAACATAGCTGACAGTAAAACCACCCTACAAATAGAACATTAAACAATAAAACATAGCTGACAGCAAAACCACCCTACAAATAGAACATCAAACAATATAACATAGCTGACAGTAAAACCACCCTACAAATAGAACATTAAACAATAAAACATAGCTGACAGTAAAACCACCCTACAAATAGAACATTAAACAATATAACATAGCTGACAGTAAAACCACCCTACAAATAGAACATTAAACAATAAAACATAGCTGACAGCAAAACCACCCTACAAATAGAACATTAAACAATATAACATAGCTGACAGTAAAACCTTCCTACAAATAGAACATTAAACAATAAAACATAGCTGACAGCAAAACCACCCTACAAATAGAACATCAAACAATATAACATAGCTGACAGTAAAACCACCCTACAAATAGAACATTAAACAATATAACATAGCTGACAGTAAAACCTTCCTACAAATAGAACATTAAACAATAAAACATAGCTGACAGCAAAACCACCCTACAAATAGAACATTAAACAATATAACATAGCTGACAGTAAAACCACCCTACAAATAGAACATTAAACAATAAAACATAGCTGACAGTAAAACCTCCCTACAAATAGAACATTAAACAATATAACATAGCTGACAGTAAAACCACCCTACAAATAGAACATTAAACAATAAAACATAGCTGACAGCAAAACCACCCTACAAATAGAACATTAAACAATATAACATAGCTGACAGTAAAACCTTCCTACAAATAGAACATTAAACAATAAAACATAGCTGACAGCAAAACCACCCTACAAATAGAACATCAAACAATATAACATAGCTGACAGTAAAACCACCCTACAAATAGAACATTAAACAATATAACATAGCTGACAGTAAAACCTTCCTACAAATAGAACATTAAACAATAAAACATAGCTGACAGCAAAACCACCCTACAAATAGAACATTAAACAATATAACATAGCTGACAGTAAAACCTTCCTACAAATAGAACATCAAACAATATAACATAGCTGACAGTAAAACCTTCCTACAAACAGAACATTAAACAATATAACATAGCTGACAGTAAAACCTCCCTACAAATAGAACATTAAACAATATAACATAGCTGACAGTAAAACCACCCTACAAATAGAACATTAAACAATATAACATAGCTGACAGTAAAACCACCCTACAAATAGAACATTAAACAATAAAACATAGCTGACAGTAAAACCACCCTACAAATAGAACATTAAACAATAAAACATAGCTGACAGTAAAACCTTCCTACAAATAGAACATTAAACAATAAAACATAGCTGACAGTAAAACCTCCCTACAAATAGAACATTAAACAATAAAACATAGCTGACAGCAAAACCTTCCTACAAATAGAACATCAAACAATAAAACATAGCTGACAGCAAAACCTTCCTACAAATAGAACATCAAACAATAAAACATAGCTGACAGTAAAACCTTCCTACAAATAGAACATCAAACAATAAAACATAGCTGACAGTAAAACCACCCTACAAATAGAACATTAAACAATAAAACATAGCTGACAGTAAAACCTTCCTACAAATAGAACATTAAACAATAAAACATAGCTGACAGTAAAACCTTCCTACAAATAGAACATCAAACAATAAAACATAGCTGACAGTAAAACCTTCCTACAAATAGAACATTAAACAATAAAACATAGCTGACAGTAAAACCACCCTACAAATAGAACATTAAACAATAAAACATAGCTGACAGTAAAACCTTCCTACAAATAGAACATCAAACAATAAAACATAGCTGACAGTAAAACCACCCTACAAATAGAACATTAAACAATAAAACATAGCTGACAGTAAAACCTTCCTACAAATAGAACATTAAACAATAAAACATAGCTGACAGTAAAACCTTCCTACAAATAGAACATTAAACAATAAAACATAGCTGACAGTAAAACCTCCCTACAAATAGAACATTAAACAATATAACATAGCTGACAGTAAAACCTTCCTACAAATAGAACATTAAACAATATAACATAGCTGACAGTAAAACCTCCCTACAAATAGAACATTAAACAATATAACATAGCTGACAGTAAAACCTCCCTACAAATAGAACATCAAACAATAAAACATAGCTGACAGTAAAACCACCCTACAAATAGAACATTAAACAATAAAACATAGCTGACAGTAAAACCTTCCTACAAATAGAACATTAAACAATAAAACATAGCTGACAGTAAAACCTCCCTACAAATAGAACATTAAACAATAAAACATAGCTGACAGCAAAACCTTCCTACAAATAGAACATCAAACAATAAAACATAGCTGACAGCAAAACCTTCCTACAAATAAAACATCAAACAATAAAACATAGCTGACAGTAAAACCTTCCTACAAATAGAACATTAAACCATATAACATAGCTGACAGTAAAACCACCCTACAAATAGAACATCAAACAATAAAACATAGCTGACAGCAAAACCACCCTACAAATAGAACATCAAACAATAAAACATAGCTGACAGTAAAACCTTCCTACAAATAGAACATCAAACAATATAACATAGCTGACAGTAAAACCTCCCTACAAATAGAACATCAAACAATATAACATAGCTGACAGCAAAACCACCCTACAAATAGAACATTAAACAATAAAACATAGCTGACAGTAAAACCACCCTACAAATAGAACATCAAACAATAAAACATAGCTGACAGTAAAACCTTCCTACAAATAGAACATCAAACAATATAACATAGCTGACAGTAAAACCTTCCTACAAATAGAACATCAAACAATAAAACATAGCTGACAGCAAAACCACCCTACAAATAGAACATCAAACAATATAACATAGCTGACAGTAAAACCACCCTACAAATAGAACATCAAACAATAAAACATAGCTGACAGTAAAACCTTCCTACAAATAGAACATTAAACAATAAAACATAGCTGACAGTAAAACCTTCCTACAAATAGAACATCAAACAATAAAACATAGCTGACAGTAAAACCTTCCTACAAATATGATTAATTGAGTCAGGCCTCAATACAATGCCACCTGGCATACTGGCATATTCATATACAAACATAATTTTCTTGGTGTAAATGCTTAACAATGCTATTTGTAAACAGAAATTTAGAATACAGACATATTTATTACAACATTTTGATAGGGAACTAACAGCATTATTGCATCAAGATTGTAATCACAATAAATGACATTAAATGTTCTTACCCCAAGTCCACAAAGGAATATTTTCAGTTTTCGAGATCCAATATAACCAAGTACATATGTAGCAAATACTGCGATTAATTCTGTCAACAAAGCGAACTGTGCAAACTGAAATATATATATGAAATAGCCCTGGTTATATCTTGTATAATGGCATATGAATACAACATTGTATTACTGCACATACTTGTACATTACCTGGATTTACAAACCATTCGGTCACAGTCTGGCAGTAATATTTTGCTGCATTATACAATAGTGAACTATGACCTTGACCCATTATGGTTGGAATGTAAGGTCTGCATGTCGTCTCCATGAGTTACACATTCAGTATAAGTTTCATGCAATTAGGCCGAGGAGTTAAAAATTCATGGAGTGGTCACATTTTTGTTACTGGAGGATGCATAGATGGCCACACAGATGGACCCAAAGACTTGTTAAAGACCAGCTCACAGATAGACAAAGATCATTCTCTTAATCCCCTTCCACTTCATGGTGGATGATTAACTTGTTATAACTGATAATTACATTTTAGAATACACATACAAACTTACCTGCCATGGAAGCATAAATAAAATAGTTGCTATGGCAATGAAAACACTGTATTTGTATGTAGGAGCTGTAGATCTGAAATAGTAAATGCATAAAAATACTTGATTGTACAAAAAATATTTGTAGATTCAGATACTTTATTACGATAAAGGTCTCTGACCAATGCACAAATATTTACACACATAAATAATACACAGAGCAATTGCAAAATGTGTTACACCAGTTATGATATAGACTCAGGGGTCCTACTGAGGCATAATGCCCAAACCTGAAATAACTACTTACTTGGTGCAAATCTGTTTCAGGTGCTATAAGCACACATCCCTACACAAAAAACTCTGTTCAAAATGGTGTCCTAATTCAGAAGTCAAAATTTCAATTGACTATACAAACTTCGCCTTCCACATGGAAACAACAACTTCCCCAAGTTTGGAGAACATTTGACATTGTTGTTAAATTTTCATAGATATAAGAAGGACATGGCATGCTCTGACCCATAATCAAACCCAGATAGCTAGGTTACAAATCCAGCCCACTATCCACTGAACCACAGCCACGGTTAGCTAACTTCAATGAATCCAAAGGTCAATGAGTGATTTTAATCTGATTGTACTTATAGTAAACAAGCACCTGCTTATAGTCACATAAAACACATCCATTCACTGACTGTTTAAAACACAATCAACTGTTTTATCCCCCTATTTTATGTCAACAGTGTATTAGTGAATTTAGTTCCTCTTCTTTAAATCAACATATCCCTTGAAGCCAGAGGTCAATGGCCAATTAGGCAGGGGAAACGGGATAGCATAGCACTTAAACTTGTCTCAGTTAAACGCAAAAAAAACTAATAGTGTATCGTGACTCTGAATCAATATTTCCAGGACCTACATGTTGGATAACAAAATATCTGTAAAAACTCACTTTATAAGTAGAGTAACCAGAAACATTTGAGCAACAAGGAATGGATAGGCAAAACTTTCTCTCAATGGCGGCGTCCACTGGACACGAGTACACTGCAATAATAACAAAAACTTTATCACATAAATACCGTGATCAGTCATGTGAGAAGATATCATGTAACAATGTTCTCCAAAATGTGTGATAACAAATGTGGGACGTCACCAGTTTTGAAAATGTAACATCGTCTGCTTAAATTCGTTATTTCTGACATCGTTTTGACTCAATAATTATGGAAATGTGATATTAACAAGAGTTGTTCGTAAAACAAGTACATGTATGCCCCATGGCAGCCCAATAGTCAGAAATGGTGAAGGTCGCAGTGACCTTGATCTTCAGGGGTCATCTAATGTTGCTGACCAACCTCCAGGTAAAGTTTGAAGATCCTAGGTCAAAGCTTTCTTGAGTTATTGAACGGAAACCATTTTATACGACAGACAGACCCACATACAGACATATGCAAAGCAATATACCCCCTCATCAAAGATGGGGGGCATAAAAAGAATCTGTGGCTCATTGTCTTTGAGATCTACCTTTCTTAAACTTGTCACGAAAACAAACAACTAAGCTTGTCAAAGGCTCGCTAAATAACTTCTGTTTTCTGGACTAGTTTAATAAATGTTAATCTCCAAAGACAACTCATGACAGATCTTATATTTCTCTCAATGGTGGCATCCACTGTACATGAGAACACTAAAATACACAAACCATGCAATATGATCAGATCACACTGACAAGTCATAGTATGACAAAATTGGCCTGAGACCTTAGCATATTCCCTGACCTTCAGTTGGTTAGTATTTTCAATTAAATAAATATTTTGACGCATTATAACAACAACAGATGAAGGTTATCCACAAAGTCCTTGTTGAGGTTTATTCAGTCTCAGGTCAACTCTGTCAAACTATGCTCTAGTCCGCCATTTTTATTAAATGGATTTCAACAACATAGAATTTTATCTTAAGCCAATCAAAACGTTTGATACATGATAATTATGCTCAATCAGAATGCTGCAGCTGTGTTTGTCGTAAGAGTAGTATTTAGTAAATAACAGTAGTAAAACCTCGTACCAAACCCTAACAAAATTGAGTACTAGTAGTTGTATAGTGAACAGTGTGGAACCAAATTTCACAGTTCATCATATACACTGGTATACCGTTAAGGAAGGATTACCTCCCTTTAAAAGTAATAAGAAGTGTTTTCCTAAGGCAACAGACCCGTGGTTAATAGAACAACCATTACCCATCAGTCAGTATTACTACATTATTATATCAATAAAACATCATACCTCTCCATGATTAAAGAAAAACGAAGCCACAGTTAGTATTCCACCAAACACACTTCCACTGTAATCAAACACAAACCATGGTGTATATTTGTTCATCAAATATTTGGTGCAAGTGACTAAGTCTGTTAGACCACTTTTAAACTACACCATGGTGTAATATCAACTATGTGGTGCAGCCTAACACATACAGAACTCCCCTTAAAGAAATTCAAGGACTTTTCAAGTCCATTTCTCCCAGTTTCAAGGACCAAAAAATGTGGTTTGTCATGGCACTAACATGCAGTAAGTGTCTTAAAACCAACTACGTCTAGAAATCTAGTTTGAGTAATCAGATGCACAATGTCAACGAGGTCATTTGAACTTGTATCTTTTTCAAAACATTGCTTTAGATGACCTTCTGTTGTTCTTTAGCCATCTTATAAATATCTGTTTTTTGCCTTTTTTATATCAGCAGCAAACCCATTCGAGGCCAATCTACCAAAAAATCAAGCACTTCTTCAAATTCAAGTACTTTGTAAGGACTTTTTGACAGTTTTTTTAAATCAAAATACGTTAAGTTTTCAAATACTAGACATCAAAGTCAAGTACTTTTCAAGACCTGTGCTAACCTTGTAACACCATAACCTTATGCACTAACATTTAAAAGACAGACACATTGTTCTATTATTTCTATGACAAATAGAATTTCATTCCTTTAGATTTTAGAAAACCACAAGTTGGTAAACAATTGGCAAAAATTTAGCCTAAGTCTGAGTTTCAGTCTTAATATATTTAATATCAATATGGCCACTTTTGTAGGGTCAAACTCTGGTCTGGATAAGAACAGGCCTGTGATTGCTCTATGAGAAAAAAAGCTGAAATACCCTACTCCATCTCTGCAACCTTGCAAAAACATCATTTTTTAGTAGAGTAGGCTGAATCTGAACCATTTTTTAAAATAAATTTAGGACAAAAAGGCGGAAATTAGTGTAAATACTTCAGGATTCATGGATTTTTATTTTTAACTGATTACTGTATAAACCTTACCAAAATACAATGTGTGTTTACATTCAGCAGTATTTGAAAATGAGAACAACCTTACATAACTATATAAACATAATGCTAAATCAAAACTGTCATCTGCTAGCTCAAATGGTCAGAACTTAAACAAGAGGATCATAGATCCTGTGGCGCTCACCTGCTAAACATGGTCAAACTTCGAACTAGACCTTAAGGTCATCAAGATAAACATTTTGACTAAACTTAATTAAGGTTAAAGCAAAAATGTGGCCTCCAGAGTGTTAACAAGGTTCCTATTATTTGACCTTTTGATTTAGTTTTTAAACCCACATGACCCAACTTCGATCTTGACCTAGATTTCATACAGATACAACTACTGACCAAATTTCATGAAGATCAAAGCAAAAATGTGGCCTCTAGAGTGTTAAAAAGGTTTTCCTATTATTTGACCTTTTGACCTAGTTTTTGACCCCACATGACCCAACTTCAAAGTTGACCTATATTTCATTGAGATACAACTACTGACCAAGTTTGATGAAGATCAAAGCAAAATTGAGAGTGCTAGAGTGCTAACGGTAAAAAAGCTAACAGACGGACTGACAGATGGACGACGGACAAAAAACAATTACAAAAGCTCACCTTGTGGCAGGTGAGCTAAAAAGCATTTTAAAAACAGTACAATCATGTACATTTGAATCAACCTACCGTAGATTCAAATCTAATCGCATGTGATAAACAACACAAAGAACATTTTCTCCCATCATTTACTTGTGTTTGTAATTGCAAACCATATCGTCACAACAAACTACATCACCATTATTAATCAACACAAAGACCCTGAATTAACCTAATTACTCCACACTCCAATCTCATTAAAATCAAACTCTTAAAACGCTTCACTACTTTACGCTGATATAGGATCTGACGACACTCCTTACGATGTCATGTTGATGTGAACTTAATCCAATCAAATGGCTTCTTTCACAAATCTGAAAGTGCCGTGAACACTGCTGAGGCTATGTGACATCATTGTGCGCCAGAGATTCATTTGAACATAACCCCTTACGGAGTGTAGTCAGATCTCTAATAGTGTAAAGGAATGGAGCAAATGTTAGGCTCTGATTATAATGAGATTGGGAATTAACATAATTTCTCCACACTCAGACACCATATTTACCAGTAAGGTTCAAACATTTTGAGAGATTAATCCTCGTGCAATCTTACCTTAAATATGTTCCGAACAAGAAGAACATAGACATCATTAAACCATTCAGGAAGAACACCGGTTCCACGTAAAAATAGGAAGGTTCTCCCAAACCTGCAATATAGAAGAGTCAATCTTAAAGCCTAGGTCCCACTGAGCATTTGTTGGCCTTGGCGATTGAAATTAATTAGTTATCAGGACATCGCGAACAGATTCCTTGTGGTCTAGGGGAAGCCATAAGACAGTTTGTGATATCAGAAGGAATTCTGATGAATTGGGTGGTATCGGAAGAAATCGGGAGAACATCGCCAATGTGGAATTTCACAGTGGGACCTAGGCTTTACATATCCAAATCTCCAGTACAGCCGTACAAAATGTCTAACTACTAGTATATTAAACAGCCATGTGTCAGCTTCAATGAATCCACAATGAGATATAAAGTATCTATACTGAATGCATCTGACATAAAATCATAGAAATTTCACCAAAAGTTGCAAAGCATCCTTAATTCAGCTTACACGATGCATGCAAGAATCAGACAGTTGTTGCTGTTCTGGGTCCCTTCTATTTACTGTCCTCTATACATACCTTCACAGCTCTGTACTGGACTCAATCCTTCCCCTCTATTTACTGTCCTCTATACATACCTTCACAGCTCTGTACTGGACTCAATCCTTCCCCTCTATTTACAGTCCAACATAACTTAGTCGGTCTCTTCAATGCCACATTTATAGTCTCATACGCCCGAAACCCTATAGCTAAAGCTACCTAAAAATACAAAAGTGTCATACAACTGGTAATGAAATAATTACAGCAGTTTTACAACAAACCAAGAGTGCCAAAATTATCACAAAATATTCCTCTCTGAGCTATGGTAATGACTATGAAAAGTATGGATTATGAAATAAAAGCTAAAAAACTTGAATTGGCAGGATACTCAGCAAGTTTGAGCAGAAGCGGGTGAAAACCTTCTGAACAAATTTCTCTCTTCTGCAATTAAAGGGTCATAATACAGGTAGGCCATCGATGATTTGTCTGATAATCTTTGCGGACTTTATATCATGCCCATAAACATTGTTACCTAGTTTGAAGACGTTTTAGAGCCCATATAAGGCTAATAACTCATCTTTTGGTAATTCAAGTGTCATTTATCCAAAAAGGTCCTAAATGATTTATATGATTCTCAAACTTAGCTTGGATATGATACCTATAAACATTGCTGTCACATTTGAAGATGATCAGATGAAAACAGTTTGACTTTTAGTACAGACTTAGTTAGTTTCTCAATTTCTGGTAATTCAATGCAGGGCCATATTAAATACAAGAAGGCCTGGCCCGATTGAGCCAAAAATCAAAGTTTGCCTAGATATAATGCCTATTAATATTGTCACCCTCGTTTAAGTTGATCAGATAAAATTGTTTCAATTAGTGTACAGACATAGTAAATTTCTCAATTAAATTTTTAGATAATTCAGGGGCCATAATCCACAGTCGGTGATAAACTTACCTCTGGGTAAAGGTTGAATCTCTTCAATGTGTTGATAGTAAGAGGATACTCTGTTATATTATCATTCATAACTTGATGTAAACCTTCAAAGAATGTCTTAGATTCTATCATTGTCTTATAGTAGGAGAAATATAAACCCTGAAATTATACAATATAACAACAATATTACATGTCTGACACGATGTTACATGTCTGACACGATGTTACATGTCTGACACGATATTACATGTCTGACACGATGTTACATGTCTGACACGATATTTACATGTCTGACACGATGTTACATGTCTGACACAATATTTACATGTCTGACACGATGTTACATGTCTGACACGATATTTACATGTCTGACACGATATTTACATGTCTGACACGATGTTACATGTCTGACACGATATTTACATGTCTGACACGATGTTACATGTCTGACACGATGTTACATGTCTGACACGATATTTACATGTCTCAGAACTGATAACCAAAAAGTTTTAAAAACATGTCGGACATTCCAACTGAAGAACACTGAAAACCGTCAGAACAAAAATAAATCTGTTAGACAAAACAGAGAATGGGTGGTATTCAATACTGATCTTACTTAATTAGAGAATAAGGACAGCCAATCATATCATTTGTTACTGACCAAATGTTTAACATGATGGAATCTAATTCAATACTGGTCTTACTTAATTAGAGAATAAGGACAGCCAATCATATCATTTGTTACTGACCAAATGTTTAACATGATGGAATCTAATTCAATACTGATCTTACTTAATTAGAGAATAAGGACAGCCAATCATATCATTTGTTACTGACCAAATAGTTAACATGATGGAATCTAATTCAATACTGATCTTACTTAATTGGAGAATAAGAACAGCCAATCATATCATTTGTTACTGACCAAATGTTGAACATGATGGAATCTAATTCAATACTGGTCTTACTTAATTAGAGAATAAGGACAGCCAATCACATCATTTGTTACTGACCAAATGTTTAACATGATGGAATCTAATAGGTGTCCTTATCCTTAAGTCAAGTAAGATCAATATTGAATACCACCCCAGCTCAGCTAAATAGACCAAAATTTAGGAACCTGCCAGATACCCAGAATGATTCTGCCGGTGACAAAATCACAGAAGACTTATCATAATCATAATAGTAAACTTGAGATTTAATACAGAGTATGATTGTATCTCTGTTCTGACAGCTAAACACATCATCCAAAGATGCAAACATCACGACCAAGAGTGAGTAGCGAAGTGGCATCAATATACAATACTCCACTAGGAGCGTTACGGAGACGTTGATGACCTGAGAACAACCACATCCTTCATGGGAAACACTGGCATAGTTGTGTAGAGCGGACGCCAGTAAGTATCACTATTCAACATTTATAGGCAATACCTTAAGTCACAAATACCAATATTTTTATTAGTATCAAAGTCAAGGCAACGTCTACTCGTATACAAACAATACTGAAATCTGTGCATACTTGAACTGCAAAAAAAATCCCATAAGAAAATGATACCATACATGCCAGATCTCATGCATCATGCGTGAGTCTCCTGCATTTGAGACTCTACTCCTGCATGATCAGAGGCCAATTTATCAAATCTCACGCATTTCATGGACAAACTGGAATCTGACATTTTTTTTACATTATGAAAATGATGACAAATATTAGTTTAAATTGCTACATGAAGCATGCATGGTATTGTCATCAAATTAAGATAAGTGAAAACAGTATATAAACTTCAATACTTTAAGTCTAAAGTTTCAGCAAGGAAAATCTCCTGCATTTTAATGAAATCTCCTGCATTTCCATCACCAATCTCACGCAAAGGGGTCTGCGAAACATGGCATGTATGTGATACACAAAGTTAAACAATATTCAGTCAAATGCTACTGGACTACTCTGAAATGATTATTTTTCAAGGGGGTTAAATTTTTGTTGATATCATAGTTAAACTTGACCATGGAATCTGATGCCTGCGATTTATCAAGCCCCAAATACAGAACATGGGTTTACCCTTCCATGTTTAGTAATCCACTTTTTTATGACCCCACGAAAATTACATTTTTATCAAATTCCATGAAATTTTATACCCACAATAAGATGTGATTTTAAAGTACACTCAATAATGAAACTGAACACCATTTCAAATTGTCAATGATAAAATGCTAGGATCAAATATCAAAATACCTTGATAATTAATCTACAATAAGACAAACACAGACCAATTATCTTCCAATCAAATCATCAGTGTATAATGATAGTATTGATATATGAGACAGATGAGATAGACAATAATCAATTAAGACAAATTAGTGGATGTACAAGACTGATGAAAGAATAAATAGACATTGTATAATGAGGTAATGACAACTTGACATATCTTACAATCATTAATTAAATATTTGTACTGTTCTCATCATTGATTCAAACTGGCTTAATTTTCATTCAAATCTTGCAAGCATAGAAGTCAACTGTGAGGCAATGTGAGTTACAACTTAAATCTCCTACATGAGTTACAAACCAAGAATAATGAAACATAGACATGTCATTCAAGCCACGATTGCATGTGTAAGCCCCATAACTCCACTGAAACTTGGCTTCAACAAACAGAGACACGCCCACGCCCCCTAAACTATCCGGGTATGCTCCCACCATAACCCAAACTTTATGTAACAACCCGTAATACGATGCTGTTCTTTATCCGTATAAATCATAACAAATAATGAAGTTCTGCACAAAATAGATTAATATTATGACAGTATTGTAGGTACATGGTTGGTAAGGGGTACCAGAGTAGAATTAGGGTCTCGTGGAGGCTGAGTTTAAAATGAGTAATATGAACAAATAATTTACCATTTCAGTTCTAAATGCAAGCTCTCTTTCTAACGTTGATAAGTGTGAGAAATGGCGATCTCTTTCAAACATGTTGGCTACATGGTTCCTGAAAATAACAAACAAAATGGTACTGGTAAGAAGGAGTAATACGTGAGTCACAAATCACACAGACGCCGGATAATGTCTGTGTACTAAATGTGTACCCAATGTCTAGTCATCATGTACACACTAATCTAGGTATGGTGTACACCCTGGACAGATGCTGGCCAATGAGTAGCATTAAATATTTCAAGTGATATTTAAAACTTCTCTGGTCGCCGTCTGATGCCCCAAAATGCCCCAGTGACTGGCAGAAGTCTGTTCGACCTCCAGCTAGATTAGCCAAAATGTGAACGGGCCATCATTGGACGGCGATCAGATCAGATTTATGACCCAGGTATATGGTAGATATTGTAGTTAATACAGTTCAGGCTTCACTTTGTTTCTCCTGGTCATTACCAGTAATAGTACTACAGTCTACACATCTATTTATTGCTGTCACTTGCTGTTACTGATGAGAACTTTTGTTAGCAAATGTTAGGAGCAGCCATTAATAACTTATAAATTTCTTAGTTCATTTATAGATTTGGATAAAAACTGACCCTTCACCCGAAATGAGCAGTCAAAGAATTCAAGGGTTCAATAAGCATCAACTCCAGGATCATTATATTATAGTCTTTAGATCTTATAGTCTTTAAATGAGATGAGATTTTATGTTTAACAGTACATTGTAACATGTACTGGTTTTATGGTAATTGGAAACAAACACATTGTTTCATTTGGCCTTACCTTTATATAACACTACAGCAGATATAACTGAGTAAATTAAATAATACATCAGTTTGACAACTAGTCCCATAAATAAGACTCTACGTAAACTATGTTCCACAGTAATGTAATGAAATGATACGGGACTATTTGACAACATTTATAACCTTTACATCAGTGTCCTATAAATTAACACAGAATGAGATTTATTAGTTTTTATTTATTATCAAAGTTTCTACTGAAAGCTTAGTCATGTGGAGTATAGTCCAGTTAGGATATTGTGACAGTGACGTTGCAGTTTATGTGTACGCAAAAAATTATAACCATTGTTTGAACAGGTAGAGCGAAGTTTAATATGTTAGTTAAGCATTGACATTATAGTTGTTTGTATAGTATAAGCCTTTATAATTGGTGTTACACTGTTATTGTGGACTCGACCGCTGCGCCACTGGATTTTTATCCTGACTGGACTATACAATAAATGCTTTGTTTAACATTGATATTGTGTTAAGTTTTGATGTAATACCCAATGTTATAAAGTACAACCTCTAGAGCAACACCCTTCTAGTTGCTGTACAGAGATTTTTGCTCTGAAGAGGTCAAATTTAAAGTAAATTGTTACTTCTGGAACTAAATGAATATTTTGCTTAAAAGTGGTTGTTGCTACATAAAGGGACAATCTGGAAAGGTTGCACTGTTCATGCAAATCAAGCAAAAGGGTAGCATCAATATTCGAAGGAGATCAAAGAAAAGCAACTTTGTCTTAACCCAACCATGAAATAATCAAGTAGTAACTGTATTATATGGGTGTTCCATATGATTTGCTCTACTGTTAACCAGTGACATTTCGATGGGTTGGCGGAAAACTATTGTAACTTAACTCCCTATGTTTTATATTGGAGTTACAATAGTTTTCCACCAACCCATCGAAAATTTTTGTCATGAAGTAGTTAAGCTGTATACATTTAACGAGTCATACCTCCCTGCATGAGCTAACATGTCAAATCTGAACTTATCAAATTCATACTGACTAGAAGATAATGCATGATTAATAATGCGGAAATGAAATAAAAGTGATGAACTTTTCTTATAGTAGTAGTCTGTTGTGTTTTCATCAAGCCTTCTTATGTCAGTTCATAAAAATCAGTACTATTCTTGAACTTGCACAGAATATGGAAAGGTGATTGGTACAAAGTCATAAACTACAATGTTCAATGGTGCGTCTAACATACTTATTATTATAACAAAATTTTGAAGAAAAAAAAACAGACGTTTGTAAAACAGGTATGCCCCATGACAGACAAAGTCAGAAATGTTAAAAACCATGGCAACCTTGACCTTCGACCAACTGACCTGAAAATGAATAGAGGTCATCTACAGTTGATGACCAACCTCAATGTAAAGTTTGAAGATCTTGGACCAAACTGTTTTTGAGTTATTGAACGGAAACCATTTGGCTTATTTAATCATATCAATGGTCAGTGACCTTGATTTTTGACCAACTGACCTCAAAAGCAATAAGGGCCATCTACTTTTAATGACAAACCTCCATGTCAAGTTCCTGGACCAAGCGTTCTTGAGTTATTGAACGGGAACCATTTGTTCTACTGACCGACAGACAGACTTGAGCAAAAGCAATATACCCCCTCATCAACGATTGGGGGGCACAATAATAATAAAAAAGATTCAATTAGGGTAAGAAATCAAAAAGTTAGAACCATTAAAATTTAACAAGTGCCGTGTAAACAGGTGAAAGGTGTATTTAAGTGTTTGTTACCTGTGGCATACTCCAATCACTGCAGCTGAAATCATAAAACAAAATGTTTTGTTAAAATTTTAATAATCATAAATAATTGTCTGTTTGTATTTGACTGAGACACTAAAGTCTTCAGAAAGATCGTTCAGGGTCTTCCCTGCCAGATAGGCCAATGACCTCCGAATTTGAGAAAAATAAATCCAATTCAACTTTTTTTAATTTTGACATTCTGTTACTTGTTGGGCTGAGATCTTTCGTTGAGCAGGTTGCTGCTTTCGATACCACTGTTTCGGAGTGTTTCCTATGCTCTCTGCCTCTGTCTGGACTAGTTTGCATTATTAAACATATATTTGTATTGACTGTAGGTTGTAATGATATAAGGAATTTTTGACACTTGTTAAGTTTGAACTTCAAGTGGTGGCCACATAGTAGCAGATCATCCCGTGCCAATGTGAACAAAGAATCCTATTTGAGTTCATCGAGACCATAAACCAACTTCTAAATTTGTATCATGTCATTTCTATCCCTTCTATCCTAGTCCATTTATTTTCTCTGAGTATGACAGGTGAGAAATCCCAGAAAACAACTATGTTGCCCTGCATTAAATATCTATTTTCCTGATTTTCTTTAAGTAAGGGGACCAAACATAAGACCCATACTCTAGTATTTGTCTTACTAAAAGATTTATATAACAACAATTTTATACTCCGTGTGCACAAGTTATCAAGGTCAGGTCCCGATCCCCGAAGCATCTCAATCTGAGATTTTTCTCAAATACTGTTATGTGTCTTTGAGATAAGTTCAATGGGAGGCAAGACTCAAAGTTGGCACCACAAAACAGATACATTGTTCTGAGTTTATAACATTTAAAAAAATTTAGCACAAATTTAAAACTGATCCTTTTTTTATACTCTTGACTTGAGCGAAATCTCAATTTGAGTTGAGATTCCTACTTGAGATGCTTCGGGAGATCAGGACATGATTGCAAGTTTTCACACAGATCCTCATTAAATACATTGGAATAATTTTCTTTTTTGGGGGGACTAATTCCCTACTCTAGAGCCAAACGTTTTGTCTAAATCCCAACAGTGGGAGATGCTTGGTGTACAAATGGCCTGCTAGCTTTAAATGGTTGTCAGCTTTTTTGGGGGCGTCTAAATCTCCAAATACAATTCAGGATAAAAAATCTGGCCAAAGTCTATTTCCCAGGACCCAGAATCAATATATTTAAAAAATAAAACCAATATTAATGAAATGTTTATTAAAACAAAGTTCACCTCAGTGACTGTCTTGTCAATTTCCCGTGTTATGAACCTTTCTAATATAAAAAAAATCTCATATTTCAAAAATAATTATTGTTTTACTCTTTATCAATGATACAGTTACCAGTGCAATTCCCCACTCTAGAGCCAAACATTTTGTCTAAATCCCCACAGTGGTAATTGCTTGGTGTATCCACCACTTTAAATGGTTGTCTGCTTTGCAGCATGTTTACTCAATATCACTGGTTTCGTGTCATCATTGTCTAAAACTCAATCCTCGGAGTGTTTACTACAGTTAAACTTCCTGTTGTTGTTGTTTAAATAGGTCAAATGCCACTAAAACTGATATTTAAGGAGGTACGCGCACCTTTTATCTAACGATCGAATTTTCCTTGAAACATCTTAAAATGACAGAACAGTCTTCTAGAACAACATTGAAATCATAAAAATGATATGTCACCGGGCTCGTTTTCGACATACATGGCTTTCTAATGACCTACCATTGTATTTTGGTCATTTTATCTATTTCCTGCATTTATGGCACCATTATGTTCTTTTTAAGATTATTACTGTATGAAACCACTTTTGAGCAATGCATGATATTTTGTGTGTTCCATGGTCATTCATATTCACATTAGTCACAGTTCAAGCTGCCTGGTGAACAAATTCAGTATTTGAACATGATAAATAGTTACCCCACCCACTTGCTAAAAAGTGTGATTTTCAAATGATTTCAAATGAACGTCAAAAAATACCCAACGATCGAAAATGATTTAAAATTGGCCCTAAGTTTAGTATCAAATAGAACACCAGTTTAGTCAAATAAAAATTAGGGGTCACCAGCCTTTTTTGGGAGCTGTGGATAAAAAAGCACTAATTATGAATATATTTGCATAAAATTAACCTAATTTGCATATTGTAATGAAATATTTTTTTCTTAAAAATATTTCAAAGTGTGGCTACCTCTTATAACTAAACCATGCACTACATATTATATATAAGCATATGCATTTGAACAATTGTAGGGACTTATTGTGAACCCATATTATTCACAATTTTGCCGTTCCCCACCCACTTTTTCATACAGGCAAAAAATAAAAAGTTAAAAATATCTAATTTGTGCGATAATATTTTGTTTATTTTCATTAATCAACATTCATATGCAATCATTGAAACTAAAATTCATGTTTGTTCTTATCTAATACGATTTTGAAATTTCGCGCATGCGCACAAGGCAGCTCGTACCTCCTTAAGGTGCAAACATTCAGTGAATTTGAAGAATCTAACTGAATTGGGAATACTAACGAGGGACAGTCCAATTATTGCTAGCACTAACCTGAAAGGTATTTTTTGGCAGCATAAAGTATTTTAATCAACCACAAATAGATGAAAATACAGCATGATCAACATTTAGTGGTGTTTAATATTTTAGTGTTTGATTAACTGTTTGGAATTTAGTCTGTACCGCGGAACCAATAATGAAGTCATTCGACTAACATGGCCGATACCTACCATAAACAAAGATGAAATACTCCTAGTTCTGGATACCATAACTAAATAGTCTTTTATTTACACTGATGTGTGGACCTTTTAGGTATGGAATTATCCTCTTCAAAAATCAACTGTTTAAGCTTAATGCCGTAAATGCAAGTTCATTGTTTAAAATTCACCCGAAAACTATCATTTACATATAAATGTAACATCTTTCAAATGTTTTGTCATAAAACAGTCAATGTGACACCTACTGTCTACTGATAATGATCATAATATTGTTTAAGAAATAAAAATCTGTTCGCATATTTTGTCTGTGAATAAAACATGGGCAGGAGTTCGGATGCGGAAAAATTAAATCACGAGTGTGTAGCACGAGTGATTTAATTTTCCGCATCCGAACGAGTGCCCGTGTTTTATTCACCGACAAAATACAAGAACGGAGTTTTTATTTCGATTCTAAATACGATAATATCCCGCACTATTTAACTGCGCGCATTCCATTTTCACCCATTTGACATTTAACATAATTCCACGCTGAAAATGAGTGGCTTATTAGCTGGTACAATTACCTCCCTCGTTAATGAAAACGATCGTAATTTTCTGAAGGAATTAACACATTTTAAACATTGAAACAATTTTAATAACACGAGTATAGGGTAGCTATTTAATGAAATGAAAAATATAAATGAATTGATTATCAGAAGTTTTTATGAAACTTAGTTTCTAGATTATATTGGAGTTTCTAAAAATAGATGCGTCATAGCTGTAACACTGGATACCCGTGCATCTTGCCTTGTCATCGCGTTTCGTTGAAGATTTACTATAAAGTTTACGTTCATTCATTCATAAATATGTCACGTGATACGGGGCGTAAATAGTAACAGCCAATTTGATACCATGTTTTATGGGGGTAATAATACATGGCCAGGTCGGCTCTATATTTAATGGATTAATCCGCGGATCGTGTTAGAATTAAAGTTAATTCACTTCTGCGTTTGATCAGCTCTGGCTGCTATTTTGAATAATTAATTTATTGCAGGTGCATGCGAGAGCTGTTTTTCGAAAAATCCGTTATTTGACAAAACATGGTCAAAAACGTCTTAAAATTAAAAAAAAACTTTAAAGTAGATATGCCTTTACATAAGAAACAAACACGTTATTTTTGCAATATATCATTTAACACCTTTTTACACAAATAAATATTGCAACTTACGCCGACTAGCTACAATCTTGAAAAATGAAAACATTGATCATGTGGTTTTGGAACCCTTCTGTTATTAACAATTATGCCATTCAAATTAATGGCGATTGTACACAAAAACTGCAAAATTGTAGAGGTTTGAAACAATAGACGGAATTGATCGTATTTCTAGCGAAACATTTTGTTTTTTTTGGGTATATTGATAGAATATGGCTCAATTGATAGGGTGTCAATGATTATTTTGTTGAAAACGTGTGGTTTGTCATTCACCTGTTAATTAGGTCTCAAAGAACAAACGTCTTTGATGATGAAATGGAATGATCATCGTCAAGGACCTTTTGAATTTGCTACTTTGTTGACTTATTTGTACGGCAGTGGCTAGCCGTCCGGCACCGGACGACTAGACAGCAAAATTAGTCGTCCAGCATTGGCTAGGGAACTGTCGTTCTATTCCATGCATTAGGCATCCAGAATTTCAGTTATTTTCTTGTGATAAGTATCACATATGTTTCTACCTTGTATTAAACTACGAATTCGGCAAGACATGTTAGTGAATTTATCTGCATCCATTTCGTGACAGGCCGTGTATCTCTGTATATTGTCCGCCATATGTAATCTCCATTGCGATTGGCTAACGTTTTCTTTAACGGCCAATCAAATTATCACTTACGAAAAATCAAGAACGACAACTCGCGCATGCATTTGTACCAGGAAAAAATGTACCCAGACAATTCCGAGCCGTCGACAGACGGTCTGACGGAAACGCGATTTGTATCGGACCGTGGCCGGAATCGTCGGACTGGTCCGACAGCTATTGGGAAGTCTGCTAGCTACTGCCTATTTGTAAGGCAGTATGCCAACCGCTGCGTCTAATGCAACATTTTGATAAGGGCAAGAATACGATGGTTATGCGATGGCAGAAGCAGAGAAATACGTATTTTTACAGTTTATATGATAGAGAGAAGAACGAATAAGGAATAAGAAATCTGGTTACCTGCCGCAATCAGCAAGATCTTGTATGAAAGAGATGTGACATTCTTCTTAGAATGATCGTCATCTTTTGTTTTCGCTTTAAAGCCATGTTTATGCCTGGAATTTGCTTTACTTGTCGCAGAATTCCCGTTTGAATTATCAACACTATGCACCTGTCGCTTTCTCGCGGCCATTTTGTTGATGTCGTGTTTGACAGATGACTGGTTCAAATGTTTATGTTCAGATTAGTAATGACCAACATGAATTTGAGGAGAACCAGTCAAAGAATTATTACTTCCGGCTAATAATCATGAGATGTAAAACCGCGGGAAAATTACAAGTCGCACCCTCACCGTTTCGTACTCTTAAGAAAATGGCCACGATGCATACAAATCATTCTGACAAATGTCGACCGTATTAAAGTTCATTTGCGACAATGCCCTAGAGTGGCCCTGCAAATAACTCGGCAGAAGAAGAAGAAAGAATAAAAATATTTTATTTCGCCAATCAAGGGCCATCTTCTATTAGACTAACAGAGCAACAATTACACAACCTTTGATCTGCTGGAATATGTCTGTATCTACATGTTTCTATATTCAGTTTCAAGTTGTGTGCACTTATCCTAAACTTTGTAAAAAAGGTACCTGTATCTTTATCTTTTATATGTCTAAAGTTGGGATCTCTACAAAATCTATGCTTAAATAACGAGTAAGTTATAAGTTTCCCTTCATTGTCTTAGATATTCAAACACCAGTTGACTTCATATAATTATGTTCACTAACTTACGTTTCACAATACTCACGAAGTTCTTATTAGACAGATCAGCATCAGAAATATTTAAATGCATGAAACAATGGTGTACTGGGAAAACCCATCTAGCCTTATTATTAACAAATGATGTATTGCTTTCACCAGACAATATATGTTTTAGATCATGCAATTCTCATCATCATGTACATCAGTGGTTAGTCAAGTTCCAAGACTATCACAGTAATATCACAAGTGAAGAATACGCTGGTGAACGGGAATGGCAATTCTGAAAAAGCTTCAAATTCTTACGTGAAAAACTCAATCCTCATTTAAACTTGTAGCAACACTGAAAACTTTCGAGTATCACACCATCCCTAATGACCGGACGTCACCCATACATATACAGTACCACGAAGTAGAAATTAATGTGCGTGCATATACTGACCCTGTAGACAAGGTCATTGATTAAACAGACAAGTTGAATATGTTTTCTCCAAACCCAAACCTCTTAAATTAATCTTAAGCAGACTGTGCACAGTGGGATTCTATACAATTTAGGGAACGTCGGTATTGCACCAATTAACACCAACGTTCATGACAATGACAATCCGAAATAAAAACCTCTGGTACATGCATGTACTTTTACAACGAATTAGACACCACAAGCTGATTCGTAGGTTGTACGAGCTTTGGGTACATCCTGAAGTCACTTTCAGATGAACTACCTGGGCTGGTATACACAAACATCTGAAGGGAAAACCAGGGAGTTTAGATATATTTATAGAACAGGTCCTGGGAAAACTCAAAGACCTAAATATACAAAGATTGGAAAAATCTACCAAATCTCGCAATATCTCGCGGCAGTCTTCTGTAATCTCGCGAAATCTCGTTTGTTTTTAATTCCTTATATCTCCTGTTTTCGTGAACATAGGAAAAACTAATAACTTTATGCAATAGATTAATAATTCTGCTTTGAAATGAAACCTAATTTATTGAAATCAGTCAAGAAATGAAACATAAGACCTAAAAAAGCCAGACCTATTCTCATTTGAATGGAAATTCCAATTTTATCAGAAAATACCCAATTTGCCTCATTCAAACAATAATTTTTTGAATTCTATAAGAGATAGAAAAAAATAAGTTACATCATGCAGTACTACTTAGAAGAAACCTAGCTCTTCCAAATGAGATATTGGTCATTAAAAAAGGATGACAAACAGAAGCGTGCATGTCAGATTTATCAGCATCTGCTGTGTTCTCCCCGTTTTCAATTAAGTGTCCAATATGTGTATATTTAGGTCTTTGGAAAACAGAACTATCTTGACCACGCATGTTATTTAATTAACATGTGTGTTTTGACTGAAGTAAATATATCCCTATAAACGAATCATAGCCAATGGTAATAACTGTTAGCTGATTAAGCGTTTAAGAAAATCAGTGTTTTTGGCAAAAATAAATGGAGATATTATGCTGCTTTCCCCTCTCTGCAGAATATATACTTTTCCACAAAGATCTCAAAATTTCCCCTTGGAGTCTTGCTAAAAAATTGCAACATAAATAAAGTAAATTGTGTTGATAATTGAATGCAGTTTGTCGATCTTGACCTCCGATGCTTAAAATACCACCAATAAACAAACAAAATTTAATATTAACGTGCGTGGTATCACTGTATATATTATTTCCTTTTAAAGATACAGTATTTTCAGGTCTTTGATATTTCAGACCCTTTGCAATCATGAAAAAAAAACAGGTCTAAATTTTGGCTAGAAGATAAGAGTATGTTTTAGTCTTGGTACGTTTTCTCCTAGTTAGTACGAAATAGCAAAGGTACGAATCGATTTGTATCATTCGCGCACCTGCTTACGGAAACTTCCTTATATGGAAATTTCCGTCGTGTCTCAGGGTAACCGAGGAAGTTTACACCTGTTCGGAAAGTATGGCGTTGAGACAATTAACGTAATTTTAATTCAGGTATTGTTCAATAATTACGAATTGTCAGTCTCTGAAAATAGGTAAACATTCTGGATTTATGGTGTAAAATAAACCACAAATAGCGGAATCATGACTGGCGTTATCTCATATGGTACTGTTTTGTCTGACTCAAACTTCAAAACCAGACCAAGTTTGAAAACTTATTTGTACACAGATGCAAATGCAGGTGGACATGCTGTCAATCAGATTGAAGAAAAGCGACGCATTAGGCACATGAAATTCCCCTCACTAAGTGGTCGCCAAGATGTCGACTCATTTCAAGAGGAACTGAAAAATATTGCTTATAAGAGATGGAACGATAGTGGTGACCATAGAGCCGAGGCTCCTTATCGCGATTATGACAACATTGTTGACCCGGTGTCTGGTTTTGTAAGCGCTGGCGGTGATGTCGATCGGAACACTGGCCATCAAAAAATCAAATCGCTTGTTCAGCTTAGTCATACACCGCAATCCGCCCCTCCTCAGTCTAAAGATTCTGACAGAAAGAGAGAATCTGCTGCACCACCGGAGTTGCGAAGATCTAATACATACGAACCAGGGTGTCCGTCTTCTTGGAATAGCCGAAAAACATCAGATATTTGGATCCGATCTCAACTTGGAGGTATTTATATCTAATATCAATTACAGTACAAAATTATACATTTTGCATCTCAGTTTTTGCCGTAAGGTTTCCCTGCATCACTGAAAGACATCAAGTCTTAATCAATTTAAGCTCAGCAGCTACATTACATTGACCATTGACCCCCTTATGTTCCCATTCATATACCTGGGTGAAGTGGAGCATCATTAGGGTTATTCTTGATCAGAGAAATTAAGCAATAACCCAAACAGGGATTGAACCCATGACCTCTTGATCCCACATTGCACATAGGTGTCAAGGTCTTAGACATGGTCAGAGTGAGATTGAGGTTGCAAGGGGCGGTCGCCCCATGTTATCTATAGTCTCTGCTTATGGTGATGAATATCATCAGAAATGAGGTGTCAAGA
Source organism: Spisula solida (assembly GCA_947247005.1). NCBI lineage: Eukaryota > Metazoa > Mollusca > Bivalvia > Venerida > Mactridae > Spisula > Spisula solida. Next base: position 16,248,568 of record OX365958.1, read on the forward strand.
GTGAATAATATATAACTAGCTTCACAAATTACTTAAAATAAATATGTAATGTTCATATACTGGTAGGTATGAACTAAAATTGAATGCTGAATTTAGTTGATGTCAAAGTGAGTAAAAATAAAAGAGATATTGACCATTGATTGTAATTTGTCTGCTCAAAAGTCAAGTACCATAATTAACTCAATAACTGGAGTCCATTGCCTAACCAAACCGCTACCAAATAAAGCGCTTTCAGGAGCTTTTCTATGTCTATGCACCGACATACTAACAGCGAGCAGTGCTCACCAAATCGCACTATGCTCTCAGCAGCAAGATGAGCACTACCAGGCGCTTCCTTGAGCAACAGACCGCTAATTAGCTAGCGCTTAATAGTGCTTTGATGTTCATCAGTCTGCTATCTGCAACGCTCACTGGTAACATACAAATTTTTCACTTTGTCCTCTACATTGAGCTTTTTGGTAGCAAATTGTTTCCTAGCGAAGCGCTAATTAGTGGTTTATAGCACTTAAGTTATGCAACAGGCTTGAGATTTATTTACAGTATGTTCACAGTATGCATCCCGATACATCACGGGTTACATACCGTAATGCTGTCCAGTAGAAATCTTTCCAATACTCAGTGTAGCCAGTCTGATTGTATTTACATGTACAGTGAAGTTCCGCTAATAAGACCAGTAGAAAAGGTGGTCTTAATAGCGAATCGGTCTTATTAGCGGACCTTTTTTGTTCTAAATGTAATACTTTGGGACCTTAACCTGGCAAAAATCTGCATGATTTCAAAATAATCAAAGTGGTCTTATTAGCCGAACTTTACTGTACACACATTCTGTCTTATCTTATAATGACATTTTATGTCTCACATTGGAATTTGTTTCATACATGATTTAATAGTAGATTTCAGTCAGATAGCTTAGTGTTTAATTTGTCTATGTATGGAGACTTCTTGGTCTACTGGTTTGCTGTGGAAGATTTTACACTGGTTGTCTAACTCTAACGTACATAATAGTAACATTGAAGTAACAAGCCATATGCATTTATGAAATTTTATTGTATATTTAAGGGGCCAATTAGATGGATTAACCTTGATATAATGTCGAGTATAGCCTTTATTTGCCAGTCAGCTTTATGCTGAAATATGGCAGGCATATATGTGTTCCCCCACCCGGATTTGAACCCGGGTCGCCAGATTAGATGGTAAGCGCGCTAACCATTGAGCTACGAAGGCCACTATATGTAATATATTAATTAATGTTGTATTGTTTTAGGCTGGACAAGTGCTTATGATACAAGAAAAACACCTCCTGAAGCTATGGACATTAGAAGAGCAAAGGTATCTCATAATATAATAAACACCCGTATAATTGTTCTGTATCTGGTAGCCCTTTACTCCTAGACTCCTAATTCATTTCGAGGGCTCAGTGCAAAACTGTTGTACATGCCTATATAAATTGATGTAGTTACCATAGTTTTGCACCGAGCCCTCGATTTACTCATACTGTAGAACTTTCACAAGCCCCCAAATTTGAAAAGTCGAAATGACTCCTGACTCAATTTTCAAGTGTCATCAAAATATTGCAAGAAGATTCTTTTGTTACCTTTCATCTAAAATTTGTATTTAAATTCAATATTCCTAAACAAGAATATGAAAAATAATGGTTTTCTCATCTAAACAATATTATACAAAAATCATGTTCAAGTCACAATTGACGTCCGGAATTACAACCAATACTCAAGTATTAAAAATGTAATATAATGAGCCATTGTTTGTCCTAGATTGCAAATCTAGATGAGGAAAGTATATAAAACTTTTATATGAGTGTTGAAAAATAACATTTGACACATTTTCTTTGCCATCGTGTCCTATTTATGAGGTATTATGTAATAATGGAATCTGAGTGTCGCACTCAGCACCCAGACTGAGTAGAGAATACTCGACCCAATTGCTTGTCAAAGGTTTTCAAGCAATCCATTGGATTATGCAAACATGTGCAAAAGTTTATAAATTGATAAGCTCAATTTTTTATTGATATGCGTAAACATCTGGCATCATGGTCAATTAAAGAAAGACAGCATTATAACAACAAACTGAAGATCACTGTGTTCCATTATTTCTCTGGTTTCAGTCAATGTATGTAGAGAAACCACCTTCAGAGCAGAGTAGAGAAGGACGGGACCATCTGGCAATGAAATACCAGTACAGTGCTTCAACTCAAAAGTAAGAATATATTAATCCTGTTTATTTAACCTTATTCTGAAAGATGGAACTGGTTGTATAAAAGAAAATCTTGTGAACACACAAGAGGCCTCATTTGTACTCCTATCTTCATGAACCTTGGTCAGGATGATTGTCTATGAAATCTCAGACAAATTCAGAACTGCATCCTGTGAGGTCAGAAACTAGGTCACTAGGTCAACTGAAAGAGAAATTTGTGGACAAATTAACACTTTGGGCTAATATAAATATTAGATAGATTTAATCTTCATGAAACTTGAACAACAACACTCGTGCTGAGCCAGCATGACCCTCTTGTTACTGACATTTGAAATGTAAAATCAACAAAGTTATTAATATAGGAATATTTAAGACTGTATACTGGAAAAATATGTTTTTAGTAAGTTTGTTACAAGGTGGTTATACAATTGTATATCTTATGTTAAATACATGTAACTCAGTTTGGTAAAAGAGTACTTAAAGCAGTAAGGATCATTTTGTGTCAAACTTTCTCTAAGGGGTGCTGGTCAGTAATGACCCTTAGAGAGTGTTTTAGGCCAAATATATTAAAATATCAGGCTCCTGAGATCAAACATACATTTGTTTTGCAGAGCATTTGAAGGTGTACCTTGGGATGTGATGTTACCTCCGAAACAATGGACACCAACCACAACATTAGAACAACGACCAGATATGATATCACAGACATATACCTTACACAGATATGATCCCGCGGCACAGGAGTGGCAGGTACACATATGATTTATTGTATTTTTTCGGGCTGTTCCCAAATGAAAATCATATATTTTTTTCCAATTTCAAGCAAAAACCCCAATCGAAATGAAAAAGATTTCTGACAAATCAACCAATTTTTCTGTAAAAAAGCGAGCACAACTAAAGTTGAGTATGAAAAACACTAAACTACAGTAAATTAATCATAAAACTTAAGTTATTGTATACCTGTTCGAATACTTAATTTGCACATTTCCCAATTTTGACTAAAATGTTGCTTAAAAGCCCAATCCAAAGCCATGGGCTTTGTTCCCAACATATACTCAGTGAATGAATGAGGTAAACCACATTGAAAGATAGAAACAAAGACATATGAGTTATTGTATGGGATTCTAGTGCTCATTTACAACGGCCTTTCCATTAGCCACTCACATTTCTTTCTGACATCAAGTTTTAAGTTATTATTTTTTCTGTACATAATTATATTTCCAATACAAAGAAAAAGTTTACTTTTTCAAGTTTTGCAGTAAGCACCATATTTTCAGAGCATGGCTCATATCAAGTTTGGAAAAAAAAATTTGAAAAGTTTGAGCTTAGTATTTCCCGATCCCTCTAATTATGCAATATGCTTCTTCATAGTTTGCTTTTATAGTCTTTCTTAAACTAACAAAAGTACATCATGTACTGGTTTTGAAAGATTGACCCAATTAATTGTTTAACTTGAACAAACTTATATTCTACCGGTAATTGAAAAATAATTGATTTGTCTTAGCTATAGAGCAATATTGTCTGATTATGGGCATTGTGTTCTCACTCTTTGCTATATTTCTTTTGTGCTTGTACTGACTGGTTATTATTCTATTTCATTGTCTGGTTCTATTGTTTCAGAATACATGAAAAGCTTGGGACTGGTTTCCTATATTTCTATCATGTTTGTACTGGCTTGTTATTAGTCTATTTCATTGACTGGTTCTATTGTTTTCAGAATACATGAAAAGCTTGGGACTGGTTTCCTATATTTCTATCATGTTTGTACTGGCTTGTTATTAGTCTATTTCATTGACTGGTTCTATTGTTTTCAGAATACATGAAAAGCTTGGGACTGGTTTCCTATATTTCTATCATGTTTGTACTGGCTTGTTATTAGTCTATTTCATTGACTGGTTCTATTGTTTTCAGAATACATGAAAAGCTTGGGACTGGTTTCCTATATTTCTATCATGTTTGTACTGGCTTGTTATTAGTCTATTTCATTGACTGGTTCTATTGTTTTCAGAATACTGGAAGAGCTTGGGACTGGTTTCAGAAAAGGAATGCACATTATAAGACTGCTCCTATTGTATTGTAAGTAATCATGATGGCGGTAACTGATTATTTAAGGCATCCATCGTCCCTATTGGGATAGGGGACTATTTGGTTAAGGCCCCAGCTAGTGGATAAGGATCATTTGGTAAGGCCCCAGCTAGTGGATAAGGGCAATTTGGTGAGGCCCCAGCTAGTGGATAATGATCATTTGGTAAGGCCCCAGCTAGTGGATAATGATCATTTGGTAAGGCCCCAGCTAGTGGATAATGATCATTTGGTGAGGCCCCAGCTAGTGGATAATGATCATTTGGTAAGGCCCCAGCTAGTGGATAATGATCATTTGGTAAGGTCCCAGCTAGTGGATAATGATCATTTGGTGAGGCCCCAGCTAGTGGATAATGATCATTTGGTGAGGCCCCAGCTAGTGGATAATGATCATTTGGTAAGGCCCCAGCTAGTGGATAATGATCATTTGGTAAGGCCCCAGCTAGTGGATAATGATCATTTGGTGAGGCCCCAGCTAGTGGATAATGATCATTTGGTGAGGCCCCAGCTAGTGGATAATGATCATTTGGTAAGGCCCCAGCTAGTGGATAATGATCATTTGGTGAGGCCCCAGCTAGTGGATAATGATCATTTGGTAAGGCCCCAGCCAGTGGATAATGATCATTTGGTAAGGCCCCAGCTAGTGGATAATGATCATTTGGTAAGGCCACAGCTAGTGGATAATGATCATTTGGTGAGGCCCCAGCTAGTGGATAATGATCATTTGGTGAGGCCACAGCTAGTGGATAATGATCATTTGGTGAGGCCACAGCTAGTGGCTAGGGGCCATTCGGTGAGTTCCCAGCTAGTGGATGAGGGCCATTTTGTGATGCATCTAGTCAAATTATGGTTACCTGTATACATACTTGTGTGATTCAGATATCTGGAAGTAAGTTTGCTCAGAAAGTGTATTTCCTGGCACAGTTTCTTTGTACATTAGAAAATCATTTAGTCTGTCGATAGAACTTTCATGATGACAAACACAGGAAATTTATAATGATATTTCGTAAAAATTCAAAGTACATTAATTCAAATTGTCTACCGGTATGCAACATGTCTCTCAATAAGGTGTTGTCCTAAACGTCTATTATAGTATTGAGAATCTCAAAGAAACAGCATGATCAAACACAGGTTCAGGGCTCAAATTTAACTTTTTTGGTCACTTGCAAATTTAAGCAAGTAGCTTTTTTTCTTACTTGCTAAATCAGAAAATCTACTTGCAAAGTTAGCCATTCAATTAAAAACGTTACAATATTCACCTGTATTATACCTAGGTAACATAGTTAAAGCTATAATCATATTGTTTGTGAACCTGTTATACATCTATCAGACTACAGAATTTCAGCAAGTTGTAAATTTGTTGGAGTCATTTGTGACCTCTTGTAGCAGAAGTTTGTTGACATCTTTATGCGCCCGAGACCCCGGAAATTATTTGTAGCTGTACTTGCAAAAAATAGCAAGTGATGATTTTATCCACTTGCATTTTGGGAAATCTACTTGCATTTAGCAAGTTAGCAAGTGCTAAATTCGACCCCTGCAGGTTCTTTGGGAATATAAGTATTTGTTAAAGCCCCATTAAGCCATAAACAGCTATTTTTGAAAAGCAATAACTTGGTAACCTATTCACATTATGATACTTTTGAGCACTTTAATTGAGTCCCAAAGGTGGAAAACACAAGATGGAAGAAAACGAAATACAACCTCTAGTTGGTTTGTTGACAAAATAACAAATGGTAAACAATAGATGCTGATTTATAATCTAAGGGAAGTAAATCTTGCAAAATTAGTATTTTGTCTTCACTATATTTTAGTTAAATGTGATTATTGGCATACTTTTGCGACAGATATACTGGTAGTTAACATTCTGTCCTCAATTATGTGTCATTTGTGAAAAACATCAAATTCCTTGTATTTACTGGATGATCAGAAAAAAGTTTTGGGATAACTTGGCTTTTAAGTATAGAAAATGCTGACATGTATGTTCATATTTGCAGCTGTAGCCAGCCACCTAGAAAGCAACATATACCAGGGTATGGTGGAGCTGTAGGTGCCGACAACTTGGGGGAATTAGACAATGTTCAGGAACAGTTCAATCCATACACAATCAAACGTGTCACTATACCCCGTTACAGTGAAACATCTCAGTAAGTGTCTCTATACAATAATACTCTAGAACACACAATCAAACGTGTCACTATACCTCGTTACAGTAGAATCTTTATTAACGTCTCGTCAATGATTACGTACAAATATGTATATGCTAACCCTCCAGTAAGTAAGTTGAATATTAGTTTATGTTGGTATACATGTGACGTGTCTAAAGCTTGACATTAAATGGTAGTCAACTTGCTTAGACTATGGTTGGCTATATGGTTAGTAAATACATATATTACTATACTACATGTATACTTCATTCTATATTCATGAAGTTGAACTACATGTATACATGTAAACAGTATATTCATTATTATATATTTCAGTAAACCTAACATTCCTGGCTATGAGGGTTGTACGTTGTTCAGAGGAAATTATGCTCCTGCACACAGTCGACCAACACCACCAAACAGTCAGGCAACTACAAAACTTGTTCATAAGTATGTATTTCTTACAGTTCTGTTTATGTGCTCTCATTTTGAGTAAAATCTGAATGATATCGTGCCCGGTGACAGTGTGTAACACGCAGCACTAATTGTTTACAGGTCTATTTGTGAAAAATTCTGTCTATTCTAATATGAAATTAATTGTTTTTATGCCCCCGTATCGATAGATCGGGAGGCATATAGTGATTCACCTGTCCGTCCATCCGTTCGTCCGTCCGTCCTGGTTAACCCAAATTGACCGTTTCTTCTAGCATCTTTATGGCTTGCTACAAAGCTTCCAAACTTGCATGGATGTTGTATATGAACACTCTCCACACACCTGTATCACCTGACCCCATTTTGACCTTCACCTTGACCTAATTTCAGACTTAGACTTATTTATGGACAAGGCTTCCACAGGGGGCATAAGCGTTTATTGAACGCAGTCTTGTTTTAATAATATAAATTGTAACTTTGATTGAATCCCAATCAGCCTTATACCCAATGCACCAGGGTACTGTTTTATCAAAGCACTTATAAATATATTAAACTTATTTTTACATTTAAATTCTTTATGATTCTTTCAACAACTGAAAATTTGGGACAGATGTGGTTTGTGAGGTTTTATTGACTGAATCAGTATTAGTATTGCAGATCTGTTTACCACACTTTGTAGTTCTAAAAGAATTGTAAATAATTCAAATTTGAACACAAGTTTAAGATTTCAGTTATTGCTTTGATAAAATATTACCCTGGAGTAAACATCTACCTGTTTTAAAAGACCATCATTGGTACACCTGTTGACTCACTTAATAATAGAGGCATGTGCCGAGCATAGCCTTTTGCGGAACATAGCCTTTATTTGCCAGTCAGCTTTCTACTGAAATATGGCAGGCATATATTATTAAGTGCCTCCACCAGTATTTGAACCTAGGTCGCCATATTAGACAGCAAGCACACTAACCATTGAGCTAAGGAAGCACTGAAGGGTTCGATGTTCTATTGAAATGTTATCTGACGAACATTGACCTTATACATGTAAGCAATAATTTGTGAATTTAGGTGAAGTCATTTATATGTTTGAGAGTATAGTACTTTGTTACACTGGTACATGTCAGGATTTATTATATAATCATTAATGTAATGTAATTGATATAGATAATCTTATAAGTATAGACATAATCACATAATCTGTGTATGAAACATGTTTCATAAATACATGTAGGCAGAATTATCAGATACTAGTTGTTATACAGGTTGCTTATTCAACCTCATTGTCTCATTTCAATAATGACAATGTAATAAGTTTAAGCGGTTTCTATACAAAATTATTGGTTTTGTGCTGGATGTCTGAAATGGATTTCACAAAGTTTGTCCACACTTTTTCTCCTTAACCACTTAATGAAACTTCACATGAATGCTTGATACCAAGCCTAGCTGTGCCTATTGTCAAGAGTTATGGCCCCTTGTGGGAGACTGTTCAGACATACTTTTTGTGTCAAAAACACTTCTAGTTTACTGCGATAGCCAAAAACTATTAAGTGGTTTTTACAGGTTGTTAGTCCCCTACCGGTTTTTGACCGGAGGGGACTAAAGGTTTGCCCTCCATCTGTCCGTCCGTCAGTCCTTCCGTCCGTCAGTCCTTCCGTCCGTCAGTCCTTCCGTCCGTCAGTCTGTCCGTCAAACATTCTGGATCCTGACATAACTCAAACAGTTTCCAAGCTAGGTTTATGAAACTTGATATGTGGATAGGGGGCAATAAGGGGATTATGCACGTCTAAAAATATTTTGACAAAAATTGTGTTTGCTATGGCAACCGAAACATTGAAAATGGCTTCAAACCGGTGGGGACTTCTGTATTGCTTGCAATTCTTAATTACTTGTTCAAAAATGGTACGGTACTGGTATAGTTCACTTGCTTGTCTCTTGGCATGAAAGGGAAACAAGCTTCTCTTCTCTCATACCCTCGTGGCGATGGATAACATCAGAAATGAGGTGTCGAAAGTGATAAATATAAGTTGGAAAAACTTGTTTCACAATCGACCTTAAATAAATAAGTATAAATGAAAGGTTAGTTCCAGGACTGCTACACTCGGGCCCTGTGTTACTTTGATACTAGCAGTGGGTCTTCAAACCTTAAGCAAATATAAAACATATAAGATAATATGTTTATTTATTTTCAGGGAAAAGCCAGTTACAGATTCGGCAAACCAGAATCATAAACGTGAGGCGAAAATGTCAAAGATGGTGACACTAGTACCCCCATGTAATCCTTTCAACCAAATCAATAAACTAGAAGAAGTTATTGCAAACAAAGTAGATTAGTTCAGCGACATTATATCTAGCTTTTGTCAGCTAGATACCTCAAAACTGAAGACAAAACTGTTTTAAAACTCATTGCATTATCGTAAGATTATGGTAAACAAAGAAATCTTTATGCACAACAATGACTATATTGCACCAAAATGTATATTGTTAATTATGCCTGATGACATGCCTGCTGTAATAATCAGTTCCTACATGTATTGATTAGTCTGCAGCAAAGATGGTTGTTTTGAAATCATGTATCAAAATACAGTGGAACTTTGATGCCTCAAACTGTCTTCAGACCAGGAAATAGTTTGAACCTTCTATCAAGGCATCTACTGTATACTAGTGAATAATTACTTTGGTGGGACTGAATAACCTGGTTGGGGTTCTCAGGGTGTTTGAGGCAAAACTGTTTGAGGTATCGAAGTTCTACTGTGTTGCTGTAAAATCAAGTTTTATGGTACGTTAGTTGTAGCATTGTTCATTATTAGTGAACTTGATCATGTCCAAATATTGAACGAATGGGATTCAGCAAAAATGAACAGATATCTTGTACAATATATGTCTTTCATTCATCACCATTAAGCATCTTCTGTTTGCTATATAATTGCTTTATTTATAACTCATATTTCTTATCTCTGGGAGTTATGTGTTTATTAAAATGTTTTCATATATTCTGCGATTTTCTTTTCATATGTACTGCCTTTAATCAAAATATTGACAAGAGGAATCCAATATGTCCCTGTTACACTTACATCGTATTGTTCAAATGACAAATTTCCATCAGTATTAAATGTAGCTATTTTGTTTATCAATGTTTATTTGTTTATTTATAAACTAATGTTATTTTTGCATATTTCATTCAGTATTATGAAGTTGGTTATAGTTGTGTTGTTATGACGACTATAGTTTGTTAAGTTGTTAAAAAATTTTATGGTGACTATGGATAGATTTAGTTGATTGTCAGGGTAATTAAAACAGTATTTATTATAATCAAAATAATATTTTAATAAGCATAGCGGTAAGTCAATGAGTCAATAGTACTTGCCTTTATATGACTTTACCTGTGATGTTAACAAAGCGTTATAAAAGAGAACATGTTTTGATAGGTATACTGTATTATGTGGTAAAGTTGGCAACATAAAAAAAATGGCGAATTTCGAATTTACAAAATTTGCTAACATTTTCTACAGCATGAAGAACTTGTCATAGAAATAAAAAAGATTGCTAACATTCTGCACGTCTAATGTCTGAAATTCACAATTCGCCAAGTTTTTTACATACGGAAGTATCCACGTATACAGTATTTCAAATATCACTCTATTTTTGTACCTAAGTCGGAACCATGTGTACCATGACTGCTGTGTGGAGTTTATTATCATTAAGCAATTTTTTAAGTATATATAAAAGTTTCATCATAAATTTTATGCTGTAACACTTGGTTTAGGTATAATGCACATTTGTTATAGATAGGGGTTATTTTATTTTGTTTGTTAAAGCACTTTTGCAATTATCTATGACTGAGTCATACTTGTTATTTCATGTTTCTGTTGTGTTGTGTATGTGTTTTTGAGTAGTTAAAAGGTTCATGATTATTAAGGCTTCATGTTTTAAAATGGTCTTATCACATATCGTTAAAAACTTTTAAATTTGTTGTTAAGAACCTAATATTACCAGTAACAAAAGTATTAATTATTATTGGTGCATTGGAAGTTATTGAAATTATCAATATTGGTACACGATGGTGTCAGTTATGTTTATCAGTAAGATATGTTTAGTAAATCTTGTTGTTTCGATTTGCTGCAAGATTTGGAAACCCAGTAGTGATAACATAAAATGTGTATGTAGCAAGTCATTGTTAAATACTCGCAGGCTTTTACTATTTTTTGTTTCTATGTAAAATCTGTGTGTACAATGTATAAGTAAAAATCTTTCTTTAGAATGCTGTTTGAATTTAAAATATTTCTGTGAAGGACTTTTCAAAGGATTATAGAAAACATATTGTTATAAAATGTTGTTTCAACTGACCATCTTCCTTTATAAGCTTCATATGCTGTAAAACATCATTTACTGGCTTTAAAACATCATTGACTGCAAATCACAGTATGAGACTTATCATATACCGGTACATTCTGGAATAACATGCCGTCTGCCCAGGCTAGCTCAGTTAGTATAACGCTAGACTTTCAACCAAGGCTAAAGAAGGTAATGTTCTCCTGTGACACTTGCTGCAGTCATGAAGATGTTGTCGTAAAATTACATAAAACCTTATGAAAACAGTATCATAGTTGACATTGTATGTGATTTTGTCTGCTAGTGATGTCATGTTGTCTGCTAGTGATGTCATGTTGTCTGCTAGTGATGTCATGTTGTCTGCTAGTGATGTCATGTTGTCTGCTAGTGATGTCATATTGTCTTCTAATGATGTCACATCATCTGCTAGTGATGTCGTCTGCTAGTGAAATCTGCCAGTATGAATGTGGTATATTTGTATTATATCAATAAGCGTCTTGTTTGTTTCTGGAACAGATGATCATTCTGTACATTATTGTTTATGTTCGTATATTTGTACTGAATAACCTATACAGCATTATCAGATACATTTATTTTTTGCTACAATGAACTTTTTCTCATGCTATGCATGCACTTTTATCTGCTGCAGTACATATTTTTGTGATTTGTCTACACATTGTAATTCTTACTCTTTAACTTGTTGTTTATTCCATTATAAAACAATGGCAAGACAGGTGATAAAATGTATATAATATTAACAATCACTTCTGTGTGGTTATTTTGCACACACTAATTTCTTTATTTACATGCTACATTTTGTTATACTTTTTTGAATTTTTACAATGTAAAGATCTACATCGATACTGTGTATTTCCTATTGAAGACTTACAATAAACATTTTTGATATTTCCTGACATTTTGCGACAATTACATAGCTGACGTATTCGGTGGCAAGATAATCTGTGATATATAACATTACTATGCACCTTGCACCATTAACTGCAGTATTATATACAGGGACGTAGCCAGGGATACGGTTTTACGCACGTGCGTTACATTGATTTGAAGAGTAAAAATAAAAATAGGGCCGAAATTGCATTAAAATCCAAAATAGCCACAATCAGAAGGACCCCAACCGGAACTACCAATTGTGTGTGTAACATCAATTCAAGCCTGGTTACGCCCCTGATATGTTTGATGTAAAATTATATATGTCTGTTGATACTTTGTGTTTAAACTTACATTTTTATGCAGAACTGTGATATGATTTCAGTATTTTTTTCTACAATTTTATTACTTTTAGAGGTTTATTTAATATATCTATATACATGTATATTTATACAGATTCACCTGCCATTAGCTGGAATGAATTCAGTACAAACTTTGGTTTTGTATACCGATTTAAAAACATAAGAAGTCTATATAATTTGTGAACATGGAACTTATTAAACCTTGTTTGCTTTTCGTTTTTGTGCCGTTAGAATGTTTTGACTTGTTAATAGAACAAATCCCAGGTGAATAGCTTCGAACAATACACATTCTGATATAATCAAAATCTGTTGGACATTATGTCGATACAGATGACGAAGATGGTTATATTGGTTTTGTAGAAATAGTGGCCTACTGGATATATAGGTGTGATAGACTTTATGAAATTCTTCATATGTTACAAGATCATGATATATTACTTTTATTCTTGCTTAATGAATTTTCCTCTGTTAATATATGTTTTTGTTATAGTCTAAGAAATCTTGAAATTGAAATTATTTGTCTTGTTCTAGTGTGGTATGCTTTAATAAATGAAAAAATATATATATTGTTGGTTGTATTTTATTACATGTGGGTGTCTTTATTAGACCTACTAGTTTCCAACAGTCTGTCAAAAAATCAGGATTTTATGCCAAAACTAAAGAAGTTTCTAAGCTAGATATTTGAAACTTGGTATCGGGTATGTGGGTAAGGCAAAGCTAAACATTTGAAACTTGGTATCTGGGTAAGGGAAAGCTAGATCTTTGTATATGGGTAAGGGAAAACTAGCTATTTGAAACTTGGTATATGGGTAAGGGAAAACTAGATATTTGAAACTTGGTATATGGGTAAGGGAAAACTAGATATTTGAAACTTGGTATGTGGGTAAGGAACAATAATAAGGAGATCATGCATATTCAATTCTTTGATGATTATAGTTGCTTTGGAAACCCAAATAGTGAAATATCTCACTTAATTGGATCATCACTCGAGACCAGTAGGGGTCTTCTGTATTGCTTGCAAATCTTCTGTGACTTGTTCAAGTAGTAATGGCAAAGAATACGATGTGTGTATGGTCTTTGGTAATGGATCCTGGCTTCAAATCACTCAATTGTTCTAATCCTCTCTGATGTAGAATTTGTTAAAAATCATCTAGCAGGTTTGTGAAAGGCCAAACTTCTCTAGCAACTGCTGATCTAGCTCCCTTTAAACAATGATCACTGCCTTAACAAAAAGATTATATTAAGTCAGACAGGAAAGGCAGCACTCAACTTAACCAGCCAAGCACAGAAAACATTAAAAACACACAAAGCACTGAAAACACGGCATCCTGTCCCGAAAGTCTGCCGCCTCAGTCAAACTAAAACAGAACGAGAGCCATGTGACGAGAAAACAACAACCGGACACCACACACCACACACCACAAGGACAATTTACAACATATATATAGTGTACATGCAATTTTGAATGTTGAAACTTCTGCTTTACTAGCTGATACAATGTACATGATATATGTACTGTATAGATTTATAATATAAAAATGTTGACTGAACAAATTCAAATATCAACAAGTAAATTTGTATAGAATATTATCAAAAATGTTCCATATGACAAAAATCTCCATTCAAGGCTTTTGATAACCATTATTTAACACTTGTCCATGGAGACAATATATTTTAGTGATGGATGAAACTTGAAATTAATTGCATTCGAGTTTTATGGTAGTCCTAGTCCTATTCAAATGTATGGCAGCATCATATGCAACTATAGGCTTATAAGTCATGACTTTTTGTTAATATTGATACTGAACAATAACTAACATAGTCTGATAATCTAAACTTCTTCCGGTAGAATACATATTTAAAGTATTGAAATAGCTGCATTTACACTGATTTTTATAAAAAATATCACATGAAAATGGAAGGGGAAACCCTTCGCTTACCCTCCTCGCCACCCCAATCTTCAGTACCTCGCGGCGCACCTGTCAGTATCATAGTAACAAGATTATATTGATTGGAACATACTTCAACATGATTAGTCGCTAGATGTAAAGTGAGAATTCAGTTGAGTGACGGAAGGATATAATTTTGACAGGAAAAATATTGGTGATACATGTATTGTGCATGTTTGTAGATATACTTACGATGCTGCAACTATCTTTTTTACTTTACAAGGCTGTATTAGCAGTCAGCAGTGTTAGCAGTCAGCTGTGTTATAACGTAATCGAGGCTATGGGTCCATTTCTAATGGCACCCTCAAGTGAATATCGTGAAGGGAAACAACTCGTACTATCAAGTACGGTACATGTACGGCTCTTATCCATTATTAACCGGAAATGCATATTAGGTTATCTCCCATCGCGGAAATATTGCCATAGTGACTATTATCATCTGAAATGAAGTAAAATTTAAAATATTGACGATTTGAGATAACTTACAGACAACCAATCATCATGAGCATGACAACCAGGTATTTTACTTTGGTAACAACCCTCAAATATCATGTGAACAATTCGTATTTTTCTCGGATGTGTGATGAATGAAAAATAAACAACAGAAATTGCAAAAATATTTTGTTCAAAATCATCAAGAAATGTATGATTGTTAAATTGGTCATATAAATGTATATTTTTATAACATGAACGAAATAAGGGGTAAGATTTAAGACGAAAACCAAGTTCAATTAAAGCAGGTGCCCCTTCCCCACAGGTGTATCAAGTGGAAAATGTTGCGCTCAATACCACTGACCCTGTTGTAAATAAAGGAACCTGGATTCTCGCTCTATACGGGTTGGAATTACGATCCGGGATTGGAATACTCTTCCACCAGACCTGCCCTTGCCGGGTGTCTACTTCTGTCTTAAGGAAAATAATGTGTATTGTTTTAACTGAATTTGGTAAAAGCGCGACTAATTTCCCAGTAGACATAACGTATCAGTAAAAATCATTCACAATGGACGAGTTACATCCCGGGTAGTGATGCGTGGATTTCAACAGATGTCAGGTTGAAATCTCGTTAGAAATTTGATTACACTGATAGACTGGTTTGTATTCTGACTGAGTTGACCCTGAAATATCAAGTTCCCTACCGGACATTGAACCCACCACCTTTCTGTCTCGCTTCAACCATGTCGCCTTTTCACTTTTTGAAGCCAGGCACCAACTGGAAAGTCCCTGCAATTTTAGCCTATAATACTGCTATCCTGATCACTGAATCGCATTGGTGTTGTCATTTTTGTAAAACAGTGAGGCCACTGCATACCCCTTATATATAAATGTATTAAGCCTCAAATAGCCAAAGGGAGATCATTGAGTAGTGTTGTGATGTGTGATCAGACATAATCTAACATAACTGTGATAGTTGATCAGTTTGTATAGCGCCTGAACTACACTGTACTAATAGTGTTGAGGTTTCAAAATTGTTATAGAAATCTGACTCAACGCCTGTTACAACACTTTATAGCTACAATCAAATATTTGAAAACTAATGATGTTTGTTTTTTGCATTTGTCTTTCATTATTGTAAACTTTTGATCATTTTCTAGCTCTGCCACATCTGGTGACAATGCGGCACCAGTTCCTGTGGATGAACCTCCACCGCAAGCATCAACAGCAGCTGTCAACTTTCTGGAAAGTATAGGTAAATCAACCGTTACATAATTGGTAGATCATCAAATGTACCTGACAATTCTTACGAACTTACAAATATTGCGATGACTACCAGTATCTTCAAAGAATATTCTGACAATTTGCTGGTTTTTACTGCATACATTTAGTTGCTTATTATTATCCTACCATAGTAAAAGCCATTACCTACCTGTCTGCAAAGCCTGTAACTTCAAGACTTATTGTTAATGCTCTAGTTGTAATTTTCAATTTGTCAAGAGCAATATGAATGATGGTATGATTTATCTTATTGAATTTATCAGTAATAGAGTCAGTAGCAAGTTAAGTAAAAGTGTTCCTTGCATGCCTGATGAGGACCTAGCATTATGGACAAGGCTTCCACTTCCCTCTGGGGCATAAGTGCTTATTGAACTGTGTGTATTTGCTATTTATCTTTCTATATTCCTGTTTCAGTGCCTGAGGTTGACTTCAAGTATATCACTTTTGAGGACCATCTTGTTACCACATCTGATACTGGTAAAGAACTGGGTGAATTTGCAGTTTCTATTGAACCCACCAAACATAAAGGACAGGAATGTTTCCTAGTACATGCAAACAGTCACGGCGCCATTGATGGTGTACCATGTGGAACATCTATCACTGCTTATGTAGGAAACAACTTACAGACATATGAACAACAGCATCATGAATATGTTAAAGTAAGTCTTTTGTTAATTATGTCTAGTTGGAAAGTAAGCATTTTTTGGGGTTAATTATGTCTGACACAGATAGTGTGGGGGATATATTGATTTTGTGCTGGACATCTGTCTGTCTGGATGTATCTCACAAAGTTTGTCTGTGCTTTTACTCTTTAACCATTGGTCAGATTTTGGTGAAATTTTACAGGAACAGTTTGTTCCAAGCTAAGTTGTACCTATTGTTAGGATGAATATTGTTAAGTTGTGGCCCTTTGTTTGAGACATCTGTTTAGTGTAAAAAACCCTCGTTGTTAGTATTGGTACAGTTGAAATATTTCATTTAGTGTGAAACACTGTAAATGAAATAATACTGAGTGTTTATGGAGCATGTGATGCAAAATAATTGTGATTGCTTTTAAATTACTCACATTGGTATTTACTAAATGTAGGTTACCTCATACTAACTAAACAATTGCCAAGTCTTCCTTGCAAGCCTCCATTATTCAAAGCCATTTTAATCATATACAAAATAGTTTTACGTCTCACTTAGCTCTAAGTTTTTTGTTTAATTTTAGTTGGAAAATTGTCCACTTGACAGAAAAACATTTATAGTGAAACAGGACGATGACTTTGTTGTGAATAGGGTGATTACTCAAGGGGAGGTAAGTGTGCAATAAGTAAGCAACTGAATTTTGCTTTTTTTCACGAACGTTTACGGTATTTATGCCTCTTCTCAACAATAGCATATTGGGTAGAATAACAAAGCTATAGAATAGGCATGGTATGCAGAGATTACTTTATTTCAGAGGTAGTACTGAGTTTTATTCCTTGCAAGTTTGCAAGTTAATTTACATTTTTTGCATAAGTCCCAATTTGGTCAGCATGCTTGTATTTTAACATTAATATTGGTATATGTGGCCGTGGTCCAGTGTTTAGTGAGCTGGATTGTACAACAATGTTGAGTTTCCTCCACATGTGGAGAGGATACTGTCCTGAAAACTGGTTCGGCGAATAAGCTGCTGTATATAATTGAGAAATTATTAAGAAACAGTTAAACCAGAGTAAACAATAAACATCAGTGTATGTAAATATGTAACACTCGATGAACTACAATGTATATGCAGTTAATTAATTATAAATATTTTCTAGGACATCCAAAGATCTTCAAAAACAATGAAAGCAGAAACTATGAAAGGATTCATCTCAGAAGGTTAGATTTTAGATTTTCTGTTTATTGAGATGTTGAAATGCAGTATGTTTTTCTACAGCAATATTCATTGATGATTGTCATGAATTAAGAAATAATGAATTTGTACCAGTGTTTTATCGTAGATTAAAGTCTGGATAAATCACGAGATTTTGACATTGCCAATAATGCGCATTTGACAACACACCAAGACAGTTATTTGCTGTAGCTGTTCTTAACAGTAATTCATGCACACCTTGGTTTCCTCATTGTGTATATAGGTGAAACTGCTGGTAGTGTTAGAATCAGAATTGAATAACAATGTTACATATTGTTCAGAGAATGATACTGATCATGCTTAACTTATTTTTAACTTAATTCTTAGTCTATCTCTGACTTTTACCTACCTTCTTTCATTTACAGGTTCAAATCTGCTTTTACACAGGTTGTTTGTAGAGAAGGGGATTCCAGAAAGTCTACAGCTGATTTCATTCGACTCGGATACAAACTTATGTCCTGCAATATATGTAAGTATCACTTCCTCGAGACTCGCAAGGAAGACTGGGTTTGCCCAACTGCATCCCCGTTGTTATTACTGTTAGTATTATGTTCCAGTAGATGAGTCTTCGATCTTATCATATCGTTCTTCTGATAGGAACCTTGGTACTTTTTTATCAAAGTGCTTACGGAAATAAAGTTATGCTCAAATTTAAATTCATCATAATTTTGATACAGCTAAACACTAAGGAATAATATGGTTTGTGGGATCTCATAAACTAAAACACAGCTCCCTTTACCACAATTTGCAACTACGAAAGAATGATAAAAAAATTCAAATTTGATCCAAACTTTAAAGACTTCCATAAGTGCTTTGTCTTTGATGAAACTGTACCCTGGTCCTTGAACCTTCTACTGTAAAATCATTATTTTTCTAGAGGGTTTAATTTTCGTTGATTTCGTTGTTGCACTCGATCACGAAATCTAATCCCCACGATTAATCGACTTCTCAAAACTCAAAACATTGGTTTACCCTTTCATGTTTTGTAATCCACAAATTGATGACCCCACAAAAATGCATTTTCAAAATCCACGAAATTTAAGAACCACGAAAATATGTGATTTTACAGTATTTCCATTATCTAAGAGGTGATTTCTAGCCTGTAATTTTAATTCTGGCATTTCTAATATAGTTATGTATAAACTTTAAAGGTCAAGGACCAGGCTAATTTATTTGCATTATACTTGAAATAACATAAAATTCTTGTTGTTAAGGATTGATATTTATATGATTGTTTTATTTCTATGATTATAGAGAAGACTTGAAGAAAGAACACAGACCGTAGAGAAGACAGAACTTAAAGTATATGGAATAGAGCGTACTATTAACTCAGCTATAGATTTACCTACAACATGGCAGTCATATTTCATGGAAGACGGGTAGGTTTGGTGATAAGAGCTTCCATATATAGTTGTGGTATCGATGCATCAACAATATGTTTTAACTGTCAGATCAATTATTCACATTTTGAAATATCAATATCAACACTTTTCTTGGTTAATTGAAGTTAACAAATGAAGTCAAAATGGGTCTAATCTAAACTAAAATGAAGCTGTTATTTTCAAAGCTGAATCTATACCAAGTGGGGTGTATGTTTATATTTAATTAGATTGTTTCCAAATGTCATTTGACATGATTTTGCTTGTTTATTGAATATTAAATGCCTCTGGAGCAGTTTGCAACAACGTTTGTTTCGGGGATTTAATTATTCTTTTTAACAATGCCAATTTCATTTGATACACCAGCTGCATGGGTTTCAACTGTTTATAAAAACAGCCAAAATTTCCCATTATTTTGTTCATTTGGGAACTCACTTATGTCAGCTGACTGTATGTGTGTATTTGTTGTATGTTTCAGACATTTAACAAACAGAGTACAAGTTGGATCCCCTGTCACTATGAAGTTATCATTTGTACCACCTTATGTTATAAGAGGTAATCAAGTATGCTTTATATCGCTGGCTTAGAATCAGAAGGTCGTAAGTACTACTTACAACCTTATAAGACTCATGCATATGTGGAATCTACATCACAAGGCCCTTCTTATTAATAGCCTATTTTCATGAAAATCGGAAGTGGTCATATTGACCAAACCGAAGTTAAAAAAGCTTGTTTTTCCATAAGCAAAGAGTAGTTTTCATACATTTTTTTCTTGTTTTCTCAAAATATTGATTTTGTGCTTACGACCTTCTAATTCTAAGCTAGCGATATATTGATTTCATCAAGACGTGATTCCTAGGTTATGTTCTTCCATGGTAATAGCTACTAGTGGAAAAGTTGGTAGTTTTCTGCTGAAGAGCAAATTACTATAAAATCACTGATTTAATGGGCATTAAATTTCATTGATTTTTTGGTAAAAAAGGGGTTTCGTGGGGTTGTAAATTTGTGAATTGCAAAACATTGAAGGCAAACCCAATGTTCCGCATTTGGGAAGTCGATAAACCATGGGGATTAGTTTTTGTGGTCAAATTCAACCACAAAATCAACATAAATTACCTCCCCCCCCCCCCCCCCCCCAAAATACACTATCACTGGTTGTTAGTATATTTCAATATTTCGATAAGTTTGGGTCAATTGTTGCAAACAATTAGGAAAACACAATCATAGTGCAGACAATCAATCAATACCATACACTTGTATGAACGGTAATTTATGTGTAAAGTATATTTATTTACAGATGAAGAACCTCCGAAGCCAACATTTGAGAAACAACCTTTAAAATGGGAAGAAGATGCACAGCTATACTCACAATTCTTGGACAGAAAGGTCAAATATTGCTTCCATTCTTTTATTGTCCTTTTTCTAACTCAAAATAGAAAAATCGCCCCAAATTAAATTTCTTCTCTTAAAATCCTTTGTATGGCGATATCGAGTTACCTGATTAGGTTTTTAAGGTCCTAGGTAGTACATATAAGTTTAAAAAAAGTAACCAGTTTTCGAGGGCTGCTTTCAGCATTTCAGTCACCCTTTGACATTTAACTTCCCTCGTCATTGGGCTTCCTAAGGAAACTTGTGTTCATGTCTCTCTGGTGAGATTATTTCTCTCCTTGTTTGTGTGCAGCCAACACCGAGATACGACGGATGTACGGACATAAACTAGTAATGAGATTATAGCAGGATTACCTCGACAGTTAGAAGTTTATGTGTTGGCTTTTAATGAATTCAAATACCTACTCAAATCATACCCGTTATTATGTGTACATGTATTATATATTGTGAATCCAGTAAATACAAGCTGTATTGTTTAGCTATGCAAAAATGGTAAGAAAGCATTAAAAAATTGCATTCTCAATTATCGCTAGGTGTTCAAAATAAGCTTAATAACCAATTTCAACTTGATTTATTTCGGGCAGAGTGTGTAGGTTTAATTCTTTACCGATCAGGGTTCCCGCTATCACCTTGGGAAATTTGTCCAGGGATTCAGCAAACACACAAGGTCAAGGTGTTTGCCGTTGCACTTGATTTAAGAAGACACAATCGGAGAATTGGAGACAGCTGTACCTTATGATGGGGGTAACCAGCAGTGACTTAACAATAAACCATGTTTTACCTTAGATGTTATTATTTCAGGAGGAATTGAAAGCGGACCACGCCAAATATATGCATCACCACCCGGAGTTAAAAGCACTTCTGGCAGATTTTATGCAGTTCTTGTTACTAAGGAAGCCAGATGATGTCATATCATTTGCTGCGGAATATTTCGCCGCATTTTCAACGTCTATGCCATCCCCGTCTCCATATTTGGCATCAACCAGTGTAACCCCTTTCCCAAACAGTAGAACTAACACAAAAATAGACCAACTTAGAGCCCCTACTCGATAAAAAAGATTTGTCTCAAATTGATTAAAAATTGCACATACTAAGGTTGTATAAGGACATAATGGCCCCTTATTATGATAAACAAATATTTTTGTCTTAGGGTTGAAGGAGCAAATTTTTTGTTGAACATTTATGTATATGGTTCAAAGTTTCTATACATTAAGTGTGATACGAAATGCACCAAACTCTGATAATACTTGGTGTTATAAATAACTTTGTTACATAGTCATTTCATAAACAAATTCTAAAAAATGCAAATCTCAAAATTGTCAATGATCTGAAATTATTTGTTTTAGATAATTTCAGCATGACGACTGTCCAGGATTTATGATCTGTTACATGTATAGTACATTGTACATTCATGACGTTTTATATTTTTTCATACAAAAATGTTTTTTCTTATGACTTATTTAATTTCTACTATTGAAGTAAGATGACAGAAGGATGTACTTTTCAAACAGGATTTTCCTACAGTAAAATCTTGGTTGTTAGATGGATGAATTTGGCAGGTGAAACATGTATAGTATTCTTGTGTCTCCTAAAATATGTGGCTATGGTCATAATGCTTGGCATTTCCCAGGGAAAAACAGGAAGACCAAGTACATATGACTGTTTCAGTTGATCGCAAACAAACATCAAACCTGAAACTTGGCATTAATGTTATTAACATCTGCAGTTTCTTCTTGTTTTTGCTGTGCTCAAGTTTCGGCAAGAGTTATTGCCCTTGAAAATCTTGGTTTTCATGAAATTCCACATGACCGTATAATGATGGAAGTTTATGTGCATGGGATTAGATAGCCTCAACTTGTAGCACTATATCGGTCCAGGTAACATAAACGGAACTCATGTATAACATTTACTCAGTATTCTGTGAACTAGACTTTATATTTTCTTGATCACCTTCGATATAGTGGCTTTTTTATAAGGGTTAGTCCAAGCATTGTTATGAACCTTTATTTATTAAACAAAGTGGTATTTAAATGGTATTAATCAGGTACCTTCTGCTAGTTTAACTTCTGTCTTAATCAGTATGATTTTATATAGTGTCTATGAAAATATTTGAATCTATGCTAAATATGTTGGCACACTATATGTGTGAACATGGTTGTGAATTGATTTATCTATGCTTCTGAGGGCTTAGATAGTAACATAAATTATGCAACAATCTGTTAAATGTTGTGAAAAAATATCAAGTCATCCAAAAAATGTGCTGCCTAAAAATTGATGGTCTAGATATTGTTGTAAGTTATGCAACAGTCTGTTAAATGTTGTGAAAAAATATCAAGTCATCCAAAAAACGTGCCGCTTAAAAATGAGGGTCTAGATATTGTTGTAAGTTATGCAACAGTCTGTTAAATGTTGTTAAAAAATATCAAGTCATCGAAAAAAAATGCTGCTTAAAAATTTTGAAGACTTTTTACTCATAGTGTAAGTAATTGTCACAGTATTTATATAATAAAGGACACTGCCTCGAAATTATATTTTGAAAGTTTATATAAAAGTATGGTATTTTTACCAAATTTGGGTGATTTTTGTCCCGAATTAGCCTTTACATTGATCTAGTTCGTTATAACTGTGATAGAAGAATTGTCAGTTAAAATAATTGAGAGAATATATGTTTTATTTCTGTTGTGTGTTAGAATAAAATATACATACTTGCATACATTATTTTATGTTGCTTTATCTCCCGGGGTGGGGTTTGGGGGGGGGGGTCATAATGCCAAACTCCGTGTTGGACTTTTGTGTGCTGTAGTTCAGTCCATGCAACTCTTCCCTCCAGTAGGTGAAGTGGTTTGGTGTTATGTGCAATCTTCTTTCTTCTATGTGAATACCATTAAACCACATGGTCAGCTAGTATGATCGCTCCTCGTCCGTCCGTTTGCTTGTGAACACACTAGTGGTCACAATTTTAGCCTAATCTGTTTGAAACTTGATTACAATGACTATCTCTACAAAATCTGGTTCCCTTTTGAAATTGGTTCATCCAGGGTAAAAAACTAGGTCATTGGGTCAAATAAAAAAAACCTTGTTGACACACTAGATGTTACAATTTTAGCCTAATATTTATGAAAATACGTCACAATGACCATCTGCACAAAATCTTCAATATTTGGTATTCCAAAGCCTTTGTGTAAAAACTATTGGACACACCAGAGGTCCTAATTAGGAATTTATCTCTATGAATTGGGGTAACATTGGTCATCTGTCTGTATAAAAACTAAATTAAGTGCAGCATTGGGCCATTTGGGGTGAAAAGACTGGTGGGTGCTTTAGGGTCATCTTTATTTCTGTGTGGCATCATGTAAGAAACACTGTGATGATGGGTCTGAAAATCCACTGTTTTCATATAACGAAGAGCAGACAATTCAGTTTTAGAGAGTTTCAACTACATTGTGGTTTAACAATATCACTACAAGGAGGTGACTGTGGTTTAACAATATCACTACAAGGAGGTGACTGTGGTTTAACAATAGCACTACAAGACGGTGCCTGTGATTTAACAATATCACTACAAGGAGATGCCTGTGGTTTAACAATAGCACTACAAGACGGTGCCTGTGATTTAACAATATCACTACAAGAAGGTGCCTGTGGTTTAACAATAGCACTACAAGATGAAGCGTGTGGTTTAACAACAGCACTAATCTGGTACTCCATATCACTGTACAACAATAAATATTTAGTACAGACATGTCCTGCGCAGCCCTAGCTTTACTGCTCTTTCAAAAGATGTGTATTCCTAGTGTAAATGACAAAATATATTGATAGTGATAACCTTTTTCACGTTATGGAACATATACCAGTAATCATAGACATTTAATTCCATGTATACAGGAAAATTATGACTATTCTCCAAGAAAAGTTAACTAGTGTAATATATGGCCAACATGTTATGCGAGTCGTGCAGTCTTAAACCATAGGACATTGTCATGGTTCACATCAAGGAATACACGAAGATGACAAAAGTATGTAGGCATAGTGGGGGAATTTTTTGAAAAAAGGATACAAAGAATTTTTAGAAAAATGTTCAATGGTTATTGAGAACGATCCAAAAAAGCTGATATTTTCTTACCACCCCATGGAATAGCCAGCGACAGGATACATCCAATATGGCAAGATAAGTGAATACTTAATACAGGAGTGCATATATGAAAATGGCAGATGTCCTCTGAAATCAAGCCATCATGATCATATTTCAGTCAAACTTTTTTTAAACAATTTTTTGGCCAAGTCATGCAGCCCATTATTTTCCCCGTCATAGGTGTGGGAACCATCCCTTGAATATAGGTCATGTATTTTGGGAAGCAAATAAAACATACAGTCAATCTTATATTTAGTTCACCTCAATTAAACAACCACCTGTCTTGAGCAACCAATATCACTTGATCCCAATTAGTGATTTTATCTAACATTATACCCATATTAAACAGCCACCTGCTTTAGGAAGTGCCCTTTGATGTATCAATTGACTGGTTGCATAAGACGAGTTACCATAAATATGTTTGTATAAACATCTAGGATTTTTGAGCTACAAGTATTAAGGAAAATGGAAGCGAATATACCCAAGTTTTAATAATTGTATTTATTGATCACAGACTTAGCAAACATACATGATCCATTAAAGTTTACACATTGACACATTGTTACAGATTGTCGTGAAAATAAATATTGAAATTTGTGCAAAAGTTATACACACAACAGTATACATGTATAAGTTATATAAGGTATTATCAAGCAGTAGGTGACATAACCAGTGTTCCTAGGCAACATAACCAGTGTTCCTAGGTGACATAACTAGCGTTCCTAGGTGACATAACCAGTGTTCCTAGACAACATAACCAGTGTTCCTATGTGACATAACTAGCGCTCCTAGGTGACAAAACCAGTGTTCCTTGGCAACATAACCAGAGTTCTTAGGTGACATAACTAGCGCTCCTAGGTGACAAAACCAGTGTTCCTTGGCAACATAACCAGTGTTCCTATGTGACATAACTAGCACTCCTAGGTGACAAAACCAGTGTTCCTTGGCAACATAACCAGTGTTCCTATGTGACATAACCAGTGTTCCTTGGCAACATAACCAGAGTTCCTAGGTGACATAACTAGTGTTCCTAGGTGACATAACCAGCGTTCCTAGGTGACATAAACAGCATTCCTATCTGACACAATGAGTGTTCCAAGGTTAGTAGACAAATTCACCTTCTCTTTCATATGTTTGTAATTTCTTATTAATGTATAATTTATGAACCAATATCTTAACTAACAAATAAGAAGTTCAAATAATAATTCTGGGAAAATAACAAGAACAAATGAAAGCATTTTATGATTTTTTAAAATCATAAAAAACAATAATCACACTCAATGAACAGATCATACAATCGTTCAAATGCTTCAGCCCATACATGTACACACTAATGTACATGTCCCTATAATACCTTCTACAGTTCTCAATCATACATTATTTTCAAATAAGGCCAAAACAATACAGTCGTTCTGGTAACCCTACCTACCCTATTTGTTTTGCCCCTACCCTGAAAATTGCCTCAGATTGTTGATTTTCTAGTGCATGAAACCAATTAAATAATTTAAAAGAATTTTTTTCCTACCTACCTATCCTAATTTTTTCAGCATATTACCACAACCACAGAATAACTTGGTTTTGGCCTAAACTAAGATAATGTACAGAATCTAGCCAGTATCTTGTCAGACCACTGCAGGTAAATCTATCTTGTATCTATAGAGTAAAGAGCTGTTGCTTTTTATTGTACCAACATAGACCATCATTAACTTAAATAACACTACCGGGGTGTATTACATAAAATGTGTCGTCATATTTCCAAATACATTTGTGCATGTAGTTCAAACCTATAGACATTCCCCACACAGAAACACACATGCATACAAAGTACAAAATGTATTTATTAAGTAGAAAAGCAGTCTAAGATACATGGAAGGGTTGTCCCAGGAATTTAACGTCTACAAACGTTTAACACAAGGCCTTAATAAGGAAGCACAGGTCAAATATGATGAGAATATATTTTATATTAACAGAACATTGCCTTGTGTACTATATAACAGTTGGCGCTCACTACATAACGTCAGTAACTTCACATGCCACTTCTTTTCAAAATAAGTCCTTTGTGTGGTGTGCTACACATATCAGATAGTGAATGATCGTTTTATCCATATCAGAATTATATCATTGGGATAGAGCTAGGGCAGTATGTCCGGATTCCTTGTATCACACAACTTCCTGTTTTTTCCATAGAAGCAGCAGGTCATTGGCCAAATACTGAATTAGGCAGGGATAAAACCAAATGACCACACACTATGACTGTATCCAAAACAATTTTCACTAAAATCAGACAGTAAAAATAAAACGTTCGCAATCTTCTGGGACAGTCCTTGTATAAGGCCATTATTTTAATATTTAGCGATGTATCGATGGCGACTCTATGTATCGATGGCGACTCTATGTATCTATGAAGACTGTATGTTAACTAAAATCTCCAACTTTGATTGTTATACCAACTTCTTTTTTCCTCTTGTTTTGTATCAAGCCGTCTGGATTGTACTTCTTTCGGTCTTCACGCCTGAAGTTAAACATCAGCAACAATGTAAATCACTTAATTTTCACATGATTTTTATTTTATGAACTTATGAATTTTTGGTCAAATGTTAGGAAACAATTTCATTGGTTTTATTTCATTCAATTCTTGATCTCCAAAACACATCAAACAAGTCATTAAGAATTGCAAGCAATACAGAAGTCCCATATCGGTTTTAAGCCAATTTCAATGTTTCTGTTGCAATAGCAACAACAATTTTGTTCGGAATCAAAATAGACTGATGAACGGACGAATATACAACTTATATATTTGTCTTACACTCCATACATACCACTTACATTAGTCTTACACTTCCTACACACAGGTCCGTGAAAAGTGACCTAGCCCACCTATATATGCATATCTAAATATGTAAATATAGACGGTATTGGACACTTTTCATGGACCTGTGTCCCTACATACAACTTACATTTGTCTTTTTTCCTCAATTTCTTGTTGTAGTGCTATCTGTCCACACTCGTCTTGTTCCGTCATGAAGTTATCTAGATTATTGGGATCGTACTGTATATCCTGTAAACACATTATTCTGGACATTCAATTTCCATTTTGTATAAGTATAAGAAATGAGAACTTATATTCCAGCAGTATTATGCTATTATTATCAATTTTTACTGTATTTAAATGCCACATAAATGGGAACTGTCTATTCTACTGACGCATTTTACTGACAACATAGATATAGAGGGATTTTCACTGACGGATTACTGACAAGTTAAACAAAGAAGGATTACTGAAGCGTTGATGATTATTGGGGGCCTGCTGCGCGGTTAAGGTGTGAAAGGGGTTATATACATAGAATATTTATTTATTTATTTGAGTATGATATGAAGTTTATTTGACCAAATAATTTATAATAATTAATAAGAAGTTGAGAAATAAAAATAAGAAAAAATATAGATTTAGTTGTATCAAATATTTTGATGACTTGTAAAATGTATATTTAGTTTGGTTAAATAAAACAGTTGAAATGTATTGAAATGTGTTATGTGTTACGGAATACTCATGAACTTAGCTGTTTTTATTATTTTATGTAACAATACATATTCAATATCAATAAATAATATGGACCATATAGATTGACATACATGTATATTAAAAACATCACAATTACTGACGTTCATAGGAATTTCATTGACGGATTTCACTGACAAGTTGAATGAAGAAAGATCAATGGGGCAGCACTGATTAGCCATAATTGAATTAAAGTGTCATCGTGTTAATAAAGCCTAGCTGTATACAGTAGTTGAGTAATGTTGAAATTAATGCTTCATTATTTGCGGTATAATTTCGTTTGATAACACAACATATCGCACATTGTTATACATTTAATCATCACAAGGTACATGTACATATGTATATAAAATATACATGCTTAATATGAGCGGTCTTAAGCTTTTGGTGAACGCTTTTTGTTACATATTGTACATTGTAACATTTGTTCAAACCAGTTCAAACTATATGTTATTTTATCAACAATAATATTACTAGCAAATTTTAATTCAACTGTTATGTTAATAAAATCATACAAACAACAATACGCATGCATATCAAAACCACTGACAAGAAATCTACTGACGGTATTCACTGACAAGTTGAATAAAGAGGGATCACTGATGCAGAACAAGAAATCTACTGACGGGTTTCACTGACAAGTTGAATAAAGAGGGATCACTGATGCAGAACAATAGCCTAAATTGGATTAAAGAGTCATCTTGTTATCAAAGCCTATTAATAAACAGTAGTTAGTAATGGTTAGTTGTAATAGCGGTACGCTATAGACGAATGATAATAGTTGTAACAAATATGTGCGGTATACTTATGATGAATGTTAATTGGATTAGATTGTCATAAGATTAAAGAAATGCATGTGACAGTTTGCAACGTTATAATTATAGTATGTACGGTATACTTTTGAGGAATGTTGATTACATTAAAATTATTAAGATCATAGTAATGCATACGGCAGTTACCTTTAATAGTAATTAATTAGTTTCAATGGTCAAGTTTATCAGTTTGTTACTTATATTATTAAGAACAATACAATTTAAGTTGTATTAAAACATCTCATTAATGCTAATTTGATTAAATTGTGATAATTTACACTTTATATCCGATTGTAGTTTTTTTAATTGAAATTTATTGTATTTTTACAACACAGACAATGTAGGTGAAGAAAGGGTCACCGGTATTAACACATATGTTGTATTATTTAAATGAAACTTTTTTCAACAGTGAAAATTGACCTCACGACAATATCTGAGATTTAATGAATTATTGCTAAAGTCCCAAACACAGGTTAACCGAAGTCTCAATCTTGCTGCGAGGTCAATTTCTAGAAATAGAACAACTTGGATTGACAGTACAATCGATTTAATATATCATGTTAAATGTCCATGAAATGACTTGATAATATAAATATAGTTGCAAAAACATTTTTATCAGTTTAGGACGAATGATTCTGTTCAGATTCTTACTCCTAAACTCTTGGTTAAACTCTTACTGTATAAATCTCACTACTATTAATAAATTGGTTTCATCCACAACTATTGTAACTTTGTTTTTGTAAAGACATAGTAAGTTTCACACTGATATTTTTATTAGTACGACCGTAAATACATGGTTATCATAGTATACCTTCACGCCGATAGTGTCCCCGTCACGTATGCTGAAAGGGGCTAGCTTGATGTTGTTCTTCCATTGCCCCTTTTTCTTCCCCTTCTTATTCCCAGGCTACAAATAGAGGGAGATGAAGTAGGTAAGAGAGATTCCAAATGACATAGGCTCTAGACTGGTACTTACTTTATAGTTAATATTTTACGATAAGCTTTTCTGACAAAATATTTCATTTTACTACAGTTAAGTAATTTATCACATAAATACTGTGATATTCCATGTGAGAACAAATGACAGAACAATGTTCTCCAACACGTGTGATAACAAATACGTGACGTCACCAGCTTTTTGCTGCGAAAACGAAATGTCGCCGGCTTAAATATGTTATTATTGACGTTGTATTGACTCAGTAACTATGGTAATGTGATAAAAAGAATCTGTCATTCGCCAAAGGCTCGCTTAATAACCTGCGTTTTCTAGACTAGTTTAAGAAATGTTGATCTCCAAAGACAACTCATGACGGATCCTATATGTCTTAGTCAGAAAATAAAAATTGAAAATGATTTTTTATCCCTTATGATATCCACTCAAAGGGAAAGCAGTATACTTACATTATCAGGTTTATCTATGACCATCCATTCATATCGTTGAGGGAAATGTTTGGCTATACATAAATGTTCAGTTTCTATATATAGCATCTTAGAGACGGCCTGTTTCAAGCTGTGTATTGTTGCACCATTAGCTGTGTTCCATACAAGTTCTATAGATTGACTGTACTGTTTCGTGTCTGGAATTCTTTGACAAACTTCTAAAACTATTTGGTCATTCCTGAAACAAATAAAACAAAAAGTAAGCTCTTATGATCATAAAATTTTGCATGAACACCATTCTGTAGTGTGTTTAAAATGCATCAACCTCATTAGAATATCTTAATCTGAAGAACGACTGTAAATGGTGAACTGACTATACAATCATGTTTGACCACCTCGCTTATCATCCAATTCACAATGCTTAAAAACCCCTCTTTGCCGAGGGGCCACATTTCAAAAGGACCATAAAATGGATTCTTATTCAACCCATCTACTTATCATATACCCATAATAATAGTACACCAATTAGTGACGTACCTTAACATTTCTTCCTCAGGCATTATCTGCAGAGCTATCACACTGTTAGAGGTCAAGTTTAGTCGTCTGAAAAAAGATTAGATTGCAGGGCTTTCACTAGGTTTCAAACCCAAGAGTCATGACTCTTGACCCCTAATTTCCAAGAGTCAAAATGAAATATATTTTTTAGCGTAAAAGATGTGCACTGATGAGATTTGAAATTTCATTTAGGCCTTTGGATTATCGTTTTAAGTCGCCGCTTTCACGGATCGACAATTTGTGACTGACTTTAATTACTCGTCAGTCGTAACATAATCAACGCACACGTGCGCATGTAAGCATATTAATTTGATAATTTAGTACCAAGTTTTATCCAATTAAATCCATTTGGAGGCGGGGTTTAATTTTGACAGCCTTTTTTGATCAATTATATATTGTTTCTACAAGCGCAGTAGGTGGCACTCGATAACCAGCTAAGTGGCGGATTATACGACGATGGTTGGTCTGTCGGCTTGTCTGATGTCTAAATGACACGCGCGCACAGTTAGTTGAGATTCCCTGAAGTCAGGAAATACGCTCGAGGCAATAATAAAGCATTTGCCATATGAAATTCTGATTTTTGAACATTTGGATGACGCACGGGCCAATTTTATCGAGGGTCAAGATGACGCACGACATAGAATTTCTGAGCGTCAAAATTGGGTCATTTTCGAAATTCGTGCGTCAAAACCCGTAGTCCCGGGTCAAATGAAAGCCCTGAGATTGTCAATTAAAAACAAATTATTCATGTATTTGCAGAGTTATGTACCATTGGTATAATAGATGAGAACTCTTTCAATGGTACATGAAGAACAACAACATATGTTTGTCTTCGCATGACAAGATTTAAACATTGTGCTTAAAAGTGTACAGTACATGTAGGTTTAACATCACTTCTAGTTTAAGGTCGAAAAGATTTCATACTGAACACAATAAAAGATAAACTTAACAGATTTAATCTCTGAACATTTCAACAAGATCACTTTGAAATGTTTCAAAACATTCTACAAGCTTCCTCTAATGTTCACCAAACTTCTGACGATTGAATATTTGTACAGGCCCGTCAGTAATACTGACGAACCGCTAAAAATCCACGTCTGCAAAGGGTTGAGTTTCTGCCCTAAGCTGACGTATAAAAGTTGCATGTAAAATGTTTTGAAGGGTATATATGTCACTCGTTATTTTCTAATTTTCTACTATTATAGCAATTGATATGGTCAACATATATCAATAAATATGTTAAAAAGACACTTAAATTCCACTAAAATACGCATTTTCAGTATAAATCTACAGGATTTACAATGATAATTCCTGAAAAGATAAATTTTTATTAAAGGGAGGTAATCAATCAATGACAAACAAATTCATTTTTAATTTTGTAAGAGTTACTCCCCTTGTAAATGTGAAATCATTTAATTATTGTTAATTTTGTCACAATTTGCTCAACAAATAAATCATGGACAGTCTACATGGGTAGTAAACATATTTTGGAAATTAGAAAGTGAATGTCATACTTTAACGTTTGGTTATTATCTCGGAGAACTGTCGTTAATCTGTCCTTTTCTTTTAATCGAAGTCTCATGAAATCAACAGATGGAATAGGTAATTCCCCAATCAATGTCATAATCTGTTCTTTTAGATCAGTCAATGAAGACTCGCGTGATATTTCAATGCTTCCCACGTTAACAGGGTGCTGTTCCGAGTTAACCTCCCCTGTTCTAACAGGTGAACCAGGATCATTGTAGTAATTCCCTGAAAGTTAAAACCAGATCTTCTAAAACCAGACTATATATACTAGTAAACCATCTTACTGTAAGATTAAAAGTACACATTATCCACATAATTTCTAATCAAACAAATCAGGGTCAAGCGAAAACAGTTCAGGAAAATTAAATTAACCGTTCTAAACAAACACTTATTTTTACACGCCTTTATGATTCATAATGAACTGCACTTCTTTTTCATCTAGTAAAGTTAAAGATAAGTATAAAGTATCATGTATACAAACACCAAAGTATAAAGACACAGAAATTGAGCCTAGAATTGCGGTATAAAGACACAGAAAGAGAGGCTACAATCAAGGTATAAAAACATAGAAAGTGAGGCTAGAATCTTACCGAAGAAGTTGGTAACCCATGACAACAGTCCACCTTCTTGTTGGTTCCCAGCTCGTACACTTTCAGGAGTGGAATGGAGCCAAACAGGTAGTTGGATGAAACCCTAAAAACAAAAATAACTGCACTAGTTATAACTTTCTTGCAAATTTCGCACAAGTTCTATAAAAACTTTTGCTAATCTCAACAATTTATTAGTTACATGTACATTTGTTGGCCATCAATTCACCAAAAAATATTTCCTGGACTGTATCCTAACCAGTACAAACTGACCCTTCCACAAGTAACCAGAAACTTCTCCATATATCAAGGAAGTTTGATATTTTTGCCCAATTTTCATGGAAGGGTATGACCTGCTGGGACTGGATATTAAACCCTGATCGCTAGGGTTCAAATACAGCACACTTACCACAGGACCTTTGCTGTAGGTACACCTTTATTAAGGTTAGATAGAAGGTATGATATAAAGGAAATATCCTATGATCGTGTATAAAACAAGAACTGGTACCTTAGGTGGTAATCTGCCCCTGACTAACAACAGAACGTCCCCTTCTTTCACCAGACATTTATCTAGAGTAGCATCCACGTCATCTAGTATATCAGCAGCCTCTCCACACCAGTTAGTCTTCCGTAAGTACCAGTCACCCTCTGTAGGCGCAAATGTGTTAAGTTTAGTCAAATAACATTATGTGATTACGGAAGATATGTCATACGAAAAATGTGGACAATAGACAGAGAGATGTACGATGAGTGATCACACTGTTTGCTCAGTTAAACTTACAATGGCTAACAATAAATATTTTAGGTTGATTTAGGTTGATTGTGAAACAAGTTTTCCAATCTTATACCAATCATTCTCAACAACTCATTCTTGATGTTATCCATTAAAACAAGGGTACGAGAGAAGCCAGCTTTCATTTTTGAGAAATGTTTCATTACAGTAGAAACAACCTTATAATAAAATCCCAGGGACAATGAAATTTATTTCCCTATATCCAAATTTTCTATAACTGCACTTTATATTTTGTTTGTACAATCGGTAATACCGTATAGCGGGTTATTTCTGCGTGAAGAAAATTTTGCGATTTGTGCCTTAAATGGGTAGGTATTATTTCTGCGGTTTTTATTTCTGCGACCTACCAGAAAATCGGTAATTAATTTCTGCGGGTCTCAGAAACAGGAAGAAATTTCTGCGAATGGTAAATAGCGACAATATCTACTACGGCATGATCAACAACATGATAACACTGCTTGACTGTATGATTTAGATTTTATTGTTAATTTTATACAGAATTCAGCTTTTTTCATTTAGGAACATCAGAACAGAACATTTTCAGCAGTACATGTACTACCGATAAACTAACTCAATTCATTTAACGGCATATTATCCTCAACCCAATCTATTATCCCCGCGCCCCTAAAACCACATATGATGATGTCTGGCTGTGCTCGAATATCAGTACAAACTACAGTGCTGCAAACTGAACCAGTTGTCAAACTTACATCAACGTGTATTGAGGGTCAATACCGATATAACACATACCATTCATTAATTATTAAACAAACAAGCAAACAAAGACAGTCGATCACTGTATACGTGTGAAAAATATGACAGTAACAAAACACTAGAAAGATATAGATTAAAGGTGTACCAGTATATTGAAGCAAAATATGGAAGTTAAATTTTGCGAACAAAATTTTTATGGATGTTTAATTTTGTGGAATTTAATTTTACGGGACAGCCTCAAACCACAAAAAACGCAGAAATAAAAAATCGCAGAAATTACCCGCTATACGGTACTCACTATAATTAACTGATTATATACTGATATCTATTGATTCAGGACTATGTGAACATGGTTTTCAGTAAGGCAATTTATTGCAATGGTTAACAAAGGGAAAATAATTGACTACAATAACTACTTAACTAGAGTACTATTTCCTAGGACCAGAATTAAAGTTCTTGACTCAATCCTAGTATCAACAAATCCATACCTTTGATATTTGCTCTTTCTAGTATACACTGTAAGCAGAAGTTGACTGTACATGCACGATTCACTATAACTTCACTGTAGTCAGGTCCTGATGAGCTTGACTCACATGTGAATGATAGAGTAATCTGTAAAATATAAACATCTACCAGTATATCATTCTATTTTCAACATGCCTTACTGGATATGTCAAACAAAGTCAGACATTCGGACAGACAAAGGATAAATCAGGATAAATCATCTTTTGCATTTTTTCGGTAGTATACAGCAGCAAGTTGTCTTGTATCTGTTGAGTGTTGTTTGTGGGTTATCTTAGTTATGTGTGGTCGTCCTTTTGGTCAGATCTTGTCTTTTGGCTCTTTCCCTGGATGTGTTTGACTGACTGAGGCGGCAGGCTGTCACAGTGGGATATACTGTTTATGTAGTTGTTCAGCATTTCTTGATCTACTGTTTCTGATGAGTGCTGCCTTCCTTGTCTGATTATGTTTTATCACATAAATACTGTGATATTCCATGTGAGAACAAATGACGGAACACTGTTCTCCAACACGTGTGATAACAAATGCATGACGTCACCAGCTTTACGGCGCGAAAATGTAACGTCGTCTGCTTAAATTCGTTATTTCTGACATTGCTTTGACTCGGTTACTACGGTAATGTGTTGTCTTTGTGATCAACATTTCTTAAACTCGTCACGAAAACAAATAACCTATGTTTTCTAGACTTGTGTAAGAAATGTTGATCTCTAAAGACAACTCATGACGGATCCTATATATCTGTTTGGAATTTTATTATCAACCAGTACTAACTTGTTCAACCTCAAGTAACCGACAACTTCTCCACATGTGGAGGAGGTAACCCACAACTTCTCCACATGTGGAGGTAACCGACAACTTCTCCACATGTGGAGGTAACCGACAACTTCTCCACATGTGGAGGAATTTGGAGGACATGACTGTAGCCAATATCCATGAAGAACATAACCTGCTCAACCTGGTTATCCAACCAGGATACA
Organism: Spisula solida; assembly: GCA_947247005.1. Lineage (NCBI taxonomy): Eukaryota > Metazoa > Mollusca > Bivalvia > Venerida > Mactridae > Spisula > Spisula solida. The sequence continues at coordinate 16,284,883 of OX365958.1, forward strand.
CTCTAGTAACCAAAGTTGCCAGATCAAATCCTGAGTTTTGAACTGTAACACTGTTATACTGTAACAATCACAAAAATATAACATCCGGAAGATTATCATCTTTATAGATTTTACTCCACTTGAGTTACATTGTATATGCATGATACATACTTACCTCATCAGACTTTGGAGAAGGACCAGGTTCTAATACCAGGCGACTACCTTGTGTAATACCAGCATCAAACACAGACAATTCTTCATGAACTAAAACACAACATGAACAGTAAACACATCAATTCTCTGCCGATACATTTGTAGTAAAAAATGACATACATATATTAATCAGAGTGTTAACATTAACTATTTCGTCATTTCAGCTACAGAAGTAAATATTGATCTATAACCTTTCATTATTACCTTGAACTTTAAACAAGATGTGCTGATTTTGTCAGGATAAATACCTGTGCCAAGTTCTTTCAAAATCTTTCATATGAATACATGATGAAATTACAACCCAGACAAAATTGGACTGATGCATGCACCGGTACACCTGACTATACCACAATACCATTGACTCTGTTCAGCTTAACAGAAGCACCTTTGCCAAAGAAGAATATCTATCAACACAGTCACAAAATTTGACTATTAGCACACATCCCTACCCCAAACTTTTTCAAACATAGTTCTATTGTTAAAATTCAGCTTATGAAATTTCAAATGACCATGACTAAGTCAATACTTTCAGACAGAAGATGAATTTTGAATTTTTGCATCAAATAACTTTTATTTTGAGCAGAAAAGTTCATTCTTTCTATTGCAGCAAATCCGGATTGATCCGGAACTGTAGGAACCCTGTAACAATATAACACAAGTTTTTATACCTGGATGTCTTAAACCTAGTGAGTCATGATCTATCCTGATACGTCCACCATCTTGTATAGTCTCTAAACCAAACTTTGTCATTGCTATGAATTTCAACTCGGACACTGTCTATAAAATACAGAAATTAATCCCAACATCAAAGATAAGCAAATAAACAATAATATTTATTTATTGAGGTTAGATATGTCGCAATAATATGAGTTGGGTTATAAAGCTAAGAAGTTACCCAAGGACTTTCCATATAAATTTTTAATACTAATTCTATTATATAATTTTGAAAAAGTTTTGACAGCTCAAATAACAAGTACAACAAGACGGTGTTCAATAAACGCTTATGCCCCCATGGAAGCCTTGTACATAAAAAAGCTAAGTCAATCAAGGGCCATAATTCTGTTAAAATGTTGGATAGTGTGACATGGCTTGGACAATATAAGGGCCTTATGATGGTAAACAAGAATGCCAAGTTTGAAAGTAATGCCTTGATGGACTGAATGTAAGACAAAACGGTCAATTTAGGTTAACCAAGAATTTGATGCGTAATAAGTCTCAAATTAGGTCAAAATGAGGTTAGGTATTATAGGCTTGTGGAGAGTGTTCAAATACAACATCCATGCAAGTATGAAAGCTTTGTAAAGACTTGAAAGAATTCTGTATGTTGGAAGAATGCGGTATATTTAACTAACTATAGTTCTAATGAGGAAGAATACGGTATATTTAACTAACTATTGTTCTAATGAGGAAGAATACGGTATATTTAACTAACTATTGTTCTAATGAGGAAGAATATGGTATATTTAACTAAATATTGTTCTAATGAGGAAGAATACGGTATATTTAACTAACTATTGTTCTAATGAGGAAGAATACGGTATATTTAACTAACTATTGTTCTAATGAGGAAGAATACGGTATATTTAACTAAATATTGTTCTAATGAGGAAGAATACGGTATATTTAACTAACTATTGTTCTAATGAGGAAGAATACGGTATGTGTAACTAACTATTGTTCTAATGAGGAAGAATACAGTATATTTAACTAACTATTGTTCTAATGAGGAAGAATACATTATATTTAACTAAATATTGTTCTAATGAGGAAGAATACGGTATGTGTAACTAACTATAGTTCTAATGAGGAAGAATACAGTATATTTAACTAACTATTGTTCTAATGAGGAAGAATACGGTATATTTAACTAACTATTGTTCTAATGAGGAAGAATACGGTATATTTAACTAACTATTGTTCTAATGAGGAAGAATACGGTATGTGTAACTAACTACTGTTCTAATGAGGAAGAATGCGGTATATTTAACTAACTATTGTTCTAATGAGGAAGAATGCGGTATATTTAACTAACTATTGTTCTAATGAGGAAGAATACGGTATATTTAACTAACTATTGTTCTAATGAGGAAGAATACTGTATGTGTAACTAACTGTAGTTCTAATGAGGAAGAATTCGGTATATTTAACTAACTATTGTTCTAATGAGGAAGAATACGGTATATTTAACTTACTATGATTCTAATGAGGAAGAATACGGTATATTTAACTAAATATTGTTCTAATGAGGAAGAATACGGTATGTGTAACTAACTATAGTTCTAATGAGGAAGAATACGGTATATTTAACTAACTATTGTTCTAATGAGGAAGAATACGGTATATTTAACTAACTATTGTTCTAATGAGGAAGAATACGGTATATTTAACTAACTATTGTTCTAATGAGGAAGAATACGGTATATTTAACTAACTATTGTTCTAATGAGGAAGAATACGGTATGTGTAACTAACTATTGTTCTAATGAGGAAGAATGCGGTATATTTAACTAACTATTGTTCTAATGAGGAAGAATGCGGTATATTTAACTAACTATTGTTCTAATGAGGAAGAATACGGTATATTTAACTAACTATTGTTCTAATGAGGAAGAATACTGTATGTGTAACTAACTATAGTTCTAATGAGGAAGAATACGGTATATTTAACTAACTATTGTTCTAATGAGGAAGAATACGGTATATTTAACTTACTATGATTCTAATGAGGAAGAATGCGGTATATTTAACTAACTATTGTTCTAATGAGGAAGAATACGGTATGTGTAACTAACTATTGTTCTAATGAGGAAGAATGCGGTATATTTAACTAACTATTGTTCTAATGAGGAAGAATGCGGTATATTTAACTAACTATTGTTCTAATGAGGAAGAATGCGGTATATTTAACTAACTATAGTTCTAATGAGGAAGAATGCGGTATATTTAACTAACTATTGTTCTAATGAGGAAGAATACAGTATATTTAACTAACTATTGTTCTAATGAGGAAGAATACGGTATATTTAACTAACTATAGTTCTAATGAGGAAGAATGCGGAATATTTAACTTACTATGATTCTAATGAGGAAGAATACGGTATATTTAACTAACTATAGTTCTAATGAGGAAGAATGCGGTATATTTAACTAACTATAGTTCTAATGAGGAAGAATGCAGTATATTTAACTTACTATAGTTCTAATGAGGAAGAATGCGGTATATTTAACTTACTATGATTCTAATGAGGAAGAATACGGTATATTTAACTAACTATTGTTCTAATGAGGAAGACTGCGGTATATTTAACTAAATATTGTTCTAATGAGGAAGTATACGGTATATTTAACTAACTATTGTTCTAATGAGGAACAATGCGGTATATTTAACTAACTATTGTTCTAATGAGGAAGAATACGGTATATTTAACTAACTATAGTTCTAATGAGGAAGAATACGGTATATTTAACTAACTATAATTCTAATGAGGAAGAATGCAGTATATTTAACTAAATATTGTTCTAATGAGGAAGAATACGGTATATTTAACTAACTATTGTTCTAATGAGGAAGAATACGGTATGTGTAACTAACTATTGTTCTAATGAGGAAGAATGCGGTATATTTAACTAACTATTGTTCTAATGAGGAAGAATGCGGTATATTTAACTAAGTATTGTTCTAATGAGGAAGAATGCGGTATATTTAACTAACTATTGTTCTAATGAGGAAGAATACGGTATATTTAACTAACTATTGTTCTAATGAGGAAGAATACGGTATATTTAACTAACTATTGTTCTAATGAGGAAGAATACGGTATGTGTAACTAACTATTGTTCTAATGAGGAAGAATGCGGTATATTTTACTAACTATTGTTCTAATGAGGAAGAATGTGGTATATTTAACTAACTATTGTTCTAATGAGGAAGAATGCGGTATATTTAACTAACTATAGTTCTAATGAGGAAGAATGCGGTATATTTAACTAACTATTGTTCTAATGAGGAAGAATACGGTATATTTAACTAACTATTGTTCTAATGAGGAAGAATACGGTATATTTAACTAACTATTGTTCTAATGAGGAAGAATACGGTATATTTAACTAACTATTGTTCTAATGAGGAAGAATACGGTATGTGTAACTAACTATTGTTCTAATGAGGAAGAATGCGGTATATTTTACTAACTATTGTTCTAATGAGGAAGAATGTGGTATATTTAACTAACTATTGTTCTAATGAGGAAGAATGCGGTATATTTAACTAACTATAGTTCTAATGAGGAAGAATGCGGTATATTTAACTAACTATTGTTCTAATGAGGAAGAATGCGGTATATTTAACTTACTATGATTCTAATGAGGAAGAATACGGTATATTTAACTAACTATTGTTCTAATGAGGAAGAATGCGGTATATTTAACTAACTATAGTTCAAATGAGGAAGAATGCAGTATATTTAACTAACTATAGTTCTAATGAGGAAGAATGCGGTATATTTAACTTACTATGATTCTAATGAGGAAGAATACGGTATATTTAATTAACTATTGTTCTAATGAGGAAGAATGCAGTATATTTAACTAAATATTGTTCTAATGAGGAAGAATACGGTATATTTAACTAACTGTAGTTCTAATGAGGGAGAATACGGTATATTTAACTAACTATAGTTCTAATGAGGAAGAATGCAGTATATTTAACTAACTATAGTTCTAATGACGAAGAATACAGTATATTTAACTAACTATAGTTCTAATGAGGAAGAATACGGTATATTTAACTAACTATTGTTCTAATGAGGAAGAATACGGTATATTTAACTAACTATTGTTCTAATGAGGAAGAATACGGTATGTGTAACTAACTGTAGTTCTAATGAGGAAGAATGCGGTATATATTTAACTTACTATAGTTCTATCCACCTCAGTCTTGATGGTTGAATATTCCCCGATATTGTTCTGTAAGTTATCACATCTGTTCTCAACTTGAACCATGAATTTAGTACTATATATTGTACTGGATACACTCTCATTAGATATCGCAGCCCTGTAATTCATAACAAGTATACTGTATCAATTACTGTTATATCTGTTGAAAGGTAACATTAATACATTCAGGTCGACACATATCAAGTAAGCTTGACCCAAAACATAATATGGTATACTGAACACTTTCTACTATGAAAAGTTAAATTAATAAGTCAATAAGAGCATACATGTACATGATCAAAAGAACAGTAAAACTTCTATATATCGTTGAAAACCAGTCATATAACCCTACACTATTGGTGTAATCACAATGACAACAGTACAAGCCTGTCTATGAACTAATAAACCTGCACTCCAACTTGTAATATACTGAATAAGTGGTTATGTTAGTCACATGGAAATATTGAAAATTTCGCTAATCATTTATCTAGCATAATTTTTTGCAAACATAGAACTTTACTATATTTTACAAATTGCTAAGATTTCCGTACATCAAATATTACAAATTCAGAATTCAAAACATTTCGACCTGCAGAAATATGCGCTTATACACTGACTATTGACCTCAACATAAAATGAACTTATATCAGTCATCACTAGCAAATCAACAAAGTTTTATTACCCATGTTCAGTTGTATCCTCAGCTAGTAGCTGGTCGCCGTCACTGAGTTTGAGTTCTAGAAGAGTTGAGGATTCATCTATTACAGATATAGGCACCATCCGTACTTCAGTATCTAAAAGTATACTAGTTCAGGTGAAACAAGACCGTCTTCAATAAAAGCTTATGTCCTGGTAGAAGCCTTGTCCATAAAAACTAGCTGAGTCAATTAAGGGCCATTGTTCTGTTGAAATGATGGATAGTCATGCTTCCCAACCTTTTTCGACTCTCAAGAGGGGTTTTCATGATTTGTAAGTGGGAGATTTGGAGTCTAAGTTGGAGGTTTTTCGCGGCACTATTTTCTGCTGCATGCTGTACAATTCATAGTGTTACATGGCTTAGACAATGTAAGGTGTTTATGATGGTAAACAAGTAAGAATAGTTTGAAAGCACTGCCTTGATGGACTTCAAAAATATTTTAGTTTCAACAACTTGAAAGTTTTGGTTAACATTTAACGGACGGACAATCACTATATGCCTACTGCATCAGTAGATACCAGGGCATAAAAAGTCCTTGTTATTTCCTCCTCGATAAACAAGAACTGAGCCTCATCTGTTATTATTCTGCACTGACCAATAATCAAACATTTGTGAAAAACATGTCTATTTCACCACTACAATGAACAAATCACTTTTTGGTTAAAAATTCAAATTTCTCATGATAGGCACAAAATTGTTAGCCAAACAATTACCACCCTGGGCACATCTTATCTTATCACAGTGACATATTTTCAACTTTTCATTATAATACCCTCAATATCCTCTTGTTTGTACCAAAATATTCCAGTCCATATTGTAATATACAATGTAAATTTAATAAAGCAAATAATTAGATAGTTTAACTTAACTAAACAAAATAAAAATTGACTCGCAAGGAAGTACAGTGCAACCTCTTCTCAGTGGCCCTCTGTAGAGCAACAAGCTCTGTGTAACAACACCTTCAAAATTGCCCTAAGTCAGTATTTACTATAAATTTACTCTCTGTAGAACAACAACCTCTAAACAATGACCAATAATTGCAACACCCAAAGGGTGTTGCTCTACAGACGTTGTACTGTAATGCTATCATAAACATTTTTTTCTAAGATATGTTAAAGCAAAACTGCTTAATAATTTGAATAAATAATTAGCATACTTTGTTAAAGGCAAAAAAATACGAAAGCTAACAGAATGCATGTATTATTTACCCACACCATATCATACAAGGAGCAATCTTACCTTTACCAAACACTCTCTTCAAGCAGAGATGTTCAGCTTTGATTCTAATTATATCACAAATAATGACCTTCATCTCGATCAAGGTCAAGGACTTGGAGTAACCTTGACTGAACTGAAGACCATCACCATATATCACAGTTACATAGACTGGTTCACAGTCTATACCAACAGGTACAATCTCGTCGTCTACCTAGAAATGTAAACCAGTCAAATCAAACACAGTTACATAGACTGGTTCACAGTCTATACCAACAGGCACAATCTCGTCGTCTACCTAGAAATGTACACCAGTCAAGTCAAACACAGTTACATAGACTGGTTCACAGTCTATACCAACAGGCACAATCTCGTCGTCTACCTAGAAATGTACACCAGTCAAGTCAAACACAGTTACATAGACTGATTCACAGTCTATACCAACAGGCACAATCTCGTCGTCTACCTAGAAATGTACACCAGTCAAGTCAAACACAGTTACATAGACTGGTTCACAGTCTATACCAACAGGTACAATATCATTGTTGACAAAGAAATGTAAACCAGTCAAATCAAATGTAGCATTACTAGCTTTCACTAGGTACTACAATGTCTTTGTTTTCTCATATTCATGTAAAACAGGCTAGTTCCAAAATAATTTAAGTATGACGTGTAACTAAGTAAATTGTCTGTTAAAGTAGATCTGAATATGTCTTACATTGAACTGGCACTTTTATTCCCTGTACCTTTACGTTCATTTAAACATTGACGCCGTTTTTTGGTTGGACGATATATTTTCCAATAACAATTATGATTCACAATTTTCTCACATGATGAGGCCAACCAATCAATATAAATAAATATCTAAAAAGTTTTTTTACATAAAAACGTATGTCTCCCACAAAGGGCCATAACTCTAGCAAAAACAATTAGGTCTAAAATCCCTGACAATATGCACAACTAGACTTGGTACCAAATATTTGACGTTTCATTGAAATCAGACCAGTGGTTAAGGAGAACAAGTGCACACAAATTTTATAACATCCAGATGCACAGCTGAAAATCAACATGTCTCTGCCACTACGTGCGAGAGACATAATAAATGAAGGCAAATAATATACTTACAGTGTTTCCATTCCATACAAACAGTTTAGACCCATCGTATATATCAAAATGCTTCACTAACAAATCTTGCGTCTCTAAAAACATATGTACAGGAAATAATATAAATGTACAGTTAGGTTTTTGTTAACTCAATTTTCCCAACGGAACAAATTCCCAACAATTCAGTCATAACAACCCAGAAATATAGGAATAATTTTGATGATTAGCGAAAAAAAATTCCAACAAACAAACTTTATTAGGTTATTGTCCATAAGCGTTCTCCATGAAAAATAAATGGAACAAAATATGTACACAGAAGATACTAATAAGTACTAATAAGTTAGGAATACACCCCCCTCCAAATAATCTATCAACACCTATAAACTAAACCATGGTGGTAAATACTTGTACCGATACTTACTGTAAACCAACTTCATTTAGCATACACAAATTTTTGCGATTATCCGATTGCCGGCATATGCATGGCTACAAATGTTGGCGTTTTAAGTCTACCATAAACGAGACACGTTCATGTTTTTCAAGTTTTTAACATCTTCATGGATATTTAATTTCGCGAATTCATACCACTCATGAATTCCGCGAACTTAAATTGTGCGAAACAATTTGTTGGTTTACAGTAGCATTGGGGATAAAATTTCATTCCTGACAGAGTTTCAAACAAGTAAACTAATATGCAATTGACATTACGCCAGGAGAGATCGAACCTTCTTATTGTTAGTCAAAGTTGTTTGATGAAGGCCTTCAAGCTAATCCATTGGACCATGTGATTATAATTTACCTTTAAAATGGATTAAATGGTAATTGATTGACAACTTAGTTAATGTTAATATTTCCAGCCTGATTTTGACAGCTTTTTAAATGTAACTCTATGACATGGTCAGTGTTATACTAAACAACACCAATCTTACCTTGTATATTGTCATATATATGACCTCCAGATGGCAAGTCCTTGTATTTTGACAACACAAATCCATCACAGGGGAGATAGTCCATACCCAACTAAAACAAGAAACATGGACATTCCATCAAAAGTAATTTTCAAACAAGGGTGATAACTCTGCTAAAAACCATGAACAGTCAGCATAATCTATACCTCTTCAACCAACCATGAACCGTCAGCATAATCTATACCTCTTCAACCAACCATGAAAAGTCAGCATAATCAATACCTCTTCAACCAACCATGAAAAGTCAGCATAATCTATACCTCTTCAACCAACCATGAACAGTCAGCATAATCAATACCTCTTCAACCAACCATGAACAGTCAGCATAATCTATACCTCTTCAACCCACCATGAACAGTCAGCATAATCAATACCTCTTCAACCCACCATGAACAGTCAGCATAATCTATACCTCTTCAACCCACCATGAACAGTCAGCATAATCTATACCTCTTCAACCAACCATGAACAGTCAGCATAATCTATACCTCTTCACTAACTACGCTGCCAAATCATTCATTGAGAAAAAATCATTTGATTCAGATGTGAAACATTCTGTTTGTTCGTTTATTCAGGCTTAACGCTGTTAATCAACAACTTTTCACTTATATACAGCAGCTGTTCACCTAACCAGTTTTCATGGACTGAATCCTAACTTTCACTTCCACAAGGAACCAGTGACTTCTTCAAATGTGGAGAAAATTCCACATTGTACACTTGACGAATGTTCTAAGTACACACTTTTAGAACTAGAATAAATCAGGAACTAATTATCTAAACTCACTAAAACTGTATAGATATCACATGTGGGTGATTGTCTTTAATACAGAAGAAGAAAAATCAAGATCTACGTAAAAATCATTGATACGTGACGAAAATGATAAAATTACATTTTTCTCGTGCACACATCTCAAATATGTGTAAATTTGTTCAAAGCATTTAATACACGAACAACGTTCGACCCTCAAACATAAAGCCATAAAATTATTTTGTATTATATGACGTAAATGACGATTGAGGAGTGCGCAAGTGCGATAGGAATGCTTGAAACCGGCATTTCAATAAGACGGATAAGATTTAATCCATTAATTGTCTGTTTTGGGGTTCTTAACTCATACACATAATTATTATTACGGTAGCTGCATTGAATTCACGAAAAAAATGCATGTTTATATTGACTCTATGAAAAATTGAGACGTCGCATGACGTCATTTATATTTAGTCGTTGAATGCGTCAAAACATGATTATGACAACATCTGACTGATAGTTGTATCACGTTAAGATCGTGAAATAAGGTGGAATCATTGAATTGAACAGAATATGTCCATTCATTTGTATGGAGCAATTTGAGTTTGAGCATGGATGTAACTTTCAATAGGCATTTATCATCCGAATTACTACTACAGTTTAACAAAACTCACTTTTTTCTATCAATCATGTCTTTTGTAAGATACAAACACATTCTAATTAATGGACTTTGATTTTAATGCAATTTTTTAATTAGGTTGCACGATGGTATGGCCGCCTTGTAGCCCGGACCTAAATCCGATAGAATACGTCTACGATGAGTTTGGGCGTCGCATCCGAGCACGACGACAACACCAGACCGTATAGGAACTCATAACGCACCCTTTACTTGAACTGAATGCACTCCCATAGCAATTGGTACACATCTGTATCAATTCAAAGCCTCAGAGATGTCAGGCTATCAACAGGGCAGACTGTGGTCATACACGATATTGATGTGCGACTTCGTTGTTTTAAGCAGTGAACTAAATGGTCGTTTTCTAATATGTTGTTATTATGTTTTAGAATGGTAATTAACTCAACGTGATGGAAATAGTTTCCTGATTCCAATGGTATATTCGATTCACGGATAGGTCTAATATTTTTTCAGTTAAATGAAAAATACAAAGTGTGTACTTAGAACATTCGACTAGTGTAGTCAAATTTTCATGGCAGGGTATGCAGAGTTACCAATCCAGCATACTAACCAATGCCACGGCTACGAAAGATTATCTTCTAACAGACAAAGAGTTTTCACAGACTGAAACTGACTGGTGTAAAGTTACTCAGTGTACGTACCTCTATAACTGCCTGATACAGCTCAGCTGTCGTCTTTCTTTGGTCTATAACAACTTGTATCCATTCAGTCATGCCTGTCTTACACTTTAATGCTCCTTCTCTGTACTTGTAACAACGGGAGAAGTGAACTTGTAACGTTAACTTGTTCATTTCACAGTCGTATTCCTCCCTGTACAACAAATTACATAAATACATGTACATTGATCAGTACGACGTTCAAACAGAACTAGAATATATGGGTTTATTGATGGATAAAGCATAACAGACAATAGCCAAGGACAGGCCCAAGTGGAGAGAGATTATTGCAGCCTTATGTCCCACTGGGGACGAAGAGGAATAAGTTAGTAAGTAATTTGTTGTTTTTCTGGTATTCGGTTTTATCCCTGCCTTAATCGGATAAATACCTCTGGCTTCGAGGAAGAGACCGAAAGTTTGTATGAAACAAGGAATTCGGGCGCCAGCCCAGCTCTTTCAGAATAGACTTCTTTGTTCTTTAATATGCCTAGTGTATAGCACTGATACATATGAGAATACCTTTGGGTCTCCCAACAAGTTCATCTCTAGTAGGGTGGGATTTGAACCAGGGACTTCTGGATTGGTAGTCCAGAACACTTACCACTCAGCCATTGTTCCACCCATAGTCAGTAAGTAAAACCTTCATTTAAACTCCAACATATCAAATTTAGTTTTTACAGTTTTGGTTTTACTTCGACAATATTTTGCTTGTATCTTACTACATTAAATTTTAATTTAATTACACAATAATAATGTGGTCTCACTCAGGAAACTCAATTCAAATAGAATACTAGTATTATTATGATAAACAAAATACCTTTCTTGATCTAACAGAGAATTCTCCTTCATGACTTCTGTGATTAAATGTTCTGGCATACAGTATGTCTTATTGCCTATAGCTGTAACACAGAATTATACGATAAACTACAGAATACATGCTAATCTATAAAATACTTTAATAATGCGTTTATTCTAGGACTTCATGAGAAAACAACAAACAGTACAATTGTACCACAGGCCTAAGAAATGATATCACAAAATACAGAGATTTGAATGTAAAGGTTGTTATTTGAAATTATTTTCATCCTACAATCAATCGATTTTAATAATGCAATCATAGAAACATCTGTTAAATATGTATCTATTACTCTGCAAATCTTAACCAAATCGCATCATAAATAGTTGAGAAATGATGACAAAAATAAGACTGCGTTCAATAAACGCTTATGCCCCCTGTGGAAGCCTTGTCCATAAATAAGTCTAAGTCCAAAATTAGGTCAAGGTGAAGGTCAAAATGGGGTTAGGTGATACTGGCGTGTGGAGAGTGTTCATACACAACATCCATGCAAGTATGAAAGCTTTGTAGCAAGCCATATGAATGCTAGAAGAAACGGTCAATTTGGGTTAACCAGGACGGACGAACGGACGGACGAACGGACGGACAGGTGAATCATTATATGCCTCCCCATCTATCGATAGGGGGGCATAAATATAGGTGTTATGTAGGGAGTGTTAGTAAGTGTAAATACCGGCCACAACAACAGATTTAAAAGCATTTACCTTTATTAGGCCTAATTAATGTCTTTCTCCTATACAATAACATGTATGCACTCTCCTTCCCTGAGAATTGTTTCTCAATAGTTTTCTCATAGATAGGATGAACCCTAGAATCATTGAAGTCAAACCAGGCTTGACCACGATATGGCTGATCAGTACCGCTGCTGTAAAAACAAGAGATTGTTCGTTAAAATATTTATACTTATTAAAAGCAGCCACTTCACATTAAGGCAATGTCGTTTGCACATTAACCACCCAGAATATAAATAACATAGAATATACTAGTAGTTTATTTGCATATTTAGTCCTGAAAAGTACTTTTTGAAAAGCAACAATAATAAAATTAAATAAATAGCATGGTGATATATGGTGAAAAAGTATGCGATATGATATTATACCAAATTAGAAAAATCTTTTATATATGTTACATGTGAGACGAATTTAGGCCCTGATTCAACATATCAATAAAGTCTAAACCTAGGTTTATTATATGCATTAAAACATGATGCAATCTGTTTGCCATAACTTGCATAAATACACCATGTATCAATGTGACTACTATATGCAGGGAGCTATTTAATATAGGTGTTAATATAGCTGCTGAGGATTTAATATTAACCTCAGATGGTTGATTCAGAATACAGACGAAATTTCCACTGGGCATAATCTCTAGTCATTTTTGTCAAAGTGGACAAAATCCCCACCATGGAATTTTCAAGATAGACAAAGTCCCCATCATTAATTTTGCTAGATTTTACATAAAATTGATTATTCATCCATGTTTTTTCATGCAAGTCATAACATGAACACAATATAAGGTTGTTTGTGGTAAAACGGGTACTAAGTATAACGACAATGAAAGAACTTTACCTAATACACAGTTGGGATTATGTCCACCTTGAAAAATCCATGATGGGGTTTTTGTCTACCTTACAGAAATAAGCAGTGGGAATTATGTCCAGTGGGATTTTTGTCCTACAGTCGGTTGATTCAATCATGTCAACACTAGTTTAAGTTACCGCCTCCTCAATAGCCTAGTGGTTGAGCGTTTGCTTCGAGTGCTGGAGGTCTAGGGTTCGATCCCTGGCCGCGTCATACCAAAGACGAAATAAAAATGGTACTAGAAATTCCCTTGCTAAATGCTCAGCATAAAATGGAAACTGGCTTCTCTTCTCTCATACCCTCATAGCTATGGATAACACAAGAAGCAGTCACAGACAGCCATGTCCCCCGCCGAAGGGAAAATAATTGTGCCAAAGATTATTGAATACAATCAATTTTTTATAACATAAGTTATGTGAAAGTTTGGTTTCAATCCCAAGAGAAATGTTTGAGATGCACAAAAGATTTTTTACTATATCCAAATTTATTACATACAAAATAAACATAGTCAACAAGAAGCAGTCACACTACATCAAAACCAGGTTAACGGTGACCTTGATCCAACCAGTCCCACTTTCAATCATCCCAATTGTTGTCTTCACAAAAGCTACTTATATAGCAAAATTCATCATGATATCAAATTCCTAACTAATGTTATAGAGCAAAAACAATTTATCTATTTTAAGTAACTGTGACCTTGACCCCCTTCAGCCCACTGTCAATTGCAAGTGACGTCTTCACATAAGCTATAAAAACTACTGCAACTTTCACAATGATATCTCATTCCTAACAAAAGTTATTGAGTGAAAACGTTTTTTCGATTTTTAGTAAGGGTGACCTTGACCCCCACTTTCAATCCCAAGCGAATCTTTACACAAGCTACCTACAAAGATTGCAAGTTTCACCATGTTATCTCAATCCTCACAAAAAAATGAGCATAAATGCTTTTTTCTATTTTTAGTAACGGTGACCTTGACCCCCATCGGCCCCACTTCCCATTGAAAGTTCCGTCTGCAGACAAACTACCTACACAGCAAGTTTCATTGTGATATCTCATCCCAAACTTAAGTTATCCATCAGAAACAAAAACATGAGCATAAATGATTTTTTCTATTTTTAGTAACAGTGACCTTGACCCCCACCAGCCCCACTTCACATTGCAAGTGCCGACTGCACACAAACAACCTACACAGCAAGTTTCATTGTGATATCTCATCCCAAACTTAAGTTATCCATCAGAAACAAATTGTTTTCTCTATACCTTACACATGTATAAAAAGGGCCATAATTCTGTCAAAAAAGGCCGAAATCAAAAACTATGACAAAATGCGCTATTGCATCTCACGAGGGTACATCTGTGAAGGTTTCATCAAGATTCCTTATGAAATGGAGGAGGAGTTGCACACAGAAGAGTTTATCTTTTTTCTATATCCCACAAAGGTACAAAAGAAACAAAGGGCCATAATTCTGTCAAAAATGGCCGAAATGAAAAAGCCCGACGATATGCGCTAGGGAACCTCATAATTGTACTTCTGTAAAAGTTTTGACAAAATTCCTTGAGAAATGCAGGAGGAGTTGCACACAGAAGAGTTTAAATGCAAAAAATCAACAAAGGGCAATAACTCTGTAGAAAATGATCGAATAAAAAGATCCTGACAATATGCGCTGGGGGACATCATAGCAGTTATTCTGTGAAAGTTTCGTCAAAATCCCTTAAGAAATGTAGGAGGAGTTGCACAAAGAAGTTCGTACGGACAGACTGAAGGACGGACGTACTCATGAGACGGTATTTGTGGGGTTTTCTTTTGTTCTTTCTTTTGTTTGGTTGCAACCCACAAGTAGCATTTTGCACCCCACAAGTGACGGAATGAATGGAATCTAAAAATAGCCTATTGTTCCACACCCCACAACTACCGGTGCATTCGTACGGACGGACGGACTGACTCCTACCATTACCATATCCCCTTCGCCTTCGGCGGGGGACAATAAGGAATGAGGTGTCGAGAGTGATTAAAATAAGTTGGAAAAACTTGTTTCACAATCGACCTTAAATAAATTAGTATAAACTAAACTAGTTGGATTACTGGATATATATACAGTAGAACTTCGATGCCTCGAACAGTACTTGCCTCGAACACCCTAGATGCCTCGAACTAGTTCTACGGTCCGGTCAAAATTCCTTCTTTATTCATATGGTAAACAATAGATGACTCGAACAGTATCTAGGTCGAACACTCAAACTGATTGGACGGTCCCTTGCTTATGGTTAACCCGTAGATGAGTCGAACAATACAAGTTTTCGCACCTTTCATTGACTGTTGAAATCTATTGTTCGACCGCGGGTAGTCAGTGACAAGTTGTGATAATTACTGTACCGAACAATTGTTTGTGTTCGACTTCATTGTATTACACGTTTTTAAACATTTATACATTCATTAAATGGTTAATGAAGGCCGTCCAGGAAATTGTAACTTATTTATTTTTAAATAAATCGGAATAAAATAATTTTTCAACGTTTGTCAAAAGAATCTGTTACATTTCCATTTATTGATTTGTAGTTGAACTTGACCCAGGACATAAAGATATTATGTGGCTTGCAGCGTAATTAATTTTTATGATCGTATATAAATATGCTGTTTAACGAGAAACCTTACATGCGTGAACACTCGAAGAGCTTGTAAGAGATAAGTTAGATTTCATGTCAATTCGGTCAAACTATATTGTTTCATTATTGTTATGAATAAAATTACACAAAATTATAGACCTATATAAGTTATACATATAAATAATGCAATATACACACACATTTTGTAAATTTACACGTGCCGACATCAAGTTGGAACTTATACCCATGCATATTCTTGGATACCATAGATGCCTCGAACACCCTAGATGCCTCGAACTATTTTCACGGTCCGAAGGTAGTTCGAGGCATCGAAGTTCTACTGTATATATATATATATAAAAATATACATATATATATATATATATATAAATGTACTCATACATACTTGCAAGTCTTCTGAGTAGTTTTATAATCTCCCTTAGCAGACTTATCACTATCACAATCCTTCTTGCATTTATCACACACACTGGGAGCAGACGATACACCATCATGACCTTGACCAATGTGAGATTTGGAGGTTTTATCACACAAACACTGACTTGTTGATGGATTGGGCTCCAGTGGATTGTCTTTGGCAGCATTAGAGGTATTATATACTTTCAATGAAACATGCTTGTTCACTGGATCAAATATAAACTTGTCATCATATTTGGATAGGAACTGAAATCAAAGAAATACATAGAAGGTTATATATACATCAAGGGTATTAGTGTCCGAGATGACAGACAATGGGCGAGTGTTTTAAATGAATAAACATTTCAACCAAAATTTCAATGGGTCATTCATGGTTCATGTTCATACATTTCAAGTCATGGCCAATATTCATGGATCTACCTTATGCATGGTCAATAAACATCGATCACTCATAGTCAATGTCCTTGAATCACTCATTGTAAATGAGCATGGGTCATTCATGGTCAATGTACATAAATCATGGTCAATATCCATGGATCACTCATGGTCAATGTCCTTGTCTCATTGTCAATGAACATGGGTCATTCATGGTCAATGTACATAAATCATGGTCAATATCCATGGATCACTCATGGTCAATGTCCTTGTCTCATTGTCAATGAACATGGGTCATTCATGGTCAATGTACATAAATCATGGTCAATATCCATGGATCACTCCTGGTCAATATCCATGGATCACTCCTGGTCAATATCCATGGATCACTCCTGGTCAATGTCCTTGGATTATGTTTTGTCAATGAACATAGGTCATTCATGATCAATGCCAGTAAGGGTAAGTTCATGAGTCATGCTTAATGCTGTCCATAGGTCAACATCAAGTTCATGAGTTTAGATATCATCTTAAGAATTTAAATATGAAACATAAAACTGTAAACTAAAACAGACACAAATAAGATACCTTAGTAATGGCCCCGTATTTTCCTTTAAATCTTTTATTCCAAGACAGTCCTGTCTGTTTGAGTATTTCCTGACTGAGTTTGTCAACGGTCATTGCTTTATTTTTCTCTTTGGCCAGCATCACCTGTACAAGTTCTATAGGTGAGTCACATTCTATACAATCAACAACACCGGTCGTCAGATCTCTCGGTACTATGATCTCTTCTTCCTCCTACAATTTAAATATCCAAACATTTACCCATCTCCCACACAGTGAACTCCTCATTGGTTTGTTTGCTTATTCGGGTTTAACTTTGTTTCTCAACATTTTTTCAGTTAATAATACATACACTGTACGTTGGCAGATTTACCTAGAACCAGTTTTCCTGGACCGGTTTCTTCCCAGTACTTACTCTCTCTACCCCATGTGAAGGACGATCATAATCAATGTCACATTTTCATGGAAATGATTGACCTACAGTGACCAGGAATGGAACAAGGATGGCTAGGTTACAAATCCAGCACACTAACCACTGAACCATGGCCATTGCAGATGAAGAAGAGCTCAGCCACAGCAAGTTTTTCAAAAATATTCTAACAAATTTTTTTTCGCATTTATTCATTTTTAAGTAAACATTTCCTTATTATGGTATATTCATATCAATTCAATAATAATAACTGACTATTTTGTTTCTATTTCCACGCTAGATGACTCACATGCGAATTTTCTAATTTTTACAAGTAAAACCAATAATACATTTGATAGTGTAAATATTACAGAACAAGATGTTATGGATGTTTTAACTAATCTAATGATAAATAAGGCAAGTGGACCTGATGAAATCAGTCATAGAATGTTAAAGGAAACATCTAATACCGTTTGCAAACCACTCACTATGTTATTTAACAGATCTATTCAACTTCAAGTCTATCCCTCCTCTTGGAAGCAAGCAAGTGTTATGCCATTATTTAACAAGCAATTAAGAATTGCAAGCAATACAGAAGTCCCCTACATATTTTTAGACGTGCATAATCCCCTCATTGCCCCCTATCCACATATCAAGTTTCATGAACCTAGCTTGAAAACTGTTTGAGTTATGGCAGGATCCAGATTTGGGCATATTTTCACTATTTCTGTCGCCATAGCAACCACAATTTTTGTCAGAATCAAAATATTTTTAGACGTGCATAATGCCCTTATTGCCCCCTAGCTGGCTGGCTGGCTGGCTGGCTGGCTGGCTGGCTGGCTGGCTGGCTGGCTGGCTGGCTGGCTGGCTGGCGGGCGGGCGGTCGGTCGGGCTGCGGGCGGGCGGGCGGACGGGCATCGGACGGACGGACTCATGAGACGGTATTTGTGGGGTTTTCTTTTGTTCTTTCTTTTGTTTGGTTGCAACCCACAAGTAGCATTTTGCACCCCACAAGTGACGGAATGAATGGAATCTAAAAATAGCCTAAAGATTCTCGGAACAATGCAATGTCTTAAATTCAAATTAAAAAGAAAAACACTTAATCAAATATACATATCATACCTTAGACCTCTGTTAGAATATGCATCAGTTGTTTGGGATAATTGCACACAGTACGAGAAAGCCGACTTAGAAAGAATACAATATGACGCTGCAAGAATAGTAACGGGTCTTACTAGATCAGTAGCAATAAATAGACTTTTGAAAGAAATAGGTTGGGTGTCTTTATCTGACAGGCACAAAATGCAGAAATTAATACTGGTCTTTAAAAACAAACATGGTGCATTACCAGACTACTTATCTACTTTATACCCGAATACAGTCCTAAAAAATAGCAATTACTAATTATGTAATAACGAAAACTATGCCACTGTTGTTCCCCCGTTTAGAAATTTATGCTAGATCAACTATTTCTTCAGTCAAAATTTGGAATGAACTTGATTCGACTATTAGAAACAGCAATTCCATATCATCATTTAAATCAAAAATTAAAACATTATACAAAGTTCAAGATGTCCCATACTATTTTCTAACTGGTGATAGATTTCTTCAAGTCCATCATGCCCGAATTCGAAGCAAATGTAGCAATCTAAATTCAGATTTATTTAATAATCATCTACAAGAAAATGCAGTTTGCGACTGCGGCTACTTTAACGAAGATGCAGAACATTACTTTTTTCGAAGTCTACGCTACATAAATGAACAATTGACATTATTTATATCACCCGCCAGTATCATCCGTTAAGTCCCGATAAAATATTTTGTGGTAATAACAATTTAAGCGATGCAGAAAACCTAAATCTCTTTAAACATGTACAACGTTTTATTAAAGAAACACACAGATTCTAAGTTAAAATATATACATTAAGTATGTTGAATTATAACATTGTCTTTGACCAATTAGTCGGGGTAGGGGACTCATAGGTACACAGTCGAGATTAGCAGTATTTATTGTCATCTTTATGTTTTTATTTATTGTTTTCTTCATTTATTTTGCGTAATTTTCCATGTAACATTTCCATAAACTTTTTTCTCCTTAATCTTTTCAAATCTTTTATTCTCTACAATCTTTTGTTAAATATTAAAATCCCAAAAAGACCCAAACAATAATTATGTATATAATGGCATACTTCTATCCAGTCTAACCTTTAATTCATTTCATAAGCAACAATCAATTAAATTGTCCACTTTATTATACCTCACAAACTAAATGGAGAGGGCCGATATCTAATGTTGTAATAACTTGTGGCCCGATCCTTTTGTAATGAATGCGATATTATAAAACTTTCTCTGGTTTACTTTGATGTTATGCTTCTATTCTTTCTGAATAGTATTATGTATGCAAACCATGTGTTCTGTTGTAAAAAATTCATGCAATAAAATATGATTAAACTAAACTTAATAATAAGATGGTTAAGGGTCTCAAAAGTAGACAACCCTGAGTAGTCTTTTAGAACAAAGGTTAGAGTACATCCACCTTAAAGACTTTAAGTGTACACTAATATTAAGCAAGAGAATACTGTTATATCTGTCAAGTAGAAGTATGGTTACAAATTGCCATACAGTGCCATAGAAAACAGGAAGAAGAGGATGTGTGTAAACTTATCGATGTGACCCAATGACCGAGGCTGTCTATATCTCTGATGTAGGCATGATAGTGACTATACTTACCGGTGTGACCCAATGACCGAGGCTGTCTATATCTCTGATGTAGGCGTGATAGTGGCCACCATGCGCTCCACCCACATGTATTACCACAGAAAACAACTCATAATCTAAACATTCTTCACCAATCACCTATATAAACAAATATCAACATCAAAGTGTGAAATATTTTAACATCACTGCAAATAGTTTAAAATGTTGAAATGATAAATTCTGATTCAAACAAGCTTGACATCTTTTTTCATCGCAAATGCAAGCCAAAATTAACAAGAGATGTTTGTAAAACAGGTATGCCCCCATGGCAGCCCTACAGTCAGAAATGGTAAAGATCACAGTGACCTTGTCTTTTTGAACTACTGACCTCATAAAGGCCATCTACTGCTGATGACCAACCTCCAAGTTTGAAGATCCTAGGGTCAAGCGTTCTTGAGTTATTGTCGGAAACCATTTGGTCTACCGACAAACAGACAGACATGTGCAAAGCAACATGGGGGGGGGGCATATGTTATGTCAGGAGCCTGTATTACCTACACCGTAGATATACAGTGGAACCTCTCAAATCTGGACCTGTCCGGACCAGACAAAAAGTCCGGATAAGAGGGGTTTCTGGATTAGAGGGGTTTCTATTTTAATACATTAAAACTCTTCAACCTATTTTATATGATAACCCTCGTACTTGAAAGGGATTACAATGTGTTCAAATATTGCATACAACACATAAACTTATTGACAACAGACACTTTTATTAGCTAGATGCTTCAGCTTGTTCTAACATATTTATTCAACAAAACTTAATTTGTATTAGACAAAAAAAATTCATTTTATTTTGAAATATTCTAGTAATATGGGTCCATAAAAGCAAGCTCTTTTAGGTTAATTGCAAATTTTAAAGACAATAAAATTTTAGGACAATTATGACATTTTCACACATAGTTTTGTATAATTGGATTAATTTAATTATGTGACTATGTAATAATGTATGTTTTTCTCCCAGTTGCTTAGATTTATAAAGCCTATTGTCAATTTCACACCTTTTATTGTCCCCAAGATATTGAGAATATACAAGATGTTCACTGACACCTGTCAAAACGTCAGCACGAAAGTTGTTTACATTGACTGTCCGGATCCAAGGGGTGTATTTTAGAGCAAATCTGTAAACTTGTTCCAGAGAATTTGTCCGGTTTCCAGAGTAGAGGGGTTTCCGGATTGGAGGGGTAAAATTACATTAAAACATGAAGGACAAAATTTGGGACCAACTGATTTGTCTGGATTAGAGGGGTTTCCGGATTAGAGGGGTTCCACTGTACTTACATTATCACAGTACGGTGTCATGTTAATGGCATGTGGAAATGAAAACCTCCCAGTTTCCTTATATCGTTCAAGTTTTTGGTAATCAAAACTGAACCTCAGCAGTGATATAGTCAGTATAGATGGTAGACTTCTCAGTTTGGCACCCTGCAATATAAGATACAGGTACATCAACATTCCAAATATACATGTATATAACCAGCTCTGAAACAAAAACTTACACATAAAAAACCAAGGATGCCCAAGGAACCATTAAGTACTATATAGCCATAACTTCACTATATATCATAAATAAAAGTTTGGCTGTACATCTTCCCTTGCCATGAATGTTTATGCTAGAGACCTAAGTTAAATAATTTGTAATTTAAAATAACTGATACTGTATAGCGGGTATATTTCGCGGTTCCATTATTCGCGTTTTCTGGATCCTTTTGAATTCACGGTGTCTTGATTTCGTGCAAACCACCTTGACCGCGAATTTAAAACCTTATTGGTAAACATGAAATGGGAGGTCAATCCTATGTAAGTTACACCTTGGAAAATACAAAAACCCGGAAATTGATTGCTGAACACAGCAATTTATAAAGCTTAAAACTTAAATGCAATATCGTAAGAAAACCAAGTGTAATTAAGAAATAATGAATACGTAGCTATGTTTTGTTGCGTAATAAAATATAGGCACGTGTTTGGATGCGTAGTAATTAAATCTAATTAAATTTAATGTACGCATTCAAACGAGTGCCTATATTTTATAACACAACAAAGCACAGCTCCTATTAATTTTTTTTATTCTAACATCGCCAATGCTTTACCATTTATAGCACAACAAGACAGGTTGACGTAAAACTACTTTCTTTCCTAGGAACGTTACCGTCACCGTTACGTCATTTGTCATACTATATGACGTCAAACGTGACGTCATCAATCAGCTATATTTTATCGCGGTAATAAAATATGGTAAGCTCAATATACGCAAAATAAGGCAAATCTCACGTGCTATGTTAGAATGACAATTAATTATTAATCCCTATGCGTTTTATTTATAGCTTTTATTAAATTAATGTTTAACCCCTGATGTAGAGACAATCTCACCTTTTCAGCATCTACAAGTTTCTTACAACCATCACATCTGTACTGGTTTTTACCATCTAACATTTCTATATCCAGATAGGCTGCATTCAGACTTTGTTCCACACTGGAACTTCCAGCTACAGTCACAGGAATGTCTAGGAAATCCTCCTGTTATAATAGTGAATAAGAGATATAGAACTACAGGTTCTAGAGGTATACTGTATTTACGTGGTTAAGTTATAGGCCAATTTGGCAAAAAATTACTTAAATTTCATCAAGTGTAAAATTTTGTCTACAATAAACAATATAAGGTACATTTTTGTATTTCAGCCATTTTACTGGTAAAACTAGGTCATTCAGTTTGGGCATTCAGCTTTTTGATTGCTGAAACTAGTTCATTCAGCATTTTGACAGCTGGGACTTGGGCAGTTCATTTTTTTGTTCTGTTATGTGTTTGGCAATGTGCCTTGTGTGATTTTATGTTTTCTGTGCTCGGCTGGTTAAGTTGAGTGGTTAAGTTGAGTGCTGCCTTCCCAGTCCGACTTTAATTTTTCAAAATGCCAATGTCAGAAATTAATATTTTGTTAACCTATTTACCTGTGGAAATATCGATTTATACAGTAGAACTACAGATTTACACTTGACACATGTTCCCAGGTAGAGGACTATTGGCTGTAATGGTTTACCTTGTTATTTTTACTTGGTTTTATGCCATTTCACCCATTTTTTAATCATATAATTACCAATCAGTATTAACAAGATAATAACATATAAAGGAAAAGACGGTACCGGTATGCCAATCATATAAAGAAGCATACTGGTAGTCTGCCAACCCAGAACTACCAACCCAGGAATCCAACCCAGAACTACTAACCCAGGAACCCAACCCAGAAGTACCAACCCAGGAATCCAACCAAGAACTAACAACTTAGGAATCCAACCAGAACTACCAAGTAACAGTTTACCTCTCTACCAGATAGGGGCTCTTTCAACATAACAATACTTAAATATGGCCGAGCAATATGATTGAAAATGAAACCTAATACAAGAAAAATATGTTTTAAAATGAACAATAAACACATAATGTGACATAGGAATAAAAAAACACCCTTACCACTCGCTCACTGATTTTCCCACACTGGGTACATCTTATCTGAAATAACAAATGCAATATAATACAAGTTTGTCAGAACTTAATGTCTTCAATGAAACTGTCTTTGCAAATTTAGTGCTCTTTTTCTTTTTTGTGTGTTTTGCTTCTTTTTGCTCGGCTGTTTCAGCTTAATGTCAATAAAACTTAAAAGACAGATGCAGTGGTGCAGAATAATGCCATACATCTGATTAGCTTATCTTGACTGACAAATTTTACCATCTCTTGATTATACACAAAAGTTGGTAAGAAACTAAGGAAGCAAACATCAAGAGTGATTGATATACGTTATAATGACTTGAGTCACAACAGATGTAAAATGATTAAGGTAAGACGGAATATTTAATCATATTTTTAGGACAAAGTCAACTGCAATACGGTGATCTTACACATCAATAAAATCTGACGCAACTAGAGTATATACCTGATTGACAATCTTTCCTCTATAAAGCTGTTTTATCAGGTCACTGCCACTAGTACCAACCAAAGAACTCTCTATAGCTGTAAACAAAATCCTGTTCAATTCTTGTACATCATGCTGCTGAAAGTGCTGGAAATAAAAACAGTATCACATAAATCTCAGTTCTGGAGAAAAAAAGAGTATATAAATCTCAGTTCTTTCTTTAGTTGTTTCAGTGCACTAGTGTCACCCATAGACTTAATTGTCATGATAGTATAGATAGTACTGCTAGACTGAACTGAAAGCTACTACTCTGATACTGTATGGTAGGCTTGTGAGTTACTGTGAAGGCTGAACTCAGAGCTATCAGCATGACTTCACATAAAACAGTCCAATCAGGTCAATGTATATTATAAACCCAATATTTTCAAGTAGGATTATTTTATGGGTAGGTACATTTGTACGGTTAAACCAAGCAAAGCAAAGAAATCTTTGTGGTCTAACTTGTGAGAATATTTATCTACGAACCTCATCATTGGTCCAACCAAAACTGTTTGTAAGTGCTTGGGTAGATACACTCTGGCAGTTTCTTAACAACAGATTAGCAAACAGGCGTTGCAGTTGAATTGGTATTACTCGTACCTAGAAAAACAAAATAAAGAAATAATAATAATAACTTTATTTCAGTTCCTGTACCAAAACACTTTGCTCACAAAGCTTGGTTGTGGTCAATGCAATTTTAACACACAAGATGGAGCACACATTGTCCAGCAAAACGTTTGTATGATATTCAATCAAAAAAGGATGAATGCCTTTCCTACTACATATGCTCAGAATCTATTTCAGTATTTCTGAATATCATGAAAATATTTAGCAAGTTTATTAGAAAACCCCAGATATTACCTAAGATCCTATAAAATTAAAAGCTTTTAAATCAACTCTTACCTTTGAGCCTGGTTTATCCGCATCTTCTAACTTTCCTAATTCATCCTCAGCCAAACAGAATAAACCATCTGTGAAAAATCAACAGAAAAGGTCAAATGTAGTGTATTTAAAAGCATTTTCTACGAATATTTGATGATTCTGAACTGTTTATTTACAAATGTATATTGTATTTTATGTCTTAATACAATGCAATGTCAACCCAATATAAGTTAACTTAACCATATTCTTCATACATATAATCTTAAACTTTTTTGATAATTAAAGGGCAAGTTTTTGAGGACTTAAGTAAAGAGGCACTGGATAGTCAGACCTATTTTCCTAGGTTCAATCATGTGTGCTTAAATCTCACAAGAAACAAGACTGCGTTCACTAAACGCTTATGCCCCCTGTGGAAGCCTTGTCCATAAATAAGTCTAAGTCCAAAATTAGGTCAAGGTGAAGGTCAAAATGGGGTTAGGTGGTACAGGCGTGTGGAGAGTGTTCATACACAACATCCATGCAAGTATGAAAGCTTTGTAGCAAGCCGTATTAATGCTAGAAGAAACGGTCAATTTGGGTTAACCAGGACGGACGGACGAACGGACGAACGGAAGGACAGGTGAATCACTATATGATAGGGGGGCATAAAAAGATGTTGGAGTAATGTCAGTATAGCGCCATTATTATGAGATGTCTTTCTATGAATAAGACGCCAGAGCTGTGCCAGCAGGGACACTTCCCTGGTAGCATTACGCAAGCTAGAGAGCTCACTACATATAGGGCGCGTTCGTAACGCTGTTCCGCACATCCCGAACAGTGGAACACACTTACGAACAAACCGGAACACTGTTCAGAACATGTTCTTTCTGTGCCTGCCACAGAGATGGTGCAGCCAGAACAGTCACGTGATTACAGCAAGAACAATGGTCGCTTGTGTCATTAAATAGAATATAATTTATTTATTTTCTAATAATGGGCGATTGCGGGAAGTCACATTTAAATATATCCTCATGCAAATTTCTTCCTCCAATATTACGGCTGCAAGTACAATTTTGGTTATCTTAAACATATTACTATCTATTCCGTTTTGTTCGTGTTTGGAGTAGAACATTCGGCACACTGTGCAGGACAGTTCCGTTTTGTTCGTAAGTTGTTCGGAGTAGAACATCCCGCACATGTGCGGAGCAGACATTTCGAACATACCCATAGCCTTTGAGGGGGTATTACAACTGGGAACCCTTCACTCTTAGTCTTACATTTAATTGCTATTTTGCAATTGTCTCTTCTTACTTTATCTTTTACTTCTCTTTTTCTTTTACCCCGGTGATCAATTTAGACAGCATCACATTTATATACTAATACTGTTATACAATTTTACATACATATGA
The DNA here is from genome assembly GCA_947247005.1 of Spisula solida. Taxonomy (NCBI): domain Eukaryota; kingdom Metazoa; phylum Mollusca; class Bivalvia; order Venerida; family Mactridae; genus Spisula; species Spisula solida. The sequence continues at coordinate 16,311,884 of OX365958.1, forward strand.
TCATAATTTTTATGTTCCTAACAGAACTCCATAAGAATTATACAAACTGAAACCTGGAATATACATGAAAATTACCTCTAAATTCTGGAGTCAGCAACAATGTCTGTATAAGTGAGTTCAGGTAACATGTAGCACCTTGATTGTCAATACCACTTAACTGACATTGTCCAAGGGGTCTTGGAGGGGGTGTAATTCCTGATTTTGTTGTGAAATGCCCACTGGCACTGGATTCTGGAATGTCATCTTCGAACAAGTTGCCGAACACTCCAGCCATGTCATTCAATTAAAATAGTTCAAAAAACACTGGGAGACTGATGGTGTATGACCTTATATTGCTGATCTTACGTACATAAGGAATAATACATAAAAATGTAAATATTTCATGATAAGTTGAAACTGAAACTAGTCATTTATTTGGCGATTTTGGTTGGAATAAAAGCATACAGAGAATATGTTCTGTGTTGAATTATGTTTTAATTACAAACACAATATTAACGTAAAATGATACATAATAGTCATATTTTACTTCTATCTCGATTCAGAAAAATACATAATAATACAAAATTAATCTTAAAATTATCAAATATCACCAAATGCTTCGATTAAATTATTTTCTGTTTGACGAAACAAAATCAAACGCATCCGCCGTGAGTTTTCGCAACTTCCGGAGAAAAAATATTTATAGAAAGACACATGTTCCCGCTTACCGGTTGAGTGGTTGATGAAAAAAGTCTTTATATTATTATTCCTAGTGACAGATCGGTGAGTGAATTAGCCAATATGTTCATTTGGTATTGCTCTTTATTTTCATTTAGTTGATTTGGCGAGAGAACGATTGTAAAACGTCATTTTAATTGCGTAATTTTTGTTGCCAGGTTGATCATGTTTTCATGGCATGATTTCTTTGTTACACGTTTTATGGAAAAATCATCAGTGAAAGTCTCTCATATTTTGTTCGTTTTTGTGTTGTATACGAATTATTTACACGATGTTCATTTTATTAATACGAAATAAGGTGTTGAACACATTTTATTCTTTGTCATTTGATTGGTGGGATGGGCATCAGTAAAATGACGAATATGACGTCATGAATTTTATGTCTAGGAAATATTTGTGATTTTTTTATCAGTAGAAATCATTTTGACATGATTCTTTCTTCATATTTTTGTATTAACACTGAAAGTGGTGTGAGCTGCTAGTCAGTTATTGAGTTAAGAGTTCTAACTAGTTTTTTCTTTTGATATTTTTTATACTGAGATACAGCAGTCTTACAAAGCCCAAGTGACAGTGATAAGCATCAAAACAATCTTGATTGAATTGATGGGAAACTATATATCTTCCATGAATATCAAAACCCTTATGGGGACGTAGTCATTTGTCTGTCAATGACAGACTCTTAAAATCAAAAGAAAGGGGCGTGATACAAGAAATCAGGGTGCGTTGCCCTAGCTTGTTTCGCAGTCATGGCGAAAGGATTTTGGACTCAGTAGGACTTTCGGTCTGACAGGCTCACAGGATCTGTCAGACCGAATGAGAATCCGTCAGACCGAAAAAAAAACTTGGAAAATAATGACAAAGGGTATGGCATGTGCCCCCCACTGCATGGCTTGGCCAGCCTTTGAGTTGTTATTATCTTCTGCAGAACTGAATCTTGCGTTTAATCCAGAAACAGCTTTTTGATGGGAAGGCCCTTCTTCATAGTCTATCACTGAGGAAATTTTGAAGTTACTACTTCCAGTTATGAATTTGTTAGAATTTTTTAGATTTGAATTTGTTTCAGTGCTTGTAAGATATGATTGAACACAAATGCTGCATATCATTATGTTCAGGTTCTTGTCATAGACAAGCCACTCAAGATTTTGCATCCATGACATGTGAAATTGTCGTTCTCATATTTTTTTGTTGACTGTATCATCATTATTGGTTGAAGGACGCTTTAAGGCTTTAACAGGAGTGGCATTTTTATGGTATTTTAACTTCTCAAACACGCTAATTTTGAAAATTGACGACAGTTGATGAACACTATCGAAAACTTCACGAAAATCGTTCACCTTTCAATCTTCATGTGAAATGTTTATATCGACACCGTTCTGTAAGGTGCGCGTGAGAAACAAATACTCGTGAAAATCACTTACCAACACGAAAATAAACAAATTTTCGGCGATTAATTTGACGGTTTCGGCGGCGATATCGTCGGACTTTTTGGACTGACGAACTGCAGAGATTCGTCGGCCCGAAATGGACGCTCGTCGGCCATGTCCGATGGTCCGACGGCTTTCGCCATGACTGGTTTCGATTAGACTCCTTGGTTCTATAACATTCTCAGTGTACAGCACCGATACATGCGAGACTACCTCTAGGTTTCCAACCAGTTTCGTCTCTAGTTGGGTGGGAAACGCTGAAAAGTGTTTGCCGAGATTCGAACCAGGGACCTCTCGATCAGTAGTCTAGAGCGTTATCCATTCGACCACCGCGCCATCTAGAAGTCTGGCGTGTAATGATGCTATATATTGGGTCTGCATATAAAAGAACCAAGGAGTCTACTCAGAAAAAGCTAGGGCTTGTCTGAATTCCTTGTACATACATGTATCACTTTCTGTCTCTTCCCTTGAAGCCTACAGTAATTAGCCAATTAGGAAGGGATAAAATCGAATGACAACTCACTACAACTGTCTCAGTCGAAAGCCAGAAAAATTAGCAACACTGTTTTACTTCATACATACTCCGGGTTTCCACTAGCTTCTGAATCTGAAGGGTAATTATACCCCCCAAACAACGAGTTGTAACGGGGGTATAATGGATTCAGCTTGTCTGTTACAGTTTTTGCAGCATTTCCTTCAAACTTTAACAGATAAACAACCTTAACATAATTTGCACTGCGACCCTTTGTACTTTTATGCACTATACAATATATAGTGAACAGTTCTTGTGGACACAACTCCTCCTTCAGTTTTTGCAGCATTTTCTTCAAACTTTAACGATGAACAACCTCAACATGTAGATGTGCATAAAGAAAAGAATTAGCTGCAATGATTTTTGCCACGCGGGGGGTATATTAGTCTGCCGAATGGCGACAGTTTAGTTTTGACAAAATTTTACCATTTTATTAGCAAAATAACCATGATTTTAAGAGAAAATGATTAGTCAAACCAAATTTTTGAGGGTCAAAATGTGGCTTTTTGAAAATGTCAAGGGTCGAAACACTAACTCTCGAGTCAAATGGAACCCCTGCATACTTTACTTCATTATTCCTGTTTCATCACTTTGCCAGGCTTTCAAGTGTGAAAAAACCAATGTCCTCCATAAAGTAAAATCATGAATTATTTATCAATGTGTACAATCTAATGTGTATGTTAATGTTTTATGTGATTGTTTTAGCTTTAATTAAACACAAGAATGCCGTCAGATGCTAAGAAGAAGCGTGATCAGAAGAAGAAAGAAGCCGCAAAACGTGGTGGAAAGAAACCAACACAAAATGGAGATGCAGAAGAAGCTACCAATGGTATCAATGGTGAAGATTCAAAAGTTCAGAATGGGAAAGCTACTAATGGGGTAGCAACTAACGGTGGTAAGATTTAACAATATACAGTACTTACAATATTCTTTATAAAATTATTTGGTCAGGTTACATTTCAATTTGTAGCAACTGACAATACACAGTTTATCAACAAAAACATGCTGAAATTTAATAATTTATTATTGTCTTTATCTGTTCTCTGCCTATCAAGTATTTTTTTAAGTTTTTTGATGATTTATTACCCTTGTTGCCTTTTAATGTGATGTTATTCAATGATGATATGCTGCTTTTTACGTTGTGTGACATGTGGTCAGTCAACGTAACTGTCTTGATGTTGTAAACATTCATATGGAGACTTGCAGCGGGCCATCTGAGAATATCATGATTAATTGGCAAACGTTGTTGAAATTTTGGTTCTTTATATCATTACTTACTTTAGTCACTTATAATTACTGATAATCCTGTCCTAAATAACTAATGTTCAATCTGTTTCAAATGATGTTTATTTTCAACATTTATATTGCTATACTTAACTTTTAAGCAGCTGTTAATATTTGTTTTTTTGTATTATTTGTAAATTTTACACTTTAAATATAAAATATTTGATAGCAAATAATAAATCAATATAAATATATTTCTAGATTTGAATGGTATTGACAAGGAGATGGATGAACTACAATTAGCTGCGAAGCATCGATCTGTGGCTGCTGTTCTAGCCTCTCATCCAGATTGTAGGGATGTTCATCTAACCAGTATAACCATCAGGTTTCACGGTGCTGAACTGCTGGTTGATGGCAAACTGGAATTAAATACTGGAAGACGATATGGCTTTATAGGTCTAAATGGTTGTGGTGAGTAACAGTTGTTTCTAAGCCTTTATCATACTGTGTATACAGCATTATTAAGTAATGTTGCTGGCTGTGAATGGCATGCTGTGTCTGTATCTATGTAAGAACATATGCAGGTTATGGTTAATAATTATAAACTTAATTTACTGCTCAGTTAACCAAATACTTAAGCCTAAGAAATTTGATTTTATTCCTTAACCAAAATAACATTACTGTCAGTAACTGGTACTAGTGGTAGCTTGTGAACTTGCTACACATTTGATCACAGGCCTTTCGAAACACTACAGGCAAATCCTCTAATTAGTATTATTTTGTGTTAGGTAATATAAATATTTTGCAAATGCAACTTTTTAAGTCAAAGTATTATCAGCAACACCCCTTGGTTTTCCATTTTATCAATACAAACTCTTTCCTAAAACGAGTATCCAAGGTGTTATGTTGCATTAAGTTTTATAACTAAAGTTATGCTTGCAGTTCTATGATTATATTCTCTCTTCATTTTCAGGTAAATCCACATTATTGGCTGCATTAAGTATGAGAGAGCTGCCCATACCAGACCATGTTGATACATTCCTGTTACGTCGGGAAATGCCACCCAGTGATAAGACTGCTCTAGAATGTGTGATGGAAGTGGATGAAGAAAGAGTAAGGCTGGAGAGAGAGTCGGAAATCCTTGCCACAAAAGATGATACTGGTCAGTATTGCTGGATTCTATTGACTAAAAAAAAAACATTTAAATTATTCCATAGTGGTAAACAAACCTTATAGTACTGATTCTAAACTACCTAGTGCTCAGGGGTTCCACTAGCTTCTGAATCCGAAGAGTGATTTTGATACTTTTGACTAAATTTTACCATTTTATAGGCGAAATACCCATGATTTTAAGAGAAAGTGACCCTGCAATCCAAAATCTTGAGGATCAAAATGTGTCTTTTTGAAAATTTCAATGGACGAAACCCCTACTCCTGAGTCAAATGGAACCCATGAGTGTGAGACATCTGATGTCTTCCATTTAAAAAGAAACATATTATAGGCTATGTACTAATGAGAACTATGGTAGTATAATTTCATTCATAGTTTGTTTCTTTACAAGCTGCATTTGGAATAGGTTCGCATGACATTATTAATGATTGTATTCTTTATTGATCAGAATCTCACGAGCGCTTGATGGATGTGTATGAGCGTCTGGAGGACTTGGATGCTGCCAAAGCAGAGCAAAAGGCTTCATTTATTCTCAATGGTCTTGGTTTTACTAAGAAGATGCAAGCTACAGCAGTGAAACATTTCTCTGGAGGGTGGAGAATGAGGATTGCCCTGGCTAGAGCTCTCTTCATCAAGCCTGCATTGTTGTTACTGGATGAACCCACAAACCATCTAGATTTAAACGCCTGTGTATGGCTGGAGGAAGAATTGAAAACGTAAGATATGTTACTATGTATAACTATAAGCTGTATTGTATGTCTACAAATATTGCTGACAAGCAAAGTTTCAATAGGGTTGAAATGCTCTGTGTTTTAAGACTCTTTGATTATAATGCAAGTTTGGCCTGCATTTTCTTCAACATATGGGGTTGTTTCGTTTTCTGTCCTAGTTTTTACATTATAATAAGATAATACTTAACTGCCTTGTAGCTGTTAAATTATATGCTAATTCTAGTCAGGAGTATTGGCTTGGTTTGGACAAGTTGTATCTTAAAAGATTTGAATATTGTCATATTGTAATATTTATTCTGTAAATTGATGTATTAATTGGTCTTCGCAAACACAATTTAAATGTACACTCAGTAAAACCATCTTATATATGGTTACAGTTCAATAACGAGATGCTGAATTTTAATCACCAATTTGAGTTCCATTTAAATTGTGTTTGTCAGTAGGCTTTGAACAATTGATTATGATGAACCTGGACATTAAACTTCAGTATTACTTGTTGTTTGACAGATACAAGAGAATTCTGGTTGTTATATCTCATTCACAAGATTTCCTCAATGGAGTGTGTACAAACATCATTCATATGCACAAACAGAAACTCAAAATTTATGGAGTAAGTATTTAAAAGACAAGAAATGTGTCGGTTCTTCAATCCAGACTGTCAAATATTGATTGAGGGTGACAGAAAATCCTGTATTTTTCTATTGAATTGTCAGTCATTGTTCTTATTCCGACTGACAAGTTTTATAACTGTTCAAAGCCAGGTATTAAAGTAATTTTGTCTGGCTGGAGTCTGTAAATATTAATTATATTGACCCATAAGATTACTCCTAAACTGGACAAAACATAATGAATTAATATACTCTTAATTACTGCCGTGTGGTTGGAACCTGTCATCACAAAGACGGGAGAATCAAAGTTAAAGATATAGAACTGAAGTGCGCGATTGTCTTGTTAAGTTGAGGGTGTAGACTGGTCCTGATTTTAGGTTTCTGATTGTTATAAATTCCTAAAAAATATCTTTATACTAAAATCAGGTATTAGTCTTGGTAACAGGAATTTAAGGACTGTCGCTATGTATCTATTAGCGGGTCTGGATGATGTTACTCAGGGCTCAACACTAACACTGGTCCGCTGGTCCAAGACCAGTGAAAATCCAGAAGGACCAGTGAAAATTCTGAAGGACCAGTAACTGTCCTATTTACAAATTGGGCGTTTTTGCCCTGTCGGACCAGTGGCCAAAATAGTTAAGTGTCTAGGCCTGTTACTGGTATATTCATGTACTAATGTATACATACAGTTCTCAGGTTACACTTGTTATACCACATGTTATAATGATTTGCCTGATTTACAGGGTAACTTTGACAGTTATATACAGACAAGATTTGAGTTAGAGGAGAATCAGATGAAACAGTACAGATGGGAGCAAGATCAGATCTCTCATATGAAGGTATGTGTATTTATTGATATTATTGTTCTGCTCAGTATAATGCTGGCACTGATAGGTAGCCTAACAAACAATTCCTGTCATCTTATAAGATGATGGGATCGTGGTCTTTTCCCGAGTTTGAATCTAAGTTATCTTGTCTGTGTATGTCACAACAGGTACACTTTGTGTAGCTGTGTATTACTGTGGTTATGAAAAGTTACAAAGCTAAGATTTAAACAGCTTGTTTCATACAGATTCCTCCTCATGCTTTGGTCAGTTGTTGTGTCCTGTGTGTCAAGTTACTGTGAAGCCAGGTTCATCAATAGACCAAACTTTATTATAATAATAATAGATTAAAGATTGCCTACTTTCATATTAACAGAAGATCTGAATTTAGATCATAATAAGGGATATGATGATAGCATTGTTTAATCTAGGGCTTGAGAACTCTCCTTCGTGGATTGTAGTTTTCGCTCAGTGATGGATTTATATAGTTTTCAATCTGAATCCCTTACTGACTGTTTGTAATATCTCTCTAGCTCTATTTTTGTTGAGACACATGCTGTCTTTGTACAAGCCTTACGTTTTGTCTGTCGTTATGCAGTTTTCGCACTTTATTGTGCCCCATAGAATGACTTTCATAGTTATAAATTTACATTATGTTTGTTGCTGTAAATATTCATAGGGACTTTCTAGTCTACTGTCCTTTGTGATTAATTGCTGTCATCACTTGGAATGGTGTCATTTCCCTCCAAAAAAGAATAGGGTCTTTCCACCTTTAGAACATGGAAATTTTAGTTAGGTGTGTGGATAGGAATTGAAAACTACTGTGAATACAATATACCATAACGCTTGTGAAACATGTTTCCATTGGCTGATCACTTAAGTTTGTTTTCAACTATTCTCAAGTAATTATAAACTGACTGTATAACAAAGCTGTATGATGGTTTTGGATGGAGAAGTGATGACATAAAAGGCCGAGGTTTAGTATCGGCTCTCTGTATGCATGTACAGATTGTAGCTGGTATGATGCTCGAAATGAGAAAGCGATTCTAAATAAACTGATCTCTCTCCAAACACAATCCATCTAGAAAGAACTTTAATTTGTGTGAAAATTGTGAATGCTTTGATAAAATGTTCCGCTGGAGAGATGATGATCTGAAAGGCCGAGATTAGTGCTGTCTCTCTGTATATACAGATCGTAGGTGGTACGATGCTCGAAACGAGGAAGCGATTGAAACCTTACTCTGATCTCCAGTTTACCTATAGCTAAAACTTATTATAAAATTATTAAAGTACATATATTATAAGTTTTCTGTGTATATTTATTGATTTGATTGTCTTGTTGTAAAAGATATAACAGTATTGCAAATACCTGAATCTTTCTAGGGATAGCATTTCATTTTGGTCTTCCCCAGAGATAGTATATATGTATATATATATAATTATATATGAGCCAGTCTCCAGGAAAACCTGCTATATTGACATTATGTAATTACTGCATGTAACAAGCTTTTAAAAAAGCTTTCAAATAAGAAAAAATGACATATCAATAGATTCAATTTTAAGTCATTTATCCATATACGAGGGGTGATCCAGAATTACGTGGACTTTTGCTCTAATTCAAAAACCGTTTTACTTACATTTACAAATCTGTGCACACTCTAATAGTAATACTTCCTGCACAAGTATACAAATTTTCATGTTGATATGATAATAAATAACGTAAATACAGCGTCCGTAAGAGGGTATGGTTATGAATCGCAGGTCAGCTAAAAAATTACGTACGACGTCGCCTTCACGCCTATCATTTAATGATGCTTTTTAGCACTGTTAATTACATGTTCTTTATTTTCCCTAACCCATATAATTATGCTCTTATTGTATGCATATCTAATCGTCTTGTCAATATGTACCTAACTGTACCGTTACCAGCCCCGCAAGATGATATTTTCCCACTAATGTCACGAATGGTTGATTCTGACCATTGTAAGCACCGATCCAGTCAACGTCGGGTTTTTACCTTTACCCACATGGCCTTCACATCATCCAGGCCTCCTTTAAAACGTTTATGTCATTTAAAAACAAGTGGCTGTGATACAATATGTCTAATACTTGATTTCTCTAACATTTCTTTCGCCTGTGTTGGGGTTTTTCCTAGCCGTACAAAGAATTATATGGTTATGCGAGTGCAAATAAAATTTTGTGACGTCAATATTGACGTTAATTATGATATGACAATAGTTAACTATATATTCATAATATGACGAATACACTGAATTTTACTTTGAAATTTCACTCAGTTGTCGATACAAGATTAGACAACATGATACCATATTTCTAAATTTCTACATGAAGAAACACTGTAACAATCAACAATTTAACGTAACACGTTTTACTAAATAAATCGGTGTTGATCCGCAAAAGCATTCATGTGTTACCATGGTAGCGTATAATTGTTGATGCAAAGAATTGTTTTCAGATATGTGTTGCGTTTCATGTCAATAATAAATAAAAGTCGCTTGTGTGTAACTGTCATACCGATCTGACCTTAAATAAACTTTCTAGAGCAAAAGTCCACGTAATTCTGGATCACCCCTCGTATAACTATATCTTAGCTTTAAAATTTCTTATGAATAATGTCGTAATAATTTACTTCGTTGCTATGGTGACCAATTTCAGAAAAGTACTCTGATTGAGAGAAACAAGGAGTTAGTTGTTTAAAACAGTTGTAGTCTTTCTCTAAATGTGAACATTTACAATTTGGATGTATATTTTAAAACTTAAAACATCATTCTAAAACTTGATACCATTTTGACCAGTTTACGTCAATAATTGATCAAATGCAGTATTTATAAAGTACTAGTTACAACGCCGTCAAATAACGTTTGAATGATCACGCAAAAAGGGTCTGAATAGGGCCTCAACTAAACAGCTGTAACTTCCTTAAAAATCATGATATTAACAAAATTTCTTTTGCATTTTGCTTCATTAAGATTACACTTTTAAATAATAAAAAATCTCAAAATCAAATGTTTTGTCAAAAAAGCAGGTTTTCCTGGAGACTGGCTCATATATATGGAGTGTATATAGATCTGAATGAACAGTTTATTTGTATATTGTAGTTACATTGAACTGGAATTTGTTAACAGTCTGTGCTTATCCAGCATCCGTCAAGGATTGTTATTTTAACAAGGCAAAACATTCTTACGGTACAATTACAAAAACACACTAAGAACAATGAGTGCCCGTTCAGTGTTCCCATGCAATACAATTCAGTCAGGACTACAATAGTAGTGTATTGAAAGTAATAAATGTATATATTTTTTGACAGAACTACATTGCAAGATTTGGTCACGGTAGTGCTAAGTTAGCTAGACAAGCTCAGAGTAAGGAGAAAACATTGAAGAAGATGGTGGATGGAGGACTGGCTGAGAAAGTTACTTCAGATAAGGTAAATATTGTCAGATTTTCTATCATTTTAGTAACGATCTACGCTGTGGTTAGTGCACTGTTTGTGTAATCTTGCAATCTGGATTTGATGAACGATCAATTTTCCTCCACATGTCGAGAAGTTGCTAGTTCCTTGTGAAAGTGTAAGTTAGTACTGGTTAGGAAAGAGTCCAGGAATACTGGTTAGGTGAATGTGCTGTCTAGATCTGAAAAATTCATGAGAAATGGCGTAAAAAATTATTGACAGAGTTATGGTCATTTGAAATTTCTTCATCTGAATTTTAACACTAGAACAATGTTTGAACTGAGTTTTGGTGTGCAGGTGTGTGCTATTGATATTCAAAACAGACTTGCAACTAGTTTTCAGGATTAGGCATTATGCCTCAGTAAAACCCCTGTGATTGTTAAATTACTGTAAACCTAAAAATTATTTTGCACGATTTAGTGCTTAAGTGCTAAAAGCATTAATATTGACATTGCAGGAAACTTAAAAATGCAAAAGTTTCTAGTAAATTGGTACAAACTTGTGATATGATGTGAAGGATTGGTGTAGTGTTGTAGTTACATACTTTTAACATTTAATTTCAGACATTATCATTCTGTTTCCCAAGTTGTGGTAAACTACCACCCCCTGTTATCATGGTACAACATGTCAGCTTTAAATATAACGATGAGTCGGTAAGTATAATATATGTTTCAATATATTTATTGTTGAGATTTATCACAAAACTTGATATACCCGAGCTACATTATGTACTGTTAACCCACCTGTACTCACAGTGTATTTTCTGTTGTATACCATGTATCCTAAACTACTGAATGATACTTATCTGGTTCTCTTCAAATAATAGCATCAACTGTTCTGCTCCACTGCATATGTTGGTCACGGGGCAACAAACCAGTCCAGATTGATAACTTAAAACATGAACTTCTACAGGCATGATGGGATTAACCTAAGTTGTATGAACAGTTCAGGCCCCAATCCCCGTAGCATCTCCTGTAGAAATCTCAGCTCAATCTGAGAATCACTCGGATAAGTGTCTGAATATGAGATAAAATGTTAGAGCTGTAGAAATTTCAATGTAATAAACTCCAATGCCAATTTCTAGTCCAGCCTCCCATGGAAATTAAATTAACATAAAGACACATGATAATGTTTGAGATGAGATTTAGCTCAGATTGAGATGGTTCGGGAGATCAGGACCAGGGCTGGTATTCACAAAGCATCTTAGCAGAAAAGTTAGAAAAATCCTAAAATATTATATTTTTCTATATGGTTTCATCTAAGCAAGAAAATCAACATGCTTAATATTTTACATAGTTTTGAAGCATTATGTAAACAGCTACAATAATCACTAAGAAAACATGGATTATTTTTCGAATTGCGTGACATATGAGCTGCACAAATTATTGACTTAAGTCAAATTATTTAAGTTTTCACTTAAGATGCTTTGTGAATACCAGCCCTGGTCTGCTACACAAATGTTGTGTTACAATGTATGTAACAAGATTCATAATGTCAATGGTCTCATGTAAGTGAAAATAAAACAAAAATCTCATATTCTATTGTCTATTATACATTTACAGAACTACATATACAAGGATTTAGATTTTGGTGTTGATTTGGATACACGTGTGGCACTGGTAGGTCCTAATGGTGCTGGCAAATCTACCCTACTCAAGTTGATAGTGGGAGATGTAAGTATCAATTACATGTATAGTGCTAATTGTCTGTCAGTCTCAATTTGAATCAGATTTAACTAGCATCAACAAGAAACATGGTTGAATTGCAAGTGTGGCATCTGTGTCCTTTGCATTTCTATTTCTACCAATGTGACCTTTACTGAACAGCCATCTGCTATAAGCAGCCATATTAAACGTATCCCTTGATTGTCTGCAACCATTTCACATTTTCAACCAATTCTCATTTTCAACCAATTCACAATTTCAACCAATTCTCATTTTCAACCAATTCATATTTTCAACCAATTCACATTTTCAACCAATTCTCATTTTCAACCAATTCATATTTTCAACCAATTCACATTTTCAACCAATTCACATTTTCAACCAATTCTCATTTTCAACCAATTCATATTTTCAACCAATTCTCATTTTCAACCAATTCATATTTTCAACCAATTCATATTTTCAACCAATTCATATTTTCAACCAATTCACATTTTATGATGATATGGATTGTTTCTATATGTTCTATGTTTGGTTGTAGTTGGTTCCCATTCTTAATTTTCTGTGTTTGATTGTAGTTGGTTCCCACTGATGGTCTGGTACGTCGTCACTCTCATCTCAAGATTGGCAGATATCATCAGGTAAGTTCATATAAACAAAACTGTTTCTTATGTAATAATTCCTGGGATTTTAATATTTTATGAAAATTGGAAAAGTTGTCACTTGCTCTGTCTTCCTGAAAATTAACATGTTTAGCAAAGTTTGGCAGGCAAATAAGGAAGTGGTCCCACTGGCTTGAAAAACATGATATGTGTGGAAGGTTAATATAGTCTGTAGTCCCAGTATTAATGTAAGCATGGGTCCTACACTTCCTTAAACCTAGATTTGCTGCATAAGGCAGGCCTAGACGCTAACTATTTTGGCCACTGGTCCGACAGGGCAAAAGCGTCCAATTTGTAAATAGGACAGTTACTGATCCTCCAGAATTTTCACTGGTCCTTCTGGATTTTCACTGGTCTTGGACCAGCGGACCAGTGTAAGTGATGAGCCCTGTAAGGAAGAATTATCTATCTTTTTCGCAAAAATAAGTTATTTCTTGAAAATATTCAATTGACGAAGTTTAGGTCATTTGAAGTTCCATAATCTGAACATAAGTAATCAAACAATGTTTGAAGCCTAGTTAAGGTCTAACCTGGTGTAGGGCTGTGTTCTAATGGCTCCTGAAACAGACTTGCGACGTGTTGTCAGGAATGGGCATTATACCTCAGTAGAACCCCTGGGTAACGTAAGCTTAATGTTATTACTTTCAGCATTTACACGAGATACTGGACATGAGCATGAATGCTCTGGATTGGATGATGCATAAATTCCCGCTTATCAAGGAGCGAGAGGAAATGAGGAAAATTATTGGTCGATATGGATTGACGGGACAACAACAGGTACAGTTATAAGATGGAGTAACAATCAATCTGCAATTTTGTTATTAATTTAACTGTTACACGTCAAACTTCACCAAAATGAGTATATTAAGTCAGACAGGGAAGGCAGCACTCAACTTAACCAGCCGAGCACAGAAAACATTAAAAACGCACAAAGCACAATGCCCAACTAAACAAGCGCAGATCCGCCCAAGTCCAAACTGTCGAAAAGTATAATAAATTATATCTAGCTGAATGACCCAGTAGAAAAGATACAGCAACCAAAAGGTGCAATGCCTACGCTGAATGACCTAGTAACAACAAACCTTAGTACAAGCAGGGTCAATGCAACAGAACCATTTAAAGTATTTTAAAGGCTTTGAAAAAGAAGTATTAGAGGAATGCAGATAAATTAGTAAAATCTATTATTCTAGGTTACCAAAAATTAATTGTGCTAATTAATATGGTGCTAATTGACCAATATGAGTACAAGTAGGAAATGTTTCTTAGAATTGGCCAAGTTTTTGTAGTTAATCTTATTATCTAGTTGTACTTTGAGTCACTTGCCTTGTGAGATATGTACATTTAACGTATTCATGTGTGTGTATGTTTCAGATTGTACCATTGAGAAACTTATCGGACGGTCAGAGATGTCGTGTTATATTTGCATGGTTGGCATGGCAATCACCACATCTATTGTTGTTGGACGAACCTACCAATCATTTAGATATAGAGACTATAGATTCGTTAGCTGAAGCCATCAATGAATTTGACGGTGGCATGATTTTAGTTAGCCACGACTTCCGTCTTATATCACAGGTAAGCTGGGCTTTTGTATACTACACTTTGTGTTGATTATATGAGTCACTGTTACTTATTCCATAAAAAGCTGGAAATAACATAATGATTTAATCATATTAATTGAGCCCCAAAACATCTTTCTTACTTAAAGGTTTGAAAAATAATTTAGGCCCTGGCATCTAGCTTATTATTATGAACAAGGCTTCATCTGGGGCCTAAGCGTCTTGTTTTAAGTCTAATCATAGACGTGTCATTGAAGTACACTGCTGACCTTATGTCACAGTCAGAGAATTCAGGTTTCTTACTGCCTTGGTTAGAAACCCAGAGGTAGTCTCGCATGCATCGGTGCTATACACCGGGCAGGTTAAAAAACCAGGGAGTCTTTCGGAAGAAGATAGGGTGACGCACCCGGATTCAGTGTATCACAACTCTTTCTCTTCTACTCGCTGTCCCTTCAGCAAAAACACAGGATCCCATTGGAAATTAAAAGTTGTTTCTTAATCGATCTAAAATAAATAAGTATTATCGTTTTAACAATGATGGTGTTGTTGACAAAGTGTGTGAAGCATGTATCTGGTGTGTATTTACAGGTAACGGAGGAGATCTGGATTTGTGCAAACGAAACTATCAGCAAGTATGAAGGTGATATTTACAAATACAAGGACAAATTGGTGAAGATCGTGAAGAAAGAAAACGAGAGACTTCAAAAACTGAAATGATGATAGTTCTTGTTTAGGTTCATAATTATTGTATCTTGTTATAATTTATTGAGAGATTTTTCCTTAGAAATTTGACAACTTTTCTAATAGGAAATGTCTTTCGTGTTTATAGAAAATTGCTATATTGTGATATCAATATGGCTGATGATGTTTTTACCACACCAGCTGAGAGACTGGGGGAATAGTTAGGTGTGTATTGATGCGGTTGAAACGAAAAAATCAGTCATATCATCTTTAGCATACAGGTTTAGATGTGGCTGGTTTTAATTTCATCCTACCTTTAAACCTACAGCACACTGCTTACACAACTTACGTCATGCGGGTTTGTACTAGATCTATATTGCAGAATGTTAAAGTTTTATTGACTGTATGTGTATTGTGAACAGACCTGTGTTTTACTCCCTAGATCTGTTCAAAAGATGCTGTAATGTGTTATACATGGAGTGATGGACATTTTTACATGTGTTTGTTTGTATTATACCTCTCTAGTGAACAAAATCAGATGAATTATTCACAAGTATTTTGGTTCTACATAAAAGTGAAATCATTTATTATGTTAGGTCATGAGAAATGAGGTATTGTATGGCAAAATAAAACTTTGACATTACCTAATTCCAAAACCATATTTTGAAAATAGTCTTTTTTTTTCGAGAGGAATCTATGTCATCCATATCACAGATTATTTAACTCTAAAATAAGTATTTCAATCAAAGTAATTAACCAAAATCTTCGAAGCATTTCAATTTGTTAAAAATTTGAAAAGAATCAAGTCTGGATTTAAATTTGCCATACAATATGTGTAGATAATGTACTATTCGCTTTGAGATCTGGTGAAATGTGAGGTGATTTTGTATCATACAGACATACACTAAACCAGTTGTGGTTCAAACTAACCATTGGATGATTGCTGTGGCTATTGTGACTCAGCATATTTTCCAATGGTAATTACAGACTAAATAGGGCGTTATACAATTATGTCTGTACATCTAGGGATGAAAGTGAAACTGATCTATCTGCAAATAGTCAAAGGTATCAGATAGGCCTGTTTTACTTTTATCGCGAACGTTGACCGTAAAAAGCATATGAACAATATTTGTTCAATATAAAATATTTTTAAAAAATCTGGCAATTTCAGTTGATATTATATTGTAGATTTGTTGCTTATTTGACAAATCTATATATAAATTATATTTATCTAAATCCAAAGATCTAAAAACTTAGAAAATGATGCTTTTACAAAATGCTCGCATCTTGCTTTGTATTTTTGTTTTTATTTATTACATTCGGCATGTGTCTTTCATGTAAGTATATTGTTTTAAATTTGAGCATGAAATAAACGAGGAAAAAGCCAAATCAGTTCTTGTTTTAATGTCTTAATGTTCAAACCTCATTGTCTTGTGTTGGATGAGATGTTGAAAACAAGAGCCTGTTGGCTAACTAAAGCGCTCCTGGGCGCCCAATAGGACTATGCTAGGAAACATAATTGCTATGTAGCAAAAAATTTATATTCAAGCGCTCGCAGATAGAAGACAGTTGCACAGCAAAGCGTTACTCAAGTGGTTGATTGCACAAGAAGGCTTACTCTAGAGCAGTACTGAGATACGGTATGCTATTGGTGAACGCTGGTGGCTTGTTGCATAGACATACATGTAGTAAAGCGTCCAATAGCGCTATTTGGTAGCGTTTTGGTTAGGCAACAGGTTCCCAAGATTATTATAGGTTGTATACAGGTACTCTGGAACGAACAAGGGGACCACATAATTTTAATTGTGTAGGTAGATTATTAAGCTCTTCATGTTCAACTCAACAACTACAAAATTGGATTAGTTCCTTGAAAGTCCCAACAACTTCACCAGAAAATATTACTCTTATATAAGTAATATATAAGTTTCAGTAAATTATGAGACATTTTACTCTTTGAAACATTCCAAGTTTGAGCATGAAAAAACTTCATAATCATGGTGTCGTGCTCGGTATATTGTATTTGTGTACAGATAAAGTTTCCCTGGAGTGGTATTCAATATTGATCTTATTTGATTGGAGAATAAGGATAGCCAATCATATCGCCTGTTACTGACTGAGTGTAATATGGTGTGATCTGATTGGTTATCATTATGTCAAGTAAGATCAATATTGAGTACAAGACCAGGTTAGGTATTTAACATTGATCTTATTTAATTGGAGAAAAGGATAGCCAATCATATAGCCTGTTACTGACAAAGAGTGTAATAAGGTGTGATTTGATTGGCTATCCTTAAGTCTAGCATCGGACAACATTACTAGTGGAGGACGTGACCAAAGCCAAGGTTATAGTGACATGTAACCTGCCTAACATGGTAATTGTAACCGTGTTACATGTATAAGTCATTGTAAGTATTCAGAGGTTAAAATCTATAAGGTTATATAATACAACCTAGTGTACTTTGGTGACAAGTATGTGATGTTTCTGCTTCCCACCTGCATACAAAAATCGATCCTCACAACCAACCTGTGATACACAGCTCCAGATGGAGACTGTGGGCCTGTATCCTCTGAAATTTTAGCTGAATGTTATTCGATTTGTTTGATGCTAAAATCTGAAATAATGTATGGAAAGGCTATAAATAATTCGTTAAGACTGTTGCAAAATATTCAGAAATGTGAAAGTTCATGTATTTGTATTGTCAATGCTGAAAACATGCTGCTTAGTAGATCTGCCTAAACAACATCCCCTCGAAGCAACAGTTCAGTGCTTTATCCAATAAAATAACAGTGAATTTCACTGTTTGCAACTGATGTAACACCATTGGTGGTCGTATATCGTGGCTAGTGTTCAAGAAATTAATTATCAACCAGTTATATACATTTTCTTCTTCAAGAACTTAAACAACTTGTCCACATGAAAGAGGACATGACCGAATCTAACGGGCATGGTATCAGTTTTAGTTAGATTTGGTTTCATTTGGAGACTCGAGGCATTGCACTGTATACAAATATAACAGACAATATAGTCAACGAAGGTCCATATACAGTGTAGCAATACCACATGACCGACATCACAAAAGACAACAAATCCAGTCGAAATTTGCGTCGCTCCGAAACTAAAATAATTGCTAGTGTTTTATTTCTTCATCGATTTCTATGACACATAATGATACGCCAGCCTAAGGGATATACTAGTACTATATGCTTTAGCGGCTGTGCTTTTCCCACTGCCCTGTGAAACCTTTGGGGTGGTGGTATGCTTCTAGCTAGGTTCTTTTCCAAGGTTTCACAGGGTACTGTTAGAAACGTCCAAGCTGCTGCTAGGGATCCTACATTGCCTGGAAAGCTTATATTTTTCCCTTAGACTGGCGTATGTTTCATAGAAATCGGTATTGGAATGAAATACGGCTACTTTTTCTAATGTTGACAAATTTCGTTTGGTTATATCAAAGTCAAATGGTATTGCTACACTGCATGTAACTCTGGCCATAATCATCCGACTTAACATTCCTGACACTATCTACAACTAGGCTTGGTATCAAGTGTTTATGTGAACTTAATGATATCCGACCAATAGTTTAGGAGTATCTATCGGAGAACTAGCGCGGACAATCTTTGTGACATCCATCCAGAAGTTCAGCGCAAAATATGTCTCCCCCACTGTATGTGGGAGACATCTTCATAATGATATAATAACACAATCGTAGAAACATACATTGTATAGTCTTATAACATATAATTAACGTACAATATTAAAATTATGATACTTTGACAACAAAATGGTTTAATATATAAACTATTGCACTGGAATAATAAATAAACATAGATCTCGTATTTATAATAATACCATCGAAATTTCAATAAATAGAGAAATTATAAGCTTTTTTTCCTATAGTGAACGTGGTGAATATTATATTATTGAGATAAACGGAAATGGCCGAGCTTTCACGATTGGTGTTCAGTCATACTTCCAGTGAGAATCAGCTTATTTACCCAGTTTAACAAATTCTGGAGGAAGTACAATTGTGCAAATGTCGGTTTCGAAACCAAGTACGACGAATCCACCTCACTACATGTACTATACAAAATGTATATGATTCATAGACTTCAACATAGTAGAATCTACTTTGACTATATTTTGACGTTTGCGAGTCCGGTCCCTGTATTCAAACGCACATCATATTATTTGTTATCAAGCAGAGACCGCTTATTATATGCTTTTTTGCAATTGGCACCCCTTTCCTGTTGTTTATAATAAAAAAATAATAAAAATCCGACATCGAAGGCAGCACTCAACTGAAACAACCGAGCACAGAAAACAGACATAACACAGATCACAACCACATGGCACAATGTACAACACACATCTGAATGAGAAAATGAAATTAAACCGCTGAAAGTCCAAGTTTCATTGGTCAAAAACTCGGAAAAGTCCTTGTCAGTTACAATGCCACACATGGTTGTAGCATTCAATGTAAACATGTGTGAGTGTGCAAAGCTCAGAGCTTCCTATCACTAAGATGTTCTAAGCCTTCAGAAGAGTAGACACTACATTTCCAGACGTTTTGGATTATCTAATCCTGCCCACCAGGTATGGTATTCAGAATAGATTTTCGATATACTCCTATATTCTCAGACGTCTGGGATTATCGAATCATGCCTACCAGGTATAATATTCAGAATAGATTTACGATGTACTTCTAGGTTCTCAGATGTCTGGGATTATCTAATCCTGTCCACCAGGTATAATATTCAGAATAGGTTTACGATGTACTCCTAGGTTCTCCCATTTTACCCACGATAATCTGGCAGTCAAGTCTGAAAACCAAAAAAAAGGTAATTTATAAGCAATTATTTTTTATCATTACATTGTATTATAAACTATACCAATTTACCCCGTATGGTGACATTCTCTGTGTAACCAGGGACCGCCGTAGATGTTATCTAGGGTCCCTGAGGTAACACAACCGTTGCCTACAATGAAACAGTAAGTCGGTAGGTGGTGAAGTTCATATACTGTGTTGGGAAGAGTGGATTCCTTCTACCCCTACACCCCCACCAACAATAAAAAAGCGAATATTTTGGTGTGGGTTGGAGCAGCCGACTGGTAGTGTCCCGACTTCTAACAAGTGGACAGGACTGCATTACATGTTTGTGTTACTATAGCGACCCACTAACGCATGACCGGGACCAGTCGTATTTATTTCAATAACACTTAAATGGCAACTTATGTTTAGATTTTTGCGCGACTTTGCATGTTTATTCAGTGATGTAATTGGCATTTACATGCTGCATTTCATCGACATGCGCGTTTGCTTTATTTCAAAACAAACGATAGAACGCAATTATAGTCATGCCGGTGCCAAGTGCTTCAAAACAAACTCGCATAATTATCAAAATTTGGTTACCAACTCTGATAGTCATAAAATTCAATGTACACATGGTCAAAACATTTCGCTGTCATACAAATTGAGGCTCCACACCGGAAATTGTTTATGAACTTCATACAAATTGAGGCTCAACACGGGGAATTGTCCATAAACGTCATACCAGTTGAGGCTCAACACGGGGAATTGTCCATAAACTTCATACCAGTTGAGGTTCACCACGGGGGAATTGTCTTCCAGCTCATTGTAAAAAAGTCCTACAATACAGACGCCGCGATCCATCGCGGCGCCAATAAAATGGATGAACAAGCGTCCTCAGAAACTACTATGATTGTCTCAGACATGTATGCGATAAGAATCGGCGGTTAAACTTAATCGTAACCAAAATAGTATCGGCGAACTCGTAACCGCCGATTTATTGCTTTTATTCATATAAGAATATTTTATATATGGCTTATATCATCGTAGAAGTGTGTGTAATTTCGTTTATATTTACGGAATGAATAGCAAAATGTATTTCGAGCATTTTTTAGGTCGGTTACGAATCAGCCGAAATATGGTTACGAAATAGCCGAAAATGGACGGTTACGAATAAGCCTGGTTACGAAATAGCCGCATACCCACTGAAAACCAAGGAAACGTGTAACCTGAAGTATGAGGGACCACAGACACTTTGGGTCTGGACCACTACCCCAGCTACGCACCTGGGTATATTTTTATCATCAACATTGTATACCCAGACTCAAACATCAATCACACAAACATTATTAAACGTATCCGGGACATAGGCATATAAAAATTATTCGTAAATGACCGGGTATGCCTCTCTAAATAACACGTGTGTTATTTAAGCAGTAGAGGAAAAACATAGATTTTTGTATTAATATCAAATCATCCAACAATGTTTGTGTGATTACTGAATGGGTCTGGATATGTAAGAAATATAAAAAAAATATTTCCAGCGGCGTAGCGAAAGGTGTGCGTGGTCCAGACCCCAAGTGTCTGTGTGAGGGACGACACTACACAGACGATATTGACTGAAAACTCCACATTAGGTATGACGACATGTTTGTTATGCATTACCAATTGATTTCTAGGTATTTGACATGAGTCGGCATTAAAAATGACGTTTTAAAAATGAAACATTGAATTTGTGAAGCATAAACGATGTCGTTTTATGTGACCAAGGCTCAGCGTACACCTACTGTGCAGTTTTATGTTTAGTGTCATTGTTATTTGAGACACATCATTTGTCAGAAAATATCAAACAGACATTCTATATGGTGCTGTGTTGTTTTTTACAAATGGTTTCGTAGTAATCCGCACCGTCCTCTTAATTCCGGAAAACCACTCGCATGTACAAGTATTTATGAATACTCAACAAACTTTATTGTGTCCAACCTTACATCTATAATCTTGTAACACAATTTGATAAACATTTTCTACAGAACGTCTGGCAATGGCTAGAAGTTTCATGTATTTTCATTCCAGGCATGTTGTATAAATTCTATTACGGTTTTGACATTCAAGTTGACTGGAGGTGGGGGCATAAAATAAAACTTTGTATATTTCGCATCATATTTTAATGTAGATCCGTAACAAAGTTCAATTCATAACAAACTGATACGTAAACAAATGTCACCAAATATAGTAATTCTGGATACCATAATAAATGGTCATTTACACTGACGTGTCGACCTTTTAATGGAATGATCATCGTCAAAGACCTTGGACTACAAATATAGATGCATTATACGCCAGTCAGTTGAAACCACGACCCCAACCCCGGGGAAGGGCGGGTTCCAACAGTCCCGTGTTTTGACCTTTCCGATGTCCACGCACTGCCGTGTGAGTGCGCAATCTGATTAAAACCATATCCTCAAACCCGCTACGCATGAGGAAGATGAAGTACTTTAGTCAGATGGTGTGAGTGCGGTGCCTTTGCTTCGTGCCAAAATAGCGGGGGAATATAGCCGTGACTATATCCGTGGGGTTTAGGGCGGGGCAATTGGCGTGGGTTTTACCATCTGAATGGCCCTGGGTGCAGGGATTTTACCTGGGGTTTGAAAAATCAAAAGTAAAATTTCCCGCTATTCCCCGGGGTTGGGGGGGGGGGGGCAGAAGTATTGTAAACATAGTCTTAGGGTAAGCGTTTTAGTAAAGTAGTGATAGGGGAGGTAGTCCAAACTAAAGTAGGCCTATTGTGCAGAATAGAAATGAGAAAGGTTTCCTTGACGTACAGCATTACTTTGCTCTCAAAATGACGTAAACAAAGGCTACGGAACATGAAGTAACACGGATAAAGGGGCTCGCTCACAACCGTGACCAACGTCTCAGTAAGCTCACTGTTGGACACGAGTCAATATTAGGTTGATTCTAGACTAGACAAAGAACGTGAATAAATAAATTGACTAAGTTTTGACAATGTCTGCCGCGATTTACGTCGTTGATCTGTCCAGCAACCACATCTATTAACGACACTGTCCTATCACATCACTGTTGCCTTCTCCTGTAGCATTCAAATTCCACTTCGTAGTAAAACCATGTTCGTGGCTTGCACAATGCTACAAAAACAGACTGCTGAAGTATGTATTAACAGACTGCTCAGCTAAACCGCTTAGTTTTATGTTTTCTGATCCTGTTTGTTCTGATTTCAGAACCCCTGCTTTAAGTTCTCTGAAACAAAATAAAACAAAAGAAATAAAAATAAGGAATAATATCGCACCTAAAACGGCCAGTGCACGCGTTTCTATTAAAATGCTGACTTTTTCTGTATAGTTAAAGTGTTAATATTTAAAAAAATGTCAACAAATCATTCGAAATAACAAGAATGAAAATATCGTATCTTAAACGAAACTATTATTTTTGGGCGCAGATGAAGAACGTTTGTTCGCTCTCCTGAAAAGTTGAAATTTTTAGACACGAGGTTTGATTCATGGTATTATTTCGGATTGTTTTGTGCTCGCCGGGTTATTCTTGCGTAGTGCTGCCTTCCCTATCCGATGTTTAATTATTTTTTTGCATTAAACACCGACGATATCTAATAATTAGCATTTATTGCTTAATTAATTTAAAATAAGTATGGACTAACTGACAGGACGCAGTACAGTTAATTGAATACGTTATAACGCTTTTAGAAATGAACAAATACATGTAATTGCTTACCATAGCATAATTATGTGCTCCAATCTGGATATCTCCTCTCACCTCCTAGATAACCCACCGTGTCTCAGCGTATTTTAGAGCGTGTGGAGTCGATACGACGGAGCAATGCACAGAAAGTGGATTGTTTTGCTGGTCAATGTAATGTTTTGCTTCATCAATTGTAATCTTCCATGGATTCCTTCGCCGAAGCATCCTTCCAAATCTGGAATAGAAGGTATACACTTAACGTCAAAAGTAGCGACCAATGCTCAAATTCGTTGGTGTGGTAAATAAAAATGTGAAGTATTTCATTACTAATCATCCTATATTCTTGACAAAAGTATCAAAATACACAGAAATAATAAGACTTTAATAAATTATTAATGTTTAATAATATTAATATGTAAAACACACCAATTCCTTGTAAAAAATGCCAAAAAACGTATGTAATATGTAACATTTATTTTAAAGACGCGGTACCTTTTATTAAATTATTTCATTTTGCGGATCTGAAATTTCGGGAAATTATGCATACTAGTTTCATTAAATAATAAAATATAAGCAAATACATATGCCAATCAAATGTTAGTATTGTTAGTCCCCTACCGGTTTTTGACCGGACGGGACTATAGGTTTGCCCTCCGTCCGTCCGTCAAAAAATCTGGATCCTGACATAACTCAAACAGTTTCCAAGCTAGGTTTATGAAACTTGGTATGTGGATAGGGATTATGCACGTCTAAAAATAATTTCATTCTGATAAAAATTGTGGTTGCTATGGCGACAGAAAGAGTGAACATATGCCCAAATCTGGATCCTGCCATAACTCAAACAGTTTTCAAGCTAGGTTTATGAAACTTGATATGTGGATAAGGGGCAATGAGGGGATTATGCACGTCTAAAATTATTTTTGATTCTGACAAAAATTGTAGTTGCTATGGCAACAGAAACATTGAAAATGGCTTAAACCCGGTAGGGGACTTCTGTATTGCTTGCAATTCTTAATTACTTGTATGAACAAGTAATGAACACATAATTTAAAAAATAATGTGTATACGAGTATAGTTTTTTATTTGTTGGAAATGAATAACTTTATAAAATATATCAGCATTTACCGTCTTAATTAAAAGACACGTTTACAAGTATTTACGTGAGAATTACCAAAATGATTGAAAGAACAATAGTTACATCACTTTGAATTATGGGATCAAATATTTTTTGTAAAGTAAAATGTAAGTATTTTTGGTAATGAAATATACTTACTGGTGTTTACTCGTATCATCCTCTTCTGGTCACATAACACTACCGCTTCAACTTCCTGTACACACATGATGTCATCATGACTTAGCTTACAGTTCTTTGATTGTAACCAGTAATTTTAAACTAAATCGATAAATAATTTATAAACAATCAAAGAATTCGGTAAAATAGGCGCGACATTCCATTTTGAAATAAAGAATGCACATTTAGACCGTGCAGCTTGGTAACATAATTTGACAAAGTACGGAAACACCCACGAATTCGAAAGTCCATGGCATGTGTAAGTGATTTGCTTTCCTAGTTATCACGATTGCAAACGCGCAAAGACGGGACCCTTTTAAATGGTCCAGCACTGATGAAAACTTCGGAAAATAAAACGCTTTCAAGAGAGTTATATAATTATATTCGATTTGTTTCAGGTTAAAATAAAAATGTGTGTGGTTCAGGTAACACCCTGACATCCCTCAGACACGCGGGTCTTAATTTTGTTGTAAAGTTCCATAGGCACATGGTTTAAAATTATCCGAGTCAAAATTATCTGAGTGTAGCCTATATAGAGGGAAGGTTGTGCAGCGGCCATGTTTAATCGCAACGGATATGACGTCATATGAACTGGTATCCGTGTTTGCTGTTACTACTGTAGAAAAAACTGGGTACAACAGCTTTCGAACGTCATAATCTTTGCGGCCAAACATGGCCGCTACGCATTTAGTTAAGGTCGATTCATGATGAAACACATTCTACAATATATTTTATTCGCTCTCGACACCTCATTCTTGGTGGTATTCATGGTTTTAATTTACTTGAAATTAGACACTTTTTTCATTTTCGCTTGTACTAAATGGGTAAGATGTTTAGACAAATATTTAAATGAAAGTATTTTCCAACCAACTGACCGTCCTACACTTTTTCAGTATGCTTCCTGGACCAAACATATATTTACAGTAGTTGGCCTAATCGGAATCTTAGAGCCCTCTTTCGCATCCTTCAAATCCGGTTCCCCAAGTATGTGTTCAAGTTATCAGCTTCAAGTGCATGCACAAGATTTTGTTCGTTTACTTAAAGCTTTTGACCAATTTTTTAATCTTGACCGGATGTGAAATAATTCCCTTCTTTGCTTAACTACATAATGAATTGAGGCAGCGTATGATTGACCATTGCTTTCTCCGATTATCAATTTGAAATTTGAGTCTTTACTTGTTCAAAGTTACTTAAACTCGGACAACAAAAGAATGCTGCGCTGTGTAAGATATAGAAGATATTTGTTGATTAAGATCGAATTTCGCACAGAAATCATTCCAGAATGTTCTGTCATCACGAACGATGTAAATTTGATCTTCTACCAAAAACTATGTTTCTACATTTCTTTAAATTCATTTTATGCTTTAATTTATAAGTGTATAGTGATTGCCTTTTGTGACTTTTATCTCTATCCAAAACTCTAAAAAATGAATTGTCAACAATGAAAAAGTTACCAGTTTCAGCAATTCAGCAACGCTTTGACATTTAACTTCCCCTTGTCATTGTGCTACCTACCTAAGGAAACCTGTATTTCTCTCCTGGTTTGTGTGCAGCTAACATCGATATACAGCACCCAAAAATATCGAACATGTACCGACACCGCTCCCACAGGTATCATTTTTCACCTTGGTCGAGTGGCGCATTGTGGGTTATTCTTACTAAGATCTCTCGACCCAAAAGCGCGCGCCCTACTTCTAAGCCACTGCTCTCCTAAGACAATGCTTCCTTTAAGTTATTGTTGCTTATACATATTCTGTGATAAGAGCGAACAAAACTAATCCAACAATCATTAAAATATATGCGATAATTAATTTTTCTAACCATTTTAAAGCTCAACATGTCTGAATTTTGTACTATTTTAAGGGAAAATTACTTAGCACACTTTGCCCAGAAAACTCATCAATCTTTATCAAAATGACACCACTATCGTATTCACGTTCAAAGACAAAGCGTGCTAAATTTCCCGAAATTTCAATCGCGTAAAATAACACAATTTAATATATTAAGCTACTTCGTCTTTAAAATACTAGGAAATGTTAGTAGCAACGTTAAATTTCGCATTAAATGTCGCAAGGCTAACGCTAAATGTCGCTGACCTTCAAGTTTTATGCTTCTTTCACTTTTTAATTATGCGTACCATACAAATTAAGAGACTGTCTCTTAACACATACATCATGTTATACCTTAACCATTTTTAACTTTTAATACACCAAAATGATAGTTAATATGGTTATACGTGAAGTCTTCTGCGACACTTCTGTTATGTGAGTTGAGCATTTTGCCAACAACGGTCATTTCAGATCCGACTCATTCCAAACCGAACATCCGACCTTCGGCTCCTAATGCGTGGCTAGCCGACTATCGAGCCGAGTCTTAGTAGAATACAGGGCCGGTATTAATTAAACGTCTTAGCAGAAATCTTTAGAATTTTCTTAAAGTCGTACAATTTATCAGCTAAATGATATAATCAAGATAATTATATTTTACATGTAGTGTTGATGTTTTGTGTAAAGGGCTACTATAATCACTATGAGGAAACATGGGTTATTCTTCAATTTGCAGTGAATATGCATATCGCAAGTCAAAATATTTATGTTTTCCTAAGATGCATTATAAATACCATCATGGAAACTGTGGATTAGCCGTTCATTCACAAATCATGAATGAAAGGTGATATTTATGTATAGGTGTAATACTAGGTATATAGTTTGCCCGGGGGCACGAAACTCGATTAAGAAATTGTGAAATTCTGCACTTAAATAGAATAAATTCACTACTATCTATCTCATGTTTTGGCTATTATACAAGAAACATAAAAAAAGAGGATAAATAATACATACTCCAGCTTTCCAGGAAATCATAGTTGCATTATATGCTTGGTTAGATTTATTAAACAAAAAAAACGTTCAGATATATCGTCAGACATCGTAATATGCATGAAATAAAGTATGTTTCTAGTTACTAAGCATTGATATAATAATAGCCTACCATTAAATTCAAGAATCAAAGGGAAGCTACTCTTCCTATAGGGAGTTAAAACCCATGTTTTTTCAGAGTTCCCTCCCCTGAATTTCAGGGGAAGCCACTCTTACCGACTTAAAATAGGTCGGACATAGTTGTCTCCCCTGAATTCAAGGGAAGTAACTCTTGCCCTATGCAGAGTTCTCTCCCCTGATTTTTAGGGGAAGTCACTCTTACCGACTTAAAATAGGTCGGACAGAGTTGCCTCCCCTGAATTCAAGGGAAATAACTCTTTGCCTATGCAGAGTTCTCTCCCCTGATTTTCAGGGGAAGTCACTCTTGCCGACTTAAAATAGGTCGGACAGAGTTGCCTCCCCTGAATTCAAGGGAAGTAACTCTTTCCCTATGCAGAGTTCTCTCCCCTGATTTTCAGGGGAAGTCACTCTTGCCGACTTAAAATAGGTCGGACAGAGTTGCCTCCCCTGAATTCAAGGGAAGTAACTCTTTCCCTATGCAGATTTCTCTCCCCTGATTTTCAGGGGAAGTCACTCTTGCCGACTTAAAATAGGTAGGACAGAGTTGCCTCCCCTGAATTCAAGGGAAGTAACTCTTTCCCTATGCAGAGTTTTCTCCCCTGATTTTCAGGGGAAGTCACTCTTGCCGACTTAAAATAGGTCGGACAGAGTTGCCTCCCCTGAATTCAAGGGAAGTAACTCTTTCCCTATGCAGATTTCTCTCCCCTGATTTTCAGGGGAAGTCACTCTTGCCGACTTAAAATAGGTAGGACAGAGTTGCCTCCCCTGAATTCAAGGGAAGTAACTCTTTCCCTATGCGGAGTTCTCTACCCTGGTTTTCAGGGGAAGTCACTCTTACCGACTTAATATAGGTCGGACAGACTTGCCTCCCCTGAATTCAAGGGAAGTAACTCTTTCCCTATGCAGAGTTATTCTTTCCCTATGCAGAGTTATCTTCCCTGATTTTCAGGGGAAGTCACTCTTACCGACTTATTCTCTCCCCTGATTTTCAGGGGAAGTCACTCTTACCGACTTAAAATAGGTCGGACAGAGTTGCCTCCCCTGAATTCAAGGGAAGTAACTCTTGTCCTGTTTTTTTAAGGAAATAACTCTTGTACTCAACTTTCAAGTACTAAATAGTTTTCCTTCTACATGTCAGGGGAAGTCACTCGTACTGACTAAAAAGTCACACAGAGTCCCCCCCCCCCCCCCTTTGTAATGTAGAGTTTACTCTCCTGATATATTAAGTTAGTCTTTGGTTTGTTGTAGGTTCTCCCGGTATCGAGTAACTAGGTAGTAGACATACATTGGTTTGGGATAGTCTTAAGGTAGAACCACACTATATAGAAATGTCGAGATCCACGTACAAATGGTATTATTGTAAACTTTGATTCCCAATTCAACGTCGTGTCTTATATATCAGTGTGTATTCTTATGACGTTACTACATGTATAAGGTCGTGAAGTTACGATGGAAAACGCGTTTTAATGTTGTGGAAGGCAAAGGTAATAATACATATTTAATCTAATAGCGTGCTAACAAAGAGCATTCTCGTTCACCTGAGTATTCTTCGTCCGAAACATAGTCTTGGAACTTGACTAACCACTGGTGTATGATGATGACAAAGAGGGACATACGTCGTGTCTGGCATGTTTGTGTTTTTTACTGAGTGGGGGGGGTACATACCAATTCTGAAGTCAATACGATTATAACCATGTAAGTTCTCCACAGCCAAGAAACGAGTGCAAGCTAATCTCAACAAATATCGTAATTTTCAACCATTTTTAAGAACAAGTGTTTATAACAATTGAATTATTTTTTATTTGTTCACCAGGCAGCCGGAAGTGTTGATAATGTCAATTGGAATGACCATTTAATACACAAAATACATTGGAAAATCTTACTCTTTTGCAAGTGTTATCATGTACAAATACTGAATTTTTTCACCGGGCAGTCGGAATTGTTGCTAATGTCTCTAGGAATGACAATTGAATACACAAAATATGCAATGTTTAAATTTGGTTTAATATAATAATACATGTAATGCTAAAATGAATATGTCTGTGTCATTAAATTGTGATTGTCATGTCAGCAATGATCCTTAATTGGAATAAACGTCATATTATTCCTATTGTAGAAGTTCTATGTTATTAATATCAAGTGTTGTTACAATTGTTAATATCAAATTCATCATGGCACGGAGATGCGGTTTCCATTGTACGATATCCTGTCCGTTTGTCACCTTCGTAGCACGCTACCAACTGACACCCACACGCACGCACCCACACCCCTCCCACACACAGCCAGCATAACTTGTTACGGATTGGACTGGGGTGAAACCGTCACGATGCAGGCCCTGGTAAAAGAAAGCCACCAAATCGAAATGATCCGTGCCGACATCAGATATATTTGATACATTTTCTTTGCCATTTTGTACTATTTAAGAGGTGTTAATGTAATTATTAAATCTGAGTGCCCCTGGTTTGTAATCCGAGGGAACAGTGTCTAACCGGGGAGAAAACCGTAGCGACACCGTGAATATCCGGGATCATCCGGGGCGATCTGGGATAAACTCTGATGCACCGGCTAACAGCCCCGGTTGTTTTAAAATGTTTAATACAACCGGGACACATCGGGGTCACCGGGAGCGATATCGAGCACCTTAAGGTGTAATCCGGTTGTAACCCATATTTGACTCCATATTCCGATTTTGTTGGAGCCTTGACCATTCCTCACGGCAGCTCCTGGTGACTACATGAAGCTTTAAACATTTTAAAACAATCGGCCCTCTTTTGCCAGTTTGATAAGATTATCACGGTTCACCACGGCTATCAAATGTTGTTACAGTCGTACGCTAGTTCACCGAACCGGTATACCAAGTGAAGATTCGGTTCCTCCTGGTAACCGCTAATAACTGTTCTTTGATAAATCTGGACAAAAACTATAACAGTCATACTATAAAAGAGTGTTCATAAAGGATTGCGACATTTAGCGTTGATGTTGCGACATTTAACATCAGTCCAATTTGTTGCGACATGAAATTTCAACGTCACAGATGCGACATTTAATTTAGTGTCAGGGGGAAATGCGACCTTGTGGCATTTTAACGTCAAGACCGTGAATATTAGCGCTGTGTGGTGGTCGCGGGAAGGTGGTATTGTTTAAAACTGCGTTGTTTCGTGCAATATTTTCTGCATATATGTCCAAACGATTGTAGTTTAATTCGATGTAGTTTGTATTTCTCTGAACACAGGCCTAAGAAATTATATCACAAAATACAGATTTTTGAAATTCCCCACCATCCCGTCATTACTTTATATAAGAGAACAGATTGGAATCCGAAATATCGATCTAAAAATGAAATACCTGAAATATAACTTATGACACGTTCAATGGTAGATAAATTGATTGTTTTATGTAGTAAAACACATCTAGACTAGATTGCAACCGTTTTCCGGCCCGATGATGCGTTAAATAGTGGATTCCTGTAGGGGCCAAAAATGCGTTTCCAATATTATATAATATATTAATGACGGGATGATAGGGAATTCAAAACTCTGTATTTTGTGATATAAATTCTTAGGCCTGTGCTCTGGGCCATTTGGTATAAAAATGATGAACCCAGTCCACGGGTTTATTGAATGACCCTATATTGAGCAACCCGCGGCTACTAGTATGTAAATGCCGTACCCTCAAAATGATTGTACAGGTGCTATAATCATACTTAATTGTTGGGATGTTCACTGAAACTTGTTTAAACGTTTAATTTAATCAGGGATAATATGATAGTATTTGATCCAAGTTTTAATGAAATAAATTTCAAAATCGATTACAGTCTTCATATAGAAATGATAAAAAATATTTGAGCAGGGCCATACATATGATGGATAATATCCAATCAAACTGAAAACCCCACTAAATTATTGTGCATGGGAAACAGGAAAATATAAAAAATGTCTTTTTTTTCAGTGCGTATAGTTGGGTTCGAACACACCTGAGCAATAGTCAGCCCGATAATCAAGAAGCCAATCTAAAGACATCCTCATACATCCGTGGTTAGTCAAGACCCCAGAATATATGTGATGTTACAGGTGAAGAATACTCTGGTGAACAAGAATGATCTAAAGAATACGCGAGAAGAAAACGAACGATGAGTGTCGATTGAGCACGTGATGGGCCCGCCAACAGATCTTCTTATGTCTATCCGCTGGCAGTGGTTCACTCTGCTTTTGTCTCATGTGAAGTAAACCCACCATGCTACGGCTCACCCGGTATTTCACAACACTTAACTTGGATTTATAGTTAGTATTTAAAGTATTTTAATTTCTAATAATAGCCTGCGAAATGTAATGACTATCTTTAACGGGTGGTGTATAGCTAGTCGATATATTTGAAGTAAAAAGCATTCTAATATTTACACGAGAACGAAAAGATCTAAATAATTATAAATAATAAAGTGGCCGTTAGTGGATGTATGCGTTTATAGTACAAGAATGGTTAAAGCGTGTACACGCTGAAAAATACACGTTGTACATCGTTTACATAGCCTATTTACAAAACATTTTTATTATTATTTTTCATATTAAAACACGTTATTATGTATTTTGTGTAGTATTTACATAATATTGTTAGAACCATATTCACCAGGTCTCTCGGTCAATATATGCCAAAAAATATTTAATTGTTTTTTATACATAAATATCACATAAAACATTTTTTGCTGCCATGGGAACTTAGGCTTTTCTTTATCCGGGACCTGTTCTGCAAATGTCATCCGCGAGCGTGAAAGAAGCAAGTTTTCAACGGATGGAAGAGAGACACTGTACACATAGCGTGTTTTGCGCACATGTAGCATGTATGCGAAATACGGATGGGGAGCACGGATGCGGAACACGCACACCTATTTCGGCTCGAATGTTGCCGCATAATATTCAAGTGTAAATTTATATACTACTCAAAATTTGATAAGGGTCAAGAAATTTTCCATTTGAATAATTTGCAAATTGAATAAGATTGACTGGTAGAATTTTTAGAAAGATAATGCTATATCTGCAATATTGCAAACGAATAGAGATTACTTCAAAATCTAATGTCTAAGTGCTGATAAGCCCAACCTTATTAAAATGTTCGTGCTGCATTCATGCTTCTGTAATAATAGAATGCGGTCCATTTATTGGCGTTTTGGGTTTTACACGACACGTGCGAATAAAAACGGGAGAAAATTTTCCATGTTATTCGGCTTGCCACTTTGGTCCCTGCAAATAGAGCTTATCAGTTACCTGGTGGACAACAACGTCATTTTGACAATGTGTGTCAAATACAAGACATGAATTTTTCAAATTTTAGCAGCAGATACGATGATATTTTAATAACTGAACAACATTTTTCTTAATCGGTTTTGTTAAAACAGACATAAAAATTGATTTCTTGGCCCTTAGCAATGTTTGAGTAGTATATGTCGTATGTGTTTTCTTTATTTAGACAACTCTTCTGCATGAAGTTATTTATGTTAGGTACAAAGATACTGAAAAACTATCTTACCACTCGTGTTCCACGTGGTTTTGATGTCAGCTTTCACACAATGTTCCACATATTCCACGGGATCAACATTAGAAGACAGAATATCACGTAACAATGCTATGTATGATATTGCTAGTCGTAATGTGTCTATCTTTGATAGTCTTTTCTCATACGGGAATGTCGGCACGTGAAGTCGCAGTTCTTCAAATCCCGAGTTGATACTCATCATACGTTTTCTTTCACGAACGTTCGCTGCGCATCGAACGACCGGACGAATCCCGCCGTAAAAATCATGATGTGAGTATTCTCGCCCGTCCTCGTCGGGAATGTTCCTTTCCATTTGAGAAGCATATGCGCATGATGGGAATTCTTTGGAAGGAGACGCGTTGCCATGACAACTATAGTTAGGTGCAACATTATCATCCCTAGACATATGTCCGATGGTTAAATATGTCGCGCGCTCAGCTTCATCCAACTCGTTCTCAAAACTTCGACAATAGTTCATGAAGTCTGCAGACACACTCTGTGCCATATTGTTAACAATATTTATTTTCCAAATTTTGTCCGTTTAAACTTTTCAGTTATTACTTGATTTTTCCAGTTTAATTAATTTTCCTTTTTACTTTAATTGTTTCATTCGAATACTAGTAAGAAGTCTAAATGGAAGATTATAAATGTGTGATCAGCGCATTCAGCGACTAACATGGAGATTTAGGGAATTCTCTATTTATACCTACCCTGAAGTCAGACTTTGAAGGAATCTGACAAATTCATCTGGCATCCAATTACCGTTACACTCCCGTTTTAACATCTCGTTACGCGAGACTTCAGATACAAGTGTCGTCTGACGCTGACTTTTCAATAGATGCCTATTTCAACAACGCGACGGGATGCTGAGAGATCGCTGCGCGTTTGAAAATACAATCAATTAATACCAGTAATTGACTGTTAGGCATCTGAAAGTAGTCTTGACCCACTGAGAACAATATTTTGCACAAAAACCTATCATTGATGGATTTCACACGGCAGACGTACGAGAGTATTGGAAGGTATTTAGTCTCATGGCTTTCCAGACGATGTTTGACATGTCGCGTGCCGGGCGCTCGCAGTGTCGAAATCACAGTTGGGTGCATTCGATAAACACCGTTATGTTGACTGCCTACAGACTTGAACATCTCCAAATATTATGAATGCAGAAAATTGATAATTGCGACAAATTATTACAATAATTTTGGTGATCTTAAGTTTTTTGTCAAATAACCCTAAGCCATGATTAAATACGATAAATGTCATTGGATTCATTCTCAACGGTGTTCGGTGAATGCGAGTTTTTTTAAAAGATATTTTTAGCTTAAGGTCGAATTATTGAAAATTTCGAATACTGAAACTGATTTCGAGGGAATGCTTTTATAGCAACCATTTACCGGTACTGGGGTATTTGAAAACTTTACTAGCTACAATATAATTATATTGAACTTGGGTGGCACTAAACAGTAAGCTAGCATTGCATGTTTTGGCCGGGTAGAAATTGAGCATTTTAGTAGATACAAGATGTTTTAAGACCTTTTGGACTAGAAATGATTCCGTTTGGAGATTGGTTTTGAGGCCTGATTTGGACAAGCGTACAAATGACCCTGATAGAAGCTTTTGGAAATATGGAGTGAAAATACGAAACTAGGGCTTCTCTGATTTTAAATGGAGATTTGACGCGAAAACAAAAGTGGGTCTAAATTTTGCCAATTTACTCATGAAAAGTGCAGGAGTACAGCTCTATAACTCAATGGATTTCCTAATGGATGGGCTTCCAGAATCTGTGCAGTGTATAGCCCTAGTATTTGCAAGTAATTTTCTGTGGCAGTCTGAACAATTCCCAATTTGGCCATTTTCAGCGTCATTTTCCGACCGATGATGACCAACAGTTCCATATGATAAGGCCTGTGATGTATCTATTGGAAGATACTGTTTTTTCTAATGCCTAGTTAATACAAATCAGAAAATTAATTTGCTTCAGGCTGCTGTGAGTAATTCCCTGGGGAACAACTTCAATATGGCCGTCATTTTTCGAAAACAAATAACTTTTTGCAAGAATATTAACTCCCGTGTTGCATTGATAGTAATATGGTCACGCATTGATAGTAATATGGTCACGCTATATAGTAATTAAAACTTTAAAATGTTAGATTTGCATAGACTCTACAGTATAGCATATGAGCACTGGGGACTGTCACACCAACGCAATAGCATACAACTCCATTCAAACGATTCGGGGAATCACGTCATTAAAATGGCACTTAGACATTGTCATAATACTGGGGAAATAACATATAACATTTTTAATTAACATTAAATTGCAACAGAGAGTATATCTATAGTCTCTGATTGCATCCATAGAATCTTTAAATAGCCAATCAATACAACAATGCTCGTAAAACATACAGCATGACAGCAACTTATCTGAGAAGATTTAGCATATTCAAGTTCCGAGTAACTACTATTATTATACTGTGTATTTCTTAATTCATTGATAGTAGTGTGATGCTGCAGTTAGTAATTCTTGAAAAGGTAATAATTATTTTTACTTGTTATTCGGGTAAGCTTAAAGACACAACTACATGATACAATTTCACAGCACTTATTTATTCACAAAACTATACAAGTTTTTATTTTAAAGGCTATATGATATATGAATTTCTTAATAATTATTATACGGTACAGCCTATGCAAAATTTAAAGATCTTTTCGGTGTAAAATACAGGTCCGTGTTGCAACATTGTCGGAACTATTAGAAGTCACAACTTACGTTGCGATAAAATAAAGATAAACATATTGATTTAATTAAGTTTCCACAGTGAAAAATGAATTAAGTTGTTTTGAAACTAAGCCTGACACACGTATGATTAGGTCATACACAAACCTACCGGAGACTGGTTTATCGCACGCAAGTGAGCGATCTTCGAGAGGGACGAGATGTGTATCTGCAGTCGAGTTCCACCGTTCCTCGCGCGAAGGTGGTCGAATGTTGGCGCCCGTTGACACAGGCTGCTATATAAAGCCGAAAGTAAACGGTCATCGTCCGAATCTTTAAACGATCTTCGGTAGAGAACAACAGAAGTAAATACGAAAGCTCCCTAGTGACATAGATACGTCATCAATAATGGATCATGATATTAAACATGGAGACTAAGGCTCAGTAAATAAGTACATGTAGGACAAATGGATAATATACATTGACAAATGCCGAGCAAGAAACTAGAATTACTATGGCAACTTTTATACCATTGGTGTAAAAATAATGTGAATACATCGTATTACATGTATCACGATTGGTCGGAAGTGGTTGTAGGCGGAGTTCTGTGTATTGCGCCTCCCTATTATCAATGTTTCCTTTCTGTGTTTCTTTGAGTTACCATGCAATCATTTGAGTTACCGGGCGTGTCTAATAAATGGACGGAACTACCTAAACGTAAAATAATAAGGTCGTCAGTAGCACTTACGACCTTATAAGATCCATATATATATGCGAAATCTCTATGCTTCAGAAATAAAATTAAGGCGCGTCTTATGAATCTATTTTTATGAAAATCGAAACGAATATAAAATTCATCTTCGTGTTATCATTCATTCATATCGTTCGTTCATATCGTTCGTCCTTTCGTCCGTCCGTCCGTCCGCCCCGTCCGTCCGTCGTTCGTTCGTTCGTTCGTTCGTTCGTTCGTTCGTTCGTTCGTTCGTTCGTTCGTTCGTTCGTTCGTTCGTTCGTTCGTTCGTTCGTTCGTTCGTTCGTTCGTTCGTTCGTTCGTTCGTTCGTTCGTTCGTTCGTTCGTTCGTTCGTTCGTTCGTTCGTTCTTATTTTATTTACTTACATATGTATATTTATAACATACAAATAAAGAGACATCCGGCCAACAGGACCTAAGTTACGTAATTATGATATAAATCGTAAAAATGAATTACCTGCTTCCAAAGCCATTGCCGGCGCCAGAAGAACTATACTCGTGTACAAAAGCTGAAAATCATGAAACGCATGCAAGAGAGGAAATCGAAGAGCCCTATCGGTCACATGGACGACCTTGTCAATTGTTCTCTAATCGAACGTCTGAACACCGAAATTTCTCGCATATAGCCTATAGACTCTATTTGCATTTATACATCGTTATTATAATTGCCACAAATATACAAATTAATCAAATTTATACGTCTACATATTCATATGTGATATCATAAAATCCGAACAATATTTTTTTCAAAAAGATCGGTGTTCCAACTAAAGACCTATGGTAATGTATAAGTATATGTTCCAACAACATTTCCGGGTGGACACGGGGTAAAGTGGAGCGATTAGCTACAGATAGAAAATATTGACGTTCTTTGGTGATTGCCTTAGGGGCAAACCAGTCCGAAGAGGATTAGACATTGTAGAAACCTAAGTCCATGTTTACCATGTGGCTCGAGCTCATTGCATTCTGATAACGGCTCTACAGGTGCAAATGTCATTATGTTGTAGTAGCATTGTACTATTAGTACTTATGAAAATCCAAAGAGTACCCTAAATGAATTGGTCAGTTGATCGATTTCCAAAACCATTTGATATCGTTCAATGAGATATCGCGAGTTTTGAGACTTGGGTGAGACTTGACGAGATTTTCATAAGACGCTGAGAGTGAGATATGATCTTCACTGTTTGTATTATTCATATAAAGGTGCCCAGCAATTGTACTGCTCTTAAATTGAACCGTCGACCCTAGATACTGCAAAGTTTAAAATTGATCATTTATAATAATATAGCACCACAAAACTGTCAACGAAATCGAAAATGAGAAAGATCAAAGAAAAGGGAAACAACCGCTGTACAATATCGGCTTTATGTAAGCAACAATCACGAACGGTAACTATCGTAAAAACACCTGAAAAGTTGGGGATGGCCAGGTAAACTGTTCGAGGCAGCATCACTTTATAATAACTTGATGAAAAACGAAACATGCCAGGGCTGGTAAAGCATCTTAGTAGAAATCTTAGAATTTTCTTAAAACCATCAAATTTCCTTAAGTGTGTCAGCCTAACAAGATACTCAAAATTCTTGAATTTTGACATTGGTTTAAAGCATTGTAGTAAGAGCTACAATAATCACTAAGAAAACATGGGTTAATCTTCAATTTGTGGGAAATAAGCGCAATCCAAGTTTTTGACTTAAGTCAAAATATTTAAGTTTTCCACTAAGATGCTTTGTGAATACCAGCCCTGATGCCATTTATTCGTTATTATCCTTCTTATAAGAAAATTATACGACCTTCAATGTTCAATGTCCATTTATCTTCATGGCTCTTTATTTCCAAAAAGATAAAATGCCCGGTGTATAGCACCGGGCCACGCGAGACTACCTCTGGGCAACCAACCAGTTCATCTCTAGTAGGGTAGGAAACACTGAAAAGCGTTTCAGGAATACCAAGTACCCTGGTCGAGATTCGAACCAGGGACCTCCGGACAGGTAGTCGAGAGCGTTAACCACTAGGTCACCGCGTCACCCCGTGATTCTGTAGTTTTCCTTGGCGATGGAACGGCGTTCAGCAAGGGGTTTTCAGCCAATGTCAGCAATCACCTGGCTGGTACTGACTGTGGTGCGGTAGTCCCCTTTGACAAATCGTGCCACGTGTCGCTGAACTGCCTCCAGTTGAATGATGCTGGTCCTCGTATGCGGATCCCAGACAGTGCTCTTGTTCTCAAGGAATGGCCTGACAAGCGTCGGGTAGCATTGTGCCTTTATCTGTTGAGGACAGCTTGTCAGATTTCACCTGAGGAAGGCGAGGCTGTTGTGTGCCTTCTTCGCAGTGGTAGCAACGTGGGTGTTGAAGGAGAGCTTCTCATCTATGTTCTATGTATACAACCAGGTACTTGCCCCCTGTCACAACTTGGAGCTTGCTGTCCTGATAATGTATGGCGTCTTGAGTGGGGTTCTCTTCCTAGTGATGTGGATGACCTCGCACTTGGATGGGTGGAAGTTCCAATACACTATAGCAATGACAAAATAACACTATGATTTGCTAATGATCAATAATGTTGTAATTTTTTAAATATCATAGTGTCACTAGGACATTCCCAATCTGAGTTCAATTCCCGGGCATTTAACAATATTGCTGAGTGCAGAAATCTGTTCGATTTGAGACAGTAATAAAAGCGAACAGTGAAAGTTACATTCAGCAATTGTTTTAATGTGGTATACGACCGACCATTATTTCTCAGAATGTGGTACGACCGGCCATTATTTCTCAGAATGTGGTACGACCGGCCATTATTTCTCAGAATGTGGTACGACCGGCCATTATTTCTCAGAATGTGGTACGACCGGCCATTATTTCTCAGAATGTGGCACGACCGGCTATTATGCTCAGGGGGTTCAACCAGTTATGATAAGCTATTTGCCTTAGAAAGTTGTCATGACCATACTCTACGCTCAATGGACATTTCTAATGGTCAAAGGGAAATAACCCCATATTTATCATAACTGCTTAATGCAACAGGGAAGGATTTCTGTCTTATTAATTGAATTCTATAGGTCAAGGGGAAACAACTCTTTGGTCAACGGACATTTCTAAAGGTCAAAGGGAAATACTCGTCATTTTCAATTACTGCTTAAAATCTAAGGGAAATAACTCTTACTTCTTCGTTACATTCTAATGGTCAAGGGGCAACAACCCATTGGTTAACAGACATTTCTATAATAATCTAAGAGAAACAACTCCATTTTTTTCATTAATGTCTATTGGTCAAAGGGAAGTAACTGTAAGCGGACGATAACGATATTCTTATATATTATTCGTACATGTTATTTTTCTAATGGTCTAAGGGAAACAACTCCATTTTTTTCATTTATGTCTAATGGTCAAAGGGAAGTAACTGTAAGCAGACGATAACGATATTCGTATATATTATTCGTACTTGTTATTTTTCTAATGGTCTAAGGGAAACAACTCCATTTTTATCATTTATGTCTAATGGTCAAAGGGAAGTAACTGTAAGCAGACGATGACGATATTCGTTTATTTTATTCGTACTTAGTTCAGGTCAATCGGGACACCTCGGACAATCTTGAGGTACCGTATAAATGCCGTACGGACCGTTCCGATTGGGTTCAGGTTTCACATTCGGACAACAACGAACGACACATTCTTACTATACAGTTTCTCTGTTGTTGGGCTGACACTGTGGCGTATGTATCTGGTTCTTCCATTGTGTATATCATTTCATCTTTTTAATGTAGAGAATAAACATGCTTTGGACCGATTTGTTAAAATTCTTAGATATCATATGAGTGTAATCATTCGGATAAGTACATTTTCGGATGGTATTAGATCTATTCTGTTCATAGCTTGTTAACACATGTCCTGCTATTGCAAGATTGGTGTACTTTTAGTCCACATTAGTATAATATTTCAGCTGTCTATCAGTTTATACAGTGTCTTACATAAATAAATAAATGATATTGGTCCCTCGATGGCTGAGTGTTTCGAGCGTCTGCTCCGGGAATGGAAAAATGTGGTTTCGATCCCAGGCCGCGTCGAATATGGCACTATGCTTAATGTCTCTTGCTTGAAACTCGGCTAGTGTAGCTGTTTTTGTTAAATACAAAACAACTTCACGTTAATGAACCAAGGGAAATAACTCTTCATTCATCATCAATTTCTAATGATCAAAGGGAAACAACTCGGTTGAAATATATACATATAATGAGTAAGAGTTGTTTCCCTTAGACCATTAGAACTGCCTGTTAGTGGTAGATGTTACTTAGAAATTAATTTACGAAGAAAGCGGTTATTCTGAGAGTTAATAAAGTATGTTGGTGATAGAGTGATTATGTATTTTGTTTTTATGATGCTTTTCTGTCAATTTTTTCTGTTTCCAGGATGATTATCTGGACGGGGCTAGTATGGAAATGGAAACGACCCGCACAGCGTTTTGTCAACTTCATACCATCTTGAACGAAGTTATAAACATTATAGAAATTATACAATTAATAATTGATTATCATTAAATATATGTTTCAAACGATATGTGTTAAGCGAATACAAGACAAACCTAAAAGACACGCCTACGGTGTCTATAGGAGGGAAGTTCAAAAATAAAACATCCTTTTGCTGTATCCGCCATTTTCATATTTAATGCACACAATGCGTTACGAGTATCATGGTACTGTAGACAAGTGTGCTGGTGTGATAAATAATTTATAGTACATACGAGGGGTGATCCAGAAAAAATAGGACTTTTCTCATTAAGTCAACATTTTCATTTTAATCTTCTATGCCTAGCATTTTATGTTCTATATACTGGCAGCAACATATTTTCGTAGATGTTGGTGATATTCTTACAAAGTGTTGTCATAGAAACCATGTAACGCCTAGGCTGGTAACACTTCTATTTTTTCATTACTAGTAGTTCGACGTTGGTTGACACTGTTCCTACTCTGACAGACGCTTAATTCAAGGCTACAGCCATTTCTAACATCACTGAAATGATACAGAGGCACATTGTAACATTGGGAACAGTAATCGACCCAGAGCATTTTCGAATGTCAGACTGTGATTATATAAATAATAAGTGTGTATTTCCTTTGAAATACTGTGTTAGAAAGGCGACATCATCATAATGTTACGGCACGACCCGTCTTCATGGTACATAGTATATTTAATGCTTAATATATTTTATTAATCAACCAATTACTTATATATTTTTCAGTGATAGATGAAATAGTATTTATAGACAGTTAACTTTCATTTTTTCCACTATGTTATGACAAAAGTCCTAATATGTCTGGGTTACCCCACGTACTACTCAACATTTGATAAGTTAACACATTTGTCTTGTGAATATTTTGCAAATTGAATATGATTGACTGATGGAATTTTCATAAACATCTCAAATATTGTAAACAAATAAAGATTTCTCCGAATTTGATGTGTAAGAACTGATAAGCCCAGCATCACTAAAATGATTGTGCTGTATTCAAGCCTCTGTGATAACAGAATGTGGTCCGGCTTTATTTGGCATTATGGGTCTTACTCAATATGATTGAGGATAGAAAAGGGACAAACATTTTCATTATAATCTTACCACATGTGTCCCTGCAGATAGGGCTTATCAGTTGCCTGCAAAAAAGACGACATTATGTTAATGCATACCAATTGCAACACATGATTTTTTTCGAAATTTAGTAGCAGATTGGATGATATTTTACACATCGTTTTTCTTTATCGGTATTGTTCAGATAATGCAAGATGGACATGTACATTGATTTATTGACCCGTATCAAACTTGGAGTAGTCGAGTTCCTAAATTTCTCCACTTTACTTACCCATACAGAGTAAAGCATTTTGTCTAAATCCCAACAGCGGGAAATGTTTGGTGTATCACACTGCCTGCTATTTTTAAATTGTCTGCTTTTTGCTGCGTCTAATTTTCCCAGTACTGGGATCTAAAATCCGGCCAAAGTCTATTTCCCTTGACAAGGAATGTCAAATTCCCGCCTGTCTTGAATCTTCTTTTGTCTATTTAAAGTCCAGTGTATGCTCGCCCCCACACAAATATTGATAGGTGCAATAAACCACTAAGGCAATGCTCGAGTTTCCAACTCATGATGCACTGTTTCTTTCACGTGTAACTGTCTTACATATTCAGAGTATTAACTTATGCACCAGTCAATATTATGCCCACCCGGGGGCGGCGGGAATACAGGGGGAATAAGACAGGCGAATTTTCCCGACAGGCGGGAATTAGTCGACCTTATCGACTCCGAGTCCCGGGAAATAGACTTTCGTCCGGGAATTTAGACACCGCGAAAGACGACAGTGATACTTTTATTCGTGATTTTATTAAAGTACCCGGATGAAAAACTATGCCCCACGGTGGGGATTTAGACAGTAAGCATTAGGGGTGGGCCGGTACATCGGAATATCGATGGATTGCGATTCCGAGTGTCCAGATAGTATGGATCGATAGTTAAAATCTCGATCCAATAACTATCGCCGATAGTTAGCTCAAATATCGATAGTTACGATAGTTTCCGTTTCATAAATATAGTTTATTATTAATTTAAATCAACTGTCGTTCTCGTTAAAAAACTAACTTTAAAAAATCCCATGCATCAATACTGCAAACAATGCAGTATTTAGTTAAATGTTATTATTCTATTTC
Source organism: Spisula solida (assembly GCA_947247005.1). Lineage (NCBI taxonomy): Eukaryota > Metazoa > Mollusca > Bivalvia > Venerida > Mactridae > Spisula > Spisula solida. The sequence continues at coordinate 16,355,639 of OX365958.1, forward strand.
TATCCAATTCATTTTAAATCATTTCCAGAAATAGTAGATTGATTAGTATGTTTTACAACAAAGTGATATCTTACACAGTGCAAATTTGCATTTACATGTTAATCTCTGGTTTTTTTAAATCTTGATAATAACTATTGCAATAGTATCGCAATAGTTTCCTGCAATACAATAGTATCGCAATAGTACTTTCAGCAATATTATTGCAATAGTCAAAAATGGACTCGATAGTCACCATTAGTAAGCATTGTCTCCTGGGTGAGGATTTAGACATCAAAAAATTGAAAATGTCTAATTCCCCGGGGTCGCCCGCCGCCCCCTGGGCGGGAAAAATATTGACTGGTGCATTAAGACATCTTGCTTCATATGCCTGATATGTTTAGTTTATTAAGACACTCGCGTTATTGTTTCAGTTCTAAATGCAAATAAATTACGAAAAACTAAATATTTTCTTTGTGTTAATTTTCTGGTTTACGTAAAGTAACGGAATTTGTCGAATAACAGGGACCAGTACGTGTGTCAAATGGGGGAGCGGTGGCTTAGAGGAAGGACGCGCGCTTTGAGATCGAGAGGTCCCGGGTTCGATCCCCCTCTGCGCCATTGCTTATTTTCTCTGAGCAATAATAACCCGCAATGCTCATCTCGACCAAGGTGTGAATTGGTACCTGTGTGGGCGGTGCCTGTACATGTTCGATATTCCTGGGCACCGTATCTCGATGTTGGTTGCACACCAACCGGGAGTGAAAAAGTCACCACAGGGAGACTGGAACGCATGTCCAGGGTAAAGTTAAATGCCAAAGTTTGGCTGAACTGCAGAAAGCGACCCTCGAAAACTGGTAACTTTTTTAATAAAACAACGTAACGAATGGTGATTATGTTTTAAACAGTTCGAGTCGTGGACGGTAAGTGCATACTGTTCAGGTGTTTTACACCAACATTCAAGTGAAAAGGTGTACACATGCATTCATTGTGCAGACAGAATGATCTGTATTGCAGACAGAATGCTTTGCATTTGAACATGTACTGTCAACACTGTAAATAAGATAATTTGTTCTGGTCTACAAGAACGTATGCATATACTTCTTTAAATGAGATTCAATTTGCTTATTTGTGATTATTCTAAAAAAAGCTATTAGCGTTGCATCCTCGCACTTACAGGTAGGTGACTTATATGACTATTTGGCTGACATACATATGGCTCAACATGTCTTTCAAAACGGCTTAATTCATATTCGCATTATCTAGAGTTCTAAGAACTGTCATAGATAAGTGTACAAGCGCTGCGGAAGATGTCAACATCTTTATACAATGAAAATAAAACCACCAAACACAAAGTCGGAGTTAGAATATAAAATACAAGGTATATATGTATATAACAACAATGCAAATCCACTGGACAAACGTTTTCCTCGGTTCAAACAGATTCTCTCCCTTTGACAGAAAACTGGTCTAAGGGAGACCATAAAATATACAGAAAAGTTGAACAAAAGAACAATAGAAATCGGGACAAAGTTTTTTTTGCAATTCAGGAGTCAGGTTTGTCTCCCTTATAACTTTTTATTTGGATTGTCTCTCTTTGACGCTTATACGAGGAATATCCGGAATTTCATGTAGACCAAACCACTGAGAATATATATATTTGTAATGTTACCAGCTGGTAGATTAATCTAATATAGACTATTCTTGAAAGTTTCATTAAGATACCATGAAGGAAACACATTACACACTCATTCGCTCATCATTAATGTTACCTCAGTTGGGCTTTCAGTCGAACAAATCTTCCGATGATAGTCGTTTGCTTAAAGTTTGAAGACGAAATACCTCAGTCTCAGAAAAACATTAAAACCATTATTCCTTTGTGTGAAGTAGTTTTTGTTACCACAGTATCCAGTATCTGTTATAAGCATATGTTTATTATCGTATATGTTCATTGTAAAACCTGCTTCTTGCTTTGTGCTGTTTGTGTGGTGCAGGTTGCAGCATACCAACAGTACGGGGTTCTCACCATTTTCAATGACTATATTTATAGATGCATTTAATTCAGTTATTTCAATTACACTATGTTAATCAGAAGATTTCTGAACTTTACTATCTTATTCATACTCTTCCGTGTGTGATATTATGAACAGTTTAAACTATCTCTCCCCCTCGTGACTTTATTAATAGTGAATATTCGCGTGTGACATTATGAACAGTGTTAATTTTAATACCAGTGACTCGACCTCATCTTTCCTTCTCGTGAACTCGTTTTAGATAAGTGAATAATGAGTGATACATATGTTTTATTCAGTGTTTGTTTTGTTATATATGCTAAGCAAGTTGATCGTATTTTCAGTAAAACATTTTTTCAAAAGTTAGACCTACAAAAAGTATGTCTTTCCTTTTCAAAAGTTAACATAGATATATATACACCAATCTAAATTAATTACCATCAACTTGCTTCTATTTTAAATATTTAGGCCTATAATTAAAAGAAGCAGGTTACAAACTGCTGTGCAGTTTGTTGTCTTATTTGTACTATGTGCAAAATAAATTTTATGAAAAACAAAAAATGAAGACGAAATAACACTGCCTTTAAACTTGTCAAGTGTTAGTCATTCCTTTCCAGAAAGATAAAAGTGTGGTTTATGTTTCTGCAGTAGTCATACTGAGGGGCACAAATATTTTTATCACGGCGCACGGCGACGTGTGTTTCGTCAACGTCGGTTTTTTCAGGCATCTTGTCGTCTCCCGATGACCATTACAAACTTATTTACCATAATACAACAATGAGCAGAGATTTAGCTTAATATGTTCATTTGATGTCTTGACGTTGGACTGAATAGTTTGGAACGAAATATTGAAATGGCCAGTTATGTATGAATTGTGAAACACACCAACTCGGACGTTCTCCGTGTAGCGCTATATGGGTCGTCAAGGCAACGATTCTCTTGCACAGTAGAAGTAAATAACGATTGGTTGAGCAGCTTTGCCGCAATCCGCAACATGAAGCCGCGGAGATTATTGGTCAAGTGGTGCATTATTAAGTTGTATCGAGATCGTGTTTGGAGTCATTTACTAGTAGTTCCATTAAATACTGGTGGTGTATGATGAACAGGGATGCCCAAAAAGTAAATAGTATGTATATATCGTCGACCGGCGTCGATACCATCGTATAATGATTTTGGCGCGATTTTACTTTTTCAAGTTCCCATTCCTCTTATATACGGCGTGCTTCATCTGCTGCGAAAATGCTGGACATTCTATCCAATCAGAAAGGGGAGTAAGATGCATGTGACAAGATACTGTATGTTCATAAGTTTTATTTTAAGATATTATAATATTATTATGCCTACAAATGAACTCTGTCATACTATTAACGTTGTTTGCCATGTGATTAGTATAATATGGTAAACAGTTAAACAGTGCCTAATCCTCCTATTGTGTTGTGTTTTCATATGGAATAATGTTTACTGTGATGAAGTAACAAGAAGAGCCAAAAGCTGTTCTAAGACGGGTTCTGTTAGAAGTGATACGTCTAGTTCAGACAGCGATGATGCTAGTAGTGGTTCTACATCTGACACTAACCACGTGGTGTACAGGCATCAAACCCTGAGAACGTTGATGGCCAAGCAAGTGACTCGAGTTCAGACACAGGACATTAAATTTTGCTCAAGCTGGTAGCAAAAGTAATAGTGGTACACCTTCGTCAGGCGGAATCGAAATCTGTTCATTGATTTAGGAGATGTTCCAAGGAAGTTATGACCTACACACTGTCAGGGTACACTGGACATTTTAACAGCTCCGAGAATATAACAGAGCTATAAAGCTAAAACTGCATGAAATGCAATGGAAATAAAATATGATAGAAACCAAGTCTAATCAGTATTCTTCATTTATTGTATAACAACAAATATAGTTTACAACTGATAACAATATAAAGTACATGATGTACAATATTCATATAAACAGACACTAAAAGTATGAGATGACTTTACATATAAATGCTTCAGTGGATACAACAAAATACAGACTTTACACTAAACTAGATAAAATAGGGAAATAGGGATCAAAATGGAGAAAATAAAAGGGATTTAGTGACACAAAATGACAAATTAAGATAAGGGGACAAATCGAAACTCAAAAACAAACTTCCACCCACTGGCACTCGATCAGAAAAAAATATGAATAGCCGTGACCTATAATCTATATTTAGATTAAAGGCCACGGCTATTTGTAAAATTGTTTCTCTGGTCGAGTGCCAGTGCTTCCACCATAGATATAAACATAAAGAATTTACCCTCACACAAATGAATACATGTTATACCCCCTTTAAAAATAATTCATATAAAAGGGAAACTGGCTTCTCTCCTCTCATACACTCGTGGCGATGTATAACATCAGGAATGAAGTGTCGAGAGTGATTAATATAAGTTGGAAAACGTGTTTCACAATCAAACTTAAATAAATTAGTATAAACTAAAATAATTCATGAAAATGTTAAATTATTGAAACATACTAAATTTAGAACCCCCAAAAAAGAAAGATAGAATAGATTAGATTCTAATAACTCAGCTGAACAGCCAATATGCAATACTAATGGCAGTCCACCATTTAACAAAATGTGAAAAGGCAGTCAATAGGATAAAAATGAGTATACCAAATTAATACCAATTTGAACACAAAAAAATGAATCACGGGGACAATCTATGTCTCAACTACACAATAAACTGACTAACAAAAGATCCACAAATTCAAAAATCATCATGAAAACTTAAATTTTGTTTTGAATAAAGTGAACAGATACTAAAAACTCATGAACAGAAGCAAATGAACCTTAATCTAATTTTCATTTGTAAAATTCCAAAATAGTGTGATATATATCTTTAAACATGATGTTTACGCCGTATTTTCATTGAATTGTAACAAGATGTTGCATTTCTTTTGTCTTTAGCATGTTACATTTTTAACTAGGTATAAACCAAGTTTCATTTTTATGCCAATCAATATAAATATTTCAGGGACATGTATTAATACTAAAATCAGATTGCACAACAAAAATATTAACTGAATGTGCCTACTGACAGACTTTGTTTCTCAAACTGAGGTGTGGCTTAAAAAAATCTTCAACAACACTAACTTACAGATATGGTGCAGCTACAAAGGTATAATTCTAACATGACCAGCGATTTTGCCTATATAGACAAAGAACAAATCATAACGTTGTATATCGGTCGATACACAGTGAAAGTGACGTCATGCAGGTAAACAAGTAACCTAAGCAACATAGATCTCGCAAAATAACACTGGCTTTATATATAATTCTGGGTTTAAATCATGTAAGAATCGAAATAAAATATCCAAAAGCCGTTGTATACCGGCTGTTATACAATGGTTTGTCATTCGACGCTTGTTATTGACCACTCAGCCTATGGCCTTTGTGGTTAATTCCTACACGTCAGAACTCCAAACCATTGTATAACAGCCGGTATACAACGGTTTTTCATAGTTTATTTCTTAATTATACAACAGCAAAAATCAGGTATATGTTATCCTATAGTGAAAAACTTGCAATATTTTTGCTATTACAGTAAAGTTCCGCTAATAAGACCACTTTGATTATTTTGAAATCATGCAGATTTCTGCGAGTTTAAGGTCCCAAAGTATTAAATTAAGAACAAAAAATGTCCGCTAATAAGACCGATTCGCTATTAAGACCACCTTTTTGACTGGTCTTATTAGCGGAACTTCACTGTACTATGAAAGTTTTATGCTTTCTGATGAAATACTGAGAATTTCTATAATAAGACCAGCAAAAAATGTGGTCAGGTCTTAATAACTAATTGGTCTGAAAAGCGGACATTTTGTCCTAAAGTTAATACTTTGGTTCTTCAAATTTACAAGTATCAGCAGGATTTCAATATAACTGAAGTCGTTATATTAGCAGAATTTAGTTTTTCACTACAACTGTATTTTCAAACAGAGAAATGATCATGTTGATGCAGATTGTGTCTGTGTGAAAACAGTAAATGAAACCCGACATCAACCATGCCGGGCACAAATTTATGAGATGATTTCAAAACTGTGATGCTCTAATTTTATTGTGAATTTTTGAATATTGAATTCATTAACAAATACCGTTTCCATAGCAACAGAAGCATAAAATAAACAAATTTCCTCTATAGTGTGACCACTATTCAAACAATAGGGAAAATGTGAATTCAGTTTTATGTAAGCATTGGATAACTGAAACTTCATTAAAACAATGTTTACTAACAATATCTTTGAGAAAAATATACACATAAACTTCAGTCCGATCAAATTAACCTGGTCCTCATATCTTCTATTAGCATATTTTAACAGTTGATTTCTAGTCTATGATTTAATTTGTGTCTTTGTTATCGTAAATACGTACAAGGTGTTCTATAAACACAACTATAATTTAATTCACCGGCAAGCCATGACATTCTCATGAGAACTAATATATTCACAATAGGTACCTGTGAAGATATTGCGGCTACATAAGACGGAGAACCAACCAAGCAACAATATTCTTGGATATATTCATGCATAAAGGTCAAGAACCGGGTTAATTTGTGCGGACTATACTACTATACACTGTGTAATGTAAATGCAGGTTCTCATCTGTTCATTTCATAAGAATCAAAGAAATAACTTGCTTTTGGACCAACAATACTTTTAAAAATGTTTTACAATACACTTTAATACACAAATAGCAAAAACATTTTCACTATGGAGCAATCAAGCTATTAACAGCATAAATCATTGCTAGATAACTTCTATTTATACATATCTATCCACATTAAAATCAATATGAATAACAGATCTGTCCTCATTAAAATAAATAAGAATATCATATTTTCCTTTACTGGCATTCGATTACAAGCATTTGATGCAAACTTTTGCATTTGAAATTTATGACAAAGAGCAGTTAATTAGAAAAGTACCAACTCCTAGGTTTGTCATTCTCAAAAATTATATGTCACAGAACAGCAACTTTACTGATTTCACAAGTATTTTTCTTGAAGAGTAAAATACTTCAAAACCTCTTGCTTAAGAAAATGGAATATTAAATAAAATTAGCTGAGTTAGTCTCGACTAAAAATATTGATCTGGCTTTATTTGAAGTAACCATTTATTTGGGTCAGATTATTTTATTGCACAAAAAATAAGTATGAAAACTACAGTGCATATATGCAGAAATACTTTTCATTAGTGCAGTATTATATGTAACAAGCTTGTCTATTGGTGCAGTAGATTTTGACATTAACTTTTTTTGATATAATTTGTACAGCACCATTTGTAAGAATCTTTTCTATTGGTGAAGCACCATTTTCTAAAATACGTTTGACATAACTTTTTCATTGGTGCAGCACCATTTGTAACAAGCTTTTTCATTAGTGCAGCACCATTTGTAACAAGCTTTTTCATTGGTGCAGCACCATTTGTAACAAGTTTTTTAATTGGTGCAGTATAATTTATAACAAGTTTTTTAATTGGGGCAGCACCATTTCAATGATTTCTAACAAGCTTTTTTATTGGTGCAGCACCATTTATAACAAGCCTTTTCATTGGTGCAGTACCAGTTAACAATACTTTTTCATTGGTGCAGTGGTATTTGTAACAAGCCTTTGAATTGGTACGTCTGAGTTTATAACAAACATTTTTATTATCATTTTACAGAAAATACAGAACATAATTTAACTACATGTAATACAACTGAGAAACAAAAGACGAAAATGTAAAAGTAAGTTTTAGTACATGACTAACATATAGGATACTTTGTGTACTTATAAAGGTGGAATTCACAGATAGGATGGTTAGGGTATACACATAACATATTGAATATAATTGTCACATACAATTATTTGGTAAGTTAGACATTGATTGTTCGGTAAGGTAAGACTCAATTAATTCCTAGATTATCATCCATACATGCTGTAATCATGTTCTTCTATTTTCTTTTAAAAAAGAACATTTTGACTGTTTGTTTGGGTTGACTGAGACTGACTGCTAGATTGGTCAATGACCTATGACTGTAAGGGAAGAGACTTGTGTGTTATATCTGGGTCAGATCCCACAGGTCTTTTCAAATAAACCCCTTGGTAAAATATTGATGGTAATCTAGTAACTAACATGTAAAGCCATTCAGGAGTGTCGAGAAAAGTAAAAAGAAATTTTGATAAGCACATTGGCACCAATGAGTCTTGCTTACATTCTAGCAATTATTTCATGATGAGATTTGATGTAGTGATAAATATTGTGATATGTCGTGGTTATATATCGTACAATGGGTCTTCTAAGGAAGCATGATTTAAAACTGATTCCATAAAAATGAGCAAAATAATTAACAAAATATTTAAACTTGAAATAATAATACATAACTTTATGTGAATATAAACAATGAATTCACACAAACATGATTTGTACTCCTCTACACTATGAACACTAGTAATGAGATTATTTTGAAGATAAAAAATTGGTCCACTGTTAAGTAATGATTGCATAATTTTGTTCCATGCCATATATATCTCCAACCTATAATACAATAAACACACTGCAGATTGACATCTCATGATAGATCCTCTATATACATTATACTGGTACTAATTTCTATCACTATGTGTGGATAATGTACCCTAAATATAATTTTACCAGTCATAGAAATCTCTCTAAACTAAAATTCAATCTCAATTAAATAAATTCAACTAGTATTAAGATTACAATTCTACAAAATATTGTATTATGCACAAAAATTAGAAACATCAATTTCAGAAAAGTGAACAATTTTTATGTGTTATTGCTGTGGATACAGCAATAACACATAAAAATTGGAACGATTACTTTGGAAGATCATTTTTCTGGCAGAGGTTCCAAGGGATATTACTTAAGACAAGACACAATGTCATGTTATATCAGAAGTGCTTATCTTCTAATTTATTCTAATACACAAAATAAATAAAATGCAATGTATCGGACCTGAGTAGATTCTTACTAGGAATCAAACAATACCATGATTCAAATCTTGAGTATAAATTATTTCATTGTTTAATAATATACAGAAAAACTTACTATATAAATGGGTTTTTTTTCGCAAGAAAATCGAAACAAAACAAGTGAAATATAAAAACAATGAATGATCAACAACCACTACATTCATACAATGTGGCCATACCACATGGTCAGTGACACACATTTTGATGCGTTTTTTACCCAAAAATGTATGTTTCCCACAAAGGGCCATATAACTGCGGCAAAAATCATTTGAACTAAAATTCCATTTTTTGAATTTCATGCTTCCTGATATGGCATACTTCTGAACATTCATGGCAATAAGACCGTGTGGTACTGCCACATTGACTTCAAGCTAATATCAGACATAACTCATCCATATACACTGAATGATAATATAATAAAATATCAACCAACTCTCGAAACTGAACACAATATATTGCCTGTTCCACTAAATTACCCAGACTGATGTCCACCCACCAGAACAAAGAGGAAGCATGAGACAAATAGTTGGCACCTATAGTGGGATTCAAACCTATCAAAATAAAGTTCTATATACAGATAAGTTCAATAAATTACCAGGTTAAAGAATACAACTTGTATGACGATGCCCCAGAGAGGGATATGGTACACGATCGGCAGAAGAACAAGAATACAGTAGAACTTCGATGCCTCAAACAGTTTTACCATGAACACTCTAGAAACATCGAATATGTTCTTCGGCCCAAGCAAAATGATGCTGTACTAGTATACAGAAGATGCCTCAAACAGGTTGATGACTTAAACTGTTTTCCAGTCCGAAAGCAGTTTGAGCCATCAAACTTCTACTGTATTACTGAATTTTTCAAAATTTGCTTAAATGCAGACCTTGACCAAGGCTGTAGCTTTAACTCTACAAAGTGACTTAAATATCATTGATGTAAACTAGTTATACATTTAAGTATATACAAATAGGCATGAAACATAGTGACCAAAATAAAATCAGATCATTTTTAAAAGGTAGATAGCTACTGTTATTTCCTAAGCATGATTTATTTCCTAAGCGTAACCCATTGTCTATGATACAGTATATATACAGGAGACTCGAGTGATCTTGGGTGGTATCTACAAAGCATTATAGCAGAAAACTTGAACATGTCTTCAAATCATAAACCAAGATGCTTTGTGAACACCAGCCCTGTAGTCAATAAACAATACTGCTGGTACACATGTTGAGCTGATATGTCAATACCATATTGCACGAGGGGTGATCAATATATTCGAAGACTTTCCTTCTAACTTTTTAAATATTGATTTTAGAACAATGAAATTACCAGGGAATAGCATCTTAATTAATTAATTATATTGTGACGTCACCATGGTCTTGATGACTTCACTTATTGTGACCAAGGTGCAGCGCGCGCCGTCATCGTGACGGACATTAAATAATCACAGAGCAACGGCATTTCATTAAGATTAACCCCTAACTTGGGACACTCTTGCGATAGCTCGAAGATGACTTGACCAACATGTATGGGGATTCTTTGCACTCCAAATCAGTGATCTACACACGATTTTGTTGTTTATGTGATAGTAGGGACTCTGTCAAACTGACGCCATGGTAAAAGAAGAATAAATGGAATAATTTAGACAGAGTTAGGTATACTCCCCCTTAATTTCAGAGAAATAAGTGGCATATTTCTGAAAAATATGTTCCTGGTGAACTCTACGATCAGTATAGATTACAAAACAATAAATCTTTCATTCCATTTGAAAGAAGTTCTTTAGAAATTGCGCCCTAAACTTGTTAAGTCGTGATTTCTTCTTTATCAGGATGATGCTACCGTGTAAAGCCAACCGCTTTTTTTCAGAGTTTTAAGTCCAGTAACGCAACAAGACAAGTTCTAATCCGCCTTACATTCCAGAGTTGGCTATTTATGACTTATTTCTGAATTAGAAGTAAATAAATCGTATACAGTGGTCGGATATGAGTCCAGAAAGGAGCTTGGTGTTGCTCAAACGGTGACGCTTGGAATGACGTCATGTGAGGGCCTGCGTCACACGCCAATTACATGAATAAAACTATGTTATAGGTGCATTTGGTCGGAGATATCCTACACTGAATAATGCTAATTTGCTTTTGAGACCTGCTGACAAAACAAAATTGCTAGATGAAAAGTCCACGAATATATTGATCACCCCTCGTATAAAACTATGATGTCAATATATTTTACAGGTACAGAATCAAACTGCTCATAATAATTCACCATATATAATGCATCAAACTGCTCATAATAATTCACCATATATAATGCTATGCCTAACCTATACAAGTGAAGTTTAACTCATAGTTCCTTCAATGGTGATTTTTTGAATACAACATGTGATTTTGCACTGGTATTGGACAGGAGTCTACATTCACCCCGTATTTTCTGTTGTGTGATTTACATTTCCTCTACATACGTTGCTGGGAACATTCCAACACGACCATTCAATTCTCCTTGCCACCACCCATCTGGTTGTTTATCATAAATATTTATAACATTACCTGAAAAAAACATAAAAAATTATTGTTAATAAGGTAAAATAAACCTTGTTCTATAGGGCTACATTTTCTATGCATATTTCATGGATAAAATCAACTGTGGAAACAAACTCCACACAATTGGTGTATTATCTTTCTGAACTCTGATTTGAAAGTTAAAATCTTTACATTGTGATCCCATAAAACTGTATTAGTCAATACTTGACTGGCATATTGTCACTAAAAATAATGACTATCGTAATATTGCCAAGTTTTATTTAAGAAATACTGAATATGTACCTGTGTTTTATTGTAGACAGTCACGGATTTAGATGTACAATAAATACATGATTTGATGTACGCATCCGCACAAGTGACCATGCTTACTATAGATAAAACACAGGCACTACATAATAATTATTTCTATTCTAACAAGCCAATATTCTGCATTTGACAACACATAGTATAGTGCACCCAGGATAATGTGAAAGGCAGGAAAATTTGGTATATTCCACAAAGGTGGATTACAATTATGTCACGATTATCAGTGATGTTTTAAGTACAATACTGACCTTATCTGTTTATTTAAGTGATTTGTAAAACCAATTTTGCCACAGTTGACCAAACCGATTAATGTTTGTAAATATCACATTATCCTGGGCGGACCATAGCCGCTGCATTATTTTCTACCACGGAATGCTATTAAGTTATTTATAGATAAGTATACCTATATGTAAGACTAGTTCATCTTGTTGTTGTGATTGGTAGTCAAATAATGCTCTACATCTACCAATAGTCTTCTGTGGTTCTGGTGAGGGAGCATCATCAAATTCATCATCATCTGAAACACATTATATACACCCCATCAATAATATATATCCATAAAATTAATCTATTACTAGAGGAGTTTTTGACACAAAAACAGGTCTCCCACAAAGCACAAAGGGCCTTAACTCCTGTAAAATCCACCAATCTAAAATTCCTGACAATATGCACAACTAGGCTTGGTACGGTACCAAGTATTCACATGAAGTTTCAACGTCAATCTGACCAACGATACTTGAGAACAAGCTTGTGATATCCATCCACCCATCCAGACAAGACTTCCCACACAAAATCAATAAATCTCCTCCACTATATGTGTGTGCACAGCATTTTTGGAACAATTGCTTATAGCACTTTCTCAACAAAATTGCAAACTGAGACCTACAAATTTGACAATACTCAGATACTACTCAAACTTGTACTCCAGTCATCTGAGTGTTTCCTTCAATGTTTTTTTTAATATTGTTTTAAGTCCAACTGGTCAATCAACAGTATTTCAGTTGTGTAGAGAATACCAAATTACATTATTCTGTCACCAGGTTAACTAGCAGTTACCTTGGAACTATCTTATTCTGTCACCAGGTTAACTAGCAGGTACCTTGGAACTATCTTATTCTGACACCAGGTTAACTAGCAGGTACCTTGGAACTATCTTTGCTGAGCACCAAGCGAGGGATGTACACAAGTACCATTTTTAATGAATACTTTGATATGTTGCTGCTTAAGATCGTACCAGAGGCCTCTCATACAGGAAGTGATAAGCTTATAACATGTATTGTTCAGTGTAAGGAGTGACACTGGTTATTCCAGGCCTGGTAATTAGCAATCATGGTCAGGTCTGAAAGTCTCGGTTTCAAAGCCTGAAACTCTATTTTTCAATATAAACAAAGAAGGAAAATTCAGGATTCAAAAACCTGAAATCAGGCACAGGCTTGAAAAATACAAGGCTTTTAATTAACTTACCAAATGGTTCATCTCCAGCTAGCGCACCTATTGCAACATTTGTGACATCATATCCTGTCCTACCCTCCGTCGCTAGAGTCATTGGTAACTTCAGTACACTCATCATCATTCCCTGTACATCGTAAATCAAATAAATCATCATAAGACATTATCACATCAACAAATAATTCTCAACATCATTTATGTTAATTATGACACTTTGTTGACCTTACCAGTTTTAATAATCAACCTGTACTCATTTGCCAATATGCAGACTACATAAATCAGATATGTACAAATTGACTAATTCAAGCGTCTCAGATTCATTATTGGACACCCAAATTGATATAATGCTAGTTTAATCAAGCACTTGGTTGACAAATAGTAAGATTATATTCTAGCAGTCCAATTTTAGGGTAAATAGAGCCAAATTGAAAATCATATGATGCAAACCTTTTTTGCCAAACAAGAGGCCTTCGCACACGTTGTTTCCATATTTAACTTGTTTCCATATTTTATTGAATAAATCCTTTAGAGCAGATTAAATTGACCATAACTTTGTCATTTATTGGGATATTTTCATCAAATAGCTATCATTTTGGTCAGAAATGATAGCTCTTTCAGAATGGATAAAAAATTCAAAATTCTGAACTTATCAGGAATATTGATACCCCTGTATAACACATGGTTGAATAATCAATTAATGAATTAACTTGAACAGCTTTGGCAAACATTAAGGTGGAGCGATCCTTGCAATATGTAATGTCAATTTCGTATGCAGTCCACCAGTCCTAGTCCCATATCTCCATATTTGGTAAGAGCATGGATTATATGTGCATGGAGTTAAAAAGTTAACATTTCATCAATTTAAGATATGAGCAAACTTTACCTGTTTATCTCGAGTTTTTTCAATGTAATTAGAGAATTTATGTGCAGGTTTCACTGATCCATCTAGTTCAGCTAGGAACGTAGCAATCTTGAAATGATTCGCCTCTAGGAAATTGGTCATAAATATCACCTAAAAAATATAACAATATGATTTTCAAACGTGATATGAATTCAAACAAACAAGAAGTGCAGATTTCAAAGCAAAACCTTCATAAACATAAGGTAAAGTTGGTAAAAGTTGTGAAGTTAACAAATTAAAAGTTATGACTGTCCAAATCCCATGTAGGAAATTTTGGGTAGATGGTGATATAGCAATAACTCAACTTATACGGAGGAATTCCGCTGCTGAGCAGGATAAACTTTTACTCCATCCACGCCACTAACCCACATACCATCGATTAACCGATTTCCAAATATTGAAATCATTCCGGTCCTCTTATAAACAATGACATCGGACATCTTGATACTGGCATTTTGACACAAGTAAGTTGTAGAAAATTAATCGACTAACTGACAGTTCATTTAGGATAGAAGACCTCACTCTTGGGATTGGAATTTTAACCAGAGACTCTCTTATTAGAAGTAGTCCTTCAGATCATGTGGTCAGATGACAGTATATGAGATGTCACATGACCAGGTGACCTATTAAGCAAACCCTGTTATCTGGCCAATATTAGCGGAAGTGGCAGGATACTGTATACAGGGGGTCCTACTGAGACATAATGGCTAATCCTGAAAACGAGACGCAAGTCTGTTTGGGGCGCCATTAGTACACACCCTACACCAAATTTCAGTTCAAACATTGTTCTATTGCTAAAATTCTGCTTTTGAAATTTTAAATGACCATAACTTTTCTCAAAACTTTGAATTTTTTATCAAATAACTTTTATTTTATGCAGAAAAGGTCATTCCTTCTAATGCAGTAAATCTGGATTTTCGGAATTATAGGACACCTGTGTATATTACTATCCATGTTTACCTGGTTAAGTCGTTGTTTGGCATCATCTTGTGCATCCTGATCAGCAAAATTTGGTCTTTCTTGGTAAACACTCACTAACTTTTCCACACCTGTAATACAACATAGATCATTAGGACTAACCATAGCTTCATGTGTTACATGTGAAAAATACGGGACGATATAATCATGGAGCGACACACTCTTTTATATCAAACTTACATAAGTCCTGGCAAATCATTGAAGTTTTAATTTAATCAAAGTGTTTGGGGATTTTCTTTCTGAAATCAGCTATCAACAAATAGTTGCATTGTTTAAATGATGGCAGAGAGTCAGTCAAGAATCAAATGTGTTATTAAAAAAATATGGACTGAAGAAATTAACACCACAATCGAGACATTTCAACATACTAAGTGTTAGAATTTTAGTCTGATCAACAATTTTTCAATCTAACAGAGAGAGAATCTACTCTAAGCAATTGCATGTACTTAATATATAATATTTCATTGACTGATTGGGATTTAATGGTATTGGCTCCTTAATACAGGTGGTTGTTTTATTAAGGTTAAAGCTTGACTGCACAATATAAGGTGAAATATATACATACCTTCTCTGCCTTTCTTCTCTCTTTCTATAGATTGTCCGATTTGTAAGATATAATTTTGTAAGGCTATTCTCCGTCTCTCAGCTTTCATAGTAAACTGTTTATCTTCTGCCTAATATACACAATACAATATAAATAGCAACATTACTATAGTGTGCCCAGGATAATGTGATGTTTACAAACATGAATTGGTTTGGTCAACTGTTGCACAATTGGTTTCATAAATTACTAAAGTAAACAGATAAGGTCAGTTTTGTATTAAAAACATCACTGATAAATCGTGCACACCTGATTAATCCACCTTTGTGGAATATACCAAATTTTCACACCTTTCTCATTATTGTGGGTGCGCTATTGTCAATGGTTATTACTGTTGGTTGTTTGACGTTGTTTGTTAAGTACATAGTGAAAATACAAGATTATAGTGTGGCCACATCGAACTGGACTCATGAATATTTTGTGCTTTTCCGTCGTCCTATCAGATTTGTTATTCCAAGATGTCAAAATATTATTACCGTTCATACAGTAAGGAAAACACATGAATAATAGTGAGCACCAGTAGACTACAATTCAATACCCCCATAATGTTGCATGATTAATGGTTGTGTGTTTAACTTGCCAAGTCATAAAATAAACTGTAAAATATAAAGAGCAACATTTGCAATTGCAAATTTATGTTTTTTCTTCATCTAAACCAGAGTAATATCAAAAATCAGCAATGGCTTAAAATGAATAGTTATGAAAAGGTTTGTATCCTTGTAAGAGCATTTTTTATTCAAACATTGTTTTTATTCCTTCTGGTCAACATATGGACTACTCATTCACATTATCCTTACACTATGCTTACCAGCAGTTACTTGGAACAACTTTGGTATGTCGTGGCCTGGGATCTAACCCTAGACCTCTCGCACAAAAAGCAGATGCAAAAACAAGTGAAGTAAGCACGGAGAACACATTCAATCAAGCTGTTTTGAATTAAAAATGTTGTGTTAAAAAAAATGAAATTTGGCACTTTTTTCTCAATTTTGACATTTGTGAAAGAAATTTTCATAATCAGACTTGACTTGATCCTATTCCCAAAATGGAAGAAAGCCCTGATAATAATACTTACATAGCAGTCAATGAGTATTTGTTCTGGAGTATATTGTGTTGAACCTCGTTGATTAGCGATGTTTCTTATATCACTGCTTACATCTACCGCAGTCACTACTTCATTTAATTTATCACAACTCTGTCAAATACAACAAACATGGCAATCAGTTGGCAGAATTAAATATTAAACATGTTACCTACCGATATTTACAACTAAAAATAAATTGGTACTCTTTTAACGTTCGTTTTTGTTTAGTCACCCATTCTACTTTAAGCGTTGTGCCCCTTATATCTCTGAACACTCTCCATGTGGTGGGGCAACAAATACAGCTTATCAAATCTGGTTAAATTCTTTGAAGTGCCTTTGAAGCAAATGTCAGAGGCTTTTAAAGCTAAAACAAACACCTACTAGTAAATTTAAACCTTGTGATCAGAAAGAACCAAAACTAATGGTTTGTTAGCTCAACTATTACTAAATACACATGAAGTAAATACCATTATGGTTGCTGAAAATTTAATAACAAAGTAAATAAGAATGCGTTACAAAACGCAAGTTTGTTCGGGCGGACAGAAACACACTGATGCGCATGCGCGGTGGAAGTACCATCTCAGTTTACTCCCATATTAATGCTAATTAACGAAATAAAATTAGTATCACTTAATAATATCACTTGAGATTTCTTTTTTTAAATATCGTTTTAAGGTCCCACTGGTAAACAGCTATTTCATACCTAAAGAGATAACCTAGTCACATCATCCTGATACCGGGCAAACCAGAATTTACTGGGAACTGACCATGCAGAGTGTAAAGAAAGGGAGATATATCAGTACCATTTTTAACAACTTTGGTATGTCACGGCATGGGATCGAACCTGAGATCTCTCCAACTCAAAGCAAATGCTTTTTACCACTAGGCTATCAAAGTAGACTATCTATAGATTTCTGGTATAGTCACCCAGACAGCAGTCAGTGAGAGTGATTAATTATGTAATGACAACCTGCTTTACAATTAATGAAAACTAAGCTAATTAACAACCAATCACTATGAGGTTTAAAATTACCTGAGTTAACTTTGGACCGAGAACAGAAATATGACAGTTATATTGATTTAAATAATCGTTCATTTTGTTGATTCTCTCTTCCTCTAGTGCCTGCAGCTGTCCATTAGCCTGAAAGTGACATCATCAATAGTACATATAGTGCACGCAAATTGACATGGTCCTCAACCTTTATCAGGGGTGTCAACAGGGCCAAATTAAAAATCAGGAAAATCCTATGCGACTGACCATATTTGCCAAACGACAGAGCTTCAATGACATTGTTTCCATAATTACTCAGTTTGTATTAAAGAAAATCCTTCAGAGCAGACTAAACTTGCAATAACTTTGCCATTTCTTGAGATATTTTCATCAAATAACTTTTATTTTGGCCAGAAGCCATTGCTCCATCAGGAATGGTTAATCCGGAATTCCGGATAAATCAGGAAAATTGACACCCCTGCTTTACGCATGAATATCGCATGTATCAATTTCCCCAAGAAAATCAAGCCTTGTTTTATATGGGAACTGATGTTTCTCAACAATTTTTCTGTTATAATCATACAGCAGCCTATTCACCTATCAGGCCTCAATAAATCTACTCGTCCGCTCGTCCTGCACAATATTTTCCTTCTTTATTTATATAGCAGGACAAGTAAGATTTTGGGGTTTTCTTCTTTGTCTATATTGCAGGAGGAGTGCATTTAAAAATATTTGTTGAGGCCGGCCTATCATGTTTTTCTGGACTGTATCCTAACCAGCCATTACATACCCACAAACAAGGAACCAGCAATAACATACCCACAAACAAGGAACCAGCAATAACATACCCACAAACAAGGAACCAGCAACTTATCCACATGTGGAGAACCATCAACGGTATTGTTAAATTTTCATAGATATGTCAATTTTCGGGATTGAACCCAGGTGGTTTGGTTATCAATCCACAACTGGACCATGGCTTATACTTGAACCAATGCTTACATTTTTAACATCATGTAAAGAAAGTAACTGCTAGCCCTACTCGCTACAATCAAGCCGAGTTACTTTTTACATGTCAAAACAAGGCAATCATTTTATGAAAAAAAATAATTTAATTTAGGTTTAGAGTTGTACTGAGACTGGACAACTGGACCACCAGTTTTGACACTACTCTAACTTGTAGATTGTCAAACTACTAGAACACTGGTATGATGTGATCTGATATTGTGCCCACAGATGCAGAGGAAGATGTTCTAAATATGGTCAGTAGGAGTTCTACGAAGGCATAATGCCCAATCCTGAAAATAAGTCAGTTTCAGGCACTATAAGCACACATACCCACACCAAAACTCTGTTCCAAACATTTTAATATTGCCAAAAATTCAGCATATGAAATTTCAAATAACCATAACTCAGTTAATATTTGTAGAATATTGGTATAACTTTTATTTTCTGCAGAAAAGTTATTTTTTTCCAGTGTAGCAAATTTTCAGACTTATGGATTATTCCGGAATTGTAGGACCATGAACACTAGGCCGCCAGGCTGGTACGTACTACATGGAATGACTAACAGATAGAATACCTTATGTACAGTGAAGTCCCATTCTTGTCTTGCTACTTCAGCTTTTTCACAACACTCACAATAATGCTTGTCTGCTTTTCTTAATGCATCGCAAGCTTGCTTCTGTTTCTTTTCAGTCTAAACAGAAAATTCAAAGTCATATTCTCAATAATCAATACAAAGAACAACATACTGTATTCGGCCATCTTCACATCTGTCTAACTTGTTATTATCATTTTGGAAAGTAAAATTTTGTATCCACGGATACAG
Organism: Spisula solida; assembly: GCA_947247005.1. NCBI lineage: Eukaryota > Metazoa > Mollusca > Bivalvia > Venerida > Mactridae > Spisula > Spisula solida. The sequence continues at coordinate 16,375,307 of OX365958.1, forward strand.
AACACATAAACCGTACCTAAGTTTTGATATGAGAAAAGTTTTGCAACAAACCTGGAAGATATCATCATATCACATAACCTACGGTCTGGGAGTGCTTTAAACAGCAGATTGCAACAAATATTTAAATCAGCTGAGATGTAAGTCAATCCATGATTTGATCCCTTTCATTAAAGACGTCAACACAAACAATACAACATAGGCTACTCTATGTATTTCAATCAACAAACCTTGCTCTGATCTTTTTCTGTTTTAATTTTACTTTGTTTCACTTCTTCAGCCTTTTCATGAGTTTTGGCACAATCATAGACTACTTTCTTTGACTGAAAATAAACGGAACACAAGTTTTAGCACAATCATAGACTACTTTCTTTGACTGAAAATAAACGGAACACAAGTTTTAGCACAATCATAGACTACTTTCTTTGACGGAAAATAGACGGAACACAAGTTTTAGCACAATCATAGACTACTTTCTTTGACGGAAAATAGACGGAACACAAGTTTTAGCACAATCATAGACTACTTTCTTTGACTGAAAATACACGGAACATGAAGTCTGGACATTTTATTTTATGAGTGAAGGAAGATGACTTTACAAAATGGGCACTGATCAAAACCCCTAGGTGGTACAAATCAGACAATGCACTTACTGTGCAGGCTGTATACATGTAAACTATCAATTTAAGTACTAAGTATTGAAGTCATCTCATAAGTAACTGACAAATGCCACAAAGCCTATGGGTAGTCTTCTTGCCAGTAACCTTGACATTGAGTAGATAAATGACACATCCAAACACCACAATTACCTTAGCTCCACAAGAATACTTAGGATTGTACAGACACATGTTTCAAACAAATGGAAACAAGAACACAATAAATGGGCATACCATGAAATGGGTTTAATAGCCGTTTCACAACAATTTTTCTGTTATATATGACAACCCATTTACCTCACCAGTTTTCCTGGACTGTCATCAAATATGGACAAAATCAACATTGTTAAATTTTCATGAAAGGGTCTGACCTGCTGCGATCAGGAATAAACTCAGATCGCCAGGTTACAATTTTCAGCACACTAACCATGGCTATAAAATACTGAAGACATAGCAGAGACATAGAAAGTAAATAAACACAAACCCTGAATTCTTCTGTTCTTTTTTCTGTGAGTGTCTTTAATGATTTATCAACTGTTGATTCAATCTGTAAGGATTATAAAAGAAAAATGAAATCACTAGCACAAAAATTAGAGTTCTCATAAAGCATGTAGTTGTCTGTGACTTTTCTCTGACTAAATTCTGATCAAAACATTTTATATTCACAGAAAATACAAATTGTTATTGAGTGGACGAGAAATGCTGATTGATTTGTGAAGAATTTGCTTTAGCTTTCTGCATATTAAAGCATTGAATCAAATGTATTAACAAATTGAATCCGATGTCATATACTTTGGTCAAAACATATCTGACTTTTTACTGGCTTTTGCACACTTCCAAGTATCACCTGACATTGAGAAAACCTTTCTTGGAGACTGGGAACATTGCACAGACTTAAAACTGTCAACAGTGATTTGGGAAATTAACATTTTAATCCAATGTTCATCAACATTTATAGTAAATTGTAGATTTCACATTATAATACATACCGGTCGCCTTGCTTTAATCTGTCCTTCCATCAATTGTTTCAATGGTTTAGATATGTCTTCTGATAGAGCAGTCCCTAAGTTCCTACAAAAATACAATACAGCATTTATATCACAACTTCAACTAGTTACAATAGCCTTTATTCTAACCCTAAAGATGGGGCCTATTAAAGACCTTCAATTATGTGAAAAATATTGATATTTTGGTAACATAGTTCACTGATTTTGTTGAGATAAACATAACATCTACAGTGCCCACCTAAAATAAGTATACAGTTGCAAAATTAAACTTGGTTCATTATTCAATACCTGCTAACCAGATGCATACGATTTGACTAATTTCTGAAACTACAGTTACTGAGTGAGTCAAAAAAGAGATAGAAGTAAAAATGAAGATCTTTTGAATTAAAAACACCATGTGATCCAATTGGTGGAATTTTCCCATCTTTTGATGACAAAGTTACCTTTCAAGCGAGACAAAGAAACTTTATATTTTGCATCAAGGGTACCAATCAATGTATGGTCTTAACATTTAATAAACAAAAAATATTCCTTGTCTTCAAATATATTGTTGCTTCACTGTTCTGCAAATAGTGTTATTTCAGACGAATAAATTGGGAAACAACCTCTGTACACTTATTTTTGGTAGGCAATGTATATAAGGAAAAAGAGTCCTGACACCAATTAAAGGTCCAATACATAATATGGATCTCTCAGCTAGCTCTCAGCTACAGGCTTTAAATCAAATGATACAATGCCAGTAAACAGAGTAAGATCAATGTAAAAGAGGCAGATAATAGCATGTGAAGTGCTATATCTAGAAATAAACTATAGGCTTAAGATGTTAAGGATAGGGTTTTCAGTATTAATATTGATAACAGACTGGTGTGAAAAAACAAACGATTGAGCCAGGATCAGTTCTAGTATTGTCAATAAAAACATCGATCAAACAAATGGGGTTTTCGTTTTCTGTTGGATATTAGTTAATAATGAAAACCCTGTATTCCTACAAACTGGACCCAACATTTCTGTTAATAACAGTTTAACCGGTCTTAAACAGTCAAGTGATATATCAAACATGGCAGCTTAAAACGAGTGGTTGGTTCATAGTGACACAACTCTAAATTTAGCATTTACTGATTGGTTGATAGTGACACACCTCTAAATGTAACATTTACTGATTGGTTGAAAGTGACAAACCTCCACTTTGAAATAAACAAGGCTGCTTATAGCAAGTGGCTGTTTAATACAGGAATATTTAATACGAAAATAACCAATCTGAATTAAATCATATTGGTTGCTCGAGTTAAGTGGCTGTTTAATTCAGGTGACCACTAACACAGACGGGACTGTAATAGTTTATGGCTGTACACAACAGCCCAGCTAGGACAATATGTCTTCATCGTTAACAAAACAGATTAATACTGGTAATAAACAAAACAGGATAGACAGCTGTTGGGTTATAATTTGTTTTACACCTGAGGTTTTACTACATTAGTTCGGTCATTAATTTCTTATAACATCTTATAATACCAATATCCTCATTTCCATCAAGTTTCATATTGTTTTTTCGACAATGATGCGGTCATTTACAACAGTCAGCTGACCAAGCAATTTACTAGTTAGCCAGGCAGGCTCCATAATCCAAGTAAGATGTTACAAAAGTTTGGTGTCAAGGTAAATACAGCCAAACCTCAATTAAGCAACCATCGGAGTTAAGAAGTCACTACTGACAGACAGACCAATATATATGTCTCCCACACAGTATGTTAGAGACAAGGTATACATACTTGTGTAAATCTGCCTCCACCTCCATACTGGAAGCCACTGACTTCCATCCTTCTGTTAATGTACTGAAATACATCATATACACATTATCATACAGTAATAGCTAGACTGTTATCTTACCGGTATGTTTTACAGGGGGCAGAGATAGATTAATTATTTCCCATATTATTATCGAATTTACACTGATAATGTATATGGCATGTATTGCGCAGAGAATTTGACCTGATCGTGACCTTTATGCATGAATATATTATAAGGTTTTTGTGTTAAATACTAGTATATAAATTTCTCCAAGCAAATTATGCAATATCAGTCCTTTAGATTTGTGTTTGTATTACACCCCAAGCTTCTTTGTGATACTCCCCCGCTTATGAAAACATACAACCAGGGTTATGAATATAGACAAGTTATCAGCTGTTAAATTATGCTAATAGAAAGTTGAGGATCTAGTCAAATTCTCTGGATTAAAATATATCAGAGATAATCTCCCCTGTCAGTGTCAACAATCAAAAAACCATTCTTTCCCTGGTGAAAAGCTGGCTTATAAAACTAGGATACTCAGCTAGTGTTTGTCATGTAGCATAGTAACAACCTGACTAATAGGAGAGTAGCCAATACATACGGCAACATTCTGTACCGGAGTTTCAACAGAACTGAGACTTACCCGATACTGTGCTGTGAAAACTTGGCCAATCTTCCCGCTAACTTACTCAACCCTTTGGAATATGTACTCTCCAAATCAGCTCTGAAAAGTTACGTACACTTTTACAGTAACACTATAAGCAGAACATAGTAAAATACATGTTTACCAGACTACCAGTAAGCATGTCAGGGGCGTAGCCAGGCTTGAATGGATATTACGCACAAAAGCCTTGAAGTGGGTGATAGGGATGGTGAGTGCCTCGTGTTCGTTGAGATTAGGCCTACATAATAACCGTGTGGCTACAAATATTGTATCGTAGTGGGGTGGATTTGGGAGGGGACAGTAGAAGATTTTTTTCAAGTTTTGAATAAAAATGGTGAAATTTTGTGTTAAAAAATCGAACTTCGGGATATAAAGTACAACCGCCCGAGATTTTGACTTTAATGTCATTTTTTGGCTGTATTGATGCTTTTACTTTTGAAATTGATGTTACGCACGTGCGTATGGCTAGCTACGCCCCTGCATGTTTATGTATTACCCGTTTTACATAAAATGATAAGTGATGAGCACATACTGACCACAAGATGCCATTGACACGTTCATCAAGTTTTGTTGTTGTCATATATGAGCTGAAAGCCAGTCGACTGTACAAATTTCCTGGCATTAATTATCAACCAGAACTTATCTGATCTTTAGCCAATCACAGGAGAGCATGACCTACAATTATTACTATTATTATTGACCAACCCAACCTCAATCCTTATCTTTGTTGTGACACTCTAGTCAAAGTACTGTACCAATCACACACAGAGAGAGGCCACATACATCAAAAAATGTTAACTAACACCTCGGCAGTGTTTTTTGCAACATGTAAATCAGTAAGTCTAATCTTCACATGATATCCATCCTACCAAAACAAGTATTAAGTGAAAGCCTGTACTAAATACCAATGGCACTTTTTATGTAGAAGGAGACACCAGTGAAAGTGTTATGATAAAACCCCACATGTTGACAATGTCACATTTTTTAACCCTATATCAAAGATTCACAAATTGGGTATCATATGATCATTCATATAAATAATAATAATAGTATTATTCTCTTATATACAGTAATCGGGGTATAGAGAGTATTTTCCATACCAACACACACATGTTATGACATGTATCAAACAAAAATTATTATTATAAGAATTTTGTAAGTACCCTTTCATCATAGTTTTTGGCATACACCCAGAACTTGCTATATAATAAGCTACAAAAATGTGTACTTGGCTACATAATATTGTCATTTTTTTAAGAAGACTGCAACATTTTGATTAAGGGTGGTATTAAGTATGTTCAACAGGAAGATGTCAATATGTAACACAGAACCTGTATTATGCAAGCACCTGTGGGATTGATAGAAATGTGGTTGATTTATTAAGTGATCTCTAAATAGATCATATAATATGACCTTTTTAAGTTATGTACAAATTGTGCTTGTCTATATTAAACACTTAATGGACGTATCCGAAAATTGTTTAAAGAGTTGTGCACACTTGGTTTCAAACAATATCAAAGCTGTTGAAGATGAGAAAATGATCAAATTGCACAACCGTTTAAACAAGGGATGTTTGTTAAACACATATGCCCTCATGGCAGCCCAAAAGTCAGAAATGGTAAAGGTCACAAAGACCTTGACCTTCGACCTACTGGGGTCATTTACTATTGACGAGGTTATCAACTGTTGACCAACCTCCATGTTAAGTTTGAGGAGCCTAGGGCAAAGCGTTCTTGAGTTATTGAATGGAAACCATTTGGTCTGCCGACCGACCGACCTACCAACAGACCGACCGGCATGTGCAAAGCAATATACCCCCTCATCAAAGATGGGGGGGGGGCATAATGAAGTAATATGAGACTGGTTCACTCACCTTTCTTGTATGATAAATGCAATCTCCTTACAGAATTCATTTCCTTGTTTCAGGTGTTTCTTCAATTCTTCAAACCCGTTAACACCCTGAAAGTACAACAAATAAATAACAACAATAATTCACTACAGAAATTAAAAAAATTCTGGTAATTTGGGATTATTAACTTCTTCTTGCTACCCAATTTTTGTAGTCTGGGACAGTCCCTTGATCCAAAAACGAGAAACTTGTGCATCTAACAACACACAACAGGGTTTATTGGAGTCATTCATACTCTGGAAATAAGGCTCCTGAGAAAGAACAAAACCACAGGTGCACAAGTTCACATTATAAACATTCTGTACATTTTCATGACAATAAATATTTTTTGGCACTGTGACACATAAATAGATGTTGCCCAGCAACCAAATTCACAAATCTTATCATCATTTTTTTATTCCAGAAAGCTCATAGATACAGAAAATAAACTAACAAGTAAATATTCCCATGGACCCAGGGCTTGACACCACCAGATTTTCTATGGTGGCCTAAAGGACCAACAGCTTTTGAGACTTGCTGGTCCGACAGAATTCCAGGTGGTCCAAACTGCTTTTTAAGCAATTTTCACCATCTTATGCATCTATATTCTTACTGTGGTTTGTTGTACAGCAAATATTGTGATATCATTCAAAACATCCTTCATCAGCTTAAATTTTCCATTTAAAAAGCTACATGTATAAGATCATGTTTGAAAAATAAGTTTTTTAGTAAGTTCAGTGGCCAATGGGACCAGCTGCCTTACATGAGTTAGTGGCCCTCCACAAAAACCACTAGTCTCAGACCATTGGACCCGTGTTTGTGTTGAGCCCTTGGACCACAAAAAGAAGTCATGTACTTGTATGTATAATGCAATTTGTTTTTTAGGTTTTCTTTTTTATGATTCTCGAGTGTTTAATTCCTGGCTCACAACCAGACAAAAGCTGAAATGCCGGGAAAAACAGTATAATAATACAATATTATAAGGTTTACAAAACTTTTACGATGACAAATGTCAAAACCATTCAAATATTTCAGAACACAAATTATCCTCAAACGTAATTGGAACGAACAGGAAGTACAAGTGTAAAATTAGCATACCATGATGTTACATGTATATACACTATGGATAATGCACATGATTTGATTTCATAAATGCTTAACAAGACATGAACATTTTAAAGAATATTTTGTACAGGAATTATTTGACATCAGCTCAATGGGTCACTGAAAGTGCTGTGTGACACTTTGAAGTTTGTTGGCTGAATTGTTTATATCAAGTGTTGGGCCATTTTTACAACAAGTTTTCAGCCCTATATGGTGCTTAACAGTTGACGAAACCAGTTTTCCAGGAATTTTAAAATTATCAACCAGTACTGACTTATTCTTATACAAGCAACTTACAACTGTGGAGGACATGACCATTGCCAATGTCACAGAATAACTTTTCCCAACCAGTATATTCAAACTTGGTGACCCAGTATTCAAACCCGGATCGCTTGGTGACCCAGTATTCAAACCCGGATCGCTTGGTGACCCAGTATTCAAACCAGGATTGCTTGGTGACCCAGTATTCAAACCAGGATCGCTTGGTGACCCAGTATTCAAACCAGGATCGCTTGGTGACCCAGTATTCAAACCTGGATCACTTGGTGACCCAGTATTCAAACTCATATCTCTTGGTGACCCAGTATTCAAACCTGGATCGCTCGGTGACCCAGTATTCAAACCTGGATCGCTTGGTGACCCAGTATTCAAACCTGGATCGCTTGGTGACCCAGTATTCAAACCTGGATCACTTGGTAACCCAGTATTCAAACCCATATCTCTTGGTGACTCAGTATTCAAACCTGGATCGCTCGGTGACCCAGTAGTCAAACCTGGATCGCTCGGTGACCCAGTATACAAACCAGGATCGCTTGGTGACCCAGTATTCAAACCTGGATCGCTCGGTGACCCAGTATTCAAACCAGGATCGCTTGGTGACCCAGTATTCAAACCAGGATCACTTGGTGACCTAGTATTCAAACCTGGATCGCTTGGTGACCCAGTATTCAAACCCGGATCGCTTGGTGACCCAGTATTAAAACCCAGATCGCTTGGTGACCCAGTATTCAAACCAGGATCGCTTGGTGACCCAGTATTCAAACCAGGATCGCTTGGTGACCCAGTATTCAAACCAGGATCGCTTGGTGACCCAGTATTCAAACCAGGATCGCTTGGTGACCCAGTATTCAAATCTGGATCACTTGGTGACCCAGTATTCAAACCCATATCTCTTGGTGACCCAGTATTCAAACCTGAATCACTTGGTGTGACAAACTGGTGGTGATCCATTGGCTGCACTTACTGGGTGAATTAACACTTTGATATATTTCAATAAACAGCATCAGACAAAGGACAGCAAAAAACTACATTGAAAAGACTGTTTGTACATGCAATAATACAAACCTTTGCTATAGTCTCTATGTTAGGGAAAGGTAACATTTGAGATGTGATCCATGTTTGTACATTATCAGGTATTATACGTCCCATTCTACCAAACACGTAATTCTTCTTCAAATCCTTACATGTATGACACTGTGCACAGAATTTATGTGGTTTGTCCATTGTTTCTTACATTGTCCATGGCAAGTGTAATAATTTCAATATAAATAATATACACGAAAATGAAGCTAAATGCAATCTGATTAAAATCAGATCCTAAAACTTGTTTGCCATAGGAAGCTCATTGTACTTTAGTCAGAACTAAATTCTCACAAAAGCAACCAATCTTTATTGCTCTTCATTCAATTATTATCCGTTCACTTTGAACATCTATTTGGTTTCATTTGTTTTATTCCTTTGTCCCATTCATTTATGTGATTCCATGTTCAGGAGTCTCCATAGCATAGTTTGTATAAATTTCAATTCTCTATGTTTTCTGGTTTATTATTTACTGTTGGGCTTCAACAAAACTTATTTCTTTGGCTTTATCTGATTGCCTCCAAGATTTAATTTGAACTGTCACTTTCAATTTTGGTTTTCAATTATTCATTGGTTACTAGAACAATGATGTTTTTCAAACAACCCCATGTTGATGTCTACAAAAAAATACAACAATAAAAAGCCTTGCACATTAATATAGCCCAGGCACTCAACACCACCTTGTGCACACATGAAAAAATTGTGAAAGAAAATGCTTCAAATTACAAATGTAATGTTAATATTAAAGTAACAAACTCCACAACACTATGTTATATGCTCCAATGGCAGAAATAAATAAACATGTATACAAGAAACTTTACTCAATATCCATTTTCACTTTACTAGGTAAATGTTGCAGCAATATTTCACACAACACATTCCAGATTTCAGGATGGCCCAAACTTTATAATGTTGTTGTTGTTGTAGTTCTATTACGCTATTGCCGTAGCGAAATGTTCTCTCTACAACTATGAAGGTAGACTTAAGTATTTGGCTCAGACAACATAGCGATTATATATAATTATCATACTCCATAAAATGAGTCGATTCACTGACACCCATGAGGTGGAAACAAACGATATCAGATATAAACCTTAATGAAGCAGTTGTCTGTAATTGTCACTGATAAATGTCATGTTGTTCATCACTATTGTTTGCTAGCCCGCTTTCATAGTAACACTACAAATATAGTCCAGAGAATTTGACATGACTCTCGACTTTCTATTAGCATAATTTCACAGCTGACATAAATATTGTCTATACTTATATCCCCATTTGAATGTTTTCATAGCGGGATGTAGCACAAAGACGTTCAAGGTATAATACCAACACAAATCTAAAGGACCTATACTGCACGATTTGCTCGCGGAAATTTATATATTCAACCCAAGAACCTTTAATATATTCATGCATAAAGGTCAGGATCATGTCAAAGTCTCCGTGCTATATACACCATGTATGTTTCTATGTAACCATGTGGTTAAACATCACAGCAAGACATGCCAGTAAGAAGTGACCATAATGAGCATTATCATCTGTAGAGTATTAGTTTAACCTAGCAATGACTTTAGTGTGAAGACAATACAACACTTGTTACATGTAACACATTAACTGTCATATATTCAATATTGATAATTGATGAGTGCTCCCTCAAATAAATGTAGTCCAAACTTTGCTCAAATTTTTATTTTTGCACACAATGTTTATTTAAGACTTTATATCAAAGTTCAGTTGCCTTAAATTGTTTTTAATTGCATGGTGTTTCAATAAAGATTCAATACCAGTAGTTAAATTCAAAATGGCCACCATATGTAAGTAAAATCTTGTTGACCTGGAGCCTGTTTGCCTAACCATAACGGTACCAAATAGAATCTCGCGCTATCAAGCGCTTTACTACGTCTATGCAACAATACGTTAACATACCCAAATGCCACAGCCAAATAGTCGGCATGCGATCAAGACCTTTGTCCTATGCTGCCTCAAATGGTGACCATGGCAACCCCCCCTTTAAAGTTTTAAAGATGTCTTTAATACATGGTACAAATTTTCTTGAAATATTGAAAGGAAACCATTAAATTTGGCCTATTAAAGGTTATAGTGACCTTTGACCTTGAAGTTAATATGCGGGTCGGGTCATCAACTGTTGCAGACCTGACATCCTTAAGAGGATCCTAGGACCAAGTGTTAAAGAGTTACAGAATAGAAACAGTTTGCTCTACCTTAAACCAGACCGTCAAACATGTACAACCTAGTTTTATATTACCCCTCATTAAAGATGGCGCGATAATAACTATATTCCTGCAAGCATGCATCACTGTCAAAGACGAAACTGTATGTGCATCAATGTCGAAATCCAAGAAACAAAATATTTGAAACATAAAATCTCATTTCCAGATGTTTAGTGATACTGAGTCACATATTCTTCAAAACAGCACAAGTTGACCCCATTCTGTATTCACACTATGATTGTCCCACATAAAATCACATAAAAAAGTCCTATTGTCCCACATAAAATCACAAAAAAAGTCCGATCCAGACAATGATAAATCAATGTAGAATGTTTCACTGTATCACTACAATAATGGTGGTTTTATCTCCTAGACACCAGCAGAGAACAATAGAACCTATACTGAATCATCAAACCACTTAACTCTGGTAATACAGGAAAATACAACAACAGTAACAGTTGTATTTACTGGCGACATACACTACTAACATATACTTTATTATTAATTTGAGCCTTAATAGACCATCTGCAGGACATGGGAAGAGATGTTTTAATTAAAATTATTTAAAGCAGGTGTTCCCTTTCACCACAGCGAACCCCAAGGTACTTTCTAGTATACTGTATTATTTTATGCTGTTGCAGCACCTTGGTAGAACAAAGACCTTCAGAGGTAGGGCAAGGGATTGAGTTAGTGAATCTACAAGGCCACAAAGGTGGACCAGCCTGAGTGTTAATGTTGATTTTCATTTAAAACCAGAAATATTCATATTTTAGGTTACAACAATATAAACAATATCTACATTTCTAATAATAGAACATAAAGAGTTAATTATAGTATAACAGAACCAATCAGCAATTAGCACAGTAATTACCAGTATAGACAACAAGTTGGTGATATTTATATTAACGATCACACTGAGAACAACAAACTATTCAGTACTTAAATCTTCTTCCTGGGTAACATAGTAGCTAGCATACTTCTAGTCAAGATTCAACATTGCCCCAGATGGATTCAAACCAACAACCAACAATCTAGTGTATTAGATAAGACCAATGAAACAACTCCCTAACTTGAGAAATTAATCAAATTATTGAATCAGTCGCACACAGTAAACAAACAGTTTCTATGATGGACCTAATCAGGACAACTAGGTGAAGTGAACATTGTTGAAGGTTGCATATGGTTTTCATTGTAATAAACAATGTGACTTCATAATTCCGGGAACATACCAGGAATATATTGTATTACATGTAGCGACTGTTGGTAACTATATTTACAATAAGGCTGTACCGAAGTAGCCCATGTGTTTTAGTTGTGTTTTGGTGAAGAAGTTTGTTGCAAAAAGTTGGCAAATACCTTTGTGAGCTTTATAAAACGGCTCACAAATACATGTACCATTTTAAAAGATTTTTTTATGTGTGTGATAATCAATACATCACTGGCTTAGATATAAAGAAGGCCGTAAGTACAAAATCAATTATTTGGAAAAAAAATATTTGAAAACAAGGAAAAAGTGTCTGAAAACTACTCTATACTTATGGAAAAACAAGCTTTTTAAACTTCAGTCAACATGACCACTTCCAATTTTCAGAAAAATAAGGCTCATAAGAAGCGACTTGAGACGCAGATTTCAAATATGCACAAGTCTTATCAGTTTGTAAGTAGTACTTACGACCTTCTAATTCTAAGCCAGTGATATGTCCTTCATATATTTAAATTTTGTTTTTAATAAAATGATATAGGCACAGTCGACCACAGGCTGGAATCATCAATACAAGATCGATAGGCTAGGTCATCATGATATTTCTATACTTAAATGTAACATGTATTTATTATATTCAGAGACAAAAAGTATACTTGAAAGCTGAACCAATTTGTACCACAGGTAACTGTATCATTAATAAACAGTACCTAAAAAAAATTTTAGAAGTTTTTTTAGGTACTGTTTATTAATGATACAGTTACCTGTGATTTGTACCAATTTCAGTAAATATTTCTGCTTAAAAAAAGACTATGAAAAGAAATGGAGTATATAGATAAACCACAATCGTTCGGGCGTAACTGTACTTTTAATAATGAAATAATCCAGGTAAAAGGGGTGTATATGGAAAAGAAATATATTATTCGAAATTGTAGCTTACATCGTCCTCCATGGCGCAGTAGGCTAAGCTACTGCTTATGAAACTAAATAGATTTTTTGTCTGGGTTCGAATCCCATCCATTTTGAATATTTTTTAAATTTTGCTAAATAAAACATTCGCGTGCATGTCTATTTTATATATATTTCTAAATTATATCTTTTTTCTTTGTACATTTTTTCTGTATTTTAATCCTTGAAAACACTCCCATGTCGAGACTGTTGAACAGAGATATCGGTCAACGGTCACCCGAACTGTGCTCCCTGTATTACCTGAGTAAACGCTTATTAATGTTGAAGTTTCTAAAGAATATTCTTAGTGTGGTGATTCCAATTCTAATTCCAGCGAAACCAATGATGAAAATATTTTGTAATTCAACCCGATTGTCATCTGAGCAATAAATACAATATCCAGGCCAGGCTAAAATCGTAAAATAAACGAAACAAAGCAACTTTGTATTTAACGTTAAACATAATTTTATTATTCATTAAGTAATAAAATATATGAAAAAACACTCATGTATTATGATAATAAAATTATTGAAAAAGAGTTTAGCAGCGGACTCGAACCCACAGCCCATATAAAAAGAATGTTCTGAGTACAGACTAGTTCAGAGTATAGATCATCTTAACCACTAGGCCACGCTGTCAACTTGAAAGATAACGTGAATTTATAAGATATATTCATAATATATATTGGAAAAATAACGGTAAATATCGTTTCAACCTTAGCAAATGAACTCGCCCAAAGGTCATATTTCGAAGGTCGTTGTACATCTATACCTGGTAATCTATTTAAATATTTTGTACACACATAAGATATATTCACATTAAATAGCTTCATACAGTGGGTAGGTAAATATATAGAACAGATTCCTCAAGGTTCAGTTTCATTTCAATGACATTATTTACATCATTTATCAATCTTGTATTAACTTTTGAAACTTCTACAATTCAAAATATTTACTATCCTACCATGTTCAGTACCTTGACCTATTTTCTTCAACTTAGTGAACATTTTTCTGCATTTTTTCATAAGAATATATATAGCCTAGTTATTAACCAGTACCATAACACTAAATCACAATTTTAATATTGGTAAAAAAGAATGGACAGTTCATGTCAAGAAAATTCTGGACAGCACCGGAGGGAGACCCATCATAAATTAATCTCCTCACCACCAACAACACAAAACTGTACTACAATAAGATTAAATGTTTTTTTGTTTTTTTTGTGTTTCCTATTTTAACAGCAATGGAAAACACAACACCATACCTAACCCTTGCCTTTTAATTTTTTTCTAGTTTTCTTTTCCTTATTTTAAAAGTTGTTGTTAGTCATACAGTAATATTTTGTTAAAATTATATTTGTAATTTATGTTGCTGACATTGGCGTGATGAACACCAAGACAAACTTTTATCAATACTTATTATACATTCGTGAAGTGAAGCTATCTATACTGCACCCAGGATTATGTGATACCAACAAACATGAATCGGTTTTGGCCATCTGATGCAAAATTGGTTTTACAAATTACTAGAGTAAACAGATAAGTTCAGTATTGTACTCAAAACTTCACTAGTAAACCGTACACATCTGATTTATCCTCCTTTGCGGTATAACAGATTTTCCGCCTTTCACGTTATCCTGGGCACACTATAAGATTTTATTCATTCTTTGTAATTTGCTTTGCACCCATATGTATACATCTCATGCTTTGTGTTTATGTTTACCATGTGTTTTTTCAGCAACGAAATAAATAATTACAAAAAAAAAAAAAAATCTGGATTAGTCCTTAAAATGATGTTATTTACATATGTATCAGTCCATTTATTAGCTGCATGATTACTAGGAACTCATTTATATTTACCACTTAATTGATTCAATTAAGTCCTCAACATAATCAATGTGATCACTATTAGCATGAAAATGGGTTCCAGATAAAATGTTAATTACATGTAAACAGCCCATGAATCATCTATATATCAACATGATTGCAGATTGATTGAATATTATCGAAATATATCTAAATTACAAATGATACAAATTGAGCCTAATCAGAAGCCTTCTGCATTTATATACTGGTAAATAGCCACATTTATGACAGCCCCAATTATGCAGTACTGTATAGCGGGTACATTTCACGTGTAAATGTTTGACGAAAAAGTATTTGTTTGTGTACATTTTCTAATGATAGTCAACTCGGCCATTGAACGCTTTAAATAACTCAGATGCAGCATGAGTACACACTGTGTTGATAAAATGACGTAATATATTTCGGCATATCGAAAGCGTTGATTTGATTTTGCCTGCGTAAAGAATAACAACATAGCGTATCGTCAGTTGAAATTGTCGGACTTGTTTAATTTATTATGGACTATGATAGCAATATGGGACTTGTGAAAAACGTACGTATGTTCGCAAATAGTCAACACTTAATGAACGCTTGAATTGTCATTACGCCCGGTTTTCTTACGATATTGCAATTGTAAGTTTTAAGCTTTATAAATTGGCGTGTTCAGCTATCAATTTCTTTTTTTTTATTTTGCAAGGTGTAACTTATAAGATTGACCTCCTATTTCATGTTTACCAACAAGGTTTTAAATTCACGGTTGAGGTCGTTTGCACGAAATCAAAACACCGTGAATGAAAAAGGATCCAGAAAACGCGAATAATGGACCCCGTGAAATATACCCGCTGTACAGTATTTCATTTAAATAGAATCTACCCAGTCACATAATCCCGACACTTGGGCAAACCAGTCCCTGCAAATGGTATTCAGCACTAAAACAGCAAAGGAGTTATCAGGTATATCGCAGCCTGGGCTTGAATCTCAAGTGCAAGAGGTAACCACACTAACCACTAGAACATGGGCTAGCCCCAACAACAAAGACAACGTCTTACAAAGCTTTGAGAACACTTTGCTCCTGACCTATATATTCCAATAACATAATAATTCATAAATTATTCGACCCTGATTGACTAAGTAGCACAAATCTTGAAATCATTATGTAAAAAGCTTAGAACACAAATATTTTCAACACACATATACTACGTAAACAACACTTCACATAGCAACACTGGCAGTAGTCGAAGTCATAATTCCCACCACATCACAAATTTAAATTCGTCCAAATTTCATAATTATGATAAAGTTCTTATCTCATAACATGTAAGCATGCGAGACCCAAAGGAAAGAAAATATAAACAAAATTCCACGATATCAAAATAATATTTCACTTCTATGTTGTGCTATAATTCCAAGCAATAAGCATCCACAGCAACCTGTCATAAAAAATCCAGGCAAGAAATTTTGCCAACATAATGATATGTTAGGAACTTAGAATAACCCACTCAAAGTGTTACCTGGATCTTATACAGTAAAACACATCTATTACACAAGTTGCAATCTTGTTTCACAGTATCAGGTCTGTGATATGAAATTATGAATCCACCTGTTGATCAGACACATCAGATAATTCTATTATTATTCAGTTAATTTTTGTAACAACTGAATCTGGTTCTATTTAATTGTCTAATCAAATCTTGTGGTTCATCTAATGCAAAAAATCAAGCAGATTTGAAAATCTCAGAAATTTTACTGTAATTTAGAAATTCTTTCATCTAGTTTTTCAAACTTAGGCAGATTTATGGCTGCCAACACCAATTAGAGCCATCTCTCAATTTTAATTTTCTGTTTACCAGAAGAAACTGATTCATTTATCCAGATAAACAGCCACGAATATCACAAATATATAAATCCACCAAGGAAATGGAACAACCACTCACTAACAGATTCCAATTACACATCACACTCAATTTATATAAGCATACATTAACATAAAAATATTACTGAAAACCTTCTGGAGTTCACATTAACCTCCAAGCATACCATGTTACATCACGGAAGATGGGCAAAAATATCACTTTCTGAACCTATGCCAAAGTCTGCAGGAAACAACCAACATACAATGCATAGAGAATCTCGACAAAATAACCCCGGAATCTACACTGTAAATTACCAGGACTACAGGTTTTTTTCTTTCTAGATATAAATTGGCAGACACAAGAGCTTTAATAGATTTTCTGGACCATATCATAAACATCAAACAATCTTGTTAGTCCAGATACTCTTCCAAATATTTAAATAAACTGTCATATAAACAACAGTAATCATGTGTGGGAAATCAGCCAAAGTATAATACAGTAAAACCTTGTTATCTCGAGGACCCATTGGAGGTGTGAAATTTTGCTTGGATGATTGCCTCGAGATAAAGTAACTAATTATCGTTGAAAATTGTTGAATGGACTGACAACTGCGCTCGAATTAGACGGGATACTTGTAATAATTTAACTTGAATAAGAGGGATAAATTAAATAAAGAATAATAGGTTAGTGCCATGGATGAAAAAGTTTATCTGGCAAGGCTGAGGAATTAAACGGGTGAGCCGTAGGCGAATCCGATAATTTCCGCAGCTGAGCCGGATAAACTTTTAATTCATTCACGGCACTAACCTATTATTCTATTTATCCAGTCGCTTAATCTGCTCAGTAAGGGGATCAAACTCAGGACTTTATTGTTACACTTTCATTAACTAGCGCGCAACGTCACGTTCATTCCGTGACGTCACGATAAACACTACGTCGGACATCTTGATAGACATAGTGTAGATGCAGGTAAGTCGAAGAAAATAACCGATCAACCACCAGCTCATTAAGGATAGGAAAACCTCACCCTCAGGTACGGAACTGTAGCCGGCGACTCATATATTAAAAGAAGTCCGTCAGATCACGTGGTAAGGTGACGGATTATCACAAGTCACATGACCAGGTGACCTATTAAAGCTAAGTTTAATTGGCACCCCATTAATAAGCAGATTTTGCCAGAAGTGACTGGATAATGTAGTACATTATTTCCTGTTGCTTTTTTTTATTTTTTTTATATTTTTTTTTAAAAATCTTAATGGAAATGTAAATACTTAGAAATTATCAGTATCATGGTGCCTTAGAAAAGTACAGAGAACGTATGCCTATAGATATTATCCAGCCTCTGAGCCGTAACCTATTGGTATATAGCATATTGAGTAATAACTAAAAGTGCAGACACAGCTCAATACTCTTTTCGATCTATAGTAATTTTCGTACTGCTTGACTTTAAGAACTACAAATTATTTATGCAATCCGATAGGGCTATAATGATCCCGCTATCAATGATTTAGTGTATTGATTCATCAACATTGATGTATTGACTAATTTTGAACAACAAGAATGAACAAGAAGGCAATGATGGACAGTCAATGATCAAATATAGTTCAACAGCCTTCACCTTTATTTTTTTCAGACAACTTGCTGTTCAGACTAGTTGACAGGAAAAAGCACTTGCATAAAACTTTTACTTGGCCCCCAAAAGGCAGTACTTTCAAAGCAATGCTCTAAATAACTGTTACAGCATTGTGCCATGATGCAAAAGGGAAACAAATCAACATATATTCCCAGAAAGAGAGCAACTTGGCAATTTTTCCACCAAATACGCCTGAATCTTTCACTTGCCCAAGTTAATATTAACTTTCACCGAGCATAAGACATGTGGGTTAAATTGAAGACTAAATATTTGAGTTAAGCCAAGACCATTAATAAACTAATTATATGAGATTTATAAAGTCTAAAGTGTTAACTTTCATCAAAGTTTAACAATAAAACCTCACTTCCGCCCAATTACACTAAAAAGTACCTCAACAACAAGACCACCTCAAATTTAAAGAACACAAATTTCAAGTCAATTTTCTATAAATATATGACCTCAACATTAAGGCCAGAGTTTTTTAATTTTTTGTTACTCGGACATTCTTCAGAAAAAAGTCCACAGGAGGAGGGAATAAAATAAAAATAAAAACTCCCAAAATATAGCATCCACAAGCTGTTGGTGGTAGAATAGTCAATGACGGTCCGATTTAAAGTAATCAACACTTAACCACTGTGTCAGTTTTCAAGAAAACTGCCAATTTGTCTTAAGACTAGTACACTGCAGAGAAACACTTATATAATACAACTTATTATAAACAAAATACTGAAATAATAATACAAGGCTGGTCCATTGATCATCAAAATATTATATGCAATTTTGTTTTTTTCCCAGTTTTTCAATTTTTTTTTTTGAAAATGCCAAAAAATTGGGCAGGAGGGTCCGAGTAACGAAAAATAAAAGAACCCTGGCCTAAGGCCAAACCAATAAGAAGGACACATGGTGTGATTAACGAGGTTTACTGTCTATTCTTATAAGTAGTACCGTACTTAATATTATAAGAAACAATGATATACTGACCATAATGAAATTACTAGATCTCCACAAAGCATCTGATTTCACACGCATTGCACACCACATAAACTGAGATTTCAACTGCATTTAAAGTACCAGTAGCTCAACACGAAACTGTAATATCCAAATTATCTAACTTGTTTCTAACAATTTTATCCAGAAAGAATGTATAACAAAATATGCTATTAACGGTAATTAACTATTAATTAAACCATGTATTCCAATATGGATCATAAACGGACAATTTTCAGGTATTTAATGATTAGTTTACAACTGTGATATGATCATTGAATCCTCTTATCAAATTAATTAATTAAAACAATTATGTTGGAGTTCAAATATTTCCTCATTTAAAGACGGATAAGTTTAGATTAGCAACACAAGAATGAGGGTATGATGAGGATTGGAACATGAAACATGGGATGATGTTAGAAAGTTGCTATAGCCCGGAGAATTTGACACGACTCTCGACCTTCTATTAGAATAATTTAACAGCTGATCGAAATATTGTCTATATTTATTATCCCAGTTTTCATAAGTTGGGAGTATCATGAAAACGCATCGAGGTGTAATACCAACCCAAATCTAAAGGACCTAATTACACGATCTGCTCGCGGAAATTTACATATTCAGCACAAGAATCTGGTAATATATTCATGCATAAAGGTCAGGATCAGGTCCAATTATCAGCGCTATATTTTATAGGAGAATACTTGACAACATTCAGTGAAAGCTGGAATGCAGTTAAGATCATTGGGTGTTTATTTACTGAATGAATAATAAGTTAATTGGTGATACATAGTTCTCATCACCTTCTCAGACCAACATATATTACATGTAATTAATACATATTCTTATTGGCAATATCATGCATGTATTCAACACTTTTATCTCACTCAGGATTTAGTTTTTGAAACAATTCAAACAAAGGAGAAAATGAAATAAGTCATGAGATTGCTAAGCATCAAATGTCACCCATGAGTCATCAATGAAATATATATAACACATGCAAGGTAAACAAATTATAAACATAAATTTATTTTCCTTCAGAATTTACTGCCAATATACATATAACAGCAATAATGCTTTAACAGACATTGCTTGTATCCGTCTCTATATCATACTAATTATACTATGAACTACAAGCCATTTCATTTATACGTAAAACACTTTTGAACGCTTCAAAATGGCGGATGTTTTAAATTAGTAGTCAGTCTAATGCACAAATTCAGGTATAACTCGACTATTCTGCCACCAACATTCATGAATATTTGCACACAGTTTATGAAAAGAATGCTCGGGGTGCACAATAGTACCTTGCCCTACATATAAAGAAGTAGCTGTTAAAATAGAGCTAAAGTCCGGATAATTTGACACTACTCTCGACCTTCTATAAGTATAATTGAACGATTGATATATTTTGTATATATTTATAACACCGGTTGTATGTTTCATTAGTGAGAAGTATCACGAAGACGCTCAAGGTGTAATCCAACATAAATCTAAATGACCGATATCGCACGATTTACTCGCAGAAATTCATATATTCATCTCAAGAACCTTGTAATATATTCATGCATAAAGGTCAAGATCAGGTCAATTTCTCTGTGCTATAATATACTCTGATACAATGTGCACTGTAGAAACATTAGCTAAAGCATTAGGCGAATATTTATCATAAGTATATCCAATATTAAACTAGAGCTGTCGCCATTCGGCAGACTAATATACCCCGCCAGGAAAGGGCCATAATTCTGCTAAAATTCATCGCAGCGCAAATTCCTTTCTTCATGCACATCTATATGTTGAGGTTGTTCATCTGTGAAAGTTTGAGCGAAATCCTACCAAAACTGTAGGAGAAGTTGCATCCACAAGACAGACAGACAGACGGATGGACAGACAAGCTGAATCCAGTATACCCCCCTTTACCAGACTAAATTTAGTAACGCCTTTGTGTAACTAAATTTAGTTACATATGGTGACAAAACTGCATGAATTGTATTGGTTTGATAATTTAGCTTGATAATTGCAAGAAATTGACCCGGCAGTTTTCTTCAGTAACATCTATAATGTAGAAAACTTACAAAAAATTAAAATTTCACCGTTGCGTTTTTTGCATTAACTTATTTTAATTAAAAGGGAGATAACTCATATTATTTTCCAAATTTTATTTATGCAATAACTTTGTTGTTTTACGTCCGATTTCAATCAGATTACCTGCAAAACATTTTAATTTATTAATTGTAACAACATACAAAGTAACTAACTAAAAATATGTTGATAGTGAATGGTAATATCAATTTTTTACAAACGTTACTAAATTTAGCGTTGTACCCAACCTGTTTACAACTCGTTGTGCAGGGGTATAATGATTTATAAACAGATAAATCCAGGATGTGACCATGAATATGCATACAGTATGATACATTATATATCAGCATAATACTGCATTATATTGCCATACGACTAGTGGACAACTTATCTACATGTATGAATTTATGTAAATGTGTACATAATTATTCATAAATACACTTTATATATCATAACAGAGTGTCTTTATTCAACAGATACACTTGAGGATCAAAATAGACGAGGAACAAAATATTGATGCTGCAAAAGGTCCAGATTGTTTTATTGTAAAGAGTCAACACCAGTTATCCCTGATCATGTGGTACATTTTGTACAGGATCACGGTTTTGTCGACTCTGACTTTTAAAATCAAATGGATAAAATTTAATACTAAGATTTTATTTTAGTTGTTAATTATAGCATGCATACATTACAATACAATGAATTTACGTATGTACTTGAAAACTATGACAAATATCAAGACAGAGTGATCATTGCACTGGCAATTTGAGTTGAGATTTCTTCTTGAGAGGCTTCGGGAGATCGGGGCTAGTTATCAAGCCTGATCAGCTCAGAAGATTACTAGGATTTTATTTCAGCTGTAAATTATAGCATGTAATTACATACAATCCAATGAATTTACTTGAAAATTTGACAAATATCTAGACAGAATGATCACTGCACTGGCGACAGGTCACTGGTCAGTGTGTGAAACAAACATGTTCAACATCATATTACCTGATGCTTGTTACCCTGTCAATCTCAACATTGGACTGAATGATGTGATCAATTAAGTACAAATCAACTAATGATGAGAAATTAATTAAGTACAAAACTAGCCAATCATCTGTCAGCCTATGCATATAATATATCAATCAATTCTGGACAGAACGGTAACCCGATACAACCAACTGACACAAGAAAATTATTTCAACTTTGACATCTGTAACAAAGGTAAATCATTTAATATGGAGATCACCTGAATGCCATGGATCAGACTTAAAAAAATTCAAGAGCTGGGAGGTAAATCAATATGAACTGTACAATCATAATGCTCTATTTTATGAGTCTAAGTACCACTAAGAATTGAAATATCCTAACTTTAAGATAAATTTGTGTTGTGCACTGGCCTCTAAACTCCCAGCTTTATGATTTTTAAGTCTTGTCCAGGCCAGAGTCCAGACCAGACCAGACCAGACCAGAGCCCAGACCAGAGTCCAGACCAGACCGAACAACTAGCCCAAACAATTTTTTCTATTATACTATGCAACAACCTTGGAATCAAACCCTGGCTCAGCTAAATCAAACCCTGCATAAAAAAATTTTGAGGGCTCGGTGCAAAACTATAGTAACTACATCAATTCATATACAGATATAGGCATGTACCATAGTTTTGCACTGAGCCCTCAATATGTTTGCAACAGTTAGATGTTTTACCAACTTCACTAGACATGGTGCACAGTTACTCACACATCAATTTTGTCCCAGACAGAATCAGATCAAATGTCGTATATGTGAGTGACCCTCTCACAGTGAGCAAGTGACACAAATAAGGAACAAGAGTTATCACAAGTGGTTAGGAAGTGACATCATGGAAGATACCCAGAATTAGAATATCTGTATCCTGCTATCTCCAATGTACAGAAACAAGATACTGTATTATACATCCTGGTTTAATCATACAAACAGAAACAAGTAGCAATTACATGATAAACTCAATATTTAACCTGAAGAGGTTTTACCGTTTTATGATAAATGTCAACACTACATAGTTATTACCTGCGAGCCTTGAGCGAGCAGGTACTAGTATATTGGATTGCCTTAAGTAAAAAGTCCATGGAGGGGCACGTGACCTGTTCTCGATGGTTTACGATTTCAAAAAATGAATAAAAAAAAAAGATGCATTTCGTAAGAATGTCGTGAACCAGACTAATTCCATTATTCCATGCGGATAACATCGGTCTTTGTCTCATTGCAATAGTTTATTTACCGAAGAAATCAGAACTGTCCGAAATTTCAGTGAGCGCCAGGCAATATTGAGACCATGGATCTAAACAGCAGGTGACTGCAGCTGCATTGGTTTATGATCTTTGATATTGTTGAACACTCAAAACATGTCTTATGATAATACCTTTTAATGAACTGATACGAGGTTTTATTTATAAGCATATACATATTATATGGAACAAGGGAGTCACAATATGCAAATAAGTGTCTTGAAAATTGGTTTGTTACACATGAAATTATTTAACAATTTGTTGATAAATTTTGTATGTCAAATTATCATGCATATAGTTTTCCCAATTTGAAAGCTACCGGCCTATTGAGCTTATTTTTCTCTCACAATTTTGAGATTTTCATGCTTAATTTTATACACATCAGCTGAATAATTATGCAGATAGAAGATCGAGGATCCTGTCAATTCTCTGCCAAATGAAGTTGGTACATCATTTGCTCGCAGAAACTATTTGACTTGTTAGTACTTTGTAAACCACGTGGCATCCAGGAAGGGAGAGTCACTTCTCAAGGAGTGAAACAGGGGTTCCACTAGTAACTTCTGAATATGAAGGGTCATTTTAATATTTTTAACTAAATTTTACCACTTTACAGGCAAAAAACCAATGATTTTAAGAGAAAATGATCCTTCAACCAAAATCTTGAGGGTCAAAATGTGGCTGTTAGGAAATTTCAAGGGCCAAAACCCCATTATCCCGATTCAAATGGAACCCCTGACAATTACAGTAGATCTTAAACACCTATCCACATCCTATCCCCTCTGATATAGATACCCAATGTGATGTTAATGTATACCACGACATAAAATATATACAAGTACTGAGTAGTTTCCAGATATTCAGTTGTATTCTTTCCAGATATACCGTATGTGTCAATTTATTTCCAACAAGGAAGATGAAACACTACAGACCATAAATAAATGACCACAACATGTTGAAATTCACAATACAGAGAAACATTATTACACCATGTACTGTGACACAGAGCAAATAGAAAGTTATATGACAATAATAATGTGGTTTTAATTATTTCCTAATTGCTCAACATGAAAGTGCTCCTTTAATCAGCCATATACATACATGTACAACAGGACATAGTTTTAATGCTAATAGCAATTGGGGCTTTCAGTCACATGAACCAGCTATAATGTTGAAGTAGCATAAGTCAGGTAGAACCACTGACCCGCAAATTAGCTGCAGACACAGTCTAAATCTGGAGTGGGATTTGAACCTGTAACTGTTACAGTAAATGCCCTTACAACTAGACCACTCAGTCATGTACGTAACCACAGAGGCAAATACTTGCACAATAATGCAATGAAACAGGGTCAGAAACCATAAGGGATGTTATATGAAACAGGGTCAGCAACCAGAAGGGATGTTACATGAAACAGGGTCAGCAACCAGAAGGGGTGTTACATAAGTTCAACACCTGCTAAAATACCATAATTACTGAGGAAAATAAATAGGTAGGAACTTTATAGTAAATACAGTCTGTCTGGGTATTCTGTACCAAATATCATCAAATAATAAACAAATATGTTACATTTTTGTACCATTACGTAGGTAGAGTACATATTGAGGTAACATCATGAGTGTTGCCACCCGCTACACAGGAATTTTGGGTGATTTTGGGGAAATTTCAAGTTTCTTGTTTAGGGATAAGCAAACATTCTCCTAAAAAATATTCTTAACTACATATTGTATGCACATGTGCTCCATCAAACAGTGTTAATGTAGACAAAATTTTAATGTACATGCTATGTATTCAGATCGGATGTCTGACATACTTCAAATATCATTACTCTTCAATTTGAAAATGACGTAACTCAATAAACAATAGACACTTAATTCATGACTTGTATTCACTATTGTATTGTATTATACAATTCAAACAATTGAATTGCCTTTCAATTGAAGTCAATAAATAATAATCTAAGTCACTCAGAATTGTAATTTCCTTGAAATGATCAAGGTACATTATTTACTGTGATTTATTTAAGATTTACATTTTTGGATGACAACATAGCGATGGGTTGGCGGAAAACTATTGTAAATCCTATATAAACATTCTTCAACAAAACCTAATATATATTACACAGGGTTCCCACAAACTTTCCAAGAAAAAATTCCCTGATTTTTCCCTGACCACAGAGCAGTTTTCCCTGACTTTTTAGAGCAATCTTTTTGTTAAAACAAAATATGGCAATAAAATAGAGAAAATGAGGATAAATTTGCTTTATATGGTACAAGAAAGTTTAAGGTAGCAGATTTTAAGGCTGTTGGTTGACATAAAGTTATTATAATGTAGAATGATTCCGAGCGAGCATAGCGAGCGAGGATTTTTTTTCAGTCTTAGGTATTACTTCATAGAAAAGGACACTTATCGACAGCTTCAATGAAAAATTCCCTGACTTTTCCCTGACTTTTGGTAAATTTCTGAATTTCCCTGACTAATTCCAAAATTCCCCGACTTTTCCCTGACCTTGAAAAAATTATGTTTTTCCCTGACTTTTCCTTGACCGTGGGAACCCTGTATTAGGTTTTGTTGAAGAATGTTTTGCATATTTACTTTTTAACTTTACAGTTTGTATATTGTATGATTTTAATAGTTTATCATAATACATACTTATTTCATTAGAAATAACTACTTTGTCTTCAACTAATCCTAATAAAATTGATAAGTTAGAGGAAATTTATATCTTTCATTACAAAGCTGATTTTAATTCCTCATTTCATGTTGTAGCGTGAAATCTCTTGACAACTCACACAACTGCACACTTTTTTGCACAAAATTATCAAAACCAAATAGATAATGTTATTTACTCCATTTGCGTGTAATTGCGTATTATATTTTCACTTGTCATCATGCATCTTAATTAATTAAAGGTAAACCACACTAAACAGATTGTAACATTATAAGTTAATTGATTATCATATTAATGGATCAACATATCAAGTAGAGTAATCAGTTTCTAGTACACAGACAGAGAATATTAAACATGGCAACCTGTGAAATATGATAGGTATAGATGTCCCCAGGGCATACAATTGAACATGTTTCATGACAGTTTGTATTAGATTTACACACAAACTGTTGATAGATTGCATTAACAATATTAAACCCATGCATGCAAGATCGTACACTTTCTGTATCACAGCATATAAACCAAATCACTATTATTTCTTGCAAATCTATTTAAATCAATTTGCGAACAAAACAACCTGTAACTTCCGATCACTGTATGACTTATTGATAGACTATATAGTATACAATTCAATGTGTACGACTTCTTGCGATAACCTGAAGTTGACTCATTTATTCACTGTGTATGTATAGGTCAGTTTGCTGCTCTGAGTGATTGACCAAAGTTCACCGATATGTATTTTTTGTTTTATAAACATAATCCAAAGATATTCATAAGCTGTGTATATTTAATAAAGCACTGATCAATCATGTAAACAATGAAAAAACATCTTCATAATCTTTTTTCTAGGACTTCAACTACTGGTTAATTACAGACTTGATTAGACACTGATTACACTGTGGAATAAACACTTTGAGGGTTACAAACCATCATCTGTTGTTATATATGCTAGAATTCAACGATTACTCAATAGAAAGATGTGTATTTTCAAATTATTAATGTCATATGATAAAAAGAATCTTAACACTCCGGTCACTCGTCAATTGACACAAACTTTATAAATCTCTATCAGGAAATATTATTAAGCTTGCCAAAGGGTGTGACCTTTTTCTTTGATTTGTCCTCGTAATCTGGTGACCTAGTTTTTGACCCCTGAAGACCCAGTTGAGAACTTGACATGGATTTTATAGACACATATTGTGGCCAGGCTTCATAAAGATTAGGTTATAAATGTGACCTCTAAAGTGTTAACAAGGTTTGTCTTTGATGTGACCTGGTGACCTAGTGACCTAGTTGCAAACTTGTCGTAGATTTTATAGAGACATATATTGTGGTCAGGTTTCATAAAGATTAGGTATAAATTGGACCTCTAGAGTGTTAACAAAGTTTCTTAGATGTGACCTGGTATCCTAGTTTATGACCCAATTTCAAGCTTGACCTAGATTTCACAGATACACAGGTTGTGGCCAGGTTTCATAAAGATTATATAATGTCAAATATGTGACCTCTAGAGTGTTAACAATGTTTTTCTTTGATATTACCTAGTTTATAACCCCAGATGATCCAGTAACAATATGACCTAGATTTTATTATAGAGACAAATATTCAATGATCGTGACCAAGTTTCATAAAGATTAAACGAAAACTGTGACTTCTAGAGTGTTAACAGTCCAATTATTGACGGCAGATGTAGAGTAATCACAATAGCTCAGTGCTCAGGTGAGCTAAAAATCATTAGAGCAATGATAAAGTTTAAAAATAACTTTAATTGAATACTAATGGCAAAACATGACCATCAAATGTTAGGCAAATATCGTAAACAAACTGCCAGGCTAAAACCATTCTACATATGTTCCTGCTGGTAACTGAACACTAGTCAGGAAATAGGCAATTATAAAAGCGGGTCAATTGCATGCATTGTGGTACTATAGAAAAGTCAAGTATAGGCCATGGCATCATTGTATTATCAAGTACTGCTTACACGTGTTCAGTCTAAGTAATCATCAAGTCAAGTAGAAGCACAGGTGGATGTGCCAGTGTTTTAATACAGTCATGAAAATAAGAAACTTTAATACATACAGCGAAAAAGATCTGGTAAAAAAATCACAAACAAAT
This sequence comes from Spisula solida, assembly GCA_947247005.1. Taxonomy (NCBI): domain Eukaryota; kingdom Metazoa; phylum Mollusca; class Bivalvia; order Venerida; family Mactridae; genus Spisula; species Spisula solida. The sequence goes on from OX365958.1 coordinate 16,403,578, forward strand.
ATGGGTTTACATGCCTTTTAAGCATAGTTTTAAGCTGCAATGATGGAAAATAGTAAAGTCACTGAAGTTGTATATATGATCTTTCGGATAGGAAACATCAGTGCATGGGGATTGAACCTGGGACTTCTTTATCCCAAGACATGCACCCTACCTTTAGACTACCCACAAATACTGAAGTCACATGTTTATTTATTCTGGGAAACTTACCGCCAGGAGCGACAGGACTCAAAAGTTGGGGTTAGGTAAGTTTCTAGGGAATAAAATATTACATTACTTTGTAGATCAATACTTCACACCAGGTGCATACACATGTAATAATAAAGCTTATTGGCTTTGAATCCACGTACCATAGCGCTAGCCTGAACACCTCTAAGGCTCTTCATTGTCATTTCTTATTAATTAAGAGAAATCTGAAAGCCATTAGGCGTGAACCAGTTTTGAATTCTTATTGCCATTCTTCTTGGTGTCTGTCATCCTAGGGTTGTTGACCTGGGTATCAGTTTTGCTTTTTGATTTATAATTAACTGAAAACGTAAACCATGCCATATTCTCGTCAACTATCCAGACAGTTCTTACTTCTAGATACACATGTGATTGTGTTGTTGCTATATAAATGTGGTTACTTCAACATTCATAATTTATAACATATTAAAGAAACCTGCCTACCTCTTGAAGACTTTATAAAACAACGCACTGATATCCTTTGCTTCACCATAAACAATTTTGTTTGATTTGATAACTTTATGTTATAATATAGTAGTAAACAACAAAATGCAGAATTCCCGATTTTTTCACCAGAGGAAATAATTGTAATCTTGCAACAGAAACTGTCACTGTACAAAAGTCATAGACTCATAGTCATACTGTGCATGATTTACAAACGTACATTTTTCCATGGATCTCTTGGGAATACTCAGTAATATTGATGTAAGACAATGTCACCTATATGTGGTTGTAACAATTGAAAAGGGATCAAAATGTCCTTGTACTGATGGCATCCACGCGCTGTCATGGGGAAAGGGTGTGCCCGAAACCATGACCCCTAAAAATAACTACAGAGCAAATCTGTCAAACCCACTATTACGGCAACACAAAATTGTAATACCGAATTAAAAATCTCAATGATCAATGGACAAAAAAATTGATAACATAAAAATAAACATGATAAATGTGCCATTGTAAATGATTGTTCAAAGTGTTTACATGAGACTGACTGAACACATTGGACCACATTTGCAAACATCTGTCACTTACCGCAAAATACTGTTGAAACAAGTGAGCCTGTCCAGAATCTTGAATACTGTTGTAAAAAGACATTCTTCAAAACTCGCAAATAACAAACAAACGGGAAGTTATGACATAATATTTCTCAATTTCACTTTTTAGTTCCCATGGATGGAAACAGAACAAATCCGAATATCAAACAAAGTTAGACTGGATCTAGTTCTTTAAACTGAGAACCAGTCGAACGATCTGTGTCAGTGATGAGCTTGGATTTTTATTCTCAACTGCACGCTTCACAAAAACCAAGCGCCTGTTAACGCACATGTTGAATTGAACAAACAAAATGGCAGATACAGCCGGGTATGAATTTCAGTTTTATGAGTTGAATTTCACCACTTCAGTGCTACAATACTACCGACAACGGTTCAAATAATGGTGTTGCACACATGTCTATAGTTTTGCTAAATTTTAACACTGTCCCTTTCTTCTGTTTTCACGTGCAGGTAGGCGGTTTCTACACAGAGCAAAACAAGTTCTGGAATGTTCATTTGTTCATTGATCAATGGAAACAAAAAGTTGAAACCGAAAGTTAAATCAGAATTGGCAAATTCTCCAATATTTATGAGAGTACTCGTTTAAAGCAGACTGTTGCACAGCAAAACGCTATATAAAAAGCGGTCCGTTGCACACAAAAGCGCTTGCCTAGAGCTAAATGATGAGAAAGGGTCGTAACATGTTGCATAGGCCTAGGATAGCGCTATTTAGTATAGTTGGTTTGATTGGGCAATTGGTGTTGATTTAGAGGTAGATGACCAGTTAAGTCGGTATGTAGAGCGGTATACTCGGCTGTTGACATAACACATTGCGAAAATACTCAAAATGAGGGATGGGATTAATGAAGACGATGATGAACCCAATCAGGCTTTTATTGCCTGATCAGACTGAAATTATCGAAAGAAATAAATATTGTTATTAATATTTCAATAAATTTGTTACGGAAAGTTGTTGAAAAGTCATCAGTCTTCCCACTCACGTAAAATCTTACTTAAGTGGTAACGCACTTGACTACTGATCGAGAGGTCCCTGGCTCGAATCTCGGCCGGGGCACTTGGTCATTTCTGAAACGCTTTTCAGTGTTTCCCACCCAACAAGAGATGAACTGGTTGGAAACCCAGAGGTAGTCTCATGTGTATCGTTGCTATACACCGGGCACGTTAAAGAACCAAGGAGTCTATTCGAAACGAGCTAGCAGGCATCGCGAAAACCGTCGGTCCGCCGGTCCTGACCGACAAAAAATGCTTTGGTCCGGCAAAATTTGACTGAATGTCGGACCGTTGGTCCGACGGAGATTTTAAGTCTGGACGGCGATATTCCCACATCGTAGTTGAAGATTATTGTAAAGAATGTAACACGAATATTTTTCGTAAATTCTCGTCGAGATTCAATAAGATATCCCTTAGAAATTGTCAAAAATGTAAAATAATTCAGCGAAATGAAGGTCGCGAAAACTGATTATTTTTTGGATGCGGATAAAACCCGTAGTACACGGTACGGATTCCGGAATGTTCGCGATTTTTTTTCTGAATATACTTTTATTTTGACGATTTCCGAGGGGGCTTTTTAACACGAAAAAAACGTGATTTAGTTTAAAGATGTTTGATATTAAATGGTAAAATGAAAATAACATTTCTCTTGACAGAAAGTCCTGTCTGATATATGCTCATTGAATGGGCTGAAGGAGCCCATTGTGAAAAGGCAAACTATCTAATTAGGCCTATTTGAAAACACTTGTTAACTGTGTGTTAAAGCTAACAATGCATTTCTAAATAATTTACCACTGAATAATTTAAGAAGAACATGCATTATCTATACATCTCTCTTCATTTGGTTTTTTAACTGTTTCCTATTAATATTGTTCGGTCCGGCCAAAATTGATTCGGTCCGGCCAAATCTATTTTATGCCGGACCGGATGTCCGGCCTTTTTTTCTCACTTTCGCGAAGCCTGAGCTAGGGTAACGCACCCGGATTCCTTGTATCACAACTCTGTCTCTCCGTTGATATAAGTCAGACAAAAAAAAAAAAAAAATAAAAAAAAAAAATTTGCGACAATGCCCCAGAGTGGGTCCTGCAAATAAATGAAAGAAGAAGAAGAAATCACACAATGAAACTCAATTTCACATAAAAATTTCGTACTCGGTGCGAGATCGCGCGTACAAAAGTCCCTGGGATGAAACCTTACAAAAGTTGGTAATTTCGCATTTGTTGTTCGACTGCTATAAATAAAACAATCGTAAGCTGTTGATTAGTTGATAGCAGTGGGTTTCTAGTGGTTGAAAAGATTTACACTACTGTAGATGGGTTACTTATTTTCTGAATTATAAACATTGAATTGAGCTCGTAAAGCAACGGTGCGATAACTATTCTACCATTCTAGCCTCGTCTGCATAATATGGCGCAGACTACGGCTTCAGTAACAAAACGAAAACAGAGAACGTACCTGGTAAAAATAAAACAAACAAAGGATGACAGACACTGATAGTACAAAGTAAATATTGAAAAACGACTACCACTTTACGGCTATCAGAACTCTCGTTATTAAGATTTTACAATGAAAAGGGGGCCCTGGTGTTTTGCAAAATGGACTAACGCCACGGTCCTTAGAATTCGAGGCAAAGCTCATTGAATCTTTTATTTTTGTGCATAATTTTGTACCCCAAAAAAACTGTTCATACCCCCAACTTTCAAGTCCAGCCAGGGGATAAGTTTACCCCCAAGAATAAATATGTGTGGGAACACTGGTCCTAAAATATGTTAAATTTTGATTTAGTATATAAAAATGTGTTATATGTCAATATTAACCAAATTTACCAGATTTTTGCATTTCTACTTTCACTTTCCAAGTAGGCCTACTTCTATATTTAAAAAAAATGAAGCAACTGGCGCAAAATTCTACAAGCTCAACTTTGGTAAAATAGACATGTTCGCTACAAGGGAGCAAAATGTATAAAATCTATCATTTATATTCATACATTTAAGTACAATCAAGCAATAACAGCCCAGTTGAGCTCTTAACCCTGATCGGGCAATCTTACCAGCTTGGTACTAGTGTTTCAGGTTTGAGCCTCACTGGTCCCTCTGCTTAGTTTCATCAGTATTTATTGTTGGCTATCACAGGCCCAACAAAGTTTTTCAAATTGTCAGTCCGAATTGGTAAAATTAGTGAATGTTCCTCTTCGTCTATTAAATAGAAAAGTACCTAATTTTCTGTCAGACCGAATCAAAATTTATTAGTCAGAACTGAAGGACAGACAGTTTTCGCAGAGCATGCAATCTATATTTTTATTGGGTTGATTTCACCTTTCATGTGGGTGATTTTCAGGGGTGCAGGGGAGATAACTTCGATTAGGTTTCTTAATGTATTGTCTATATGAATATATATTTTAACCATAACATATTGGTGTTTGGCCATTGTCAAATTTTAAATGAAATATTCATGATCTGTTCTCTCACTTATTATTTGAAACACATGCAGTCAAATGCTTCATTTTAAATGTTTCACTTGAAAAGTAACATGCTGGGTAGACATTGACGACATTGTACACATCCTGTGGCATAATTCATTCCCAGATCTTTGGCTGCACTGACCTTTTGAGTGGTATCAATTATTAATAGGGCTATTGGCACTGTTTGTGGAAACACCTGTATTAAAATGTTTTTTTCCCAAGTTGTTGGAACTTTGACACAATGAATAATTTACTTGTGACAAAATACATTTGACCTACATGGGTACATTGCTTTCCTACATCAGATATATCGGATTACAGTGATTATTTAGGTCGTTATTGTTTAGGTTGTTCATTGGGAGCAATTGTTTAATCATGTAATTTTATCTTGCTGATTATATATTAACTATGTCAAGGACAAGGTCTTTATCATCTCTCTTCGCTTAACCTCACAGGGATTTCTACTTTCGTTTTGAATTTATACTTGCAGTTGACTACTCATTAAAAAAATCAGGAAGTAAATTAAATTCATGTCTCCATTCACTATATGTACATCTACATTGTATATCTAAATCTTAAATTTATACACCAAAGTTATATATACACCATGACCTCTGCATAATATTCAATATAATATTATATTTCCAATTTCTTATTTTCAGTGCCAAGGTTCCCACTGTTATGTGGGCACAAAGAAATGATGTTGTATATCTAACTATAAATTTAGAAGACTGTCAGAAACCATCTATTGGTTTAACAGAAGAAAAATTAAGTTTTAGGTGAGAAAATATCTATAACTGGAAGCAATGCAATTATTTATACGAGTTTTAGTCCAGGGTTAGGGCACAGGGTTTGTAACCTGGTGATCATGGTTCGATTCATGGTTGCTGCAGGTCATACCTTTCCGTGAAAACTTGCCAACAATGTTGAAGTAAGTTGCTGGTTCCTTGCAGAGGAGTAAGGTGCATGTAGTATGTGGTTTGGATACAGACCAGGAAAACTGGTGAATGTTGTTTTTATGACCCGGCATCTGCTGATGCAGGAGGCATATATTGATTGTCCGTACGAAAATGTTAACCAAAACTTTCAAGTTATTGAAACTCAAATAGAATTATGGCCCTTGATTGACTTAGCTAGTTTTTTATGGACAAGGCTTTCACCAGGGCATAACCGATTTTTCTTGAACAAAATTAAACAGCCTGTGTCTTTAAAATTGGGAAATTTTAGCGCAACATTTCAAGAAATTGGGAATTATTAAAAAAGACTGTTTCTGTTAAAATTGTTCATAGTTTGTTAATTTCTACTGATAATACATGTACTCTTGTCATATGGGGCAATGAATTTTGCAAGTTTGAAAATCTATTGTTTTGACTTTAAAATAGCTATACTGTAGTTGTTTTGAAACCAGAGAGCACATTTTTGGGGGAAAATATAGGTTATTTTGCTAGGGGAAGGTGTCTGTATTCGGCCCTAAAAATAGCCCAAAAAATCACTGCATAAGCATAACACCGTTTATTGAACGCAGTCTTGTTTTTGGTTGTCACAATATATTGTATGTTTATTGTTCTATTTTACCTGAATACTGATGAACCTGAATATGATTAATCATATTTTCAATTTTCAGTGGTAAGGGTGGTACAAATAAAGATTTGTATGAAATTACTCTAGAATTCCAGAAAGAAGTAAATCCACAGGTAATATCCTAGTTCTAGTAGTTGTTGTTGAAAACACCAATACGTTGAACCAGTTAGATCAACTTGATTTATTACATTAAATTAAAAGTTTCTTGTATGGTAAATGGTGATCAGTAACTAAAATGAATAAGCCAAGGATTTTATTCTTTTATAAGTATAACTATAAGGCCATTATTGCATGTTCCTCGTGGTAAAGTCAGTGCTATGAAGAGTTTCCATTGTATAAGTGTAAGTGGTTTTTGTATCCATTTCAGGAATCAAAATATGCAGTGCAGGCAAGAAATATAACTTTTGTGATAAAAAAGAAAGAATCCGGACCATATTGGTCTCAATTATTAAAAGGTGTTAAGAAGGTAAGGAAGATTTATGCTGTATAATGACATGTTTCTGGGTGTAAATATATTTTTGTACCTTGAACTTATTAAGTTCAACCTCTTTCAGCAATGGTTATTGGCTAAAATATAAGGCAATAGTGTTCCCTCGAAGTCAGAGTCATAGGCCAATCTGGCAACGACAAAACCAAAATACCATGCATTTTAACTGTCTCCGTCGAATGCAAACAAACATATAAATATACAGTATAGACTATGTGATGGTTAGTAAACAATTATGTGCATAAAAGAATATCACTTCCTCTTGATCCAACAGTTTTCAGCTTATTGATGCAGGAGCAGGAAACATGAAGCATTTATCACCTGTATATAACTGTTCTCTATTAAGATTGGTTCTGCTTGTTTTGTAGGCATTTTGGTTAAAGACAGATTTTAATAAATGGAAAGATGAGGATGAGTCTGATGATGAAGTGGATAAAAACATGGACCTTGCTGAGGTACGCATTTATATTCTTTGTTAATTGTCACCATTTTTATAGCATGCTGCTCACCGTCAAAAAGGTTTGAAGTATATTCTTCATTTTTAGAAGATCACTAGTGTGGATGAGTATGAACACTAGTAACAAATTGATAAAAAATACCCATGTTGATACTGACATATTTATGAAATCCCACAAGCAATTTTATCACTAATTTAGAGCACACCATACCCAATGGCATGAAGATAAATGACACTTATATTGAATCAAGTTGTTCTTTCTTACCTGGTGAAATCAGAAATTCAATCACAGATGGTCAGTATGCCTGCGTTTTCCTAATTTTGAGTTTTATTATAAAAGACAGATTTTGAAATTCACAATTTTATGACAGTGTGTTTAACCCATATGAACTTATTTTGTAAGTAATTTATTGAGCGTTATTTATGACTGATTATTTAAGATGATGCAAAGTATGGGTGGAATGGACGGTGGAGCTGGTGGAGTACCTGGCATGGTAAGATAACACTTCTCCCTCTTCTTATTAAATCAAAATTGGAAGACAATATTGATTTTCTTCCACATGTGGAGAAGTTGCTGGTTTCTTGTGGAAGGGTAAGATAGTACTGGTTAGGATACAGTCCAGGAAAACCAGTTAGGTGAATCTGGCACTGTAACTGAAGAATTGTTGAGAAATGGCGTTGAACTTGAGTAACAACAACATCGTCTCTTTGAAATATTCAGTGTTATACTTGTTATATATGACAGTTGATTTGAAATAAGAAATTTAACGGTCATGTTTTATCTGAATATGTTTGGATTTTCTCTGGGATCGTGTGCCTCTTCTGTTAAGATTTTCTAGTGAAGTGGCTTCCAATAAACAAGTCCTGTGGGCAGACTTGGGTTTGTTTACCACGGTCTAAGCTTATCTGACATTGGCTTTGGTTATGTGCAACTTCATTATGAAATAGCATGCACACACCCAAAACCCAATCTTTTATTTTAATGCATGTTTGACTTCTGTAATCACAGTATCTATGAAAGTGTAAATGAAGAAGTTGAATATTTTGTGAACAGCAAATTCATCTGTGGCTTTAATTTCTTCTCATAGAAAAGAAAAAGTTAAGTTACCACTGTAAACAGTTTTCGAGGACCTCTTTCAGCAATGCAGCCTTTCACCCACATTCTATTTCCTCTGATCTTTGGCTACCTATATAAGGAAACCTGCGTTCGAGTCTCCCAGGGGAGACTATTTCTATCCTGGTTTGTGTGCTGCCAACATTGAGGTAGGGTGCCCAGGAATATTAAACATGTACAGACACTGCCCTCACTGGTACCAATTCACTCCTTAGTTGAGTGGAAGAGTGTGAGTTATTCTTGCTCAGAGAAATAAAGCAGTGGTGCAGATGAGGATCACACCTGAGGCCTCCCGATTCCAAAGTGTATTTTCTTCCTCTAGGCCACCACTCTTGCAAATTGTCTTCTATGTGCCCTCATCACTATATAGGTCTGCTCTTGTCTGTCCGTGCATCCAACTGGAGCCTGGGGGTCATACTGATCTGCCTTTGCCCATCTGAATAATATTTTTACTGTAATTATCTTCAATTCTGTATGAAATTGATTATTACAGGTTGACGAAGAAGAAGACAGTGATGATGAAGGTTAGTGTTGTTATAATTGTCAAATAATTGTCATATAATTGTCATGTAATTGTCATATAATTGTCTTATAATCAAAATTGTGAAATCCAGTTTCAGCAAAGATTTAGATGGTTCTTTGGTTGATAACCCACATGATTGTGAAATTTAGTCAGCAGTGCAGAGATAGTTCTGCTTAATTGTTTGTCTAAGCTTGTTAGTCAGGGGCATAGCCAGCCATACGGAAGTACACTCGCGCATAAAATTAATTTGAAATGTAAAAGTATAAATATGACCAAAATGGGATTAAAGTCCAAAATATCTACAATCATGAGGACCCCCAACTATGACCATCAACTTCAAGGCTTGTGTGCATAACATCAATTCAAGCCTGGCTACATCCCTGTTAGTTGTTGGTTTTTGAGTGAATTCATTGGATTATGCAACCCATGCATCTTTGATGAGGGTGTATATTACTTTGCGCATGCCTGTTGGTAAACCAAACAGTTTCTGCTAAATAACTTGGAGAATGTCTGGACCCTCAAACTTTATTTGGAGGCTGGTCAGCAACTTTGAAACAAGTGTTTTAGATATTTTTACTGTGATAAAGGCCTCCATCACTTGCCCAACATTTACATACAATAATAATAAAACGACAGGGCCCATGTTACTCAATTATTGTCAATATTTGTCACTTACTGTTGACATCACTGTCAATCACACTAAAATCAGATTCTAACATTTGCTCAATTCCTTTAAGCTGTTAGAGATCTTACTACACTCCGTAAGAGATAATGTTCAAATGACCTCTTTGGCGAACAATGACTTCACATAGCCTCAGCAGACTTTCACCGCACTTTCAGATTTGTGAAAAAAGAGATTTGACCCCATACGAAGTGTCGTCAGATCCTATATCAGCGTAAAGTAGTGAAGCGTAATAAGGGTCTGATTATAATGAGATTGCATTACTGTTGTAAGGTGACACATTTCGATTAACACAACATCTAACGATCATATGTATGATTCGTTTTGTTTCTTTCACTTCAGATTTACCAGACCTTGAGTGAAAATACTCGGACATTTCGACAAAATAATAACAACAAAATTTGAGTGAATGATCAAGAGTATTTGAGAGTAATAAATGGAATTACTCACCGTTGCTGGAGACACTTCAGTTGCCATAGCAACATATTTGTTAAGAATGAACTGAATTGTGTTGTGTACGCAGAAAAGTGGAATAATATGTTAACACTTCTTCTGTGGTTGTTCTACTGGATTTTGTTTTAACAATTGTTTTGTATTAGTGATTTTTTGTACAAATATTGCTTTCATCATATCATTGTATCATTTTGATCATGTCCGCCATACTCGCATTGTACCGTCACCTTATATATGACCATAAACACACACTTGGTGTACTGATAAACTTTTTAAAAAAGTTATAATTTAACCAAGACATAAGCTTTAGGCAGTTTTTTTTCAAAGTCGAAATATGTACATCCTTGTTTTGTTGCATTATTTATCTTGAAGCCTGGTTTGTATCCCTACTGGTCAGTGTCAGCTATCTTATTTCTTCTTGCCTGGATTTTAACTCATTTTGACTGAATCCATGTTAGAGAGACTGTGAATGTGACCACTGCCATGTTGCCATGGTTACTGAAATAATACCCTTCTCCTCCGTTTCTTTTGAACATGTTTTGTGTTGCAAAATTATCCTCAACTTACATTGAGGCCAGACTGTCTTAAAAAAATTAAAAAGTTAGGTTTTCTTTGTGTTTACCCCATGTGTGTTGTAATTAAATTCACTGCAGATCAAAGCTTCCTGTTAATGTGAACTGGTGATAACAAGGATATGTTTGTGAGAAGGGTACCTGGACACATAGCATGAAAGTCTCCCTTCATGTCATATCTGTTGATGCTCCATACGCAATTGTTCAAATCATGATTTAAAATGGTAACTGAGACAAGCATTATTGTGAGTTTGTGACCCATATCATACTCATTTATATTACTGTTTCAAAATCAAACTGTGTTCTCAACAGATTTTCTTGACCAAATTGTGATCTACTTATTTTGAATTTTATATTTCTTAGTAGTAATTTCATGCGCTGTGTTGACTGCTTACTTACTTTAAACAATCAATGAGACTGACGTGAGTTCATCTACTCATTAAATAGGAATGGGAGGATGTGTTGGTCAAAATTCAAGAATGGTGCATGAAATCCTAGGTAATGGTTGCTGAGAAGTGAGCCAGCTTTCACTGCTGGTAGTAAACATAGTATTCTACAAGCTTCTGTATAGGACATGTATTTTGAAGCCAGCAAATGTTCAGGATGTGATTGTAACATTGTATTGTGGCAGCATGGTTTAAGATGCATGGCACAGTGCTTGTATTTCAAATTTGACAATAAAACAATTAAATTCTCAGGCTGAAGCAGTTCTTGTTTGTCATCATTTGTAGCTCAGTGGTTAGTGCACTTGCAGCCTAATCTGGTGATCCGGGTTCAAATACCGGTGGAGGGACTCATTTGCCTGCCATATTTCAGCAGAAAGCTTACTGGCAAATAAAGGCTATGCTCGGCATGTAATCTAAACTTGGTATCTTTGATGATGGTATTGATTGAATTATAGCAATGAGAGATGGAACTAAGTAAAAATAAGTCAATATTTTGCGTAAGTGTAGCAATTTCAGTCTGTGTAGTTACAATTCACCTTGTTGCCGAAGGTTTGTTTTCGATCAAAACTTTACATTGACACCTGTGGCGTTCGAGAGGCCCTCGAGTTTAACTGCAGTCAATTCAGCAGTGTAATGGAAAGCAGCCTATGATATCTAGATAGTAAAAACCTAGGTTGCCGGGTCGAATTAAAGAAAAATGTTTACACGGTGATAGAGGGAGACCATGAAATTACAGAAAAGGACTAATCAGAAACATGGATGTACCAACGGAGATCATTCTTGAAATTTCAAATAGCTGTGCATGAGGTGTTAACACATTCTAGCTCATCTCTTCACAGATATGCATTAAAGGATTAAGACCATAATTTAACACCATTCATTATTGTGCTTATTAGTCCCCTACTGAAGCGGACTATAGAGTCCTCTACCGAAGGGGACTACAGGGTTTGCCCTCCGTATGCCTGTCTGTCCATTTGTAGAGTCATATGGATCCTCCATTACTCTAACAGTTTCAAAGCTAGGTTTATAAAACTCGGTATGTGAGTAGGTGCCAGTTAGAAGATTATGCACATCTTAATATTTTTTGATACTGACAAATTTGTTGCTATGGATATTGAAATAGTGATGCTACTTCAAAATCAGGGATCCTGCCCTAACAGTAACCAGACAGTGGGATTTCTACGTCGCAACCTGAGGGAGTGTACACCAGAAGTCAAGGCGGCCGCCTACAAGACATTAGCCAGGCCCACAATGGAGTATGCTGCTACAGTTTGGGATCCCACTACACAGAACAACATCAGAGCCCTGGAACAAGTACAAAGGCATGCGGCAAGGTTTGTCACCAACGACTACTCCACGAAGACCCCTGGATATGTCACGAAGATGTTAGAAGACCTCCAGTGGGCATTACTTGAAAGCCGTCTGAAACCAGGAGACTCACGGACAAGAGGAGGCTTGAAGATTAACCAGGAGCGTCAACACAACACTAGGAACCTCCTTCATACCAAGAACTGTCAGAGACTGGAATCAGCTTCAAACAAAGGTCACGACAGCAAGCACACTGGAGAGCTTTCAGAACCTACTCTGAGCCTGAGTTAGTTGGCTGCACTGTATATAGTTTTAACAGTTTTTAAGGAGCAAAATCTGAGACAGTTTTTAGTTTTACGTATGTTGTAATTAGTCGCTGAACTTAATACAGTCCGTTAGGACTCCTGCTCTGTAAAAGGAAGAAGAAAAAGTTTCCGGTCATGGCTTCAAACTGGTAGGGGACTGTATTGCTTGCAATTCTTAAATTGCATGATGAAATCAGATTTACATTTGAAATTGGTGTAGGAATGCTTCAAATCCATTTAACGCATATGTCATTCCACATATACTGTATAATGTTTATGAAGCATCTAATTGAAAGATAGCTACAGTGCTTTGATTAAGTAATAGTCACGATATGCTAGAAAATATACGACACCGTTAAAGATAATTGCCCAATCAAAACACACGTTTCATATTCTTACGAATATTTTGATTGGATGAATAGTTACATCCTTCCAAGATGGTCGTATCAGAAAAATATTGACCTGTCAGAGCGTAAAACATAGGATATCTTCAACTAATAACGATGATCAACGAGTATATTTGAAAGAATGGTTTGTATTCATAAGACTTTCAGTTTTGTTACTCAAAAAATTATAAAACAATCAGCAATTGAGAGCAATCATTTGGAATTATGTTGATTATCCGATTATGATAAAAATGTTAAACTGGCGTCGATGTTGAAATCATAGGCAGTCAGCACGTACCCAAATACTACCCCGGCCAAATCGGATTTTACCACTGTTTACTATACGAATGACAGGTTACTTACAATATTTCCGATTATAAAAGTGCCTGTCACATTTGTAGCCGTGTAGGTTTATTATTCATTGGAATGGTATGTTACGGGTATCAACGTGTAGCTACTATATTATACTTTCAGGATATATCAACACTTTAGTCTTTAAATACACACCCGTTTACACACCGAACGTCAGAATCAAGAATACAATTCCCTAATTAGGTCGCTAACTAAGACGTTTGCTTATCCCTAAACAAGAAACTTGAAATTTTCCCAAAATCACCCAAAATTCCTGTGAAGCGGGTGGCAACACTCATGATGTTACCTCAATATGTACTCTGCCTACGTAATGGTACAAAAATGTAACATATTTGTTTATTATTTGATGATATTTGGTACAGAATACCCAGACAGACTGTATTTACTATTAAGTTCCTACCTATTTATTTTCCTCAGTAATTATGGTATTTTGGCAGGTGTTGAACTTATGTAACACCCCTTCTGGTTGCTGACCCTGTTTCATGTAACATTCCTTCTGGTTGCTGACCCTGTTTCATATAACATCCCTTATGATTGCTGACCCCGTTTATTGCCCCTTTTAGACTATCTTGTTTAAGGTTTATGATTAGGTTAAATTTTCAATAAAATAAATTATTATTAAAGCTATTGCTTAGAAACTTGTGACACCTTATCACCATCAATACCTCACTCTGTCAAGCAAGACACATAACTCTTTCCTTCTTTATGCATGGGTGGGCCTTTTTTACAGTGACAATGATCAGATGAAGGTCTCCACTGCTAGGTGCTCTTGTTTTGAATTGTCATTACAGTTTGTCAGTTTATTTGTGATAATGTTATATTACAGATGATGGGACGGAAGTGTTGGTTATTGTTAGGCTTGCTATTGTACCTTACCACATTCGGTGTCTATGGCGTATCCATTGTGTTTTATGTAATCTTGACTGTAGTGGGGTAAGTGGATTGAGATTTCAATGTTAAATTACAGGGGTTCTACCGTTCCGGAAATCCGGATTTGCTGCATTAGAAAGAATGATATTTTCTGCACAAAATGAAAGTTATTTGATGAAAAAATTCAAAGAATTGACAAAGTTATGGTCATTTGAAGTTCCATAAACTGAATTTTAACAATAAAACAATGTTTGAAACCTAGTTATGATTTACGGATGTGTGCTAATGGCACCGAAACAAACTTGCGACTCGTTTTCAAGATTGGGCATTATGCCTCAGTAGAACCCCTGTATATTAACAAGTAGTTTAAACTTTGATATTTCTAATACTAAGCTTTTTTACAAAATTGTGTAGAAATTGTAAATAAAGTGAAGAATTTCCTTATGAAGCAATTATCATTGTCAATTTAAAAGCAATCACAAGTTCTTTCAGCAAAATTATAATTTATAAATATAAATGTAAACATTTGTTCACATATTCAGACTACTCTTTAAAAGTGTCCACTGTCCACCATTTAATCCAACCATTATAATGTTAAACTCTTTTGAAAGCCTTCCAATGTGGAAATTCAAGTTGTAAGTCTTTTTCATGCCATTCTCCATACAGTGTATTTTATATTTCAGGGCACTTGTGATTGCCTATTACTACGGTCATGATGTATCAACATTCAAACTACAGATACGCAACAGTATTCCATTATCACCTCCTGGCATAGAGAAGGTATGTATCTACATCTACCCCCTGATTGGAATGTAAATATATCAATCTTGCTGATCAAAATTCTATAATGGTTGGAAGTTATAAAATCAGCACAAGTTGCACGGTGGTCGATTGGGCAATGACATGTTCTTTACTGCAGATTCTTGACTAGAGATCCCTTGTTCAAATCTCGGCAAAGCCCTTGTTCAAATCTCGACTGGGGCACTTGGTCATTTCTTAAACTTTTTCAGTGTTTTCCACCCAACTAGAGTCTAAATTGGTTGGCGGTTGGTAACCCATATGTAGTCTTTCCTGTTGTACACTAGACATGTAAAAAAACCACCAAGGAGTCTATTAAACATTCTGAAAGAGCTATGGTATCACACCAAATTCCTTGTATCATACAACTGTATCATCTCTCAAAGTCAGAGGACATTGTCGATTGACCAATCTGGCAGGGAAAAAAACAGATGACCATGCACTAAAACTGTCTCAGTCGATGCAAACAAACAACATAAAACCGCATGGTCTCCATCAGCTAGTCTTTCAAATTAGCCTACTACTGATGTATGGAAATCCTGTAATTTTGTATAGATACATTGTGTCAGAGTCTATAGTCTATAGTCTCTGATTGTGTTGTTTCAAATTCTTTACATTAAATATTCCAGGTTAAAGAGATTATGGAAGGTTCGTTTAAAATCAAACGGTTTGACAAGAGAATTACAGGTTCCAGTGTTATTGATGAAGTGTTACAATCTGTAAGTTAGAATTCTCTATATATAAAATATATACCTAAATCACTAGCAGCTTTTGTGTCTGGGGCATAATATTATGTTGCATTGATTTACTGTCTGTGATGCTTAAACCTCACAGCTTAGAGTAAACACTGTCGAGAATAACTTGAATTTATCCAATGATTATATGTCTTACAATATACTGTTCAATATTTCTCTTAGATCTACCTGTACAAGTATACTGATGTATCAAACAATGGCATCCGTACAGTTTATAATGTACTTTAAATCTATTATAATTATATGTTCAGTACATAATTCAATCCTCAAATTAATGTTTGTATTAGACCACTAGTCAAACTTCCTATATAATTATTGTAAACTGATGAATTTTGAACAAGACCAGCAATATAAAATTTCTTGTTTCTACTTGTCCATAAAAAATCAGGAGTGTCAATTTTCCTGATTTATCCGGAATTCCGGATTTCTGATAAAGCATTGGTTTCTGGCCATAATAAAAGTTATTTGATGAAAATATCTCAAGAAATGGCAAAGTTATGGTAAATTTAATTTGCTCTGAAGGCTTAACTTTAATACAAAATGAGTTGATTATGGAAAAATGTCATTGAAGGCCTCTTGTTTTGCAAAAATAATCGGCCACATACGATTTTCCTGATTTTTAATTCGGCCCTGTTGACACCCCTGCCATATGTTAGTTCACTAGCTATAGACTTCAGGCTAGTAAGTTAGTCTGATTACTGTTACATTTGTATTATTTGTGTGCAGGTACTAGAGTACACCGCTAGAGATTATATCAAGAACTGGTACCGGGAGATTAGTGATGATGATTTATTCTTACTGCAAATACAACAATGTGTTCAAAAAGTGTTCATCACATTCTCACAAAGGTAAAATTCCTGAAATTCTTATGTTAAGGTTATTTATTCCTTGTTTTCTCATGAGGTTAGGATTAATAAGATATTTTTCTGATTAGCATTGATGTAATTCTTTGAAAAAGGCATTCTACTTAGACAATGTACTTATATTTTAATGTCTCAATTGCTTTGTTGATTGTCCAGTATATGTCTCTTAAAAGACAGCATAAATTCTATAAAAAAGATAAAATTTTGGGTTATAGTTCCAGATCCAGACCTTCGTGCAAAAGTAATTAAGTTACTTAGTGTATTATTTAGTATTAACCAGTTACTGCACAGAATATATCACACAATATTAGTTTTTTTAGATTTTTGTTTTTAGTACAGTCGACACTCGTTATGTCGACATTTTTGGGACCGTCAAAATAATGTCGACATATCCGAATGTCGACTCAACAGGAGCCAACAACTCTGACAAATTTCCATACCCGTCGAAATTTATAATAACAAAGTCCTTGAGCATTTCTGTCAGTACCGTTGTTACATCAGTTGGAACATGAACTAATACATATACGCGATTAAACTGGTGAAAGATAAATTTTATCACACTTACAGTTATCACTAAAACATTTGACCAAGTGTTTACGAGAGGGTCGAGTTCATAGCCTCGTTTTGAAACAAGTACAGTACGGGATCAGTACCGCAAGTGTGGATTTTAGCCCTTACCGGTTTCGCTTACGCAATATTTTAATTGTAAACAATATATTCAATCAACATGCCAGCCATCTGAAAGCAACGATGACATTTAATCTTTTCTTTGTTAACAATGTAAAATATATTCATTTACCTATCGGAAATATAACAAGCATGTTAAAATAAATTGTGAAGGCATACAAAATGTTTTTTTGTTCACCTTCCGAGAATCACGCTAGTTCAGCAGATTTTTTAATTTCATACGCCGAACTAGGTTACAATTTGTTTACAAACTTAAGATTTAACATCATTCAATTACATTTGCAAGCTGTGAACACATTAATTTTTAACAAACAATGGTTCGAAACAGGAGTATCTTCACGGTCAATTAAAAACTGTTCAATTTCAATAGCGTCGACACGATGTCGACACAAACGATGACAATAAGGTGCGAAAATATCAATTGGGCCAGAAAAGTCGTGTCGATATAAGCGGAGTGTCGACACAGGCATGTCGACTAAACCGTCATATTTAAGATAGAATATAGAGCAACCCAAATCGGGGATTTGAAAGTATGTCGACATAACCGAAGTGTCGATACAACCGATGTCGACACAACGAGTTTCAACTGTATATCATGTGCATATTTCTAAGATCTGACAAGAGTGTGTAGAAAAGTGATGTTAAATATAAACAATTAGTCATGTTAACAGAGTTCAAGAGTATCAGTTTAACTTGAACAAGCTGTTATTGAATATTGACAAGTCGTTATTGTATTGATAATACTTTGCTATTGTTATGAACCATATAATGATTACAGATCGAAGGAGGTAGATTGGATGCCATATTTTACTCAAAGAATGGTGGATGATTTTGCGTCACATATACGACTGTACAGACGAGCAATGGAAAAAGCTAAAGTTGCAAATAAAGACGGTAATCTATGATGATCCTAATTTCATTTTCCAATAAATTTGTAAAAATATGTTAATAATACCCTACAAATACCCTACAAATTAGGTTATAACCAAATTTATGATCAGTCTTTGATGCAGCCTTGTCACTGGTTACATTTGTGATTTTTCTTGGACCTAAGGATCCAAACCCATGTGCAAACCCAGCAATTTTCTCAGGAGAGTCTATCTATTTTTATCTCAGGAAGGGGTCCCTCGAGCTATTTTGCTCAGGGGTCCCAGCAAGCAGTTTTACTTAGAGGATTGTCTCAGTCAGACCCTAAGCCCTTACAAACTCTTCATTTTCCAATAAATTTGTTAAAACATGTAAATAATACACTACAAATGTTTATTACTCTGCTTTATTATTTTAACTAGCATATTTAAAGATAATATTAGATATAATAAAAATGAGCTTATAACCAAGTTTATGATCAATCTTTAATGCAACCAAACGATTTTTCTCATACTAGTTTCAAAACTATGTGCAGACCCAGCAACTTTTCTCAGGAGAGTATTTCTATTTTTATATCAGGAAGGGGTTTGATCAGCTATTTTGCTCAGAGGTTCCAGCAAGCTATTTGATTTACTTTGACAGTTGTCTCAGTCAGACTCTTAGCCCTTACAAACTCTTCTTATTATAATAAGAAAACCACTTTTTTGTCAAAAATTCCATTTGGGAGGGCTAGACCCCTGGTCCCCCCTAAGGACCTGTGCATGCAACCTACCTCTGGACTATTATCCTTGCATGTATATCACAGTTAAGTACAGACTACATGCCATTTTTTCAGAGAGAGGTCCATTGTTGGAACAGAATTTTTTTGACCTTGAAATAAAAATGGAAGGTGATATATGCCGAGATTTAGTGTCACTGTCTCCGGAAGATGAACGACGTATGTATTCTTTTTGTTATATCATGTGTTTTATATACAATAAATTATTTTGTGGTTCATCTATGCAGTTTTTATCACATAAACGTGCCTCACTATGCATTTAACCTTGTTTATGTGCTCAGCATTAATATGAGAAATCTAGTTTCTCTTCTCTCATACACTCATGGTGATGGATACCATCAGGAATGAGGTGTCTAGGGGGATTAATATAACATGTTGAACTTGTGTCACAAACAACCTAAAATTTAAAAAACCTTGTCTATGTAAGCAAAGGGTAGGAGTACCTTGTGGATAATGCAGATGGTTGTGACAATGTCATCTTGCTTCCCAACTTTTGTGGATATGCAAGTGCAATTGACATAACACCAGAGCAGAGATCGCTCTGCCTTATTGTTGGTCATTCAAGCTTATCCATTAGACCAGGTGGTTATACTTTACTGTTAAAATTGATTTAAAGGTAATTGAATGACAACGGGTATAATATTAGTTGTTTACTTGACTGTCATGTTTAGTGTTCAACTATTTTTAACTGTTTAATGTCAATGTTAAAACCTTATGAGGGTATTGATTAATCCTGTCCAAGCATTCCTGTGCAATCCATTATATACATATTTATGTGAAGAAGTCTTCAGGGACAATATGATTAAGATTGGTTTAGTTCTGTAAATAATATAACACTATTGTTTATCTATTTACAGAATACCTACAAGATTTGAGTGATGTTTTATTATTTTTATTACTTCCTACTGAAGATTACAACAATAAACCATTCAGATATATTATAAGGGTAAGTTCTAGAAGTTCCTTCAGTATTACCTCAAATTATTGGTGGACATGTATTACTATTTGGCTCAAATAGTGACTTCACAAGTTGCTGAATTTTAAGGGTCATTCGATAATTTGTCCGGAATTTTACTGTCTTATAGCAAGATTAGTCAGAATCATGAAGGTCAAACTGTGACTTTCTGGAAATTGCCAGGGTCAAAGGATCAAATAATATCCCATTCAAATCTATTACATTAATATTTGGATGAAAAAACATGTTGTGTGTGTGTATTAAGAGTTATACATAGTTTGATGTATTTAAACATGACGTCAACATTCATTGTTACTTTAAGTATGTTAAGTGTAAGGATGGAACTTTTCTTACGATGGCTAGAATAGCTCAACTTTTACATACTAGTATTACTTAGATATGGGTGTCACCTCACCTATCCTCTTCACACTTTTTGGTATATGAGGCCTTGATGCACCTTTATGTCCAGTCTTTTGTAACTGTTCTTGCTGTTGCACAACTGTTCCATCCAAGCCTTTTGCTTTCTTGTTTGGTTGTCCATCTCCAGGTTTGTCTTTGATCTGTCTGACTGAATGTATTGTTACCCCTCACTTTTTTATGATGTTAATTTCCCATAGACAAACAGGGAACATTTTTACTGTAACATCCATGGTACCACATTGTCTGAACATTGTTTTGCTGTCACAGGGTGATAGTAAATTTGTAACAGTATTTTCTTGAAAAAAGCTTGGGGTAATAAAATAAAAAACACATAGCTTTATGGGCCTTGGGTAACAGTACTTCCCTCAGGCTGACATTTTTACTGTTTTCCACAAAGCCATGTGTTATTTATATAACCTAGTACAATGGAACCCTCTAATCCAGACCTGTCCGGACCAGAGGTGTTTCTGGATTAGAGGCGTGTCTATTTTTATACTATTAAAACTATGTATTGAATGTTGTATATTACATTTGACAGGAAGTGTTAGTGAATGGTATATTTATACCCACCATAGATCTCCTGTCTGATCCAGATTACATCAATTCGTATATAACATGGATGGTAAGTCAATCATCTCATAACTTAGTGTGTAAGTCTTAGGTTATTGTTGTATAGCCTGGAATGTTTGAACTATTGTTGTTTGGCTTATAATCTCTTGTTTACTGTAACATTTCTTGAAGCACTCAAAATGTGACAGTGTTAATACTGGTAGAACACGGGTCTTCAATTTACTCAATCAGGAGACGTACCTTAAATCTAATTGAACAATTCAATACAGAATAGGTTATCCAGGTGAAATAATGTTTAAATAAAAGTGGCCCATATGCTTAAATTTGATATAAGGACAAGACAAAATCTATGCCACTCTAAGGAGCATAACAATACTTTAGTTTACAATGTATTGAAGAATGTCAGTATGTTAGGGTACCATGATCACATTGTACTGCTTAGTATCATGTGTGGTGGTTCTTACTGTACTTTATGTACAACATTAGGTATGTACCTTATCTTAGAGAGGGTATTTTTTTTATTTGTTTACAGTAAAACCTCAATTATTACATTACCACTAAGACATTTGGACCATTTTAAATTTTGCTTACTTTTAAGTTTGTCTTTTAAGATTGAGTTTGAATAATTATTAATGAAAACAATGACGATTGACTTAAACATGGTGTTCATAATTTTGAATCCAGAGGTAGTATTCAATATTAATCTTACTTGACTTAAGGATAAGGACAACCAATAGGATCACACCATATTAAACTCTTGGTCAGTAAAAGGTGATATGATTGGCTAACCTTATTCGCCTATTAGATATGATCAATATTGAATACCACCCCAGGTTGTGTTTGAGTGAAGTTTTGTTTGAATGCTGTGCAGTATTATAGATATGTCAACTGTGTGTTTCAGTGTAAAGAAGGATCATTTATTAATGAAATGTTTATGACTGTGATAAGAACAACAGACTCTATAGATGAACTCAACTCTGTTATAGAACAGCTGGACTGTGATATTAGTAAATGGCGTTCTAAAGACACCGGTGGTAGCAATGGTATGTATATGTGATTGTCTAGATGGTATACCGGCCAATATCTGTTGTAAATCCGGTATATTTATTTATTTTATTTTTTCGTCAAATATTTTTCTGAATTTCAAGGGTCATTTTCATACTTTTGACTGAGTTTTACCAATTTAATGACAAAATACCCATGATTTAAAAAAAATTTGACCCTCTCAGCAGACATGTTTGTGTTACCTGTTCCATTCTGGATAGGTTATGTACTTTAGTGACATTGGTCATATATATATGTATGTATTTTTTTGTCACTACCGCCATTAGGAGCTGCATCTCAGCAACCTTTATTTTGTTATGAACGGGTGGCCAATATCATATAAAATCATTGTCATTGAAACTTTATCCAGTTGTTAAAAACTACGTAATTTTGGAGATAAATAACCTCATTTGAACGTTATACTAAGTATATGTACTTGGTATACTAACCTAGATACAGGGAAAGTCATGTGTTAGAATGCAGACTACTATATGTCTTTCACACATTATGATTACACATTGTAAACTGTTTTGTATATTGTAAAAAACTGTAGAACTTTGATGCCACAACTAGTTTTAGCTAAAAAAATCTAAAAACCTTGAACATTGTCTTTGGTCCTGTCAAAATGATGATTTACTAGTATACAGTAAATGACCCGAACATGTAAATGGCTTGAACTATTTTCCTGGTCCAAAGACATTTTGAGGAATCAATGTTCTACATATCCCACATAGGGAATCACAATATTATCAGTTATACAAGTTATACATTCATGATATGAGTACTGAAAAGCTATGTAAAGAAATTTAGTGTTTCATCTCTTGAAAAAGACCAAATATGGTCGAAATATTGAGATAAAGAGTGGTTTAGTAACAAATAAAGTTCTACTGTAAATGCTTTCACAAAGTGTTTGTCCTGTCAACATGCATTGTTTGTTGAACAATGGATCTATTCTAGTATTGGAATTTAGACCCTATATACTACCATGACTCATGCGCATTTGTTTCCTGTTCTTTATTTCAGACACTGTAATCAAACAAAATCTGAATAGTTTATTGTTTGTGAAAACATTATGTGAGGAGAAAATCAAACGTCTACAACAAGGCATTGATGATAGTGAATTTGCCCCGGATGTAAGTCTAACTATTGTTTGTCAACAAGAACATTATTTATCTTCCTTTCAGCATTATTCGACCTTTTTAACTTCAGATTCCATTATTATAAAACTTCTTTCCGGTTTAACTCAACTCTGTACTCAAACTTCAAATGCTTCAAAATTTAAAGAATCTTAAAGAGTCTTGTGTTTAATTGTACTTTTGGATAGACAGCCTCAAAGAAAGAAGTGTTATATTTCCTGGTAAATTAACAAAATTTCAAGTTTCATGCTGTAGTTAACTATGCCAAGCATAGCCTTTATTTGCCAGTCATCTTTCTGCTGAAGTATGGCTGACATTCGAGTGCCTCCACCCATATTTGAACCTGGGTAAAAGCTTTTGTAATCACTGGGCCAGATCTTGAGAATTTTCCTCAACTTAAGTTTAAGCTGTGAACCAACCAGATTTTAGTTTGTTTTTGCTATCTACTCACAGTTATATGATAGAATTTTGAACTCGTTCAGCGATATGTAAATACACCTGGGCTGGTATTTATAAAGCATCTTAGTGAAAAACTTAAATATTTTAACTTACTAAGTTAAAAAAAATGTGCTATGTGCATATTTGCAAAAATTTTAAAATAACACATCTTTCCTTAGTGATTATTATAGCTCTCTACATAATGCAAATAATGCAAAATAGAATTGTAAGCAATGAATAATCTTGGTGGTATTATTTAGCTGATACACTTAAGGAAATTTAAAGAGTTTAAGAAAATTCTTAGTTTTCTACTAACTTAAGATGCTTTATAAATACCGACCCAGTACAACATGGATATATTCTCGTTTTATTTCAGGTCCCTGATTACTGTCGTACTAGATCTCTATTTATTTTAACTCTGGATGATATCATCAACAATAATATAGCATTAACTGTATTTATAGGTGAGTTACGTAAAAAAAATTAATTGCAGTGCTGTATGACCTCTCTACAGCGACCACTGTGTAGCAATTATCTCTTAATATATAAACATTCATCTTTTCACTAGCCTTTTTTCCTTCAAATCTTACCTTTGGAGAGCTACTACCTCTTAATTACGACCACCTTTTGTTGCTCCTATTTGGTGTTGCTTTATAGAGGTTATACATGTACTGTATATTATATATTATTATTGTTGTTCTTTACAATTCAATATATGAAACGTTGTTGATATGTATTCATATGTATTTTGCGCTACAGGGTTATGACCTGCACTAATGGCTGTGTTTTAAAAATCTCTTTGCTCAATTTTGAACATATTAAATGTATGTATGCATGTAATTCTGACCTTTCGTTCAAGCATAGTCAATACAGTACACGCACTTATTTCCAATGCTTTTGTTGAAGGGACAACAAGTATAAGAGACAGTAGTGTGTTACAAGGGATCTGGGTGCGCTACCTGGGTACTTTCCAATTAGACTCATTGGTTCTTTAACATAACCAGTCACTGAGTGTACCTACTGCGCTGACACATGGGAAACGACCTGTGGGTTTTCAGCACTTATGAATGTGTAAAAAAGAGCTATGTAAATATGGTATAATAATAATTACCAACCAGTTCATCTGTAGTCCGGTGGGAAAACACTAAAAAGCATTTAAAAAATGACTTTGTGCCCCGGTCGAGATTGGAACCAGGGATCTGTAGATCAGTGGTGTACATGTATTATCAGTGTGGAATTTTAGTTTTATATTTGATGAAAAGATTAACATTTACTACGTATTATCTAATTTCAGAATTCATGACTAGTGTTGGGGGAGAAAATTTGATATTTTTCTACCTGAATGTTGAGGTATGGTTATATTATATGTTGTTGCTGTCCTTCATTTTAATGAATGAAAATGATTGAATTTCAAATCTGATAAGGAAACAATGCAAATAATTCATATTTATATGTATTATCTATAGACTAGTTTATGAAAATGGTTATTTCTTTAAGTTCCAATTAGATTTTTTTCATTGAACTTTTATTCAATCTGGACAGTGTATGACTATTCTGGTCAGGTATATTGTTAGAGAGAGATTAATTTGTTTTGAGTGACAATTCTGACTTGCTTAGTTGATAGAGTGGTAGGCTGTTAGTTAGTAGATTCAGGTCTGGTTTCACAGGTTCGGCAGGTTATGTTCTTAAGTGACTTTGGTTTTGGTTATGTCTTCCACATGTGGAGTCATTATCACTTGCTCAATTTGCTCAGTTGCTTGTGGAAGAGCAAGTAAGTACTGGTTGATAATGATTTCCAGGAAACTGGTTAGATCAACTAGCTGCCATATACAGGGGCCCTACAATTCCGGAATAATCCGGAATTCCGGATTTTCTGCACTTGAAAGGATGTACTTTTCTTCAGAAAATAAAAGCTATTTGATGAAAAAAAAATCCAAGTTAAGGTCATTTGAAGTTTTATGAGCAAAATTTTAACAATAGAACAACGTTTTAAAAAGAGTTTTGCTATAATAGGTATGTGTGCTAATGGCACCTGAAACAGACTTGCGACTCATTTTCAGGATTGGGTATGATGCCTCAGTAGGACCCCTGCATAAATGACTGAGGCTATATTGAAAGTGGCATCAAACCAAATGAAGTCTTATTAAGTAATAATAATCGAATTTCAGGGATTTAGAACCTCAGCAGAACAACAGTTGAAGGTGATCAACTGTAACCTTGAGAATCCCAATATACCGAAATCACATCAGGACCTAGAGTCACTGAGGAAAGCAGCTACAATCATATATAATCAGTATTTGTCTGAAAAGGTAAGTGTTGTCTCTTGTTGTTACACATTCTTATATTTACTGTTGATGGAGCTGTTGATAATATTGCCGAGCTGAGCTTAACCTTTATTTGCCAGTCAGCTTTCTGCTGAAATATGGTAGGCATTTAAGTGCCTCCACCCGTTTTTGAACCCTAACCATTGAGCTATGGAGGCTACTAAATAAAGGAAGACAAGAGTAATTTGAATGTACTATGCAGGGGTCCTACAATTCCAGTGTAATCCAGAAATCCAGATTTGCTGCACTAGAAAGAGTGATTTTTTCTTCAGAAAATAGAAGTTATGTGATATAAAAATCTATATAATGGTCATTTGCATGTTCATAAGCTCAAGTTCTTAAACAACAGAACTATGTTTGAACAGAGTTTTAGTGTAGGGGTGTGTGCTAATGGCATCTGGAACCGACTTGCATCTGATTTTCATATCTTGACATTATTAGTCCAGCAGAACTTGAAATGGACCGTGCAATGTCTGGTGTACAAAATGTTTTTGCATTTCCGTATTCTCCCTGTTAATATTTGATGTTTAGAACAACTGTAACTGTTACTGGTACCTAAGTTCTTCTATATTACAAGGGTGTCAATTGTCCTGATTTATCTGGAATTCCGGATTTATCATTCCTGAAAGAGCAATGGCTTCTGACCAAAATAAAAGTTACTTGAGGAAAATATCTCAAGAAATGGCAAAGTTATGGTAAAGGACAAGGTTCATTTATGGCTTAATTTGGCCCTGAGTTTTATCGAAAAATAGAAATGCATCTTCCTTTAAAGCTGTCCTATGTTTCTAATAGCCTATCATTGTCTTTCAAAAAATTAAGCATACTTTTCTAAATTTCCCTCGTAATATGTCGACAAATCTACTTGAAATAGTTAAGTTTACCAAAAAATGTCATTTTTAGCCATTTTCATGGCTTTTTATGGCGTAAAACCTTCCCAAAAACCACGATGGCACTCTTGCGACACTTTGATATTTTGTACATATATAAAGACTTGCAGAACGCTGGTTACGTGAAAATATAAAAGTGTCGCAAGAGTGCCATCGTGGTTTTTGGGAAGGATTTACGTCGTTAATAGTCGTGAAAATGGCCAAAAATGACATTTTGGGCTAAACATGACATATACGTCATATTCCCGGCAGTTTTTTCAACAAATTACAAGGGAAATTGGGATATGTAAGCTTATTTTTTTACACAGGAAATGATAGGTTATTTGAATTATAGGACAGATTTATAGGAAAATGCATTTTTATTTTTTGAAAAATCACAGGGCCAAATTAAGCCACTAGTGAACCTTGTCCTTTAATGTGCTCTGAAAGATTTTCTTTCGTACACACTGAGTATAGTTTGGAAACAATGTCATTGAAGGCCTCTTGTTTGGCAAAAATGGTCAGCCGCATATGATTTTCCTGATTTTTATTTGGCCCTGTTGACACCACTGATATTATAAATTACTTAATTTGTGTATCTAAAAGAAAACTGCATATTAATTAACATTGTTTCTGTATTGTACAGGCCACATCTAGGATCAAAATAGAACAGGATATACTGAAACGATGTATAGCAAAAATAAAAAACAAAATTCTGAAAGCTGACGTCTTCGATGAAGTACAAGCTAGGGTAAGCATACAATGTGACATAGTCGTATGTTAAACAAAAGAAGAAATAAAATTCTTGTGATAAAAAAAGATAATTCATAATAATGTTCTACCATTTTGTAAAAGTTTGTTCAGCTACCCAAAACTTTGAAATTTACTATTCGTGGCTTTGAAACAAAGTCATTTAATCACGTAAAATTTATACTTAATTTGTATGAAGTAAAATACATACAAATAGTGTTAGAACTATGTTTCTAAAGGAATATTCTTGTAATTATAGGTTTATCAGTTATTGCATGGGGAGCAATTTTATGAAACTTTTATACAAAGTAAAGTTTATCTCAAGCTGCTAGAAGACCTTGGTTTCGCAGGAGACAAGAACGACAACTCTGACACTCTTAGTCTGGATGATGGTATGTCTTAAATTACCTCCCTTGTTGAAAACCAATAGTTCCCTCATTCAGGCCCGTAGGCATGCTGAGGCACACAAAGCCACTTGCCTCTGTAAAAATTAGAGAAATTACTATAATAAGCATGTTTTTGAAGAAAAATGCCTCAAATAGACCCTTGAAATTATTTGCTTCAGTGCGTTTTTTTACTCTGGATACGGCCTTGTTTGTTGTAATATGCCGAGCTGTGAGATGAGACTTGTATATCTATCTGATTTAAATCAGCTCTGTAAAATGTTTCTGTTAGAGAATTGATAATTATACGATCGCTGGAAGGGTGAGACAGGTTTGCACCAGTTTAACATTCATTTTGTAGAAGATATAGTCTGACCAGATTTGAAGGATATTGTTACAAAGATCTGAATCTCAGATATGTTGGAACATTGTGTAGTATATTTGTTTCACAAATATTGGCAAAGCTTATGTAATCAATATAGATCTGAAAAATCACTCTCTATATAACATAATGTACAAAAAATACAATATAATAAGGTCAGGAACCGAGGCTGGGAACCAAGGCCAGGAACCAAGGCCAGGAACCAGTCCCGATCTGACCAAGCATCTCAAAAAGCAACATCGGATGAAGCTCTTGCAATTTTGATCTTGAAAATGTTTTATTTTGTGTTAATGGATTTTATAGACTAACCACTAAATGTATAAGGAAGATTTTTCCTATTTATAAAACATTATTTTCGGAATTTCAGTGAATCGGATCATCTGGTTCAAAGTATGATTGTTTCTGTTGATTATTTGTGCATGTAGACATTGCATCATGGTTGTAGCTGTGGTTTGAACTTTCATATGCATGTTTAACACTGTGAATCTTTGTCTCAGTTCTTGCAGCTTACATGTAGGTTATATTGGGTCCGGTCTGTTTGCAGATCAGTCAAAATTATTTATTGCCCATTGTCAGGCTGGCTTAGTTTTTAGATGCATGTGGAAGATCTGGGTTTAATTTCCTGTTTGAGCAAGATTATATTCTTCATACCTTTTGAGAAGTTGTCAGTTGCAGGTGTGCAAGTCTTAGTATTGGTTAATGACCACACGGGTCCTACCATTCCGGAATAATCTGGAAATCCAGATTTGCTGCACTAGAAAGAATGAAATTTTCTGCAAAAAAATAAAAGTGATTTGATGAAAATATTGAAAGTATGAACAAAGTTATGGTCATTTGAAGTATTTAAAGCTGAATTTAACAATAGAACAATGTTTGAAACAGTGTTTTGGTGTAGGGATGTGTGCAAATTGCTCTTCAAAAACAGACTTGCGTCTACTTTCAGGAATGGGTATTATGCCTTAGTAGGACCCCTGTAACCACTTCCAGGTATACTGGAAAAAACTGGTTTGATCGAATGTCCACTATATATCGGTGAAATTAAACATGGTTGAAAAAATAGTGTCAAACCAGTTGGAATAGAACAAAACTAAACACATCACCTTGTCAGCCCTCATACATTCCCTGTTCAGTATATGTATCCGAGTACTCTGTACATACAGCCTATATAGTAGCAGTATTAATAAACCAGGTTTTAGTAGTTATTCAGCATGTTCAATGGGTAGACTCGGCATGGAAAGTTTATGACATAATATGTAGCATGGTGTGGAATGAGGACACTCGTTTGCTTCAACCTTTTACTCCATGGACACACTGTGTGTCACATTTTGATGTATTTACCATATTTCAAATGAACCACATAGATTAGTTACTATCTATTATGTCTTCCCACACCCCACTTTATGTGATTTTGTGCTGGAAATCTGGATGGATGTCACACAAGTTTGTCCATGCTTGTTCTCCTGAACCGTTGGTTGAATTTCACTGAAACTTAACTTGACTACTTGGTAACAAACCTAGTTGCGCATATTGTCAGGTGAGATGACTATTAAGTATAAACATAGTTATGGTCCTTTGTGGGAGACATACATTTTTTTGGTCAAAAACGAGTGTAGAGATGGTGCTCACTTTATGACCATTATGGAGTGAAGGGTTGAATCTATAAGTTAACATCTTAATAATTTATGAGATATGTTGACATGCGTGTGTGTCTGTCTGTCTGTCTGTCTGTCTGTCTGTGCTGATAGCTCAGGTCCTTCCCCAGGGGCAGAAGGCACTGTAGAACCCTAGCACCTAAAATCCTAGAATGTTATCTTTAAATCACTATGGATGTTTATATTTTTGGTCAGTATTGTGTTATTTGAGAGATTAAGCAAACAATGCTTAAATTAGCCTTTAAGTTATGTACAGTGTTGCAGTTTTGTTTTTTAAAACATTTTACCTATTCATGCGATCTCATTAAAGCACAAACCTAGCATTACCTTAGCGCCTTAAAAAATTCTGGGAGAAGGAACTGTAGCTTGTATATAAATGTAGAGTGACATTGTGTTGTAGATAATACACTGTATGTGTGCATGCTCTTCATTCTGCTTACAGATCTATCCACCAAGTCTGAAGATATTGTAAGTCTTTCTTTTTACTGCATTTAATCACACAGGTACTGTTTATCAAAGCACTTAAGGAAATCTTTAACATACAATTTCTGAAATTTAAAGTCTTTATAATTCTTTAACAAGTTCAAATTTGGGACAGATAAGGTTTTTATGGGTTCTTTAACTGTAGCATTATTCATATTGCACATCCATTTGAAGGTGTTGCGGAATTAAAAAGAATTTAAATTTGAGCCGAAGAATTCCTTAAGTGCTTTGATGAAACAGTACCCAGGGTTGGTATTCAATATTGATCTTATTTAATTGGAGAATAAGATTAGCCAATCATATTGCCTGTTACTTACCAAGAGTTTAAAATAGCGTGATCTGTTTGGTTGTCCTTATCCTTAAGTCAAGTAAGATCAATATTGAATACCACCCCTGGTCAATGGTTGAACATGACAGTGACACATGTTGATCAGCTTATGAGACTACTAAGTATGTGTATGTACCAGTATATAGAATAGTTCTGCTTTCACCTTTCCTCAAGCTTATATTGTTCTCGTTTCACGTTACATGGAATTCATTTGTCTCATTTCACGTAACACCAAGGTCATTCTGCCTCGTTTCATGGTACAACTGATATCAGCTTTTTGGACTTCAAATCATTGAAACCAGTATGAGCAAATTTAGTCTGAAACGCTTTAAATGATGATATAGGAAGAGGGGTGAAGGTAGCTAACAGTTGCTCAAGCATAAGCTTAATCCTGCCCTGATCCTGGCTAGATTGTACAATCCCATAATAGGCATTATTATATTACAAATGTACCAGTATTAGACAGATATTTCAGCATGTTTGTCTCAAGTTATTACATGTATTAACCCTGACTACCTTTGCTTTCATGTACCTCTGTGGTGTCTGATATATGGTATTGCTACAATATATTACAGATGTTAAAATGATAATAATAACATTTTTATAAATCAACCTTTCAATGCTTTATTCTCATTAATATACAACTATAGGTAAATATCTACAGTAGGTTAGGTATGTTTAAATTTATTTAAACTGCAGATAGCCATGTACATTATTTTACCTTTTTGATGTTAATAATTATTGTAAATACCTATATAGTATTATATTGACCTCTATCAGGGTCTAACATGAACTTGACTATGTGCATTTTCTAACCTAGATATTTACTTAGAGTAATTTTATTGATTGATAACACACATGCAATTTAATTGCATTCTAACATTACTAAATACAATGTATCTATTTTTAAAATAAAGTTATATCAGTCCTTGTTATGGGCATAATCTTTTATAAACTTTCGTAAAAGGCAATTTTGTTGTGTCGGAATTTTTTGGATAGAAAAATATGGATGTGAAACTCCATATTATGTGTTTTGTGAGGTCGATAAATTGTGGGGTATTTATCTACTGATGCAGGAGGCATATAGTGATTGTCCTGTCTGTCCGTCCATTCGTCCGTTCGTTCAAAAATGTTAAACAAAACTTTCAAGTTGTTGGAACTCAAATATTACACGAGTCATCCATTGGAGAATATTCAGTAATAGAGATTGGAGAGTATTTAAGACATATCAACAAAATATTTTGGGACTTCTTTGATAAACTAGTTATCTATATCTTAAAATTTCACTTAAAACTACCTCAATAATGAAAATAGGTTTTTAAGTCCCTTTTCACTGTTAAACCATGATAATATACTTTCTTTTCTCCTTGTCCGCTGAGTGACATTTATACTGGGCGTCACTGAAAAGTTACCACTTACATATTACTCTATATTTTGTAAACAATATGACCTATTGGTTCAAAAGTTTTATAGAGTTTGCATTTGTATAACGTTTAATAGGATAGCTGTGACTACACAGTAAGGTCAAAACATAGTCGTGTTCGGCTTCTAACACAGTGTAACGTGAATTTTAAAATATAAGAGTCGATAGGGTGGTAACTTTTCATTGACGCCGAGTATATATTCACTGTTCTATTTGATATGGTTTGGAGCTGTATGATTACTAAAGAGGAAATGTTTAATCCCAAAATGAAAAAAAATGATATAGATTTAAAGTAAAATAAATGTGCTATTGTTACAAATAATTATCCATACTCTGTGAAAGTTACTGTAGAGCTCTATTTAGTAATTGCTGATTCAGAAGTATTGTTCTACTTTCAGAGTGATGATGTCAGTGTAGATTCGTCAGACAATGCTTCCACATCCTCCTTGTACAATAGCAACTCAAGGTCAAATTCACCGTACAAATCAAATAATGTGGAATTTTCAATCAAAGCTCAAATATCACAAACAGGTAAAATCCATGATCCTTTGCATTGCACAGAATCATGATTTGTTGTTCAGCCTTGCTATTGCAGTATGGTTGGTATCTCACTACTGCTCAGAAGGTTCTTTAGCTCTTTGTTTCAAGTACCTATGTAATGGGAATTATTTAATGTGTTTACCAGTATAAAATCTTTATTGTGAAGCTCAGCATAAAGTGTAGCTAGTGATCCATAAGGATATTTCTACTATCCACAGAAAAAGACATTATTATTATTAGTTTCAAGACTGTTTAGCTGAGTGTCTGGATGATAAACACTCTATAACTGAACTATTAGAGACTTACATAAAACTGGGTTCATAGACATATTTTCTCTTCAACTAAGTACTAAAAAAACATGTTTATGGCTGAATGAAACCAAGATACATAAATGTTTACCAGCAATTTATAGAAAATTAATAATTAAAAAACAATTACGAGATCACGCAAACCTGTTGTATAGGAATGTTAAACTACGAGATCACGCAAACCTATTGTATAGAAATGTTAAACTACGAGATCACGCAAACCTGTTGTATAAAAATGTCAAACTACGAGATCACGCAAACCTGCTGTATAGAAATGTTAAACTACGAGATCACGCAAACCTGTTGTATAGAAATGTTAAACTACGAGATCACGCAAACCTGTTGTATAGAAATGTTAAACTACGAGATCACGCAAACCTGTTGTATAGAAATGTTAAACTACGAGATCACGCAAACCTGTTGTATAGAAATGTTAAACTACGAGATCACGCAAACATGTTGTATAGAAATGTTAAACTATGTTAACTCAAACTTTACTACTTTATAAAAAATGACTTTCAAAATAGAAATCAAAACAAAAATCACCTTTGTTACCATGGCAACAGTTTATTATTATTGCAAACCATATTGCTAGTCGAAACAAAGTTTGCAAATCTTATTGATTGTTCATACATTTTCATTCCAGGTATTATACGAGAGTCAGAAAAGACCGGTAAATCATACGCTGTATTTTCCATCCGTGTCACTAAGAAGTTTGCATATGATGAAGATATTTGGGATGTATACAGACGATTTAGTGACTTTCATGATCTGAATATGATTATGACTGAAAAGGTTTGTCACTTAACTGTTTTCATTGATGTTTAGTATTTATGACTGTTATAGGGGATATTTCCACAAGGTCAAAAAGTTAGCTGAAAATGCTGAAAAGTTAGCTGAGCATGCTGAAAAGTTAGCTGAGCATGCTGAAAGGTTCGCTGAACATGCTGACAAGTTAGCTAAGCATGCTGACAAGTTAGCGGAAAATGCTGACAAGTTAGCTAAGCATGCTGACAAGTTTTCTGAAAATGCTGAAATGTTAGCTGAACATGTTGAAATGTTAGCAATATGCTGACATGTTAGCTGAACATGTTGAAATGTAAGCTGAAAATGCTTAAATGTTAGCTGAACATGCTGAAATGTTTGCTGAACGTGCTGAAATGTTAGCTGAACATACTGAAATGTCAGCAACATTTTTCTTTGCAGCATTCTTTGTAGGCCAAAGTTTTTGCTATAAATGAAAAGTTGCAATTTTTGCAAACTCTGGTACCAATATTTCCACTTTGCTAACTTAACTTTTTTTATAGTATGTTTAACAATCAGTACTGATTTTCTCTTCCACAAGCTACTTGCAAAATCTCCACATGTGGACCATTGCCAACATCATGAAGCACTTAACCTGTCCAGCCTAGTATTTAACCAAAGAACATCCAGGTGGCAGTTTTGCACTGTACATACTGCACTTAACAGACATGCTGCAATGGTATAATTCTAGTAGTTGAGTCTGGGAGAGACATATTGATTTTGTGCTGGATGTTAGTCACAAAGTTTGTCCATGCTTGTTCTCCTTAACCACTTATCGGGTTTCAATGAAACTTCACATGGATAGTTGGTACCAAGCCTAGTTGTGCATATTGTTAGCGATACCTGGTGGAATGAATATTGCCCCTTTTTTTATGGCCCTTTTCCGGAGGGATGTGTTTTTTGTCAAAACTGTTCTAGTTTTACATTGATTTCATTCCTCTTCAGCTGTCTCACTTTCATGGACCTAGTCTTCCTCCAAAAACATTATTGAAGAACACCAGTGAAGAGTTCTTAGAAAAGAGAAGAAAAGCTCTAGATAATTATTTACAGGTAAAAATATTTTGTTCATGTCTTTGTTCAAAAATATACATGACTCCATGTTTGAATTTAAAAAAAAAAACATCATTGAATGAATTAATTTGAGATTATTTGACATTAATTTTCCAGAAACCAGTATTTTATCTTTTAAAAAATTAGATTCATGCTGATTGTTAACTGAACTTCTAAAGAAAGATATGCTTACAAAATTGATGAATTTTGTTCATTTTTGGTGCCAGGCCCCGATCTCCCGAAAGATCTCAATTTGAGCTAAATCTCATCTCACATATTGTCATTCATCTTTTAAGTAATTTCCATGGGAGGCTGGACTCAAAATTGGCATCATAAAACAGAGACATTATTCTGAGTTTATTACAGTAAAATGTCAAGATCACGATTTTCTTATGTACCTAAAATCAGACTCTGATTTGACCAAAATCTCAATTTGAGCTGAGTTTTCTACTTGAGATGCTTTGGGAGATCAGGGCCTGGTATTTGCAAAAGTATGTTAGTTCTGACCATGAAAGTTTACTGGAATGTTTCTCAGTTTGTGTAGTTACCTAGAAGTGGTACTGCTTGTTGACACCTGGGATTTAGTTTTGGCTGGAACAAAGATTCAGCTTGTTTGAAAACTGATTGGGTTCTTTTGCCTAAGGAAAGTGTTATCGAGTGCTCAATAGCTCTTTGCTACCACAGAGTGCTTCGTTGTGGAACTTTATTTGCTATAGTCAAGCCCTTAATCTTTGCTACCACAGAGTACTTCGTTGTGGAACTTTATTGGCTATAGTCAAGCCCTTACTCTTTGCTACCACAGAGTAGTTCGTTGTGGAACTTTATTGGCTATAGTCAAGCCCTTACTCTTTGCTACCACAGAGTGCTTCGTTGTGGAACTTTATTGGCTATAGTCAAGCCCTTACTCTTTGCTACCACAGAGTGCTTGCAGCTTCGTTGTGGAACTTTATTGGCTATTGTCAAGCCCTTAGGCCAGAGTTCTTTTATTTTTCGTTACTCGGACCCTCCTGTCCAATTTTTTGGCATTTTCAAAAAAAAATAAAAAATGAAGAACTGGAAAAAAAAACAAAATTGCATATAACGTTTTGATGATAAATGGACCAGCCTTGTATTGTTATTTCATTAATTTGTTAATAATAAGTTTTATTATATTAGTGTTTCACTACAGTGTCCTAGTCTTAAGATAAATTGGCTGTCTTCTTGAAAACTAGCACTGTTGTTGAGTGTTGATTGCTTTAAATCG
This sequence comes from Spisula solida, assembly GCA_947247005.1. Lineage (NCBI taxonomy): Eukaryota > Metazoa > Mollusca > Bivalvia > Venerida > Mactridae > Spisula > Spisula solida. Next base: position 16,439,709 of record OX365958.1, read on the forward strand.
GACCGTCATTGACTATTCTACCACCAACAGCTTGTGGAAACTATATTTTGGGAGTTTTTATTTTTTTCCCTCCTGTGGACTTTTTTCTGAAAAATGTCCGAGGAACAAAAAATTAAAGAACTCTGGCCTTACTCTTTGCTACCACAGAGTGCTTCGTTGTGGAACTTTATTGGCTATAGTCAAGCACTCACTAATAATCTGCCTGTGCAGCGCTATGTGCTATCAAACATTACTGAAGCGTTTCATTGTACAAAAAGCTCCCTGTAGCACTCACCTAGCCGAACACTGAACAATGGTGTACTGCCAAAAAGCACTGCTTTCTGGTATGGAATTCTTTTTTGTAGCACTTCCCTTAACAACAATCCCCTGGTTCCCCTGGAATTTCAATGTTTCATGTGTTTATTTCAGACTTTGCTGTCTCCAAATATGTGGGAACAACACCCTGGTGTTAGAGATTTTGTTATGAAATTTTTAGCGCCTGGGATGTGGGAAAAACACAAAAGTGATTTAGCGAGAAAGGTACTGTAAATACAGTTCTGTTATTCTTTAAAAAATTGCTTTACAAAACTCTTCCAGTTTAAGGTAATAATCACTTATAATTCATGTCTTATACCAATTTTCATGATTAAGGTATTTAATGATGATCTTGTTTTTCGTGTAAAGCACTTCATGTATTGAGATAGTATACCACAGTCCGTATTTCAATGGTTAGCGCGCTTGCCGTCTAATCTGGCGACCCGGGTTCAAATCCGGGTGTAGGCACACATATGCTTCCCATATTTCAGCAGAAAGCTAACTGGCAAATAAAGGCTATGCTCGCCGCATTTAAAACAAAAGTATTATCAATCATGGCCTTTCATAATTCGTTAGTAGAGTTCTATATTTCCATGTCACTACTTAACCACCTGTATGATTGTTTACATTTGCAACTGTGTTACTTACGTGTTGTTTCTAAGGTAAATTATCATTGCTAAGGTGTACTGCATGGATATTAGCCGCAGCCACGGATCAGTGGTTACTTGTTAGTGCACTGGATTTGTAACCGGGTGATCCATGTTCGATTCCTGGTCAGGACACATCATAACCTTCCATGAAAATTTGACAACACTTTCGATTTTCCTCCACATGTGGAGAAGTAGCTGGCTCCTTGTAGATTGGTGAATAAGTACTGGTTAGGATACAGTCCAGGAAAAGGGTTACGTGAATTGGCCGTGGTATAAAACTGGCGTAAAACCAGAATAAACAAGAAAAAACCGAAAGGATGTACATTTATGTGTGATAAAACTCTTCATTGATGGAGGTAACTTACTTACTGGCGTTCGCTCTACACGACCACGCCAGTATCTGCGATGAAGGATGTGGTTCTTCTCAGGTCATCAACGTCTCCATAGAGTTTCTGGTGGAACATTGTGTCTTGAGGCCACTTCGCAGCTCGCTCCTGGTTGTGACGTTTACATCTTTGGAGGATGTGTTCAGCTGTCGATGGAGGTAACAATATGTATGGTGTATATTATATAGATGGATACTATAGTGAACATTTATTGTATGATAAAACTCTTCATGGATGGAGGTAACAATATGTATGATGTATATTATATAGATGGATACTATAGTGAACCCACTGAAGAGTGTAGGACAAGCTGTGATACAAGTACCAGAGAATATTAAAAGTATTTCACATGATGGACTCTCACGTTTACGTGGGGTAAGTTTGTATAGTATATCACACGATGGACTCTCATGTTTACATGGGGTAAGTTTGTATAGTACATGTATATCACACGATGGACTCTCAGTTTTACATGGGGTAAGTTTGTATAGTATATCACACGATGGACTCTCACGTTTAAGTGGGGTAAGTTTGTATAGTATATCACACGATGGACTCTCACGTTTACTTGGGGTATGTTTGTATAGTATATCACAAGATGGACTCTCACGTTTACGTGGGGTATGTTTGTATAGTATATCACACGATGGACTCTCACGTTTACTTGGGGTATGTTTGTATAGTATATCACACAATGGACTCTCATGTTTACGTGGGGTATGTTTGTATAGTATATCACACGATGGACTCTCACGTTTACGTGGGGTATGTTTGTATAGTATATCACACGATGGACTCTCACGTTTACTTGGGGTATGTTTGTATAGTATATCACACAATGGACTCTTATGTTTACGTGGGGTATGTTTGTATAGTATATCACACGATAGACTCACACGTTTACATGGGGTATGTTTGTATAGTATATCATACGATGGACTCTCATGTTTACATGGGGTATGTTTGTATAGTATATCACATGATGGACTCTCAGGTTTACATGGGGTATGTTTGTATAGTATATCACACGATGGACTCTCACGTTAACATGGGGTATGTTTGTATAGTATATCACACGATGGACTCTCACGTTTACATGGGGTATGTTTGTATAGTATATCACATGATGGACTCTCATGTTTACATGGGGTATGTTTGTATAGTTTATCACATGATGGACTCTCACGTTTACGTGGGGTAAGTTTGTTACTTTGATTCATGATATATCACATGCTGTCTTTATTTAAGACAATAATACATAAATAATGTCCTCTTTTCAATTAAATGTCTTTGTCAGTTGCAAACTTTGTTTGATTTGATGACCTTAATCATTAATGTTAAAATCTGTTATTCAATGGTCTGGTGTAGGAATGGTATATTGAGACGTTCTGTGTCTCAGTGAGCTTTTTTAAATTTTTGAATGAATTAAGTAATGGCCATTTACAGCATTTTGCGTTTAAAAGGTAGGGATGAGAACAAAAGTGGGAGGGGTGGTAATCAATTTTTCAGAATTTTTGAGAAAATAAAAGGGCTTGTATTATATATATATACTATCACTGTAACATAACATCCACAATGCGTTAAAAGGGTCACCCTTTTAAAATAGTTTGTTTCAAAGAATGTTTGTGCCTTTCAGAACTCTTCATAAACATACAAATTGGCAAATGTCATGAGCCAAAATGCATACCATGCTTACATTGTAACTCCAGGGAACAAACTCTTATTTAGTTTTTGACTGAAAAATGTGTACTTTAAAAGATATTCAAGAAACATTGCCATATTTCCACTTTTCAGTTTGCAAGGTCATAGAAGTTTTGCATGATACAAGTTCATTAATATGGTTCATAATTATTTCTTTGTAAGAGTTTGTTCCTTATACTACTGACTATGTCTCCAACAACAAACTTTGACTTTTAATGTTATGTTGACTTTGTTTGTCAATGAGCAAGATTTGCAATGAAGTTGCTGTCATGCTTCAATCAATTCACTTAATTGATATTTATTTTTTGTTTAACCTCAAGGGTAAATATAGTGCATCATAATACTATGCTTACTGTATCCAACACATTTCAATTTTGAGAATAAAATGCTTTTGAAAAAACATGCTCAATCTCACTAAAAATTATACTCTGATACCTTAACTAGCTTTCTTTTTGATTGCATATTTAATTATTTATGTTGAACTTTGTTATTGAAGAAATCATTTGAAAAATAATTGATCTTTCAGGATTCATTTAATTTGAAGGGACCAGGAAAATCATCAATTCAGGGAACTAAAGTAGGGGCTGGGCTGGACCCAGACGTAAGTATAACAATTTCAGGTATATATTGTTAAACGGTATTATAAATAGCATTTCCTGACTCCACAGGAACGGAATTTCCGATTTTTCTTCTGTGATAACTCACTCCCCTCAGTCTTGTACCATAGTGAATAAATACGGAATATCACTGCAGTGTTTTGATACGTTGGGCCGTATTACCTAGAGTTACTTGTGTAATGCTGTATCACATGAGACCGTTAAGTCGAGCAAGATAAGGTATAATGTAGGCAATGAGAGGTAATACAGCCTAAAGTATCAACACAACTGCAGTATTATTCAAGTTAAAAAGCACTTTCACTTGTGAAAACACGTTTAATGTGTAAATATTGACATCACGGACGTTGGCATATTTTTAGCATATAACACATCATACATGCATGATATGGATTCAGAAAACAGAACATTTATGATACGGAAAATGTGATCGAGCAAGCGGATTTAGCTCAGTGGTAACACACTGGGCTGTCAATCCAGAGGTCTTGGGTTCAATCCCTGGCATCAGAACTTGACATTTCTGAAATATTTATAATGTATCTGGTCGTGTGGTCTGCAAAGTATCTGGAAGTGCCAGGAAGCTGTGCATCGGTCAGACTTGGGGTAATCAAATACAGTAATTGTAATCACCTGTAATTAATTACTTAACTTCAAGTAATCAGATGTATTTGATTACTACTGCAAATCTGATTACATGTAATGTAATTTATTCGATTACAAGGCCAGTAATCATGAAAAATTACAATTTCTTGCTAAATTACTCAAATATAAATCATATCAAAGTCAAATTGAATCAAATTAGTCTCCAGTTTAATAACTCTGATCTGAAGTAAACTTGTGAATGACCATTTATCTATTGTTTCACCTGACAGGTTCACTGTAGTGGTGTAGAACATTGTTTTTCACACCTGTTGACTGAAAACATGACACTTTGAATCACCATTGATACTGACATTAGTTGTTTGCTAGTTGTTTAATACTAGTCTCCTTTCAGTCTAAATATAATACCTGGGCCCACATTCACAAAGCTTCCTAGATATTTTTAGACAAAAAAATTCACTAAGAAATAAAATAATCTAAAATACTTTCTTAGATAATTCTTTAGATTATTTTCTTAGATAATTCTAACTGTTTTCATATCAAAATACAATGACAAAACCTGAGTAGGGATACATGGCATGTTTCCAGGCCCCGATCTCCAGAAGCGTCTCAATTTGAGAAAATCTCATCTCCAATATTGTCATATGTCTTTGAGTTAATTTCCATGGGATTCCTGACTGAGCTCAAAATTAGTTGCACAAAACAGACACAAGTTATTTTGAGTTTGTAATAGTAAAATTTGAAGATCTTAAACTGCAGATTTGTCTTAAACACAGACTCTGATTTGAGCAAAATTGCCTACAAATAAATTTAGCAATATGAATTGCCTACAAATAAATTTAGCATTATGAATTGCCTAAAATTATGTTTGGCATTTTTTATTGAAAGTAATTGTAATGTAATCAATTACCACATTACATGTAATGTAATCAATTACCACATTACATGTAATGTAATCAATTACCACATTACATGTAATGTAATCAATTACCACATTACATGTAATGTAATCAATTACTGTGAGAAATCATGATTAATCCAAAGTAATTTTAATCAGGAAATTTGGAAGTAACTGTAATGTAATCAATTACTGGTCCATGTAATCAGCCCCAAGTCTGGTATCGATGCTATACACCGGGCACATTAAAGAACCAGGCTGTCTATTCGAAATAAGAGCTAGGCGCACCTCTGCAGCGCCGGACATGCCTGTATCTAATGTCTCTCCCTTCAGGGGCTTTCTCTCAGTCTGTCCCTCTGGTCAGATCATGCTGTATCCGCACTGGTAGAGGATGCACCTGCGCCCTTGTGGCTGCAACATGGGTAAAGTGCCTTTGAACGTGCATTCAAATGAAAAGGGCGCTATATGAATCTGGTATATTATCTGTCAGGTAGAATAAAGGTATTTACTTATACACAGCTTTTGTATAAAGTTGGGTGTAGTATAATGTATGTACTACTCAAATAAAAGTCTGAAAACTCACACATTGGATAATGTCTTTAAATCTTTCAAATATGAATTTGATGCCAAACACTTTGCCAATGTAGACCTAAACTAAATCATTAATCTTTGTGTGATCTTTATTTTGCAAATTTTGGTAACAGACTCATTTCACAGATGTATGGATTCCTGGTGGAACGCTCCATTCCTGGTGGGAGGTTCCATTCCTGGTGGAACGTTCCATTCCTGGTGGGAGGTTCCATTCCTGGTGGAACGTTCCATGATAGGTCTTCATGTTAAAAAAGTATTACATGATGGATTTATGAATTCGCGAGGAGTTCAATTTGTGAATAGTAGCGAAAACAAAAACATTGTGAATTATACCCTACATAAAGTTTGGTAATTTTCCAAATGAATCTTGTTAAACTCTGATATATTTCTATATGTTTCTACCTGTAGATTGGTGAGAATATTCCTCTACGTATTATGTTATTAATGATGGATGAAGTATTTGATCTACGACACAAGAATCAATGGCTACGCAGACAAATTGTTAGATTTCTCAAACAGCTTATCAAAGCCATTCTGGGTGATAGAATGAACAAGTATGTTATATTCTGGTTATATCTAACTTTGTTTTTGAAAAAGTGTTAAATTAAATATTTGTTAAAATCCCACTGGTCAACAGTAGTTGAGTCGTATGAAGACTAGTCTGTTACATTATCCTGACCATGGGCCAATCAGCATTACGTAGAACTAACTATGCTGAACTTCAATATGTAGATAAAAATTATGCCAGTACTGTTTTAATGACTTCGGCATGTCACTGCCAGGAATCGAACATGGGACCTCCTACCACACTACCACTAGGCTATCCTGGGGTTTTGATGTATTCTATCTATCTATCTAATCCTCTTCGGGCGGTTTTGCCCCTAAGGACATAAAGTTTAATGTATTATACAGTTTGTTTAGTTTAAGATAAGGCGTACCAACGCAGTATGGTTATACAGTGCTTGAAACTGGAAAATATAGTTTATGTTGCACGTTACCTTCTTTATTTAGTACTGGTAACATGTGTTGTCATATATATTGTCATAAAGATCTGTTTAAGGGACAGTCAGTTTGTTCATAGATTTGTGACATGGGCTGTCTTTTTTCTCATTCACAAAGTAAATAAATTTCCGAATGCTTCGGATTACTTAATGTACTGACATGTCATTTAACATATGTTTTCTATTATTCATGTAGGAAAATAGTGGAACATGTAGATTGGATGACATCTGCAGAACAAGTAGCAGAATATATAAAAGCTCTCAGGTGTGTATAATAAGTAAATTCGAAAGTAATTACTGTATAAGTGGATATTTCTGCAGGTCTAAGTTAGCGAATTCTTAATTTCAAGGCATTTGGTGCTGGGAAATAGTAGCAGATTTAAAAATTCTTTGGTAGATTTTCTGTGACAAAAATTTATGCTAGATGAATAGTAGATCAATAATAGTGAATTAAGTTTATTCTCAAAATTTGCCAATATTACCACATTGCTTAATTGTTTGTTTTCTGAGTATGTACAATCAAATAATTGACCAATGGCAGAAATAGAATAACAAATCGGATAGAGCAAATAGAACAGGAAACAGCAGAGCATGAAAGGCTCTAAAAGAAACACACAGAGAAAAGACACAGACCACAAGTAAAAACAACTGTTTAAAATAGAGGTGGGACCGAATATTTCGAATATTCGAATACTGATTTTGATATTCGGTCCCATCTCTAGTTTAAAACTATCTCCGTACCACTGGTCCTTATTAAAAAAAATGTTTTAAAAATGTTGTAACTTTTAATGGTATGATACATTTATTGTAGGGATTCATTTTGGCCAGAGGGTGAACTTGGTGAACCTCGCATTCCCAGGGAGCACAATGCTAAAATGAGAACTCGAGTTGTCTGCAGATCCAAGATGCTAGGAAGCTTTCCAGGTAAGTCAATTATAGATGTACATGTAGACTGTATATATATCAGGAGTCCCATATTCTGGAATTATTAAGAAATCTGGATTTGCTGCACAAGAAAGCATGAACTGAGTTCTAATCTACATAAATTTAAAGTTATTTGATTAAGTTAAAAAGTTTGACAAAGTTATGGGCATTTGAAATTTCATAAGCAGAATTTTAACAATAAAACACTGTTTAAACTGAGTTTCGGTGTAGGGGTGTGGGGAACCGGCACACAAAACGGACTTGCGACTCATTTTCAGGATTGGACATTATGCCTTTGTGAAAACTTCACAGTCTATGTTGGAAATCTGTGCTTTCAAACAGAAAGTAGGTGTCTTATCCCTTAAAATACGGATAGAACACTATAAAACACTATAGATATTCCATTAACTTACTGTACTGTAGCCATTCAGTGGCCTCCGTAGCATGCCGTCTAATCTGGCGACCTGGGTTCAAATTCGGGTGGAGGCACACTTGTGTCTGCCATCTTTCAGCATTTATTAATGTTCAAAGCAAGTGCTTGTTTTCACCAGGTGCAGTCAGTTTGGTCCTGTTAAAATTGGCTGTTTAATTCATGTGCCATTGTCACAGATTTAACTGTATATTCACATATTGTATCTTGACTTAGTAATGTTCTATCATTCAGTTCTGATGCTATATATTTCAGATGAATTACGACATTTTCTCGGCAGTGACACTGTTCGTGTTGGAGTGACTCGTGTATTTGACATGTTCCAGTATCGTAGTCTGAATAGACGACTTGTGTATGTCGTACTGGAAGGCGTTATAGAATCACTATTTCCACAGAATAAATTCAAAGGACTTTTCCGTAAACTTCACTCACAATCGCCGAGATTGAAGAATAATCAGACACAAAATGTACAAAGTTCATCAACAAGGGAAGACACAAAGAGCTGATACTTGTTGTTAATGATTACTGTAACATCCCATGTATTGCACGCACATTTATCATCCCTGAATCATTACCTAAATTTGGATGTGTCCTTTGCACTGATATGGACATGTATCAAGGTCTCAGAATGGGCATAATTGGAATTTAATTTTTTTATTACCTGCCTGCAATCAACATGTGCGGGCAGTGTATGTGGTTTTACGGTAATTCTGTCGAACATTCTTGGTGTTGTGACGTAGTATTATTATAGTAGTATGTTCATTTCATTATATTTATGTCTTTACTTTGAATGAGGTAATTTTATTGTGTTTTTATTTCCACAAATTAATATCTTTTGCTGTAGTTTCTGAAACTTTGATATTTAATGATTTAGATAAAATTAGACTTCTCTATTTATATACATTGTGTATGAAAGCACTTGGGCTCGTGAGTTGTTTAGTGTACACTGTAATACTCCATAATATTATTATTACATGGGTGAAAGTTTTCAGGCACATGCCTGAACTTCAGGTCTTTTGAGAGTACCAGAAAGCCTGTTTTTCTTTATTTTCTCTATAGAAATTGTAAATTTTTGAGGATTTCAGGTTTTTTAGAATTTTATACTTTTACCCATGTTGTTATCCATAAGGGAAGTTATTATCATTGATAAACATGACCACACTGAAAATCTATGCCCATGGTTAATTACATTCCTTTTTTATTTTCTTTTAAAACCAAGATATCATTTTCATTCCCCTACCGGTTTTTGACCGGAGGGGACTATAGGTTTGCCCTCCGTCTGTCAGATTGTCTGTCCGTCAAAAAATCTGGATCCTAACATAACTGAAACAGTTTCCAAGCTAGGTTTATGAAACTTGGTATGTGTATAGGGGGCAATAAGGGGATTATGCCCGTCTTAAAATATTTTTATTCCGACAAAAATTGTGGTTGCTATGGCAACAGAAACATTGAAAATGTCTTCAAACAGGTAGGGGACTTCTGTATTGCTTGAAATTCTTAATGACTTGTTATAAATGACTCGTACAACTCTACGTATCGCATTCAAGCAAAGATTGTAAAATCCATGATCATTTATCCTCACAATTATGAATAATATTACAATATTGAATGTTTGATGCATAACTGTTGTAACTGCTTCCATATAAACCCTGTGTTACAACAATTCTGTGCCAACATTGTGCACTCTCAATTCTCGATAGTTTCAAATGCTTGTTTGATGAAATGGATATTATTCTTTATGCTCACCGACTATTTATATATCTATTTATTGTTCAGCATTTATGTATATATTATTTAACATTAAAGGTGCTGCCTCACAGATCGGGTTTAAAATTTTGTGTGACGTAATTTTCCTACCTAATCAAGTATTATGTATTAGAAAGCCACTGACCGTTGATTTATGATTAATAGAAAATATGCAATTAAAACCACTCTTGATATTGCACACTCGGTAATTTTCCTTTTAAAAATACTGCAGTTTCCTTCAAACATACCTTGTGAATTATGTAATTCACATATGATCGAACTGTGACATCTACAAACTACAGTGATAGCATCAGTGAGGCATTCGGTTCATTTTGTACTTCATTTTCATCGAATGCAAACAAATTGCAGGCAATTTAAGTAATAGTAGTGTTGATTCTATAGGGTATTAATACCGTAAAAATACTAAATAACTACAAAATGCCAATGTTTCGCAAGTTATTTTAAATGTCAGTGTGGTTGTTTATGGCATTTACAGGCAACTACATCAAAATTATGCGAATTTTTGACAATTTTAATTTATTTTTGCAATTCACCAATATGTGAGGCAGTACCTTTAAGCTGACTGTCTCATCAACTTTCATTCTGTCGTAGTACTTGTCATTTAAACTTCATGTATTCATGGTGATAAAATATTTGGGATTGTGAGATAGACTGGCTTCTGTTTTATGATTGTTTATTTTTTTACACAACGTCGTACATCAGGGCTTTTTTTAAACTCTTGAACCTGCATTTTTACTCCTGAATTTGACAAAAGTGCCAGTTTTGACTCTGATGAGTCAAATTTGCTATACAAACCTTCTTGCAATATTTTGTGGACTTGAAAATTGAAGGTCATGCCAATGAGTCATTGTGACTCTTCACTTTTAGAGGCTAGTAAAAGCCTTGCATGGTAGGGAACAGTTTGGTAAGAGCCTTGTTACTGTAAACTGACTAAGGATAAATGTACGAGAAATTGGATGATATTTTGTTCATAAGTAAATACAGACTAATCTCAATTCCAGGATTCTTTATAGTCAATATTTAGGTATTGAAACATAGATTTTACAGAATGCAGTTTGTTTATACATCAACAAATATGTATAAGTAAGTTTTGTTGTACAAAGAACAGTTTCATACTTGGTGGTGTAGTATGGGGAAATTGACGTGATTCTAACCTTTATACACAAATATAGTACAAGGTTGAACATAGCAATTTCAGCTAGTAAATTGTGCAATATTGGTCATTTGTGTTTGTGTTACACATCAAGCATCTTAGTGATACATACAATTGGGGTTATAAATATAGACAAGATTTCAGCTGTTAAATTATGCTGATAGAGGGTCGAGGGTCAGGTTGAGATCTCCATACTATACATGTATATGGTAAGAATATTTTCTGTTAAATGTCATGTGATTTCCTTACTGTGATGTTAATAATTCTGGTCAAAACTGATTCTGTGGTCAGTAAGTATTCACTCATATTTAATCACCTCTGTATGTAATTAGTCCCCTACTGGTTTTTGACCGGAGGGGACTATAGGTTTGCCCTCCATTCGTCAGTCTGTCTGTCAAAAATCTTGATCTTGACATAACTGAAACAGTTTTCAAGCTAGGTTTATGAAACTGGGTATGTGTATAGGGGGCAATAAGGGGATTATGCACGTCTTAAAATATTTTTATTCCGACAAAAATTGTGGTTGCTATGGCAACAGAAACATTGAAAATGGCTTCAAACCAGTAGGGGACTTCTGTATTGCTTGCAATTCTTAATGACTTGTTATTTTTATCATAAAACAATGTATAGTGATGATTTTGATATATTTTTGATATATTGATATGCTATTACTGTAAATTGTTTATTTATATATTTTCGGGAGGGGTGGGGGCAAATTTAGAGGGAATATTGTAAAAAGGCAATACTTTTTTGGACCATGATATAGATTTTAAATAAATTCTTACAAGCAACACAAAAATGCGGTAACTTGATTTCAAAATTTAGTTCTTTCCCATGATATACATCAACTGTTAATAAATTACCAGTATTAGTTAGACCTGAAATCCTAAAAAATGTTGTCAATATATGTAAAGAAAAAGAAAAAAACAAATATACTTCTTGGTACACTCTAACACCTGAAGTTTAGGTGTATGTCTGAAAACCTGCACCCTTGCATCTCATTTTTGTAATGAATACCTTTGGAATCAACTAGAATATAGTTTATATTGAGTGAACTTTCGTCTCTATGTTTCAATGTGATACAAGGTCAAGGTATGGCACAGCTGACCTTGAATCAATTAGTCATTTTGATATACCTCTTCTATTTATCTTCTTTTCCTTTATTTGAAACGTTTTTCTTTTATCTTTTAATTGTTATTTATGTACAGTAGGCATACTTTTATTAGTTTCATACTTATTACAGCGCTTTTGATATTTCATTTGCAAATCGTTATTTCAATGGGACCTTTTAAATGATTGCCAGATATGTAATAGCTCTGATTCAAATTCATACTAATATAAACCCTTTACTTAAGACCTCACCTTTTCATGTCTCAAACATGGATATTGGGCCTCACCTTTTCATGTCTCAAACATGAATATGGGGCCTCATCTTTTCATGTCTCAAACATGGATATGGGGCCTCACCTTTCATGTCTCAAGCATGGAGATAGGTTACAGATGTGTAACAGGGTGAGAAACTTGTGCAGTCTAACTAGGGTGCTCAAACCCCGGACCTGTCCCTTACAGGGCATTTACTATACTGATTGAGCTAGCTAGCGACCAACTTAAGTTTCTCCCCTATCAGTAATCAAATCATATTATCACCCGAACTACACATGGATGAGCTTTTTAGACTACACCAGTATACATTTTACAAAAATCTTTTGTGAGAAAATTGAAGTAAATTTTTACTTATAAATTCTGCCTGTCTGTTACATACTTTCTTGTGTTCGGTTATAAAATATTTGTTCATTGAATTGTGTTCGGTTTTATAGCTGCATTATTAATTTGAGCAATATGTTTTCGTGATTCACTGTTATTGAATGTTATTTACAAGTCTGTGGACCAGAGATGCCAGCATTACCTTTTATTATGGCATACTGGGGTTACATAATGATGTGGGGAAACTTGGTACCTAGGGTCAGAAAACAGGCCCCATGATTATTAGCTTTTGTCATGCTCAACTCAACTTGAGCATGAATCTGGATTTGTTCCTTTAAATTGAAACAATTAAATAATCTTTACTTTATCAGCAGGGGTGTCAACACAGCCAAATTCAAAATTCAGAAAATCATATGCAGGCGACCATTTTTCCAAACAAGAGACCTTCAATCACATTGTTTCCATATTTAACTCAGTTTTTATTGAATAAAATCCTTCGGAGCAGATGAAATTGACCACAACTTGGCCATTTTTTTAGATATTTTCACCAAATTACTTTTATTTTGGTCAGAAATTATAGTTCTTTCAGGATAGACAAATCTGGAATTCGGGATTTATCAGGAATATTGACTCCTGCTATCAGGAGGTATTACACTGTATTCTTTAAGGCTATCCATTCAGTATAAAACATTCAGTAAAACATGAAACATTTTACAGTTCAGACTCTTTAAAGTTTGTGCACAGAATTGAGTTGAGTATGATAAAAGCTTTATTATCATGGGGCCAGATTTATTGGGATTGGGTGTTAAAGTCAAGGGCAATAACTCAGTGGAACTTGAGTTTAAGGCTAATGAAAAGCATGGCATTGCAATTCTGCCGTAGGTTTGTCATAATTTGTTATTCTTAAATTAAATTACTTGACCAATTCAAAGGAGATATTAGCCACATGCATGTCTGTGTTTCTTTTACATATTTTGTGATATTTGGCCGTCGATCTTGCAATTATGAAATGATTTGTATTGGTGTTGTTGTTTTATTTGCTATGTTTTCTGTTATACTTGGTTTGTTGTATTGACATTTTACTTCTTGAGACATTGGAACCAACTAATTGCACTGCAGTTTTAACAGCTGTGCTAAGCTATCTATCTGAAAACATAATTACTGATTAGTTGTTTCTGAGTTTATTTATTTTAAGATTGACCAATAGCAAGCAGGCCCAGGTATTGTGATATAAAGTCGTATATGTTAATGCATGTATGTTGTTTCTGTAAATTGGGATATATTTACATGATAAAAAAACAAGATTCCAAACTTCACAGCCTCAGTGTATTAGCTGAACATTTGATAAATGTATGAACCACAGAAGATGATATGAAATGTTTACAAGTTTCTCGAACTTTACGAAAATTTCCCAATTCACATTACATCATAAATACATTGTAATTTCTATTATGTCATTTACTGTAAAAATACTCATTGTTAAGACTATGTTGTATCATTTAAATGTATATATTTTTCGGAGAGCATCGCTAGTTTCTAACGACTCTTGTGTTTTACATGTCTTTTACACAAGTTTACATTCCCTGTTGTATGTCTATCTGTCTGTCCGTCTGTCTGTCTGTCTATCTGTCTATGTGCTTGTGTTGTATAGTATGGGATATATAGTTTCTCTTTATGATGTTAAATCAAGTAAATAGCGGGGTATTATATGAGCCGGTAATTTTTGGGCCTGTGGCTGATTTCAGGTTTTTGATTCTCGAGTTTTCCTTCTTTGTTTATATTGAAGAAAAGTTTCATGCTTTGAAAATAGGATTTAAGGATTTTCATGCCTGAGAATGCTTAGTTATTACCTGCTATTGTCAGGCACTTCAGGTAAAAGTGTGTGCTGTTACTGATCAAGATATGTGGGAATAATTGATAGAACAGATAAATCATACATGCACTTGTGAAGAAACAATATATTCATTTTTGTTGTGTTGTATGGGGGCTTGAATCACATTAAGATTGACAATGACTTTCCTGCTGTTGAGGATGGGTTAGACCTCTCATATTGTGATAGTTCGGGCTTTGGTAAGAACCTCCTTACCATTCCCCAAACCTACCATAGCTACATATAGGAAGTTGAAATGATAGCAATGAGTCAAATGTGCATAATAATGTGACAAAATAATATTCGTAAATAATTCTCTTTGCTATTCAAATTTTATCCTGTTTGCATATTTAGATTATTAACATTTTGTAGCTAATTGATTGAGTTTTTCTATTTAGATTTTCTTTAATATTTTCTTTAATATTTTACACATTGTTACACCCAAATAAGGCGAGAGGTAAAAGGTTGTGATAAAATGTACTTAGAATAAATACAGGGGTCAGTTATTCAATACCACAGAGTACTAGATTTTTGCTGAGGTTGATTTATATAATTTTTTTTTTTTGTAAAAAAGTTGCTTATATCTTTTAAAGGGGCATGCCATGGAACTGAAGTGTCTCAAATAGCAATCAAATTGGTATCATTTTAATACCTAAGTCAAATAATGAAAAGCCTGTAAAAAAGTTACGAAATATCCCGCTAGTTTTTTAAAAAAAAGATTTCAAGAATAACTAAAAATCGTTGTCATCAATAAAAGGCTGTTATTCAAATCAATATACAAAATATCGAAGCACGCGTTATAGAGTAAATTTTTAAGTCAAATTATTCTTTGACTTTTCGGTAATAGTTGGTTTTACAAGTGATAAACGCAATTTTGTTGTATGCAAACCAAGACACTCCAGTTTCTGGGCATGCCCCTTTAGATAATTCTAATGCCTATGTTTGATACCAGTAGTTGCTGCACTATAGACAGAAGCATTGTTAGTTTCAGCAAATTATTTTCTTGATACATGTAATGATCTTTTTACCTCGACACTAAATCTGGTCTTATATGTTTTTGTTAATTTTATTTCTTCAAATGTTTGGCCCCAATCCAGTAAGTTAGCATGACTTTTAATTAGACTGGACACAGCCATTATGTACGTTCTACTCTTTACCTCGTCTTTAAACCCCAGGAATTTGTATAAAAGGAGGGAGGAGCCTAATATCAAATGGTGGCTGATTTTTGCAACATTTTGTATTCAGATACATTTTATTGAAATAAAATAATTATTGAATTTATGCTTATATTTAAAATTGCCACAGTGTAAGACATTTTATGCACTATAAAATGGTGGTCATATTTTTAGCTCACCTGTCACAAAGTGACAGAGTGAGCTTTTGTGATCACTCTTCGTTCGTCGTCCGTCCGTCATCCGTCCATCAACAATTTGCTTGTGTAGACACTAGAGGTCACACTTTTGGCCTAATCATTATGAAACTTGGTCACAATGATCATATCAACAAAATCTAGGTCAAGTTTGATATTGGGTCATCCGGGGTCAAACACTAGGTCACAAGGTCAAATCATTGAAAAACCTTGTGTAGTCACTAGAGGACACAATTTTGACCTAATCATTATGAAACTAGGTCAGAATGATCATATCAACAAAATCTAGGTCAAGTTCAATATTGGGTCATCCGGGGTAAAAAACTAGGTCACAAGGTCAAATCATAGAAAAACATTATGTAGTCGGTGGAGGTCACAATTTTGATCTCATCTTTATGAAACTTGGTCACAATGATCATCACAACAAAATCTAGGTCAAGTTGGATATTGCGTCATCCAGGGTCAAAAACTAGGTCACAAGGTCGAATCATATAAAAACCCTGTGTAGTCACTAGATGTCACAATTTTGACCTAATCTTTATGAAACTTGGTCACAATGATCATCACAACAAAATCTAGGTCCAGTTCGATATTGCATCATATGGGGCCAAGTACTAGGTCAAATCACAGGTCTTGCATGTACTGCTACAACAGGTGAGCGACCTAGGGCCCTTTGGGCCCTCTTGTTTTATTTTCAACCTTTAGTTAAATCACTAGATTTATCTGCAGTATGAAATATTACAGCAATTGGGAGAAAAAAATTAATTTGACATAACTGTTGACACTAGTCAAATGGTGTTAACAGAAATATACTACTGCATGGTGTTTATACCAACTACTAAGCATGCAAGCTTACCTGTGTATTATGAACTCACTGGTTGCCTCATACAACATTTAATGTATGCTGGTATAGTATTTACTCTAAAACAGGTTTAATCTCACCAGCTGATAAGCCCGCCTACTATCGATGGTGGTAGGTCCTACCGAATCCTGGGGTTTAAGAAATCTTTGATTATATTATTCTATTCTATTCTGTGTGTTTATTGTGTATCAGAGATAGAGGTGAAACAAGTCTTTTCCTCATTATGCAGGCCTGGTATTTTTCAGGTCTTCACCCAATTTCAGGTTTTTGAATCCTGAATTTTCTTCTTCATATATATTGGAAAATAGTTTTAGGCTTTGCAACTGGGATTTTCAGGCCTGGGAATGCTTACTAATTAGCAAGCTTGTTATATAGTGGCTGATAAGACTTGTTTGACTTTTACCTCGTGTTTTGTTATTTATTAAAGTTGTGAATTGTGCTTCTGGTAATGTTTTGTGTTGTTATGGAAACATTCCATTGTAAATTATGGACTCATGTTTTACTTTTACATGATAATTATGTTGGCTTTTAAATAATTGTGAAAATTGTTAAAGGAATAAAAATTGTTCTACATAAAATCATTTTGTTGCTGTTTTGTTATGACCTGGGTTGATGGTACTAGTATTTAACGCCTTTTTCACATTTCGGTAAATAGCTCCTGACTTGTCATCCTAGTCCGGCTCTATGTAGCGGAAGGGTATGAAGTAGTACTGCTGGGCTGCAGTGACTGTGCGTGGGTTGGTGTGATCACACGTAACTGTATCATTGAAAATGAGTATTCATAAATATTTGATTTGGAAAAACAAATTGTAAATAAACTAGGTATATATCAATTTCATCATCAATGATACATTTACCCAAAAATCTTTTATACAATTTATCCTATCTAAGTTATTATAAATTTTATAAAAAATATGTATTTGTTTACTCCGTATTAATGATACAGTTACCTGTGGGTATGATGGTGAAAATTGTAAAATGTTGTCCACTGTGGAACTTCAGATTTTTATATAATATGGGATTAGGGGGCATAGTATAGAAGGTATTGCAAGCTATACTATACAGGTATAAACACAATATATACAAAGCTGTATCAATCAGTTTAAATAATTTATTTACAAAATCAATAATCACAAAACATTGATGTGCAAAAATATTTAAGTTTACAATACTTAAAGTGATATATAACCTTGACGTTTGATACAGGTCAATCGGTAATATAATAACACAAATCTTTCATGTATATGAATACTTCAGGGGTGTCAATATTCCTGATTCATCCAGAATTCAGGATTTATCAATCCTGAAAGAGCTATGATTTCTGACCAAAATTAAAGTTATTTGATTAAAATATCTCAAGAAATGGCAAAGTTATGGTCAATATAATATGCTCTGAAGGATTTTATTGAATACAAACTGAGTTAAATGTGGACTCAATGTGGTCGAAGTGACGTGAAGGCCTCTTGTTTGGCAAAGTTGGTCAGTCGCATATGATTTTCAGGATTTTTAATTTGGCTCTGTTGACACCCCTGATACTTCTAAATGGTGGTTCAAAAAGAGGAAAATACTAGAGCTTTACCCTGTAACAAAATCTTATTGGAGTTATTGATATATTTAGTGTCTGCCATAGTTTTTTTCATGTTTAAACTGGTTTTGTGATACGTAATATTCTAACTGCAGAACTGATAATAAAACAACTATCAATAAAAAAATAAAGCTTCCATTTGAGATGTGTAACGCCGATCTAGGTATTGCAGCAAGTTGTTTCCAAATATCAGTACCAGGAAACTTGTATTGAAAAACAATGCTACTACTGATACAATTGTTGTACATAGACGATAAAGAAAGTGGAAAATAATGAAAATGTAGCCGATGAATTAAGTCTATGATGAATATATGATTTAAATGACATCACTGTGTAATATTATGAATATATAAACACATATCCGTTAAATAATAACAAATCTTTTTTATGAAAACATAAACACTAACTTGAAAATTAACTTCTGCATATGCAAGCCAGTATCACTGTATGGTAACAATAAACTCCTGCGTAGAAATGCCATTACCACTGTACAGTTACATGAACTCCTGTGTAGCAATGCCATTTTCACTGTACAGTAACATGAACTCCTGCGTAGCAATGCCATTATCACTGTACAGTAACATGAACTCTTGCGTAGCAACGCCATTACCACTGTATGGTAATAATGAACTTCAGCTTATAACATGAACATGAAACATGGAAATTGCACAAACATTAAAACGGCCATTACTACTGAAACATCCAGCAAAAATAAAATCCCTGGTCCCGATCTCCTGAAGCATTTCAAGTAAAAATCTCAACTCAAATTGAGATTTTGCTTGAATCAGACTCTGAACTTGAGATAAGCCTGAAGTCCAAGCTCTTGAAATTTTATAGTTTTAAACTCTGAATGAAGTGCGCCAAATCTTGTGATGCCAATTTTGAGTTCAGGCTCCCTTATGGAGATTAACTTAACGGCACATTACAATATTTGAGATGAGATTTTGCTCAAGTTGAGATGTTTCTGGAGATAGGGGTCCAGGTCAAGCACACAGCTTCAAATGCCGATCATCTAAAGCTGAAATCTTAGCAGTGAGTAGAAATCCTGGTTATAAATCTGTATCATTAGATGATAAAACAAACATCAAATGAAGTAGCACATAAAACAAAATACTGGTATAATAAGTTAATATAAATAAAACAAGAGTGCCAAAATGTCACAAAATACGCCCGTCTTGGGGCATGGTGAGTCTCAGGGCATGGTGAATGAAAAAAACAAAACAATCTAACATTTTTTTTTAATTAAAGGACCATAACCCAAGAAGGCCTAGGCTGATTTGGCCTACAATTGAACTTGTCTTAGATATTATACCCATGAACATTGTCACCAAGTTTGAAGATACTCAGACGAAAACTCTTTGCACAAGAGAACAGACAAGGTCAATAACACATTTATTTTGGTAATTATAGGACCATAACCAAATAAGGCTAAGGCCGATAATCAAACTTGGCCTAGATATTATGCCCAAAAGCATTGTCACAAAGTTTGAAGATGATCGGATGAAAACTGTTTGCACTAAAGAACAGACAAGGTCAATTTCACCTTTATTTTGGTAATTGTAGGACCATAACCAAATAAGGCCTAGGCCGATTTGGCCTATAATCGAACTTGGCCTAGAGATTATGCCCATAAGCATTGTCACAAAGTTTGAAGATGATCAAGTGAAAACTGTTTGCGTTAGAGTGCAGACAAGGCCAATTTCACATTTTTTTGGTAAATGAAGGACCAAAACCCAAGAAGGCCTGGGCCGATTTGGCCTATAATCGAACTTGGCCTAGATATAATGCCCATAAGCATTGTCACAAAGATTGAAGATGATCGGATGAAAATTGTTTGCACTAAAGAACAGACAAGGTCAATTTCACATTTTTTTGGTAAATGAAGGACCATAACCCAAGAAGGCCTGGGCCGATTTGGCCTATAATCGAACTTGGCCTAGATATTATGCCCATAAGCATTGTCACAAAGTTTGAAGATGATCAGATGAAAAGTGTTTGCGTTAGAGTACAGACAAATTACTGGACACCGCCGCCCGCCCGCACGCACGCCCGCCCGCCCGCCAAGGGTGTTCACATAATACGTCCCGTTTTCAACGGGCGTATAAAAAATCTGATGGGATTCTGAGATTCAAAAGCAGTATTGCTACATGAATGATAAAGCGACTATAGGCAAAAATCCTGACAAGATAAAGCTATATAAAGATAAACATAATTGAGAATTCTTGGATGAACAAAAAATCAGAGAGAGTAATGCAATGTAGTATGATTATGTATAGATACTAACACTAAATGATAAGTACTCACATATAAATACATATGGAATATCACTGCAGTGTGTTGATCCGTGTGACATATGACCGCATGCAGCTTGTGGAATGCCGAGCAAGATGCGGTATGGCGCAAGCAACAGAGGAAATACAGGTTAACGGATCAACACAACTTCAGTAATATTCCTTTCATTATATACCTACAAAAGTGAAAAAAGCTCTTTTATTCGCACAAATGCGTATACATTGATGTTTTGAACTTTGGAATATAACGCGACATCCCTTCATAAGAAGGTAAATGTTTACGTCTTGACACAATTGATGTTGGCATCTATTTGGCATATAACACGTCAGACATCATGATACTGATTCAGAAAACCAGACATGTACGATACAGACTTTGGCAATTCAATTGTTCTGACAGGTACATTTGTAGATTGTGTAACTTGTGGAAATGCAATACATGTATAATACACATTACATAATCCATATACATATTCTCATAATTATAGCTTATTGAACACTAAGAGCTATTAGGTTAGCACTTGTCACCAGAATAAAATATAGACTTCTGAATCAAATAACAAAACAATAGATTAGTATATAAAACCGACCAATTAGTGTGTAAAACAGTTACCCTTTGATCAATTAAAGACAGATCTAACAGATAGAATACTGATTGTTACAATACCGGTACTGACATAGTGTGGAAATAGTTGGCATATAATTAAGTTAATGTCAATCATCACTCTCAGTGGGTTAAACACAAACACCATTCTGTTAAAATAAGCAAAGCACCTAAAGTCTATAATGCCAGACACAGTAAACTGTCAACTAGAACATCTTAAGTTTATAATAAGACCATCTCATAATACTGAACACAATCATCAGATCCATTTTCACTGTTTTCTCAAATCAATCTCAATTTCCAGACCAACTCATTAAGAAAACCATTTTCCATAGGTTCCAATACTGATTTTAGTGTTTCGGGGAGATATTAACCTGATCCTGACCTTTATGCATGAATATATTGTCTGTACTTCAAGATTCTTGCCTTGAATATATCAGTTTCTGTTCATAAATTGTGCATGATCGGTCTTTTAGATTTGTGTATGTTTTGCACCTCATGCGTATTCCCAATACATCCTGCTTATGAAAAAGTTGGGGTTCAATATAGACAAGCAATCATCTGTTAAATGAAGCTAATTGAAGGTATAAGGGATGGAGGGTTAAGTAAATATCTCGAGGCTACAGTATTAGATTTTCCGTAGACACACTGAAATCATCATTATGTATCCCAGAACTTTCAGTGTGAGTACATAAACAACAACAGTACATAAACAACATGTCATGTATAGTCTGTTTTCTCAGGCCCGTCACTTGTATAAAAACATTGCAATATTATCGCATTAAATTTTTATCATTTTAATTGGAGAAACGGGCAGTGAATACCTATACCTTATTCACCAAGCTACATATTAATGCACTTACTATCTATATAAAAATATGACATTAATAGGGACATTGTAATTTTTATGTGCACAATGTTATGTAAACAAGTGACTGACCTGATTAACTGACTAAACATCTTGTATATATAACAATACAGTGATGTATAGTCCAGTCAGGGTAAGAATACAGTGATGCTGCCGTCGGGTCCACTATTACAGTGTAAAACCAATTATAAAGGCTTAAACAGACTGCCATAATTTCATTGCTAAACTAACAAACTATATTCGCAATACCTATTCAGACAATGGCTGTAAACTTCTAACTAACAGCTACGTCACTGTCACCAGATCCTAACTGGATTATAAAGGGCAACATTAACATGGCAACATCAACAACAACATTCAAACATTTAAACAGTTGTATATAAAGTTACATCAGATTATTGTAAAGTAAAGGATTTCTTGAAGTACCGGTAATACTATTTCAAAAACCTTTTATACAGATGTTATGGAATGACAATTATCTTCCTGTACATCACATAACATTGCATCACGTATCAGACATACTGACAGAAAAATATGATATTTTACAACAAAGTTTTTGAGCGGTTACACATTTCACTTTAAATGAATTGACAGTAGCAAATCAGACAGAAAAATCCTAAATTCTCTGAATGAATTATGTATGAACAGGATCTATCACAAGTTGTTAATTAATATAAACTTTACCAAACAACATCTGGAAACAACATCTGGATGAAAGGATATAGCGCATCTCAAGAGAGCTTAATAACATTTCCTGAACAAGTTTAATATAAGTTTGTATGAATTGACAATTGTGAGATTAATTTTATCACAAAACTAAAAACATAGACAGAAAATAACGTCTTGTATGGGATATGATGATATAAAATAATACATACTTCTTATACTAACCCGGATACAAGCAAAGTCATGTGATAAACAGCTATCAGTAAAAATAAGTGAAAATATTCTGCTGAAGTCAATATGGAACATAAAACAAAAAGTCTGATTATTATTTGAGTAAATATCTGTCTGAACACACTGATTAATTCAATAGAAATTACAGGCAATCAGAAATAATGTATATCACAATCTTAATGAAAAAATGTTTGCACTTAAAGCTGTGATTAGCTAAAGTAGCTATAAAAAGCAACAGAGGCTACTCACAAGATGAAATAAAACTAAGTTAACAATCATTAAGTTAACTATCATTAAGTTAACAATCATATTACAAGCCAAAATAAAACAAAAAAGCACCAGATCTTTATTATTATTATGCACTAAACAAGAGCACCGCCTACAGACACTGGACACTCCACTTTCTCGTACTTCATACAACCCTGGCTCATCTCGGTCATTACATAAAATATGTCTTGAGATTCAAGTTAATACCTCATATACCACATACTGAGAAAATGAACTGCCTCTATAGCAACTATTTTCAAGAGCAGCCTTCCTTCTCCATAGCTCATTAGCAACAACATTCAAGAGCAACAATCTCATTAGCAACAATTTTCTAGAGCGACCATCTCATTAGCAATAACATTTTAGTGCAGCTATCTCAAATGTAACAACATTTAGTGCAGGTGTCTCTGTAACAACAACATTCTAGTTTGATCGTCTCTATAGCAACAACATTCCAGATGGGTCATCGTTATAGCAACAATAACTCTTCAACAATATGATCACATGAAGTACTAGAATGAAGAGTACACCAAGCATCTGTAGGTGTTTCAGGAAAAGATTGCACTATAGTCGAAATTCATACAAATATAAATCTTCTAACTCTTCAAATAACAAACATATTAGCATACTGTAAGTTAACTTTGTAAGCTAATGAATACACTACTTAATTTGTTTCCATAAATATTGAAACTAAATCTGAACACAGTTTTATAGCAACTTTTAGCAAAAGGTATGGCAAAACACAAGCATAATCATTTAAACAATAAAATGTTTAAAGAAAGGAAAATAAGTGAATGAATAAAATGAAACAAACATAGCTTGCCTCTATATACCCTGGATGTTTTAAAGGAGGGCCTACCATAAAGTAATTTGTGCGCATATACATTATAGTAAACACTTTGCTCTAAAGCGTTTTAATGAGTGAGTTATGACATTTTTCCCCTTAGTTCTCGGACAACATGAAGATATTGTATTTTAAACTTTTATACTAGCAACATATATCGGATAGCAACAATGGTGACAGGGCCTAGGTCTGACAATGAATTTAGAGACAAGTCTAAAATAACAGCATCTAACTGGATAGTCGGACATGTTACAACCAATGTGAGGCTGCATGTTAAGACATCATGAACTCTGATTTTAAACCTAAACCTCAGATCGAGACTAACGATCAATGTTGGGCCCTTGAGTATTACTCATAGATTTATACAACAACGAAACAAATGCTCACATGTAGTCCTGTAAGGCCATAAAATATAAATTAATTGCTCATTCTTCATCCAATATAAAACAAATCATATTAGGGATATCGAGTCACATATACATTAAGGATATTCATATTTGACAGTTTTGAGTCATGTAAACAAACAGTTGTTTTATTTTAAAGAAATTAGATCAGGGCTGGTATTCACAAAGCATCTTAGTGGAAAACTTAAATATTTTGACTTAAGTCAAAAACTTGGGTTGGGCTTATTTCCCACACATTGAAGATTAACCCATGTTTTTCTAGTGATTATTGTAGCTCTTACTACAATGCTTTAAACCTATGTCAAAATTAAAGAATTTTGAGTATCTTGTTAGGCTGACACACTTAAGGAAATTTGATGTTTTTACGAAAATTCTAAGATTTCTAGTAAGATGCTTTATGAATACCAGCCCTGGACAGCATGAAAACTAAGTAGCAGTGATGTGTTCATCTAGCAATTGATTTATCTGGCTCAAGTATAACAATGGTGTGAAACAAAGCGAAACATGGAATAACATAAAACTATGTGACAAACAACTTCAATGTGTGAGACCTTTCTTTCTGAATATGACGTCGTTCACACCACCGTCCCATCTGGAAACTTGTAACAACGAATCGTAGCCTTGTTTCTCAACGTAAGCTTTAAGATCGGTTGAGGAACCAGTCTCGTGTACATACTCAACGGTCATCATCTTAATGTTCACCTTATCAAATGGAATGGTCATCAAAACGTTTAACTCATCACCTTCGACATCGAGACTAAAGAAATCCACAGTAAGTTGATTTAATGCTAGAAGTATAGAGTATAAGGGAAAGCATTGAACCTGAACCTCATCTTTATCAATATATTGTTTCTTGATCCAATCTTTAGCTTCTTGATTGTGGACAACACGTCCTCGATTAAAAGCTTTGTTAAAGGTCATCTGGAAGAATAATATGAAACAATTAGCAGGTATTCTACTGAGGCATAATACCCAATCATGAAAATAAGATGCAAGTCTGTTTTGGGTGTCATTAGGACACATCCCTACACCAAAAGTCTGCTTCAAATACAGTTCAATAGTGAAAATTTAGCATAAGAAATGTCAAATGATCATAACTTAGTCAATCATTGGTATTTTTTCATCAAATAACTTTTATTTAAAAGTTCATTCTTTCTAGTGCAGCAAATCTTGATTACCGGATTATTCTGGAATTGTAGAACCTCTGAATTACAACAGATCCTGTACTGGAGGTAATCTCAATTATACGGCCACCTGTCTTAGGTAGTCAAGGAAGATCAACCAATCTGTATTAATTACAGTCTGTAAAATTAGCACTTGTCCAGACCAGGGGGGTTGTCTGGGACAAGCACCAGTAGTTAATGATTCAGACAAGTAACTTCTGCAGTAATTATATGTAGGGTATAGAGGAAAATCATTCACTTTTGATGATTCAGGCAAGTAGTTTCAATTCCTAAATTAACAGACTGTAATTAAACAAATACCTGCATTGTTTACAAGATCATTGTTAGATGGATATTTAAATTAATATTTCTGTTGCCATAGCAACCGCAATTTTTGTCAGAATCAAAATATTTTTAGACGTGCATAATCCCCTTATTGCCCCTTATCCACATTCCAAGTTTCATAAACCTACCTTGGAAACTGTTTCAGTTATGTCAGGGTCCAGATTTTTGGACGGACGGACAGCAAACCTATAGTCTCCTCCGGTCAAAAACCGGTAGGGGACTAACAAAGATTTGCGTTTTCATTGTAAGGTGACAAATTATTATAATACTTACCATTGCAGGATAAGGTTTAGGGTTAAGACAAGCGTTGATAATAAAAGCCTTCCTATGTTTTGACTGCAAGTCTTTATAGTTGTTAGGATCGGCTTCTACCAGTAGCCCGTTCCATTTTCGCACCTTCTCAAAGAACAAAGTATTGGACCCTTTCTCTCCGTTCAGGGCTCCACATTCAATGTAAAACCCACCTTCCTAGAAAACAAGATAAAAATATTCAACAGAGCAATAACAAGAGCACCGCCTACGAGGGCTGGACGCTCAACTTTCTCATACTTCATAGTACCCTTATTCCTCTGAGTGAAAAAACTAAGAGTAACAAGGGCAGATAACTCTCAAATATATGTCGCAGAGTTACCAGCCTTGTCAGTATGTACTCCCCTAGTGATGGTGAATAACTATGTTGAGTTTCAAGTTGATACCTTTGATAGTCTTTAAAAAAATCAGTTTATGTGTAAAATTTGCCACTATTTCTATGTACTAAGTCCAAACAAGGGCAGAGTACTACATCAATATAGGTCACAGTGTTACCAGCTTTGTAGGTATGTTCTCCCCTAGTGATGGTGAATAACTATATTGAGTTTCAAGTTGATACCTTCAATAGTCTTTGAGAAAATGACTCTGACAATAAACTTAACCAAAGCAGATGATCCAGTCACGACAATAGCTTGACTTTTTTTCTTCAAAAAGTCGAGCTAAAAATCATAATGAAGTGCACATACTTTTTATGCGTTTGACCAGGACAGTCATAGTGCATGGTCATACTGTCTAATTCATGGTAGTTATTGCGATACATCGCTTCTCAGTTCCGTCCGAGAATTGTACTGTTTTCATGAGGCTCTGATGGAACTACAACTGATGCAATGCTCAGACGCAACTCAGATGTAAATTCCGTCAGAGTGTTACATTGGTTTCATTCATCCAGGTCTTCTCCTTGCTATTTTGAGGAAGATTTTGTGGGGGGAGTTCATTTGCAAATTTTGGAAAAAAGACATAGAATGACTAGAGTTATAACTATCATCCTCTTTTTCAAACATTTATTGACCCTTCTATCATCAATCATTAATTGAATACTAGTATGTTAATTTTGAATGGTAATGTCAAAGTAATGGTTTATTTGTTGACAATCGATTATTCAACTCACCATATCTTTTATTCTCCCAAATATAACATATATACAGCATGGGGGAAATGGCTTAACATATCAACAAAGCATTCATTGTATTGAGAATTGTGTACTTTTCAAAAGCAAACAGAATACAGGTATTCATGGAAAATGAACTGGGACACAGATACTGGTTGAGTTGAGTACTACCCAATTCACATAAAGTTCTTCATATTTCATTTACAGTAAATACATTAATATCCTTGGTACATTTACCATCACATTATTATAATGTTGAAATAAATGCCAAAATTTCCATCAGACCTAGCCATTTGATTTAACTTGCCATTTTATTCACAAACACAGACATGTACATAAATTCATCAGACAAATGCCAAAAAAGGGAAAATGCCAATAAAACTATTGATGAAAACATTTAGCCCCAGCACAGGGGTATTACTGGCGTAATGCCCAATCCTGAAAAGAAATTTTTAATAAGAGGCAAGTCTGTTTTGGTTGCCATTAGCACACATCCCTACACCAAACCTGTGTTTCAAACACAGTTCTAAATGTTAAATTCAGCTTATGAAACAGTCTGTGAAGAGGATTTGAAACTACTTGCCCGAATCGGCAAAATTGAATAGTTTTCTTATATACTCTATACATAATTCCTGCAAAGGTTACTCGCCCAAATCAACAATAACATGTCTCGGACAATATTATTATGCACACCAACCAATATAAGATACAAGACCACATCTTTAAATTTACTGTTGCGAAAATAAGGTATTTACATGTACTTAAGAAGCTGCAGCATAATGGGTAAAATATATTTCTAATTTGTTTTCTTCCACATTTTTAGACTTACCATATAGTTTAAGCGACTGTCAACAAACGGTGTCTGTCCATTGGAGTATTCCAATCGTTCTGGGTTTAAAAGATTATAGGATTCTTTGCTTGGAGGTTCAATATAATAATCTCGAATCAACTTAATAAGTCTTGGATCATCTTGGTCCACCTGAGCATCGTTCAATTTCTTCATTGCCGCTTTGTAATCAAAGGAACTGTTTCGAGTGATAGGTATTACCATTGGATCAAAGCCCTGCTGGTGAACAACAGAATTTCTCGTTTCTGAAAACACTCCTCGTAACGCATCATTGCTAACTGATCCATCCGGTGCATGTAAGTATACATCAGCTGAAGGGAGGGGGCGTGTCTGATTCTTGTATAGTAGATAAACCAATCCACACAGTACCACAATCCCAATCACATATCCTACATTCGATACCCTCATCTTTGTTTTCTGAACAAAAAGAAAATAAACATTAATAAACTATGAAGTGTCACAAATTCACAATATCAATGTTATAATCAGGGGTGTCAACAGGACGTAATTCAAAATCAGGAAAATCAGATGGGGCTGATCATTTTACCAAACAAGAGGCCTTCAATGACATTGTTTACATAATTCACTCAGTTTGTATTAAAAAAAAATCCTTCAGAGCAGATTACATTTACCCTAACTTTGCCATTTCTTGAGATATTTTCATCAAATAATTTTAGTCAGAAGCCATTGCTCTTTCAGAAAGGATAAATCTGGAATTCCGGATTTATCAGGAAAATTGACGCCCCTGTAAATTAACATATTTAATTTAATAAATAAATCAGCAATAACTTACTAATCTTATCATTCAATTCACAGACATGTTTTGGGATCCATCATTATTATTATATTATAAAACACTATTTCCAGTATAATTACAGATCTGTACACGTAGATTAATGAATACAAAACTGTTGATTTTCAGTACCAAATAAAACACCTCCATCATCCCACAAGCACAATTATCAATCAACATGAAAAGAGGGCAAGCTTCACACCTGACAACTCATATTTATATCCCTAGGAAACCCTTTCTAGTTTAAGTAATACTTTTAAATATGCATTTGATAATTATATAAAATCTGCAAGTACTGACATGTTATATTAGTATCATGTTACTTGTTGAAGTAACACTTTAAAAAATATAAATCTCGCAAGATTTTCATTTCCAATAATTTTATTCAACCATTAAAAGTTTGCAACTCTTTTATATATTTTATTCAATACACAATCACATTTTTAATGGATCTATATATAGAAATGTATTAGATGAATAAAATCCTATCAGTCAATCTAGTTTTAATGTAAATTTTTCCTGAAGATGTATAAAATGTGTAAATGTAAATTAAATTCTAACCATAGAAAAATGAAAATGTTAACAATGAAATCACATACGGTAAAATCATTTCATTTCAATGGGACAAATTTTTGTGGTTTTGATGAAAAAGACCATTTCGTTGGGAATTTCGTGGATAATGTCATCCACGAAATTAAGTCCCCCACTGATACTAATGATTATACATTAATTATAAAGGATTTTTACAGTGTCTCATCAGTATTGATTTTATTAAATGAGTTGATAATGATAAATGCTTTTGAAAATAATAAAATGCGAGGCTCTGCCTATGTTGAAAGACACAAAATGTAATATTCTTTTTTTCACATGATAGCTTTTCTGACCAAAACATGAATAATGCTACGTTCTTTATTACATGTAACTATTACTAACATGTTGGTTTGAGGGACATCTCCTTATAATACTTGAAATGATGTCACAAAGTTTAATTATCAGGTTAGGTTTCAATACTTTAATTTCTGAAGGACATACAACTGATAAATGAATGCAGAATGGATTAAATAGTTTAGTTGACCACCCATGCTTAAAATACCAACATTAAACAATCAAACTAGACATAAAAGGAGAATTTAACATTAAGTGAACATTCCCAATTCAGCTCTTCCGCGCGCTAATTTTCCCTCTCCTTTGGGCCTGGATCCCAAAAAATATAGGCTTTTCCAAAAGTAAAATGAAACGCTGAACATCGAAGATAAATTACTGTTGGACAAACCACAGGCCTAAGAAATTATATCACAAAATACAGAGTTTTGAAATTCCCCATCTTCCCGTCATTACTATATATAATAGATTATATACAGTATAGTAATGACGGGATGGTGGGGAATTTCAAAACTCTGTATTTTGTGATATAATTTCTTAGGCCTGTGGACAAACTACAGGCTATACTCCTCTTTCGTTGTTACAATTCTCAAAACCAAGTGCATGAAATTTTCGAATTTAGCAGCACATTAGATGATATGTTAATATTTGCACAATGTTTCCTAATTGGTTTTATTCAGTTTACGTACCAAGGACATGAATATTGATTTCTTGACCCTTATCAAACTTTGGGTAGTATATAAATATCATTATATCAATATTTAATACTAGGGAGCCAATTTTGAATTCAGCACAGTCGTTTAGGCAGTATAGGATCACTAAGAACACATTTGGCCATAACTTTTTAAATATTTATTTTTCTTTCAAATTTTTTGTATATTGAGAATGGGAAAACCTTCAACTTTCTGGTCACCAAAGATTATTATAATGTGAAAAGCAAACATTTCTTTTTACAACAACTTGTGAGCCCCCTATTTAGTTAGTTTAGGATCACCTCTGTGTATTCAGGATCATTTTAAAATAGAACTTAAAGTTTTTAAACTACTTTAAACTTAAACATCCTGATGAAGCTAGGTCTTTGTAGACCGAAACTAGTTGATCTAAAATAAATTCAGTCTAAACCATCCTATTGTTAGACGTGTTGTTTTCCCATGCCCTATATTGTCTACTTAGAACTTAATCAAAATTTTGATAGTCATTTGTTTTGCAACCAAATCCTAAAAGGCTGGCAAGAAAGAACCAGAAAAATATTGAATAATGAAAAACAATATTTGTCAAATGTGTTCCGTCAGTTTTAAAAAAATATGTTTTTTTTTTATTCCTCTTAGTGACTACAAATATCATTGGTTCACTTCATCATGTTATTGGAAAAACTGAACTGATTCTAGGTGCATGTCTGGACCCATTTTGAGTTTGAGGGCTTGCTCCTACGAAAAAAATCATCCTGGAAAATTGTATGTGCAATTTGTGGAGTATTTAAAAAAAAGAATCGTCTAAAATGACAGATTAAATTGACAAAAATACATGTACCGATAAATCAGAATAACCACATAAAGTGAACAATGCAATTTATTTGTTTCTCTCTGCAAATTTGTTATAACATAATAACTAGTTTATGATGAGCAGCCTACCACACAAACTCGTTCTCTCCTTAATAATATACACCAATAAATTATTATAAATTGTTTGAGTTGCATGCCACATAAATAAAAGTTAATTCCATTCACAGATAAAGTTATTGTGCGAGTGAAGCAAGACAGAAAAGAATGCATTATTATCTGAGCTGTCTAGCACACAAACTTGTTGCCTTCGTAATATAGTACACCAACAATTTTATTGTGCAAGCAAATACACGCTAGAACAAAAGTGCCAAAATGTCACAAAATACCCCTGTCTCGGTTGTGCTGGTGACAAAAAATATTGATTGTGAAATAAAAACCCATATTATGTCAAAACATTTTTAAATAATTATCTTTAAACTAATCTATAATCACAAACTATATATACGGTTTTGACAAATGCACCATATCAGTTGTTTCCTATATTCATACTAATTTATAGGAATGCTTTTGCTTGATTTATCTGTATCTTGCAAGACCACAAGTCAAGTAAGATGCATAGCAAGATGTAATACACACCAATGACTCAACACAGGTGCAATAATGTCATTATTTTATTATGCACCAAAAAGTACACACAACATGAAGCAGCCAAATTCAAATAATCAACCCAATTTTGAAAAATAGCTGTCGCTCGAGTTTGCCTCTTTATAACTCCTGATGTAAGGGTTGCGCATAAAATGTTTCTATTATTTTAGCATGTCCAACGACTAAGGACAACTTTCCCAGATTTTTAGCAATGTAAGACTTGAGGAAACTAACTTTAGATGGTTATTAAATGGAGAGGGTATAGCGTTTTCGCATGTCGCTTGGCTGACTTGTTGACTTTCATTGTCGAAAAGTGTACATTAGGCATATTCAATATGTAAAAATGCCGTGTTCTCATATACTCGGTATGGCATGGTATCAAAAACTGATAGGTTTTGATGAATTTCCGTTCACATTATGCCCTGTCGCTTGATTTTGTGTTTCCTACCGTAACTATTTTGATAAGGTCTTCATTTTACAAATGAGTAGCTTAAGTTGTGATATATATGTATGAAATTGTAGCAATGACACCCAATCAGCAAATATTGGATAAACATTTCACTCACATACACTTATATTACATATATCGATTTGTAAATCAAAGTTTCGTTTGTCCAATTATTTTCCATTTCCTCCGTAACCATATTTTCATACATAATCAACCGATGTAGATAAAAATTGGTTTTGGTTCTACAAAAACAAGACAGAGTTATGTCCAAAAAGTATTTTAAACCACACTTTTATTGAAATACTCATTAAATATATCGAATTAAACATGCAAATTTTACCCTCCGTAACTATTTCCTCCGTAACCAAATTAAAAATTTTAGTGTTCGTAATATGTAACGTTATATCGCATATAAGCCCTTATAAAATATTGTTTAATGTATTGATATCATGACAATAATACTTTTCTGTTAGAACAAGCCCCTGATAAAGGTCGATTGATGCCTCACATTTTAAAATAAATCCAGTTTTAATCGACACACCAACTTCTATTTAAATTCATCATTATTTTAAAACTTTAATTTTGTGTTCAACAAGGAAATGTTTTAATTGCAATTACTGTTTACTGTTAGTGAATGATGAATCAAAGTTATAGCCAATGAATTTTCACTAATGGAACAGTTGTACATGCATTGTACATGTGTATAAAAATCGGTTACGGACGAAAGTTACGGAGGAAATCCAAATTAATGAAATAGTTCCAGGTCATTTTTCTAGATTGCATAGTTAACACGATGCCTTTAAACAGATTTTTTAGATTAAGTTGAAAATACTTTGTCCACCTATATGCAAACTTTATTGTAAAAGCTACGTAGCTTGATCTTATGGAAGAATAATTGCTTTTTGGTACTTCAATTTCATCAACTTAATCATTCCATGGTCATCTGTGTTGTAGTTGTAGTAAGGGTTCACTGTTAAAATGCAGGAATGTTATATTTAAACATTCCTGAAGAATAAGTACCTATATAATGTATTCATTATTTGATATGTTGTCAGAATTGAGCCAGATACGAATGGTTACGGAGGAAATAAATAATTACAGAGGAAACCTATGAGTGCTGGTTGCAAACAGTTAACTTGTTGCCAAATATGTAACGTACCATGCATAACCGAAGTTTACTTTAGGGAGATACTGGGGTCACCATGTGCATATGTTCGTCCTTTCACTTAAACCAACCAAGAGGGTCTTGAAGAATGGTAGCTACTCATTTACTGCACTGATTAAAGCTTATTTTCTTGAAAGTCTGTTAGGCCCAGAATGTTACCATTCTGAGAGATGAATTTGTGTGAATTTGTATGCACTTACTGAAGAATTGGAAATAAACTCTTAGACTTTTGGGTATTCGTTTATAATTTACTTAGTTAAAGTGTTCGGCATTTATTTTCATTGTTGAAGAAAGACTTTTAAACATACTGTATGACCTGAACTGTAAATTTGCAAACGGTTCGGGATTACATCATACAAATAAAAGATGGCGGGCATTGTTTGTGTATTGTGTTGCATTTTATTTTGACGATTGTGGGAACTGTTATTGATATTATGTAGTTAAATTTTTCCGAGGTGAGCAAAATTTACTTTTGAACAATCAGCCTTTCGTTTCATATTCAATAGTTTTGTGAACACATAAAAACAAACCCAAAACTAAAGCCGAGTGCTTAGAGGTTCAAGAACTGGTACGTCGACACTACACTGCCGCTTTCGAAGCTCCACACCAATGGCGAGAAAATATACAGATTTTTCAAGTTAAACATATTATTTATGAAAAATGGATCTCAGCGAGGTCGTAAAATAGTGTTGACTGTTGTCATTGTGTTCAAGTAACAATAATTGCGAATATTTTTTGCTCCCCCCGACCTCGTTTTCAGATTAACCAGAATTCCTCGCACATCTCACAAAATATCCAGAAAATTGATTTTAACCAACAATGTCGATAAAAAAATACATAGTTTTGTAATACATACTCACAGGGTATTGACGCATATTATTTTATGTGTGTGCGACCGCCTTATATCTCATATACGAATAAAGGGAAATAACGCTACCTTGATAGTGGTCTTTTATTACAACGTGGAACACACACATTTACAAAGATATGGAGAAATCTTCCTTGTTATTCGATAGAAATATGATTTATCTGCATGCAACACAACTTTTTATCCAAATGATCCTCGGGTCTAAAATAACTCGGAAATCCACAAAAATGTCACAAAATCACGTAAATTTTTGCCGATGTCAGTTGGTCCGGCCACATGAAGAACGACCCAACCTTGGCGTTTCTCCACTAATAACTCGTAATTATTTCGTGAAACGTAAGTACAATGGTATAATTTGTGTGTTATAAACCAACATCTTTGTAGTATTTTGTGTTTTGCAAGCAGCAATTGTGACAACAACTTAAACTTGCATAAATTAGTATTTTGTATATTGGAAGTAAGCTTTTTGGTAAAGCTCTGTTGTGTTAATTTTTATACAACTTTCTTAAATTCTGCTACAAAAATGCGAAATAATAAAAAAGTTTTCCCATGTTAACCATAGATATACCATTGGACTAACATTTCACGAAAGAAATAGTAAACACAAGTTGAAATTAGAGGAAAAACAGCGAGGGGGTGTCATGCTTTATTTGACGGTAGCCGGACCAACTGACATCGGCAAAAATTGAGGTGATTCTGTGAAGTTTTGTTAATTTCTCGCTTAATTTAGACCTGACGATAATTTTATTTGGTGTTGCTTGCAGATAAATCATATTTCTATTGAATAGCAAGAGGATTTTCTCCATATCTTTGTTTATGTGTGTTTATTATGTTGAAATCAAAGACCACTACAATGTAGCGTTATTTCCCTTTATTCGTATTTGAGATATAAGGCGGTCGCACACGCATAAAGTAATATGCGTCAATACCCTGTGTGCATACTGAAGAGGAAGACAATTTTTTGCCTCATTCGGGTCAGTCTTAGTCCCATAAATAAGACTCTACATACGTTCCATAGTACTATAGAGTCTCATAGTTTTGAACTTAGCTGTCTTAAGCAAAATTTTATTTCTGAATTGAACTATTTATTCGGGATTAAACAGTTGAATCTACCGCAGTAAAGCTTATTCAATCATAAAGTACAAAAAACACCGTTAAACACACCTTTACACAACCAATATTAGATGAAATGTTGCCTTTTAGGGCTCATAATCGGTCACCAAACAGCGACAAAGAATCGTGTCGCAAAGTGCTACATACATGTACTTGCGACCCGGTGAGACCTAACGTAATGTACCGTAATGAAATGATACGTTGGGACTAGGGCAGGCTGGGATTTTTATTGCAGTTTTGTTGTTTTTGAATTTTGGACTTGTTCAATTTACTTAAAGCACGTGCAGAAGCACGTAGACCCAGACACGCGTCTGGATCCGGAACTGACTAAGATCCGGAACGTCCTAAACGACTGTATCCGAACATTTCTATCCGAAATACGCTAAATATAAAATGATTGAATAGAGCATGCGGTTTTCTGTCTGTCAAACTATGTATCAAAATGAAAGGTAGGTATTTGAACAGTATATTTAACAAAAATAAATTAAATGGAATGCAATAAGTAAAGAAATAGCCAACCTGTGTCAAATTTCCTGAAAGCACTCACCCTCGGTCGGTGCTAAAGGACAACGGTCTCATGTAGGTCAAAGGGTTATATGAATTTTAATAAAACGTTGGGCGTGGCTAGCTGGTATGGTGGAAACGCCGGGCTCCGGGACTCCGTTACTTCTGACAATAGACATACTATTATAGAGTACATTTTTTGTATTACGATGGTATCGTACGTAGTGCAGATTTCTTCACTTTACGAGCCAATTTTATAATTGAGTGCAATCATTTTTTCGATAATAGAATGCTATATGAAAAAAAATTATAGTAAACTTCAACTTCAATGTGGTTACTCGTCAAAATCCACAAGCAGACATTTACATCAAGTAATTTAATTCAAGTATTTATCAAAATTCATCAAATCGTCTACACATACTGTAATGCTTGCTATAGTCACAGTGTGCATATTTGTGGACAACTAGTTAATAACAGTCTATATATATTCTACCTAGACTAAAATGCTCATATATATTCTACCAAGACTGTTATTTGCCCTTTGTATATTGGGTATATATGTGGACAAATAGTTCGTGTAGGTACCTACAATTGTCTATATATATTCTACTAAGACTATAATGCTCTATATATTGGGAATATATGTGGGCAACTAGTTCGCGTAGGTACCAACAATAGTCTACATACCTTCTAATCAGACTATAATGTTCTATATATGTGGACAACTAGTTCGCTAGGTACCTACAATAGTCTCTATATATTCTACCCAGACTGTAATGCTTGGTACAGTGGGTATATATGTGGACAACTAGTTCGCGTAGGTACCTACAATAGTCTCTATATATTCTACCCAGACTGTAATGCTTGGTACAGTGCGTATATATGTGGACAACTAGTTCGCGTAGGTACCTACAATTGTCTATATATATTCTACTAAGACTATAATGCTCTATATATTGGGAATATATGTGGACAACTAGTTCGCGTAGGTACCAACAATAGTCTACATACCTTCTAATCAGACTATAATGTTCTATATATGTGGACAACTAGTTCGCTAGGTACCTACAATAGTCTCTATATATTCTACCCAGACTGTAATGCTTGGTACAGTGGGTATATATGTGGACAACTAGTTCGCTAGGTACCTACAATAGTCTCTATATATTCTACCCAGATTGTAACGCTCTATATATTGAGTATATATGTGGACAACTAGTTCGCTAGGTACCTACAATAGTCTCTATATATTCTACCCAGACTGTAATGCTTGGTACAGTGCGTATATATGTGGACAACTAGTTCGTGTAGGTACCTACAATTGTCTATATATATTCTACTAAGACTATAATGCTCTATATATTGAGTATATATGTGGACAACTAGTTCGCGTAGGTACCTACAATAGTCTCTATATATTCTACCGAGACTGTAAGGCTTGGTATAGTGGGTATATATGTGGACAACTAGTTCGTGTAGGTACCTACAACAGTCTCTATATATTCTACAAAGACTGTGATGCTCTATATAATGGGTATATTGGTGGACAACAAGTTCGCGTAGGTACCTATGATAGTCTATATATATTCTACCCAGATTGTAATGCTCTATATAGTGGGTATATATGTGGACAACTAGTTCGTGTAGGTACCTACAATAGTCTCTATATATTCTACCCAGATTGTAACGCTCTATATAGTGGGTATATATGTGGACAACTAGTTCGTGTAGGTACCTACAATAGTCTCTATATATTCTACCCAGACTGTAATGCTCTATGAAGTGGATATATATGTGAACAACTAGTTTGTGTAGGTACCTACAATAGTCTATACATCGTCTAACTAGACAATAATGCTCTATGTATTGGGTATATTTGTGGACAACTAGTTCGTGTAGGTACCTACAATAGTCACTATATATTCTACCGAGACTGTAATGCTCTATATAGTGGGTATATTGGTGGACAACTAGTTCGCGTAGGTACCTACAATAGTCTCTATATATTCTACCCAGATTGTAATGCTCTATATAGTGGGTATATATGTGGACAACTAGTTCGTGTAGGTACCTATGATAGTCTTTATATATTCTACCCAGACTGTAATGCTCTATGAAGTGGGTATATATGTGGACAACTAGTTCGTGTAGGTACCTACAATAGTCTATACATCGTCTAACTAGACAATTATGCTCTATGTATTGGGTATATTTGTGGACAACTAGTTCGTGTAGGTACCTACAATAGTCTATACATCGTCTAACTAGACAATTATGCTCTATGTATTGGGTATATTTGTGGACAACTAGTTCGTGTAGGTACCTACAATAGTCTATACATCGTCTAACTAGACAATAATGCTCTATGTATTGGGTATATTTGTGGACAACTAGTTCGTGTAGGTACCTACAATTGTCTATATATATTCTACCCAGACTGTAATGCTTGGTACAGTGCGTATATATTTGGACAACTAGTTCGCGTAGGTACCTACAATAGTCTCTATATATTCTACCCAGACTGTAATGCTTGGTACAGTGCGTATATATGTGGACAACTAGTTCGCGTAGGTACCTACGATAGTCTATATACCTTCTAATCAGACTATAATGCTCTATATATTGAGTATATATGTGGACAACTAGTTCGCGTAGGTACCTACAATAGTCTCTATATATTCTACCGAGACTGTAAGGCTTGGTATAGTGGGTATATATGTGGACAACTAGTTCGTGTAGGTACCTACAATAGTCTCTATATATTCTACCGAGACTGTAAGGCTTGGTATATTGGGTATATATGTGGACAACTAGTTCGTGTAGGTACATACAACAGTCTCTATATATTCTACAAAGACTGTGATGCTCTATATAATGGGTATATTGGTGGACAACAAGTTCGCGTAGGTACCTATGGTAGTCTATATATATTCTACCCAGACTGTAAGGCTTGGTATAGTGGGTATATATGTGGGCAACTAGTTCGTGTAGGTACCTACAATAGTCACTATATATTCTACCGAGACTGTAATGCTCTATATAGTGGGTATATATGTGGACAACTAGTTCGTGTAGGTACCTATGATAGTCTTTATATATTCTACCCAGATTGTAATGCTCTATATAGTGGGTATATATGTGGACAACTAGTTCGTGTAGGTACCTACAATAGTCTCTATATATTCTACCGAGACTGTAAGGCTTGGTATAGTGGGTATATATGTGGACAACTAGTTCGTGTAGGTACATACAACAGTCTCTATATATTCTACAAAGACTGTGATGCTCTATATAATGGGTATATTGGTGGACAACAAGTTCGCGTAGGTACCTATGGTAGTCTATATATATTCTACCCAGACTGTAAGGCTTGGTATAGTGGGTATATTGGTGGACAACTAGTTCGTGTAGGTACCTACAATAGTCTCTATATATTCTACCCAGATTGTAATGCTCTATATAGTGGGTATATATGTGGACAACTAGTTCGTGTAGGTACCTATGATAGTCTTTATATATTCTACCCAGATTGTAATGCTCTATATAGTGGGTATATATGTGGACAACTAGTTCGTGTAGGTACCTACAATAGTCTTTATATATTCTACCCAGACTGTAATGCTCTATGAAGTGGGTATATATGTGGAAAACTAGTTCGTGTAGGTACCTACAATAGTCTATACATCGTCTAACTAGACAATAATGCTCTATGTATTGGGTATATTTGTGGACAACTAGTTCGTGTAGGTACCTACAATAGTCACTATATATTCTACCGAGACTGTAATGCTCTATATAGTGGGTATATATGTGGACAACTAGTTCGTGTAGGTACCTATGATAGTCTTCATATATTCTACCCAGACTGTAATGCTCTATGAAGTGGGTATATATGTGGACAACTAGTTCGTGTAGGTACCTACAATAGTCTATACATCGTCTAACTAGACAATTATGCTCTATGTATTGGGTATATTTGTGGACAACTAGTTCGTGTAGGTACCTACAATTGTCTATATATATTCTACCCAGACTGTAATGCTCTATATAATGGGTATATTGGTGGACAACTAGTTCGCGTAGGTACCTACAATAGTCTCTATATATTCTACCCATATTGTAATGCTCTATATAGTGGGTATATATGTGGACAACTAGTTCGTGTAGATACCTACAATAGTCTATATATATTCTACTCAGACTATAATGTTCTTTATACGGGGTATATTTGTGGACAACTAGTTCGCGTAGGTACCTACAATAGTCTATACATCGTCTAAACAGACTGTAATGCTCTATATATTGGGTGTATATGTGGACAACTAGTTCGTGTAGGTACCTACAATAGTCTATATATTTTCTACCAAGACTGTAATGCTCTATATATTGGGTATATATGTGGACAACTAGTTCGTGTAGGTACCTACAATAGTCTATATATATTCTACTCAGAGTGTAATGCTTGATATAGTGGGTATATTTGTGGGCAACTAGTTAAAGGAGATACCTATAGCAGTCTATACATATCTACGTATAATTCTCTCATTTTTACGTTCGTTCGCGGAAATTACTGACATTTTGTGAGGATCATACCAATAGATTAGACATCCTTGTATACCTTCATAGCATTATGTATTGCAGAGGGTATAAAGGAAATACTTGTTTCACAATCGACCTAAAATAAATTAGTATTAACTATTATCAATATGACGTTACTAAGGTAGATTATAAGACTGGGTACTTCT
Source organism: Spisula solida (assembly GCA_947247005.1). Taxonomy (NCBI): domain Eukaryota; kingdom Metazoa; phylum Mollusca; class Bivalvia; order Venerida; family Mactridae; genus Spisula; species Spisula solida. Next base: position 16,480,720 of record OX365958.1, read on the forward strand.
GGCTTAAAGTGTACTTTTGGTCATACTTTACTATTAACTACATATAATACAGGCAGTATCCTTCTCCGTAGTCTGTATGTATTTCATTGAGTCAGTAAGAATGTTTCATTGAGTCAGTGAGTGTTTCATTGAGTTGGTACATTTTTCAGTCAGGCCATATGAGTTTCAAAGTCAGTACATATCCCAAAATGTGTTTGATGTTTTATTACGATAGAGCATCAAGTTTCACTAAATTGCTTTGATATTGTCACTGTTTGCCTCACATGTAACTGTATCATTGATAAAAATTAAAAAATATATAAAATTTATATTATCTTAGATATCTAAGATAATATAAATTTTATTTAAAAAAATTATACCGTAACCTGTGGTTTTACTTGGTGACAAAAACGACAAGAGCGATATTTGTTGCATTTCCACATACAGAAGTCACAACTTGTGCTTCACCTGGCCGTTTCTACAAGATAACGTGCGTCTTTTTACGGAACAGTCATAGTACATGTACTAGTAAAATGTCGACTAAGTGAAAGTGTGATATTGTTTTGTTGAATCACAGTCAGTATAAACATAACTTTTACTACATTCATATATTTGTGATATGCACATGTATGAGCAACAGCAATTCTATTTTACATTTTGCATTTTAAATAACACACAATTGTTGTAACGGAGCGCTCCAAATTCAACTACGAGTACATGAACTAGAGCTTTCACTGAGTGATTAATCATGAGAAATCCGGGTAATACCTGGGTCACAAATCAGTTGTGGGGAGTTGTAGCAATATTTGGCTGTTTTAAAGCAACATTGTTGCAACTACATCGAGCTCCAGATTCTCATTTCGTCAGAGGACATGTTATCATTTTCATACGCCATTAATTTGGTCCGACAAACTTTGAGTATCATATATCAATTCCCGTTAATTGAAATTATAAGTTTGTTAATATTACATGCATATAGGTATATACAATGTACGAGAAACTGCGAACATGTTGTATTGTTTATGCTTATGTGTTCATGGTTTGAACGGACCGAGATGAATTTATTAAACTTTGTTTTCGCCTGGTACTAATATGTAACTCGGGAATGGCAATCTTTCCATGCGACAGAAGCGCAATACATGTATTTGCTCTAGACGCTTAGTATGCTATAGTTCTGCATGTATTTAATTGACGAGAGGCCCAAACTCAATGGAAACTGTATTTATACACATATCGCCGTCAGTCGCCATCACTCGTCCGTTTCTCGCCATAGACTCATTTATCAAAGATATGTCTTCAATTGTCGAAAAGATATCGTACTCATATCGTATATATACATGTATCGACTAAAATCTTGGCAAATAAATGAATAAGCAATTATCGTAATTGTGTAGTGTCAATGTCGAAGAAAGGTCAGATAAATGTCGTCATGAAAAATACCCTGTCAAGACGTGCACCTTTCGGCCAGCCATCTGCTTGTGTGAAAACAAAACAATGGAAATTGCCTTCTAACGCGCTCAAGAGATCTCCATGCAAATTTCCGTCGAGTACATCTCTAAAACTTGTCGGAGCTTCATGTTGTGTAAAACTGGCAGCGGTGATACCACGGGTTTGCTGCAATTTTGAGTGACTTATTTATATGAATTATGCATTCCGATGATATCGGTATATAGAAACTCGAGGAAGAAACACATTCGATCGAGTGTGGCTATCACAGCAAGTAGATAAACAGAGCCCTCAGCCAAGTCAACATATCGTCTGACCACAGATGGGAATGACACAGGGTTCTAATAGAAGCCGGCAAGTTACATTCAGTGATATACAGTGAGTTTTTCGTCTGCGCTATGTGAGTAATAATGCGACGTAGGTAGACGTTGGTCAATTGTAATGTTGGTTTCTTAAAGCAGAAATCACACTACAGCCAAAGATTGATATTATGCATGAAATCAATGTTCCTATGATAGCACAGGGCCGACAAGCCAAACGTTGTGGTTTGAAGAAATGCAAAGTTTAGCTTACGTCAACTACAGTAAATCAGTTAAAGTAACAATCCGTATTTTAATATTTCAATAATTACATGTATATACATGTCGGCGTTTCAAGTATTTGGAAGTGAAAGTGTCATTGTTGAAAATGGATAACACTTATTTCCAGGTTTGAACTATTTTAAGTTTCAATGCTAGCTGTCGTCACTTAACTAACAAGCATCACATTAAAACAGAATATTCCAGAAAATGTATTTACTAGAATATTTTATAAGCATGTACGTATAATACATAATAATTTCCGCGTATTCTGTTAACTGTTGTCATTATTACAACACAATATAGAACTGAATATAATCTCTTTTTGCATATGTAGTCATTACCATTTATCTTTGTGTTTCAATTTTGACCATCACACGAACGCATACATTGTCAACTTTTGTCCCCAAAAGAATTATATATGTCCAAATAGGTTTGAAAAATGGCCAGTCAATTTGGTGAAGATAAAAATCAGTTTTAAATACAGGTGCGGGTGTAGATGAACTTGTACATGTATTACAAAAATGTTTGCCTCGGGTGTCGGCTTGCGGGACTCGACTCGCTCCGTGACGTAGTCAGCATACCAAAGACGAAACTAAAGTGGTACCTGTGTTCCGATTCCTTGTTGATTCGTAGTATAAATAGGAAAACTGGATTCTATTCTCTCATTCCTTCATGCCAATGGTGTGCAACATGAATTGCATGTCCAGAATGATTAATGTACAATATGAGTACTTCACAGTCGTGTACTATGATATTGATAGGCTTGTACATTTTGTGTTAATGCACATTTAACCTGCATTATGATATTATTCAGTACGAGTAAATACCTATTTGTAGGTTTATGAAGTAAAATGACGGAATGCTATGTTACATTCATCGAAGACAGCTGATATGCTATAGTCATCGATAAACACTTCCGAAAATATAGAAATTTGTCCCGGCTTGAACAAATCTTGTCTATTGCGTAACCCTAATACACAACGTAAGTCTGACACTTTCACATTTGTGAAGTACTAGTAGTAGGTACCAGCACCTGGTTGTATCAGAATGTACTCGTATTGGTACCAAGTTGAGTAGTACTTGACAACTACTGGAACACAACTACTTGGTACAGTAAGATACAGGAAGTTTGAAGTCCAGAAGGAATACTCAAGTACTGGTACTAACTATAGGTCGTTTGTGGTACTGGTAGGACAAATTGTATACTACTCAAACTTTGATAAGGGTGAAGAAATCAAAAAGCACGACGTGTTACGTTAACCAAACAAAACTGATCCAGAAACCGTTGTGCAGATATTAAAATATCATCTAATCTGCTGCTTAACTTAGAAAAATTCATGTGTTGCATTTGGTATGCATTGACTAATGTCATCTGTTTCCAGGTAACTGATAAGCCCTATTGGCATGGACCAAACTGGCAAGAATAAATTGGAATTTTTTGTCCCCTTTCTATTCTCATATTGGGCAAGACCCAAAAACGGATCACATTTTGTTATCACAGCATACACATTTTAATGAGGCTGAGCTTATCAGCACTTAGACATCACAATTTGAAGAAATCTTTATTCCATTACAATATCGCAGATCTATGTAACATTGTTTCTGAAAACTCTGTCAGTTCAACTTATTCAATAAGCAAAATATTTGCAAGGATAATTTGTTGACCCTTATCAAACTGAGTAGTATATAAAATGAAGATTTCAGTAAAGTTGGGCCCCAGAAAATGAAATGCGTGTACCAACTATATGAATGGGAGTTTGCATGCTATAATCAAGGTAGTATGTCAATTTTGACAGACATCTGATGATTAGATGGCAAGGTATTTAAAATGTATACGATTTGTTGTTACCCAAACAACCTATACAAATTCCTTCAGTACATGTACTACTTTAATTGTGTTGAAGTGACAGACTGAATACAAACCAGCTTAAATCAAGCATAAGCTAATGGCATCTTTGATATCCAGCAAACAATAAACTAGGCTTTAAACCTTGGTCTAAATTTCTAGTGAAGTTTAATGTGCTGCTCAGGTTTAGCCAAAATCTGGCTTTGCAACCCCAGAAGACTGAGTATGCAGATATAGAATATGCTTATACCAGCATGCATAATAAGCCCATTCTAAAAGCCCTATCTTTGGACTGTTGAGAGGGCTACAGTAGTACTTTATGACAGTCATGTTTTAATAGGTTCTAGTCTGCATAGTCATGCTTTGTCACCCCATAAAATAGAAAAACAAATATTTTAACCAATACATTTATTTGGTATCTGCCAATATGAGTAAAAATCAATAATTTAAAATAAATGCAAATTATCATGAATCATTGAAAATTTTCACCAAAACTACAACACAACATAGATGACAAAACTTATACGAAAATAATTAATCCATATGATCTATTGATTTAATCAAGGGTTGATAATAATAAAAATCAATAGTGCATGTACATTTCCTACACTGTGGCAATATCAAACATTGTAACATGAACTCGGTAATTATCAACAACTTTCCACGAATTGCATAGTTCACACTTTTAATTCAACATTAAAGTATAAAGAGGAATCCATGGCATACAAATGTCATTCAACAATTGTCTTATTTGAATTTTGCATGACACGCAAACTGGTCCATACTTGGCCATTCTCTATCTTCTTCTAGCAGTAACAGGAATGTTTAAATATTCTGAGTTGTAGGTAGGTTTTTAGGTAGACCAGGTCTTCCATACTTCTTGGTATTTTGACATCATGTCTCTGGATTTTGTCTGAATACGAGAAAAATAAGAAGTTAAAATGACAACATCAAACTTGAGTTCATTTGAACAGTAGATTTTATTTGAGTCAGATGACAATTCACAATCAGTTCTCAGCAATTACTGTGTACCAGTGAGTTTTATGTATAGTAATAATTAAGGTCCATTATGGAACAAGAAGTTTTTACAACTTTACATGAGGGTAGGAGAGAAGAGAAGCCACATTTTCCTTTTTATGCTGAGAGCCTAGCAAGGGTATTACTGGTACCATTTTTATTTGGTCTTTAGTATGGCATGGCCTGTGAGAAAAACCAGAACCTTCAGCACTAGAAACAGAAGCTCAACAAATAGGCAAGAAGTGCATACTGCACATCAAGGAAAATAATAGAGGAAACGTCTTAAGGAACCATTCACACATTCTGAAATGTGCATGTAAGTCATTCAGATAGTTTTTAATTTAGTCATTAAGTGTTTCATTCAGTCTGTGCATGTTTCATTCATTCAGTAATTAAGTATTTCATTCAGTCAGTGAGCGTTTCGTTCAGTAAGTGTTTCAATCAGTCAGTACATGTTTCATTCAGTAATTAAGTGTTTCATTCAGTCAGTAAGAATGTTTCATTTAGTCAATGAGTGTTTCATTCAGTCAGAACATGTTTCATTGACTCAGTGCATATTCCATACAGTCAGAAAGCTTTCAATCAGTCAGTAAGTTTTTAATCAGTAAGTGAGAGTTTCATTGAGTCAGTAAGAAATGTTTCATTGAGTCAGTATGTGTTTCTTCGGTAAGTTCATGTTTCATGCAGTCAGTATGGATTTCAGACAATCTGTATGTGTTACAGACAGTAAATATGTGTGTGAGAGACAGTCAGTAGTGTTATAGACAATAATAAGTATTGTTTTTCAGAGACTATGTGTTACAGACAATAAGTATGTGTTTCAAACAACCAGTATATGTTACAGACAGTAAGTGTTTCAGTTAACGTGTCCAGTCGGTCAGTATGTGTGTTCAGACAGAAGTATGTGCGTTCAGAGTCAGCATGTGTTTCAGACAGCCAGTCTGTGATTCATACTTTCAGAAAGACTGTCAGCAAATGTTTCAGACTTTCAATGTGAATTTCAGACTTTCAGTGTGTGTTTCAGACCATCAGTAAGTGTTTCAGACTTTCAGTGTGTGTTTCAAACTGTCAGTGTGTGTTTCATATTTTCAGTGAGTGTTTCAGACTTTCAGTGTGTGTTTCAGACTGTCAGTGTGTGTTTCATATTTTCAGTGAGTGTTTCAGACTTTCAGTGTGAGTTTCAGACTGTTGGCGAGGGTTTCAGACTGATAGAAAGACAGTCAGCAAGTGTTTCAAACTTTCAGTGAGTGTTTCAGACTGTCAATATGTGTTTCAAACAGCAAGTAAGTGTCTCAGACTGCCAGTTAGTGTTTCAGACTGGTAGAAAGACTGTCAGCAAGTGTTTCAACTTTCAGTGTTTGTTTTAGACTGCCAGTAAGTGTTTCAGACTGCCAGTCAGTGTTTCAGACTGGAAGAAAGACTGTCAGTAAATGTTTCAAACAGTCAGTAAGTGTTTCAGACTTTCAGTGTATGTTTCAGACTGTCGGTGAGTGTTTGAGACTTTCAGTGTGTGTTTCAGAATGTCAGTGAGTGTTTCAGACTTTCAGTGTATGTTTCAGACTGTCAGTGAGTGTTCCAGACTTTCAGTGTGTGTTTCAGAATGTCAGTAAGTGTTTCAGACTTTCAGTGTGTGTTTCAGACTGTTGGTGAGTGCTTCAGACTGGTAGAAAGACAGTCAGCAAGCGTTTTAAACTTTAAGAGAGTGTTTCAGACTGCCAGTAAGTGTTTCAGACAGCAAAGTTAGTGTCTCACACTGCCAGTAAGTGTTTCAGACTGGTAGAAAGACTGTCAGCAAGTGTTTCAACTTTCAGTGTGTGTTTCAGACTGCCAGTGAGTGTTTCAGACTGCAAGAAAGACTACCAGCAAATGTTTCAGACTGCCAGTGTGTGATTAAGACTGTTAGTGTGTGTTTCAGACTGTCAATGAGGGTTTCAGACTGTCAATGAGTGTTTCAGACTGGAAGAAAGACTGTCAGCAAATGTTTCAGACAGCAAGTGTGTGATTTAGACTTTCAATGTGTGTTTCGGACTTTCAGACTGTGTTTCAGACCTTCAGAAAATGTTTCAAACAGTCAGTAAGTGTTTCAGACTTTCAGTGTATGTTTCAGAGTGTCTCAGACAGCCAGTATGTGTTTCAGACTTTCAGTGTGGGTTTCAGACTGCCAATGAGTGTTTCAGACTGCAAGTGAGTGTTTCAGACTGGAGGAAAGACTCTCAGCAAATGTTGTAGACCGCTAGTGTGTGATTAAGACTTTCAATGTGTGTTTCAGACTGCCAGTGTGTGTTTCAGACCGTCAGTGATTGTTTCAGACAGTCAGCAAGGGTTTCAGACTTTCAGCGTGTGATTCAGACTGGTAGAAAGACTGTCAGCATGTGTTTCAGACTTTCCATGAGTGTTTCAGACTGCCAGTGTGTGTTTCAGACAGGTAAGAAGACTGTCAGCAAGTGTTTTAAACCTTTAGAGAGTGTTTCAGACTGCCAGTAAGTGTTTCAGACAGCAAAGTAAGTGTCTCACACTGCCAGTAAGTGTTTCAGACTGGTAGAAAGACTGTCAGCCAGTGTTTCAACTTTCAGTGTGTGTTTCAGACTTTCAGTGAGTGTTTCAGACTAGAAGAAAGACTGTCAACAAATGTTTCAGACTGCCTGTGTGTTATTAAGACTTTCAGTGTGTATTTCAGACTTTCAGTGTGTGTTTCAGACAGCCAGTTAGGGTTTCACAATAGAAGACTGTGAGTGTGTGTTTCAGACTTTCAGTGAGTATTTCAGACTTCCAGTGTGTGTTGCAGACTGGAAGAAAGATTGTCAGCAAATGTTTCAGACTGCAAGTTTGTGTTTCAGACTTTCAATGTGTGTTTCAGACTTTCAGTGTGTGTTTCAGACCATCAGTAATTGTTTCAGACAGCCAGTGAGTGTTTCAGACTGCCATTGAGTGTTTCAGACTGGAAGAAAGACTGTCAGCTAATGTTTAAGACTGCAAGTGTGTGTTTCAGACTTTCAATGTGTGTTTCAGACAGTCAGTAATTGTTTCAGACAGCAAGTAAGTGGTTCAGACCATCACTAATTGTTTCAGACTGCAAGTGTGTGTTTCAGACTGCCAGTGTGTGATTCAGACTGGTTGAAAGACTGTCAGCATGTGTTTCAGACTTTCCATGAGTGTTTCAGACTGCCAGTGTGTGTTTCAGACGGGTAGGAAGACTGTCAGCAAGTGTTTTAAACTTTCAGAGAGTGTTTCAGACTGCCAGTGAGTGTTTCAGACGGGAAGAAAGACTGTCAGCTAATGTTTCAGACTGCAAGTGTGTGTTTCAGACTTTCAATGTGTGTTTTAGACAGTCAGTAATTGATTCAGACTGCCAGTGAGTCTTTCAGACTGGAAGAAAGACTGTCAGCTAATGTTTCAGACTGTTAGTGTGTGTTTCAGACTTTCAATGTGTGTTTCAGACAGTCAGTAATTGTTTCAGACAGCAAGTAAGTGGTTCAGACCATCAGTAATTGTTTCAGACTGCAAGTTTGTATTTCAGACTTTCAATGTGTGTTTCTGACTTTCAGTGTGTGTTTCAGACTGCCTGTGTGTGATTCAGACTGGTAGAAAGACTGTCAGTATGTGTTTCAGACTTTCCATGAGTGTTACAGACTGCCAGTGTGTGTTTCAGACGGGTAGGAAGACTGTCAGCAAGTGTTTTAAACTTTCAGAGAGTGTTTCAGACTGCCAGTAAGTGTTTCAGACAGCAAAGTAAGTGTCTCACACTGCCAGTAAGTGTTTCAGACTGGAAGAAAGACTGTCAGCAAATGTTTCAGACTGCCTGTGTGTGATTAAGACTTTCAGTGTGTATTTCAGACTTTCAGTGTGTGTTACAGACTGCAAGTAAGGGTTTCACAATAGAAGAAAGACTGTGAGTGTGTGTTTCAGATTTTCAGTGAGTATTTCAGACTTCCAATGTGTGTTTCAGACTGCCATTGAGTGTTTCAGACTGGGAAAAAGATTGTCAGCAAATGTTTCAGACTGCAAGTTTGTGTTTCAGACGTTCAATGTGTGTTTCAGACCATCAGTAATTGTTTCAAACTGCCAGTGAGTGTTTCAGACTGGAAGACAGACTGTCAGCTGATGTTTCAGACTGCAAGTGTGTGTTTCAGACTTTTAATGTGTTTCAGACCGTCAGTAATTGTTTCAGACAGCAAGTAAGTGGTTCAGACCATCAGTAATTGTTTCAGACTGCCAGTGAGTGTTTCAGACAGCAAGTAAGTGTTTCAGACCATCAGTAATTGTTTCAGACTGCCAGTGAGTATTTCAGACTGCAAGTGAGTGTTTCAGACTGGAAAAAGGACTTCAGCATATGTTTCAGACTGCCAGTGTGTGATTTAGACTTTCAGTGTGTGTTTCAGACTGCCAGTAAGGGTTTCACACAAGAAGAAAGACTGCCAGTGTGTGTTTCAGACTTTCAATGGGTATTTCAGACTTTCAGTGTGTGTTTCAGACCGTCAGTGATTGTTTAAAACAGTCAGCAAGGGTTTCAGACTTTCAGTGTGTGATTCAGACTAGTAGAAAGACTGTCAGCATGTGTTTCAGACTTTCACTGAGTGTTTCAGACTTTCACTGAGTGTTTCAGACTGGAAGAAAGACTGTCAGCAAATGTTTCAGACTGCCTGTGTGTGATTAAGACTTTCAGTGTGTATTTCAGACTTTCAGTGTGGGTTTCAGACTGCCATTGACTGTTTCAGACTGGAAGAAAGATTGTCAGCAAATGTTTCAGACTGCAAGCTTGTTTTTCAGACTTTCAATGTGTGTTTCAGACTTTCAGTGTGTGTTTCAGACCATCAGTAATTGTTTCAGACTGCCAGTGAGTGTTTCAGACTGGAAGACAGACTGTCAGCTGATGTTTTAGACTGCAAGTGTGTGTTTCAGACTTTCAATGTGTCTTTCAGACCGTCAGTAATTGTTTCAGACAGCAAGTAATTGGTTCAGACCATCAGTAATTGTTTCAGACTGCCAGTGAGTATTTCAGACTGCAAGTGAGTGTTTCAGACTGGAAAAAGGACTTCAGCATATGTTTCAGACTGCCAGTGTGTGAATAAGACTTTCAGTGTGTGTTTCAGACTGCCAGTAAGGGTTTCACACAAGAAGAAAGACTGCCAGTGTGTGGTTCAGACTTTCAATGGGTATTTCAGACTTTCAGTGTGTGTTTCAGACCGTCAGTGATTGTTTCATACAGTCAGCAAGGGTTTCAGACTTTCAGTGTGTGATTCAGACTGGTAGAAAGACTGTCAGCATGTGTTTAAGACTTTCAGTGTGTGTTTCAGACTTTCACTGAGTGTTTCAGACTGCAAGTCAGTGTTTCAGACTGGAAGAAAGACTGTCAACAAATGTTTCAGACTGCCTGTGTGTGATTAAGACTTTCAGTGTGTATTTCAGACTTTCGGTGTGTGGTTCAGACTGCCAGTAAGGGTTTCACAATAGAAGACTTCCAGTGTGTGTTTCAGATTTTCAGTGAGTATTTCAGACTTCCAGTGTGTGTCTCAGACTGCCATTGAGTGTTTCAGACTGGAAGAAAGATTGTCAGCAAATGTTTCAGACTGCAAGTTTGTGTTTTGGACTTTCAATGTGTGTTTCAGACTTTCAGTGTGTGTTTCAGACCATCAGTAATTGTTTCAGACAGCCAGTGAGTGTTTCAGACTGCCAGTGAGTGTTTCAGACTGGAAGAAAGACTGTCAGCTAATGTTTCAGACTGCAAGTGTGTGTTTCAGACTTTCAATGTGTATTTCAGACCGTCAGTAATTGTTTCAGACAGCAAGTAAGTGGTTCAGACCATCAGTAATTGTTTCAGACTGCCAGTGAGTGTTTCAGACAGCAAGTAAGTGTTTCAGACCATCAGTAATTGTTTCAGACTGCCAGTGGGTATTTCAGACTGCAAGTGAGTGTTTCAGACTGGAAAAGGGACTTTAGCAATTGTTCCAGACTGCCAGTGTGTGATTAAGACTTTCAGTGTGTGTTTCAGACTTTCAGTGTGTGTTTCAGACTGCCAGTAAGGGTTTCACAATAGAAGAAAGATTGCGAGTGTGTTTCAGATTTTCAGTGAGTATTTCAGACTTCCAGTGTGTGTTTCAGACTGGTAGAAAGACAGTCAGCAGGTGTTTTAAACTTTCAGTGAGTTTTTCAGACTGCCAGTAAGTGTTTCAGACAGCAAGTAAGTGGCTCAGACTGCCACTAAGTGTTTCAGACTGGTAGAAAGACTGTCAACAAGTGTTTCAACTTTCAGTGTGTGTTTCAGACTGCCAGTGAGTGTTTCAGACTGGAAGAAAGATTGTCAGCAAATGTTTCAGACTGCAAGTTTGTGTTTCAGACTTTCAGTGTGTGTTTCAGACCATCAGTAATTGTTTCAGACAGCCAGTGAGTGTTTCAAACTGGAAGAAAGACTGTCAGCTAATGTTTCAGACTGCAAGTGTGTGTTTCAGACTTTCAATGTGTGTTTTAGACAGTCAGTAATTGATTCAGACTGCCAGTGAGTCTTTCAGACTGGAAGAAAGACTGTCAGCTAATGTTTCAGACTGTTAGTGTGTGTTTCAGACTTTCAATGTGTGTTTCAGACAGTCAGTAATTGTTTCAGACAGCAAGTAAGTGGTTCAGACCATCAGTAATTGTTTCAGACTGCAAGTTTGTATTTCAGACTTTCAATGTGTGTTTCTGACTTTCAGTGTGTGTTTCAGACTGCCTGTGTGTGATTCAGACTGGTAGAAAGACTGTCAGTATGTGTTTCAGACTTTCCATGAGTGTTACAGACTGCCAGTGTGTGTTTCAGACGGGTAGGAAGACTGTCAGCAAGTGTTTTAAACTTTCAGAGAGTGTTTCAGACTTTCAGACGGGTAGGAAGACTGTCAGCAAGTGTTTTAAACTTTCAGAGAGTGTTTCAGACTGCCAGTAAGTGTTTCAGACAGCAAAGTAAGTGTCTCACACTGCCAGTAAGTGTTTCAGACTGGAAGAAAGACTGTCAGCAAATGTTTCAGACTGCCTGTGTGTGATTAAGACTTTCAGTGTGTATTTCAGACTTTCAGTGTGTGTTACAGACTGCAAGTAAGGGTTTCACAATAGAAGAAAGACTGTGAGTGTGTGTTTCAGATTTTCAGTGAGTATTTCAGACTTCCAATGTGTGTTTCAGACTGCCATTGAGTGTTTCAGACTGGGAAAAAGATTGTCAGCAAATGTTTCAGACTGCAAGTTTGTGTTTCAGACGTTCAATGTGTGTTTCAGACCATCAGTAATTGTTTCAAACTGCCAGTGAGTGTTTCAGACTGGAAGACAGACTGTCAGCTGATGTTTCAGACTGCAAGTGTGTGTTTCAGACTTTTAATGTGTTTCAGACCGTCAGTAATTGTTTCAGACAGCAAGTAAGTGGTTCAGACCATCAGTAATTGTTTCAGACTGCCAGTGAGTGTTTCAGACAGCAAGTAAGTGTTTCAGACCATCAGTAATTGTTTCAGACTGCCAGTGAGTATTTCAGACTGCAAGTGAGTGTTTCAGACTGGAAAAAGGACTTCAGCATATGTTTCAGACTGCCAGTGTGTGATTTAGACTTTCAGTGTGTGTTTCAGACTGCCAGTAAGGGTTTCACACAAGAAGAAAGACTGCCAGTGTGTGTTTCAGACTTTCAATGGGTATTTCAGACTTTCAGTGTGTGTTTCAGACCGTCAGTGTGTGTTTAAAACAGTCAGCAAGGGTTTCAGACTTTCAGTGTGTGATTCAGACTAGTAGAAAGACTGTCAGCATGTGTTTCAGACTTTCACTGAGTGTTTCAGACTTTCACTGAGTGTTTCAGACTGGAAGAAAGACTGTCAGCAAATGTTTCAGACTGCCTGTGTGTGATTAAGACTTTCAGTGTGTATTTCAGACTTTCAGTGTGGGTTTCAGACTGCCATTGACTGTTTCAGACTGGAAGAAAGATTGTCAGCAAATGTTTCAGACTGCAAGCTTGTTTTTCAGACTTTCAATGTGTGTTTCAGACTTTCAGTGTGTGTTTCAGACCATCAGTAATTGTTTCAGACTGCCAGTGAGTGTTTCAGACTGGAAGACAGACTGTCAGCTGATGTTTTAGACTGCAAGTGTGTGTTTCAGACTTTCAATGTGTCTTTCAGACCGTCAGTAATTGTTTCAGACAGCAAGTAATTGGTTCAGACCATCAGTAATTGTTTCAGACTGCCAGTGAGTATTTCAGACTGCAAGTGAGTGTTTCAGACTGGAAAAAGGACTTCAGCATATGTTTCAGACTGCCAGTGTGTGAATAAGACTTTCAGTGTGTGTTTCAGACTGCCAGTAAGGGTTTCACACAAGAAGAAAGACTGCCAGTGTGTGGTTCAGACTTTCAATGGGTATTTCAGACTTTCAGTGTGTGTTTCAGACCGTCAGTGATTGTTTCATACAGTCAGCAAGGGTTTCAGACTTTCAGTGTGTGATTCAGACTGGTAGAAAGACTGTCAGCATGTGTTTAAGACTTTCAGTGTGTGTTTCAGACTTTCACTGAGTGTTTCAGACTGCAAGTCAGTGTTTCAGACTGGAAGAAAGACTGTCAACAAATGTTTCAGACTGCCTGTGTGTGATTAAGACTTTCAGTGTGTATTTCAGACTTTCGGTGTGTGGTTCAGACTGCCAGTAAGGGTTTCACAATAGAAGACTTCCAGTGTGTGTTTCAGATTTTCAGTGAGTATTTCAGACTTCCAGTGTGTGTCTCAGACTGCCATTGAGTGTTTCAGACTGGAAGAAAGATTGTCAGCAAATGTTTCAGACTGCAAGTTTGTGTTTTGGACTTTCAATGTGTGTTTCAGACTTTCAGTGTGTGTTTCAGACCATCAGTAATTGTTTCAGACAGCCAGTGAGTGTTTCAGACTGCCAGTGAGTGTTTCAGACTGGAAGAAAGACTGTCAGCTAATGTTTCAGACTGCAAGTGTGTGTTTCAGACTTTCAATGTGTATTTCAGACCGTCAGTAATTGTTTCAGACAGCAAGTAAGTGGTTCAGACCATCAGTAATTGTTTCAGACTGCCAGTGAGTGTTTCAGACAGCAAGTAAGTGTTTCAGACCATCAGTAATTGTTTCAGACTGCCAGTGGGTATTTCAGACTGCAAGTGAGTGTTTCAGACTGGAAAAGGGACTTTAGCAAATGTTCCAGACTGCCAGTGTGTGATTAAGACTTTCAGTGTGTGTTTCAGACTTTCAGTGTGTGTTTCAGACTGCCAGTAAGGGTTTCACAATAGAAGAAAGATTGCGAGTGTGTTTCAGATTTTCAGTGAGTATTTCAGACTTCCAGTGTGTGTTTCAGACTGGTAGAAAGACAGTCAGCAGGTGTTTTAAACTTTCAGTGAGTTTTTCAGACTGCCAGTAAGTGTTTCAGACAGCAAGTAAGTGGCTCAGACTGCCACTAAGTGTTTCAGACTGGTAGAAAGACTGTCAACAAGTGTTTCAACTTTCAGTGTGTGTTTCAGACTGCCAGTGAGTGTTTCAGACTGGAAGAAAGATTGTCAGCAAATGTTTCAGACTGCAAGTTTGTGTTTCAGACTTTCAGTGTGTGTTTCAGACCATCAGTAATTGTTTCAGACAGCCAGTGAGTGTTTCAAACTGGAAGAAAGACTGTCAGCTAATGTTTCAGACTGCAAGTGTGTGTTTCAGTCTTTCAATGTGTGTTTCAGACTTTCAGTGTGTATTTCAGACCGTCAGAAATTGTTTCAGACAGCAAGTAAGTGTTTCAGACCATCAGTAATTGTTTCAAACTGCCAGTGAGTGTTTCAGACTGTCAGTAATGTTTCAGACCTTCAATGTGTGTTTCAGAATGTCAGCGAGTGTTTCAGAATACCAAATGAGTATTTAGCAGACATTCTTTGTGTGTTTAGACTGTCAATGAGTGTTTCAGACTGTCAGTGAGTGTTTTAGACAGCCAGTAAGTGTTTAGACAGTCAGTGAAGGTGAGCCAGTCAGTCCAGCCTAGCAATACAGGCATACAAAGATGATATCATGAATCACCAGTTAACTTCTTACCTCCGAGTCTGACTGTTTTGTCTGCACAAACTTCCTTTACAGCAAACCATCACAAGTAGGAACAGGTTGTTTCATTACAGAACATACACATTGATTCTATCAACATTTCAAATCTAAAATAGAAATACACCATATCATATATCATACAATAGGCTATAAAATCATGAATAGTTAATAAATATAAGGGACTCTGCATTATTACTGAATGGCTAGTTAATTGCCATTATTATAAGCATATTTTGGTATCTCTGACCAAATTATTAGCACTGACATACATGTCTTGCTACACAGGATGATCACTTTTTATCAATTTTCAGGTGTGGTCTCCTGATTCTCCTCTCTTAAGATCAACACTGTGACCACACATATATCCTTAACAGCTCTTCAGATTTTGTTTCAACTACAATGTATTCATTCATGACAGGGACACTCAAAAGTCACTCATTCCAAATTAATTGGAAGTCTAGGACTGACAACAGTATAAATTAATTATTACACTTACTTCGTATCTAAACTGAAGCTCCAATTAAGATCAATTCCACATCTTTAAAGTCTGTTGATTATCACAGTCATCAAGGAATCCATACACCATACCAGTAACCTACAGCAATGAATGTCCATCCTTTCATACCAACAACTATGTTAATCCCAGTAACTGAATAAAAATGAATACAGTAAAATTGTGTATTCAATATAACAAATATGACTATGCTGATAGTCTTATAAACAGACAAATCTGAACAATTAATGTAAACTTGTTTTGATAGAAAGACTGCAGTGGTCACAGCATATAAACCTAATCACTGTATGACTTATTGGGAGACTATACAATTCCCCCTGTATCCCCACCGCACCTGGGCGGGCATAATACTGACTGGTGCATTATTTACACGGACATGTCGACCTTTTATGGAATGGAGTAATCATCGTCAAGACCTTGGGCTAGTCACTAGGTGGTCCAAGGTGTTTGATGATGATCATTCCATTTCATAAAAGGTGGACACGCCAGTGTAAATAAAAGACCATTTAGTTATGGTAACCAGGAGCCCGTTGTCTAACCAAACTGCTATCGAGCATGCTAGGAAATGGCTTGCTTCAAAAAAGCGCTATGTACCGGACAAAGCAGAAAAAGTATAAGCTACCGACGAGCGCTCGCGGACAGCAGACCGTTGCTTAGCAAAGTATTTTCGAAGCGGACTGTCCATTGCAAAAGAAAGCGCACAACTAGCAAAGTGTGAAGAAACGGTGTTATCGGCCAGCACTGCTCGCTGGTAGCGTGTCATTGCATAGACGTAGGAAAGCGCAATTTGGAAGCGGTTAGGCAACGGGCTCCAGAATTAGTCAGTGACATTGTCTTGTTGTTATGGGGGGGGGGGGGGGGGTGGGCTGTCGTGGGTCTGAATCCTTCAGCCACAGGACACAACTTGATTTACTTCGGTGCAACTTTAAATTGGTGAAAACCAGTATTGACATACACAGTCTCTATATACTGCGAGATACCATAGTACTCGTCGCATAGGCCTACACAGTTTGGAACGTTAAAATTGCGCTTTTTTTCTGTTTGAAAATGCCGCCTCCGTCAGAAATTCATCAAAGAAGAATTGAGCGCAGTTGGGGTTTGAAATCATTTCAGATACACACATTTACGTTTTCTGCATCAGATACACGCGGCTGTCGGCTCCACATTATAAATAACTGGTCAAAATAATCAGAAGTTAGTTCTGGATACCATAACTAAATGGTCTTTTATTTACACTGACGTGTCGGCCTTTTAATGGAATGATCATCGTCAAAGACCTTGGACTAATCAGAAGTATGCTGCCGCCTACAGCCAAGATGGTGGGCACCACAATGCACTGCGCAAAATGGCGGTCGTAAGTCCGCCCATAATCAAGATGGCGTCGTAAGCTCCTCCCCCCTACATGAACCAGTTGTCCTTAAGAAATCACCCTCACCCTCTTTCAAACGGTGATACCGTGATAATGACCTTGGCGTTACAAATAGTAGTTTCACCGGATTGAAAGGTCAGGAATTTTTCTAATTATCAGTTTTATAGCTGGAATTGTTGATTTAATAAAGTCACACGACGTGTTATGTACGAATTATAACATGTTTGACTCAAAGCATGCTCTTGTTTTGCTGGAATTATATTAAAACCGAGTGGGATCAGCCAAAATGTCCCAAGTCAAAACGTTCCAAGCTAAAACGTAACCATTAATTGATTGGTTACATCTACATTTAACTCCCTGTCAATCTATACAGAATATAAATGGGAGGCGCAGTCAGGAGCAGTGAGTTAATAGTTAAAAAATGATAAAATCTCATTAGGTGCAAAGAGTAAAAGAATATATACAGTGCAAAGTTAAAAACAGGCTGATTCGTTGAGATACTGTGGCCAGCCGCTCAGCAAATTTGTTGATACTGGGGCTGGACTGCACAATGTAGGGAACACCGTTCCAGAGTCTAACAGTTCGAGGAAAGAATGAATTTATATAATATTGGGTCCGGGACTGTGGAATCAGGTAGTTAAGGTTTCTGGTATAAGTTAGGTGGTTATGATCGCCGCATACTTGGTTATGATCGACGCATACTAAATTATTTCTGATTTTGTTCAGGTACAGAAGGGAGCTGTGTATGCGCCGTTGTTCTTATGTTTGCCATTGATGGGTGTTAATCATTTGGGTAACACTGCTTGTGTTATCATAATTGTTTAGGACGTATCTTGCTGCTGATCTTTGAACTTTTTTGATTTGGTAGTTGAGGGTCTTCTGCCAGGGGTGCCAGATGCTTGAGCAATACTCAAGTTGAGGACGGACATAGGTGTTATATGCTTTGACTTTGATGTTACTGGTCTGAACGTTTCTTTTAATGAATTTCAGGGAGTTGTTTGCTTTGGCCGAGATGTTATTTATGTGTTTGGACCAGCTTAAATCTTTACTGATGGTAACACCTAGGTATTTAGCGGTGTCGGTTGATTTTAGTTCGGTACCATGCAGGGTATAAGAAAATATTAATGGATTACGTTTCCGAGTAATTCTCAGCACCTCGCACTTGTCAGGGTTGAATTCCATGGACCAGTCCCGTTCCCACTGTTCAAGAGCATGTAGGTCGTTTTGAAGGATTTGGGTGTCGCTTGATGATTTGACTCTGAGATATACTATAGTATCATCTGCGAACAGTCTTGCCTTGCTAGAGATGGAATCGGGCAGGTCGCTAATATAGGCCAGGAATAAGCAGGGTCCTAGAACTGAGCCCTGGGGAACCCCGGATAGGACTGGGAGAGTGTCAGAAGTGCAGCCGTCAACTACTACTCTTTGGGTGTGGCCCTGTAAGAATGATGGTGGACACCCAGCTCACCGAGTTTGAATATTAACTTATTATTATCAACCTTGTCGAATGCTTTGCTAAAATCCATAACTATTACATCAGATTGTTTACCATGCTCAAGGTTGTCGTAGACCTCTTGTGTGAAGCTTATCAATTGCGATTCACAGCTATGTTTAGATCTGAAATTCTGAAGCCTTGCTGGTTTTGGCTGAGTAGGTTGTTATTATCAAAGTGCTTCATGATGTTAAAGACCAAAATATGCTCCAAGAGTTTTGAAGCAATGCAGGTGAGAGATATTGGCCTGTAGTTACTGGCCTTGGATTTAGAGCCTGGTTTCTTATAGACCGGGGCGACGACTGCACTCCTCCAATCTGGAGGGACAATTCCAGTTTCTATGGATAACCTAAAGATTGTAGTTAGGATTGGGGCTATCTCGTGGTGTAGCTCTTTGAGGACTCTAGGTGCTAGTCCATCGGGGCCAGAGGCTTTATTTGGTGAAAGCCCCTGGAGAAGTTTGTCAACACCCTCTACTGTTATGTTTAACTCAGGCATTGTGGGAGTTGACATTTTTGGGTTACATAGCACTACTTATATTTTTCATAACTTCCCCAAATTTGTTTCAGTCGATTATCTAGTATGGTCATTATCTTAATTTCTGCAATGTATACGATGTATAGGAACTGTATTGTAAATAATAATGTAAAGTGCCTTTGAACGTGTGTTCTCATGAAAAAGGCGCTATATAAATCTTGTATATTTTTATTTATATTGTTAGGCGCTGCAGCCTGCAGCTGAGCCTGAGGGCCAATTTGGTCAATTGCCTTAAACAGTTAAACAGGTCTATATCGCCCAGTTTGTTTTTGCATTCGACTGAGACAGTTGTGTATCCCTGCTTTCTAAGCCAATGACCTCGTTTCGAGGGAAGAGAAAGAAACTATGTGATACAAGGAATTCCGATGTGCTAGACAGATGAGCTGTCTTCAAGTGGCTACTTTTAAATTCTGACGGTCCAGCCACTGGCTATCCCTGTATAGATTGCGTCGAAATGGTTTGACTACTGGTGTGCTATCCCAAATTTTACCGAATAGATTCCTAGGTTCTTCAATGTGCTCGGTGTATAGCATCAATACACGCAAGAGCGGCGAGACTACGCATGATTAGCAACCAGTTCATCTCTAGTTGGGTGCGAACACTGAAATGAATTTCAGAAAAGACGTAGTGCCCCGAGACCTCTCAATTCGTAGTCAAGAGTGTTACCCACATGACCACCATGCCACCCATTTCTAAAAGGTACATTTTGATCAGGATATATGTTTGGACCTGAAAAATATTTTTGTTTACAGTTTGAATAATGAGGAAGATTGTTTCTCGAGCGTTGTATATTAAGGGATTCTTTCATGGTACCATGATAACAACTTCTGTTGTAGTAACTGGTAGGTTACTTCACAACAGATTAAAGAAGAAAGAACAGACAACTGAAAGTGAAGATTCCAGTAAGTATTCAGTTAGTATCTGCTGAAACTAGACTAATGGTTGGATAATTAACAATGTTAGTGATATAAATCCACTGTCCAGAGTCACTGTGCATGTACGACATGCTTAGAAAACCATCAGTTGTTCAAATAGCTGAGTATATTGTCTACAGGTAGTGATTTTTTTCCTTCTTTGTTTGATACTGGTCCTATCTATGCCGAGCATAGCCTTTACTTGCCAGTCAGCTATCTGCTGAAACATGGCAGGCATATGTGCGCCTCCACCCGTATTTGAACCCGGGTCGCCAGATTAGACGACAAGCACGCTTTACTGGTAAACGGTACCCTTCCCAATTTGAAGAGTTATATATATATTCCCAATATTTTCGAATAATATGTACCGATTTTAATCAATTGCATGTGTTCCATTCAACTTAATAATCTATTTTGATTTTAGTCCGATTCTACATCACTCAATACCCTTTTGGCCGGGATACCATTGAATTTACATGTTATGTTTCTTTCAATAGTTGTGAAAATGTTTGGCAATGAATTGATATTGTTTCATCACATGTCTAGTTGAAGACATTGTTAAGCTGTATTGATTCATCACTTGTTTAGTTAATGAAGACATTGCTAAGCTGTATTGTTTCATCCCGCGTCTAGTTGAAGACATTGCTAAGCTGTATTGTTTCATCCCGTGTTTAGTTAATGAAGACATTATTAAGCTGTATTGTTTCATCCCATGTCTAGTTGAAGACATTGTTAAGCTGTATTGTTTCATCACTTATCTACATGTAGTTGAAGACATTGTTAAGCTGTATTGTTTCATCACTTATCTACATGTAGTTGAAGACATTGTTAAGCTGTATTGTTTCATCACTTATCTACATGTAGTTGAAGACATTGTTAAGCTGTATTGTTTCATCCCATGTCTAGTTGAAGACATTGTTAAGCTGGACAGAGGTCGTGATATATTAAAGTATGGAGTGCCTCAGTATGGGAAAGAAATTCGTTACTATAGTAACCATGTTCTGGCATATGATCAACAGAAAAGAATACCTATCTGGGTAGCAGAACATATATCTGCTGATCTACTGAAAGGTATGTTTATAATCAACCATTCTCTCTTAACTTCATTTAAAAACATATTAGAAGGTATGAATTTTACCTTGGTTTTGACTCCTGGGACTTTGGCATTTCATTTTCTCATTCAGTTATGTGGTGGGCATTGTACATTGTAACTACATTAAGTATGAATGTAGGATACTACTGGTAAAAAGCAATAATTCATTATAGTAATGTAAAAGCTTTTTATGCCCCCCTATCGATAGATGGGGAGGCATATAGTGATTCACCTGTCCGTCCGTCCGTTCGTCCGTCCTGGTTAACCCAAATTGACCGTTTCTTCTAGCATTAATATCGCTTGCTACAAACTTTCATACTTGCATGGATGTTGTGTATGAACACTCTCCACACGCCTGTACCACCTAACCCCATTTTGACCTTCACCTTGACCTAATTTTGGACTTAGACTTATTGATAGACAAGGCTTCCACAGGGGGCATAAGCGTTTAGTGAACGCAGTCTTGTTTACTATTGATTTCGGAGATGTTTAAAGCCTATTCTCAAGGAATTTCAGTTTTAGTGTACATGTAGTGGTACCCTTTGATCATAAAAGTTTCATGTCTGCATTTGAGTTTTTTATCTATCAGGATCAGTTACTATTTGATGTATGGTGACAGGTTCCCAACATTGCTCTAATGAAGCATTTCAGCGTATGACATTTTAAATGATCATAACTCTCCCTATTCTTTGAAACTTTTCATTAAATAACTTGTATTTTTTGTGCAGAACTGATCATTTGTTCTTGTTCTGCAAATCCAGATTATTCCAGAATTGTAGGACACCTGCTATACTTACCAGGGGTCCTATTATTCCGGATTAATCCGGAATTCCGGATTGGCTGCAATGGAAAGAATGAACTTTTCTGCAGTAAATAAAAGTTATTTGATAAAAAAATACCAAGTATTGACTGAGTTATGGTCATTTGAAATTTTTTTGCTAAATTTTGACAATAGAACTATGTTTGAAACTGAGTTTTGGCGTAGATATGTGTGGTAATGGCATTCGAAACAGACTTGCGTCTTATATTCAGGATTGGGCATTATGCCTCAGTAGAACCCCTGACTTGACTTACTCACCACATAAGTCAGACTGTGCAAACAAAACTGTGGTTAGTGGATTTGTAACAGGGTTCAATCCCAGTTTTGGCAGGTCATTTGACAAAAATATTGATTTTCTTCCACACGTGGAGAAGTAGCTGGTTGTTTGTGGAAGGGAAAGTTAGTTCTGGTTACAGTCCAGGAAAACTGGTTAGATGAATCAGTAACTTGCTGTATATAACTGAAAAGTTGTTGGGAAACAACATTAAACCCGAATTAAGAAACAGCAAATATATGAATAAAGTATGAAGTGTTTTAAAACAATTATCCTCAGGTTCAGCCAACAGAAAAGACGCAAACTTTAGACCAGATCCAGGAGTTGATATCATGTTTAGCGCTCAAAATACTGACTACTGGAAAAGTGGGTGGTCACGAGGTCACATGGCACCTGCTGGAAATAATAAGCTGAGTCAGGTAAAATTTTCTATATTCTACCTTAGTACATTTATGGACCAAATTTTCAGCAGCCGAATGGCAAATGCTTTAGATAGCTTTAACTGTATATGCCTAGTTTCATTTACCTTTTTAGCCTTTGTGAGCACAGGAATAGTACTGTTGGTGAGCTTTTGGGATGATTGGATGTTCGATGACCATCATTTTATATGACATTTCCTCATTAACCACTGAATGGATTTTCACCAAATTGTATAGAAATGGCCCTTAGTTGGTCTTCTTTAAATGATAGCATCAATGGTTCCAATATCTGCTGCAAACATTGTATATAGATAATGGGATCAAAACATAGGTTTTAAGATAGAGTTTAAACTCTTTTAATTACGTCTGCTCCAAAATCACACAACATATTTTTATTGTAAATAGTTATATCTCTCATTTCCCTTTGTAAGTAAATTTCTAGGTTATGCATACTGTTGTACTTTAAACTGTGGACTAATCCTATTAGAGGTATACTAAATAAGCACATTGATTTTTATACGCCAGTTGAAAACGGGACGTATTATGTGAACACCCTTGGCGGGCGGCGGCGTCCAGTAATTTGTCTGTACTCTAGCGCAAACAGTTTTTATCTGATCATCTTTAAACTTGCTGACAATGCTTATGGGCATAATATCTAGGCCAAGTTCGATTATAGGCCAAATCGGCCTTGGCTTTATTGGGTTATGGTCCTTTAATTACCAAATAAGTATGAAATTGGCCATGTCTGTACTCTAGCGCAAACAGTTTGTATCCGATCATCTTCAAACTTGCAGACAATGCTTATGGGCATAATATCTAGGCCAAGTTCGATTATAGGCCAAATCGGCCTAGGCCTTATTGGGTTATGGTCCTTTAATTACCAAATAAGTATGAAATTGGCCTTGTCTGTACTCTTACGCTTACAGTTTTCATTCGATCATCTTTAAACTTGCTGACAATGCTTATGGGCATAATATCTAGGCCAAGTTCGATTATAGGCCAAATAGGCCTCGGACTTATTGGGTTATGGTCCTTTAATTACCAAATAAGTATGAAATTGGCCTTGTCTGTACTCTAACGCTAACAGTTTTCATCTGATCATCTTCAAACTTGCTGACAATGCTTATGGGCATAATATCTAGGCCAAGTTCAATTATAGGTCGAATCGGCCTAGGCCTAATTGGGTTATGGTCCTTTAATTACCAAATAAGTATGAAATTGGCCTTGTCTGTACTCTTACGCTAACAGTTTTCATTCGATCTTCTTTAAACTTGCTGACAATGCTTATGGGCGTAATATCTAGGCCAAGTTCGATTATAGGCCAGATTTGCCTAGGCGTCATTTGGTTATGGGCCTAAATTAATTACCAAATAAGTATGAAATTGGTTGTCTGTGCTCTAACGCAAACAGTTTTCATCCGATCGTCTTCAAACTTTGTGACAATGCTTTGTAGGGTTAACGCATGCTTTTTCGGGCTATAACATCTGCAGAGTCCCGAGGGACAGTTGGTGCACGAGCCCGCCAGGGCGCGGGCACCAACGCTCCCGAGGGACTCTGCATATGTTATAAAGCGAAAAAAACATAGCATAGGACCATAGCATACAAAATATCAATTAATGCGTTTGTATTTCAAAATAATGATATTTTGGCGGGAGATTTTGTGACGACGTCGCGAAAACAAACGTAACGTCATACCAGTTATTGTTATGCATGTCGACTTCCGGTATCGGCAAATACCAAGAAAACATGGATACTGCGGGTTTGTTTAAATGAATAAGTTAAATATTATAGAAAACTAATTCGTACTTATTAGTACTTAGAAATAAAATGGGAATAACTGGTCATATGAAGCTGTACAACCTTTATAGTCGCCGGTGCGGCCCTGAAATGAGCATACGTAAAACTGGACGTTAACAGCGCGTGAATCTTTGTTTACGCATGGTTTTCGTCCCGTTAACGTATGGGCAAAATCACCGTTTTTATGCTATAATGGGCATAATATCTAGGCCAAGTTTGATTATAGGCCAAATCGACCTAGGCCTTATTTGGTTATGATCCTATAATTACCAAAATAAATGTGAAATTGACCTTGTCTGTTCTCTAGTGCTAAGAGTTTTCATCTTGAGTATCTTCAAACTTGGTGACAATGTTTATGGATATAATATCTAAGACAAGTTCAATTGTAGGCCAAATCAGCCTAGGCCTTCTTGGGTTATGGTCCTTTAATTAAAAAAAATGTTGGATTGTTTTTTTCATTCACCATGCCCTGAGACTCACCATGCCCCAAGACGGGCGTATTTTGTGACATTTTGGCACTCTTGTTACAGTTGTGGTAGATACCCAGCATGAAAGCATGCCTGCCCTTTTCAGAAGACGAGTCCGTGTTTGGATAACCAAAGTTAAAAATATACATATAATAAATTTTACAGCTGTAGTTTGTACGAATGTTGCATACTTATTTTTCAGGAAGCAATGCAGGATTCTTTCAATTTAAGTAATGTGGTACCTCAGGATATACAGAACAATGGTGGCTTCTGGAATAGATTAGAGATGTACTGTAGAGATCTGACCAAGAGATATTCAAATGTTTATATCATTAGTGGACCCTTAATGTTACCTGAAGAAGAAAAAGATGGCAAGAAATTTGTGAAATATCAGGTGTGTGTGTTATAATATTGTCGACAGTCAAACAGACATAACATAGGGGTAGCTAAGTATATATTTTGTATTTTTGCTTCACATTTTGTTCTGAGTTGAACATGTATGAAGCTGTGATCTGTCATTTCATGTTATGTAGTGGTAAGAATAATATGGATACTTTATAATGCATGTAGCTTTGAACTTGTCTATGTTTAGGTCAGGAAAACAACTAATAAGACAGGTTCCTTCGAATTTGTTATAACCAAGTTTAACTCAAAGTGATTTAACCTGTTAAAAATATTTTTAACTGGTCGAATCCCTTTGGTTTTACTGTGTACTTTTATGCATCAGCTGTGAAACGAAAATCTTATTACTTACATTATTGTGACTGTACTGCTCCTTTGTTTCTTGTACCTGTCCTGCTAGCTAAGTTTGTCGACCAATACACTCTCCACGGCAGATTTAAGTCAAATTTCGAGTTTGGACAGGTGTATTTCAATGATATTGACAGCAGTTATATTCATCACATATAGAGAAGTTGCCAGTTTCTTTGGGAATACAAACATGTACCAAGTTAATTGTGGTTGATAATTAAATCAGGAACTCCCCAAAGCTCAATACTAGTTTAAGTTTTAAATCAGGAATTCTGGAAAGCTCAATACAAGCTTAAGTTTTAAATCAGGAACTCTGGAAAGCTCAATACAAGCTTTAAGTTTTAAATCAGGAATTCTGGAAAGCTCAATACAAGCTTAAGTTTTAAATCAGGAATTCTGGAAAGCTTCATACAAGCTTAAGTTTTAAATCAGGAACTCTGGAAAGCTCAATACAAGCTTAAGTTTTAAACCAGAAACTCTGGAAAGCTCAATACAAGCTTAAGTTTTAAACCAGGAACTCTGAAAAGCTCCATTCAAGCTTAAGTTTTAAATCAGAAACTCTGAAAAGCTCAATATGAGCTTAAGTTTTCCATCTAGTAATAGTCTTGTTATCAGTATCTTTTTTTCTCAGGTTTGTGTTGTCTTGAACTGGAATATTTTTTAAATAAATGAAAAGTGACAAACTATGATTCATTTCTATGAATTTGTAGTTGAAGTTAAGAGATTTAGGTTTGGTGTTTATGATGTGCATAACTATTTAATTGAAAAATACTTTCAAATTGATGTATGTGTATACTTGTCCATAACAATAATTACTTGCCCAAGAAAACTGACTAAAATATTTGAATATTCCCCATATTCTCAAATCATACGGTTTTTGGTGAATCCATTTTGTTTAGATGTTAATTGCATGTATTTGCTCTTTCTATTGCTATTAAAATATTGTAAGTATGTTAGGTTTGCCTTCAAATTATGATTTACAATTCAAACAATTTGGTCCTGCATTTCTTGGAGATAGTATTTGGCGATATTTGTATGTTTGATTATTTTGAAACTCAGAAGTTACCTGTATCTGCTTTCAGGTGATTGGGGAGAATGATGTTGCTGTTCCAACACATTTATATAAAGTGATAATTGTTGAAGATAAACATGATAACATTAAGGCCATTAGTGCATTTGTTGTGCCTAATGAACCAATAGGGTACGATCATGAACTGACCGAATATGAAGTTGATCTTGGTCGACTACAGAAAGCTCTAGGTGTT
Organism: Spisula solida; assembly: GCA_947247005.1. Taxonomy (NCBI): domain Eukaryota; kingdom Metazoa; phylum Mollusca; class Bivalvia; order Venerida; family Mactridae; genus Spisula; species Spisula solida. The sequence goes on from OX365958.1 coordinate 16,507,319, forward strand.
AAACTTGTACCGCAGGTAATGAAAGCCGGGACGTCTGTGATGAGCTTGTGTAAAGAAGATGGCTGTAAGCTGATGAAGAGAACGGAATTTGAACTATATTTTATAGGTAGAAAACTACAAAGTGCTAATACTTTACATAGATTGGAGACTGTCTGGAAAGAACTGGAAGAAAAGAAATTGAAACCTACGAAAGACATTGACACATTATATCACCAAAGAAAAGATGAGTTAAGCCATAAAGAACAAGTTAAATCAACATGAATAATCCACTGTGTTTTAACTTTTCATTTTAGTCTGAATTTGTCTGTATTGTGTCCTGCATGTAGCAGGACAGAAGGCATGATAAAATTTTGTTAATTTCCAGTGTTGACATACCGGTACCACATGGTATTTGGCCTAATTTTTGACTAAGAACACAAGAAAAAATCGGTTATCACAAAGTTCAAAATAACCGTATTTTAACTTAATATTTTTCACCAAAGATTCAGTTTTGACACAAAACCGACTCAAGTGCCTGGATAGCAGTTGAGTTGGTTTCAGGCAAAACTGTGACAGTTTGCACAAATATATCGAGTGGAATTATTAACTAAATTGTTTACAGATTTTTCTCGTGTTCTTAGCCAAAATTTACGTCACATACCGCATGGTATGTCGGTATGTCAACACTGATTTATCAAGTTTATTCATTTTGAATAAATATTGAAACAATACCTGATAGTCTTCTAACTTTGAGTTAAACCTCAATTTAGGTGTTTGTATGATCAACCGAGGCGATATCTATATTTTTTAAGACCACAAACTGATACCCTGTTATTTACCTTTTCAAAACCAACAAAGGAGATGCATGTTTAGCTGGAAGAAATCAACCTGGTTCTCTTACCTTATGTTAGAATAATCTAACATTTGATTTCCTTTCTATATTTATCTTCAACCAGTGTTGTCATAAGACTTAAAGTGGACAGGAGAAAGAGTATTTACTAAGTGCACTAATCACTTCAAATCTAAATGAAATGAGAGAAATTCATTGATGTTCTCCATGAAGGAGCTTGTATTGTATTATTGCAACTGGTACTATAAACTTCGTGGAGCAGGTTTAGTTTGATTGGACTACCGATATTATACAACTGCAACTACCTAATGAATTGATATTGGATAAACATTTTAATTAAGAAATAATGAATATGTAGCTGTGCTTTGTTGCATAATAAAATAGGCACGTGTTTGGATGCGTAGTAATTAAATCACGAGTATGTAGTGCCTATATTTTATAACACAACAAAGCACAGCTTCCTATTTATTATTTTGATTCTAACATCGCAAATGCTCTGCCATTTATAGCACCACAAGACAGGTTGACGCCAAACTACTTTCTTTCCTAGGAACGTTACCTTCACCGTTACATCATTTGTCATAGTAAATGACGTCAAAAGTGACGTCATCAATCAGCTATGTTTTATCGCGGTATTAAAAAATGATAAGCTTAATATACGCAAAGAAGGCAAATCTCACTTGCTATGTTAGAACATTGTTTTACAAACTTGAATTTGTGTAGAATTATTTTATAATTACCTTTGCATATGCAATAGAAGTATCAATCAGGTTAAAGTACAATGATGTTCCTATAATGAGATTGTAGTAATATTAAAACACATAACATTATCTGAAAAGTGCAATATTTTCAAACTACAGCCAGACTAAAACCACCATGACAACAATAAACGAGACAGTTAATGGTACAACAATTTATTCATTTATAAGCAATCAGGATACAGTCAGGATACAGTCTCAGACACAATCAAGGAAATACCAAACCTTTAAATAAATGTACACATGTTATCAACATCTCAGAGATTCAATGATAACTCATATTTATTCCATTCAAAACCAGTTCCTTTAAGGTCAACTACATGTTCCTACAAAGCAGTAACAAATCACTAAAACTATTGAGTTAAAACATCACATTCATTGTCAGATAAAAGTGTCACTTTTTAACCATCATTTCTAAAATAGGGACCGACGTTGGCGCGTTGGTGAACAGACAGCCGATGTATGCATGTGTACCCCACAGATGATGTTGAATAACTTTACAGCAGCCGAGATCATCAATTTCAAAACCTAGTTTACGATATCTCTCATCAGTTTCGTATAATGAAGCATTTGTGTGTTGTTGACTGAGGTACTGAAAGTAAAACATGAATACATATAATCAGTATACAGTATAGCACAGAGAATTTGACAGGAATATATAAATTTCCGCGAGCAAATCATGCAATATCGGTTTTTTAGGTCCGTGTTGGTATTGCACCTTGAGCGTCTTCGTGATACTCTCCGCTTATGAAAACATACGGCCGGGTTTATAAATACAGTCTACTCTCGTTATATCGAACTCGCTTATATCGAATTTTCCGTTATGTCGAAGTTTTTTTCAAGTCCTGATTTTTCTCCTTCTTTGTCTATATGAAATTTCGAGACCTATCTAGAAATTATGGCTCGAATTCGACTCGAATTTTTCGTTATGTCGAATTATTTTTTGGTCCCGATTAACTAATTCGCACTTAAAATCTATTGTTCATCTCAAAGTCGGGTCGAAGTCTGATCGTATTTGACTTAGCATCGAATGTTTTTCTCACCCCACCAGTCTGAAATCTTCGATTTACCTGTAATTTTCGCACCTTCCATTATTGAACAAATATTTGTTTGCAACAATTTGCGCAAACGTGTCATAAAGATTCGAGTTACGTCCAAACATCAATAAACATGTCATTTCGAACAATTGTTTGTAAAAATAATAATTAAAGAACGCAAGATGTTAAAACATGTCAAAATGACTGAGTGCTTTAAACAACAACGTACACAAACGAAAATGAATAATATGCATTTTCTCGAGGAGGAATACATGTACATAAATATTAAAACAAGTAATTAAGAATTGCAAGCAATACAGAAGTCCCCTACCGGTTTTAAGCCATTTTCAATGTTTCTGTTGCCATAGCAACCACAATTTTTTTCAGAATCAAAATATTTTTAGACGTGCATAATCCCCTTATTGCCCCCTATCCATATACCAAGTTTCATAAACTTAGCTTGGAAACTGTATGAGTTATGTCAGGATCCAGATTTTTTGACGGACTGACTGACGGACGGCCGGAGGGCAAACCTATAGTCCCCTCCGGTCAAAAACCGGTAGGGGACTTACAAGCAATTATCACGAATGTGTCGTTCTTACGGCCGTAACAATATGGCGGCCTAAAATGACAGAAACAAGATAACTTGCAACTTTTATGGCGAAATTTTCTATATCGAATTTTCGTTATGTCGAAGTAATTTCCACGGTTCCGTAAAATTCGAGATAACGAGAGTTGACTGTATAGACAATATATCAGCTGTTAAATTATGCTAATTGAAGGTCGAGAGTCGTGTCAAATTCACTGTATTATATATCAACCATGGAACTTGAAGCCTGCCAAATGTTTGCACTGACTATTAAACAGTTTACAACCAGACTGGAGGATGTACAGCTCGTAAATATTCACGAAACTAGTGATATAGTAAGAAGTGGACTATAGCCAACACATTTCACTGAAGAAATTACTATTTTATGTTAACAGTAAATATGGTCTTATTTTAAAGGGAGGTAATTTGAAACATATCAATGTTTAAATCAATCGGCATTAATTAGCATCAATGCCGGCAGGGGTATATAACTAGCTTAAGTCAATCAAGGTCCATAATGAAATGTTGGATAGTATCACAGGGTTTTGACATTGTAAGGTGTTTATGATGGTAAACAAGTATGCCAAGTTGTAAAGCAATGCCTTGATGGACTTCACAAATATTAGAGTTTCAACAACTTACAGCATAAAATTAAAATAGTAGAGTAGCATGAAAGCAAGAGGGCGTGAGGCAAAAATAATAAGGGAGTATATTTATACTAGCTCTTACAGGTTTTCCACAAGATGGGTCTATGAAATCCGCCCAGTATCCTGCTTTCTGTAATGCTTCACAGATATCAGTCGCACCACGTATAAACTGCAATAATTATAGAATTAAACAATTAGCATTTGAAAAGTTAGGAATGTTTAGGGCTTATAATTTGAACTTAAATTGTCTAATTGTCATTGGAGAGAACTGGAAGAAAGGAAAACCTTCAAAAAGGTGAAAATAGGATGATTTTCATGAAGTAATTATTAATTTATCAGTAATTATTCAAGTTCTATAGTGAAATAGGTTATATACAACATAATAAGTTAACAATATTAATCGCTCATGACACAACTGACAGGAGAATCCTTGTTTCATAATAGGTGTATCACATGTAAATAATGATATAAACTTACCGAGTCAAGGAGTTGTTCTCTCTCTTCCTCTACTTCCATTGACCAACCTGTCATATCTTCCTGTGTTTTCTGGCTGATTGTGATAATTGTGAAGTGTCCTCTCATAATATCCATCCAGGGAAACAAGTCTGCAAAATCTGGTAATACAAAACATTTTGTTAGGTTAGGTGTGCGTACCTTTCATAATCTGGGGACAGTCTATTGCTCAACTAACAAACGAGGCAGGCACCAGTAAACAATATGATAATGAAAGACTTTGTAGTGTTTGGAATCACTTCAAACTAATTGACTGATGATTGACTTACAATCAACTAAACTGACAGATATTTATATATCAGCGTTATGTTGTCCCTAACCTTGGGTCTGAACAAACTTACTTAAGCCTGTGTAATCAGAGATTTAGTCAGTCTCAGTCTTCTATGTGTTGATGCTGAAGCGAATGTATCATGTGTTGACAATATTGAGTTACAAAGCGATGGTATCCTAGTCCAATAGTGAACTTATGGTGTTCTTAAATCAAATCAAGACGAATGATGTTTTATAAATAAATAGCTATGTAATTAATCATTTGATATCAATCACAAGATTCATTGGTCAGTTAATCAATATTAAGCCACAAGTGATGCGACATCAACTAAATTGATTAATCGGAATAACAGAGAAGTAAAGGTACTGGCTACACAATGTCTCGGCGCAGGGCTTAGTCGTTAAACTAGTTTATGCTATGTTGCACTCGTCAGTAACAAAGAATAACACTATTCTTTTGTGTTAGTACATATTGAGACATACAAATACAGTGCAACCTCTGTAGAGCAACACCCTTTGGGAGCTGCAAATATAGGCCATTGTACAGATATAAGAGGATAAGGCTCTCCCAAGGTTGAATTTATAGTAAAATTCTACTAAATATCAGCTTAATATAGAATATGAGGGAAATTTTGATGTTGTTGTTATAGAGAGGTTGTTGCTATACAGAGGGCCTCTCTAGAGAGGTTCACTGTTGTACTGTATAAGCAATCCCATTTACCTTTTCTCATAATTTGTGGACAATCATGAGCAACACATTCTAACATATCATCAGCAGTGGGCACAGCTTTGTTTGAGCCTTCTTCTCCACCCATCATGTCTTCTAGCTATAACATGTACAATCAACCAGTCAGTATACCAGCTATACTAACATGAGTTTTTACAACCAACCAACAAGTATACTTTTCCATCTATATTAACATTGGTCATTGGAAATAACTCAAACCTGTCCTATGTGACTAGTCAGGCCTCGATACAATGACACTGTTTGTTCCCAAGCAAAATGTTGGTGTAACGAATATGTCAGTATACTAAATTGATACAAACATTTGTCCCCATAAAGTGATGTCAGTATTATGAATATGTCAGTACATCAGGTGTCATTATATTGAGACTTGACTATGTATCAAATATGACTGTTTAAATTTAAAACGGGTTGCTTAACTACACAGACTGAATAAACATCACTCATTTTAATTGTTTTATATCTTTGAAAAGTTTGGACAACTGTTAAAGTTGTTTGTACCGCAGGATAAACTTTATAATAAAATCTGAAAAAAACCAGACTGCCTTGAATTCGTTATTATAGATACATTAACAAAAAATGTTTGTTTCAATGATTTTATTTATAACAAGACTGTACACTTGTAGGCACTTATAACTGTACACTTGTAGGCACTTATAACTGTAAAGTTTACAATGCCTCATAACTTTTTTGTTGTGAATATTTTTGAATGAAATTTGTGTATTTGGTTGTAAGTCGATACACAACGTAATCTAATATTTAAATCTTACAGTTCAGTGAATATTGTCTGTTGGACTGGGAAAATAACTATTAAACAAATTTCATGAGAAAATTGTAAAACAGGGGGAAATAGAATTACACATGGTCATTTTCTTTAAATTCATGACCATTAAACTCCAAAGAAAACACAAAAGAGGATGTGTGTCTAAATTGACTTTGTGATGTCAGGTTTATCAACACCGGCGTCTAAAGGTTGCACTAAGTTACTGTTTGAATATTTCTATTATTGGCCTTCCAATTTGTAAACTTATGTGTTATGCACTAATGAAACCCCTTACAGGTTTTTGAAATCATATTCCGCCTGTCCATCTATCCGTTCTTTGTTAAAATGTGTCAACCTCATTTCTCTGCATTGACAGGTTGGATTTCAATGTATATGAATACGAGCGGCATTATATGCTTTCATCAACTGTCAATGAAATTAAATGCCCAGGAGGACACATTCTTAGCTGATGCGTTTTAAGCCGGAGCAGTTTTCTTGAATTCACAATTTTACGCAATGTGGAATTACTTTCTAGCTTTTCCTCAATATTCTGGTTTTACTGTTTATGAAATATATCTATAATAACATAATAACACATCTTTTAAACATTTGTTGCAAATTTACAACAAAATATACCCACTAAATACTGAGATAGTGAAATTTGTATAAGTGCACACTGATAGGTGCCTCAAAGTGTAGTTAAATGTGTTCATTTGCTACTATAAGATTAAGATGTATACACTAACATTACAAATGGGAAGATACATGTATAAGAAGCTTGTATTGCTATTATAAAATAATTTCTAGATCATCATACATTTTGGTCTGCCGTTTGTTTAAAGAAAATAATATGACCAGGGCAACATTAAAACTTGAATTGGGGACGATATTGAAGAAAACTTCTGAACAGGCACCCATGAATATTTAAACTTATCTGTCACCCAATCAGATTTGTTATTTTAACTAGTTAAAGCATTATTGTGGGTCAATAATGAAAACATAAGAAGGTTAGTGCCATGTCAAACGTTTTCTACAATAATCTATCAGACTAGGACTATTCTGGTCAATACAATAAATAGTACATAGAGAAGTTAAATGATTGCTGTTAGCACTGAAAGTGGGGTGCTTATATGGGTTAGATTCATATATCAGATATATATTTGTGCAAAGTATACAGTTGTCTTACATATTCAGCTTCCTCCTTTACTTGGCCTAGAATATCAAGATATCTTTGTGATGGTAACTGGTCAAACATGGCTTCAGGTTCCACTCTGTGTGAGTTCACTACTGCAGGTTTAGCATTTTTTACAGCAGTGCCAAGTTTTCCAGGCATTGGAAATCGTTTATCTTGGGGACCAAATGGACCTAGCTTCTCATCAGGCCAAACTGTGAATGACTCTGTCAAAAAGACACCCAATGAAAGATATATCGGTATGCACTTGAAAATGTGTGTAAGATTAATAGTACTGGGCATGCACAGCAAGTTTTGAGAAGAAAATTATACACATATGATCTAACTGTCACAGTGTGTCTTCTATATCAGTACCGGTACGTTTATTAATGCTAAGATATTATGGAACATAAGTTTGTAATTTTTGCAAAAACTCTATGAAATGAAACAGAATGAAGGTGTTATCATCGTATTATTTATGTAATAATAAAAGTTATATCAAAAGTCATAAACTGCACCATATCTAAACTGATAGAAGGGTGTGGTGTTAATGATCTATTATAATACATATCTTGTTTATCCAGTTTCAAGTTACATGACATTTTGCTATAACCTTTTTTTCTGGTATCAGCAACCAGTATTAACTGAGCATTTACCCATCAACTGATAACTTCTCCACATGTGGAGGACATGGCAAACCAATACTCCACAGAAGAACATAACTGCTCCACAAGAGAACTAAAGCTCTACCAACCGACTAACAGGATAGCGGCCGATAGCCTATAGTCCAACATATATTATTTATAATAAAGCTTCCAACAAACCTGAATCACTTTCACCAACAATTTTAAATCCATCAGTCTTTGTGTCATCAGAGGACCATGAAAATGATCTGAAATGATTGACAGCTGCCCTGAAGTTTGGCAGATACACAACTCTCCTAGTTAACAGCTGAAAATGTAAGTAGGAACAGATCAATGTTGGCTTTGATTACTATGCACAATACTAATAATATTGAGAGGTTTAGTGCAATTTGAATCAACGTAAATTGTAATACACATGTACATATCCTTCGAAAGTTTAAAAAATCTTCAACAAAATTTATTTGGCATCTAGTAAGATTCGTGTGATTGAGTTTCCAACAATTCTGTTGAAATTTGATTATCATGAAATAAAACAATTGATTTTTTAATATTTTATTTTAAGGTGGATGAATCTATATTTGTTTCTAATGAGGCACAAAGGTTGCAAAAAGTCCTAGAGTAAAACAATACATACCCTTGATGCCATTGCTGGCAGTCTTGCAGATAACCACTTCCCTAGTACTAAGTCACTACAGGAAAACTGTAACTGAAAACAAATAGTAATTATAACTTCTTTATTTCAGATTAATGGCGTTAGAGAAGTGGTAAATTTGGACAGTTGATAATGATACAAGCAATCTGGGTGCGATACCTAACACTTTTCAAATAGACACCATGGTTTTTAATATTTCTGGTACATGGAGCACCTATAGATACATGCAAGATTTTCTCTGGGTTTCTGCATGGAAAATACAATACAACAATTGAAAAGCTTATCCAGTGCTATCACTATCTGTATTGGATGGATAAATTGACAGGATTGAGAATGTAGCAAGGAACAAACTCATTGGTGCTTAGCTCCGAGTCATTACTTAACAAGCAACAACCGACTGGAAAGAGTATTACCGAATTTCGCTACTTTCAGAACTACAACAACAACAATCCAGCAGAAAACATGTACATATGATATGATATTTAAAGTACCGGAAATAGTCGCAATCAAGGGAGGGAACACAACAATTACCCTACCCACTACCCCAAAATACCAGAACTGCTTGACAAGCCAGGAGCCTGAACAGCTGAGCTGAAATGACCATCAGCCTCATGCAGGTGTTGTCAGAAAGTTGACCAGTCGAGATTCAAACCTGGGACCTCTCGATCTGTGGTTAAGATTATTACCAATACGACCACCGAGCTATATCCGAGAAAAGGATTTTAATATCAGTAAGTATGTGACATCAGATGTAAAATGTTCATCCGAATAATTGTGTCCGAAACAGCACATCTTTGTTACCTGTTTCAATAAGGTCATGGAAAATACACAAACATCAATCCTGACACTATAGTAGTGAATTTGCATAAACGAAACAGCAGATGTAATATACTCACCTTTACAAAAATGATATGGACTATTAATAACAGGGAACGACGGATATTTCCCTAAAAACAGTGATTGGCCTGATGGCCTTGACCTTCTACTTTCTTTGACCTTTTTCAGAGTTGTCGTTCTTGTCTCGTGGAGTGATGCACAATAAAAAAAAGATAGGCCTACTGTGGATAACATGAAACTAGAAAATAGTTTCTAGAATAGATCAGCTTTCGAACAAATGTAAACATTGTGAAATATAATAGTATTTATAAATTATTCTGTGGGTTTTTCGCTACGAGAAGTTTCTCCGTTCTGTCCGTACAGTCCGAGTTTTTACACCAATCGAGATTTGTCATACAGACGCTTGACTAACTGTCAACAAAGTAAACAGAAAATTAATGTTTTTATCACGTTTAATATTGCCTGTTTTTAAGAGTATTCCGTATATTTTGTCAATGAAAATGGCTCAGAATGTTTGTCCACAGTCTTATTCCACAAACTACAAACGATTGATGAATGTCATTGGGTGTGAAGGAAGGCAGAATGATATTATTGTATGTGGACCAGAGGATGGTAAACAGAGTACTCGGCATATCATTTACTTTGGAGGAGACGTGCAGGTAGGCATCTTACGGATACGTTCACTCAGTCGCCCAGTTTGCACAGTCGGTAGAGTACTGTACACTAGTGTTCAGGGGGGCGTGTCAATATGGTGGTCATGCCCAGTTCAGCGGGTGGGAATCCCTGTGGGATGCTGCGATGCTAACTTGGTTCTGATGACATCAATATATATATTGTCTGCTAGTGAACTTGATGTCAGCCAATTTTTGTCTCACTTTCATAATTTTAAATGAAGTCTTTTACATTATCATGGTGTATTGATGTCATAGCGTAAACAAATTGACATCACTTATAACTGTGATGTTTTGTGTACTTTCATGATCATAACATATAACTTTTCTCAATGGATCCACAAGCCAACACGTCTCATACATATTATTCTCTAAATGTGTAATAGCTTAGTTATTCAAAGGATTACAGTCGTTTCGTACACTAGTAGTTTCGTACACTGTAAATTTCAGTTGTTTCGTACACTCTCGATCGGTCGTTTCGTATACTGTTGAAAATCGTCGGTTGTTTCGTACACTCTATTGTATTTGTATATATAAGTGGTCTATTATTGTAATTATATATGTTTGGTACGATAATAAGATATGTTGTTCGCGAGTCTTAATTAATTGAATATATAAAATTCATAGAAATTGATTGAACAAATTAAACAAGGGTTAGTTTGTTAATAAATATAACTATAGATAAATCTAAAAGTACAGAAAATTTACATTCAGCATTCCTCCTGATCCTTATTTACTAGTCTACATACATTTTTATATGCTTCTAGCTCATGAACTGACATACATACGATTATAAGCATTTGGGACTTTATACAAATGCTATACTTAATAGCCACAATGAATACGTTGTATGACTCGCAGCTGTCGCTAATTTACAAAAAATATAACATCTTAGTTGCTAAAATATAACATCTTATTTGCTAAAATATAACATCTTATTTGCTAAAATATAACATCTATGTTAAAATCGTGGAGTTTTACATGTACATGCAGTATATGACTCCATAGTTACAATACAGTTTTTATTAAAAATATTTTTTATAGCTATTTTATAATTCTATATGGCCATTCTTTTGATTTATTTTGGAAGTTAGATTAAAGTTTGTCATTTAAATGCTCAAAATCATCCTTAATTATAGATAATACCTATAAAAGCATGAAATAAATTAAATACATCGTGACAATACGTGCGAATAACAACTATATACACACAATTACATGCATAATAGATCAAATATATATTAATAGACCAATTAACACCATATATACAATAGGAGTGTACGAAACAACCGACGATTTTCCACAGTATACGAAACGACCGATCGACAGTGTACGAAACAACTGAAATTTACAGTATACGAAACGTACAGTGTACGAAACAACTGGCTCCCTATTCAAAGCATGTATAATACCTGTGTTTTTCAAATTGTGGATTTTAGATAATTGAGTCACTTCTACATACATAATTTTTGTTTTGAACCAGCTGCATTTTATATGGTGGGATACGTTTGACCAACAGGATTGAAGCTAAAGAAAGCCATAACTTGATAAGGGAAAAAACTTGTTGACATGAATCAGGGGTGTGGAATTCCTATGTCCGACTTGCCCGACTTTTTGTCTGTGGGCTAGTAGATTTTTCCATCCAGCTTGCCCTTGGCCAAGTTAAAAATTATCATGAGAAAAACAATATTAAGTGCCTTATTTTACCTTTACAATGATGCATCCCTAAATTACTTACCGTACCAAAAATAACAAACTTAGAATTAAATCTAGTACTCTAATCCTTTACATGATAAATAATTGAATGAAACTGAAATTTTGTTGCTTTTTTGTGTTTTCCATTTAGTTTTTGGGCAAGTGGATTTTTCAGTCCAATTTGCCAATGGGCAAGTGAAAAATTTGGGAATTTCCACACCCCTGAACATGAAGATGGATTTAAACAGGTGTTGCTTTTAGGGAGATTGTCATTTGTCATAAGTCAGATTGAGTGTTGAGTTGGACCTGGCGGAGATCATAAATAAGCCGAGTTGAATATGTCTACATAGGTGCTAAGTTAATCACCTTTATCACATAGAGTTGTTAGAACATCCATTTATTGTGCAGGAGGCTGAGTGTTGGCATCCTGGCCCCCTTCCCCGGGTAGTGTTATGGTGCTGTGTCACTTTTGTTTATTCCACTTGATAGTCAAAGGATATCAGAGTGTGGCAGACAATTCTTAATAACAGTAAAACTGGACCTCAAAGTCAAGAAAAGCATTTTCAAGTCCATTTTCATTATGTTATGCTCTATTCATTCTCAATATATCAAGACCAACTGAATAAACTGACTTACTAGTTTTCAACGATCCAAAGAGTAGTCCCATTATTTAGGAATTTAAATTACAGTGCAACCTCTCTGGTAGGTCTCCATAGTGCAATAACCTCTTTAACCCAACATATTAATATTTTGGTCCTGAAGTAACCATTTACTATAATTTTTACCTTTACAGAGCAACAACATCTGCACAACAACCAAACTTTGTGTTTCTCATTAAGGATGTTGCTATACAGAGCCTGAGGTTGTATTGTATTTTGTGTTGTGTAATGGTATGAATATATTCACTCATTGTTCAGTTTATGTACACATTTCTGTTTTGCAGGACTATAGAGAAAACATGGAGAGTCACTACACAAATAAGAATTATGTAGAATGGAATTTAGAGAGTACTGCTCAATTACTTCAATCTAAGTTTCAAGATTCAACTGTTATTGTTGTCAAACCATCTAAAATGCTGTTAAAAACATTTAGCATGTATGAGAACTTTCTAAGTTTTGATGAGGATGGCTTACCTGAGTTTGACAGTGACTCCGGTGCTTTGTTACACCTGTCTAGGTTATATAATACTGTAGTTAACAAACTTTCTAATGATAACAGTACATCTGGAATGGAAAACCATGATGCAGATGTTGAAGTGAAGGTTCTTGGTTTCAGCAAAGGTTGCGTTGTGTTAACACAGTTGATGTTTGAGCTTAAACTTTACAAAATGAATCCAATAGTTCAAGAATTCTTAAGGAAAGTATCAGCAGTTTATTGGCTGGATGGAGGACATAATGGCCGTAAGAATGCCTACATTACAAATGATGCGGTACTTCAAGAAATAAAGGACTTGGGCAAGGAGTTATATGTTCTTGTGACACCTTATCAGATCCAGTGTACAAATAGGAAGTGGATCGGGCGAGAAGAGAGACAGTTTGTTTACAAACTAGAAGCATTAAATGCTAAAATAAAAGAATATAGATATTTCATGGATGTTTCCCCTTCCATTGAGAATCATTTTCAAGTTCTTACTAAAGTTAAATAAAGAACAAATTAGAATTATATTACAATAAGTGTATGGCTTTATCTTGTGCTATGATTGGCAATTTGTCATGTGATTAAGATAATATAGTATTAATTAAACTACGATAACTCTGATACTTGCAGGCGCGTAGCTACCTATACGCGAGTACGCGGCTGAATCCACATGATTCTGACAAAAATATTTTTGAGTTAGACCATAATTCACTTAAACGCTACTTTGATGTGTCTGTATTCCAAATTTTTACAGAATTTGCATTGTGATATTCTCATACATTGAGTCGTTTATTTACGCAAGAATGTTTGTGTTACTTTATTAATAAGCCGTAATGGTGTCCGTAGTGTTGCAGTAGTCTTTGATGTTAACAAACTCGTCCTAGTACAACTGCGTACAGGATTTCGTTTGGTTAAATATAGCAGAGTCAAATACTAGGGAATCTCAAGTTATTAAGTTAATTGAGAGCCATAAAAAGTCGGGTTAATTATAACTAAGACGTGTGACCAGGGCTATGGTGGAGCCAGTAACATGTCAGGTTGTTATTGCCGTGTACAAGCTAGGATATAGCAACTGGTTTCACAAGCCATGTTAACTGCAAAGTCCATAACTTAAAGCATTACATCGTGTACGCCTGCAAACAAGTACTTCTTCGTCTATTCAACAGTTTAAAACATTATATCTACGCTGGGTGAAGCCGTTTTATTTTGAAACACCCCATGTTTCTGCTACTTAAATATCTAATGACTGGCTAGTCATAATCATTACTTCAATACACATGTACATGTATAGTCATATATATATATGTCTGCAGAATGGCATGCAGTGTGTTTTATGTTTCAATTCCGTATCATGCTTTTATAAATGTCATTGTTTTAATTTACATGTTGTTATGTGATATGCTGGCTCTTATGATGTCCCTATAACTAATTAAGCTTTATAGTGATTAATTATAAATTTAATTGATTAGCATTTTGATTTATACCTTCCTTTTATTGTAGATTCCATACATATCGGTTTCGCACATCCTTTCACTGAAACTCTTTTATGAAATTCCCCAATTATATATAAAATTATGATATTGTGGACGTCATATGGGCCAAATTGCCATTATGCTTTTTCATTTTATGTACTAGTGTTCTTGTTCAACTGTTTATTGTTGAGGATCTCATGGAAGATTGCCATTTAATTTAATTGTCAAATGAGTTTCCTCGTAAAATAAAGTCTTTATTATTATTATTATTATTACTCGTTAGACAAGTACTCAACACAATACAGCAAATCGGTAATCTGCAAAACGTCTTTATAGAAGAGTAAACTACGAAACTACGCTGTTGCTATAGAAGAGATGATGAACCGATCCCGCCAGCAAAAGTATATGTGATGAACCAGTCGTTCGAACTCGATCTACACTTTTAAAGCGGCATACACCACTATATAGAGCCTACCATTGAAGCGCTGTCTAGGGCGAGAAGGCGATTCCACCTACAGTTGTAACATCCTGAGGTTCAACGTTATCGTCTCTGTTGCTGTTGAGTTGAGTTTGTTCTTCAGGATGCTACCGAAAAAACTTTCACAGAAGCAAAACATCGCTTAGTTGAAGCAAATACGGAGCGCTAGGTTCTTAAAGCATCGATTCCAGTGTGTGAGGGTAGAGTTGTACGGCAAATATGTGGCCATGGATTCTAATGTATGGATCTTTCTAAGCCGAAAGCAGCTCGCCACCAAAGACACCGTGGCAACGTTCCCATGCACCGACCCATCTCGGAAAACTAGAAAAGGGCACTAATCATTTGTTGTGCTAATCACCAACAGGGGCCGCAGAGCCTGAGCTGAGAGGTAGTTTCAGTATTATAAAAAGGGTAAAAATTATATGCGATATATTATAACCACTGAAGGTCTGACAAGACTGGCAATTTTGCTTACTAGTTGCTACAGACATATGGACATTGGTTGACAATGCTATCATACCGCAGAAATTTGCTGGACTGAAGAGGGACAGGCAACTAGACTTTCTATCAGCATATCTGAAAATTATGTGAGCATAATAAAATGGGACTCGTAGATCTACATTTGTTTAGTTTATATTTTAGCTTTATTTCAGAGAAATATTCTGCCAATTTTGGCATTTATTTACAAATTAATGATCCTAAAATTGAAGTTTTTAGAACAAAATAAAGCACTGCGAAAACGCCCCAAATACACCAGATTACACAATTGTTTTCAAAATTTTCCGGGGGAGCATGCCCCCGCACCCCCTACCAAAATACTGAATCCACATGGATAGAGGGCTAGCTACGCGCCTGACTTGTGCTGTATGCATGTTGTTCTTGGTTGTGATATCCCTGCATGGTGTAGGTGTTTGTCTATTCTGCTTAACAATTCTGCTTCCGAATTAATTCAGCATTGATGTATTTTTATGTTGTGCTATATGAAATCATAAGGAATTGGTAGAATTTAGATTCTTGAAGGCCATAGGTAGTAAAAAGTGAAGTTTGTTCTTTGTTTTTTCTTTAGTGAGCATTGGCTAAAGACTCATAAATGGTGCATATATAATTACTTTCTTTTTTGTTGAGTATATTTAATACTGATGTATTTAATAATAAATATGTGTACTTATTTGTTGCCTTTTTCCACATACATTGCTCATGTTAAGTTATTTGACAATACTTACCTGAAACTGTGTCTCATTTCAAGGTAGTGAAGGCAACTAACTTGGGAGTGAAAGGTCAAAGATTGAAGCCCGAGAAGGTTTTGGTTCTGATACAGACAGTTGATAAGGCCAGAGTTCTTTTATTATTCGTTACTCGGACCCTCCTGTCCAATTCTTCGGCATTTTCAAAAAAAAAAAAAATTGAAAAACTGGAAAAAAACAAAATTGCATATGATGTTTTGATGATAAATGGACCAGCCTTGTATTAATATTTCATTAATTTGTTAATAATAAGTTTTATTATATTAGTGTTTTACTACAGTGTCCTAGTCTTAAGATAAATTGGCTGTTTTCTTGAAAACTAACACTGTTGTTGAGTGTTGATTGCTTTCAATCGGACCGTCATTGACTATTCTACCACCAGCAGCTCGTGGAAGCTAAATTTTGGGAGTTTTTATTTAATTTTTTTCCCTCCTGTGGACTTTTTTCTGAAAAATGTCTGAGTAACTAAAAATTAAAAAACTCTGGCCTAATGGTAGTCTTGTACCTACCAGTCTAGTGCTTATTGTACCCCCAGATACCAAGTATATGGGGGGCTATATTGGAGTCATGCTTGAGATTGGTTGGTCCTTGAAAAATTTGCCGCGCTGTATCTCTGTTATCAATGGTCTTATTTCAAGGAAACTTTGCATGAATAATCAGTACCAAGTCTAGTTGTGCATATCATCGGTCGGATCCAATTTTTTTTGAAGTTATGGCCCTTTGTTCTTATAAACTTTATCCTTGCTGTTTGTCTGTTACCAATGGTTGGATTTCAACACAAGTTTCCATGAATGATCAGTACCAATTCTAGTTGTGAATTTGTTCAGCACACATTGATCGGATCAACTTTAAGGGAGTTATGGCCCTTTGTTTTTTATACTTGCAAATTTTGTCTGCACTATTTCTCTGTAACCAATGGTAAAGATTTCAATGTAACTTTGCATGACTGATCAGTACCAAATCTAGTTGTGCATATCGTCAGCACAAATTTGTCAGATAAATTTTAAGGGAGTTACAGCCCTTTGTTTTTTTACACTTATAAATTTTGTCCGCATATTTCAACAAAATTTTGCACAACCGATCAGGACCAATTTTAAGGGAGTTATGACCCCGTGTATTTTTTTACACTTACAAGTTTGGTCTGCACTTTTTCTCTGTTGGTTTCATTGGTTGGATTTCAATGAAAGTTTGCATGAATAATCAGTACCAAGTCTTAGTTGTGCATATTGCCAGAGCACATTTAAGTGACTGTGTCAAGCAGTATCTGGGGGTATTCATCACATTCAGTGACATTTCTTGTTATGTTATATTCCTGAGCAGCAGGTCATTCATTCTGAAAGTCCTCAGACTCATGTGAAGAAATACGCTGGTGAACTAGAATGCAGGTCATCATATTGCCTCACAATACAATACAAATTCTCAATTTGTTCGATACTCAGGAAGATACTCAAGACAACACTTGCACGTTGGTGAAATTGTTTTTTATTGTATTTTTATAAAGAATTGAAATTCACAAAATAATTTAATCAACAAATTCAACAATGCCTTTATAGACATCCGTAAGGTCACATAATGGGCTGTAGTGGGGTACAATAATATGTGTTAAATAACATAACAATGGTCACAATATGCAATCAATGGACATTTCATGATGAAAATTTAAAACTGAATACATCAATGAGTCATTACATTGATTGATCAAGTATAAAGATTACTGTTCAACTAGTACATGTGATAACCTCTATTTAGCAACCACCTGAATCAAACAACAATATGTCTTAAAAGAATCAATTTCAAATGGAATATTCATGTAGTAAAAACACCTGCTTTAAAAGCTATTTCAATACACTCTTAATTGACTGGTTTAAACAGGTTTGACTGTATATCCAAATTATATAAGTCACTAATCCACTAATAAGATCTGATAACTCAACATTATCGTGTAAATATAGACTGGAATGTCGGCAGAGTTCAAATATATGAGACAATTATTGTAAAAACATGGGAATGTGTGTAAAATATACATAAACTTGTATGTAAAAATCAAGCATATAAAACCATGCAATGGACGGAATGGTCAGATATCTTTGATCAATATCTCAAAGCTCAGTACTATACTAGTATAACTCATTGTTCATCAATATGTAGTTACGCTAGATTGGTGCTAAACCTTCATATATAGTATTTAAACATCACATGACACAATTATATAAATATGTACAATAAATATAGCACAACTAGCAATTAATGTCATCTATTAATGACAACAAACATGTTAGTTCCAAGAAAACCAGGGTTTTTTTACTTGTACTGTAAAATCACTAATTTTCGTGGGTATCAAATTTTGCAGAAATTGGTAGAAGGGTAATTTGGGAGCTTTTTAAATATGTGGATTTAAAATATTTAAAGAAAAATCCCTTGTAACGTATTTTTTAGGTCAACTATTTAAGGGGATTTAATTTCTGCGATCTGATTCATCAAAAAATGCAATATGAAGAAGGAAGCATTAATTGTGAATTTAAAGGGTAGGATGTTTTAATTCATTAGAAATGCATTATAGTTTTTTATGTTTCAAGTTGTTCATTGATCAACATACATTGTATGATAAGTTAAACATTTGTATCACAGACCTTTAATGGTCTTCAGTCATCAATAAAAGTATACTATAGTACATTACATACTGGCTGATAAAATAAAATTCAATAATAAATAAAAAATAAATAAATGAGATAATAAAGTCTTTGGACGGCTTTCTAAAATACATTGGAAATAAACTTAATAGTGACTCATATTTCATGTAATAAAAAGTGTGATAAGATGGCAGGGTTTGTATACACATATACAGAAAACCTTTCATAAAGAGGCACTTAATCAAATATGCTCTTTTGTATAGATTTTGTCTCTGGGGGATTCTTTCATTGTTTTGATATCCTTGCATTCCCTTGTGGCTAGAAAAGTTATGGTGACATTATGGAAATTCCAATTTTTTTAATTACCATAAACTGTAAACATCAAAAATAGATTTGCAGATGTGAGGTCACCAGCAACACTATCAATATCAAGCCAATCAAAATCTACCTAATAAAAAACATTTGTAATACATTTCTTCAAAACTTGCTCAAAATCAAGACTTCAATGTAATGTTGCACGAAGTAGAGCTAACAAATCAATGAGAAGATCTGGGTTTGAAATAATCCTGATTGAGCTAAATACAATGTACTTGCGCTGTTTACTAACAATATATCTGTCAAAGTATTTCTCAAAATCCAATGTGATAACATAACAAACAGATATTACAATTAGAATACCAGGTGAAGCTGTCAGATTTAAGTATGATCCTTTCATTCAGAATATTAATACCATTTCAGTAACAGTCAGTTTCTTTCTCTTACTTCCATTAATGCGCAGGACCCACTGAAGCATCATCGAAAAATTGTCTGACTTTTGCAGACAAAGAGTAGAGACAGTTTGCCGTTGGATACTCGGCAGAACATGTACATTAAACAAGAGCTTTCAATGACATATGTCCGCTTGTAGTAACCTTTGACCTAGGGACTTCAACATCATGATAGTTTTCAGTGGAAATAACCAACCTTCCGAGGAAGTTTGAGGATAGTAAGTCCAACCATTCTGAAACTTAATTTGAATTGAAGGTGACTGTGACCTTCAACTTATGTTTTTAAAATCAGTAGAGGTCATTTACAGATCACACACAACATACCAATTAAGAGTAAGGTTTCTACTCTTAGCCCACTGTGTTCTTTAGTTATAGGCCAGAAACAATTTGGTCTACCAACAGACTGACATACACAATGTTCCTGTATAAAGCAATATACACTTACTTTTTCCAAGGGAGGGTGGGACGTAAAAATATAATTCTTTCACCCCAAAGATTGTGGGGTAAATAATGCAGCACAAAAGAAATAAAAAATTCCTTAATTACAGTTAACGCACTTCATTTGAACATAATCAACCAATAAGTTTACAATGTATATATACAAATCTTATAAATTATCTATCAATTATCAACAATAAATTACATCATGCATAACATGATTATTATATCTATCATTTAACATAATCATTAAATAAATAAATAATATATATTTGATTAAATCACAAGATTCGACTAACTAACTCTAAAATTTTCTATAATTAAATAACTACAATCATTCAATAACTAATAATTTATCTTTTAAAGATATAAAACAATGAAGTAAAAATACTTCCGTCAATAAATTAACAACATACAGAAGAACTTCAATGCCTCAAACAATTTGCCTAAAACGCCCTAAAAACATCAAGATGTTCTTCAGTCCCAGCAAAATAATGACATACTTGTATAGAGCAGATGCCACATACAGGTAGATGACTCAAACTTTTTTGCCGGTCCAAAGGCAGTTTGAGGCATGAAAGTTCTACCATAATTAACATTCATAAACAAGATTCATAAAGTAATCTTTTTTGTTTAAAACTTGACATTTTCTATCTGTATTAACAAATTTTACTTATTTGAAGAGGCACCATACTAATGGCCATAAATAGGATACATGTAACTTTTTCTGATTGAAGGTTTCTCTCCCTAAAAATGGCATCTGTTCAAGTAAAATCACACTTCAATCCAATGAAAATCATTCCCAAATGGTTCTAATCAGATAGGTACACTCTGATTTATATAAATTGGCATTTCCCCCAAATTTAAGTTGAAAAAAAAGAATGAAGGTAAAACAAAAGCTACAGTAGAACTTCAATGCCTAAAACAGTTTTTCCTCAAACACCCTAGAAACAGCAAAACAGGTTCTTCAGTCCCAACAACATGATAATGTACTACAGTCTCGATACAACGACGCTGTTTGTTTCCAAGAAAAATGTTTATGTAACGAATATGTCAGTATACTAAATTGATACAAAGAGCATTTTAATACTTTTGTCCCCAAAATATGATGTCAGTATAATGAATTTGTCAGTATATCGGGTGTCGTTATATCGAGACCTGACTGTAGTATACAATATATGCCTCAAACAGCTACTCAAACCATTCTGAAAGGCAGTTCTAAGCATTAAAGTTCTGCAGTATAATGCCTACAACATTCACCAACTATACGTGTATAGCATTTTCACTTATATTGCTTAAACTCCAGGTCAGATACTATTGATAATAGACTTTATAGTAATCAACAATAACAAATAGAAAGCACTTTCTAATAAATTATAATACAAATATGATGGTAATACGTCTAGGAGTAATGTAAGTATTGTTTATATATCTGTTCCGCAGTTATAACCGGTATAATATCCATGGAATGTTTCAAAATTCATTGTATAACTTTTAGATAAACTTATCAACAATGAAACCTTCATCAATGATCACCTTAGTTGGGCAACCACCTGTCTTTAGCAATCAATATTTAATCTAAATTGGTCATTTTAATATTAAATACAACTGAATTAGAGAGCCACCTTCTTTGAGAAGCAACATTTGAAATATATCCCTTGTAAGGATGTTTCGCACAGATTAGGCCACAAATATTTATCACAGTCATATACAACTAAGAAAATGGCATAAAACCCAATGAGGAAGTATGATATAAAGCATTTATAGATGTACATGGAATAAACCAGGTGTCAAATCAAACATGAAATGAAGACCAGTAAATGTTTAAATGTCTATTAAAACCACAATCTGCATGTAAACGGAACTTGTATAAATTAAATCAGTACCATCCTTACCAATCTGTTAACGATCATAATTGTTATCCTATACTAAAGTTTATAGTTTCATTTATACGTAAAAATTAAATACCAATACAGATGTCTCTAAGAAGGTTACCATAGATTGTATTTTTTTGGAAAATAAAAGAAGAGTAAAACAATGCTACATCAAATGTGATGATGTCAACAATCTATTGCGGACTGAATCTGGCACGAGTGTTCCGTGTGGCGGAGTCCTCTCCCTACCTTGAGGGGCCACACTGTAATAACCACATTCTACTAACACAGTTTCAATCATTGACTGTAACTGCTCGTATGTAATACTGTCTTCATGGTCAAGATTTGTAACAGATAGGTCTATGTTTAATGTCCTTGGGGTTTCAGCTTTCAATGTGGAACTCATTGAGGAGTCAGAGTCCGAACCAGCGGAACTCACACGTTTTTCTGTCCCATTTCTACGTTCAGTAGATTGATTCCGTCGGCTCAACGAACCAGTCCGTCTTGAACCGGACATCTTGCTTTTGGTATCCAACGATGTTACCCGACCACCATCAGCAGAACTCAAACTTGACGATGAACCTCGACGACTGTCACAACCAGGACTTAAATCTGAGCCAGCAGAATTGATACGTTCACCAACAGGTCCAAAGTTTAAATCAATCAGCTCCCGTGATCCTGTGTTTAACTGAAATGGTTACAACATTTATTAACTCACTCTGTTTATCATTATGGCTTAAGCAAAATAAATAAGAACAGTTACTTTAAAAGTCTAGGTACGACAATTCCCCATTTAATGGCATCATTCTAACAGAGAGCAGTAATTCATATTAACAATAAATAAAGTATCTATTACATAGATATTGCAGTATCTCCTTAGTTTCAAGCTGCTTCATACCAGTAATCACCAGTAATAACTTGAGTCATGCCAGGAAACAAAGGTCAATCTATGTTTTTATAAAACAATCCTACAATTATCAACTAACCTTGACTGAAAGTTGTGAACAACTTATGCACCAAGCAATTTGAAAATATTTCCTAGCAAAGCAGAAAACATGCACATTTGTACTACGGAGTGAACAGGATATATAGATCAACCAATAAAAGTTCTCCGAAAGATAACATGCAAGTATTAATGTATTACCTTGTGTAGTTCTCCTTTCAAATTGAATGATGAGCTCTGCGGACCAAACATGGCTCTCTTAAAGCGCTCTATAATTCTTCTCTTGGGGTTTGGGTTGAGTGTGGGTGGAAGTTGAGAGATATAGATTATCTTGTGAAGTGTGTGTAACATCTGGGTGATAGGATCACTGATCTGTCGTACACGACGATTAGATATCGTCAACGTCGCAGTATTAGCGCTCTCTGAAAAAAAGGTAATAAAATTTAACAATGGTTATAGATTACAACTACAGCCAGACATTTTATATTTCAATGTGTCAGGCTTCGAATTTTTAACTCAATTAATTCACAGTTGGTATGGTAATGAATTAGTAATAAACTGAATAGTCATAAACCAACGAATCTCATAAAATAATAATAAAAATTGTCGGAAGTTTAGTTGGTAGATTTTCTGAATTTAATCTTCTTGTTTCAAGAATCCTTTCTGTATGTGTTTAAATATTCAAAGACATATTTTTTCTTCAAAAACAGCTTCATAGTATGTCCATACATAACAAGAAAGTAGTGGAAAGTTCACAAAAATAGGTTTTCAAGCATAACCATTGAAACTTGTTTACAGCACGAACCACCTCATATGTGCACAACTTCACATATTGAAAAATATTCCCAATCATAGCTGAAGTACTTTACGAGAAATATGCAGCAGAATAAAATTTTAATGTCCACCCAAATGCCCACCAAATTCTGATATCTATCAACCATTCCTTCCCATTTGAAAACTTGGTCAACAAAATTATAACTATGGTAACCAACCGAAGTTTAACAGACTATGTAGACAAGAAATACAGGTGGCTTCTGAACTAGTCTCAAGGCCTTGCCTTTACAAAAAAATTGAAGAAAAGTATACACAAACAAGATTTGCGAGAATACCTGACCAATAAACACTTCACTTAAACACACAATGGTACAAAACTGCCACTACCGTGATAAAACAAATTCTTTTACCATGGTAACATAACATACAAATATTTTTGTTACTATGGCAACAGAACAGCACACAAATTGCAAGTGCAAAACTACAAAGCAAGCCGTAGCCACAACACACTTACTGGGCCTCTTACTTGAACTTTTGCTTTTCTTTGTTTGTCCGTTACTTGGGGTGCTGTTTGAACGGAAATATTTCTTGCCGATTTCTCCATTGGTTAGTGGTGAGTGACCTTGAATAGGGCTTGGGTCACCTGATCCAAAACCAGAATCACGACTGATCTTTGCTGAAGTGATAGAAAGAATACACTAAATCGGAATTTAGATACATGTTTATACATACACATTGTTTTAATTAACAGTGATAACTTAAGCATAGAAAAGGTTGTCAAACCTGTAGAAGTGGTCAATTGTAAACATCCTAGAAAGACCTTCTGTATACTGAACAAACATGTGGATAAATTAATCATGGAAATAACCATATACCTCGAGCAACAACCTTTTTTTAGCAACATCATCGTTTTATTCCAGAAGTAACAATTTACTCTAAATTTTGAGATTTTTCCATATCTCCAACCAAAACTGTATGTTTCTCAAAGGGTGTTGCTCTAGAGTGGTTGAATGGTAGACTAATAACCAGCAAAGGAACTATACCAGTATCGTCTTTATGTAATCTGCAACCTCCTGCATAACAGTACTACTTATTTAGTATTTAGGGTGGACACTGAAACCTCTACACAACTGGGACTAGATGAACTTGTAACAGTACTTACAACTATTTGGTATATCCACAGAAAGTTGCTGTGAATAATGGTCCTTGTTTCTAGGTGTAGGTACAGGGGGTAGTTGTGACATGGTCTTGTTTCGTCTCAATGAGCCATGTCCACCACTACGTGTACTACCGGCACTACTTTCTCTACTGTGACTATCATACTCACTGCTCATGTATGCATCATCATCATCTGAAGACCAGCCACCTGAATGATACAAATTATGTATTTTTCATAAAGACATTTATTTTGCATCGATTATTGGATTTTGGGGTCAACAATTTTCGAGTACAACCATTGAGTATGAATAATTATGGGAATGAATGAGACAATAAAGACCAAGGTATTCTGACAATATTTTCAGCAATCTGAAAGGAGCAGCCGATTTTATGTTTATTTACAGTATTCATTGGTCTGGGCTTAAGTCAATAATTTTCTAGCAAAAATGACCGAAGTAAAATGTAAATACATGTACTAGTAATCACAGTTGTAAGTAATCATGAATTCATTTAATGCTTCTATGAAAAGTTAAAGTCACAAAGGCAAAAGATTGTTTCAAGGTTTCCTTATGAGTAACTATAGTTTATACTAAATTACTAGACTTCAATCAGGTTGATTGTGAAACAATGTGTTACAACTCATACTTGCTCTCGAGGGTATAAGAGAAAGAAGTCAGCTTTCGCTTATATGCGGAGCATTTAACAAGGGAATTACAATGATACCATTTTTATTTCGTCTTTGGTATGACGCAGCCTGGGAATTAAACCCAGGACATCCAGCATTAGAAGCAGATGTTCAACCACTAGGCTATTGAAGCAGTAAATATAATCTGTAATGTGTAAATCTACAGCACTGATAGTATTATAAAGACATACCAGGTTCTGTATCTTCCGGACTGTTGACTACAGGAGAAATTTGTGAATCGTAAGCACTATCATTCATGTTACCATCCTGGAACCCTGATGCCCCGCCACTACCAGCAAGGTTCGCTAACTTCTCGTAACGTTCTTGTGAGATATGAAATATTTTGTGGTAATTCTGCATGTTCTGATTGGCTTCCACAAAATGTCTGTCAATAAATAAATTAAAAATTTTAATTCAGCACCAAAAAACGAATTGGCATACCGTACAATACTAGGTTTCAAGTAAAAGAAGAATATCATTCATTAAGCTTTAAGTAAGCATAAATGCTTTTATAAGAATCTATCTCAAATGCTTTTATAAGAATCTATCTTAAATGCTTTTATAAGAATCTATCTTGAATGCTTTATAAGAATCTATCTTAAATGCTTTTATAACAATCTATCTTAAATGCTTTTATAACAATCTATCTTACACTATACCATATTCGTACCTAAGTATTCAATTGATAGAATTGATTAAAACGCAAACTCATGGATTTCAACATTTAATATGTCTTCATTAGGATTTTTTTAAAGAATATCAAATAGGAGAAATCATGTTTGTATACAAAGGTATTTGTACCACCAGCTAGCTATTGGTGAATGACAGGTTTTTATTGTTCCTTTATCCAATAGATAGCCGGTGGGCATTTTGCATATGAATACATTGATCTCTCCTATAAACAATGTCATGAGTATTCAAGTAAAGACTCAATCACATAGTACCAGTACACCAGAAGAACATATTTTCTAAAGAATGAGTGAACGTAAATCATCACCATATCACCACAATCTTGAGATGATACTTACTTCTGTGTTCTCCTTCGTTCTCTATCCAGTTTACGTTCCAGAGTTAACTGTGATGTTTGTAACGAATCCATGTGTCGTAACATAATGTCCGACATTTCACCTGCTAGTTGTACAGTGTCGGGACGCTTCTCAGCAGATGGACAAATACAGCTGTAAGATACACCAAACAACTCGTCAGACATAATCAGGATAGGTTTGGGTCTAATCTTTCATTAATTTTATAAAGTCAGTTAAAGTAACTCATTATACTAGTGTTAAAACAAGAAATTTGGAAATTTTGCGAATACTCAGTTGACCCACAAATGTTTACACATTGGATCAGCAAAAACAAGAGCCCACAGGAGCACATCTTCACATGCTAATAACCATTCCAGTAAAACTTCATGATTATATTAATATGTAGTTAGAACGGAGACAGAAAATGGTGACAACCAGAAGTCCTCAAACTAATACATGTACGGTACCTGGCAATATTTTTCAATTTAAAAACCTGAATAAAACCAAATATTACACTAATACAACTATCATTGCCTGCTTAGAATACGAAGTTGTAAATTCGGAACAATAAAAGTACAACTATTATAACATTAAAGTAGGTATAGTTACACATTAACTAGAAGTACGTACCTTTTAACTGTGTTTACAAGTCTTTGTGAATATAAGCCATCTGGTACAGGCTGATATACACCCTCAACAATCTGAAATAGTATATACACAATGTAATATATATCCAGTCATATTATGTGTGAAAGTTTCTAAAACAAATCATGTACTTATAACAGAAGAACTTTGATGCCTCAAACACCTTCTGTCTCGACGAATGATGCTGTACTAGTAAACAGTAGATTCCTTAGAAGGTTTCGCCTCAAATACCCCAGAAACCTCAAACAGGTTCTTCGGTCCAGTCCAAATGATGCTGCACTAGTATACAGTACATGCCTCAAACTATTACACATTTATTGCACTGTTTTACCATAGCACTTACAGGAACCTTACAGTTATTCACAAAATGAAATTCCTTATAATTCAACTACACATTAGGGACATATGTGATTGGTAGGAATTTGTAAACTGAAACATTATTTATGCAATCCATTTACGACAATTTACAACAGTTTTCTGCTAAAAAAAAATAAATTAGCATTACTTTAAGATTTTCATAAGTGCATTTCCATGTAAACAGTATAACTTACATTTTTGACTAGAGTGAGCATGTTAGTATTGAAGAAAGGTGGATCCAGTACACACATCTGGTACAATATGCAACCCAGTGCCCAGATATCTGCCTTCTCTCCGTATGGATGACCTTCTACCATCTCTGGACTGTAAATGCAATAACATGTAATGTAGATAATACAGTTCCCATATCTACAATCACCTCAGTAATATCAACACCTCAAAATTAAAAACAAGCAATTTTACAGACCAGAAGCCTCTGCGGTCTAGCAGTGCCGTAAACCTGTGCCGAAATATTGCTGGCACTCCCAGAGTGTGCAAAAAATATTTAAATTAGCTGTGACGTAATATTAGCAAATCCATGCCTTGATTGGCCAATGACATCAGGATAATACCAATGTCGTCAAAACGTCATGCTCTTTATATCACTACATTTTAATTGAACCATATGCAGCGAGAATGAGCTTTCTCTAAGATTATGTGATAAATAGAATCTTACAGTCATGCTCGTTTCAATAAACTTGTCTTTAGTATAACCTCAATAAAAGACAACTATTGAGACCCTTGAAAATTGTATAAACCTTCCCTCTTGATTAATTCATTCATTAATATCAATCATATACTATTGACTGTTTGCGTACCATGAATATAGAATAGTTCCACAAACAGACGTCATCTTGCTTGTGTCGGTTCCTTTCACTTTGGCAAGACCAAAATCCGCTGTAAGAAGAAATAATGTAGAGTTAATTATATGTATACATCTAGTCATACAAAACTCACATGGTAGATTAGCCTGTCTATGTTATCTATCCATTGTCTATACATGGTCATATCCTCTACATGTAGCCAAATTGTCAGTTGCTTACAAAAAAGCAACTAAGCACTCATTGATAATTTATTCGAACAAAACGTGTAAGGCGAACTGACCATCATTTTGACTGAAAAATTTGTTGAAAATCCACAAAACTCGATGAATAAACAACAAACAAATGTTTTATTACATTTACTCAGCAAGAAAACATTTAGGAGAAGAACATTGTCATTATACACTTTCAGACTTTTTTATTAAGTTTGGATGAAAACCCCAATAGCCCTTTAAATATTGGATTAAAAATACTGGTAAACAAACTGTCTTACTGTCATAGACATATGGACGGTGGAGCAAGCAGGCATATAAATAAAACAAAATGCCTTCCTCCAAAAGAGAAGTCATTCATCCTTCACATTTAAAATTCCAGTACATGTACTTACTGATGGTGACTTTATCATTTTCTCCCAGCATGATATTGTTAGGTGTTAGATCTCGATGGACGATTCCCTTATCTTTATGTAGATATCGTAATGCCAGTATCATCTGGAAGAATAACATAATCAATCATTCATTAACTTCTACAACTAGCAAACATAATCAATAAACTCAAATGGAAACATATAAGCACCATTGAAGTTCTTCTAGCATATTGG
The DNA here is from genome assembly GCA_947247005.1 of Spisula solida. Lineage (NCBI taxonomy): Eukaryota > Metazoa > Mollusca > Bivalvia > Venerida > Mactridae > Spisula > Spisula solida. Next base: position 16,536,408 of record OX365958.1, read on the forward strand.
AAAGCTATTGATTATGACCTATCTTTCCGATATATTTGATTGACCATTCCAGAACAGCTACCGGTACATATTGTTGATATTGTCTTATCAACTGAAAATGGTTGAGATCTCAAGTTCATTATGTCCTTGACCTTTGACCCGGTCACCTCTAATTCAATATAGAGGTTATCTTTGGCATGTAACCTGATGCATTCATCACTCATTGATTGGAAATTATTTGGGTTATCGATAGACAGTCCAACTTATATGCACAAACAATATAATATCCTAATTCTTGCAACATTTCACAAATTTAAATGCGTCTCAAAGATAAATGCTTTTTTATTTATCTTGTCCTAAGACTGTTGCTAGTTGCTATGACAACTTACCTGTATAAGTATATTCCAGATTCTAGTCTCAGTGAATCTATCTTTCTTCTCTTTCAAGGAATTAAAATGTTCATTTAAAGGTGCTCCCTCGATGAGATCCATGATTATAAATAGGGTTTTACCTGAAAACATATAAAACATGAAATCAGTCTCCATAATCAAATCTAAAATTTCTATTTTTCTATCTACAATTGTTGTAGGGGTCACCTTTATTATGCAGCCAACTGTCTATTTGATGGAATATATTATCCGAACAAATTACATAGGTCCTTGACCTTTATGCATAAATATATTACAAGCTTCTTGCACGAATCATTCCATGAGAAAGTCGTGCCATACCGGTCATGCGGGTTAATGATTATAGTACTTCGACTGTATGATTTGAGCAAATTGACACAAACCAAGACATTAAAACAAACAAGAAAGGTTTATGACACAAACATTGTATGTCTCCCACAAAGGTCTATAACTCTGGCGATATTCATTTGTCCTTAAATTCCAGACAATACGCACAACAAGGCTTGGTACCAACTATTCATGTGAAATTTCATTGAAATCCGACGAGTGTTTAAGGAGAACAAGTGCAGATTAACTTTGTGATCTCCAGACAGACAGTGATCCAGCACAAAATCAACATGTCTCTCCCACTATATAAATACTTCATTTGACATATTCATTTCCTATCAACTTGTCAGATCCAGCAAGTCTCTGTCAGGTTTAAACATAGGTAGTATACTATCTTTCTCAAACAATTATATGACACAGATCAGGGGCCGGTTTCATATACATACCTTAACTGGGATCGGAACTTTCCGTAGATGATTTCGAGCATACTAAGTGAACCCATACATTTTTAGATAGTTCACTCTATTTGCTCAATATTTCGACCTAACAAGGTCTTCTTCAGGAGAATGTGAATAAAATTAAAGTGTTGCATTCTCCGGAAGAAGACCTTGTTAGGTCGAAATATTGAGCAAATGGAGTTAACTATCTACAAATATTATAGTGATCCCATTTTAGGGATATTTTACAACTAGAACCCATACATGTTTGTGAAGTTAAGATAATTATTCATGATAGTTCATACAACATCACTCGAATGTTCTATCTGTCTTAGTTTGCTTAAAATGTCATATGAAAAGGTGGAATCTTAGCTAAAATATGTCTATGAAATGGACCTCTGCATTCTATAGGCAGAATTTATCATACAACCAACATGCACGTAATATCTAAACAACACAAAAGTTTACCTTCAACGAATGTTTTATGATATCTGACAATATTTGGATGTCTAATCCCCTGTCTCATGATCTGTAGTTCATTGATCATATCTCCAACACTTTTATCTAGTTCTCTACTTGTGTTCCCTAGCGCTGGATTCATGAGATCAATCTACAAGAAATAGTCATACCGTGTATTGTAAACTCAATGCTCAATGGTCAATCATTTGTAAAATACATTCTCATTGGTTTACTATTAATGTGTACTCTTCGTCCTTTTGTCAATCACTTGTAAAACACATTTTCATTGGTTAAGCACATTAAACATGAATACTGTGTAATGTATTCTCACTGTCTATTGGTTGATTGCTTGTAAAACATATTTTCATTGGTTAAGCACATTAGACATGGATACTGTGTAATGTATACTCAATGTCTATTGGTCAATTATTTGTAAAACACATTTCCATTGGTTTAACACATTAACTTGGATACTGTGTAATGTATACTCATTGTCTATTCCTAATTGGTCAATTATTTGTAAACAATGATTTCATTGGTTCACCACATTAAAAGCTTGTTAACAACCTGTTGGTGTGAAAAAGGGCTTCATGGTGAGAAGGGCTAAAAAAAGTAGTAATATTTTCCAGAAGAAGTTCTGAATCATCAACTCACCTCCTTTAGAGCAACAAAAGTTTGTCCAACACGTTTCCGTACTTTATATACACTCCCGAATGCACCACGACCGAGATGTTCAAAAACAGCATATTCTTTTATATAATGTGTCGGCGTTCTGTTCTGATTCATTTCCATGATATTATCACGTATAGAATCCACAATATCCACTGATAAACTGTTTATTTGTTGCACCAAAGGTTTGTAAGCAGAAAGTTCTCTGTTATAATGTCCGATATCTATAAACATTGTATATAGATTGGCGGGAAAAAGTTTTTTAAACAGACGTCTATTTCTTTCCATACTGAACAGGAAGCGAAGGGTACGAAAGGCGAAACGCTGGAAAAGAAAACACATTTTTTTATCTAGTTTAACTATATAAAGGTTTTTCTTGCACAAAAACAAACATAATATAAGAGATTTCAAAAGAAACTGAACTGAGATGTTACAGTCAAACAATATAGTCAAATGATTGTATAAACAATCAATACATTATGAGCCAATGGACAGACAGGTTATGCTTATGAAAAAGAATATTAAAAATCGAAATTGCTAAATATTGCTAAATTCATAAAACATGCTATGTCTATGCGTACTGACACCCTTAACGTCATTACTGTCTCTTAAATATTTTATGTTACTTGTTATTATGTCATTGAATTTGTGCTTGCATGTATATATTTTTGTATATATTTTTTTGTAAATATGTTTTTGCCATATTCATTTGTTATTTGTAAATGGCCAAAAGCAATGTTCTTTGCTGATTATGCCAATAAACTTTGAACTTGAACTTGATTATACATCTATTACAAAAAGTTCAAGAGATTTTAAAATGTAAGTGAGAATAAACTCTCTACATTGATTTATATTCAGGACCAATCAGGAGCAATCTCATTAAAATCAGGTGCAAAATTTTGCTGTATTTCTTTACGCTATAACTTATAACATCCGTGTAATAACTTATTATTATAATGGTTTGATTTTAATCAGATAAGACCAATCAGTTACAACTATTCGTATATAAAATTTGAACAATCCTATAGTGATGGCACACATTATTACCTGTAAGACTTGTGCAGCTTTTCTCTCCCTGCTAGCACATTGTGAACAAGGTGGTAGTATCAACAAACCTAGGGTGTATATACCGTTAGCTTGTGCTATATGTTGAGCATTAGCATCATTCAATACCAGCTCTGTCAGCGCACCACAACATGCTGAAAATAAAAACAGTAGTCATGTGACCATTAATGAGATTTAGCTCAGATTGAGATGTTTCCGGAGATCAGGGCCAGAACAGACAATTTTGTGGAATTAAACATTCAATGATTTCAAAAAATACTTGAAAGAAACTTGATTGATAGCATTGATCTGATTTCCTTTGTAAAATTCATCCACAATAAATCCTGATTGTCTTAGTCTATTGATACAGCTACAGGCTTGATTGTAATGATGCAGCTCTTCAAAAAGAAGGCTTGCATGTAATGATACAGCTCTTCAGCAAAGAGGCATATTTGTAATGACACAGCTCTTCGGTATAGAGGAGTGTTTGTAATGACACAGCTCTTCAATAAGGAGGCTTGTTGGTAATGCTACAGCTCTTCAATATGGAGGCTTTTTTTGTAATGATACACTCTTCAATCAGGAGGCTTGTTGGTAATGATACAGCTCTTCAATATGGAGGCTTTTTTTGTAATGATACACTCTTCAATAAGGAGGCTTGTTGGTAATGATACAGCTCTTCAATAAGGAGGCTTGTTGGTAATGATACAGCTCTTCAGAAACGAGGCTTTTTTGATTCAGCTCTTCAGTAAGTAGACTTATTTGTAATTTACCTTGTTTAAGCTTGTATTGAGTTTCCATGAATTCCTCAGCCTAAAAAGGAAACAATTACATAAATAAGTTATTCAATTATTCAGACAGAAAATTAAGTTATTCTGCATTTGTACATGTACCATAATAATAGGAATCATGAAGTCTCTTGATATACATGAACATTTACAAACTTTAATTTAAAACATTACCAAAGTCATAATAATTTGAGCGAGTAAGAGATTTCACAGTTCACTTTAACCTCATTAAATGTTTCTGAATAAAAATATGATAACACTGTTCCGTTTGTAAAAAAGAATATCCAATGATCCACAATGTATTTTAACATATTCTTATCAAGTTGAATAGTCCTTGAAGCATCCTAACCTCAATACAAACTATGGAAATGTACAGTAGTATTAACTTGCAGCTGGTGGTATTTATTTTCATTAAGTTTTACAAGGTTTATCAACAGTTTTTCAGTCAATTTCATGGAAGAACATGAACTCTGTCAGACCTGGGAATCCAACTCGGATCTACAGGCAGATAAACCGAGACACGGTTGCCTCCGTAGCTCAGTGGTTAACTAGATTGCAGTCTAATCTGGAGACCAGGGTTCAAATCCAGGAGGAGGCACTCATATGAATGCCATGTTTCAGCAGAAAGCTGACTGGCAAACAAAGGCTGTGCTCAGCATTTTACAAGGTAGAAATGATTTCAAATGATGTTACATGTATGACAAGACTTCAAAGAGTTTTGATGAATTTGATAGCTTGATGAGACACAATGATCACAGCAGATGATGTTTGTATTAGGGTTAACATTGTCACACCAGGATGTCAGAGGTAAATAGGAAGATGCACACACAGAACATCAGTGACCAGCAAACACAAACAAGACGTGTGTCACTCAGAACCTCAATCCAACAAACTATATACCTTTGTCTTTATGTTTTTTGCAGCTTTGACCGAGAAATCAAATACCTGTGTTTTACAATGTAAATATGAGTCAGCAGATTGCTTCATGTTCTGGTACTTTTGCTTTATTTGGCATGTTTAAATATGTCACCCAAATTATGAATATTTTAAAAACTAGACAAGCAAAACTATTATAAATTCCAAAATTATTGTGATCAATGTACTCTTCATAAATATAACCTTTTGCAGATAGATCAAAGACGATCAAATAACATTAAACCATACCAACATTTGATTGATCAGTTTCTATTTAAATTGTTAGAAACAGACAGTAAACTTATTTCTGATTGGTTACATTCACTGCTCTTTTATTTGCTACTACATGTATGAGAACTCATTTTTTATTGGTTACTTTCAAGAATAACTGCTATTTGATTGGCTACTAAGTAAACCTATTTCTGATTGGTTACATTCAATATTAACTACTCTCTGATTGGCTACTTACATCATCTTGTGTTCTACTGTGAATACTGGCACTTGCACATCCACTGGCTTCATTTTTCTCTGATACAAATGTACGATCACTGAAAATCAAACAATATCCAATATACAGGGTGTTAAAAAAGTTCGTTCTCAATGTTTAAGTTTCAATAGTTTATTTTTCTGACATTAGAAGAATGTAAAATGTTCGGGTTAAATTCCAGATGCTTCTACATAGGTTCTAATCTCACTGGTATTGAATGAAACCATTATAGTAAGAAAATGAAATTGAACATTGCGCACAAAGCTCAGATATAATTTGTATGAATTTAAATTTTGAGAACAAACTTTTTTAACACCCTGTAAATATCTCGCATTGATGCCATAAATTATGCCTAGAGACAAGTCTCGAAACTCTTGTATCTGATTGGTTAGTTTTGAGAACACTTTTCAATTACCCATTGGCAGGGTTGTTTTCTGAGTCTCGGCTTCAAAACCAGTCAATTTATACATCATATGTGACTGCTTGGTGCTTACAACAGGTTGCCGTTTCATACGGGTGTATTTAAAAGAAAAACAACAAATTAGGTTTGAAAATAGGGACGGTGTTTAGTTCAGGCGAGCACTAACCCAGGTTGGAGTGTACTAGATCACTTACTGAAGGATAGAAAGTAGTAACGGGATACCACCCATCTGTCGTACGTCTTTACTGATATTTTGGTCCACACATAAATTAGCAATACACCAAACAACTTGGCATAACATGTTAGCATTGTCAGACATCAGCTGACTGAGCAGTATTGGTATCCCATCATACAACTGTATCTCGTCTCGTGTACGCAGATCTTGACATAACAAACACAGCAGACGAGTTGCATGTCTGAAACAATGGGAAAGAAAATTAAATCATTTAATATTCATGTAAAATGAATGTAAGTATGGCAACTCACATGCATCAGCATTGTAGAACTCCTTCAATAATGCACGTAAGCAGGTCAAGCAATTTGATTTAAACAAAGGAACATTCAAGGATACTTATTAAAATTTTATTACATTCCTCCGATTAAAGTTACTTTCATTGTTATAATACCATACTGTCTATAAAACAGTATCCAGGTAAAAGAATATAAGTAAGAAGATAGAAGGGACTTACTTCTTGGAGACATTGTCATATTCCTGTATAATTCTCAATAATTGTTCCACACAGTTCAAATCTCCAATCTTTAATCTAGGCTGTTGGCTAAAAGTAAAAAGTTTCGACAGTTAGTTCAGAAACTGCAGAAGTTCTACGGAAACAAGAAAGAGATCTTTCACATACATGTATGTGAGTGTAATTATTTAGGCCTTTCGGTCAAGGATAACCCATGAAAGTGCAAGCACTTATTTCCAATAGGGTCCTGTGTTTTTGCTGAAGGGACAGTGAGTAGAAGAAAGAGTTGTGATAATTGGAGTCCGGGTGCGTTACCCTAGCTCGTTCCGAATGGACTCCCTGGTTCTTTAACGTGCCCGGTGTATAGCACCGCTACACGCGAGACTACTTCTGGGTTTCCAACCAGTTCCACCACCATGCCACCCATGTACATATTATTCTCTATACTTTACATATACCTCATAGTTGTTGCCTGTCTTAAACAGTCATCAAATGCAAGTATTACTAGTAGTATTAGTTTGTTTGTGTTTAACTGAGACAGTCGTAGGCGTGTGGTAATTCGGTTTATCCCTGCTACTTTAGCCAATGACCTTTGATTACGAAGCAAAGGACTGTTGTGTGTTATAAGGAACTCGGGTACACTACCCTAGCCCTGTCCAAATGGTTCTCCTTGGTTCTTTAACATTTCCACTTGACAGCACATATATACATGACACTACCTCTGGTTTATCAACCACTCTTTCTCTAACTGGGTGGACAAAGATAAATGTCAACAAAAACATGTATTTTTTCTAACTGGGTCGGAAACACTCTAAAGAGCCCATGGCAGAGAATAGAACAAGGGACTTCTCAAGACTGATGGACTTGAAGGTATTGTAAAGTTTAACTGTGTAACTTACCTTTGAGCCAGACATATAAGGGCCAGAAGGGAACAGTGTAATACAATGATCTCATTGGATGATAGAAGTAACACCAGGGACTGAAAATATACAAAGTAAGAAGACTATGAACAAAAATCTACCTTTATCTATATCCATAGACCCTAAATATAGTAATAGAAAATTTAAATTCACCTTAATAAATTCAACAGTTATAATACAAACAAAGATAGTGAACAATGGAAGATAACGTTCTCACAATGTGTTATACTTCAATATATCACACACATACAGTTTGAGAACATTTACACATCTATACAAATACAACTGTAAACATAACTATTTCTTATTCAAATATTTGTAGAACTTTTAAATTGGATTTTATTGATTGACACATTCTGATTGGCCGTCTTTGTTTTACGCTAAGTACCCTGTGACCTTTTCCCGACTTTTTCCCTGGCTGTGTCAACATGTACATTCCAACATTAACAATCTCTGTGGAAGATCACAGGACAAAAATTTAGTCCAGAAAAACAACAAAATCCTTTCAGCAAACTTTGTCCTACTTGTGACCACAAGGGTGGTAATCAAATTATACAGGAGAGGTAATTCGAATGATACAGTTGAACCCAAGGAGGTGGAAAAATACTGTTAGAAACTTAATAAAGGAAAGCATTCAATTTATTGATCGATTTATGCAAAAAATATATTTCACCACTTTTCAAGAAGGAAGATTATACAACAACCAATTTATAATGACCTTTCATAAAATACTTGAGGGAATTTCTATGTCCCTGATATCCCCTAATTAACAGTATTCTTCCATCATAAGAGATAAATGGCCATTAGACAAAATGATGCATGGACAAATATAGAAATACATCAATCGTGGTCAAGCAGTTACACAATTGTCACATTATTGAGCAATACATTCAAATATTGAGGCAATTAACAACTTTGGAGACAATTGGTTTCCATGGCAACTCTGGAATTCCTAGACTGTGTCTCAGGTAACTTGCTTAAAAACATAACATTGCAGGAAGACAAGCAATGGATGACCCAGGGAATTAACGGCATTGATTGATAAGCACTTGATACAAATATTTGCTTAAATTACCCCCAGCAAAGAGAAAAATCTTCAAAAAGAACCTAAAGTATCTTAATTGTTTGAACTTGGATTAAATGAACCCAAAGTCATCAAAAAAAGCATAACTTCACTGCAATAGCTTTTTCAAATGCAAACAAATGTACGCAAAGACATCACAGTTGTTCAAAACAACCTCATTATACAGATTTACTCTAAATAAAATATTTTCTATCCGTCTAATGAATGACTCCACAGTGTGAACGTTTTATAATTCAAAATATTGCATGAAATTTAAATATTATGGGATATTTTAATTCAAAAGAAGGGGATTAAATGTTTGATAGTAGAACTCTTTTAAAAGAAATGAACTTAACTGACATTAAGAATATGGTATAAATTTGACATTTTGCCACAAACATATGTGATCATAGTAAAGTGTACATACAATCAGGTAAGTTATTCAAACATGGTGTACTGGTATGTGCGGATCCAGAAATATTTCTCATGGGAGGTCCGACCTATCATTTTTTCCCAGGAAGGGGTCAAACAAGATATTGTTCTTTAGAGTGTTGTCTTGTTCAGACTTTAAACCCTGTCAAACTTCTGTAAAATTATAAGATAATGATTTTTGTCAAAATTCCAGGGGGTCTGGTGAATTGGTGACTAATTTATTTACACCCCCTCCCCCTACACACAAAGGGACTCCAGAATGACTTAAATTTTTATTCAAAAACTTACAAGTATAAACATATCAGTAGATTTAAAACCGCAAGAAAACAGCCAAGTCATCAATACCACTCAATTCATACAGTTATAGTGTACTGACAATATAAACAAGGTGCTTAAAGTTATCATTATAGAGAAAACCACAAGTATTGAACAAATAAAAGACCATTTAACACAAGGACCGGTACATGTCCAAGTTCTTTGCCCAAAATCATTCCAGAATGCACAATAAATGACTAAAGCCTTAATAATAATTAAATATCAATTCATAATCCTGTAGATTTCATTGACAGTCGACGAATATTGTCTTTCAACTTTATTGGTGAAAAATGGGTCAAACATATAAATTAAATAAAGAAACATAAATTCTTAAAATGTTTAGACTCTGAGCCTTACTCCCACGATACAAATATTCAGCCAATACTCTATTTAAACAAAATATTAACCCATTAATTCATTGTTGATAGATTGACTGCTAACGGATCATTGTTACAAGATAGGACATGCTGGAGGGAAGAATGTCAATACCTGGTGGTACACATTCATCCTTGATCAAATCCACGTTCAAATATTGATGAACTAAAGAAGGGTTTCATGACCCGCTACGTGACATTATGCATTATATTCAGATCTTTCCTCATCTCCGATATTGTAGTAAAATAACTCAATAAAAGCCTAGTATTTGAAATACTTTTATAACAGCATTTTCTCTGATAATTTTAACAGCCTCGCAGACAGACATGCAACTTGACTTTTTAATGAATGTCTGGGACCATTGGGTTCGTGGGTTAGAATCCAACCCACAGGGTGAAAGCTCAAATACGATTTTAAACAGTATTTTCATTTTACTAGAATGTCATATATATTGTACATTTGTATATAATTCAGGCCTGGTAATTAGCAATCATTTTCAAGCCTGAAAATCCAGATTTCAAAGCCTGAAATTCCACTTTTCAATATAAACAAGACTGCGTTCAATAAACGCTTATGCCCCCTGTGGAAGCCTTGTCCATAAATAAGTCTAAGTCCAAAATTAGGTCAAGGTGAAGGTCAAAATGGGGTTAGGTGATACTGGCGTGTGGAGAGTGTTCATACACAACATCCATGCAAGTATGAAAGCTTTGTAGCAAGCCATATTAATGCTAGAAGAAACGGTCAATTTGGGTTAACCAGGACGGACGGACGAACGGACGAACGAACGGACAGGTGAATCACTATATGCCTCCCCATCTATCGATAGGGGGGCATAAAAAAGAAGGAAAATTCAGGATTCAAAAACCTGAAATCAGGCACAAGCCTGAAAAATACCAGGCCTGATAATTACATCAACCAAGCATAGTCAATTTAAAACGATTTGTTCCCATTATGTGACATCGAAGGACTTGGTGACCTTCTTGTTACGATTCTATTTTGTGCAAAGTTTCATTAAAATCAGAAATGGACAATACATCAGTGTCTGGTGTCTTAAAAGTCAGTTTAATGCTAACTTGGCAAAGGTCATAAAAGAGATTTAAGAAACCAGACTTTGTAGTGTATTGGGCACTTCTTCATTTTAAGTTTTCTGACAGCTAAAACTAGGCATTATAGTCTTTTTGCTGTGGAAACTGGGTCATTCAGCTACCGGTAGTTATAATTTATTTTACTTTTCAACAGCTTGGACTTGGGCGTATCTGCGCTTGTTTAGTTGGGCATTGTGTCTTTATGTGTTTTATGTTTCCTGTGCTCGGTTGGTTAAATTGGGCACTGTGTTTTGTGTGTTTTTAATGTTTTCTGTGCTCAGCTGGTTGAGTGCTGCCTTCCCTGTCTGACTTAATATAATCTTTTTGTAATTTCTGTACTAAAAATTTAGGAGCATTAAAAATTCTTACACAGGGATTCTAACGGTAGTTCTTTTCAATAAAATAGTAACACAGAGGGACTCTAATGTGGTTTTCAATTAGAGAACAACATACAGGAACTCTTAATGTGGTTTTCAATTAAAGAGTAGCAATATCACCAATAGGAACTGTCAACAATCATTGGAAATGGACACCCAATCAATGTCTTTCACAAGTTACAATAATATAACATATCATAGCAAAATACGTCACACTTGTTAAAAAGCTGTAAAAGTTTGAAATACACGTAATACACTAAATACAAACAATACACTATGAATTGGAAGAGTATGTCACAAACTCCCACAACCGGACAAACAGAAAATCAATCAATCCCACAAACAACTTAAAATGAACAATTCAATGATGCCGTTATAATAAAAGTGCCACAAAAACATGGCGATCGAATATAACAACAAATTAAATTATATTGATTTCATTAGTTTCCATCAATACTTGTTGACAGGTGAAATAAACTGCGGACAATACATGCCAGTCATAGCAGAGATAAACTTCAGAAAAAAATCATTTGAGTGTGCGGGCGATAAACACATGAAGCCGAGTGTTATATCGTCTCAGGTAGATCCATCAATCAATCCTGAACGAGTTTATAACTATTACAAACAAATAATGACAGATTGGAGCAAACACAGCAAGTATTGAGACAACATTTAGAATGTTTCATGCCAGGAAATCGGTCATGATTTTTAGAAAATGAATGAATTTCTAGTGAGACAGAACTCTCCATTACTAGCTGTTGTCAAGGATGTTTCAATTTATAACAGAAGAGCCAATTCAGTAAATGTGGAAAACAGTTATAGAAGAATGCAATAGGAGAAATCATGTTTGTATACAAAGACATTCATACCACTAGCTACAATTGGTGAATGGCAGGTTTTTATTGTTCATTCATCCAATAGATTGCAAGGTGGGCATTTTGCATATATTAAGGTGATCTCTATGATAGGAGAAATCATGTTTGTATACAAAGACATTCATACCACCAGCTAGCCATTGGTAAATGGCAGGTTTTTATTGTTCATTCGTCCAATAGATTGCTGGTGGGATTTTGCATATGCGATCTCTCCTATAGTGTGTTATACTAAACTCAAACATTGCACTTTGACCTTGGTACACTGCTATCTTGGCCCAGGATATGCATTAACACTGGCATTTCAGAAAAACTGTGACCTTGACCTTGGAAGTATGTTGATGTTGGTCTTAGAGTTATACTGTAACCTTGACCCAGGATATGCATTAACACTGGCATTTCAGATAAACTGTGACCTTGACCTTGGAAGTATGCTGATGTTGACCTTAGAGGTACACAGTGACCTTAGCCAAAAGAGGTATACAATATCTTGACCTTGGAAGTATAGAGTAACCTTGACCTTAGATACTAGTTTGTAAAATAGATAAGTATTTCAACATTTATGAATTTCATATAAATTCAATTCAACAGCTTTAATTGTTAAAAATCAACTACTTTTGGATAGACTGAATCCTTAATATATTGTACATTACAGTAGACCCTAAGGGACCTTCAAAATATTGGCTATTGTATAGAGGTTGATGCTCTACAGAGGTTAAATTTATAGTAAACATCAGCTCAGGGAAATTTGGTTATAATATAAACCATCAGATAAAGGTAGGGCTAATCTTTATTTGCACCTACTGCAGCCATTAAGTTTTGCACAAAAACATTTCTAAATCTAATCATTCTGTCCTTTGATGTGAAGTCTGAAAAAATATTGTCATAGACAAACACGAATCAATGTCCATTAACATTCCATATTTACATAAAGAAATGAGTTTCTGACTTAAACAAACACCATTATATAATTAGTATTCATTTGTGATTTTCTGCAGAACGAATAACTAAACCATTTTCATTTTAGATGAGATCGTATAAATTTACTGTTTACCGGAGGATCTGTCACCAAAATCATGTAAAATCATGTTTCCAAAATTAGCAAAAATCTTGTCTAAAATTAGTAAAATTCTTATCTTGAATTAGGATGAACATCTTATTTTAAAGTGTCCTCATCCCAAAATAAAATGTTGAACAGCATAATAAATATTTATAAGTAATTACTTTAGCATAACCAGTTTATCTTGTTTAATTTGCAATTAAAAACAAGTTATAAGCAAATAAAGGCAAAATAGTATTTTATATTACTAGTATATTCTCTGAATATCAATGATTCATTGAATCATTAAATACTATGCATATGAAATTACTAGTCCCCCCTGAACTGTAACAAAATGTAAAATCTAAGGGGTATGTCTGACCCCTAAAACATAAATAAACCTTTGCCTTCATGTTTTAGGGCATACCTATATGTTTTTTTCTAACTATTTTCACAATGCAAAGCAATCACAAAGAACACGAAACAGGCAACTGTTGTTACTCTGTAAGGTTAAAAGAAGCAGCTACATTTGTATTGCACCAAATACTTGTCCAGCAAATAATTATTACACAATTGAATTTAATTCAATTAGCCTGAACTCCCCCTAAATAAAGGTTAAAGCTTAATTGGCAAAAGTTGATACATGTTTGTAAATACATGGTGATATCATGTAACCTAGACAATACAACTAAATAGCAAATGTCAATATTCGAGAAATCCAAGAAAATCCTAACAAATTGTTAAACAGACATAAAAGATTATAAACCCAAATCACAGAAAAATCTGTCATTCTACACCAAATGATCTAATTAAATCTTCGTTAATTAACAATAAAGCTGAATATAGTATAACTAGCGAATCTCATTTATTTCCTTGGAGAGCATTCACCTCACGTGAAAGCTTGACAGGCCTAAGTATGTACATATAAATACGTGTAAATAAGTTATAAATTATAGTAACTCAATGAAAACAGCTTTAAATAGTTTTAGAGAGTATTAAATGGTTAGTAGGGCTGTACGAGCATGCAAGTTTTAATCTTATTTATGACAGAAGGCCATGGTAAATAGAGAATTATAAAGAATGTTCAAAACAAGATTAACTTTTATAATGAATAAACAATTTAAAGTACTAAAGCACTCAGATTTCAGAGTATTGTACCTTCAGAAAAAAATAATTGAATATTAACCATATTTGAAGGCTCTCCTTGTAATATGAGTGATCTGGAAGTAGTTTTACTTAATTTTATTCTAAAGTTTCAAATTTATGATCACTACCGTAAATTGTTATAACACGGCTAAGGATGAAACATGAAACACAAAAAGGCATTTGAATTTTGAATAATCATTAAATAAAATTAGAAAAAAATAGAAAAGTTTCTTGGTCCCGATATTATTGATGACTCATTGTGGTTGGAACATATACTTGTGTAAATCTGTTGTTTACCAACAGTCTCTGGACTAGTTTTTTAAAGCAATTTAAATGTTGTTTTTTTAATTGAAGAGAACCACAAAAAATATATTTATTTCTTTCTTATATAACAAATCTTGGGTGTACGCCCACTGACGTTAACACTAGCATGTTCCTATGGACACAATTATAGCCTATGGGTCTAAAGTTTAGGGCATGATCACAGTCACACTAGCCATAAAGTCAACACTAGCATGCGGCAATAGACACACTAGCCTAAGGGTCTACTCTTTGGGGCATGCCCACGGACACACAAGTCGAAGGCTCGGCACAGACAAACAGGTCTACGCTTTGGGCATGACCCACAGACACAGAGAAGGAATCTACACCTTCATGATTGTACACTCCTGATAAAACATCTATGAAGGATCCGAGATTTAATCAAGATAAGAAATATCTGTGAACACAGATACGCTCTTACAGCAATACAACAGGTGATAAAATGTTCAATGTACACTGAGTGTTAATCAATTGTTACGTGCCATTAGCGAAAAAATACATGGATCTACATTTGACAAATGTTGACGTCAATCGTACTTCTCGCAATAAAATGACAGGAGAACCGATCCCTAGTCCAAGGATCAATGCAGTCTTGAAAACAACAGGTGAATCAATAAAGTACTCAACGCTAAGCTTATCACATTCTTTTCTTAAATCGTTGAATGGATTATTTTTTTCACATCAATCAGTCTGAGTGATCAATATATTTCTATTCATGGAAAATTTGGGCATGAATTTATATGGCATTCAAATTTCACTCATTTCAAAGTCTATCATAGATGCAATAGGAAATTACTAGTAGCGGGGAATAAATAGGATTTAGTAACTAGCTGGGAATAAATTGGATTGATTAAGTAACCACCACAATATTTCAACTGGGAAATTTAATCTTGACATAATTGTCATGTAATATCCATTAACTGAGCCATTACAATACAAGTGATCGCTGGTTAGATTGATTTTATTTGATTACCTGTAATTGATTGATTAATTAATTAATTGATTGCCACATTTACCGAAGGCATAGATCAGCTGTTTAGTACAATTTAATACAGACAAATACAGCAACAACCTCTCTATAACAACACCTTCAAATTTTCACTATGTTGATATTCACACAAAATTTAATAACCTTTATGTAGCAACAACTTCCAGACAACAGCCAATATTTGCAGCTCCCAAAGGGCATTGCTCTACAGAGGTTAAAGTGTACAAGTAACGTAAACATATCATAAAACACACAACATCTTCCCTATGGAAACATTATACAGAACTCCCATAAAACCGAAACTCCTATAAAACCGGACTTTCGACCCAGTCCGGACAGCCGGTCCGGTTTTGAGGGAGTTTACTGTACAATTTAATACAGACAAATACAGTAAAACCTACCTCGTGAGCTCCACACGTAATCAACCATTCTTGTTGTTCAACGACGGAAGATAATTTCTGGAATATATCTGAAAACGGACAGATTTAATGAAATATAAATGTTACATGGTGTGCTCTCAGCCCATCAGAACATCTAGGTTGCTCATGAATAATAACTGAGGTATAATAATATTATATCATACGATAGTTCTATCTGACTAAAAGCAGAAGATAGATGGACAATAGTAAAATACTCTCTTTTATACATTAATTTTCTTATTCGCTACTAGTAACTGGCGCATAAAATTATATACCTTTCCAAATTGAATATTGCACTACAACAGAAAGTATCTAAAGGATTATAAGTATACTTCTGTATATTCTAATGAATAAAAAAGAGACAAAAATTGAGACCAGTCTAAAAACTGAACAATCTGATTGGTCGATTTTAAACTCGGAATTTAAATTGACCAATGACAGAGCTGCTGTCTGAGACTGGTAATCAAACCAAGATTTAGAACATTTGGTTTCAAGGATTAAAGGTAAGTTATGTGGGTGGGAGATATTGTGTAACTTACTGGTCATTTCTTTCAGTATATCAACCATACAGGTACCGTCACCATAGGATAGATATGTATCAGTGGCTTTCATGAAATATTCAGACATTTGTTTAACTCCGCCTTGTTGGAAGAAATATTTCTGGTACATGGAGTCACGCATCAGAATACGTAGGCACATCAATACACGAAGAATACTCTCCTGTGATGCCCACGTCATCCAGTCACTGAAAACAGAGTAAATCATTTATAATAATATGGATGAAAGTTTGAGATTATGAAAAACCTGAAATCCTCAAAAATCGACAATTTATATAGGGAGAATATGAAAAAAACAAGCCTTTTGGTACACTTAAAAACCTGAGGTTCAGGCATGTGCCTGAAAACTTCCACACATGTTTATTTATTATAGTGTCACCTCTGTTTTAAGAGTATGCTTATAGACATTGCGCTAGTTGTCAATTAATTACCTTTAAATATATTTTAACGGCAAATTAAAGCATCTAGCTTGTTAAATGAATACACTTGAAAACTTTTGACAAACAATAAGGCGGGGAGACAAAAAGATCTCGGTTCTGGCGTTACATCAATTAGATTTAAGACAAAAAAGACTTTTTTCACTTTTTCTGAACACATTAACATTGTCAAGCCTATTCTTTAATTAGATGCCAGGCGCCATGCAGGTAAAGTAAGAAGTACCTGGAAGGTAGGACTGGTAGATAAATGGCAGTCATTATCTTACTAGCTGGAGGCTCACAAACAAGCCATATTCAAACCAAAGACTTTCCGTTCCAAAGACTCGTACCATAGAAGATGTGACTTTAATGTAAGTGCAGACTATTGGGTATTTATCGTAAACATACACTGTGTACTCAATGCTTATTGATTTGCTAATGACTTAATTTCACACACTCAATTAATGCAATTTGTAAGCCAGAATCTAAATTTGGAACATTGCCAATTAAGTAGTGTTATTAAAGAAGGTAACAAATTATCAACAAATATTCTTATGTGGGAAAAATGTTTTATAATCTAACGAAGGACAATTTAAAATTACATTACATTGCTATCTGAAATTCTATTTTTAACAGGCATTTCTGTTTTTGCATTCACTTTCTTACAACTTATTAATATTACTTTCCATGACGACTTTCTAGGTGACCAACATGATTGTATAGTCCAGAGAATTTGACATGACTCTAGACCTTTAAATTAGCATAATTTAACAGCTGATATATTGTTTATATTTCATAAGCGGAAAGTATCACAAAGACGCTTGAGGTGATCCCAACACAAATCTAAAGGACCAATATTGCACAGATCGCTCGCGGAAATTTATATATTCAACGCAAGAACCTTGTAATATATTCATGCATATAGGTTTGGATCAGGTCAAACTCTCTGTGCTATACTTGAATCTATATAAAGGATTGTAATGTTCTTATCAAACTCCACTAAGCAGGACTCTAACTCACAACCTTTCAATATCCTTATATCCTTGACTGTTCACATTGATTATCTAAATCATGATGTGACAGTCACAGTCTTAGAATTTAAAATTTGAAACTCATTTCCAAATCACCAAAATTGTGTACCGGTAGTTCTCCTTTATACGTAATTTCTGCAAAATTTACTTGTCTGAATCAATAATAACTTGTCCCGGACAACCAGACAAGTGCTAATTTTGCAGACTGAGAGTCAAACATGTGTTAGTGGTCACCTGGCCACAATCTCCCAAAACATCTCAATCTGAGCTTAATTAAATTAAAATATCACCTATTGTTTGAGATACTTAGCATGCGAAATTGTAAAACAAGACATAAAACATTATTCTGAGTTTATTTAAGTAAAATTCTGAGAGCTCAAGCTTTGTATTTATCTCAAATTCAGACTCTGATTTCAGCAAAATCTCAATTTGAGATTTCCACGTGAGATGCTTCGTGAGATGCTTCGGGGGATAGAGGGATATTAAGTAGCCACCTGTATTAAATGAGATATATTCCTTAATTGGCAGGTTAAAATAAGACTGTACAATTATGTAAAAGGTCAATTTACCAATCTTGCATGTTATAAATAGCAAAGAGCATTCTTCATAAGCAATTAACTTTTGTCCTCTAGAGAAATTTAAAAGATTGAGTAAGATCCTATAGGGCAAAATGGTGGAATTACAGAATACTACAGTAACAACTTCTTTTATGTTACTAGAGTTAGGCCAGAGTTTTTTAATTTTTTGTTACTCGGACATTTTTCAGAAAAAAGTGCACAGGAGGAGGGGAAAAAATAAAAATAAAAACTCCCAAAATATAGCTTCCACAAGCTGTTGGTGGTAGAAAAGTCAAAGACGGTCTGATTTAAAGTAATCAAAATTTAACAACAGCGTTAGTTTTCAAGAAAACGGCCAATTTTAATATCTTAAGACTAGTACACTGCAATGAAACACTAATATAAAAAAAATTATTATAAACAAAATAATGAAATAAAAATATCATCAAAACATTATATGCAATTTTGTTTTTTTCCAGTTTTTCAAAAAAAATTTTTTGAAAATGCCAAAAAAAATTGGACAGGTGGGTCCGAGAAACGAAAAATAAAAGAACTCTGGCCTTAGGTGAAAATTGTTCGAATTAATGAAGAGATTATGATTTACCTGTTACATAATCTGTGTTTGATGAGGGCCGAGAATACTTCTAGAAATGTGGTATGATGAGTATGTCGACTAAAGTTACGTTCAGCATGGTACTTGGAACTGAAATACAAAACACACAATACATGTATGTACATTAATGTCTCAGAAAAATACATTACAAAAGATAATATTAAGTCAGACAGGAAAGGCAGCACTCAACTTAAACAGCCGAGCACAGAAAATATCAACAAAACCTGTGATAATGGTCACCTAAATAAAACAGTCATCTGTCTTAAGTTTGTGCTTGCGGTCACCAGTCATATAAGAAAGTTATATGATACTGGTGACAGAATCATTTTTTGACAGCTTTCTTATATGGTAGTCCAACTCCTGATTCTCAAGATGGAGGGCTGGCTATAGTTAATGACAGTTTTCAAGTTTTATTGGTATTATTGGCATTTGAATTGCCTTTAACCTTAACATGTACTATCTTAAATACAATAATAGATTCATCACAATATTTTCTAGAAATAAAATAGAACATGACACTAAGTAACATAGAGCCTGCATGGATACCTGAACTGTTGGAGAGCCGTATCCTCCACCGACAATGTCTGCTCGCCCGACCTTGATGAAGGTGAAGGCCACTGACTGGATACAACTGTGCCATTATTTCTAGGAGTGATCGATGGAAGCTAGAAAATACAGAAAATGTTCACATGAATTAAACAGAATCTACAACAGTTTAAAACCAAATCCTGTATTTCCATTTTGTGACTTTCTTTTTTATTAAAGTACCATATGTTTATACGTTAAACAGTATGTCTTTATGCACACTTATGAGATTCACTAAGTGTACCTATCCCTCCCTACCTAACCTACTAAGTGTATGACACACAAATTTATAAAAAAAGTTTCAAGCAGACTAAAATTTATGAGTTACTTTATGTTTATTGTTCATAGATTTTATTGAAAATATCTTATATGAATAAGCAATTTAATCAGCCAATTCACACAGAAAGTAACACTTGAAACAGTGAGAAGTTCTAGGGTCCACTTTGATACAAAGATTCAAATATCGCCCCACAGTGTGAAACAATAAATACATGGGACAATAAAACCCACATCTCGTATACAGTTCCATGCAGACTTGGCACAAGATTCTATAAATTTTAACTAAGAAAAAGTTTTATACAGCAAATATGTGACGGATATGGTTTGTAAAAAAAAATGCCGCGCAAAGCCTTTGTTTGCCAGTCAGCTTTCTGCTGAAACATGGCAGGCATATGTGTGCCGCCACCCCTATTTGAACCTGGGTCGCCATATTAGATGGCAAGTGCGCTAACCACTGAGCTACGAAGGCCACATTGTAGGAGTCCATTAACTGAATGCAATAAGTATTGCAGCTCCCTTTACCACACTTTATAATTGTAAACAATTTATAAAGAATTTGAATGTAAGTTTACTATATCTGTAAGTGCTTTGATACAACAGAATCCTGATACCTATAGAACTTATGCCTTACTAAATCTTTCAACAAAGTCAGTATATATAAGCCTGATCAATCAACTTATAAATCCATTTAAAGGCACATTGTTCAAGATTTCAAATTTATAAAATCAAACAATGTACATTTGACTTTTCACTGACCTTTTAAGTAAGTTTAACAGCACCAAGTGACTTATTTCCAAGGGAGAGTATTATAAATATATGACCATCCTATAACTCCGTATAAACATGATGTCATGACATGTACGGTACTGTATCTGCGGAACGGTCTACTCCTTTATGTAAATTTCTTAACAAGGCCCTAGTTCTAAATGCAAATTTGTCTAATTAAACAAATAATTGGATAGTAATTGACTGTCTAAGGGCCAATTTAAGTTAGTGCATGTCTGTAGTTAAAGTACCACCTCTTCAACAAGTTGTCCAATTCTTTCTCATTTAATTTTTAGCCAATAAAATGTAACATACTATTGAAATTGCGTAAGTTTTGTTTTACATGAAATTCCCTATCATTATCCCTCAATAAGCCTATAAGCTTAAATATAATGTTTTAAGCAGATTAATCATCTAAAGTACAATACTGATAAAATCTGAAAAAGAAATTTCAAAATGAGATCAATTTGCAGTCCTTTGAGTGATTCTAATTACTAAGCCTTTTTTTCATCTACATACTGGTTATGTGGAGTGATACAAGTACAAAATCCCCGCCGGACAAAATCCCCTCCAGACAAAATCCCCACCAGACAAAATCCCCTTTGCTCATAGTTGGACAAAGTCCCCATTATTAATTCCCATCGCTTATTTTGCAAGGTTGACAAAATCCCATCTTGTCCACCTTGCAAAAGGAGTGATATGGATTTTGTCCACCTTGCAAAATTCACGATGGGGATTTTTCTAGCTATAAAAGAATGAGCAGGGGAATTTTGTCCAGTGGGTGATTTTGCGGTATCCCAGTTAAGTGATATACATCAAGATGTAGCAGCATTTTACGAGTATATAGAGTTGATGTGTCAATTTGTGCCTTCATGAAGTAATGGGTTGATATAATGATGTTTACCTGTTTGCGACTGACCGGAAGTTTGATGTAACTCAAGAGTTGTTGAAGATCTTTGATTTCTCTGAAAACATACAAATAAACATATATAAATAAAGGACTAATTGCATCTATTGAATGCAATATACAAAAGATAATACAAGTACATCGGGATAAACAAATCGCAGGCTTAGAATTAGTAGGTCGTAAGTACTACTTATGAGTCATGCATATTTGAAGTCTGCATCTCAAGGTGCTTCTTATGAGCCTATTTTCATGAATATCGCAACTGGTCATGTTGACCAAACTGAAGTTGAAAAAGCTTATTTTTCCATAAGTAAAGAGTAGTTTTAGACAGTTTTTTCTTGTTTTCTTAAAATATTGTATTTGGACTTACGACCTTCTAATTCTCAGCCAGCGAAATATCATAAATCACTGACAGACTAAGTGACCTGTCACAGACATACTGACTGCCCAGCAGACTGATTGAGAGCTAGATATAAAGACAGAGTGAGTGTCAGACAAACATATTGAGTGTTGTAAGGCATAAAGATTGAGTTCCAGGCAAAAATATTGATGACCAGACAGATATATTGAGTATCAGACTGTGAGACACAAATATGGAGCATCAGACACAAATATTGAGTATCAGACACAAGTATTGAGTATCAGACATCAATACTGAGTATCAGACATCAATATTGAGTATCAGACACAAATATTGAGTATCAGACATCAATATTGAGTATCAGACACAAATATTGAGTATCAGACATCAATATTGAGTATCAGACACAAATATTGAGTATCAGACTGTGAGACACAAATATGGAGCATCAGACACAAATATTGAGTATCAGACACAAGTATTAAGTATCAGACATCAATATTGAGTATCAGACACAAATATTGAGTATCAGACATCAATATTGAGTATCAGACACAAATATTGAGTATCAGACATCAATATTGAGTTCTATGCAGACAGATTGAGTGTCATTAGTAACAGACATAATATTCATTGTTTCATTAAATTTGTAACAATATCTTTCACTTGAAACAGTCAAACCAGTCCAGCAAACAGTCAGCTAAATCAAACGTTAAAAATGGCTGCTTAAAGTAGGTGAATGTTAAAAAACAGGATCATCAATGGATGATTGATCTAATAACTGTGACTGCTTAAAACAGGTGGCTGTTTAATTCAAATAACTATTTACAAATATTCGACTCACTATATAGAAATAGTGAAGCAGTCAGCACATTTTCAATAACATTTAATTTCTTTTTATGGTAAGCATAAAAATCTTCAATTAAATTCCAGCACGTATTTGAAATCTTACAAACTATACATAATGGTCTATCTACCAGATATTGACCTATATTTTACGATTGACAAGTAAATCATAGATAAAGATTGAATTTCAATCGATACAACAAATCATACATGTATACAGTTACTACCATTCAATGACATTCCCATACCTTATAATGTAACATTACATAAATAAGTTCCTTAAGAGCTTAAGATTTTATATACAAATGTACATGTATACACAGGTAACTGTACCGTTGAAAAAGAATTTTTAAAAATGACAAAAAAATCATGTAAAATTTATATATCTAATGGCTAGATATTAAATTCTGTTAAAAAATGTTTATTTATGATACATTAACCTGTGGATGTTTATACCTTTTTGAAGACATGTAGAGGTGTATGTGTCCCACCCAGACGATGTTTAACACTTATTCCAGATATCCGCACAAATTTTATTGTGACTGATTTATTTCAATTTCATGTTTTGTTTCATAAATCCTAGCCTTATACACAGCTCCAATATCTTACAGTGTGATTTCTTAATTATAGACCTGCACATTCACTAATTGATTAAAATATCCATAAACACTTTTTATACATTTCGAATCATAAAAAGACAATAAAAGAAATTGCTTCAGTGGAGGATACATAAAATTCCAGAAGAAATTAGCCTAAGATATAAAACTGTCATTCTTGAAATAAGCTACTATAGATATTCATTGATCACCAATAGAAAATACCACATTCTATTGAATTAAAGATGTCACATATAAGTTAGCTTCATTAATTATTAAATTAAACTAAACACTACAGTGTACAAAACATAAATTCCATTAAGAAACGTTACACCGTAAACATGAAATAAAAATCGAAGAAAAAAGCAACGTAGAAACGTCCATGAAAATCTCCCAACTAGCACTTAGAATTCCAGTATACGTATGACTAAAGTTAAATCTTATAACGGTAAATGTTCATTCAAGTCCAATAGAGCTATTGAATATTGAACAGTTTAAGTATACGATAATATCGGGCACTTGTGTAATGAAGCTCGATCAATGTCAACAAAAGCTTTACGTTAGCCAAAAATGGATTTAGCATTCAGTGCCATATATAGGTTATTCTATTGTGCAAGATTATAACTTAATATATCATATTTTGCGACACCTTTATCGACAAAACTTTTGCGATCCAAAAATAATTAAAAAAATATATCAAAAGTTTTGTTCACATTGATCTTTTCTGTAAGCTGTTAAATCAATATTGTATCTTATATAAAGTGGAATATTTTATAATGAGGAAGTGTGGTGGTCTGTCATTACAAAGTAAGGGCCTGCTGCTTTCTGATTGGTTGTTTCTAAGCAATGTCTTAAAAATGACCAATCAAAATACTGCATGCATTCTGCAGTCAAACTGACCAATCAAAAGACTCCATGCATTCTATATATTGAGATCAGTAGTCTGATTGGTTGGTTCCGAGCAGAATCATAAAAATGACCAATAACATGGTTGCATTCTGAGGAATATCTTCTGATAAGTTGCAAGTATTTTCATCTGGTGGGTTAAACTTTTTCTGATTAAAATTAGTTTTATTACCCAAAGGTATAACCCTATATAAAAATCCTTAACTTAAATAAATAAACAAAATATTGGTAATTCAGGTCTTATAATGAAAAACACTGCACTCGAAGACTCATATTATAATAATCCTAAAGTGACAATGCAAAATTCAAATGAAGACAAAAACCAGTACATTGAACTTGCATGCCTTTCGACCGATATACAATCTGAAAGTTTCGTATTTCATACAATCGTAACATCTACCTTTCTTAACATGACATTACATTTACTCATTCTTGTATTTTAAGACCAAATCATGACAATTCTTAAATAGTCAACGGTAACCAGATATGTGCGTACAATACCTAGAGAAGATAATTGACTTAAATTACATTTTAATTGGCTATTTTAATGTGAAACATATTACAAGAATGGCAGTTTATATCTACGACTGTCAATGATAACATAATATATTTGACAACAATGGTTCAAACTTGGGAGGCCCCTTCTATAAAGTTGGAAAAGTAAGAACAGGGGTTCTACTGAGGCATAATACCCAATCCTGAAAACGAGTCACAAGTATGTTTCCGGTGCCATTAGTACACATCCCTCGCCTCAACTAGGTTTCAAACATACCGGTAGTTTTATTGTTAAAATTCAGATGATGAAATTTCAAATGACCATAACTTTGTCAATTCTTTGAATTTTTTCATCAGATAACTTTTATTTTGTGCAGAAAAGATAATTCTTCCAAATGCAGCAAGTCCGGATTTCCAGAATAATCTGGAATTGTAGGACCCCTGTAAGGAGTGCCGAAATTCCCTAAATATATTAAATTGTAAATGCTTAAAGTGTCCTGAAATAATGATAATAATGCTTTTAATATAAAGATGTCTGTTAACACTAAGCTTAATATCATTTATTCAAATGTACAAGATTTTGCAGCCAATTCAACTTGGATATATGATTTACGAATTTCAGCAAAATAATTACAAAGTAAAAGCACAAACTTCTTAAATGAAAAATAAAAATATCTAGGTGGTTTTGACCTTAAACTAGAAATCTCAAACAAACAAAGAAAGTTTCAAATGACATAACTACCTTGTACTTCAATAAAAGCAAACAAAAAAAATCTATTTTTGAAGACAGAAAAATTCTGACTTTTGTTTTCAAAATCAGATAAAAGAAAACTATGTGTTTATTTTACATATATGAAATAACGACAATAAATTGTACTGACCTAGAAACTAACACACTCTCCTTTTAGATTTTGTCAAAACATAAATAATTAATACTGTGTGTTTAAAATTGGGCTTAAAAAGTTTTAAAATATCGCAAAAATAATGATGTAGTTGCCTGCTTAATTATATGTCACATTTTTTCTATGTAAGATGTTAAAAAACGTTTAAAACAGAATTTGAGATAAAAAAACATTGATAAGAATTCAAATATTGTTTACTGCTTAGTCATTCTAAATCATTCCAGACCAAAAAGGAAGACTTAACTAATTATACCCCACCCATCAAAGACGAATTTTAAAACTCACATTATTATGAAAGTGTCCCCAAGAATGATCAAAGATTATCAGTAGAATTTTTAAAATGAATTGTAAATTTATTTACTTTAATTGAAAACTGTAAACTAAAGCAGGATTCAATAAATATTAAACCCGTCTTATCTTGCCTCTATTGATTAGCATGAATACAGCTTGAATAAAGGGGGCATTAACCCCTTATTTGAAATGTTTAAAAAGCAGAGCCCTTAATCACACTGATAACATCAATAATGTGTCAGCTTTATTAGGAAATATCGCAGAAAGTAAAATAACATCAGCACAGTGCAAACATTGTCGATAACTTAATCTTAGCAAAAAATGCAATATTTCATTAAATTATTGTGAAAAGCCCCAAAAACCTTGTACTAAATTGTTTCGTAGCAACGACTGAGACCCCTAAAAATGTGATTCTTCAGCATAAAACCCCACACTGCTGTGGCATTGAATGGGCTTTCTATTCATACATATTTTAAATACAAGGTATTGAAGTTTTAATACAATGGCAGACAAGAATGAATACCACATGCATTTTTAATTAAGAGTAAAGCATGATTATTGATTACAGTGAAAACTAGGTCATGGTAACCAATATTCAGGTCTCCATGTTACCAGGTGAGCATGACAATTTGTATAAATTTATGAGGCAGTAAAGATTTAATTGAAGAAACAATGAATCAGACATGATAGGAAACACAGACAATCAGCAATGTTACAATACAGGGACAGACTACCGGCCCAAATGGTTGGTATCAGTGGTTTACAGAACATCTATCTCAGAAACACATGGTTGTGGTTAAACCAGTCTTTAGAAATGGTATGGGTATAATTAGACTAAAAGCTCCCCAATTATTGGCATTCAGCATTCAGTGTGGCCTCCATAGCTCAGTGGTTAGCGCACTTGCCATCTTATCTGGTGACCCGGGTTCAAATCCGGGTGGAGGCACACTTATGCCTGCCATATTTCAGCAGAAAGCTGACTGGCAAAAAAGGCTATGCTCGGCATTTAAAAAACATAAATAAAAAAAAGCATAGTAGAGTAGTTCTAGGCAAGCTTGCTGTCCTGTAGTAGCTGCATGACCTGTCTAGCCTGATTGACACAGTTTTTGATTGGTTTGAATAAGAGTGGTTTCAGCCATGGTTGTCCCAGTGTCAGGGTAATATGACTGGGTAATCACCATACCACAGAATAACAGTAATATTAATATTGTTTAGGCTGTTGTAGATTTTGTTAAATTAAACACAGCATCATACCAGAAAACAATTAAACATATAAAACTTACCTGCAAACTGGAATATATAGATCAGTAAAATATGACACATTATGCCATGGCAGTACCTGGTTTGTTACATTAAAATATAACGAAATAAAATACTAGTATACCCGCTGTAATGTAAAAGAAATAGAAATAGACTTACTTTTTTGTAGCGACACATGGTTCCATAGTTTTCTCTAGAGATGGCAGTACAAGCTGTCTATAGCAGGCACACTGATGTGCTCGTCCATATTGTCCATACACAACATTCTGTGTCACCATCATTTGTCGTACAAGTCACTATATAAACTCTACAGCTTTCCTACAACACCCACTCTACATACACTGTCCAATGAATATCATATTTACTCGCACTTAGGTCCAAATTTTACTTCAGTCAATCGAAAAAAAATCCTTTTTTTTATATAAATTCGAAACTATCAAAATCAGATTCTTTTTCAATGTTTTTTTGTATCAATTAATTTATTCTGAAAATAAACAACAGTTCACTTGTTAATTTTACTTTAATCCAATCACAGTAAAGTATCTTATTGCATTCAGAAATAAGAACCATGGTAAAAATACAGTTCGACAAAACAACCCCACAAACCTTCAATTCAGCACTTTATTATAATACTGTTCAACAAAACAACCCCACAAAACTTCAATTCAGCACTTTTATATGATACATGTACTAGTATATCATAGCCATCCAAAACTTGAGCATCAAATTATGTACCCGATAAACGTAGAACTCATAGGACTCAGATAAACAGTCAGAACCAAATCAATAAGTAAAGTAAATATAGGGTCAGGTTAATGTGATACAGAAAGACTTTAAGACAAGGACAGGACCGTACTGCAATAAAATATGGCAAATCACGGTAAATCTACGACAAACTGAAGAGCCTTGTTTGAAGATAACGGGAATCTCCTCAATGACACTTGAACCAAACTCAAAATCATTTCAACAGATAATCCACGCAACATGATAAACTATCTCCCAGAATCGAACAAAATGATGTCAGAATATTCAATTTTCCCACCAGAAGCCTAGGACCACATTAATAAAACTTATTTAAGACCACATCAAGGCAACCCAAAAACTAAGAACCAGTTCAAGTCAATTGATTTTCAATGTTTACTTTATTTCTATAATTAATAATTATATAATAATAACTATACCATAATAATAAACATACAAGCCCAGTTATCTACAAAACAGTAATATGTATTGCAGCATCCAACTTAATTGTATTATAAATACAAACACATTTAGACAACAAACCTTTTCAAAGCAGTCCGATCCACATAAAAAGTATTACCTTTATATACTAATTCAACACATTGTTCAGCTTTTCTACAAAAACTGACCACAAGCAGTGAAATCGAAATTTTCAATGCATCCATTTTTATGCATCACAATAATACTGAATAATCCAGAAGACAATTTATTGCCATATGCTTGAACATGATGTTAGTCTAAACAGCATCTGATCTGTTACAAGTAGACTCGTAAACCTGACATGTCAACATTATCAACCTCATTGTAACCAGAATGTCAGTCGATGAACACAGAAATGGTTACCTGGAAATCTAATCAATTTACCAATACCTACTTATTCTACCTTATACAATAACTCCCCCCCCCCCTCCCAACATACTAGCACTCACAATTGGTTCCCACATCATCGGTTCCTGTCTAACTATTGATCATTGAATCTATCCCATAATACCAGCCTCCAATATTGGCTATAATATCATAAACTAGCATATTCTCACTTTCTATATAACCATTATTATCACTACATGTATCATAGTAAAATTATGTTACATCCAACATTAAGTTCTCGCAATTTAATATTTAATACGTTTGCATGGTTTTCATGAATAATCTAGTATAGTCAGCCCGACCTGAACAAATAAATGCCTAGGTTAGAATCCCCACCCACAATCTTGATGTCATGTTACCTTAACCTTTCTAGCTTTCTTTAATAGTAAGGATAGATAGAAAGATGTTGTAGAAGAATTCAACGATACAAATTATTTCAATCTAAATTGAATCCAGAATTAATTTGGCCTTGACAAAGTTGTTGACCATTATAAGAATGGATTCGCCAATCAGTTATCCACAGAAAATAAAGTTGTCATATTATTTAAGCACACAATATTAATGAGATTTAAGAAATTATTTTAAAACAGCATTATATTAATAATTACACATAATATTATGTAATTTAACAAAACACATTTTATATAATTATCCTAACATTATATAAACAATTTTAATTCCAAAATCATGTACTGAATTAATCTGCCACGTTCAATTCGGAAACAATTGTAATTTCAAGATTTGAAACAGTTGTAAGTAAAGAAATGTACCGTAATACAAGCTTTTACCAGAATGCCTTTATCAGCAATTTCTAATTTATTTGCTAATGAAAGTAAAGTCAATTAGCAGGTCTACGTGAGATGTATAGGTTAGTGCTAAATATTTGATTACATCCCCTTGGTCTGCCAATTAAGATACACACAACATGGACATGCATAATTAAATACCCTCTGTAAAGTAATATCCACAAGTTGTCACAGTGTTATTATACATGTATCTCATTGAACAGGATTATAGGGAAAATCACCAATTCATAAACAAAAAGCTGACCGGCAATCTATTGGGTGAATGAACAATAAAACCCTACCATTCACCAATAGCTAGCTGGTGGGCACAT
The DNA here is from genome assembly GCA_947247005.1 of Spisula solida. Classification (NCBI taxonomy): domain Eukaryota; kingdom Metazoa; phylum Mollusca; class Bivalvia; order Venerida; family Mactridae; genus Spisula; species Spisula solida. Next base: position 16,566,471 of record OX365958.1, read on the forward strand.
TTGCATATAATTACCACTGTATACAAACATGATCCCTCCCATAGCAATTTTTTGTGTGAGATCGACTGAGACAGTCTTAATTGCGCGGTCATTCGTTTTCTTCCCTGCCAGAATGGCCAATGACCTCCGACTTCAAGAGAAGAATTATTCCATAGTAGCAGCCATTGGTATAAAATGGCAACATATAACAGACTCATAAATATATTTTGTATTTATCAATTGTCCTATCACAGAAATTTGAAAATCTATAAAGAAATATCATAGCAGCCAACCCATTAACAATTTGATTATTCAACTCAATAAAACAAGTATGGTTTACAGTTATGTTGACTATTAATTATTAATCAGTATAACATATGAAGTGTGTCTGATTATAGATTTATACCATGAACATATGGAGAGGTAGATACAATAACAGGCCTTAAGGCATGGCTGGACACAAGTGGACAGTAGATAAATATCATTGGGTACCATTAAGGCAAGGTGAGACACAACTGTACAGTTATTACATCAAACACAGTTCTAATTCCAATCCAATAGCATTTGAAGTGTTGTTCTTATGCAGCCAATTACTGAATATTTTCCCTATAATGGTCTGAAAGTCCCAATTACCAACCCCACTGTTCCTCTGAACTATATTCTCTATGAAATGAAAGGTATGATTACAACAGAGGTTATATTGATATCAGATAATTCATTATGATACATCAAAGTAGCATTATGTCATCAATTACCTGTATAACTAAACAACATAAGTACACTACACAAGCTTGTTAACAGGCATTATCACATAAAACTAGTATTATAATAAATACTACAGACACGCAGGATAAAAACATTGACTATTCATGAGACAATTATACCAGGAATTCTGCATGCAGACCAGAAAATATATGATTTAAAACCAATAATATTACACGGTGATTCCATACATATAAATTTTGCAGAATTCAGAGAATTTGCATTTAAAGAAAAAAATCTTTAACAAGATGTTTTATAATAGAGAGAACACAATCATCAGCATTACTTATATGACTTTGCCATCTAAGGGTTTGGAAATAATGTGAATGTCAAGAAGTTCATTTTGAAACAAGAAATATCACTGAATGTGATGAATACCCCAAGATACTGCTTGACACATAACAATGTGCTCTGATAATATGCAAAATTGATAAGTCCTGACACCTGAAACCTTCTTGCATCCTGACACCTGAAACATTCCTGCATCCTGACACCTGAAACATTCCGGCATCTTGACACCTGAAACCTTCTTGCATCTTGACACCTGAAGCCTTCCTGCATCTTGACACCTGAAGCCTTCATGCATCCTGACACCTGAAGCCTTCTTGCATCCTGACACATGAAGCCTTCTTGCATCCTGAAACCTGAAGCCTTCTTGCACCCTGACACCTGAAGCCTTCTTGCATCCTGACACTACCAATGCTGTCTTCCTAACACAACTAACTTGAAACAGATACCTAATTCTTACTGAAATTTCTTAAAAAACGTACTACCAGTAAACCAGAATACCAATAAAAGTCTTGCAAAAATAACTAACACACAAATATCATCCATTACAGGATCCATAGCCCTTGTGCATTGATGTCACAAATAAATAATCTCAACATTTCTGTAAAATAGCTTGTAGACCAGTAGATTATCATGTAACATAACCAGAATGCCACAAAATCTCCAATCTCATATTATCTGACCACATTAAACTGAGACTCAGAGCTCAGTAACATTTTAAAAGCATAAAAACATACACACAAATCTTGAAACAAGCCGTCTCTCCCCCATATAGAGTATGCATTATGAATCTTTGTTGGTAAACAAGGATTCTATCATTGTCAGCAAGCTTAATACAAAATAAATCCTTGGTATCAATATAGACAGCAATTAATGAATGTACGAACAAACATAAATAATGTTAAGTCATTACACACTGACCAAAACCAATAGTCAATTTTTTAAATCCACATATTTTAATTCAATAGTCAGCGAGAAAGAAAGACAAATTACCAAACCAAAATATTTTAATGCACAAGCAGCTGTTTAACATAAAGCTGATACTTGGCAGTAAATGCCACCGTCATGCATGTCTGTCAATTTGTCAGCTGTTAGGGAATAGCCTGTTATACAAACATGCATGACAAACTTAGCCAAAACATCAAATACACTAAAATATGTGAATTTTTGTACAGTAATGTAGTACGAACAAAGCCAAATAATAAGTTTTACTGTTAGTCAACAATCATAAAGTACTGAATGAATCATTTAAATCCCACCATAATGATATCATACCAATATGTAATCCAAAATATATCATACCAACATAGTACATGTATTTAAATCCAAAAAAATATCAAAGTAAAAATCAATCCTGGTCACTATGTTTTAAAACACCATGTACAGACAAGGAGAAATTGCCGAACATGACAAAATTACAACTATAAGTATGCCATATGACATAGGGTCCTTGAATTACTTATTTAATATGCACTCATTTCGCCACTATAATTATTAATTTTAGATAGATGATATTTTATACAGTATTTACCTGGTACTAAAAATCTTTCACAGAAACATATTTTACACACAAATTATATAATTAAATCAACCTCCAATGGAACATCTCAGAACAAATAAATAAATAGCAACCTTAATAAATTATGGTTCTTTGTTTTAAATCCAACTATCAATTGCAAATTCACATTCAGAACTATTCAGTTTTTCCCAAATATCACAGTTTACTATTACACAAATATACAGGAGCAACCACAAAACAAATATGACCCCAAATGTACGTTGTAACCCTTAAACATGTTTCAACCAGAAAGTCTTTTCTGACAAGGTCTTAAACCAATATAATTATAATCACATTTTTTCCTTACAATCTCCGTTATACTATATTACCTTGACAATACAGGTTTTATTATACTACCATCAGATAGTATAGACATTACTTAACAGAAGTTTAAACCTATTAAAAAAGGGATATAAAATGGGGCGTGAAATACATGTACATCAATAAAACTTGCAAACCAAACAATTTCAGTTTTTTTTGTGTATATTTTATAATTAAACAATGGTGAAATTTTTCACACCGATTTTATGGGCAGGTTTAACTTTAATTTGAGATGCTAAAAACAAGGGAATTGCACGATTTATCTAGCGTAAATGTAACAAACAATGGTATCTGTAGATTGTTGTCTGGAGAAGACAACAACAACCTTGCAGTAACTGTGAAGTCAGGATCAAGGGTTTGCTTGAGTGAATTTGTCAGCAAAACACGACAGAACAGAACAGAAAAGTTTATTGTTGAATTTCTTGACAAAACACAATAAGCGTAATCAAACACAATCGTGTCAATCAATGTTAAAAGGTGTTTTCAATAGGAATACAAAATTAATAATTTATAGAAAAATATCACAGTAAAATAGGTGTAATATTTTTTATTTCATGTTTATAAATTACTACATAAATGTACTGTAGACATTGTGGCTATCAGATGAAAGAGAAAGTTGAAATGTACGCAAGAAAGAATCAAAGAAAAAGTTGAAATGTACACAAGAAAGAATCAAAGAGAAAGTTGAAATGTACACTAGAATGATCAATTTTTAAATGTTTCACATGTTAGGCTATAATAATTAATTTCTAGATTACAATCCCCTCATCAATTTTCTTTTTTTTTCACAAGTTACATTTTAGGCTAGGATAAATATATTCCTAGAATAACGTCCCCTCATCACTCATAGAAAATCTTCCCCTTTGTCAACTGTCCTGTTTTTAATGTCACCCAAACCTGTTATTTCTTACAAAAAATATCAATAGTTGGTTAAAACATATAGAAGTATAGAACCATTAAAGTAACTTATTTTAAAGCACTAACTATCATAGTATTTTTTTCATATTTCATAAAAAAAAATATACTTAATTATACTTTATCCCCTTGTCCTGTTTTTTCTTGACACCCAAGTCTTTTATTTCTAATAAAAAAATCTGTAGTTGGTTAAAATGTATCAGAGTGAGAAAAATGTCCAACCAGACCATGACTCAAACCCGAGACCCTTCGCTTACAGGGCAAATAGAACCCTTCAAGTCACAACTCAGTGTTTTTCAGATTTCGTAAAATGGTGTTTTATTTATTCAAAATAATTAGTTACTCTTCACATTGTTTCAATAAAAAACAAAATATTACTTTTATATTTATCCTTGATACTCATTCATTCACATACATGATATGAAATTTCTTTGCACAAAATACCAACTAGTAAAAAATTATCACCCTTAGAAATACAAGATAAATTATAAAATTAATGTCCTTAGAAAATGTGGAAATTACTTTCACACAAATCTATCTTTATTTATAAATTTAAATAGAAATAACAGCCGCCTTGAAGCTAGCATTATTCTGCCATTAACATTAACGTTAATGAATCATCTACGTAAGCAATATTTAACTGCATGTTAAAATATTGTTTAAGTAACAAAGGAAAGCTAAAAGCGTACATTTTGATCTTGTTAAAGAGTTCAATAAATATCGCTCAAGTTAAAATTTATGTCGAGTATAATAGAATTAATAGTGTGGAAAATTAACACAAAAAACAAACAGTATTGAATGACTAGTCAGAGATAATACTGTAATTGAATTACGCTATTTCAATACGTTACAGTATTGTCCTTTATGCTTGGTTGAAAAAGGGGCCAATTTTGTAAAATTAAAAAAAAGTTTAAACCTTTGTTTTTAAAATAAGGTTGAATGGTGAAACCTCCATGTTTTTCTTGAGAATATCAAATTCTTTTAGTATGTCAAAAAGGAGTGAGACAAATAGCGACAGCAAAGGGTCTTTAATTTATTAATTATGAACTCGTAAAAAATCAATGTATTCAAATATACTTATGTTTACAGTTGAGAGCTGTCTTTCCTGTCTGATTGGTTATTACCTTTTTTATAGGGCATGCCCGGAGACAAAAACACAGAGGTAAATATTTTCTAGGGGATCATTTTATAAGACTCATGAATTATATTCTAGAAAAGTGTTTAATTTTAGTTTTGTAATTTCACAAATTTTCACCTAGACAAGTGCCTCAGCGTGGCTACGAGCCTATAAGAAAAATACAAAGGACTTTCAACAAATTTGAAAAGTTTTGAGAGTTTGGTGTGCGTACATTTTGAGAGTTTGGTGTGCGTACATTTTGAGAGTTTGGTGTGCGTACATTTTGAGAGTTTGGTGTGCATACATTTTGAGAGTTTGGTCAGCGTACATTTTGAGAGTTTGGTCTGTGTATATTTTGAGAGTTTGGTCTGTGTATATTTTGAGAGTTTGGTCTGTGTATATTTTGAGAGTTTGGTGTGCGTACATTTTGAGAGTTTGGTGTGCGTACATTTTGAGAGTTTGGTCTGTGTATATTTTGAGAGTTTGGTCTGTGTATATTTTGAGAGTTTGGTGTGCGTATATTTTGAGAGTTTGGTGTGCGTACATCTTGAGAGTTTGGTCTGCGTACATTTTGAGAGTTTGGTCTGCGTACATTTTGAGAGTTTGGTCAGCGTGAGAGTTTGGTGTGCATACATTTTGAGAGTTTGGTGTGCATACATTTTGAGAGTTTGGTGTGCGTACATTTTGAGAGTTTGGTGTGCGTATATTTTGAGAGTTTGGTGTGCGTACATTTTGAGAGTTTGGTCTGCGTACATTTTGAGAGTTTGGTGTGCGTACATTTTGAGAGTTTGGTCAGCGTGAGAGTTTGGTGTGCATACATTTTGAGAGTTTGGTGTGCATACATTTTGAGAGTTTGGTCAGCGTGAGAGTTTGGTGTGCATACATTTTAAGAGTTTGGTGTGCATACATTTTGAGAGTTTGGTCTGTGTATATTTTGAGAGTTTGGTGTGCGTACATTTTGAGAGTTTGGTGTGCGTACATTTTGAGAGTTTGGTGTGCGTACATTTTGAGAGTTTGGTGTGCGTACATTTTGAGAGTTTGGTGTGCGTACATTTTGAGAGTTTGGTGTGCGTACATTTTGAGAGTTTGGTCAGCGTGAGAGTTTGGTCTGCGTACATTTTAAGAGTTTGGTGTGCATACATTTTGAGAGTTTGGTGTGCATACATTTTGAGAGTTTGGTGTGCATACATTTTGAGAGTTTGGTGTGCGTACATTTTGAGAGTTTGGTCAGCGTGAGAGTTTGGTGTGCGTACATTTTGAGAGTTTGGTGTGCGTACATTTTGAGAGTTTGGTGTGCGTACATTTTGAGAGTTTGGTGTGCATACATTTTGAGAGTTTGGTCAGCGTGAGAGTTTGGTCTGCATACATTTTAAGAGTTTGGTGTGCGTACATTTTGAGAGTTTGGTGTGCATACATTTTGAGAGTTTGGTGTGCGTACATTTTGAGAGTTTGGTGTGCGTACATTTTGAGAGTTTGGTGTGCATACATCTTGAGAGTTTGGTCAGCGTGAGAGTTTGGTGTGCGTACATTTTGAGAGTTTGGTGTGCGTACATTTTGAGAGTTTGGTGTGCATACATTTTGAGAGTTTGGTCAGCGTGAGAGTTTGGTCTGCATACATTTTAAGAGTTTGGTGTGCGTACATTTTGAGAGTTTGGTGTGCATACATTTTGAGAGTTTGGTGTGCGTACATTTTGAGAGTTTGGTGTGCGTACATTTTGAGAGTTTGGTGTGCATACATTTTGAGAGTTTGGTCAGCGTACATTTTGAGAGTTTGGTCTGTGTATATTTTGAGAGTTTGGTCTGTGTATATTTTGAGAGTTTGGTCTGTGTATATTTTGAGAGTTTGGTGTGCGTACATTTTGAGAGTTTGGTGTGCGTACATTTTGAGAGTTTGGTGTGCGTATATTTTGAGAGTTTGGTGTGCGTACATTTTGAGAGTTTGGTCTGCGTACATTTTGAGAGTTTGGTGTGCGTACATTTTGAGAGTTTGGTCAGCGTGAGAGTTTGGTGTGCATACATTTTGAGAGTTTGGTGTGCATACATTTTGAGAGTTTGGTCTGTGTATATTTGGAGAGTTTGGTCAGCGTACATTTTGAGAGTTTGGTCTGTGTACATTTTGAGAGTTTGGTGTGCATACATTTTGAGAGTTTGGTGTGCGTACATTTTGAGAGTTTGGTGTGCGTACATTTTGAGAGTTTGGTCTGCGTACATTTTGAGAGTTTGGTGTGCATACATTTTGAGAGTTTGGTCTGCGTATATTTTGAGAGTTTGGTCTGCGTACATTATGAGACTTTGGTCAGCGTACATTTGGAGAGTTTGGTGTGCGTACATTTTGAGAGTTTGGTCTGCGTACATTTGGAGAGTTTGGTGTGCGTACATTTTGAGAGTTTGGTCTGTGTATATTTTGAGAGTTTGGTGTGCGTACATTTTGAGAGTTTGGTCTGTGTATATTTTGAGAGTTTGGTCTGCATACATTATGAGAGTTTGGTCAGCGTACATTTGGAGTTTGGTCTGTGTACATTTTGAGTTTGGTCTGCATACATTTTGAGTTTGGTCAGCGTACATTTTGAGAGTTTGGTCTGCATATATTTTGAAAGTTTGGTCTACGTACATTATGAGAGTTTGGTCTGCATATATTTTGAAAGTTTGGTCTACGTACATTATGAGAGTTTGGTCAGCATATATTTTGAGAGTTTGGTCTGCGTACATTTTGAGAGTTTGGTCAGCATACATTTTGAGAGTTTGGTCAGTGTTCATTGTGAGAGTTTGGTCAGCGTACATTTTGAGAGTTTGGTCAGCGTACATTTTGAGTTTGGTCTGCATACATTTTGAGTTTGGTCTGCATACATTTTGAGAGTTTGGTGTGCATACATTTTGAGAGTTTGGTCTGCGTACATTATGAGAGTTTGGTCAGCGTGAGAGTTTGGTGTGCATATATTTTGAGAGTATGGTCTGTGTACATTTTGAGTTTGGTCTGTGTACATTTTGAGTTTGGTCTGCATACATTTTGAGGTTGGTCAGCGTACATTTTGAGAGTTTGGTCTGCATACATTTTGAGGTTGGTCAGTGTACATTTTGAGAGTTTGGTCTGCATATATTTTGAAAGTTTGGTCTACGTACATTATGAGAGTTTGGTGTGCATACATTTTGAGAGTTTGGTGTGCGTACATTATGAGAGTTTGGTGTGCATACATTTTGAGAGTTTGGTGTGCGTACATTATGAGAGTTTGGTGTGCATACATTTTGAGAGTTTGGTGTGCGTACATTATGAGAGTTTGGTGTGCATACATTTTGAGAGTTTGGTGTGCGTACATTATGAGAGTTTGGTGTGCATACATTTTGAGAGTTTGGTGTGCGTACATTATGAGAGTTTGGTGTGCATACATTTTGAGAGTTTGGTGTGCATACATTTTGAGAGTTTGGTCAGCGTACATTATGAGAGTTTGGTGTGCATATATTTTGAGAGTTTGGTCTGCGTACATTATGAGAGTTTGGTCTGCGTACATTTTGAGTTTGGTCTGTGTACATTTTGAGTTTGGTCTGTGTACATTTTGAGTTTGGTCTGCATATATTTTGAGAGTTTGTCTGCATACATTTTGAGAGTTTGGTTAGGCGTGGTAGAAAAGTAGGTATAACAGTAAAAAATATATAATTTACTTACCAGTACTTGATATGTTTTTTATAAATTGATGAACTGTTACTAGTCTGTACAAACCTGTTAGCAAGTACGTGTTTGGTCCGGATGGGAAACTGAAAACTTAAAACCATAAAAGATGATTTTTCATTTATTTCTTACTTACTTTTGTGACGATGATGGGATTTTGGTATCCACTTTTGGCGGCATTCCTACAACCCACACACAACAACACACACATCTACTCCATTATTGCATCAGTATATTACAACCCGTGTCCAAGTTTCAACATAATCAGCAACACAATTCTTAGCCTATTATCAAATACACTGTTGAATTTTTAATCCATTTCTGAAAATAAAAAAATGAAAGTAAAATTTTACCAAATGCAAATTGAAGTTACATTTTGCAAGCAACCGTTAAATGAAACTTATTTGTTAAACATTTATAACAACAGTTGTTCCTCACCCTAAACCCTTTACTCGCTCTATATACCCTAACAGTATTTTGATATTGAAATAGTAGCTAGATTGTGTACAAATCATACGAGCAGCTTTTTGAGCCAAAATTCAAGAGTGATCTCCCTTGATAATGTGTCTCATCAAGTCCATTTCAGTAAATTGAGTCGTCTCCCCTAAATTTTGATATTACTGGAAGACAATTTGGTAATGGGCATGACAAAGAGACTAAGATTAAGGAATAAACCTGGATCACCGCATTACAAACGCAGTGGACTAAACACTGGACCATGGGCTCGGCTCTTCTTAAAGGTAAAACAAATCAAAATTAACCAAGGCGTGTACATTTGTTTCTTATATCAAATGCAAATCTTGTCAAAATTCAATGGCAAAGTTCAAAACAAATGAATTTAGTGCATCATAATTTCTTAAAGGAAATCCTTCTCAAAGATGAATGTTTGCAGTAGATCAAACTTTTACAGGGAGATACAAACATAATCCCAGCAGGAACTTCCTTCCTATAATGGTTGACAGTTAAACAAGATTGTCAGGTAGGAATGTAAACGTACCAGAGGTTATCAGTGAGTAAGATTTTCAAATCAATCACAAATCATTTCTCCAGAGATAATGTTATCAGGAGATTCAAACAATAGCGATTCAAAAAGGATACCCCCCACGGATTTGGCTAAATGACGTCAACTAGACAATTGACAAAAATATCAATGACCACACAGACAGATAGAAGATAAAAATGTTGTAGAAGATTATCCTGACAAGTGGACCCCTACCATCAACGAGATATCTTCAGTCACTGACATTATATTCCAGAGAATTTGACACAACTCTCGACCTTTAAATTAGCATAATTTAACAGCTGATATATTGTCTATAATTATAACCCCGGCTGTATGTTTTCATAAGCGGAGAATATCACGAAGACGCTCGAAGTGTAATACCAAAACAAATCTAAAGAACCGATATTGCACGATTTGCTCGCGGAAATTAATATATTCAACGCAATTACCTTGTAATATATTCATGCATAAAGGTCAGGATCATGTCAAATTCTCTGTGCTATACATGGTTACCAAATCTGTACAACTCGTTGTTTGTTTTAAAAGATATTGATGTTTATGAAACAATACAATTAAATATGAATACATGAATTAAAGAAAGCAATTTGCATACCACTTAAAATATATCCATAAATAAAGAAATATACATAACAACTAAATATTTCTATAAATACTGATATATCGAAAATAGAGAGAAACCACCAAACACGAATAACATTTAATGTATATTCATTAGACTACAACGTTTCGCCCAGAAGGCTTCTTCAGGTAAAAAATTTTTTTTTTTTTTTTTTTTTTTTTAAATACTGATAAAATGCTAAAACTGTGAAGTCAAAATATTATTTTTATAGGAGAATAAAATTCCTGTGGAAACTTTGGTAGCCAACATGACTAGAATCAATGTCACAAAACCTGTCTAGCCTGGGAATCCAACCTGGATATATGCTGGCTGACAGACAGATCTTCTAACAGACTTACATACAACATTGAAATCTGAGTACACTGTTATCTAACCCAAGTCAAGGTTCCGAATAAATTTTGCTTTATTAGGTCACCTGGTCATGTGACTTCTGATAAACTGTCAACTTATATGAGAGTCGCCAGTTGAAATTCCGTACCCAAGGGTGAGGTTTTACTATCCTTACTGAACTGGCGGTTCATCTATTATTTTCTACGACTTACATGGCTGCATCTACATGACATCTCAGGCCTAGACACTAACTATTTTGGCCACTGGTCTGTCAGGGCAAAAGCTCCCAATTTGTAAATAGGACAGTTACTAGTCCTCCAGAATTTCCACTGGTCCTTCTGGATTTTCACTGGTCTCGGACCAGCGGACCAGTGTTAGTGTCGAGCCCTGCATCTATCAAGATGTCTGACGTTGTAATTTATATGACGTCACTGAATGAACTTGACATCAAGCACTAGTTAATGACAGGGTAACAATTGAGTTCTGAGTTTGATTTCCTTAAACTAAGCACTAAGCAGACTGGATAAGATAATTGAGTAATAGGTAAGTGACGTGGATGGAGTAAAAGCTTTTTGGGCTTGGCTGCAGAGTTTATCAAATTCGCCTATAGTTCATTGATAAATTCCTCTGCCATGCCAAGTAAACTTCAATACTCATCTATGTCACTCACCTATTGTTCTCTGTATATTATATAATTTAATTTGTATCTAGTTACCTTGCTGATAACCTTGGAGACAGGCCTAATTATAATAACTTCCTTACCGGTAAGTTAAATTCTGCTGACAGGTACAACACATTATTGGTGTTATTCCTGAAGTAAAACCTTCAAGTTGTGAGAGTGCAATGACATGGTACAGTGAGGTCTAATATCTGGGTTCATGAGTCCAGTCCACAACTCCAGTCCAAGGGTCTAGTACATGTGTCAAGTCATGCTTTTCTTGGTTGCATTTGAGAAAGGGTTAAGGACTAAAGATTAACGTAAGCTGGGAAAACCAAGTTAAGCAATAATTATAAGCGATTAATATGTAGGCACTTTGAATGTGTCATAATGCGACATAAGTCAGACAGGAATACACAAACATTTGTACTCACGAATATGCCGGCTATCAGCAAAATGAGAAAAAATTATATAGGAGAAAATATCTTGTCAAATTGTATGTCAGCTCTTGATAAGAGTGCAATTAGACTCCCTGAGAAAAATATGTGATCAGACCCCCTGAAACAAATAGATGGTGGGATCCCATTTAGTTCTGGCATGAACTAAATATTAGATATGATTGTGGATAACATGATTATATCCACATATAGTAAATCCAGGAATCTGAAATAAAATGATTATAAAACACAGCATGATACTGATAAGGCTATCAGTTGACAGTTATTTGACTCTCCCCTTGAAAACATTTACAGAATATGTCCGAGTTTTTCCTTGCCTAGCTGTATAAAATACCTTTGAAATATATTAATGTGTAGAAAAAATATAACATTTGGACATTTATCTAAATTTCTTTGCATTTAACGTCTAAAAATGTATGCGTCCGAGTACTAGGTTAGTAGTAAACAAACCACGGGTTTCAACCTGCTGAGGCGTCGTCTGCAGTCTGTGATATCTACAGAAGCATAAAAATAAATAAATTTGCATTATCTATCCACCTGGGTACTTATTTTCCGAGATTAAAGAAAGACAAGATACCTTTTTTGTGGACAATAGTTCCAGCACAGGAATTCCACAGAATTGCAGACCTCTCTTTGTAGTGTAAGGGAAACCACTGCGTCAATATCTGATTTCAACAATTTATGCAGTAGCCTCCCTTTGATTAAATAGTGCCCTTTGCAAACGGGAGCTAACTCGCGGAGATAATCGCAATTTCGTCTATGCGATGCTGCGAGGATGTTAGTTATTGTAATACCCAATTACGGTCTCATTGTTTTGGAAGTTGCGGCGTTGAGTGAATTATTGCTAGCAAGGTAATTTTACAGTGTTGCTTTCTTTCCTGATTAAAATGGTTTTGATTGTTTTAAATTTACATTTATTATTTTTATTGTGCACTTTCATTTCTATAAATCAAGCACGCGGTTTATTTGCAGTTGTTTAAAAAACATAACTGCGCTTGGAATCAAAGCACTGTAAGTACTTTCTATGGATACTCATTTATACTGTAAACTTGATAATCATTGCGAATCTAAAGTAAAGCAGTCAGTGAGGTCTTCAGATAAAGTGGTCTTAATTAACTTCTTAATTAAAACTGCATTATTTATAATTCTGATAATTTACATGCAGAACTTTATTTAACTTTAGCCAAAATTAGGGGTTACTGTTAGGTTCTGTGACACTTGTTTTGACCAGTTAGTTTCAAAACTAATTATTATATGCTTTTTGGTTGTTTATTGTGGAACAACGTTAATTATTTTCTGTTAAAATAACAATTTCCAGACCTCTCTTTGGCAAAATTTGTTCACATTGCCCCTTAAAATTATGTTTTTACCCCTTAATTGACAATTTAAGTAAAAGTGAAAAGCACAATATTTAGTATTTAATGTCCCTGATGTACCCTCGTAGATGGGCCTGTTCAATGTTGGTATGCATTAATATTGGAAATGTCTATGTATTTTGTCTGTACAGGAGAACCTCTCAATAGCATCACTCTTTGAGAAACACAAAGTTTGGTTGTTGTACCGAGGTTTTTGCTCTGAAGATGTAAAATTTATAAATTATAGTAAATCGTTTAAAACTTATGAAACAAAATGGTTATGTTGTTTAAAAGAGGTTGTTGCTCTACAGTTGGCCACTCTGGACATCTATTTGGGGGTGGTACAATATCAATTAGAAATATTATAACCTAAGTAATACTGCAAGGTTGTTATAAAACATTTGAGTATAATAAACTTACCATGACCTCTTAGTCTAAATAACTTCTGGAAGATGTTGGAGTAGCCTACCATTACTACAATACATTATGCCAGAATTTTGAACAAAAATAATTACTACAGGAAATATCTGTCAGGGATCAAGAAATGTTTGTTTACATAATACAGGGATCCTAGTATTCCTACAGTTCCAGAATAATCCGGAAATCCGGATTTACTGCAATTGAAAAAATTAACTTTTCTGCAAAAAGTTAAAGTTATTTGATGAAAAAATACCAAGAATTGACTGTGTTTTGGTCATTTGAAATTTCATACCCACAATGTTTTGGTGTAGGGGTGTGTGCTAATGGCACTCGAAACAGACTTATGGGAAATTTTCAGTATTCGGCATTATGCCTCAGTAGAACCCCTGAAAATAATAAGGTCGACTCAAGGGTCCAATCTATAGTTACCAATAAACATCCAGCAAGTTTATAAAATATTGCAAAGTTACTTTTAAATGGTTTAAAACTTTTTTTTAAATTGACACTATATCTTTAAAAGACATGTCTTGCTGCAATAATGACCCTAGGCAACTTAAAAAACATGCTTAACAACTTTAATACTAAGGTTTCAAATTTTATTTAAAGCATACAGGTGTTCCACTTGCTTCTGAATCTGAAGGGTCATTTTGATACTATTGACCAAATTTAACATTTTGTAGGCAAAATCAAACGAAATTCTTGGGATGAAAATGTGGCTATTAATAGGAAATTTCAAGGGTAAAAACTCCTACTCCCGAGTCATGGAACCCCTGGCATATTGATACAGTTGATAATGTGTGACCTTAAAAAATCAATTTTAAATAATACATAATTATAATAAGGAATTATTATATAACTATTTACACATTGCTAGGGTAGTGCTATGCCAAACATGTTTTACATAAAGTGGTGTATTTTGTCATGCTCATCTTGTATACACATGTCGGCTAGATGAGGATGTACATACAATACATTCAGCACATGTGTTGTTAATGGAAGGTTAACTTCCTGGTATACATGTTTGTTGATTGTACTAATGAGGGACATACTGTAACATGTAAACAATGGCTTATCATGTGTAAAAGAATCTGCTTCATCTCTTACATTACCTTCCTGCCCAACATAAAGGCTACTGAACATAAAGGCTGCCCAACATACAGGCTGTTGAACATAAAAGAAATAATAATGACAAATCAAACAGGGAAGGCAGCCCTCAACTGAAACAGCTGAGTGCAGAAAAAAAACAGAATAACGCAGATAACATTATGCCCAACATACTCAAATTTTGAGTCACAGCTGAAGGAGAAAACGAAACTAACCCACTGAAAGTCCAAGTTTAAGCTGTAAAAGAAGACAAATTTTGTCTGACACGTTAGGCTTTTTGTGTACTTACTTTACAAATCCCTGATTAACATTAATCAAATTTGTTATGAAAAAAAGGGAATTCACCGTTCACAAGTTTTAGCTACCGGTATGTTCCATCTGTCCTTAATAATAATAATTCCAGTTCCATGTCTTGATTTGTTTAAAGTGACTTACTTCCACATGTCTGTTGGAGTGTAGGTCCTTTAGAATAAAGATATACGGCAACCCACAATGCATTATATACCATTGCTTATGACATTCATATAAAGATCTGTAAGTGACCCCAAATATTGTGGCAGAACCTAATATATATAGAGTGAACTAAATATTCCATTTATCATTATGAGAATACACATTTTACTCAATGACATGGCTGATGTTACAATCCTTATGTTCAACCGAATGATAGTCCAATTATTTCTTCATTACAATCATGAGCTACATGTATGGTAAATGTGATTGCTAACCTACAACATACTGGCTGCATGGTACAGCCAGATTTATTCAGGATATTCATTGACCGGATCTTAGCATTAAAATGTAAATATTTTAGCTACAAAATCATTAAATGGTAGAAGTCGGGTACACGACACAACTATCAAAATCTGCTTGAGAGCCAGGCTTGAATTGATGTTACGCACACAAGCCTTGAAGTTGGTGGATATTTTGGATTTTAATGCCATTTTGGCCATATTTATATTTTTCAACTTATTGTAACGCACATGCGTAGGTACGTATCGCTGGCTATGCCCCCGTCTATATTATTATAACCTCGCCCATGAATATTGAAAAATGCTGCTAATTTGAACCAAATCATGATGCAAAAAAGAATATTATATTCTACTATGCTTTATATATTATGCATAGGGTTGTGATTTACTACTGTAACACATATTCAGTGAAAAAAATCAGTGAAAAATGGTTTGCTATATTAAATGAGATTTATTTAACTTTGATCTCTGAAAGTATTGTAAGATATCAGTTGTACTTTTATCATCCGTGCTTCAAATCGTCTAGGACTACCTTGTGATAAAGTATCTATATTTTTCATTAAAAATTTACATAGTATGACAGTACATACTGTTCCGTTAGAAATTTTAAGACGTAAAATTAAATTACATTTTTTCATCCGTCACTATTGACAAAAGTGTTATCCAAATTGTGTTAAAATGTTGTTTACACTGAAATTGATTTGATTATAAACAAATTTGCCGTACACATAGACTTCAGTTTAACCGTGATTGATTAAAACAGTTTTTGACTATCCAACATTTTTTTGCTGATGTTCGAAGTCTTCACTATGCTGTACATATAGTTGATATTAAGAAGAAACTTATTCTGAACTTACAATTGTAGGGTTTTTAAAAACTAGGTCACTGGGTCAATTCATATATAAAAGCTTGTATAGTCATAAGAAAACACGATTCTAGCCTGATCTTTATGAAACTTGGTCACAATGAATTTCACAACAAGAAAATCTAGGTAAAGTTTAAAATTACTTATTACATTTTTGTGGGTCATCTTGGATGAAAAAAACTAAGTTGAATCATAGAAAAACATTGTGTAGTTACTACAGAAGTCACAATTTTTGTCTAACCTTTATGAAACTTGGGTCACCATGATCATCTTTACAAAATCTAGGTCAACTTTCAAACTTTTGATCTACTTGTGTGAAAAAGAAGGTCACTTGGTTAAATCATAGAAATACATTGTCACTGGATCTTGATGAACGTTAGTCAGAATGTTTGTTCAGATGTAATCAAAGTTGAGGTTGAACATCATCTGGGGTGGTATTCAATATTGATCTTATTTAATTTGAGAATAAGGATAGCCAATCATATTGCCTGTTACTAACCAAGAGTGTAATATGGTGTGATCTGATTGGTTGTCCTTATCCTTAAGTCAAGTAAGATCAATAAGGGTGGTATTCAATATTGATCTTATTTAATTTGAGAATAAGGATAGCCAATCATATTGCCTGTTACTAACCAAGAGTGTAATATGGTGTGATCTGATTGGTTGTCCTTATCCTTAAGTCAATGAAGATCAATATTGAATACCACCCCTGGGGTTGAATCTTAGTCAGAAATTGTAAATAATTACTTGTGTCACCATTGTGGCCTGCATACACTAGTTAAGTGACTACTACAATAGGTGAGCAACCTAACCTAGGGTTGAAACAACCATTCTGGTACCTGGGCAATGAAATCAAGTTTTACAAAGTTGAAATGATGGACCATTGTGGTCACAGTACAAATTTTATTAATGTATTTGGGTTAACTTATATATAAAGTGAAGTCAAACAAACAATTAGTGACGTTTGGCCTCTATCATAGTCTGTGTTTTACCTCCATGCAGGTTGAAGCCTTTTTGAGATGGTACATGTAGCTAGCTGCTGGTTTGATGGAGTTTTATAAATATAAAAGAGGATGTGGCACTTAAAATAAATATTTCACTCATTATCTGACAGCTGTTGTACCTGTAACATGCATGGTGATGATCTGTTACCATGGTGATATACATGTGGATTTGTGAATAATTAAAAATTGTAATGTTAGGTGTTAGAGTTTCTTGCAGGTTTTGCTGGTCAGCTATTTGGATTGATGAATTCTGATCAACTTACATATGTACATCATCAGGCTTAAAGTTCATGCAAATGTCGTATTTTATGCCCCCGTATCGATAGATCGGGAGGCATATAGTGATTCACCTGTCCGTTTGTCCGTCCGTCTGTCCGTCCGTTCGTCCGTCCTGGTTAACCCAAATTGACCGTTTCTTCTAGCAACATTATGGCTGGCTACAAAGCTTTCATACTTGCATGGATGTTGTATATGAACACTCTCCACATGCCTGTATCACCTGACCCCATTTTGGCCTTCACCTTGACCTAATTTTGGACTTATGGACAAGGCTTCCACAGGGGGCATAAGCGTTTATTGAACGTAGTCTTGTTTCTTTCTTAAAACATACCCTATTTAAACCTTTAGATATGGCACTTACCGCATCAAAATAATATGAATTTCAGACAATTTCAAAAGTCCCTGTACATCAGACACTTAATGCACACTTTCATATGATATAAGACATGTGACATGATTGCCATGGGTCTGCACTGCCTTCTATGTTCACATTAAGGGGATGTTGTTCCATAAAACATATTTGTTTGTGTGTTTGTTAGAGTTCTTTTGATCGTTTCTGTTCGTCTATTATTCATTTAAGTATCAGGGGTTCCTCTAGCTTCTGAATCTGAAGGGTCATTTTGATACTTTTGAATAAATTTTACTACATGTATTATATAGCCAAAATATCAAGGATTTTAAGAGAGAATGACCCTTAAAACCAAAATCTTGATGGTCAAAATGTGGCTTTTTGGTCAAATCCTTCTACATAATCAAATGGATAAGGGGTATATGTAAAAGAAAACAGACATATAATTTGCCTCAGCCTGATGGTTGCATCGTATGTACAGTAGGAATAGATCAGGGATTGGGTGAAATACAAGCCATGTGTCTTATTATTTCTGCACCTGTTGTTTTAATGAGGCATGTCCAGCATGTTGATAAGCCATGTGGCTGGATGTGTATGTTTGTTATAATATCCCCACAGTATCTTCAAGGTTAGATGGAGATATATGTATTGTTTAATATCTGACCTTGAAATCATTGTTTGTTAGGATCATTCTTTTTTATGCCCCCGTATCGATAGATCGGGAGGCATATAGTGATTCACCTGTCCGTCCGTCCGTTCGTCCGTCCGTCCGTCCGTCCGTCCTGGTTAACCCAAATTGACCGTTTCTTCTAGCATCATTATGGCTTGCTACAAAGCTTCCAAACTTGCATGGATGTTGTATATGAACACTCTCCACACACCTGTATCACCTGACCCCATTTTGACCTTCACCTTGACCTAATTTTGGACTTAGACTTATTTATGGACAAGGCTTCCACAGGGGGCATAAGCGTTTATTGAACGCAGTCTTGTTTGTGGATTTTTCTCCAGTTCACCCAAATATTCTCTAAATATTTCTTGAATATCGGCAGTTTGATTCTTTGATTATTTCCTTTATAGGCACAGTTTTTGTACAATTACAGTTTTTGTACAAATGACAGTTTTTGTACAGATGACAGTTTTTGTACAATGACAGTTTTTGTGCAGATGACAGTTTTTGTACAATGACAGTTTTTGTACAGATGACAGTTTTTGTATGGATGACAGTTTTTGTGCAGATGACAGTTTTTGTGCAGATGACAGTTTTTGTACAATGACAGTTTTTGTACAGATGACAGTTTTTGTATGGATGACAGTTTTTGTGCAGATGACAGTTTTTGTGCAGATGACAGTTTTTGTACAATGACAGTTTTTGTACAGATGACAGCTCTTGTACAAACTTGGATTTGAAAACAATGTTTGTTTGCATTTATAATCAATTGTTTCATCTATGTTCCTACCAGTTATAATTAGCATGTTCGCTTTTACAACCTACTGGTTCATCAGACTACATGTACAAGACAAAAATCTGTCTCATTTATCACTTGTTGAAAGTTTTATAAAACCAAGTTTTAATTGGTTAAAGATAAAAATCTCACATTCTATACAAATGTTTATTTCTTCCACAACTGTCAACATTTATTAAGTGTATTGTACATAGACTGTTACCATGTTATTTGCTTGAAAACTGAACATCCCACCAATCTTACTTAATTATAAAATTGGTGAAGATTTCATTCAAACTAAGTGATGCCTGACCACCTTGTGAGATGTTAGAGCCAGGTATCAAGTTTTAAGTGTGTTACTTATTGATACCCTAGCTGGTTTAACAATAGTGTAATTATGTCAGACTAACCACATATACTTTACCCACCTTTAATTTTCTCAACAAATCACTGGTTTTTGAAGTTTAAGTCATTTTACAGTTACTGGTCAAAACTTTCAACCTACTTGTATTTTATTTCACTTGTAATAAACTATTTTATCGTATGACTATCCGAGTAAGTATTAGGAGCACGTATAACATTCAAATGACGTCACTTATCTCCTAAATGACATAATCAGACATCATTATATGCCGTAAATAATGTTTTTTTGGCGTCGGTTATATAACATAAAATTATGTCGTTTTTCAACGGAAAGACATGCATTTTCATTCTATTTGTATCATATGATAAAAAGAATCTAACACTCGTTGTCAATTGATACAAACTTATATTAAGCTCGTTCAGAAAATATTATGGAGGTTCGCTTTATAAAACATTCAAAATTTGTTTAATCTAGGTTTATATCAATTGACATCTCGTGGTAGATCCTCTATATATATACCGGCTGTACATTTATGTATTTATTTATTTATACAGCATATATACAATAAACATGAACATTAGCACGAAACATGTATTATCACCCTTCATCATTGAGTGATATTAGAGACTATAATTATAAGCATATTACATGCATAAACAATACAAGTTCTTAGCATGATTGTGAGATATAAAATTATCATATTTATATAATGTGTACCATCAAAAGAATCTGAACCATGTATTTATCATTTATAAATAAAATTATATGCAATCCATGTTATATTAAGGGCCAGCCAAATATATGCCTATTTACCCCTCTACTCCAAAATGCACCATCAACTAGTTGGTTTGTTTTTAGATCACTAAGCGGCCATATTCAAATTCCGAATGAACCTGAGCCAGGATTCAAACATTTACCTCTCAGTCCTATGGCAGAATCCACTAACCACTCCCAGCCACTGTGGGATAACATGATTCAAACAAGAACAATAAAAATATGATATCATGCTTTGTTGAGTTTAAACTCCTTGACAAAAACAATAAGACATTCTGCAAAGCCTTTTGTCATATTATTTTGTCCACTTGTTTAGTAAAACTGGTATGTAATGAGTACTTATGCAAGATCCTCTATAAATGCCCAGCTGTATCCATGTCTGAATGGGTCTATACAGCTGATGGTGGGGCTAACGTTGTTGCTGAGTGTGATAGTTGACTAAATGCCACTTGATGATTGCTGGTACATGTATTATACAATGAACAGTCAGTTGAACAGTTGAAGCATTGAAAGTAATGTAAAACTGGTACTTTACTATGTATTTATCAAGTCACTTCCGGCAAAATCTGCCAGTTAACGGGTGCCGATTAAACTTAGCTATAATCGGTCACCTGGTCATGTGACTAGTGTAATCTGTCACTTTACCATGTGATCGGATGGACTTCTTCTTTAATCTTACATGAGAGTCGCCGGTTGCAATTCCGTGCCCGATGGTGATGTTTTCCTATCCTAAATGAGCTGGTGGTTGATCAGTTATTTTCTTTGTCTTACCTGCGTCTACACAACGTCTATCAAGATGTCTGACGTCGTTGTTTATCATGACTTCACAGAACGAACGTGATGTTGCACGCTAGTTAATGAAAGAGTAACAATATAGTCCCGAGTTTGATCCTCTTACTGAGCAGATTAAGCGACTGGATAAATAGAATAATAGGTTAGTGCCGTGAATGAAGTAAATCTGGCTCGGCTGCGGCAATTATCGGATTCGTCTACGGCTCACCCGATAAATTCCTCAGCCTTGCCAGATAAACTTTCATCCACGACACTAACCTATTATTCTCTATATAATATTTCTCATCATAATTATTGTCACAACGCAGATTCTCATAGGAACCAAAATGTCTGGCTATTGAACTGTTTTGTCCTGTTAATGTTCTCTTTAAAGTTTTTTGTCTAAATTTTCTCCTCATTTATTTGAGAGCATATTCCTTGGTGACTTACGTTATTTAACTGCATGTGTTTTATCAAACTCTCATTTCTCTGTTTCTCTTATATTCTCTGTGGATTTGTTTGTTTGTTTGGGCTTTAAGCTGTTTCTTGCAACAATTTCTAAGTCATAGACAGCAACTGATTCACCTAACTAGTTTTTCTGGACCAGAACTGACTTACCCTTCCTCAAGGAACCATCAACTTCTCAGAAAATCAACATTTTCATATGACTGCTGTGACCAGGAATTGAACACAGATCACCGGGGTTCAAATCCAGTCCAGTGCAGTGAGGGCACTAACCACTGGACCTCAGCCAGTTCTAACTATTTCCGATGAAACTAATTGGTATCTATTATTATTCTCAATTACATTTTTTGTACTTACTGACTTATCACATTATTAAGCTGCTACCAACCAGAGTCCTCAATTGCTTCCTGTCTATCGCAATCTTTTCAATTTCTCCGAGGGTCCCAATTGAATTGGTACAAATGCATTTATTTTTTAGGGAATTTAAAGTGCAGACCATGTAGTATTTTTCAAGTCTTTCGGATAATTTGCCATAATAGTATTGAAATACCGGTAAGCTTTTCTTCTTGGAGAGTCAACCAATTGAACTGAAGTTAAGACCGTTACACATACGAGGGATGATCCATATATAACGAGAAAATGCTTATAATTTTGTTATGATCTGTCAGATTTTACTCAAACTTTAGCTGGAAGAATAACATACATTAGCAATGTTTCCCTTAATTTCCATGATTACAGCGACACAATGCTAAAATCTATGGTTGCTAAGGTAACCCTCGATACGCCAAGGCGGAGCATTTTTCGGAGATTTCACCATTTTCGCGCAAATTCAAACCCTCACAGTTCCCATGTAAGCAACAGCAATGTGATGACAATTGGTACTTGTGGTCACATATGACTCGCCTGACTGATGATGACATCATACACGGATTGTGTTGTCATTCGTTACGTCACGCACATGTGATCGTTCCATGATAGCAAACATTACCGACGGCAAAACAGTTTCAATAAAATATTTAGTTTTGAAGAAAACAAGTTATAATAAAATTGTGCACAATATGCATAAATCATTTCGTAATCATTTCATGTCAAAAGCTTCGATTTGTGAACATAATAACGTATTTAAAATGGACTGGGAAGAGACTAGAATTCTAACGCAATGTGGACGTAACGTCATGTCAGAACTACGCACGAAAATGTTGGATGTTTTGTTTGAAATTCCTACGGATGACTATCGTGCTAATTTTTTTCAACTTTGTATGGCATTGGCGAAGACGTATAAATATTAAAGGATGATAATCTGAAAAGTTTTTAAAAATTAATACAGTAAGGCCTAAGGAATGCGATCGTCAAATCGATCAAAGTTAAATTCTGAATAACGTTACAAGGTGCAAAAATGACGTTGCCCCGCCTACCGGTTCCATAGGTCGGCAAAAATGTTCTAAACAATTTATTTTTCGATATATTTGAGAACTACTTTTTCTCCTAATATATGTTTTAACCACCACATATAATATGTTTAGAAAATACTAAGTAATAACAAAATTATAAGCATTTTCTCGTTATATATGGATCATCCCTCGTATGCATGGTTTCAAATTATGCATCAAACTTTAGCATGTTTAGTAGAAGATGTCAATGTATACTTTGTTTTTATGTAACTTGTATTTTTGAATTCTTTACAAACATTGATCAATTAATTATAATTTAACTTTTTTTAGGAGGGAAATATTTCCAAAGTTTCCAAAGTTCTTAACTTTGAACTGTTATTCAAAGATATGATTTCTTATAATCTGTCTCCAGGTCTGACTTTTTAATTCAAAGTGTTGGGAAATTCTATGTTGACTCATCGCTGGTTATTTATAATCAATATAACCCCTACTGCCTTTAAAAGGCGGGTTCTCGCTATGATTACAGTTACTTGTGGTAATTGGACCAGCTCTGTATTCAGCGTGACGGAATGTGTCCTCGTTCTTAATTAATACTCGGGGAGTTTGGATTTATAAAAATCAATTAAGCGTTTGTTTTTATGGTTGTTTGAGTGACATAATTCGGTGAAGTAGCTTCTATATAGTGAGTATCCAGTATCAATTGTACTGTTATTATTATAATTTCTTTCAATGTAATTGTTACTTAAAGTGTTTCTGGCTCATAAATTGTTATATTTTGTCCATAAGAAAAACATTAAAAATGTATAATCGATTTGAAAATCTTGTCAATTGTTTACTGGAGAGAATTGTAAGATTCTTTCAAGATAAATTTATGATATATATTGCTAGTGTATCTTCCCCTTTACAAGCATATCTCCCCCCCCCCCGACAAAGAATGATTGATAGGTTGTGAGTTTATTCTTTGTAAGTTTAATTATTTGTTAGGGTAATTGTTGTATGTTTTTCAGTTTTACAAATATTTTATGTATACATAAAGTCATATATGATTGAACATAATTCATTTGTGTTGTTTATCTCACTTTGTCATGAAGATGTTTTAACTCCTCAATAGTTAAGATAATTTGTCTGCCATGGCTTGATCACTTGATCAAGTTATCGAACTTGAAATTATCTCAAATTCATGCACCTGTCAATATTATGCCAACTGGGGGGGATACAGGGGGAGTTGGACAGACAAATCTTCCCAACAGGCGGAATAAGACGACCTTATCAGCTCTGCGTCCCAAGGAATAGACTTTTATTCGTGTTTTTATTAAAATACCCGGATGAAAAACTATGCCCCACGGTGGGGATTTAGACAATAAGCATTGTCTCCTGGGTGGGGATTTGAACATAAAAAATTGTAAATGACTAATTCCTCCTGTGTTGCCCGCAAACCCCCCTTGATTGAGGAAGGAAGTAATTAATTGATTAAGGAGTGATGAATTGATTGATTGATTGATTGATTGATTGATTGATTGATTGATTGATTGATTGATTGGTGAAGGAAGTGATTGATTGATGAATTGATTGATTGAATGATTGATGAAGAAAGTGATTGATTGAATGATGAAGAAAGTGATTGATTGAATGATGAAGGGAGTGTTGATTAAGTAAGTTAACCAATTAGTGATCCAATAATTGATTGATTGAGCTAGACCTATTTCGGGGTTGACATGACAAGCAAACTTTTGCATTAAAATCCCAAGCTTTCTTTTTGGAGAATCTAATACGATGTTGAAATTTTATCATTGTACTGTTAATTTTGTTAGAATGGAATTAATTTCAACACAATATGTTTCCTAACTTAATAATTAGCCCAGTCGTTTTTTCCTGAGATCCTGAATATTACAGGAAAAATGTCAGGAAGAAAAATGTGTCATTAAAGAAAGATATTTGTCATTTTTATTGGATTTGGTTTGGGAGTATTATATAGAACAAATAAAGCTCATGCCGATGGGAAATCTTCTTTCATTGTTTGTTGTTTAATTTCGTGTTTGTTGGCCTCTTGAAGTTGAAAGATGTCAACTGGATGGTATAGTATAACACCTTTAACTGTTCAATTAGTCTAGCTACTGTCTAGATAATAAGATTTTATCATTTGAATTTTTTATGCTCCGGCATCTACTGTTACAGGAGGCATATAGTGATTGTCCTGTCCGTCTGTCCAAAAATGTTAACCAAAACTTTCAAGTTGTTGAAACTCAAGTATTTTTGAAGTCCATTGCTTTCACACTTGGCATACTTGTTTACTGTCATAAACATCTTATATTGTCAAAGCCATGTAACATATATCCAACATTTCAACAGAATTATGGCCCTTGATCGATTGATTTTGCTTGTTTTTATGGACAAGGCATCCAGCGGGGCATAAGCGTTTATTTAACGCAGTCTTGTTTTCTTCAGTTTTAGCTATATTTTGCTTTGGGCTTAATTTGAGAGTATAAAGGGAGATAATTTCATGAAAAAAAAGACTTGGGACATCTGAAACATTCTTAATTCTTTATCATTCTTTTAACAACTCCAAATTGGGGAGAAAAACGATTTGTGGCAGTTCATTGACTGAATCGTTATTGGTATTATAGATCCATTTAACACACTTCTATAGTTGTAAAATAATAAGGAATTTAAATTTGAGCTTTAAGTTTAATATTTCCCTATGTGATTTGATAAAACAGTACCAGTGTGTGTGTGTACTAAGAACTAGATAGACTCAACTGTTTAATGTATGAAACTGAAAACTGGCCTGGGATATTGAGAGAGTACAGATTCCATCTGCTCTGTGGGGAACCCACGTGACCAGATGCTTATGTTCAGAGCCAATTTGTCAACAAACCGCCTCGATTCAGGTAACATTTTTCCTTGTAACTTTCTTAATATTTGATCGATCTGGATGAAATATAGATGAGCGCCGTCTCCTTTCAAAAGCAAATCATCGGCGCTCTTACCTAAGTGACAATATTGTGTACTTTTTGTTATTTGGGCAACGGTGCATTTCGTAAACCGCAATATGCTATGCTACGGTTCAGAGCAATTCACTAAAACATGTCCTTTATAAATTACAGCTTCATTAAAAGTTACAATTTAATAGCGATAATGTGGGTCGCAACATATAAGATCGACAAGCAAAATATTTCTGATAAATATGAGCAACATCGATCTGGATATCAACAGCAGTCAGGTGCACCTCACCATTGGTTTCACCGATTTATTATGAACCAGTACTGCAAGTACTTCACTAGCTCTTCCACAAGCAACTAACAACTTCTCCACATGTGGTGTACAATGACTGTAACCTATTTACTCAGAAAGAATAAAACTGTGTAAATGAACCTGATAAAATACTGGTAGTTTATATCCGGCATTCACAAACTATATGCTAGGTTTTTGGGCTTCAATAATGCAATATTTATAATGAAGCCGATACTACCCTGAAGCACAATTTGTTATTTGGGTTGGTGTTATGTTTCTTATGTATATATATGTGACACAAAAATTCTGCGCAGCTGAGCGAAAATAAATTAGAATTTGAGTTTGGTTAATTTCAGTTAGCCTTTTGAGAGCTTTGAAATTGGTTTCTTTCTTAGACGGAAAAATTGGAAAGTTGTCATTTTCCATTGCTGTTCGATCAGTCTCACTTTTTAATTAATATTGATAGAAACAACCCACAGATTGTAAAATAAGTGGTTCAAAATTATGGAATATTGAACTTTGAAGATCAAGTTAATTATTTGATGTATTTCCGTGTTTTAAGTATAAAAACAAGAGCAACGTTCACATGGCCATCCCCCTAACGGGTGTTTAATCAAAGAGAGATAATTTCAAAATTGGGCCTTATAGAGTTATGGTTCTTGGTCACTGTACTTTTCCTAGTTGCCATCAGTTTTAAGTCAATACCTCAAACAGTTTTACAGTTATGGTCTGGAAAATAACTATTATAAAAAAATTAAAGAAAGGGAGATAATTTCAAAACTTGGCCTTATAAAATTATGGTTCTTGGTCACGGCACTTCTCCTAGTTACCAATCTATCCATAGATCAAGTTTAAAGTCAATACCTCAAATAGTTTTAGAGTTATGCTCTCACTGGACAAAAAAATATTTTAAATTAAATAAGGGGAAATAATTTCAAAACTAGGCTATAGAGAGTTATAGTTCTTGGTCACTGCACTTCTATTCATACATCAAGTTTTAAATCAATATCTTTAACAGTTTTCAAGTTATGCTCAGGACAAAATATCGGACAGAAGGACAGCCGAACATAATGTCATACTATTACCATTATCCCTTCGCCTTTGGCAAAAGTTTTTTGAGCAGTACAAATTTCGCACCTTTACCATGTGATCATTTTTATTTCTGAGATCGCAACTTTTGATATCTGCAAAAATAATTAAAACCCTGATATTAACCCTTTCATCTGTAAATAAACTCTTCCAGGATTTTAAATGGACTGGTTTAGTATTAGGATGAAGGGTTGTCAGCATTCTTAAAGCAATAGATTTTCTGGGTTCTGTTTTTATGATCAACTGTGTCAGTAATCTGTCAATATACCTCATTCGTTAAATGATAACCAAAGGTACATCCTTTAACGAAAATACATTAGAAGCTGAAAGGATAGATAATCTGTTCCTGGAATTTATTAGTGTCTACAGATGTACCAACTAACCATGATATTGTAACGGTTTTATTATGTTATGGGAGTATAACAATTTTAGTTATTGCCTTTTGTATGACACTTATTGTCAAAACCAATCAGTTTTATTTTCCTCTCCACTTCTTCAGCATTTCCGAAACAATGTTCTATGTTGTGAACAGGAATTTTACTACAATATTGTTTTATGAGTAATGTCTTGTTGGTAGTAGAGTGCTAGACTGTCATCTGCTAGATCCGGGTAAACGTCTGCTGTAGTTTGATGTCAGTTTGTCCCCTGGTAGATCCGGGTAAACGTCTG
Source organism: Spisula solida (assembly GCA_947247005.1). Taxonomy (NCBI): domain Eukaryota; kingdom Metazoa; phylum Mollusca; class Bivalvia; order Venerida; family Mactridae; genus Spisula; species Spisula solida. The sequence continues at coordinate 16,594,491 of OX365958.1, forward strand.
CTGTAGTTTGATGTCAGTTTGTCCCCTGGTAGATCCGGGTTCATGTCTGCTGTAGTTTGATGTCAGTTTGTCCCCTGGTAGACCCGAGTTTACGTCTGCTGCAGTTTGATGTCAGTTTGTCCCCTGGTAGATCCAGGTTCATGTCTGCTGCAGTTTGATGTCAGTTTGTCCCCTGGTAGATCCTGGTTCATATCTGCTGCAGTTTGATGTCAGTTTGTCCCCTGGTAGATCCTGGTTCATATCTGCTGTAGTTTGATGTCAGTTTGTCCCGTGGTAGATCCTGGTTCATGTCTGCTGCAGTTTGATGTCAGTTTGTCCCGTAGTAGATCCTGGTTAATGTCTGATGCAGATTGATGTCAGTTTGTCCCCTGGTAGATCCGGGTTAATTAATGTCTGCTGCAGTTTGATGTCAGTTTGTCCTGTGGTAGATCCTGGCTCCTGTCTGCTGCAGTTTGATGTCAGTTTGTCCCCTGGTAGATCCTGGTTAATGTCTGCTACAGTTTGATGTCAGTTTGTCCCCTGGTAGATCCTGGTTCATGTCTGTTTTATGTCAGTTTGTCCCCTGGTAGATCAAGGTTCATGCCTGCTGCAGATTGATGTCAGTTTGTCCCCTGGTAGATCCCGGTTCATGTCTGCTGTTGTTTGATGTCAGTTTGTCCCCTGGTAGATCCAGGTTCATGTCTGCTGCAGTTTGATGTCAGTTTGTCTCCTGGTAGATCCAGGTTCATGTCTGCTACAGTTTGATGTCAGTTTGTCCCCTGGTAGATCCCGGTTCATGTCTGCTACAGTTTGATGTCAGTTTGTCCCCTGGTAGATCCCGGTTCATGTCTGCTACAGTTTGATGTCAGTTTGTCCCCTGGTAGATCCTGGTTCATGTCTGCTGTAGTTTGATGTCAGTTTGTCCCCTGGTAGATCCTGGTTCATGTCTGCTACAGTTTGATGTCAGTTTGTCCCCTGGTAGATCCTGGCTCATGTCTGCTACAGTTTGATGTCAGTTTGTCCCCTGGTAGATCCTGGTTCATGTCTGCTGCAGTTTGATGTCAGTTTGTCCCCTGGTAGATCCGGCATCACGTCAGCTGCAGTTTGATGTCAGTTTGTCCCCTGGTAGATCCTGGCTCATGTCTGCTACAGTTTGATGTCAGTTTGTCCTCTGGTAGATCCTGGTTCATGTCTGCTGCAGTTTGATGTCAGTTTGTCCCGTGGTAGATCCTGGTTCATGTCTGCTGCAGTTTGATGTCAGTTTTTCCCTTGGTAGATCCTGGTTCATGTCTGCTGCAGTTTGATGTCAGTTTGTCCCGTGGTAGATCCTGGTTCATGTCTGCTGTAGTTTGATGTCAGTTTGTCCCCTGGTAGACCCGAGTTTACGTCTGCTGCAGTTTGATGTCAGTTTGTCCCCTGGTAGATCCAGGTTCATGTCTGCTGCAGTTTGATGTCAGTTTGTCCCCTGGTAGATCCTGGTTCATATCTGCTGCAGTTTGATGTCAGTTTGTCCCCTGGTAGATCCTGGTTCATATCTGCTGTAGTTTGATGTCAGTTTGTCCCGTGGTAGATCCTGGTTCATGTCTGCTGCAGTTTGATGTCAGTTTGTCCCGTAGTAGATCCTGGTTAATGTCTGATGCAGATTGATGTCAGTTTGTCCCCTGGTAGATCCGGGTTAATTAATGTCTGCTGCAGTTTGATGTCAGTTTGTCCTGTGGTAGATCCTGGCTCCTGTCTGCTGCAGTTTGATGTCAGTTTGTCCCCTGGTAGATCCTGGTTAATGTCTGCTACAGTTTGATGTCAGTTTGTCCCCTGGTAGATCCTGGTTCATGTCTGTTTTATGTCAGTTTGTCCCCTGGTAGATCAAGGTTCATGCCTGCTGCAGATTGATGTCAGTTTGTCCCCTGGTAGATCCCGGTTCATGTCTGCTGTTGTTTGATGTCAGTTTGTCCCCTGGTAGATCCAGGTTCATGTCTGCTGCAGTTTGATGTCAGTTTGTCTCCTGGTAGATCCAGGTTCATGTCTGCTACAGTTTGATGTCAGTTTGTCCCCTGGTAGATCCCGGTTCATGTCTGCTACAGTTTGATGTCAGTTTGTCCCCTGGTAGATCCCGGTTCATGTCTGCTACAGTTTGATGTCAGTTTGTCCCCTGGTAGATCCTGGTTCATGTCTGCTGTAGTTTGATGTCAGTTTGTCCCCTGGTAGATCCTGGTTCATGTCTGCTACAGTTTGATGTCAGTTTGTCCCCTGGTAGATCCTGGCTCATGTCTGCTACAGTTTGATGTCAGTTTGTCCCCTGGTAGATCCTGGTTCATGTCTGCTGCAGTTTGATGTCAGTTTGTCCCCTGGTAGATCCGGCATCACGTCAGCTGCAGTTTGATGTCAGTTTGTCCCCTGGTAGATCCTGGCTCATGTCTGCTACAGTTTGATGTCAGTTTGTCCTCTGGTAGATCCTGGTTCATGTCTGCTGCAGTTTGATGTCAGTTTGTCCCGTGGTAGATCCTGGTTCATGTCTGCTGCAGTTTGATGTCAGTTTTTCCCTTGGTAGATCCTGGTTCATGTCTGCTGCAGTTTGATGTCAGTTTGTCCCGTGGTAGATCCTGGTTAATGTCTGATGCAGATTGATGTCAGTTTGTCCCCTGGTAGATCCGGGTTAATTAATGTCTGCTGTAGTTTGATGTCAGTTTGTCCTGTGGTAGATCCTGGCTCATGTCTGCTGCAGTTTGATGTCAGTTTGTCCCCTGGTAGATCCTGGTTCATGTCTGCTACAGTTTGATGTCAGTTTGTCCCCTGGTAGATCCTGGTTCATGTCTGCTACAGTTTGATGTCAGTTTGTCCCGTGGTAGATCCTGGCTCATGTCTGCTTCAGTTTGATGTCAGTTTGTCCCCTGGTAGATCCTGGTTCATGTCTGCTACAGTTTGATGTCAGTTTGTCCCGTGGTAGATCCTGGCTCATGTCTGCTTCAGTTTGATGTCAGTTTGTCCCCTGGTAGATCCTGGTTGATGTCTGCTACAGTTTGATGTCAGTTTGTCCCCTGGTAGATCCTGGTTCATGTCTGCTGTAGTTTGATGTCAGTTTGTCCCCTGGTAGATCCTGGCTCATGTCTGCTGTAGTTTGATGTCAGTTTGTCCCCTGGTAGATTCTGGCTCATGTCTGCTACAGTTTGATGTCAGTTTGTCCCCTGGTAGATCCTGGTTCATGTCTGCTGCAGTTTGATGTCAGTTTGTCCCCTGGTAGATCCTGGTTAATGTCTGCTGTAGTTTGATGTCAGTTTGTCCCCTGGTAGATCCTGGTTCATGTCTGCTGCAGTTTGATGTCAGTTTGTCCCCTGGTAGATCCTGGTTCATGTCTGCTGCAGTTTGATGTCAGTTGTTCCCTGGTAGATCGGGGTTCATGTCTGCTACAGTTTGATGTCAGTTTGTCCTCTGGTAGATCCTGGTTCATGTCTGCTGCAGTTTGATGTCAGTTTGTCCCCTGGTAGATCCGGGTTAATGTCTGCTGTAGTTTGATGTCAGTTTGTCCCCTGGTAGATCCTGGTTCATGTCTGCTGCAGTTTGATGTCAGTTTGTCCCCTGGTAGATCCGGGTTAATGTCTGCTGCAGTTTGATGTCAGTTTGTCCCCTGGTAGATCCTGGCTCATGTCTGCTACAGTTTGATGTCAGTTTGTCCCCTGGTAGATCCAGGTTCATATCTGCTGTAGTTTGATGTCAGTTTGTCCCCTGGTAGATCCTGGCTCATGTCTGCTACAGTTTGATGTCAGTTTGTCCCCTGGTAGATCCTGGTTCATGTCTGCTGCAGTTTGATGTCAGTTTGTCCCCTGGTAGATCCGGGTTAATGTCTGCTGCAGTTTGATGTCAGTTTGTCCCCTGGTAGATCCTGGCTCATGTCTGCTACAGTTTGATGTCAGTTTGTCCCCTGGTAGATCCAGGTTCATATCTGCTGTAGTTTGATGTCAGTTTGTCCCCTGGTAGATCCGGCATCACGTCTGCTGTAAATGTCTATGATTACTTTATTAAACTCTCTTGTTCCAGTATTGTTTTGTACCAATTTTAATAGGATGAGAGAGTATGGCGGTTACAAAACTCTGATAACACCCGCTTCATGCAGTTACTCTACAACCAGAGTGCCTCATTGTCTCTGGAAATTGAATTACTGAGATGAATCTCCAAAGACTCTACTCTTAAATTTCCTTCCAATGCACAGAATTTATGTTAGATATTTTTTATGACTTCCTTTATCTGAATTGCTATCAGCAGTGCGTGAAATCAGATGGTATACTCACTGTACTGGAGAAATTTGGTGTTGGATAAAACATTTATTGCATTTTCTTTAGGGAAATGTTGTGAAAAAAAGTTTTTGAAGACAGTTCATTGTACTTTTATTGTTGATATACATTGTATACCTGGTACTCTAAATTACCATCTTGTGGTGTACAAACTTTTATAGGATTTTAATTTCTATGTTAATCACTGTATACACGATCCAGACTATTGTCCTTTCATTTACAGTTACGGGTACTTTCTTTCTTTGGAAATGTTTGTAAAAAATAACATATCAAAAAAAAAATATAACCACCAAACACGAATAACGTTTAATGTACATTTGTATATCCATTTAATCACAATGTTTTGCCCAGAAGGCTTTTTTTTTAAATAACAATAATTCCTCTCTGAACAGATTTTGACCATTAACAGGCATGATCCCTAGGTGGTCCTCTTCAAACAATAGTTCTGCTGCATATATAGGTCACAGGGTCAACATAAAAGTTTTACATGAAAAGTCTTTTAATGACATCACCTCTAAAACCCTAAAAGTGATTGAACCGATTTTAACCAAACACTACTTTAATGTTGTATTAACAAATCCGGTCTTCTGCCCATGTATGTCACTAAGTCTTTTGTTGATGGTGACCTCAGGTGAGCGATATACCGGTAGGGTCACTATGGCCCTCTTGTATATTATACAAAGGCAAGACAAATATTGCAGCTCAAATATGATAATCAGACAGAGTCGTATCAGGTATATAGTCCAGAGAATTTGACACGACTCTCGAACTTCTATTAGCATAATTTCACAGCTGATTTATAATCTATATTTATATCCCAGGTTGTGTGTTTTTATAAGCGGGGAGTATCACGAAGTCGCTCGAGGTGTAATACCAACACAAATCTAAAGGACCGATTACGCACGACTTGCTCGTGGAAAATTATATATTCAACGCAAGAAGCTTGTAATATATTCATGCATAAAGGTCAGGATCATGTCAAATTATCTGTGCTATACCTTACATACAGATAAACAACACTGACAGACAGTGTCCAGATGTTGGTCCTTGTATTCCTATGGTTTCTGCAAGGTTTAACAATATATTATGTTCTATGGTAAAACCTAGTATTCCGACTGTACTTTTCAAATTGCAAGTTTAAGATTGTTAGATGAATTCCCAGTGGATAGCCAATGTGGGTTTTCAAGTCATGAATAAATAACATTGTAACATGGGATAACCAAATTGTGCATACAACAAAGAGTCCTAGCAAATTTTGCAAGCTGGGGGGAAGTGACAACATAAGCCTAACATCTTGCTAAAATTGATACCAGTATTTGCTTTGTCTTAGGAATCACTAAATGTGTTATAATCTTGAAAAAGGTTTGAAAATGTAAACACTATACATTGAAGTAGAAGTATACTGTAAAAAACGTGTTAATGTTGATCATCCTAAAATTATTTACAATATTTTATCACATGTACATTGTACAATATTGTGGTCAAAGTTGGCCATATTGTTTATAAATTATAAAAAATAAAAGAAATATTTTTGAACCTACAGATACATTATCTATCTGTTACAGATTAATGCAAGCATATACTCAGCACTGCAAGCATACATGTACACCCAGCACCGCAAGCATTCTCAATGCTAACTTGTCCTATATACGCGTATAATGTATATTTTTGCCATATTTCAGGTTGCAGCTCTCACCAGATGTATCTGCTCAGTCAAGTGTTTATATAAACCTTAATTTACAATTTCTAATTTCAGGATAAATTTCCTGTGTGTGTAGAAGGAAGCAGCCCCGGCACCAGACCAAGTAAATAAGTTCTTGAACTCGACATATATAGGGTGGCACACCTCTTAAAACAAGTAAACACATGGGTGTTTTTGTGGGATTATCTGTTTCTACACAAAGATAACACAGCTGGCTTCACTAAAGAGTGTTACACAGTCTACTGGCTGATTCTTCCTTCATCTCCAGAGAGTCACTATACTACATAGAAAAGGTAAGAGTCCATGTCAAAGAAACTGGAAAAAACTATGTTAGCAATCCATTTTGATTAGTTCTAGTCCTCGTTGTGCAGAGGGTTTATGAGTCAGGTTTGGTGCACTTATGGCTTTGACAGAGCCATCTGGTGGAATCATAGTATCCCCGGAGACCTTGTCACAGGTTTAAACATAAACAGAGTTGATAATGGATTGATCAAGGTTAAAATATTGTCACAGGTTTAAACATAAATATAGTTGACAATGGATTGATCAAGGTTAAAATATTGTCACATGTTTTAACATAAACAGAGTTGACGATGGATTGACCAAGGTTGAAATAGTGTCAATGGTTTAAACATAAACATAGTTGACAATGGATTGACCAAGATTGAAATATTGTCACATGTTTTAACATAAATAGAGTTGACGATGGATTGACCAAGGTTGAAATAGTGTCACTGGTTTAAACATAAACATAGTTGACAATGGATTGACCAAGATCGTAATAGTGTCACTGGTTTAAACATAAACATAGTTGACAATGGATTGACCAAGGTTGTAATTTTGTCACAGGTTTAAACAAAATCAAACATGGGAGAATGGATTGACCAAGGTTGAAATATTAATCATGGTTGGACCTGGGACATTTATTTTGAAATTCAGACAAATTCTTTTCAACAATTAGTCAATGATGTGGCAAATGTCATTGAAAAAACTTTTTGCGCTGGAATTGATGCTCATGTGTAGGTTGAGACATGAAGTATTGGTAGTGTGTCTGGCAATAATTTAATTGGTTTAGAATATAAAAATAAATGTGTTCTAAACATTAATATAACAAAGAAATTAACAAATGCTGGATATTAAATTTGTATTACACATAAATAAACGAGAAATGAAGAACAATGGATTTGTAATGAGTAATTTTTGTCTCAGACTGTATTGTATATCAAAACTCACAGTCATAATGGTTTTGTGCTACATTTGATAGTATATTATACATACTTAGTCAGGATTTTAGCTCATCTGTCACATAGTAACAAGGTGAGCTTCTGGGATAAAAATAAATAAATAAATATATCAAGATTTATATAGCGCCCTTTTCATACGATCGCACGTTTAAAGGCGCTTCACATAGAGTGTTGCAGCCACTAGGTCCGAGGTGCATCCTCTACCAGTGCAGATACAGCATGATGATGGTTATAAATGTTTGGTCTTGTTCTGCATTTTGAGTGCTCAGTGGAAAACAGTTGTAACTACAGACTACTACTGCATATAATAATCATACGTAGTTATAGTCCAGAGAATTTGACACGACTCTTGACCTTTAAATTAGCATAATTTAACAGCTGATATATTGTTATATTTGTAACCCCGGCTGTTTGTTTTCATAAGCGGAGAGTATCACGAAGACTCTCGAGGTGAAATACCCAAACAAATCTAAAGAAACCGACATAGCACGATTTGCTCACGGAAATTTATATATTCAACACAATTACCTTGTAATATATTCATGCATAAAGGCCAGGAACTGTTAAATTCTCTGTGCTATACAACGGTTTTGCACTGAGCCCTCGATTTATATAATTATGGTGACAAGTTCTTGTGTCCCTTGTACACAAACTATAGTAGTATAATACTGTTGTTTGTAGCAAATTTCTTGGATTTGTGAAAATCAAATGACAGTACTCTTTCTCTCTCAATCTTGTCTTGTCACTAATTTGTAGCTGCCTAGTGGCTATAATAGGAATAACTACAGAGATTCTGTCATTATTAAGGAGCTAAAATATATAGGGAAAATATTTTCTATTTATTGGATCCTGTTTTTTTTGTACAATTGTTCAGTGTGAAATCTGTCTATTTTGTCGTTTTAAACATTCTGTAATGATCGTATGACTTTGTGGTCAGATTATGGTTTCTTCAAGGTACATTAACCGATAGATGGGCTTCCATTTTAAATAAGATTTTTTCTCAAGAAAAATTTAATAAGCTGTTGTCATTAGAGCTGGGTGTGAACAAGATGGACAGGCTTCAATTTTGAATCCAATGAATCACTGTGTGGAATAATTTTGTCATTTAAAGGGATTGCTCCAATTATACATTATCACAGTAAGCCATCTGGAGTGGCATCAAATGCCCTTTTGTTGATGAGATAAATATCTGGAGTGTTGAGGGGATAAATTGGCTGGTGTCCAGATGCGGCCCATCATATGTTATCTGGATGATCCTGTCTGTACTATGGTCAGGGTTCATGATGTATTGTATAGTTCTACAAATGGTTAAACAGTTTTCCTAAAATCTCATATTTCTGGTTTACATGTACTTGTGTGGTGTCCTTGTTATAGTTAGAACATATTAAGTAAATTTTAATGATTAAAAAGGGCGGAGCGAGCGATAGCGAAGCAAGTCCTTTTTAGTCATTAAAATTTACTTAATATGTTCTAACTGGCTTAGAATATAACATTCTGCATTTTGATAGGCCGATAGAAATAAACGCCAAACCCATGACGTCCAGTCTGTTAAGAGCAAAATTTTAATGATTAAATTTTCATTTAACCGCCAAAATTCGGCGTTTTCATTGGTTCATAATGTAGGTTATATTCTAAATAATGTTGGAAGTATCAAATTTTACATTTAGTGTATTTAATGTTCAAATGGGTCAATGTAACAACATCACCCTCATTGGTTTGAATCCATTACCACCATTATTGTAAAGCCAGTCTTTGTAGTGTTATAAACCAGTCTAATTATAACAATAGGCCTTTTCGACTGGGCTGTTTCGTGAAGCAAGTTTTAGCCTGGTTCTTGTCCCCACAATTAGATCACTACTACAGTAATACAACTGAAAAATTAGAATGGGAACCAGACTGCAACCTGCTCCACGAAACAGCCCAGTCGAAAAGGCCTAATGTATGTAACAAGTCTATGTAAATTGTTATAAAACCAGTCTATATAACAATAATTGGTGAGGCCAGTCTATATAATGTATGATGAAATACTTTGAACCAGTCTAAATAAAAATTGATGTACCCAGTTGACATATTTGTTACCTAATTAAAACAGCTCCCTTGCTGCTGACCTGGGATATAGTTCTAGAACTGGTTGGTGAAACGTCCCGATTAGAGCCGACAGCATGCTATCTCCATATTACTTAAAATACTGTCAATATTATGACACAAAATAAAATATAAGAATAACATATGTCAAAGACCTATAATGTATTATAAGGTCTTTGCCCATGTTAATGTACTTAAGTCAAGTCTATATAGATTTTGTCACCACTGTCTGCACATGTGGGAGTCCATATAACATTTGAGGATTACTATCATGCAGCCAGTCTACATTTCTCTAGATGAAGTACAGATACACCCAGCCTGTGAATGATAAGGACCTTCTGTTACTATACTACACTGTGCTAACTTATCTTTGTTGTGAGGTGTAGGTCTGAAGAAACTCATCTGTTGAAGTTTTGCCAGAATAAAAAAAAGCAGGTGAAAAAATCGGTGATTTTTGTATTCTGATGGTGTTTGCTGGTGTTTACCCGAACTAGTAATCGGTATCTGACTAATATATCAGTCATATTGTTGAATATAACAACACGCATAGGAAAGTTCAATGTTTTTAGGAACTTGTGTCAGGGAAAATTCATATTGATAAATTCGTCTCATAATTTTTAAAGTTTTTTTAACAAAGTGGTGTGTTGGTGCTTTACAAGTTGGATAATCATTCTGATTCTTATTTTGTTGTTGGAAACCTTTACATTTGTTTGGAGGATTTAACCTATACGTACTGGGTGTGTCAGACATAATTAATCAGGTAAGAATGTGTGATTCTTTGATGATGTCTTAATTTGAGAATTTCTTTGTCTCTGGCATCCTTTTGTACTTTTTATTCCAGTTTCTAGTAATTGCAGGCCGATAAGCATATCAAACTAGCCCTGTTAATTTTCAGGACTGTTATTTGTTTATTTCGGTCTAATTTAATTGTCATGTTTCAGGATTCTTTATATTATCCACCCAGGTGAAAATTTCAGGCTGGTTTTTGGGTGTACCAAGCCTGCATTGTTCTTTATAATATGTTATTTGCCATATATACATTTTCAAGGATTTTATAAGTTTTTCTGAATTTCTGACTAAATTCACCCATGAATCTATAGACCATAAATTCGGATAAAGACATTTCCAGGGCTTTAAAAAACCTGTTTTGCCATCAGCTGCTGCATGCCTGTTTCTCTTGTTACAGAATTCTATCATGTTCCACGGCATCGACATGTTTAAATCATCATTCAGTAAATATGAAAATCTTGAAATTGTTACTGTACAATCATGTACATGTAATAAGTTTAACATCGTAGTTGCAGTCTCATTGACATAATTATCACTACAACAAATCATGTACTTATCTCAAAATTCTAAAACATCAGATATTGAAACAAAAGTTATTTGTATGTATAGCTATATGTCTGGTGTATACAGGTGCAAACAAAAAGTAAAAACTTTTGCCATAAACATCAATGTCACTGACCCCCCTGCCCGTTACATAATATGCATCAGATGCTACATTACACTATTACACTGTAGGACTACAAACATGTGTTTCCTTTTTGTAACAATTTTCTTCAACCCCGATTTTGCTACAGTTTAAATCTTCTTCCTGATATATTAGTCAGATGTTTAGTTCATTTTTTCCCTTCACAAATCTAGAGAAAATAAATATTACTATACAATTCCTTTAATTCCTTACTTACAGACTTTCATCCATAGTTGCCATGCTTACTGGGGTGACAGACTCTTTGTTTCATCCATAGTTGCCATGCCTACTGGGGTGACATACTCTTTTGTTTCATCCATATTTGCCATGCCTACTGGGGTGACAGACTCTTTGTTTCATCTATAGTTGCCATGCCTACTGGGGTGACAGACTCTTTGTTTCATCTATAGTTGCCATGCCTACTGGGGTGACAGACTCTTTGTTTCATCTATAGTTGCCATGCCTACTGGGGTGACAGACTCTTTGTTTCATCTATAGTTGCCATGCCTACTGGGGTGACAGACTCTTTGTTTCATCCATAGTTGCCATGCCTACTGGGGTGACAGACTCTTTGTTTCATCCATAGTTGCCATGCCTACTGGGGTGACAGACTCTTTGTTTCATCCATAGTTGCCATGCCTACTGGGGTGACAGACTCTTTGTTTCATCCATAGTTGCCATGCCAACTGGGGTGACATACTTTTGTTTCATCTATAATTGCCATGCCTACTAGGATAACCATTAGTCTCATGGTAGCCATTGGTGGCCGTCTTGATACAATGAATGTCAGATTTAAGCTATTGAGTGTTTGTTCAAAAGTATTATTACTCAGATCTAAAAACATAAGATATTTTGAGATTTGGTACATCTTTCCAATCTTTGTGTTTTTAGATTGTTGATTTTGGTTATCTGGGACAGTTACAATCATTGACAATATAATAAGTTTGTGGCTGATCCTTGATGGGGATCACACTCCAGGGTACACTTAGTGCAGACCTCAAAAACGTGTTCTGATAATCAGATGGTGATAAAAATGCAGATGCTTCATTATACTCTACTACACTCACTTTATTACACTATGAAATGCTGTGTTTTGAAACTTGTAGATGTAATATTTAAGTAGGTGGTTACCATGGCGCCCGAAGCACACACCCACATCTCAGATCTATAATTCTGTAGATAAGTTTAAGTGACTGCTGTTAGTGTATAAAAGTTTGATTATTTTAAGAAAATGTCTTGCTGTTTGAAACATAAATTTAAACAGACATTTTATCACTATTTATCATTTTGAAAGAATCAACATCTCTCATGAAATCACCAGTAATTCCAGTCTGAATAGTACTTAGATAGTAGAATGGTTCACAATATAACAGAACTAATCTGGAATATTGAAGTAAAGAAATCAAGAACCAGTCAGAATATTTGGCATGTCGAATGGTTCACAGTATAATGGAACAAATCTGGAATATTGAATTAAGAAACCAAGAACCAGTCAGAATATTATGTGGTATAGAACAAAACTGGGATATTGAACTAAAGAAACCAACAACCAGACAGAATATAAGGTAATCGAATGGTTCAAAATAATAGAACAAAACTGGGATATTGAACTAAAGAAACCAACAACCAGTCAGAATATATTATTAAGGTAATCAAATGGTTCAAAATAATAGAACAAAACTGGGATATTGAAGTAAAGAAACCAAGAACCAGTCAGAATAGTATATTTGAATGGTTTACAGTATAACTACACAAATCTAGGATATTGTCAAGTACAGAAACCAAGAACCAGTCAGACTATTATGTTGTACATGTAGAATGGTTTACAGTATAATGGAATTGAAGTAAAGAAATAGTCATATTACATTATATGAACAATTTCTTACTTAAAAATACAATCCCATTATAAAATCAATATGATTATAAGTTTTATCCTGCATTGTCTCTGCCATTGGGTCACTATAAGTATATGTTCTTGTTCTTGCAAAATCACCAGTTGTATGGAATTTTCTTAAGAGCCGATACGAGATGGATATAAAATTTCTTTTCTGTACTGGCTGCCCTTTACTCTCGACATCTATTCAGCTACAGTGTCAGGAAATCCACATTGGCAACCATGCCATGGAATCCCATAGTGCATCAAATTGGCAACCCTGCCATGGAATCCCATAGTTCACCATAGAGCACTACCTCTGCAACCATGCCATTGAATCTTACAATAATTCAGCTGTGCAGCACTTGCCACAATGCAATTACCTCAGCATCTGTGTCATAAAATCCCAGAATAATTGTGTAGATGTTTTGTTTTATATTAATTACCCCTCTATATTTATATATCACAGCCTTGCTTATTGTTTTTCCATGATTATACAAAGCTTTTAAATACTTTCTTGGCAAACAAAGAACGAAATTGTGCGAATTTTTGTCAATAATTCACATAATTAGGAAATACTTGGCAGATTTGTTTAGAAAAATATGAGAATATATTTGGTTGGAGGATGTTTAATACAAGAGAATTCATGTCTGTTTGTGTGCAGTTCATTGCAATTTGAAAATAATAGGTACAGTATATCTCTGTACATTAGATTGACTTTGATCTAAATTTGTCTTATCGCTATGGTAACAGCGCAGCTCATTCTGGAATTGTTTTTAGAATTGTTTGTAGATGACGACCTAGTTTGTTACAATTGAAGCCGTTGGCAGTTTTAAATGAGTCTCTTTGGACTTTCGCAATAAGAATTATTATATTTTAATGATACCTTATTATGATTGCATAATCTAATGAATTCACTTGAAAATATTTGGCCAAGAATATTTGACAAATAGTTTTAAGGTAGAGCAATTTCTACACTCAAGTTTTTAATCTCTAGTATATTGTTATGAGAAAATATGATATTAAATATATCCAAATGATGTCTAAACAACTTGGTGTGTGTAGGTTTCATTTTTTGTTAGAAAGTTAATGCAAAAAAGTAAGAAAAGCCAGTTTTTGCCAGGTTTATTAGTTTTACTGTGTGAGGTCCTGGGGGCATTTAGAAGAAAACTAGTTTGTCAACTTGTGTAATTAATGTGCAGTATTAATGAGTTGGAAAATAATAACTTTGCATCATCAACTGAAAAGTGTCACATCTCTCGTATTGTTGTTGTTGTTGTACATTTCATTGATTTTCATGTGTACGCAAGTTAAGAGATTAATTATTCTTGTTAATTGTTAATTAAGTTATTACATTGCACCGGGATGTAAAATTGATGGAAGCGTGTGATTGAATGTTTCTCTGTACAATCAAAGTCATTGAGGATGGGAAAAACGTAGAAATGGAGATTGGTGCAGATTCATCGTAATTCCGGTTTTATTTAAGACATCATTACAATTGTTTTGCATCAGATCTTGGTCCTTCTTTGAAATTTGTGTTCCAATCGTTTCAATTTCAATCTTACTTAAAGACTTATAATATCGTCCTAAGGCTGACGTACCAAGAAAACAGAAGATGTTTATATTAACAGAACAAGAATGTTGACAAGGAAATGCACTGGGAAAATGATATGCTGCAATGTACAGGAAAGCAAGACTGCAGATAAAAGTTCCATGGTTTTGCCTGTTATACTTGTGAATAAAGACCATTTAGATGTTTTACTGTGTGGTTGCTGAATAATTTTACTGAAAATATTATTGATAAACTATTACTTTAATAAAATTATGGTTTGCATTTATAAAGTTTGTCATTGGAGGAAATGTGTAATTCAACATAATACTGCTGTTTTGTTTGGTTGTTGTGCGGAACACAAGGGGACCATTTGGTGTTGAATGGTCGTAAGGTTACAACAAATACAGTTATTTTTGTTTGGTTGTTGTGTGGAACACAAGGGGACCATTTGGTGTTGAATGGTCGTAAGGTTACAACAAATACAGTTATTTTTGTTTGGTTGTTGTGTGGAACACAAGGGGACCATTTGGTGTTGAATGGTCGTAAGGTTACAACAAATATACTTAGTTTTGTTTGGTCGTTTTGTGGAACACAAGGGGACCATTTGGTGTTGAATGGTCGTAAGGTTACAACAAATATACTTAGTTTTGTTTGGTCGTTTTGTGGAACACAAGGGGACCATTTGGTGTTGAATGGTCGTAAGGTTACAACAAATACAGTTATTTTTGTTTGGTCGTTGCATGGAACACAAGGGGACCATTTGATGTTGAATGGTCGTAAGGTTACAACAAATATACTTAGTTTTGTTTGGTCGTTTTGTGGAACACAAGGGGACCATTTGGTGTTGAATGGTCGTAAGGTTACAACAAATATACTTAGTTTTGTTTGGTCGTTTTGTGGAACACAAGGGGACCATTTGGTGTTGAATGGTCGTAAGGTTACAACAAATACAGTTATTTTTGTTTGGTTGTTGTGTGGAACACAAGGGGACCATTTGATGTTGAATGGTCGTAAGGTTACAACAAATATACTTAGTTTTGTTTGGTCGTTTTGTGGAACGCAAGGGGACCATTTGGTGTTGAATGGTCGTAGGTTACAAAAAATACACTTATTTTGTTTGGTTTGTGTTCCAATCGTTTCAATTTCAATCTTACTTAAAGACTTATAATATCGTCCTAAGGCTGACGTACCAAGAAAACAGAAGATGTTTATATTAACAGAACAAGAATGTTGACAAGGAAATGCACTGGGAAAATGATATGCTGCAATGTACAGGAAAGCAAGACTGCAGATAAAAGTTCCATGGTTTTGCCTGTTATACTTGTGAATAAAGACCATTTAGATGTTTTACTGTGTGGTTGCTGAATAATTTTACTGAAAATATTATTGATAAACTATTACTTTAATAAAATTATGGTTTGCATTTATAAAGTTTGTCATTGGAGGAAATGTGTAATTCAACATAATACTGCTCATGAGATGTATTTAAATTGTTAAAACTTCTAAGGAATCACATCTTTAAATTACAGTGTTCAGACTGAGGTATCACATCTCTAAATGACAGTGTTCAGACCGAGGTATCACATCTCTAAATGACAGTGTTCAGACTGAGGTATCACATCTCTAAATTACAGTGTTTAGTCTGAGGTATCACATCTCTAAATTACACTGTTCAGTCTGAGGCATCACATCTCTAAATGACAGTGTTCAGACTGAGGTATCATATCTCTAAATGACAGTGTTCAGACTGAGGTATCACATCTCTAAATGACAGTGTTCAGACTGAGGTATCACATCTCTAAATTACACTGTTCAGTCTGAGGCATCACATCTCTAAATTACTGTTCAGACTGAGATTTAATGAGTCTTTGAGATTTTATTTCGTGGTCATGATACTAATGAATAACAGTGATAAGACAGTAACATTTTGAGAAAGAAGACTTCAGAAACATTTCTGAAATCCAAGACCGGAAGGTCGATAAGTTCAGTATGAGAAACTGTGGTTTGATATCTTTACTTCAATGCCTGGTTCCCTGTAGTCAGTGATTGTTGTATTCTTAGTCAGATTATATTGTTGATTTCAATAATGTTGGTGCCAGGATCCAGCAGCTTATAAAAAGCCTTCATGATTGGTTCCCTTCCAAGAAATTGTTTTTATGTTCATCCCTGTTGGTTGTTGTACTAAATTTGATAGGGGAGCCAGTATTTGGTTCCCTGAAAATAAATCTGATTCTGTGATTACAGTTTCCACAGAAATGGAATGCACTGATTGCTTCAAGATTAAGTTGATATAATCGAGGATTTCCATATAATTCCTGTGTTGCAATAAATCGTGTTCAATGAGTATGAGGGTAATTCCAAATAATTAATGTCCTGAACTACCTAATTTTCTGTAATGGACCAATCTAACTTCTGCTTTGGAAAAGTCCATTTTCATAAGACAGGTAGATTGAGGAGTTAAAATTAAATTTAATGATGCTCACTGCAGAATAAGTTGTTCAAAATATGTGGTTGAAAATTTCTTAATTTAATATGTGTGTATATTTCTGCGCTGAGATTATACTGGGTTCTCCTTGTTGTCTCTATTATTGCAAAGATCAGGGAACGTGTTTGAAATTACCTTCATTCTGATTATTATACTATTAAATTGTGCTACATTATAAAAAATATATAATAATTGTAAGTGCTTTGGTTTGAAAGGTGTACTTGTTTTATAGATTGAAACAACCTCAGTTACTCTCTAGCTACTCTCCAGTGATGGGAGGGGTGTAAGGTCATTAACAGGAACTTAATGGGGCAAAAAGTATGTATAATAATTAATGAATCACTTAAGGCCAGACGAAATATGCCAAGTTTCCTATAAAATGATGAAATAATGTTGGTTTGTTAGGTGTGGATTATATTCTGATATACATGTAGGTATGCAGTAATACCTGTAAGTAAGAGACCACCCTGTGGACCATTTGGGTGGAATGGTCGTAATGCAAGGGTGGAATGGTCGTAATGCAAGGGGACCATTTGGGTAGAATGGTCATAATGCAAGGGTTGAATGGTCGTAGGTTACAAAAAACATACTTATTGTTGTTTGGTCGTTGTATGGAACGCAAGGTGACCATTTGGTGTTGAATGGTCGTAGGTTACAACAAACACACGTATTGTTGTTTGGTCGTTGTGTGGAACGCAAGGGGACCATTTGTTGTTGAATGGTCGTAGGTTACAACAAACACACGTATTGTTGTTTGGTCGTTGTGTGGAACGCAAGGTGACCATTTGGTGTTGAATGGTCCTAGGCTACAACAAACACACGTATTGTTGTTTGGTCGTTGTGTGGAACGCAAGGGGACCATTTGGTGTTGAATGGTCGTAGGTTACAACAAACACACGTATTGTTGTTTGGTCGTTGTGTGGAACGCAAGGGGACCATTTGGTGTTGAATGGTCGTAGGTTACAACAAACACACGTATTGTTGTTTGGTCGTTGTGTGGAACGCAAGGTGACCATTTGGTGTTGAATGGTCGTAGGTTACAACAAACACACGTATTGTTGTTTGGTCGTTGTGTGGAACGCAAGGGGACCATTTGGTGTTGAATGGTCGTAGGTTACAACAAACACACGTATTGTTGTTTGGTCGTTGTGTGGAACGCAAGGGGACCATTTGGTGTTGAATGGTCGTAGGTTACAACAAACACACGTATTGTTGTTTGGTCGTTGTGTGGAACGCAAGGGGACCATTTGGAGTTGAATAGTCGTAGGTTACAACAAACACACGTATTGTTGTTTGGTCATTGTGTGGAACGCAAGGTGACCATTTGGGTTAATTGGTCGTAGGTTACAACAAACACACTTATTTTTGTTTGGTCGTTTTGTGGAACACAAGGGGACCATTTGGTGTTGAATGGTGGTAGGTTACAACAAACACACGTATTGTTGTTTGGTCGTTGTGTGGAACACAAGGGGACCATTTGGTGTTGAATGGTCGTAAGGTTACAACAAATATACTTAGTTTTGTTTGGTCGTTGTATGGAACACAAGGGGACCATTTGATGTTGAATGGTCGTAAGGTTACAACAAATATACTTAGTTTTGTTTGGTCGTTTTGTGGAACACAAGGGGACCATTTGGTGTTGAATGGTCGTAAGGTTACAACAAATATACTTAGTTTTGTTTGGTCGTTTTGTGGAACACAAGGGGACCATTTGATGTTGAATGGTCGTAAGGTTACAACAAATATACTTAGTTTTGTTTGGTTGTTGTGCGGAACACAAGGGGACCATTTGGTGTTGAATGGTCGTAAGGTTACAACAAATACAGTTATTTTTGTTTGGTTGTTGTGTGGAACACAAGGGGACCATTTGGTGTTGAATGGTCGTAAGGTTACAACAAATACAGTTATTTTTGTTTGGTTGTTGTGTGGAACACAAGGGGACCATTTGGTGTTGAATGGTCGTAAGGTTACAACAAATATACTTAGTTTTGTTTGGTCGTTTTGTGGAACACAAGGGGACCATTTGGTGTTGAATGGTCGTAAGGTTACAACAAATATACTTAGTTTTGTTTGGTCGTTTTGTGGAACACAAGGGGACCATTTGGTGTTGAATGGTCGTAAGGTTACAACAAATACAGTTATTTTTGTTTGGTCGTTGCATGGAACACAAGGGGACCATTTGATGTTGAATGGTCGTAAGGTTACAACAAATATACTTAGTTTTGTTTGGTCGTTTTGTGGAACACAAGGGGACCATTTGGTGTTGAATGGTCGTAAGGTTACAACAAATATACTTAGTTTTGTTTGGTCGTTTTGTGGAACACAAGGGGACCATTTGGTGTTGAATGGTCGTAAGGTTACAACAAATACAGTTATTTTTGTTTGGTTGTTGTGTGGAACACAAGGGGACCATTTGATGTTGAATGGTCGTAAGGTTACAACAAATATACTTAGTTTTGTTTGGTCGTTTTGTGGAACGCAAGGGGACCATTTGGTGTTGAATGGTCGTAGGTTACAACAAATACACTTATTTTGTTTGGTTACAACAAATACACTTATTTTGTTTGGTTATTGTGTGGAACGCAAGGGGACCATTTGGTGTTGAATGAACTGTATGTGGACTGATGTAGGTGTGTTAGGGTCTGTTATCTTCATCATCATGGGTAGGATTTCATTTTTTTCCCCAAGGTGTGAACTCATGATCAGAGATATTTAGTGTGAGTGATCTAAATTGAATATTATGAATAACAAATAGTTTTAGCCTGTTTTAATATCGGTTTGTTATACTCATGTATTCTGAGTAAACTATAAAAATGAATGTAAACTTTTATTGGACATGTATGTTTTACATTATCTATATTTTTTCTGTAAATTTAATGTTGAAAACAGTTATATCAGAGTTTTTGATATAATTTATAGTATGACACCTTAGTGACAATTAATTGTGATAACACATTGTTATTACTGTAACACTTGTCTGGCTTTTTTCCTGAGAAACTCAGATTCCTAAAAGCTGTGATAATTCTCCAGACATTCTACGAAATTCCCAATTTTAGCAACTTAACTCCTGGTGATATTTTCAGTACTGAAATACACTGGTAACAGTGAATATATTTCCAATCAAAATCAACTTAAAGAAACTCTTTCCAGAAGTCCTAAGGTATCAAAGGCCTAATTGTACATGTGACTGTTCGAATATTTATATTAATACTATTTACTAAACTTTGATGTAGTAAAAATGTTATTTATAGATATAATTATATATAAAATACAAATTATTATATACTCAGTATTAGGTTTGGTCTACGTAAAGTCTTATTTTAATATTGAATTAATAAAATCCCTTACAATTCATTTATTCTTTTAATCCTGATTGTTCCTATGTGAATACTGTATGTTGTCATAGTAATATATCCAAGCTTTGAAGATTGACTTTTTATAAAAAACCTTCTAATTCTGGATTTGAATGGACATGTTTGATCACTGTAGATTATACAGAAAGTAGGTTGGTTAATTGTTCATCTGTTGAATGAAGAAGGCATAAGTTGATTGGGTTTTTATGGAGCACTCTTCATTCTCTGAGATCTGATTTGTTGACATTGGCTGTTACTTCCATTGTGATAATAGTATTTGATTGGTAATAAAATACATCTTACATTCTTTGTATGATTGGTAATAATGACGTGAGTGGTCATAGTGAGTTGATTGACTGCTGGTTGTTAGTGTATTAGATTGACCGTTTCTTATATGATGTGCGTTAGATTGACCGTTTCTAGTATAACTCTGATTGGCCATTTCTTATATGACGTGTATTAGATTGACAGTTTCTTGTATGACTCTGATTGACCGTTTCTTATTTGACCTGTATTTCATGTATTCTTGAAAGCTATTACTGTTTTCATTTCTCTCTGTCACTAGAAGTTTTTCCAGGTTTTAGCTTTACTCAATAGGGATTTTCCACCAGCAGTTAATTGGTCTCCCATGAAACTCCACCAGCCGCAATATGATGATTCATACTAGAGTGATTTCATATTTGTGTATATAATTGTATTAATTTTCACTTGACAAATACCGATATCAAATGACACAGTTTATGATTACGTGCAGACATCCTGAGGCCCGTTTTCTCAGTGTCAGGTCCCCAGAGTTTGGTATTCATTACAAACCAATAGTGCATGATGGACTCCTGGGTAGAATATTGAACCATGATATCTACAGGTTGACTCTCCTCTTCCTTTGTATGTAAATCTGAAGGGTTATATGACTGACTGGTTTGTTTATTATGATAAGATAGGATATATTGTGTAATTAACCCCAAGGTGTTTCAACATGTTACACCAGTCTGTCTGATATACTAGGAACCAGCCTTGTCACAACAGCTGCAGGCAATGCCAGTTTTCCTGAAAATTATTCATTCGCAATCATCTATTTACTTCATCTTTGGCATGCAACAGTCATCTTTTCCAGATTTGATACAGGAAAAATAACTGCCGTGCAGTTAATGTCACAGAAGAGCACTCTTAGCTGCCAAATTAGGGATGTTGCTATTGACAACTTTAAAAGATAGGACAATTCTACAAAACATTGTATGAACATTTGTATGAAGTTAATGTAAGTGAAATATGGCAGTGTTAAATTATGTCCTTGAAGAAGGTTAGGACAATAAGTTTCCTATAAACAGGTTGAGAAACAGTCCTGGCTGTTTGTTGACAGGTGATTGGCAGTGCATGTACAAGTGTTATCCACACATCATGCTTATTGCTTGCTGAGGATGTCACCTATATATATTATATACCGGTATATAGCTATTAAATATTTAATGAATGCCTAATAGGAAATGTTCAGCTTGCTAGGTTCACCATGTATGCAGCATTGATGCTTCAAGTCATACAGTAGATGGCTTGCAGGATGGCAGTTTGCGTTTATCTTAAAAGATAATAACATATCAGACAGGGAAGGCAGCGGGACCCAACAGAAACAGCAGAGCATAAAAGACTGAACAGCTTCTAAAACACGACATCCCATTCTTGACAGGCTGCTTCCTCAGTCACCCATTCTAGACAGGCGGCTGCCTCAGTCACCCATTCTAGACAGGCTGCTGCCTCAGTCACCCATTCTAGACAGGCTGCTGCCTCAGTCACCCATTCTAGACAGGCTGCTGCTTCAGTTAGTCAAACAAATCCAGAGTAATTAGATATCAGACAAGAACTAGTCCTACTGTATGTACATAGCTACCAGGGTACTGTTTTATCAAAGCACTTACGAAAATTGTAAACTTAGGATACAATTTAAATTCTTTATTTATAATATGTTTTCAATTATAAAGTGTGGTAAATGGGGCTGCAATACTTATAATGATTCAGTTAATGAACTCCTACAGACCATACATGTTACAAATTTGCAGTTGTTAAAGATTTATATAAAATTTGAATTTGAGCGTAACTTTACAATTTTCGTAAGTGCTTTGATAAAACAGTACCCTGGTAAACGCAAGATTTTATCATTTAGAATGAACAGAATTTAGAGAGAAATGTGTTGAAAATGTCTAATTGATATAACCAGCATATAGGCAGTGACAACTTCTTCCAGAAACAACTCCCATATGTGGGCAGCTAGCTGTGGTAATTTAATGATGCATACCATTCCTATGTTGACTTGTGATTGAAGAATTTTCTCGGAACTGTCAATATTTGTATAGCAGAAACAATGGGAAGCCTACATTACCATACTGTGGATTATAGAATATTATCACACTGTTTCTTCTGAAATATGAAGAATTGATTGAAAAGATGACACAAACCCTGTTACAGATTGTTCATCATTTTGTAAGAAGTTGAGGAAACAATTTAGACCTTTTGTTACATATTACTTTTAGAAATGTCTGTATCTTGACTACAACTCTTATCAGGGTTTTAAGATGGTTTCTTCTTCTGATTTGGTATCTAAATACAATCTAAATGTCACTGCTACATTATCTTGGATATATATGCCACTGACTGCACATCTCGGATCTATGTTTCACTGACTGCAGATCTCGGATACAAATGTCACTGACTGCAGATCTTGGATCTAAATGTCACTGACTGCAGATCTTGGATCTAAATGTCACTGACTGCAGATCTTGGATCTTAATGTCACTGACTGCAGATCTTGGATCTAAATGTCACTGACTGCAGATCTCGTATCTAAATGTCACTGACTGCAGGTCTCAAATCTATAAATGTCACTGACTGCAGATATCGGATACAAATATCACTGACTACAGATCTCGGATCTAAATGTCACTGACTGCCGATCTCGGATCTAAATGTCACTGGCTGCAGATCTCAGATATAAATGTCACTGACTGCAGATCTCGAATCTATAAATGTCACTGACTGCAGATCTCGGATACAAATGTCACTGACTGCAGATCTCAGATCTAAATGTGACAGACTGCAGATCTCGGATACAAATGTATCTCGGATACAAATGTCACTGACTGCAGATCTCGGATACAAATGTCACTGACTGCAGATCTCGTATCTAAATGTCACAGATACTAATGTCACTGACTGCAGATCTTGGATACAAATGTCACGGACTGCAGATCTCGGATCTATATGTAACTGACTCCAGATCTCAGATTTAATTGTCACTGACTGCAGATCTCGGATACAAATGTCACTGACTGCAGATCTCAGATCTATATGTACAGTAACTGACTGCAGATCTCGGATACAAATGTCACAGTCTGCAGATCTTGGATACAAATGTCATACCAATTTTAGCTAGATTATTGGAATCCGTAGAAATGTGAAGATGACTAGAGGCTATGGTATAATTTGATTGACATGTTCTGGTCAGGCTAAATTTGTCTCCTCGCTCTTCTCATAAGGTATTCCACCAGAAAATCTGATTACCAGTATTTGTAACATGTTGTTGTTCTCATGTTGACCAGATTTGCTTGTGGGATAAGAAATAACTAAGTGGATTTGTGGCATGCAATAAGTGATTTATAGACTCAGGAAACTGTGTATCTATTGTATTCTACTTGTCTTTTCTGGCATAATATCATAGCATTGAGCCTCTGTAAGGTGACAGAAGTTTTAGTGTGATTGAATAAGTCAAGTCTCATACTGAACGTCTGCTAGATTTATTAACCCTATCTGTCCAAAGCTATTGACACTTAGACCAGATTATTTAAGAACTGTCAACCAACAACTATACTATCTTCATTTACTGAATTTGGAGTTTTTTATTTCCTAAAGTGAATCACCAATTTAGCTACGCTTGGGCTTTGAACTTGAGAAAATATTCAACTACAAATGTATTTAGCAATACTGTTATGCCGAGAACCAGGTTACTGTTTTATCAAAGCACTTATGGATAACTTAACTTTCGTTACAATTTAAATTCTTCGTAATACTTCAATCAACTGCATTCATTGACCGGATCAGTCTTTGTATTACAGATTCATGTACCATGTACACTTGAAGTTCTAAAAGAATTATATAGAGGATCTTGCGCATGAGTGCTCATTACATACGAGTTTTATTAAACAAGTGGACAAAATGTAAAGCCTCGTGTCAAATTGTTTTTGTTGACAAGTTTAATAAAACTTGTATGTAATGAGCACGAATGTAAGATTCTATTCATCACATAAGTTAGAAAACGCTCATTACTGAAGATGTACGCTGCATAAGTTTCAGCCAAAATTCAGCGGTACATTTAGTACATGGCGTCGTTGATATTATCCTGACTTTATTGACAGATCTAGCATGGATTGGCTCACGTCAAGCTCATTTAAATATTTTTTGCACAGTCTTGGAGAGCCTAACGATATTTACGGCACGGCTTTATGGCACTCCTGGACCGCAGGTTATGTGATAAAAAGAATTTAGATTTGAATACGATTTTTTTAAGTGCTTTGATAACACAGTACCCTGCTTTACTTAGTACACAGTACTAGACTATCAACTGGTAGGATTCTAGATTCAGTTATTTTCTTCTGTGACATTGGCTATTGTCATATTCTCCACATGTGGAGAAGTTTCAGAAAGTTGCTCACAGAAAAGCAAGTTATGTCAGTACTGGTAGAATTGAATCATTCTAGGAAAACCTGTTTGGTCAACTAGTTGTTATAGTAACTATTGAAAACCAGTGTACACGGTATGAATCCTGATACACCGCTTTTCAGTTCCGTGAGAGAATTGTTCTATTTTCATATGGCTCTGACAGAACCGAAAACCGATGTAACACTTCTGATACATGAAATCTGAGTTCCTTCAGATTGTTACATCAGTTTTGGGTTCCTTCAGAGCCATATGAAAATAGAACAATTCTCTCACGGAACTGAAAAGCGGTGCAATTCTCTCATGGAACTGAAAAGCGGTGTATCGGGATTCATACCGTGGTGTAAACTGTTGAAAAACAGATGAGATGAAACAAAGGCTGGCCTATAAATTCTACCAGAGCATGTCAAAAAACAGGTACCGGTAGTTGTTCACCAACTGGCATAGGATCAAAGTTGTACCTGGTTCACAGTATCATTCATAGTTTGCCTTCTCCACAAACATCACTATGATGTATATGTATGTTTTGCCTGGATGCAATAGTTATATATGTTTTGCCTGGATGCAATATAGTTATATATGTTTTTTCTCAGCTTTATGTCTTTCAAGTCTACAGTGCAAATGTTTATCTGATAAAGTTGGTGATTTTGATTAGCTTATTTATCGTAAAGTCCTGGATTTTTACAGTTGAAATAATTTATGTTCTTTTATTCTTGAGTCATGGTTATAGCTATACAAGGCTGCAATGTTGATTGACTTTTCTATACATGATGTACATGTGGACGTCTAATCTTCAATGTGGTTTTGCTGCGTTGACTTCTTATGCCAGATATTGAACACTGGACATTAAATTTGCTGTTACCTCTTTAAAATGTGGGCCTCAACGAATTCAAGGTACTTCACAGTATTTGTGGAGTTTTGTGCTATTTGCCAAGAATTTTATTAGATTAGTTATATTTTTGTCATATTAAAAGAGCAGTTATATATCTACACACTTCTACCATGCAGCACTTCTGAGCAGGAAGCTGAAATGAGTTAATACAGCATTAAATGGGGGGGGGGGGGGGCTGTCTACTGTAAAGTTTAAGGTTGTCTCAATTATAACAGCCTTTTGGAGAAACATATTTTATATCTTGATGTATAATGTGCAGAAATTCTGTTGCTGAAAAAATACTACTTTAAGTGATACATAGCTTTGGATCAACTACTTTTATTCCTGTTCCTGCTCTAACTAGTTACGGCAGACGTATTTAAAACTAGACATCTAACCAGTCGTTCAGTTTCCTTATGATATGATTACAAAGAAGCTTAGAATAAAAGGGCCATTCTACTACTATGTCCAGTAAAGTATGTATTAATGCTTCAATGCAACATATAAATACCTCTAGCAATGAAGGGCTTTTTCTATTGTTACATTATGTGTCCCCTTATGGAATAATCTATTGCTTCCAGAAGGTTCTAGCAAGCGACTAGGTAGCCGTTTTCATAAGGGTATTTATGAACAAATGGCTTTTCTGGCAGTTGTTCTATAATTTAATATTAACAGGGGTCCTACAATTCCGGAATAATCTGGAAATCCGGATTTGCTGCACTAGGAAGAATGACATTTTCTATAGAAAATAAAAGTTATTTAATGAAAAAATTCTTAAGTATTAACAAAGTTATGGTCATTTGAAGTTTTTAAAACTGACTTTAACAATATACCAATGTTTGAAACAGTGTTTTGGTTGAGGGATTTGTGCAAATAGCACTCGAAACAGACTTGCTTCTAATTTTCAGGAATGGGTATTATGCCTTTGTAGGACCCCTATACTTAGAAGTTGCCTGGCTTCTTGGCTAGAAATGAAATTAATCACTTAAAATATGGTTCCCCTGCCTTATATATTATACTGTCTTCTTATTTGTTGGATTTCCTGTCTACTGTAAAATTATACCTTTTTCTGGAGCATTTGGAGCTCATGAAATGGCCGGTGATTTGAATGCCTGGTTGGTTATAGCCTACAATTATGCTAATACTGTCTGGAAACTGTTTATATCTGCATTTATTTCTTTCTTTTGACTGTTTTTTTCTTTGATGAAAGTTGTTGCTTTTCTTACTGCTAATTACTGTAATAAATAGTTCACTTATTGTGCTGGCATTGTATGGTGTGTGCTGACATTGTATGGTGTGTGCTGACATTGTATGGTGTGTGCTGGCATTGTATGGTGTGTGCTGACATTGTATGGTGTGTGCTGACATTGTATGGTGTGTGCTGGCATTGTATGGTGTGTGCTGACATTGTATGGTGTGTGCTGGCATTGTATGGTGTGTGCTGACATTGTGTGGTGTGTGCTGACATTGTATGGTGTGTGCTGACATTGTATGGTGTGTGCTGACATTGTATGGTGTGTGCTGGCATTGTATGGTGTGTAATCAGGCTCTTTGACAATAGTTGGTAGGAATGACTCTAATTGTGCAATAGCTTGTAATTTAATTGGGTTTCCAGGGGTCGAATTTAGCACTTGCTAACTTACTAAATGCAAGTAGATTTCCCAAAATGCAAGTGGATAAAATCATCACTTGCTATTTTTTGCAAGTACAGCTACAAATAATTTCCGGGGTCTCGGGCGCATAAAGATGCCAACAAACTTCTGCTAGAAGAGGTCACAAATGACTCCAACAAATTTACAACTTGCTGAAATTCTGTAGTCTGATAGATGTATAACAGGTTCACAAACAATATGATTATAGCTTTAACTATGTTACCTAGGTATAATACAGGTGAATATTGTAACGTTTTTAATTGAATGGCTGAATTTGCAAGTAGATTTTCTGATTTAGCAAGTAAGAAAAAAAGCTACTTGCTTAAATTTGGAAGTGACCAAAAATGTTAAATTTGAGCCCTGGTTTCTATGTATTAAGTGAAAAGTGATTTCGAAGTTTAGGTTGTACTCTTATGGTGATAATTATGATACAGTAGGAAGCGATGGTGGAGTGGTAGGGTGCACGCTTTGTGATCGAGAGGTCCCTGTTTGATCCCTGACTCACCACTGCTTTATTTTTCTGAGCAAAATAACCGACAAATTGCTCCACTCGACCCTGGTGTATTACGGTAATCAGATACCTGAGACGGTCAGTAGCCAATGTGCTGTGGCTACCACCGACATCAAGTGTAATAGTGGACTTGTGGATCAATGGTTGAGTGGTAAATTTATTGTGAAGTCGGCCGAAAGGATGTTGTTTTGACTAACCAGATCTAAATGAAATGAATAATTTCTCACTGCAGAAAACATGCTCTGTTGTTGTTTGGTAAGATTCGATTTGAAGCATATATGTAGATTACAGTGAAAAACGTAAAACAATTGGTTGATTTAAATTTCTAGGCATGTTTCTGTTGTGGTTTAATCCTCCGCATGGGTATATCCATAAAACATGGGAACTTTATATCACAGTGTGCTGCAAAAATCCCATAATATGAAATTTATTGTGTCTGGCTTGTTACTGAAAGAACAGATGGATTGGGATGTATTGGTTTCCTTATTTTGAAATTGCTGCTTTATTTTCTGGATATTGTATTGCAGTGTTCTTAATTTATTCTGACACAGAATCTTGCTGCATAATAAGAGGCAATTGCGCAGTAAGCAGTTACTGCAGTAGCTATTTCCTTGTCTTATATGCCTTATATAGTCTGTAAAATTGTTATCCTACAGACACAGTCTCTTCTCAAAGTCTCACAACATTTTTTTTATAATTTGTTTGCTGAAAGTATTCCCATCTACTGTGTTCCTGAATTAATTCATTTGTCTACTGAGATTGGACTAGAGTCAGGCAATCAGCGGGGATTTCACAACGGCTTAGATTCACTATCAGAGACTACCGTTATGTTTGTATTTATTAGCAGCACAGTGCCTGTCCAATAATGTTGACCAGGCTCAGATAATTACTGCGAGCTGACAGGGCTGGATGGCTGCAAACTTGTTGTAATTTGATCGTCAGGCCATAGTCAGTACGAAATCCATTCCAGTATAAGCTGATGATGGCTGCTCGTGTCACACAATCTGATTACAGACTTGTCGCGTGTGTTTCGGCAGTGATATTTGTTGGTTGTCAGTCTTAGTTAAGGAATTGATTGCATAACGTATGTCCAGCGGCTATATAGAGGATAAGAAAATTCGCTGAGTCATTACGCAATTTCTAGTCTTTCAGCCATGAAATACGTATATACTTTGTGACGTTATATCAATGTCTTGTCGAGAACACAGTGGAAACTATGACATTATTTAACTGTCATTTATAGGGTATACTAGCTGCTTGAATATTATAACATTTTATGTACATGTTTTTCAAGGAAGATTTAGTTGGTAGGCTCTAATGTTCCTCTCAGTTAAAATACTTCTAGAAGCTGCTGAAGAAGGAAATTTGCGTACCCGGCGTATACAGACAATTTTGAACATATGAAGAGTCCCTGCAGACGCCATTGGAACAAGTCACAGCACAGTAACAATTTTCTTACATATACAAGTACCTATGTTTATCTTATATAGGCCATATACATTCTTGATTGCAACTTTATCAGATAAGAATTTCCTTGCTCTCCTCTTTATTACATGATGGTGATGTGGG
Organism: Spisula solida; assembly: GCA_947247005.1. NCBI lineage: Eukaryota > Metazoa > Mollusca > Bivalvia > Venerida > Mactridae > Spisula > Spisula solida. Next base: position 16,623,828 of record OX365958.1, read on the forward strand.
TTTGTTTATGTTATCAAATGTATACCTTATGCTTGGAATTACATTATCTGTTATGTAACTTTGTGTGCATGTATGATACAACCTTGGATGTTTTTCTCTGATTAAATCTACATGCATTGGGAGTCAATGATGGTCTGCTTCCTCTATACTGAGGTAACTCTCGGTGGGTAAAGAAGCAGTTGTAGTGTTTATATATCAAATCCTGGATGCCATATCAACTTGGAGCTTCTGGAGTACTGTAACTGTGTGTTAGTTCCTACTTGGAAAGTGTTTCCAATTTTGAAGAGTATTCTTGTGTATGCTATATACACAGCCTTCATTTTGAAGAGCATATTCTTCTGTTTACATAATTTTACAAAACTAAATCTCCTTTTTGAAGAGTACAGAATCCCCATATTGATGAGTGTTCTTGTGTATGAGTGGAATATGAAATAATATTTACTTCCCTGTATAATTGGACTTTAATTTGCAATCAATTGTAGTGATGTGATAGAAGAACTGGGGATATTTGCAGGATTACTAGTGAATGAACATTGCAGGATATTCCTCTATATTTGTGCAAAGCTGGTGGAATTATTACATGAATTCTCTTTGAGGACTTAACTTACAAGTGTCTTTGTTCACCTTTCTGTTGTTCGATCAGTGACTGACCCTCTGTACATGTTGAAATATTGATATAGAGGTAAGAGTTTTGGCAGTATATCACAGATTAATGGGAGTATTGTGTACGATTATTTACAGTTAATTGTTATAGTGGTAGAAGAGATGTTCCACCTGGCACTGTAGGTTCACCGTGGTAACATGGTGGATGCTATCAGGATGGCAGATCTGGTTTGAAATGTTTATAATTAGTCAGTCTGCGAGATGTGAACCACCAGTCTCCATACGTTATATCTGATTACCGTAGTTGTTCTATTATAAGTGGGGGTGTCAATATTCCTGATTAATAAGGAATTCCGGATTTATCTATCCTGAAAAAGCTATGATTTCTTACAAAAATATCTCAAAAAATGGCAAATTTAATCTTTTAGGCAGGATTAAAAAATTTTTTTAATACAAACTGAGTTGAATATGGAAACGATGTGGTTGAATGATATGAATGCCTCTTGTTTGGCAAAAATGGCTAGCCACATATGATTTTCAGGATTTGTAATGTGGCTCTGTTGACACCCTTGTATATGCTGTTTCATTTATTGTGGTATTCACTATTACGAATTAACCTTCTCATAAATTCCTTGTTGAGCTAGGAGTTTATTGTTCATGAACTTCATGTGTGGGTGCTTATAAATATTCATACAAATGTTGTAATAAAATGGTGGCAGTATTTCACTTGCTGAGCAAATAATCAGCATTTAAAAGAGATGAAACGTTTAATGATTAAAAAGGATGTTCTAACAAACTTAGAATGTAATATCCTGCATTGTGATTGGCAGAGAGAATATGATGTGAAAAATTTAATGATTACATGTAGCATTTAACCGACACAGATGGTCGTTTTCATTGGCTCAAAATGTAGGTATTCTATCTGAGGTTATAAATATAGACAAGAAATCAGCTGTTAAAAGATGCTGATAGAAGGTGGAGAAACAGTTCAAATTCTCCATACTATATCAATATACACTGCCCTCCAAAAGTTCCTTCACACTCCTCAAAATATAAGATTTATGTTGATGATCGAACAATTATTTATTGCTCAAACACTCTGGTGTCGGAACTTTGAATTTTTATTGGTTTATGGATAATATTGTTTTCCTCATGATTTTCATTCAAAACCTTTGAAAATAATTGCTTTTTATCATGTTCTTATTTGGTTGATACTATGTAATTATTTAACGGCAAGAAAATTGGTAAATTTTACATACGTGTCAGTCAATTGATATAAATCGTATTATTTGAAGAGTGTGAAGCAACTTTTGGAGGGCAGTGTAGGTGTATTGCTACTATCTGAGACATTTACCAGGAATATTACGGAGATTATCTCATAAGATAAACATTGATTCACCTGATGATAGATATCATATGTGATAGATTTGGTCAGGCAGTTCTCAACTTTCATGTATAGATGATAAAAATTACGGATCATGTACCTGGAATTCTGGGAAGTGTTGTGGTTATTTATGTCGCAATCAGTATATGAAATGTAGTAAAATACTTCACTTACTGACACATTAGCGTGGTTTAGTTTGCTGTACTTTTTTGTGGGTGGGGTATGTATTTGCATTCCAATTTTTCTCAAAATAAAAAGTGTATTTGAAACATCCCGAGCATAGCCTTTATCTGCCAGTCAGCTTTATGCTGAAATATGGCAGGCATATATGTGTGCCCCCACCCGGATTTGAACCCGGGTCGCCAGATTAGACGACAAGCACGCTAACCGTTGAGCTACATAAACATGTACAATTGATCAATGGTGTGTAATAAATGTAGTACCGGTACAATATTTCATGAGACATGAAATTCATGTTGAAACAGTGGTATTTAATTAAATGTGGTAAAAACCTATAAAAATGTGATTTAAATGTGATAAATAAATACATACCCCACCCTCAAAATATTGTGTAGTGCTACCTTAAAGAGGGACTGTATAATATGCTTCAATTTAAGGTTGAAAAAGTTTTAGCCTTGAACCAACATTACGAATGGCCTTGTCCTGTTTTAGGGGCTTTTATAAAATCCTTTCTATTTGCACTCAATTTCAGATGATCATTTTCTGAATTTCCGATTTATTTACCTTAATCCCAAGTCTGTAATTTCCGAGTCTGGCTGTTTGATTAACTTTGTATAGGAAACCCATGAATGCTCTTCCTGCTAAAGGAGTAAATTGTTTTTCAAACAAACTATTGTAGCAAGAAATGATTGCTTTGGTTTATTCAAAACTTTTCTGCCATATTCCAAGAATTCCTTTTAGATTGATGTAGTTGACTTGTTTTCAGTAGCATTCCATTAAATTTTTTATGTACAACACAGTTGACCTAATGGGTGGGCATTCATGGGTTTCCATGTAATCAAGAAGTTCTTCTATTATTTAAGGAATAAAATGTGTAATTTCAGTTTAACTACTGTCACAGAGCTTACATGTAAATTGACACAACATTTGACTGCTGCTAAGTATAGGGTTTTGGATATTTGTATATGAAAGTCTTTTAAGACTGTTAACTGTGACCGAGTAGTTCATGGATTCACCACTAGATTTGGATGTTGCTGGGTTCCATTAAGTAATATTGAAAAGGTTGGTTCTGGTATAACTCCGAGCTGCCTGGCCAATGGCAATGGCACACAGCATATAAAAGTAGGTTCCTGGGGGACTTGCAATGTTGCTTTGTGGGTTTTCCTTGTGATTCTTTCTTTGGCTCTTGCTTTAGATTTATTTGACTGACTGAAGCAGCAGGCTGTCGGAGTGGGATGTTCAGCCTTTCATGTCCCAGCAGGCTGTCGGAGTGGGATGTTCAGCCTTTCATGTCCCAACAGGCTGTCGGAGTGGGATGTTCAGCCTTTCATGTCCCAGCAGGCTGTCGGAGTGGGATGTTCAGCCTTTCATGTCCCAGCAGGCTGTCGGAGTGGGATGTTCAGCCTTTCATGTCCCAGCAGGCTGTCAGAGTGGGATGTTCAGCCTTTCATGTCCCAGCAGGCTGTCAGAGTGGGATGTTCAGCCTTTCATGTCCTGCTGTTTCTGTTGAATGCTGCCTTCCCTGTCTGATTTATTATTATATTTTAGTGTCGTCAGAAGATGACTGGGTGATCTCCATATGATTGAAATGCTATTGATAGGACTTGTAATAATGTAATGTAGCAAAATTATTAAAAATAATTTATGCTATTAAAACTGATCATCACTTGCTCTGCAATGTCAGATTCATACTCGGCTATCTATTGTACTAGATATTGGTGGTGACATTGTGGACAGAATTGTTCTGCACATGGCTACAACTATAAACATTCAATTTGAACACAAAAACTTGATCTAATTCTTGAATTAATGTTGTTAGTGGCCTCATGATTTTGAACAGTGAGTTTTTATATGCCAACCTTGGTGTTACTTTTCCTGACAATGTTGTATGGTTTGCTGGAGGGGTCCAGGGTTAGAGGCAGTGTTCAAATATTGTCTTTGTTTTGTTATTACATTATATGGTTGTTAAATCTGCTACCGAACATGCTTGAGGGTTTTAAAACACATAATGGCTGGAGCAAATATTAGATTGCATGGTGATGAATTAATTTTATATGCCTGCTTGTTTGTTAGGGTTCATTTATATTACAATGGTACCATTTTTCCTATGTGCTTTAATAGGCAATAATATAGTACATACTGCAAACACAATGATTGTATTTCATGATATTTCTTGCGCTTCTGCTTAAATCAAGTTATAGCAAAATTATTGTGGAACTTCTAAATTTCCTGTTCCAGTTATTATAATAAATGTGTATTCAATTTTTGCTTGATCATCATTTCTGAGGGTGCTATAACAAATTATCCTCGTATCACTGGGCATATTTTTGGAAACTATTTAGATTTTAATGACAAGTTAACTTAGTCTTATATTGGATTTCTTCATTTATTTCTAATACTCTGTATCACATAGCTTTTGCAACCAGACTTGGAAATGAAGCAATCATTAAATTTGATTGTAATCAGCCCTGCAGAAATTGGTTTATAGTTTCAGCATTAGAACAATTAGTATGTTGAGGACGTTAACTACCCTAGTTGATCAGTATATAAATAAAGTGGTGTGCTTGTTTTGCTGTAGCCGGAAAGTTGCTGTGGTTCCTTGTGGAAGGGTTAGTTATAAGTACTTGTTCGGATACAGTCCAGGAAATCTGCTCTGGTGTATCGGCCGACATATATAACTGAAAAATTGTTTAAAAACTGTGTTAATGACCCAAATTAAACCAAACAAAATAGTTAGTGTAGGTGACATATCAACCAACTTTCAAGGTTACTTTAAATTATGGTTGTTTTCTGCAAGATATGTTACAGTGTTAAGCTGTTAGGAAAAAAAGACAGAGTGTTTGAATTACCCGTATTCTTGACATACCTCTCTAGAGACAAGCAGAAGTGTGACACGCTATTTTGATTAACTTTAACAATACAATATAAGGGTGTTCTTTTTCTCAATATATACAATTAACCAACTATTCTAGTATTGATGAACCTGTTGAAGGGAGTCATATATAGTAATTGCATTGTCAAATTGTTGGTTCATGCTAATAAATTCACTTGTCTGAAATATTTTTGTCTCAGTATAATAATGCAATGATGTCATATGCGCTGAAGAAGTTTATAAAAATATTCACCTGAAAGCACTGTAGGGTTTGTACTGAAGAAGAATGACGAGACTATGAATGTCTCTCATGCACAACCCCCACAGGTCCGCATACCCTCGGACAGGATCAAGGTTATACTTGGAGGTCAAATCTCAATACTCAGGGAACACATTACCCTTTTCTATTGGATTGATAATTACTATATAATGAGTTTGCAGGAGTCGTCATTTGTTTTACATGATGTGCAAGTTTCTACGTAATTAACAAATTCTAAGTGCATACCAACCGTCAATGTGTATCAACTCTCAAGTCTTCAAGCTTGCGAGTTTTATTAACCCTTAGCTCAGAAATAGGTTTGTTTGTTCATTCAGTTAAATGTTGTTTTCATACAATTTTTAAGTTAATTGCAGTGGTAGACTCTGCACCTAACCAGTCTTCCTCGACTCAGTATCCTAACCCTACATGCCCTTTTACATGGAACCAGCAACTTCTCGGATGTAGAGGAAAATTGACATTGATATTAAATTTTCATGAAAGGGTACTTTAGCTGCTGCAACCCGGGCCTGGAATTACAGCCAATACGTACACTCATCATTCAAATATTGAAAATTTTATTTTTTGAGCCATTACTTGTCCTAGATTGCAAAACTAGATGAGGAAAATGTATAAAATTGTTATATGAGTGTTGAAAATAACATTTGGTAACTTTCGTTGGAATTTTGAACTATTTATGTGGTATAAATGCAATTTGTGAATCTGAGTGCCACACTCAGCACTCAGACTGATATAATACCATTATAGGTTACAAATACACTAAATTACGCTGGGAAATATACCTAAAGGAATATTTAGGTACCAATTTAACAATATTACAACTTCTTGCTTTCAAAAAATGTCGCTATGGACCTCAAAATAGTGAATTTCAATATTTGAGTGCTGAGTGTAAGTATTGGTTGTAATGCCTACCCCTGGAATCAAACCCCGGTTGCTGGGTTACAGATCAAGATTTTCACTGAATTGTGAAGAGACCCAAGCCCTTTTGTTTTGTGAAAAATTTAGCTCGAAAATTCTCAAAATTGTGAAAAAGTAGGCGTGGAAACTTTTCAAATTGTGAAAAACTTAACGCGATAAATCATCAAATTATGACACAAAATTTTTCAGGTGTTTGTTAATTTTTTGTTAACTTTTCCCAAACATGCATGTATCTATGATATAATACTTTATTTCAAGTCCTGTACAGGAATATATGACTGTTATTTGTGGTTTGTTTGTTTGGTGCTTTGTGTAGTTGATTTTACAAAAACCATGACGCTAATTCTAATTGTGAATTAAGGGGCCTTTTAGGTTTGTGAAAGGGGCCTATAGCAAATTGTGAAGGGGCCCCTCGTATATAGTGAAAAAAAGCCCTGACTGCCGGCTCAGGGCCACACTCATGTCACAGCTTTCAGAAATAGCCAGAATAAGAATGGTGCTATTAGAAGTACAATTATGTACATGTATTAATTAGGGCCCCGCAAAATTTATTTTGCGTGCCCTATAGTAATCACCGTGTCCGTCCATCCGTCAGTCAGTCAGTCAGTCAGTCAGTCAGTCAGTCAGTCAGTCAGTCAGTCAGTCAGTCAGTCAGTCAGTCAGTCAGTCAGTCAGTCAGTCAGTCAGTCAGTCAGTCAGTCAGTCAGTCAGTCAGTCAGTCCGTCCGTCCGTCCGTCCGTCCGTCTGTCCGTCCATTCACATTTTTTAAGTTTTTTCTTAATAACTTGAAAACCATTATAGGTATTGACTTCAAACATAAGCTTACAACAACAGTATGCTATTTTATGGCAAGTAACATTACTTTCGCTACAATATTGGAAGAGTTATGGCCCTTTGTAAAATTCCAATTTTCATCAATTTTTAGCTTTTTTTCTTGATATTAAACTTGAAAACCATTGAAGATATCAACTTAATTATTTTAGATCAAAATAAAAATTTGTGCAATTACATTGACATGTCATTTACAAATGCTTGAAACATGATAGATGGTGAAATTCAATGATGTGTTTATGTTAGCAATTGATTAACAAAATATTATGTTGTCATTTTGTTTGAAGTTTTAATTGAGTTGAATATTAACGTTGGTAGTTGTAGTATGTGGTATATGCCCACACACTCGGCCTGTCAATGAAATATATTGAATTGTATTATGTCATCATATTGTCTCAACACTGGAATCACTGGAGGAATTCTCTCTCTCAAATAACCCATTCATTGAATACGGTATGTGCCACTCATTGTGAATAAATAACTCCTTTGAAAACTTCTACCGATTATTGGCTGTAATTCTCTCGAGATATTATGCTGGATTGATTGGATTATGATAGCAAAATGATGGATTTTCTGATTTGATTAAAATATGCTTAGGTAACTCTTTGATCTGTTAGGTTGTGATATATTAATGACTTGGTTATCGTCCTGACTTAGGTAAATCTTGGATTTGTTAGGGCTTACTTAATTAATAACTTGGTTATCATCCTGACTTAGGTACATCTTGGATTTGTTTGGGCGTACTAAATTAGACTTAGGTACATCTTGGATTAAATTGGTGTTTGAGCGTACTAAATTAGTAACTTTGTTATCGTCATGACTTAGGTAAATCTTGGATTTGTTAGGGCATATTAAATTTATAACTTGGGTTATCGTCTCAACTAAGGTAATAATATTGGATTTCTAAGGGCATACTAAATTTATCACTTGGTTATCGTCCCAACTCAAGTAAATCTTGGATTTGTTAGGGCGTATTAATTTAATAACTTGGTTATCATCTTGACTAAATTAATTCTTGGATTTGTTGGGGCGTACTAAATTAGTAACTTGGTAATTGTCCTGACTTAGGTAAATCTTTGAAATACTCAGTCATGATAAATTGCTCAATTGAGGTAAATCCTTGATATGTTAGGTCATACTGTATGAATCATGTGGTTATGTTAGGTCATACTGTATGAATCATGTGGTTATGTTAGGTCATACTGTATGAATCATGTGGTTATGTTAGGTCTTACTGTATGAATCATGTGGTTATGTTAGGTCATACTGTATGAATCATGTGGTTATGTTAGGTCATACTGTATGAATCATGTGGTTATGTTAGGTCATACTGTATGAATCATGTGGTTATTGTCTTGTAAGACTTATATAAATGTTTGCTTTGTTAGGTTGTGGTGAATGAATAAATTGATAATCATTCTAAATTAGGTAAATCTTTAATTCAATATAGGTCATGAGGAGTTAATGATTTGGTTAATTATCCTGACTGCATTTTGTCATGATCTAGATAACAATGTTCTCTTGGGTTATATTTCTTTGTAGCTCAACTGTTATCCTATTAGCTATATGGTTAATTGGATACAAACATTAGTATACATGAAAGGAGTCTTAATTTAGTCATGTGTGTCCGCTCTTGATATCTCCGCTTTGGAACATTTGTAATAACAGTGAAGAAGCATTTAACTTATTTTCATCAAATTTCATTCATATTTATATTCAAGCAACAAAGTCGAATCAGTTTCAGTGAGCCATGAAATGCTGTAAATGATGCTACAATCTTTCATTGAAATCTTGAAAAAACCATTCAGTTATAATTTACCTGTTACAGTCACTATCCTGTGATGTGAACGTGATATAATGAAATCGAAACATATGTTATCAACAACACAATCAGCTGATCGCTACATGTCAAACATACTCTTTGTCCACTATGTAATTAATGAAACTTAATATTAATGGCCGTTAGGTTTTTCACTGTGATGTTTCAGCAATAACGGGCTGTTGATTTCTCCTAGTTTTGTTGTGCATTCAATTGTTTGCCAAAAAGGTTAAAAAAGCAGCTCTGTTCTTGACATTATTTTGTTTCATATCAATCTATTACAACAAAGTAACTCGGTAACCTACAATAAGTATAAAAGTGTTGCAATTACGTTGTTTCGTTATATGTAGAAATTAAGTTTATACAGAACAGAGACTTTAATTTAAACACTTTAACTTACCAGGCATTTGATAAAACTTCTGAGCAGTAGGTTGGTATGGGGGGTTGTTCTTTTGTATACAACACAAATTGTTATAGAAAATATTTTGCTTGTGTTAAAATAACCCAACATGAGATTTAAACCATCGATTCTCAGTTACATTCAAACAATGGACATCAATTTACAATTTTGCAAGCAATATTCATGAGTACGAAAAAATATTCCATGTCAATATTATCATTACACGATTCATAAAATACTCAGAATACCTTGACTGGCTTAAATAAGGTACTTTGCATAGAATATATTACAGTTTGACATGGTCAAACAATGTCATTGAAGGCCTCTTGTTTGGCAAAATTGGTCTGTCGCATATGATTTTCCTGATTTTAAATTTGGCCCTGTTGACACCCCTGTCTCTAGCGATCTATAGTAGATCTGGGTTCAAGTATTGTTAATCTGTAACAACTAGGAGTTAGTTAATTGTTGTAAAATTCCTTGAAACTAATTGGGTCCAATTTGACTGCTGTATATGGCAAAAAAATGTAGGAGAAAATGCCAAAACAGACAATATCAGGATTTTATCATTACTGTTGATCACAGAATGTCAGGAAAAAACAACCGATTAGATCAGGATCATTCTATAGTATTGTTAATAAAAAAAATTGTCGTTAAAAAACATGATGAAAACACAATTTCAATCCACAATTTCAAATGATGTTTTCTGTCAGCTACTGGTCATAGTTATGAAAACCCTGGATTGGGCAGTAATGTGTAAAAACACAGCTTGTAACTTATCGGGTTACTCATTGAAGCTGCCTTGGATCATTATGACCCTCTTGTTTCATACTGTGTCATTGACATAGTTTTATAATATTGGAAATTGATGCCCGTCTTTCATGTAAAACTAATGAAAACATACTGTTTGTTAAATCTACCAGTCGGGTAACAAACTTTGCTAATCAATTTTTAATTGACTTATTGACAAGGAAGCATACATAATTTATAGATTTTGTTGTGAGTTTTAAATGCTATGAAGTTATGTGGATGTGTTTCTAATTGGATTTTGTGAGTTAACAATGTTTCGACTTAGTAATGAATTTATATGATTTATAAGTTCACTTTGATTTTAATCTGATTAAATTGTCCTGGCAACATTAGATGTGACAGCATATTTTGTCTTTGAGAAATATATTGTTTTGGTATTATTTTCTGTGTTTTGGGGAAATATCACAGGGAATATTTAATTGGAAGCTAAAATTCAAAAACATGAAAGTTGATAAAATTTGGAGTTTTTCATCATTTTGGAGACATTGGATTTTCAGAATGTGTCATTAGTTTATAAGGTCCATTAAACCTGCCCATTTTAAAACAGAGGGAAATGGTTCTTAGAGTAAACCTTGATTTTAGAACAAATCTATTTACTTATGCAATGTAACGTTTAACTTTAAGAGTTAGAATAGTTTTGTTCTCTTTGTCCCTTAACTTAGTTAAAGTAAGATATTATTTTACTCTATATAAACATGCACATTAAGTTTATTTATATGCTAGGAGTCTCAGAATCCAGCCCTGTTATTGACTATTATCTCCTCAGAAAGCATTTAGATGCCCAGAAGCTTTGAGTGATTTCAAAGACCTGGACATTCTTCCTGCAGACACACTGTGACATAAAACCAAAGCAGACTGTGAGACGCCATTTTCTACATTTCTTACAAAATTAAAACAATGCACATCTTTATCCCGTATTATAAAGATTCATAAAGAATATTAATTTTTATATGAAGAAAAAATGATAACTTCATTAAGTCTGCTCTGATTAGATTTGCTCTCATGTGGGTTGATTGTAGGGCTGTGACTTGTTAACAGACGGACAAGAAAGTTTGATAGATTGTTCATATATCACACAGATGTAAGATTGTCTACCTATATTGGCTACATCACTGTCGAATTGGTCCTCATTTGCATATAAATTAAAATGTCATCTTTGCTATGTTTCAGAGCCTGAAGAAGAATATCAATGTCATAGTAACTAGCCTAGCAGAAGATTAAATCTGTGTCGACCATGAGCTTGATACAACATTCCTACTCATCTATCATATTAGCTGCAAGCTTCTGGATCACCCTGGTTTTGGCAGCAGCAAACAGTAAGTAATTCAATTATGTCGTGTAATTTCTGTCCCGATATGTCTGAAATTTATTGAGAAAATGCTTATTAATGTTTTTAGAGCTGCATTATTGATGTATGGACTTTATTCTTGGAGAAATAATTATCTTGTAGTAGGACAATCTGCCAGGAATATACAGACAATTTTGTTAAATATGTTTAATTTGTATGGATAAATACTACTTTTGTTTTATACATGCTACAAATCTGGTTAATACAGGTTTACATATGACAGTTCAGCTACATTTCTTGAGCATTTAACTAAAACAAATTGGATATAATATATATTAAGGGCCTTTAAAATTCTCTGCCATTATGTTCAATTATGGGCTAGATTGTTAAACAGTAAATGAACAGTTGTGTATGGTCCTTGATCTATCAAAAATAGCCATATGTACTGCTATGTTCATACTTAACTCCTTTAATTTCTAGTTTATTGACCTTAAATGTGCATATTGTAGTGAAGATGTGTAACCTGCCCTTGCATTATCATATACTTTATATCATGCAACTTTTGAATTTTACACCTACGCTAAAATACGGTATTACTATGTTAAGCTAACGTTCAAATCAAAACGACTTTATTATACTTTATAACCAGGAGGGGTGGCTTAACTCAGATGGGTGGGGTATTTGCCTTTCACTATGCTGTATGTTTATAGCACAGGTTTGAAACCTTGGATTAAACTTATGCAGTACAATAACAATGTTCTAGTGCAGTGTATCATATTGTTTTTGTGTGGGCATCAGTGTTGTTTCACCTGACAGAAGAGAATCACACTTTAATATGCTAACAGTGCCAGTTTCCTTATATCAAAACATGACATATATATAAACACCTTCCTACTTCAATAGCTGGAGATTCTGATGTCTCATAGACTGGTTAAATTTGCTGATTTAAGTGTTTATTGGGTGTAACCAGTCTAACGCTGTTTTTAAACAATTTTTCGGTAATATTTGGTGGCAAATTTACCTTCAGTTTTCCTTGTCATGTTGTCTGTACCCTAACGTTTGGCTACTAACTTACCCTTTCGTAACGAATCGACAACTTCACCACTTATTGAGGAAACTCAATTTCAATGTAAAAATTTCATGGAAGGGTATGACCTGCCGCAACTGGGAATCAAACTGGGATTGCTGGGTAATCAATCCAGCACACTAACCACTGGACCATAACTGCGGCTAGAATGACTCTATGATCCATGATGTTAAATAGATTGCCATCGTATAAAATGTTTGAATCAGCTGATTCTTGCCATTTTGCTTTCGGCTAATGTATAAAATGTTTGATTCAGTTGATTTTCGCCATTTTGCTGTCGGCTAATGTATAAAATGTTTGAATCTGCTGATTCTCACCATTTTGCTGTCGACTAATGTATAAAATGTTTGAATCAGCCAATTCTCACCATTTTGCTGTGGACTTATGTATAAAATGTGTGATTCAACTGATTCTCGCCATTTTGATGATGGCTAATGCTAGTCTATAATCTTCAAAGTGTCTATGTGGAATGTGTTTACTTTCACACCATTATAGCTTATATTGCTTTGAAGTCAATTTGTTATTCTTGAAAAAAAACATTTATCTATCTTTTGACCTATGGAAATACCTGGTAACTGAGATTGCATGTTCCTGTTTGCACTAGACACAGGATGTTGGTCTTAGACTCATTTTTAATTGTTGTTTATTTGCCTACTAGTGAAGTTGAAGGGTGCAGTTGTATGGTGATATAGAGTTCAACTAAAAATACAGCTTTGCCATCGGCCAATTTCAGAACCCACCACCAAATATTTAAAACTGTTCTTCCAATAATATTTTAACCAGCGCAGTAAAGAACATGTTATTTCAAATAAATTCATGAGATAATAATAATTATATAGTCTGTGAAACCTGCTGCAAAGGGTTCTGCAAAATAAAATTGGCTGGTTCACCATGTCTTAGTGATGTTCTTATATAGTGATGTTCTTATACTATTTGTGTCCTTGCTCATACATGCCAGATCTCCTGCATCATGCGTGAGTCTCCTGCATTTGAGACTCTACTCCTGCATGATCAGAGGCCAATTTATCAAATCTCACGCATTTCATGGACAAACTGGACAAATATTAGTTTAAATTGCTACATGAAGCATGCATGGTATTGTCATCAAATTAAGATAAGTGAAAACAACTTATAAACTTCAATATTTTAAGTCTAAAGTTTCAGCAAGGAAAATCTCCTGCATTTTAATGAAATCTCCCGCATTTCCATCACAAATCTCACGCAAAGGGGTCTGCGAAACATGGCATGTATGCAAGTTGATATACGGTTACTTCTGGAAGTAGTCTGGACACTTTGAGCAACAGTATTTCAGACATGACTACGAATTTAAACAAGAGCCACGTTCACATGGACATTCCCCGCCGTAAAAGTTATTTACTAACAGATGTTTTATCAAAGGGAGATAATTTCAAAACTGGGCCTTATAAAGTTATGGTTCTTGGTCACTGCACTTATCCTAGTTGCCATTATCTATTCATATCATTATATATCAAGTTTCAAATCAATATATGAAACAGTTTTGTTATGCTCCGCACAAAATATCGGGCCAAAGGACTGACGCACGCATACTATTACTACCATCTCTTTGCTTTCGGTGGGGGATAAAAAAAAGTTGAGTGGCATGGAAAAACAGCGATTCTAATTTAGGAATTATTGCCTACTGGCCTATGAAAAATTCAAACAGGTATATAACTACATGTGTAACCTGAGTGTGTCTCTCTTGATGCAAAAATCTTCATGGTGGCATAAAAAGTGATTCAAACTCAATTTATCATGCTTTGTGTTGATTGTATTTAACATTTGTATAAGCTCTCTTTTTTGATGTTTGGGAAAAATCTGTTGCTTAGTAACACAATCTGACATTAAAAAGTCATAAAATGCTACAATTTCTTACCAATGATAAATATGCTGTATTCAGGTTTCCAAAGCATCTCGCATTTAATCTTAACTGACATTAAAACTCTGCATTCCTTGGCTACCATTCCTTGTGCATATCTTACATGATAATTATAGCTAATACTTGGATATTTGTGTATGTAGTAGTATGTTGCACATATATGACAAAAGAAGAATACCAGAAACAGATGATTTTCATTTACCGGTAATTATTATCGTATCTTGGGGTGTTTCTATTCAGTACAAATAATGCAGATTCACCACTTTATAATATCAATGCACTTTCACTAGACTCTATATTCGAAGAGTCGAAATGACAAAATTTTCAAGAGACGGCAAAATATTGCAAGAGGATTTTAGAATATAATATATTATCAACGATGAAAAAAAAATGTCAACATTATTGAGTGTTACAGACAATGGCACACTAAAAAATGTTTTGTTGTGCTGTCTGACACATTTGAGGTGTAACTTCCTTGGTGAATTACCTAAAATAATACAATAATAATGCAATAATGACAATAATAATACATCACAAAAATCATTTATCTTCACTGTAAGTAATGTTATATATTTAATGAGTTTATTACAGAATTATTATGCCCCCGTATCGATAGATCGGGAGGCATATAGTGATTCACCTGTCCGTCCGTCCGTTCGTCCGTTCGTCCGTCCGTTCGTCCGTCCGTCCTGGTTAACCCAAATTGACCGTTTCTTCTAGCATCATTATGGCTTGCTACAAAGCTTCCAAACTTGCATGGATGTTGTATATGAACACTCTCCACACACCTGTATCACCTGACCCCATTTTGACCTTCACCTTGACCTAATTTTGGACTTAGACTGATTTATGGGCAATGCTTCCACAGGGGGCATAAGCGTTTATTGAACGCAGTCTTGTTTTTGTTCCTGCTGTGTA
Source organism: Spisula solida (assembly GCA_947247005.1). Lineage (NCBI taxonomy): Eukaryota > Metazoa > Mollusca > Bivalvia > Venerida > Mactridae > Spisula > Spisula solida. The sequence goes on from OX365958.1 coordinate 16,639,109, forward strand.
TGAGGTTTTGAGAAAGACATCCATTTTGTCTGAGGAAAGTTAGTTAGCATACCTCACACAGATAGTTTGTTGACGTTGCACTAAATGATGTTGAGCAGTCGCAGCCAAGGTCCATTATTACCTACAGGGGTGTCAATATACCTTATAATATTAATCTGGAATTCTTGATTTATACACAAGTGCAAGACACAAAATCAAATTTGGCTCCAATAGGCCTATTATGTATATATGGGTGCAAGACACAAAATCCACATAAAATGTATACCTAATAGGCCTATTGGAGCAAAATTTGATTTTGTGTCTTGCACCTGTGGATTTATACATCCTGAAAGAGCTATAATTTCTGTCCAAAATAAAAGTAACTTAATGAAAATATCTCAAGAAATGGCAAAGTTATGGTAAATTGAATCTGCTCTGAAGGATTGCATTAAATTAAAACAGAGTTTAATATGGAAACAATGTCATTGAAGGCCTCTTGTTTGACACAAATGGTCGGATGCATACGATTTTCCTGATTTTTGATTTGGCCTTGTTGACACCCCTGTACCTAGCTACCAGGTTCGATTCCTGGTCTCTGCAGTCATACATTTCCATGGAAATTTGAGAACAATGTTGATTTTCCTCCAAATGTTGTTGAGAAGTTGCTGGTTCATTGTGGATGTAACTTAGTAACTAAGTCCAGGAAATGTCAGGTTTTGTGAATCTGAGACGCTGTATATAACAGAAAAATTGACCAATGGTGTTAAACCGGATAAACAAACATTGATGTACATGTTCTGATTGTACTCACTATTTCTGTTTTATAGAACCACCAGAATGGAAGGAGGACTCCGATCCATTTAAAAATGATTTGAATAGAACAAAGATTGAAGGCCAGGATCTAAGATTGATGTGTCCAGCTAAAGGTCGGCCTCGTCCCACTGTACTCTGGTATAAGGATACACATGTCTACCATCCAACAAGTGATAAGGTGAGTGTTGTGTCAAGTGTTTATAGTGGGGGTGACAATTTGGTGTTTGTGTGGTGATTGGGGAGTGATAATGTGGGTGGGTGCCATGTTTATATTGGGGTGACAATTTGGTGTTTGTATGGTGATTGGGGAGTGATAATGTGGGTGGGTGCCATGTTTATATTGGGGTGACAATTTGGTGTTTGTATGGTGATTGGGGAGTGATAATGTGGGTGGGTGCCATGTTTATATTGGGGTGACAATTTGGTGTTTGTATGGTGATTGGGGAGTGATAATGTGGGTGGGTGCCATGTTTATATTGGGGTGACAATTTGGTGTTTGTATGGTGATTGGGGAGTGATAATGTGGGTGGGTGCCATGTTTATATTGGGGTGACAATTTGGTGTTTGTATGGTGATTGGGGAGTGATAATGTGGGTGGGTGCCATGTTTATATTGGGGTGACAATTTGGTGTTTGTATGGTGATTGGGGAGTGATAATGTGGGTGGGTGCCATGTTTATATTGGGGTGACAATTTGGTGTTTGTATGGTGATTGGGGAGTGATAATGTGGGTGGGTGCCATGTTTATATTGGGGTGACAATTTGGTGTTTGTATGGTGATTGGGGAGTGATAATGTGGGTGGGTGCCATGTTTATATTGGGGTGACAATTTGGTGTTTGTATGGTGATTGGGGAGTGATAATGTGGGTGGGTGCCATGTTTATATTGGGGTGACAATTGGGAATTAAGGGGTTGCTGGGAGAGGGTTGCCACAAAGTACACCATAGCAATGTTATTTACAAAACTGTTTATCTATCAGTGCATGGAACTATTGGTGTAAATTGTCAACCCGTTGTGCCATTACAAGATGGCATCCAACATTAGCTATGATCATGTTCTCCCTGTGAGAAGTTGTCAGGAGTTAAGTGCTGGGTGATAATTGATTTCGGGAAAACTGTTAACGTCATGTATTCAGTTTATACATGACAAAAAATGTGGTAAAAATATGGTGTTAAACTTCGAATGGAAAAAAACAGCAATTAATAATGCTCATTCTGATATGTTTCGTAATTGAAGCATAAATACATGTCATAATTATGCATATCATATACATCATTACATGTTTATAGATTTATCATGCCAGCTAGAGTATGAATGTTTACTATGTGACTGTACCAATTCTATCATATAGATTCTATCATCTATCTTACTATAAAATCTGAAATTTTCTTGAGGTATTTATTTTAGCTATATTTAAGAAATCAATCAGTAAGCGAAAAATTATATTCATAATGTAAAAAAAGTAAAACACCAGATAGTAGTTCTTTCTAAATTTTAAAAATCACAACCATTTAACCCCGCAAACTACTTAGTACTAAAGAATAAAAAATTAACGAAATTTTGACCTCATGAAAATTTCTTATTTTACAGTATTTAGGTGAATCTTCCTACATGATATATCTACAAAATATACCAACCCAACAAGATACAAGATAAAAGCTACTTCCATACCTTAATTCTGCTCCCGGGCTTATAAACTCCTCATTTATCATATGAAAACTTATAGCTGTGGCATATAAATGATACCTAATGATTATAGCAGCTTGACGAATTCATCATCTCTTCTTAATCCTTGGTAGTGTTTTTCTCCTCTTTATTACTGATTTGATGATTCAATTATCTCCTTAATGTGAAGTGCTTCTATTTGGAGGAATTTCGGGTTATAAATTAGTGAGTTTAGCTCTTGGAAGATTTTGTATGTTCCAGTTAACATGTTTTTCTTCCAGAAATGACCATCAATGCAATATTCAGGTGGCACGAATTATCAAATTATGTACGAGGCCGTCCATAAAAAATGTTTGTTTGCGTATGTGGTAACACTACCTGCCCATCAAAATGGCCCCTACTCAACTTTTTTCAGCCTATTTCCTTATTTAATTATATGGACCCAATTGTTTTTACGGGTATACCAACAAAAATATTCGTAATTATCACATGTTATTGCAGCTTTATCTGGCCATAACATACATGTATAATGTTCATTATAACTTTTTACCCATACTTAAATTTTAGTTTTATCCTGGTCTAAGTAAAATTATAAGTGGCCTCCGTAGCTCTATGGTTAGCACGCTTGCCATCTAATCTGGTGACCCGGGTTCAAAACCGGGTGGAGGCACACATATATATGCCTGCCATATTTCAGCGGAAAGCTGACTGGCAAATAAAGGCTATGCTCGGCATTTAAAGAAAAAAAAATAAATGGATCCGATAAGAAACATTCTTGCATCTTCTGAATTATGATAGGATGTCATTATCACGGCAGTAATCACAATATACACTATCTCTCAGTTCTGTCAAAGGTTTGTACAGTTTTCTAATGCTATGACGGAATTAAAAAACCAGCATTATCCTTGAACATAATTCTCAGTTCCGTCCAAGGGTAATTCTGGTTTTCAGTTCCGTCATGAGTTGAGTATGAAAACTGTATGAATCTTCAATAAAGAAGTTGTGTACTGTAAACCAATTTACAGCTGTGAATACTAACTTTCGCATTTTGCTGATTGTCTGCATATTCGCGACTACAAAGTTTCGTGTTTTTAAGTTTCCTGCAATGTCCATATAAATGTTTTTAGAACTTTCGCGGCAACTTAATTTCGCGAAATTCTACAACTCGGGAACTCTGCGAAACTAAATGGCGCAAAATAATTTCTAGGTTTACAGTATTTGGATTACTGCACAGAGTCTTGGTTATAACTGTATTGTTTAAGGTCAAGTTAGATTATTATTAAATATTTGTTCTAGTTTTCAAGACTGACCATTATGAAAGTTGTTTGAAATGTAACATAGCCTATGTAACCTATTTAGTGTTGTTCACCCAAACTGACTTTCTCATAATGGGAATTGACAAGGATATACATATAGAAGAGGTGAACTTTCGAGACATTGTATGATTTCGCTTGTAAATGGATTCCTGTAAAGCAATGTAGCTTTCTGGCTTCGTGTTGTCAAGGGAACAGATTGCATGAAGAATATAAATGTAGTTAGTGACACTTTCTCTGGTGGTTGAAAGTATCAAAATCTTCAAATAATTTGTTCACTGGTGTCAGGATGCGGGTACACATAATACAATATGTGTACATAAATTATTTATCTCTGAAAGTTCTAAAATCTACTGGTATCCCAATATGTTCCTTGACTTACTCAAAGAATTTGAGAAGAGAAATAGGTTTTATTAAATCTTACGATACTTATGCTGTCATGAATATGTATTAGAGTTGCTTCCCCTGATTAGAGTTGCTTCCCCTGCATACTTGAGAATCCAGCGCATCAAATCTAGGACCTTCCGAAATGAAAGCATTGATCTCCCGTAAATAACCCCTAAAAAGGTTGAACAGCATGCATGCTCAGGTAATCTTCTGATGGTTTCACACTATTCAGTCTCCCTTGAAGCCGGAGGTCATAAATGGACCAATTTGGCAGGGATAAAACCGAATGGCCATGCACTAAGACTGTCTCTGTCGTACGCAAAATAAGGAGAAAAAATCTATCTGTCATCATTGTTGTGCCCCCACACTTATTATCATATGTCCGTCCGTATTTAACACAAATCTTGTGTGTTGAACTCATAAATTACTGTGTGGAATTTCTTCAAACTTTCACAGATGAACAAACTCAATGTATAGATGATCGTAAAGAATGGAATTTATGTTGCCGTCAATTTTTACCAGAATTATGGCCCTTTGTTAGTTTTACTATACATGTATAGTGAAAATTTTGGGAACAGTTTATAGGGTGGAATTTCTACAAACATTCACAGATTTACAATCTCAATGTATAGATGACCGTAAAGGATGGAATTTTTTTTTTTTTCAATTTTTACCAGAATTATAATAGCTGTTGTTACTTTTAATATAATTAAGATGGCCTTTGATATTTTTAATAGAATAATAGTCCACAAGGCTAAAGAAATTGAATAATGATGTTACCTCAAACTTCTTTTCTCCTCTCCTACCCCATTCGAAAGGATATGTGCTATAATGGGGGCCATATCTGGCACCCGTGTCTCATGGACACAATTGTAGTTTTGATTATTAAGATCTATCTGCATTAAAGTACATATTGTAGTTAAGTGTTAAGAGTCATGGTAAATACTATGCAACACTCAGGTGTCTGTTATATGCCATCGTCAGTCTACAGATTGTACTTTCGGGGCATTATCTGTCCTAGTCTGATCATGGAATTATATTCGGAATTATATAGCCTGATATAGCCGTCTGATAAAAAAATCTCTATATTAGTCGCTTCTTCAGTCAAATTACTTGAGAAAGAAAATAGCATTTTTATGGTCGGTGTAATCTTGTCTTTATTACGAACTGGATTTCAATATAATGTTACGCGTTCATTACGTATCAGTCAGATATTGGCAGTAACGGATCTTTGGTGCCCGACGACTTTTGTCGTAATATGTGATATTAACTCCTTGCTTTCAATATCTCCCGGTAATTACTAACTTATTTTTTCCCCTGATTTGTTGATGAATTATGTCTCCGAATGAATTGAAAAACACAAGAAAATCCTTTGGGGGATTTTAGAAATAAAAACACCACATTGTTCGTCTTAATCAACTTTTAGTTTCTTCTCTTCAACTACCACTTTATTCTCTGAATTAAATTCCTTTCTCCATGATATATGGCATTGTGGTGATGATAAATTCAAAACTGACTGATTAGAGGCAGTTTACTGGGGGTGTGCGTGTTTATGTGTTTGTGCTTAATTGTTCTAGTGCAGGTTTAAGAATCTGTTAAAAAAATGTAATGGCTCAGTTAGTTTTGATTGCTTTTCATCTGTCATCCGTCTGTTCACAATATTAGCCAAACCTTAATGAAACTTGACCACAATGATCAACTTTTATATATAGTTCAAGTAATCTAGAATGAAAATATTGGTCAAGTTGAAATAATGAGTATTTAGGGTTCAATGTACGCAGATGGTAGATATATTACTCTGTTTGTTATAAAAAGGACTGTTTTTGTTTAAATTGTGATTTTCATTAAATTTTCTTAAGTTCTCTTATGATCCCACCATGGCAGGAACCTTAATATTGATAGAGTGTTGAAATAAAACACCTACATAATGGTTACCACTGGATTGTGACAATGGGAAAATATCGTGAAAATATTGCATGACAAAACTCTTAAAATGTTCTTACGTTAACATTGTTTTAAATTTACTGATGACATAGCTTTGGGAATGGCTTTCCTGGATCATTATTTTGACAACAGTGATCTGCCATAATTGACTCTATCTGTCATTTGTTAAAATGTTTCTCCCAATTTGAAGATAGATTGAAGTGTTTCATCTTCATCGAATATTGTGATGGGGCTCCCCGAGGAGACATATGAATGTTGCGATGCCTGACAATATGTCGGTCTGTGACACAGTACGGGTATGTGAATTCCAGAATTAAATAAATATCCTATACCATGGGTTGAATTTCAATGGGTTGCATTTCAATGAAACTTCACAAGAGTTCTGTGAAGCCTAGTTGTGCATTTTCAGCAATTTTGGTTTATTTTGGACTAGAGTTGCTGCCCTTTCGAGGGAGTATTGGATGATTTTTCTTATAGAAATGGCTGGACAATTTGCTAGTTCACAATGAAAGTATGTGTGGGTGTGGGAGTGCATGCCAATCAGGTTCCATGTACCACTTAGCTGTCTATAAGAATCTGACTTTGTGTGTGCCTTAAGTTACTTATTTATGTTTCATACATAAAGTGAGGGAGATAATTGCGTTTGTGTTGGGACGTCTGTTTGGATGTTTGTCACAAAGTTTGTGCATGCTTGTTGTACTTAACCACTAGTCTGATTTCAATGAAACTTTACATGAGTGCTTGGTACTTGAAGCCTAGTTGTGCGTATTAATTACCATGATGATATTTGCTAGACTTATGACCCTGTGTGGGAGACGTAACATTTTTGTATCAAAATCCCTTCTGGTTTTGTTTGGTTCTTTCAGAAAGAATGCTTCACTCACTGTTTGTTATATAACTGCTAAATGCATTTCCAATGTAAAACCTCCCCTAATTGTTGACTGTGTTACAATCTTGATGTGTGAATGTTGATAAGGAATGGAGGAATGTCTTGTTTGTGGCAGGTTTTTTGAGAATTCATGAAATGGGTGAAGCTGAATGTTGTAAATCACATTAAATGCTGTGGGATGAGTGGTAAATTAGTTAACAGTAGAATCATCCTGTGGATCCGGGTGTGATGTCCTGTAGTCTTGGTATTCTGTGTGGTTAATTGTATCAGGTTTTATGCCAACCAAGTTTTGATGGTGGTCTGTGTAATTTATGTTTTCTGAGCCCGGCTGTTTCAGTTGAGTGCTGCCTTCCCTGTCCAAATTTTTATAATCTTTTATCTGGTTCTTCTGCAAGCAACTGATAACTTCTCTCTAACGTATGTCTCCTAGCAGACCTTGACTGTTAGGGTGCCTGGGTGAGTCCAATCACTCTACCAGGAGTCCTTCATTGGGCATATTATAGTCCCTCAGTATGAACCCCTGCTTAATTGTGTCTAAATACAGTCATCTGAGCAGCTACAACTATGTTGAGATCACCCTTAGGTTGTGGCTTGTGCTCTTCATTGCAACATGGCTGTTGATAAACACAGACCTGTATCCAAATGTCTTTTAACAACTGGCATATTGCCAAGATATGCTTAATGATTTTGGAGTGGATATCTAGGATTTGTATATAGATTCATAGAGTCAGAAAAGTGTTCAACCTATAAACATTATCAGGTTAGTTAATTTTCCTGGCAGCAGCTGTTTTAGTAATAAGGTACTCGGTTACCTACTTGTGCTTGGTGTCGAAAGTTGAAGATATAGTTAATATTTAATCCAAGCTTTGTTGTAAATATAAATATATATTTTCATGGAAATGCCTCCTAAAAAGTATCTTTGTTTTCTGGGTGTTTCAACAACTTTAATCTATATGTACAGTTGAACTTTGATGCCTTGGTTTTGGCTCAAACACACTTAGGACTCTTGAATAGGGTCTTCGGTCCTGGCAAAGGGATTTTATGTACTAGTATACAATACATGTCTTATATAGGTAGATGATTCAAACAATTTGAGGCATCATAGTTCATGTGTATTTGAGAATGTACTTGAGAATGTTATCATCCAATGGAAACATGTAAACATCAATGATTGACCAATCACAGAGTATTATGCAGCGACACAGCACACAATGTTATCAGCCAATGAAAACATGTTTTATCAATGATTGACCAATCACAGAGCATTATGCATTTACACAGCACACAATGTTATCAGCCAATGAAAACATGTTTTATCAATGATTGACCAATCACAGAGCTTTATGCATCTACACAGCACACAATGTTATCAGCCAATGAAAACATGTTTATCAATGATTGACCAATCACTGAGCATTGTGAAGTCTTTATTTTACGAGGCTAACATATTTACAATAATGCAATCTTCCATATGGACCTCATATATTTCATTGAACAAAAATTGTAACGGCCTTGCCAACATCCGGATCAACTTGATTCACTATTTTTGAAGGATTATTCAATGCATATTAATACGAGCATTAATCAATGAATGTTAAAGAATTAATCAACAATATAGTGTATAGTCGGTAATAACACAAGCCTTTGTTTACAAATAAAACATAAAATTAAATGCATTTTCGATGTACAGTTTTCTTCAAACTAGTGCTTGATCACTTTTAATGCATATACTCTTTCAATCTTCTCATGAATAAACAATCCTGTATATTAATGAATAAACAGTAAGTAATTGTTATTCATGAATAAACAACAGTGTGAGTGGTCATGAATAAACAAAGCATACATGTGCTCATGAATAAATTATACTACATGTACATGCTTTTTGCATATATTTTTGTGTTCTTAAAAAATTTAAATGTATGGGGTCATGAAAAGTAAAAGTACAGCAGGGATGTCAATTTTCCGGATCTATCCGGAATTCCGGATTTGTCTATCCTTGAAGAGCTATGCTTTCTGACCAAAATAAAAGTTATTTGATGAAAATATCTCAAGAAATAAAATGGCAAAGTTATGGTCAATTATATCTGCTCTGAAGGATTTTCTTCAATAAAAAGTTTGAAAAACTGAGTTATATATGGTTGACGGCCTCTAGTTTGTCAAAAATGGTCAGCCGCATATGATTTTCAGGATTTTTAATTTGGCTCTGTTGACACCCCTGGTACAGGAAAGGACTGGTGCTGAAATTATATACCACCATGTGCTCAGGAAAGGGTATAAATACCAGCGGCAGCATGGTTGTGTCAAAAATGTCCTTTTGTTATAATTTTGTTTCTTATATTTTCAGGTGAAGTTAAAAAATTCCAACCTCAAATTTCTCGAATTAGAACAAGAAGATACTGGCAACTATACGTGTGTGGCTCGTAATGATGCAGGGACCATAGAATTCACATTTGTTGTTGTTGTTTCAGGTGAGTCCTTAATGTGCTACTCAATGACTTGTTTTTGACATGGTACACCATGGTTTTTTGGTGGTACACATTGTCTTGTTTGAGTGATAATTAATGCTGATTGTATGAATATAAGCTTCTGTTGTTCTATGAAGTATGGTCGCCTGCTTGGTGACTTGGATTAATCTGTAGTCAACAACAAGTTTATTAAAGCCATTTTAAGTTTTATCTTGTTAATAAAAACCATTGAGAAACAATCACAGTATTCAACCCTGTGATTGGTCAATTTCAATTGTATGTTTTGAACAATCCATTAGTGACTGAACTCCCCAACACAGGATGATAACTTTTCCTATGATGCAGGCCAGATCCCCAACATCATACGTGAGTCTCACACATTTGAAACTCATGCAGGCCAGATCCCCAACATCATATGTGAGTCTCACACATTTGAAACTCATGCAGGCCAGATCCCCAACATCATACGTGAGTCTCACACATTTGAAACACATGCAGGCCAGATCCCTAACATCATATGTGAGTCTCACGCATTTGAAACACATGCAGGCCAGATCCCTAACATCATACGTGAGTCTCACACATTTGAAACACATGCAGGCCAGATCCCTAACATCATACGTGAGTCTCACACATTTGAAACTCATGCAGGCCAGATCCCCAACATCATACGTGAGTCTCACACATTTGAAACACATGCAGGCCAGATCCCTAACATCATATGTGAGTCTCACGCATTTGAAACACATGCAGGCCAGATCCCTAACATCATACGTGAGTCTCACACATTTGAAACACATGGTATCACATACAGTGGCTTGATGACACAGCTCTTGTATTGTTGTGTATGTGGGTGGGAATAGGTGGGATGTTAGAACCATGGGGGGTTTTACATAGTCTAGGATGATAAAGGATCTCTTGGATATGGTGTAACAGTATGTCTGCTTTATGTAAAATTACTCAATGAAGAGACTGATAGTCTTGTTCCTGTTATTGGTCTGTCCATTTCTTATTCTTTTGGGTAGTTGCGTGCCTTGTTTCTGTTATTGGTCTGTCCATTTCTTATTCTTGTTGGAAGTTGTGTGTCTTGTTCCTCTTATTGGTCTGTCCATTTCTTATTCTTGTGGGTAGTAGTGTGTCTTGTTCCTCTTATTGGTCTGTACATTTCTTATTCTTGTGGGTAATAGCAGCTATGAAAAGGAGTAAGTCTGTTAAATTTTCATTACCCAAAACACTCACAGGGTCCAAGTCATTGCCTTTATGAGTAATCCTGTTGCTGGTACAGGTAGCTAGACAACACTACCCCGATAGCCTAGTGGTAGAGCGTCCGCTTCGAGTGCAGGAGGTCCACTGGGTTTGATCCCAGGCCGCGTCATACCAAAGACGAAATAAAAACGGTACCAGAAATTCCCTTGCTAGACACTCAGCATAAAAGGGAAGCTGGCTTCTCTTCTCTCATACCCTCGTCACGTGACGATGGATAACATCAGTAATGAGGTGTCGAGAGGGATTAATATAAATTGGAAAAACTTATTTCACAATTGACTTGAATTAACTAAGTTTAAACTAGCTAGACACTATGATCTACCAAATAAGACTCAGACTGTCCAACAATAGCTGTACTGTACGTAGCTATGCGAAACTAATGTTTCTTTGTTGTTTATATATATGTTAAGATTGTATTGTATTGTATTGAGGCAAGTCTAACTTTCTACATATGTTTTTCTTGTTTCTCTCATGTGGTGTTGAAAATTTGCAAAATAAATTCTTAAGACATAATTCTTCGAAACAGATCAAATTGATGCTAGTATAACAGATGTATACATAACTATAGCAGGGGACTATCTATGTTATACATCTGGTATCTATCTGATGTTTGGTCTCATTACAGCAGCACATCTCATAGATTTCATGTTCATGTAATGTCAGGTATAACAATATGAATGAATCTACAAAAATTAAATCAAGATATATTTTGCTCTAATACTGTAAAATCATTATTTTTCAAGGAAGTTTAATTTTCGTTGATTGCGTTGTTGAACTTGACTACCAAATCTAATGGGGGAGTTTCCAAATAATCCAGCAGAGTTATCTCTGCACCGCCCTTGTCAAATAAGAGGTATACACCTGATGCTGGCTATCTCTGTGTACAGCAGGTTTACATTGAATTATAGTAGGAGAATGTGGAGTATTCATTCAACTGACTTATCTAATTAATGAACTATGGTTTATTTTGCTGAATAAACTAATTAACACTTCAGTTTTAGAAAAGATGAACTTTAATATATATTACTTACTATTGTAAATTCTCCTTTGTAATGGGTCTGGGCGTTTTGATGGTAGAATATATGAATATTTAATTAATGTGATCTGATACACTAGAATACTTGTAATTATGCTTTTAATATGATAGTTTATGCATCTTAAGTAAAACAAAATCGTTATTTGTGTTTGTGTTTAGTATCTACTGAGTACATGTATTTTAATTAGGAGTCAAATATGATAGGATGTACATCATGTTTAAAATTAAATGAATCTTCTTAAACCTATTTTCCTTTATATATAGTGTACAAATATATATACAAAGTGATATTCGCATAAGTAGTGGTTCACTATATTATGTATTATCAAATACTCATAGAACAATCTCAACCTCACTGTAGTCATTGTCAAGTCAACCTTTTGATTCATGATGCCCTTGAATGTATAAACTATGAAGAAGCAATACTTTAACGGATATACAGACGCCCTTGGGCTTAATAGAATAATTTCAGTATAACCTTTTAATACATTTACATATTATTTGTGATGCACATTTAAATAATTATTTAATGACAAAATGTAACAATTATTTCCATTATTGTAATGTGTGCAGAATGGCCCTGTGATTCCCGTTTCGCCTTTAAATTTCTTCCATGCCATTTCTTCACACTGCTTTCAATGTACACATAATGACTTTCCTACAATACATGTTTGAAGATATGAAGGAGTTATATATTCATATATTCCTCTTAGCTGTCAACTTGCACATTTCATCCAAACCCGGAGGCAGGTGTGACTCTCCAGAGATGCTGCTCCCTCCAGGTTGGGTTGTCAGCCCGTGATCTTGTCTCCTTCGTTCGATTGCAATATATTCTGTTCCTGACTAATGTGTCGTGCGTTGTCTATCCACTGTTACAGCAAGCTTTGGGGAGATAGGTGTGATCTCTTCATGAAGACTGCAGACCTGTCTGATTCAAATGTAGTGAATGGCTAAGTTTTGGACGTATCAGAACACTAGTTGAAGACTATGTTCCTCACATAGGTTGTACAATTTGTGAAAGCAGTTGTTTGCTAATCAATGTTCTGGTAGATCTTCTGCCTTTGAAGGTGTCCAAGTATGTCAGTACATGTCATTTGTGTATTAAAGTTATTGCCAGATACAAAATCAGAGGACATGGCTGGAAGAAGTTAGCTGATGTTTATGCGGCCCTCTTTTCCAGCAAGGCATTTGCACTTCGCTGTGACTGCATTGTTTATCACTTCCTGATAAAGCTTGTATATTACATAACTATACTGAATTACGTATACTTTTTAAAAAAATGAAACAAATATAGATTAAACCCAAAAAATGCTGATTGTCATACCAGTTGAGCCTAAATTATATCATTGAAAATATCAAGCAGTTTATGCTTAAGGCTGAATATAGTGTATTAATTGAGTTATATATCATATGTGTAATTTTAAATCTTCCTTCCACCTGTAGAATCCTTCCCTGGTAATTAATTATTTAATTATAATTTAACAACAGACCAGCGGTAATACTTTGAAACCTTCTTCAACTCTATGTTAATCTCTGCTGTGAGCGAAGCGTAGTATAACTTCTATACCTCTTATTTGCTACTTCCGCTTATCAGTAGCCTGTCTGAAACTCCCCCATTCCCACTATAATATTGACTACCCCAATACATCTAGCATATATTTACCCTTCCATGTTTTGTAATCCACAAGTTTACAACCCCACGAAAATGCATTTTCATCAAAATCCCGATATTTAATACCAACGAAAATATGTGAATTTACAGAAAGCAAACTTTCCTTTAAATTATCTTATCTATGCTATTGAATGCTATGATCAAAATTTTCAGCAAAAAATGGGTGTGTTTATTTATTGATCTGTGCCTTGGTTGTTTCTGCTCTCCACCTCTAAATTGAAGAGCTGTATGGCAATAATCTTCACAGAGTGAAAATAGGGCATTAGGTGTAGTTGGTGAAAGATACAATCTTGTCATACAGGCCATCTGTGCTAAATTTACTCAAGTAAAAACTCTTCAACTAATGAAGGAAGTAATTTCCTTCACATGCACAAAACGCCCATGAGTGTTTTTTTGGAGTTTCGGTGAGTAATTACAGGGAAGATATATGAGTGGAGCTGTCAATTTGTGCCTAATGTTTATTTATGGCTATAGTAGAGTGTAGAGAACAGCCTCTCACGTTCTTTCAAACTTAAGCTTGAAGCTAAATTATATGACCGGGCAAAAAACATGTTCTGCTACTCTAAGAACACATTATGCTTTGGAAATACCACTGATTAAAGGCCTTGAAAATTTGATGAATTATTAAATTATTACTACTTTATCAATATAATTGTGTAATAGGCCATTCGGTTCTTCTACATTTTGTATGTAAATGCCTGTGAGAATTTGTTACTTGAATACAGAATAATCCACTCAACACAGACAGCATCAGCGGAGTATATATCTGTCATCATGTGTTTCGTCTCTTAATTCAGAACACCCTCATGATGGTGGGGCAAGCTGTGGTGATCAGCCTCCGCTCCATTTATGCTGGCTTCCATGTTATTTCATTTCTTCTGAGCCAGAGCCAACTGGACGCACGCTTGGCAGCCTTGCTGACTGCATGAATGGCTGTCTTGCGGGTTCTACCCTTGATTCCTGTTGCTCCCATTATCTTCCACATTGTCTGAGATAGGAAGCCTCTTCTCCCAACTTCCACTGGGAAAACCCAAGTCTTCCACCCTTGATTTCTTCATATATTGGCCATGTACTCATACTCTGACTTGATTCCTATCCTCTTTCCTCCATGGCATACATATTAATTACATGTTCATTGTTTAATTAAAGGTTTCTTTTTCTAAAAGTGGTTGTTTTAATTTGTATTAATTACAGCAATTGTTTGAGAAACTAATCAGGAAACATGCTCTAATGTGTCTAAAGTTTGATGCTTTTTGGCTAATTATTTATACATGTACATGTGTAATATAGACACATATCACAATTATTTTATGTCATATTCTGTATTCAGCTGATTTTGACATGACCATGTCATATTAAGGACTCTTCTTTTTCCTGGTTTCTAACCAGTGCCATTGCAATGCTTTGCCAGAGTTTCTGACTCTCCAACGGAGTCATATAATGTAGCCTCACTTTATCATTACATGTTCTTGTTGTGAAAACCTATCCTGTTTTAGCCTTCCTACAACATCCATGAGATAAGATATCTCTAGTTCCATCATTTGATAGAAGATGAATAAATTACAGGTTAAAATCTTGGGTAGAAATATAAATAATCACTAGCAGCCGCCAGTTCTTATATATACATGTCAGTTCTTATATAAAGTATTTTCATGTTGGTATAAACATGTCTGTTTTCTCTTGATAGGCAGAGCAGGCATATTGGCTATATACATGTATACGTAATTCTGTAATTACCGATATAATATTTACAAAATTAATGTATGTTGTAATCATTTTGCCCCTTACTCATTATCAACCTTCAATATTCAGATAAAAGGCTAGTTTCAGTGTGAACACCGTCTCCATATAGATTTTTTTAAATTAATACACTTGTTACTATTTATAGATACAAAAATTAGCATATTTGCCGCTGATTATGGCCATCACTTGATTGATTATCAGCCAACCCCTCAGGCCCATTTCACTCAGATGATAAAATGTCAAGGGTCTTTATTACTGAAGTTAAAATGTTAATATTTACGCAACATTTGTTTTGGTTCATTTCTAAACTTCCATCAGTGAATACTATTATTCTGCATATTTAAAAGATAACAAAAAAATTTGACAGGGAATGCAGCATTCAACTGAAACAGCTGAGCACAGAAAACAGAAACAACACAGACTTGAATCACGTAACACAATGCACAACACACAACCGAACAAGAAAGCGAAACTAAACCGCGGAAAGCCAAAGTTCCAGCTGCGTTAATACCTAGTTTCCGCTATAAAAAATCTGAATGACCTAATTCAAGCTGTAAATTACTATTTATATATACTATTTATTATGCATATCTATATTTTCGTGTTTTGCAGAGAAAAAATGGCCGCTACAATTGAATGTATCTGGTAATATAACAGTAAATGAGGGTGAAGATGCCAGGTTCTTCTGTATTGTACTCAATGATAAAGATGCTAATCTACAATGGATGAAGAACGAACCAGTGGATCAGATGGACTTGTCAGGAAATGTTCGAGCTCGAGCTCCTGTGGTGAGTACTGTATGACACAGCGTATGTACCAGGGGTGTCCCAGCATGTATGTGTCATGAAGGATTGCTATTTTGTTACGTTTTACAGTTGGGCTCGCAACCTTGGATATTTATTGTTAAGGATGTTTTAAATTTTTTGGTTTGTTTAAGTCGCTCTGACAGTATATCAGTGATACGGAAACTACACAGTCACATTATTATACCCCCAGGTACGATGTGTATGGGGGGCTTGGGGCTATATTGGAGTTATGCTTGTGGTAGGTTTGTTGGTTGATTTGTGCATATTTGTCCTCGCTATTTCTCTGTAACCGTTGGTCGTATTTCAACGAAACTTTGTATGACTTATCCGTGCCAAGTCTTGTTTAACCTGACATTGGACCTGCCTCTACTGAATCTACCGGTACCATTATAGGTCGAGTACCGAGCAAGAGTTTATGGATACAGATAGTATGTTCTGTGTCTGTCTCCTGCGTGAATAGCTAGATGCTGCAGCCACTGCTGATAGGCTCTGAATTATCTGTGCATTACAGTATTTAATTATACCAGTACCAGATTCAAGAACTCTGTTTATGTCACACATGTGTTAATATGAAAATGGAAAGACAAATTCAGCTTTCTCAGCATATTTAAGATAAAATTGAATAATCTAGAAATTAATTTAAAATGGCCAATATAGCCTCATGCTAAATTTGGTTGATTTCATTAAATATCGTATCAATCCTACTGTAGCCGGGGGATTGTCTGACATAATTACATTTAAAGACATAGAATGTGTAGAAATGATTGTCTGTTACCTACCTTGTTGATTTATTTTCAAACAGAGAAACTGTATTTCCTATGGGAGAATAATAGCACGATGAATCTTTCTAGGAATACTTTAAAATCAGATATTTTCACAAGGGATTAATTTGTGCTTTATTCACACATTCGATATTTCGCAAAAAATTTGTACTCAAAAACTGAAACAAAGGTTGTCAAACTCTGGATATAGTTCTTTTTGATGCTTGAAAATCACAAATATTTAACCTCATGATTTACTTCGGAATAACAAATTTACGAAATTTAAACCTCACGAAAATTTTGTGATTTCACAGTACTGTTTTCTCTTATATAGAGACAAATTTGTCTTGTTATATCATTAGATGTCCAGTCAGTTTGAAAGAAAAAAACTGTTGAGTGATATTGTTTTTATTGCTTGTCTAAAGGGACTGGTTCACGTTGATGGTGTAGTAAATCAATTGTTTCTCTTGTTGCCTTTTCTACTGTTATTGCTGTTCTAATGTTTTGTAGACTAGAGCTTACTGATGGCCTCCTTGTGTATACTGTAACCAAACTATTTCTTGTCTGATAGCCTCATCTGATTAAACAACTTAGGATATCCTACAGTAATCAGAGTATAGAATATATTGTGGAAAATGTTCCTTATTGCAATATGTCTTTCAATATAAGCCTGGGTGTTAACTTTCTGTTTGTTGTTTAGGTCTGTATTATAATATAAAAGTTATTGCTGCCTTGTCTGGGGTAGTCCAAGATCTTTGACGATGATCATTCCATTTCATGAAAGGTCCACGTCAGTTTAAATGAAAGACCATTTATAAATGAAAGACCATTTAGTTATGGTATCCAGAACTATTAAGGTACTGCATTGTCTGTGGGGTCTATTGTTACATTGTTTCGTGGTAATATATTAGAAACTTATGAAGAAAGATTGATGTATTATCACTGTCAGCAATGTTAAAGAGTGTTTGTCGTCTACTGATGTTAAGAGTGTTTGTCGTCTGCTGATGTTAAGAGTGTTTGTTGTCTGCTGATGTTAAGAGTGTTTGTTGTCTGATGTTAGGATTATTTGTCATCTGCTGATGTTAAGAGTGTCTGTCGTCTGCTGATGTTAAGAGTGTTTGTCGTCTGCTGATGTTAAGAGTGTTTGTCGTCTGCTGATGTTAAGAGTGTTTGTCGTCTGCTGATGTTAAGAGTGTTTGTTGTCTGATGTTAGGATTATTTGTCATCTGCTGATGTTAAGAGTGTTTGTCGTCTGCTGATGTTAATGCTGATGTTAAGAGTGTTTGTCGTCTGCTGATGTTCAGAGTGTTTGTCGTCTGCCGATGTTAAGAGTGTTTGTCGTCTGATGATATTAGCAGGTTTGAGCCTTGTAGGAAGAGTGAAATTTTCTACTTATATACCTGGTTTGGCAAATATACTGGTTAGTGATACCTGGGTAACACATAACCTAGATGATGTCCACATATTCGATATGTTCCCAACGTCTAGGCATCATCAAGCCAGAAAACAGTGCTGTTGGAATAGTGCTATATTTTTCTATACCTTTATATTATTATATACCGGGGTACCTGATTTCAGGTTTTTGAGTGTACCAAAAGGTCTGTTTTTCTTTATTTCGTCTATATAAATTGACAAGATTTCAGGTTTTTCAGAATTTTTTTACTTGCACCCATGTAACTGGATAGATTTTGATATAATAAAAATGAAATACTTGTTTTCAGTACCTAAGCAGTGCTAATGAGAGTCCAGGTGTTCTAATCATCCATAATGTTAGTATGGCGGACGCTGGCAAGTATACATGTGTGACAGGTAATAATCTGGGCTCTAACTATAATCACATGTACTTGACAGTGATACCACGTCCGACTACAACAACAACAACAACAACAACTACAACAACAACAACAACAACAACTACTACCCCGACAACAACTACAGCTCCATGTAAGTAATTGCTTATTTCTAACAACATAATGCTTGATTGCGCTTGTTCTGTGTACAGTCTTGTGTGGTCATTTGTTTTTTTCCTGCCAGATTGGCGTTCAATGGAGGAGACAGATGTGTGGTACAAGGAGCCCAGGTGTGATACCCTAGATCTTTCCAAATAGACTCCTTTCTTTAACGTGCCTAGTGTACAGCAGCAATACACTTCTTGGTTACCAACTAGGGTAACCTTGATAAGTATTTGACCAAGTGCCCTAATTGTACCTATTGTCAAGAAAATATTGCAGGAATGTTTTATCAGCATGTGAAGTTTTGCATGTAGACCTCAGTTTTCTTGCTGTAACCAAGTTTTTGTAGAGTATTGAAGTGTCAGGATCCTGGAACTAACTTTACAGCTCAGCATCATGTGGATGTGTAAACTATTGGACCACAACGTCGCTCAGTCTTTGGGTCAGTCAGTGGACCAAACAGTTTCTATTCAATAACTCGGAGGAGGTTAGTCATCATCAGTAGTTGACCCCTGATGATTTTGAGGCCAGTAGGTCTAGGTCGCCTTGACCTTAAACATTACCGATTATTTGGCTACTATGGTGGTATACAAGTTTTTTAAGCATCTCTTGTTATTCTTGCCTTATATTAAGTGTTCAATGTTTCAGATGAGCCAGATATTTTATGTAATACTCTGAAGGCACAGGTGGGTGACATGTATGCTCGACTTGAATGTACTGTACCAGGAAATGGTATGATGGACCCCGCCCTCATGTGTGACAAGATAAGCTGGTTGCTAGGCAACATGAAGTTATTTTTAGCTTATGATCAAAGATGGACGGATCCCAATGAGATATATGGGAGTATGGAAGCATCATGTGAGGTAGGTCCTGATAGATGTAGATCTCAATTGATCAAAGGTGTCAGTATTCCTGATTTATCCAGAATTCCAAATATATCTATACTAAAAGACTATGATTTCTGACCAAAATAAAAAAAATTATTTGATGAAAATATTCTAAACTTATCCTATTTTTCCGTGAGATTTGGTCAAGTTTTTATTTAGCTCACCGGAGGACGAAATTTTATCAAAGTAAGCTGTAACGACTGTTGGAGCTTAAATAGATTGTCCAAACCGTTAAAGTTTTTAGTCATTAGGACTGTTGGAGCTATAATAGATTGTCTAAACCGTTATAGTTTTTAGTCATGAGGACTGTTGGAGCTATAATAGATTGTCCAAACCGTTTTGGTTTTTAGCATTGTGTAAAAGTATTGTAACAGTATTGTTGTTCCGAAACAAAAACATAGCAGACGTGAGAAGAGACAATTTTAAACTGACTTCTCCTAAACTACCAAGTGGATTTAGACGAAGTCTATAGATATGTTTATTGGCTTGTTTGAGTAATTCTGTTAACATTTCCATTGTACTCTGGTAAGAAGTATAGGACCAACACAGGCCCCCTTGCTTCTGTATGTTTCTGTTATTGTATTACATGAATAATTAGATTATGAAAATGTTTCATGATTTACTTTACAGATTGGTCTAGACGGAGTACTTGCTAGTTTGACAATGTTTGAAGTAAAACCATCTAACTTTGATGAGATGTATTATATTGTATACGGTGATTCCATCCGAGTACAGGCAAACCTTATAGAACAAAGTATGTATTCTCCTTCCTTTCTACTATACATTGAACAAATTATCTCACAATGCAAATATAACTGAGTTGCGGCCATGGTCCAGTGATTAGTGTGCTGGATTTGTAACTCATCGGTCTGGGTTTGATTCCCTGTTGTGGCAGGTCATACCCTATCATGAAAATTTGACAACAATGTTGAGTTTCCTCCACATGTTGAGAAGTTGCTGATTCTTTGTGAAAGGGTATTAAGTACTGGTTTGAATAGTCGAGGAACAGTTGTTAGGTGAATATGCCGTTGTAAGTGTCTGAAAAATTGTTAACCAGGGGTGGTATTCAATATTGATCTTATTTAATTGGAGAATAAGGATAGCCAATCATATCGCTTGTTACTGGCCAAGAGTTTAATATAGTGTGATCTGATTGGTTGTCCTTATCCTTAAGTCAAGTAAGATCAATATTGAATACCACCCCAGAATAATCAAACAAAACATCAATTTACCAGTCCTTGCTTCACAATGACTATGGTAATGTCCACCTCATTGGGTAAACTTACGAGTTAAGTGGTGAGTTTAAGTACTTGTTGTAATTCCGGGCCCAGACAAAATGCCCCCATTTATTGCAAATTGTTATTCTGTTCAACAATAATTTATAAGACTGAAATAATTTCAAATGAGTTTATTTTGTTCCCTCGATAATTCATCATTTTCAATTATACTAAATTCAATTAAATTTTCAGTTTAATTATATTTATTATATAAATGGTCACCTGACTATACACAATGAAACCGTTGATCCCTTATTGGCAAATCTGGAATGACTATGCACGTATGACTTTCTCAGTCAAACACAAACAAACAACAGGGTCCTATAATTCCGGATTAATCCGGAATTCTGGATTTGCTGCACTAGAAAGAATGAACTTTTCTTAAGAGAATAAAAGTTAATTGAAGAAAATAATCAAAGAATTGACAAAGTAATGGTAATTTTAAGTTTCATAAGATGATATTGAACAATAGAATTATGTCTGAAACAGAGTTTTGTTAAATGGACATGTGCTAATGGTACCAAAACAGACTTGCGACTCATTTTCAGAATTGGGCATTATGCCTCAGTAGGACTTAAATTAATTTCATTTAACAATAGTACCTAGAGAGCACATTTTATGAGAAAACGTATTTTATCAATTTTATATTGTTTCAGCAACAACAACAACAATGTCAACTACCACTACAACAACAACAACAACACAGACAACAACAACAACAGCAGAACCATTCAATGATAGAAGAAAGGACAAGAAGAAGAAAAAAGACAAGAAAAAGAATAAGAAGGATAGAAAGAAGGATAAAAAGAAGAATAAGAAAAAGAAGGATAAGAAGACAGATAAAGATCCTTATTCTAGCAATGATCTAGACAGAGATCCTTACGCCATACCATATAATCCAGGTTTATTTCATGTTTTTATACTAGCTCTTTTTAACTGACAATGCATCTTTCATTCCCGTCCATACGTGTGCTGGGCCCTCTCTGGAGCATTATTGCAAAATTAATATGTCATTATTAATATCTGTTTCCAATAATTTCAAATGTAATTTTTAGCACATATGTGTCTTTAAGCGACCAATATTCTTAACTTTCATTTAGCTATTTTTATGTCCCCATCTTTGATGAGAGGTTATATTGTTTTGCACATGATTATGCTCCCCATCTTTGCACATGTCTGTTGGTCCGTCTGTAGACCAAATGGTTTTCGTTCAATAACTTGAGAACGCTTTGCCCTAGGATCCTCAAACTTTACATGGAGGTTGGTCATCAAGAGTAGATGACCCCTTCTGATTTTGCGGCAAGTAGGTCAAAGGTCAAGGTCTTTGTGACCTTTACCATTTCTGACTATTGGGCTGCGATTGGGCGTACATGTTTTATAAACATCTCTTATTAGCTCATCTGTCACAAAGTGACGAAGAAAGTGCCATATAAGCTTTTGTATATAAAATACACTGGATTCTATTTTAGTTCATGGTCACATGACTAAAAGTACCGGATGTTTTTACATCCGTAATAATTTTCATAAAATACGTACCCTGATGAAGGCTTGGTGAAAGCCGAAACGTCGGTCACTAATAAAATTATGATAACCTTAACCAGTGTTGACCGTGTAGCTACATTTACACCTCGATGTCTTGATAAAATACACTGGTATAAAACAATCTCCTGTTTTAAACGGCCACATTTATTGACTGATTAAGAGAGGTTGGACTGTATATAATAACAATTTCCTAATGAGCAGTCAAGTAGTATTTTTACAAATACATATATAGAGCTACCTCTTGAATGCTCATTAGGAGAACTAGGTTTGCCAGCAGAGGTAGTTAATTTTTTGTTGGGATTTTTCTGTATATGTATAAACACGTATATGCTGTGTTTGCTTTCAGATTATGATCCATATGGGAAAACAAACGACTACAACACCAAGACAAACTGGTATGATCCAGGATTTAGTAATGTATATGACGGCTATGATCCGTATGACCACAATTCAGAACCAATTGACAACAACGATGTCGACGACGATAATGTCATTGTGTATGACGAGAATGATCCAAATTACAACTCTGCTCGAAATGAGACAGCAGCAGAAAAAGCGTCTAAGAGTGGAGGAGGCATTAGTGTGTGGACAGTTTATATTATAGTCGGCGCGGTGGCTGGCGGTATTTTGTTAGCAGGACTAGTTGCTATTGCTATTGCATTGTGTTGTCAGCGCGAAGAAGATCCACAGTATAAGTCAACGTCTGTTTGACTATGACGTCAGAGTGCGGGAGAAGAGCAGCTTCAGGGGTTAAATAAGGGGTCAGATTTTGTACCAAATGTGGGATCAGAAACGAGGGCCGTGCCAAGGCATGAGAGTTATTACTTGGAATCAGTGTAAGCATCATATACTATCATAGTCATCAACATAGAACCAGTATCATCTTCATCCGAGAATTTTATGAACATGTTACGTGAGAAAGCAACTCTGTGCTTCATTGACCCAAGGTATGACATAAATTCTGACTTGAATATTTAAAATGATGAATAAATGGCTTGCTTAGGCATAATTTATAATAGTGTTTAAAAATACAAATTCATACGAAAATCTACAAATTTGCCAGTTTTATGGTACAGATAGGATTTTTTTTCATAGTGCTTAGTGAAAAAGACTGATGCATGTCAGCTATGTTTGTACAAATAAGAAAAAAAGTACCGGTTAATGATTGTGCCATGGTATCCGTCTGACATGGAAATCAAAGACTTCTTATACGTGTGTGAAATATGCTGGATTAAGTGCAAGGAATTTTATTTCGGATTTGTTGAAAGTGTGAGTCTCATTTAGTTTATTTGCTTGTTCATTTTGCTCATGGTTATGAGAAGCTTGCAGTGTAATCTACCCCAAAGATGAAGTAATTGTACTCGAACTACCCCAAAGGATGTGAAATGGAATAAAATCATGAAGTTTGTTCTACATTATTAACTCTTAGCACTCTAGGAATTATTTTAAAACTATGTTACTGTGGTAACAATGTGTTCGTGAAACACGCAAGGAGAATATCATCAAATGAAGAAATTATACGATATATGTTAGATATTTGTGTTGTTTATAAAGGCAAGAACCATACACCAATCAGCGAGTGGTAATGTCGCTGTCTCGCACTATGTATATATATATATGAGAAATTCATCTGTCTTGATAAACTGTTATTTGTGCCATTGTCTTGTTTATAAGTTACTCAATCTTTTAAGATACCTTCCCTTTGGTGGGGTTACTTCATCGCTTTACTGCATTTGTTTGTTTATGTCATTGCTGTAGTATTTTCAGTTGATTATGTTATGTTTCATATTAAGAAAGGTTAATAAGTTTTTTTCTGCTCATAGTTAATCTCTTCTGTTGCTGGTAAAAATGCTTCTAGTTTCATTTGAGATGTGTTGTCTGGCCATATATTAGGAAATTGTCTGCTAAATTTTCTGCAATGCTGCGTTTACTTAATTGGCAAAAAACGTCTATTCTATTTTTATAATTCTTTCATTTGGTGTACTTACTCTGTCTGAAATGTGTCAAGAATTGATTGCTCTATTTTCATTATTGTTTTTTTGTGTGTCGACTGCTACTATTTATTATGTTCAAGTCACATTGGGATTTGTTCGGGTTGAATGTCTTCTATTGTTATCTCCATAGCTGAAGAGCTTACATTTTCACTTTCTTTATTGACTAAAAGATTACTGTTAGACATGCAAGTATTAATTAATGTCCAGATGGAGATCTTCAGCTGTGGAGGTAAAAATGTAAACTGGATCATTGGATAGAAGTTAATCATGTAAAACAGTTTCAATGGCTGAATATTAAATTCAGAGGGCGGGGTATTAATTTAATTAATTTTGTGTTAACTATTCATCAAGCGTTTCTATTAGACTTACACTCAAACTATACCTATGTACGTCTTTTGTTTCCCTATTAGACTTCCATTCGAACTATACCTACTTATGTTATTAGTTTCCCAACTGAAAATGCTTGTTTTGATTTTTGTATGCAGTGAGTCAGCAAATATGTAAATCTGTTATACAAGAGTTTGTTTGTAATATTACCATTGATGATGTTTATTTATTGTATAATTGTATTGTATATTATCATTATTATAACATGTCTGTATCCAAATTTAGTGTTCATGAGTATTTTTACTCTTCTCTTGATTTGACCGTCTGGTTCACCAGATTTTTTTCTGGTTTTATTTTCAATTTGTGCAGGAATGTGACTGGTTTACTATAATTTACAATTATTGGACTGGTTTCAAGTCATTAAAATATTGTTTTGGTTTTATTTATATTGCAAGTTTTTACTTACACTGTCAAATGTTCGCACTGTGTATTTAGAAACTTCATAACCTTTTTCAAGTGGGTTGTGTCACAATGATTTGAGGGCTGTTAGAACTAAAATTCGTGAACATGTGCTTGTATTTATTTTCAATGATAAGAAATCTAATGTGGACACCAGTCTAAAGATTGATATTAATGTTTTCTTCAGGCCAGAATGAATGTATTTCTCGATGGTCATCCCTTCAGTCTTTTTTGATGTCTCTTAGCTGATTTTCTTTACAAAATAAATAATCTGTTTAAAAACTATTAAACAGGCCACGAAAATCAACACCAGAAAAACAAATTCATGGATGTAAAGTTAAAAGAAGTATAAACTACCCCTTAGTCTTAATGAATATTGACTTATTAATTTAATTATCCCTGCCAAAAGATGGATGGATATACTGTGTTAGTCAGATAGTCTACAGACAAAATGGTGTCTACATGATAAATGGATAGCACATTTGTATGGAGTCAGTTGGTCAAAGTCATGGGGACGTTAGTCATAAAGGAGGGGGCATATCTTGTTCTGCCTGCCCATGTTAATAAAGATTTTGAATAATAATGCTCACCATTTTCTGTTTACAAATATTTCAATGATAATCTAGTTATACATTCTAACTGGCCTTACCAATCTTAGAGATGATCAGGGGTTTCATTTGACTCATGAGTAGGGGTTTTGACCCTTGAAATTTAAAAAAAGCCACATTGTGACCCTCAAGATTTTGCTTTCTCTGAAAATCATTCACGGTATTTTGCCTTTAAATGGTAAAATTATGGTCAAAATTATCAAAATGACCGTTCAGATTCAGAAGCTAGTGGAACCCGTGATGGAACTTGTATAGTTTACACATATTTTAGAGTTGTGTTTGCCATTATATGGTACATAGTGTTGTGTTTTTATATCAGTATTGTTAGCATGTAATTCTGTACAATATTTTACTCATTTTACTGTCAAACATTATGTTGCATACTACAAATCTATATATCATTTTTGTTTGCTATTTACATTTTGGTTTGAAATATGTATTCTTTGATATCTCTGAGATTATTGTTTATTCAATCAGGGTTTTTCCTGGAGTTCTCATTCTTAAACATGGGAGGGATCCCGGGTACCCCGCACTTGGAACTTTGGGAGTTCAATATGGGAGGGATCTGGGATCCCGGGTACCCCACACTTGGAACTTTGGGAGTTCCTGATTTTAAGTTTTTGGGGTAGATCTACTAATTTGTTTTTCATCAATGATTTTGTTGCAATATATTTTATCAAAATGATTCTGTTTTACCAAGGTAATTGTTACATTAAAGCACTGAGGTATTGGTGTACAAAAATAATTGATTGGCTGAAATCAGCTAATTGGACATTTTGCATGTCCAGCTGATGGATGCCATTTTATAAATATTGGCCCTCAGTGTGAACATTGCGGGTGTCCTAGACACTGAAAAACGCACATCCTAGAAATCCTTGTATTAGATATGTAAATTCTGTTATGTTTGTGTCTTGGTTACGACACATGGAAACATCCCATGTATGTATCATCTATTGATGAAGTTTTCTTACATTGAAGATATTAATTTACAAATTTATTTATTGGTACTTAATTTTTTTCTACATTTGATATAAATACTGGAACATATTTTTAATATCACTGATTGCTGTAAGTTTAATGTGAATTTCTATACGGTTGAATAAATATATTTTAAAATGATCTAGGTATTACCATGTGTTTTACAATACATTACAATCTTTATTTTACGTCGGATACATGTACAACAAAGAAACATTAGCTATGTATAGCTATTGTACAACATGTTTTAGCTTTAATTCCTATTCATATTATCATGCTTTACTTTTTAATTTACTTTTCCTTATAGCTGCTAAGAGACAACTGCTAGACTATTTCATGTACAATCCTCTAGTCGTCACTAAATGTGTATTTTTTCCGAAACATTGAATTTACTACATGGGTAGTTTCGTGCTTATTTGTAGATTTTTGGAAATGACTTGGCAGTTTCCATTTGCTACATCCAATATTTTTAACCATTATAAATCAATGACTAGGGTATCCACCAAATGCTTCTTAAAAAAGTGGTAATGAGGGTCTTTATTTTTACAAAAACTTGATCTAATATGAGTGTTTATCAATATTTTTAAGTAAATGAATAAGGGTCAGGGAGGCTTGAAAAATAGGAGGATTGGGTGGTACTCTTTAAGGTAGGGCCATACTCAAGGAGGGTCGGAGCATTACTCTATGAGGGTGAACCAATAGCAATAGTCTAGGGTGGGGCTATATTCAAGTAGGGTGGGGCCAAACTCTAGGACTGGAGCAATACTCTATGAGGGTGGGGGTAATACAGTAGGAGGGTGGGAGCAATACTCAAGGAGGGTTGGGTCGATACTATAGCAATTAATTTATTCTGGCTTCACAGATTTTAGCAAGAATGTTTACAAGTCTGTTTCGAGATTGATTCATTCCCCATCTACCTCTGTTATACACTTGCCATTTTTTTCTGACTTCTGTTTCACATTTTTACAACGGCAATTTTTTTTACAATTTACATGTGCGTGTGCGTTTTATGTTTAGTTTATAAAATATGTATACCTGTTATTTTTAATCATAATAATGTCAGTATTCAATGTATTAAGCACGATCATACATTCAAAGCCCATCAGTTTCATTAACAAGTCCAAAGATATCTACTAGTCAACTATAACATTATTACAAAGCATACATAAAGCAATTTTTATTGCCATGGTAACTATCATTTATTGTCTCGTTACAGTAACAACCTCCATTAAACACTTACCTTATACAGTGCACCCTCAATCAAAACTAAATCTTACCTTATAATGTCAGCCAAAGTTTTTATTCATGGATGGTAGCTGATACCTGTCTATTACACAGTGATATCCCCTTTCACATGACGTGTATGCTGTAACTTTACAATTTGTATGTAATTCAATGTTTTCACATATTACTGTTGTTTCATATGACGTTTTCAATATCGTTTAAAGTTAACATATACAATACCTTGTGTTCATTCTAATGTCAGTCATATGACGTCGTTTGTCAAGGACAACCATTTAATGATCTAGTAAGGGAAATAAGTACTATGAGAAGTATCAGAAAATAGAAAAAAGTTGACTGGATAATACTATTTGAAGTGAAATTATTGTAGTCAGTTAGGAGTCCCATAGAACCAATAATGAATGGACTCCACTTTATTGATGATGGTTTGACTTCAAACATTTTGTAAGGTATAGTCCAGTCAGGATAAAAATCCAGTGACGCAGCGGTCGAGTCTGCTATAACGGTGTAAAACCAATTATACAGGCTTATACTGTACAAACAACTATAATTTCAATGCTAAACTAACATACTAAACTTTGCTCTACCTGTTTAGACAATGGTTGTGATTTTTTGCATACACATGAACTGCAACGTCACTGTCACAATATCCTAACTGGACTATACTGAATTATTTGTATAGTAAACCTTTCCAATGTTATTTATAAGGTCTAGTAATATACATAGCTGTGGCAATTTATATTCAATAATTATATGATGAAACTCGGTTAAAGCTCTACTTCTTTTAATTGGTTTGAACGTTTTTTTTTATATTATACATAATTATTATTTATTGTTTGGTTACAGATAAACAAAGTGGTAGAAGTGTAACCTTGGCAATATTTTTCAATATATCAATTTTTTAATTTTTATGATGTCGTCTGCTTTCTACATATTGATCACCCTTGTGATCTATTTATAGAATCTAGATTGTTCCAAGTTTTTGAATGGACTAGTCTACTTATGATAACAGCATGTTTTTGTACCGATGTTCTTGATTTATTATCATATTCACAGAAGAAAGTTACTTAATTTCTCTACTTGTATACAGCTGATTATAACAAACAACGATTTGGAAGAGATATAAATACTTTTCATGCAATATTATACATATATAGTTTAGTAAAATAAATTCATACAAATTACAGTGACTTTTATTTTGCTTTGTTTAACTAGTTCTCTCAATATGGCAGCAATCGATCTAAAATGTCCACAAGCTCTTTGGCTTGATTTCTGTTGGTAGAATGCTCTACAGAGCTCTTCTGCACATTAAGAAGAAGAATACTCTACAGAGCTCTTTTAGTTCTGATGGAAGAATACTCTACAGAGCTCTTCTGCTCGTTCAGTAGGAAGAAAACGCTCTACAAAGCTCTTCTGCTAGTTCAGTAGATAGAATCCTCTACAGAGCTCTTCCGCTCGTTTAGTAGGGAGAAAATGCTCTACAGAGCTTTTCAGCTCATTGTTCGTAGAGCGCTCTACTAAGCTCATCTGCTCTGCTGTCACCTGACATATCTGGATTAAATTTCCAAGTTGGGTGGGTAATTTTTTTCTCAGTTACATTGGCTACAGTCCACATGTGGAGTAGACAAGTTGCTTATTCTTTCTCAAAATGTCAATTGTGGAGGACATAACTCGTCAATGTCATGGTAACCTGATCAACTTGGTAATCGGTCCCAGATCTATCAGGTGACTGTGCTCTACCAACTGTCCTAGCCTAGTAGGCTTGCAAATCATAAAGTTCATAACAAGAAAAACAATACACAAATAACATTCAAAAATATTTATAGTACTAGCACCGTAACAATTAGCAATAATATAGTAATACAAAAACACAGATCTATTTTATGTGAAATGCAAACAACAAAATCCAACAAATTGAACACAGCAGGGCATTCCTTTGCTGACCAAACTTTACAATAATTTATCTTACATGATGACAATGTGTAATATTCAGGGGTCCTATAGTTCCGGAAATCCGGATTTGCTACACTAAAAAACATGAACTTTTCTGCAGAAAATAAAAGTCATTTGATAAAAATACAAGTATTGACTAAGTAATGGTTATTTGAAGTTCCATAAGCTGAAATTTAACAATAGAACTATGTTTAAAACATAAGTTTGGTGAAGAGATGTGTGCTAATTGCACCCGAAACAGACTTTCATCTTATTTTCAAGATTGAGCATTGTACCTTAGAAGGACCCCTGAATATTGTTTATGATGACCATATGTAGTGAACATAACTCAATAACTTAACTTCCTTAAGACTATTTGTATACTAGCTCAAATGTGTCCTAGGTCGTCAATGTCTGTATGCATAGTAGCTAGTCCATGTCCGTAGTTATGTAACCTAGCTCATTAATGTCCCAATGCATACTGGCATGTACTGTCAGTTGAGTTGAGTCCAAGTTATGCAGGCTTAACAATCTCTGGTGCATTGTGTGAAACTTACATGTATAAATTAATTTTAATGATGTGCAGATCTTTAACAGAAGATTTAATCCGTCACATTCAAAGTGTTCTTTCTTAGAGACATTGTACGTATTCAGACATAACAACCTTCAACAAATTGGGTCTTGCCAAGACAACTGAATAGTAAGTAAGGGCAGAGGAGTACATATTCAAAAATTATAACCCTCATCACAACCTTTTCTATCACAGAATGTGATGACAAATGATCACTGAAGGTATTTGCCTTCCCTATCAACTGTCCCAGATATTTATATGCTATCATCTAAACAAAAAAACCCATATGCCTGCCCTATAGAACTGTCGTAGAAATTGAGGACACTAAATATTACTAAACACCCCTGGTGTTTGCCTTCCCTATGGAACAGTCCTAGAATTTAAAGGCAATCATTTATATGAACATCACAGGTATTTGCCTTCCTTATGAACTGTCTTAGAATTTAAAGCGACCATCTATATGAACATTACAGGTATTTGCCTTCCCTTTGAACTGTCCTAGAAATTAGAGGCAATCATCTAAATAAACTGTTTGATTTCATTCTTTTCTGCATAACTGGTTTATTTCCGCCAGCAGATGACATCCAACCAGGAAGTTTACGCTTGGTACCAGCACTTTGTTTTGAGGTAGACTGTGACTGGGAATCAGTTGTATTCCATCCTGTAGAATTTGTTTCCTGCTTGATTTGACTACCACCAGACTGAAATTAAGACAAATGTATATTTTCCTTTAACGAAACTAATTGTTTTGTTAAAAGAGAATGTCTGGTAGAAGCTATGTAATAGCTGAAACACTTGACAAACTTATCGAGACTTGATTGTGTAGTTACATTGCATTTTGGTGTCTAAGACTAAGTAAAGGGAAAATGTAAATTACTATACTTAAACCCTATCTTAAGACCGCCTCTGGCAATAATAAGAAGGTAGCATGTGCATACATGCCATGTTTTGCAGACTCCTTTGCGAGAGATTGGTGATGAAAATGCAGGAGATTTCATTAAAATGCAGGAGATTTTCTTTGCTGAAACTTTAGACTTAAAGTATGGAAGTTCATATGCTGTTTTCACTTATCTTATTTTGATGACAATACCATGCATGCTTCATGTAGCAATTTAAACTAATATTTGTCATCATTTTCATAATGTAAACAAAAAGTGTCAGGTTCCAGTTTGTCCAAGAAATGCGTGAGATTTGATAAATTGGCCTCTGATCATGCAGGAGTAGAGTCTCAAATGCAGGAGACTCACGCATGATGCAGGAGATCTGGCATGTATGCATGTGTTTGCAGCCTACCCAGTTAACTGGACACTCTTGCCATCCAATGTGATCAGGTTTCCATACTAGGTTAACAGGTTATTTTGTTTGTAATATTTAGCTACAGTTAAGTCTTCCCAATCGGGTGAAGTAGTCAGTTACTCCCAGGAGAGTACGTAGGTACTGGTTAATAACAAGATGTTAGTAAAACATGTATGCACCCATTGCAGCCAAAAAGTCAATAATGTTAAAGGTCACAGCTACCTTGACCGTTGACCTACTGTTGCTGACCAACCTCCATGTAAAGTTTGAAGATCTCAGGGGAAAGTGTTGTTAAGTTATTAAACGGAAACCTTTTTGGTCTACCGATCGACCAACAGACCCACTGACATGTGCAAAGCAATATACCCCCTCATAAAGATGGGGGGGGGGGGGGTAAAAGTAATTCACACAAAACTGGCCAGATCATCTGCTATATATGAGTGAATTTATTCCAAAACAAAGAACAAGACAACAAGCCAAGTACTATACCTCCTCAGTACATTCTGACTGACTATCACCCTGAGATGACTGACTTCCTTGTAGAACAGTTTCTCCAGTATCCATGACAACCTGTCCATATTGTCTCACTAACACAGCTATAACCAGCTTGATATGGTTGTATTCTATATAATCTGGTAAATTGTCCTTGATTTTTGTCAGTCGAGATATATCTGTAAGGTAGGTATAATAATATAAGAGGTCTAGTCTATTTATTCAGGTCTGTCACTTGTATACAAACATTGCAATATCATATCATTGTACACTGTACTTTTATTGTTTTAAACAATTTAATTGGAGAAAAAGGCAGTGAAACCAAATACCTAATACACATACAGCTATATCGTATCAAAATAAGACATTAACAAAATAAATTGTAATGTTTATGTACACAATGTTATGTAAACAAGTGACTAACCCGATTAATCAACTTATAATTATTTATATTTCCACATACAAATTAATAACACAGCAACCAGTTCAAAATATAATAGAATAAAATCAGTGTAACCATATAATGTGTATGAAGCCAGAAAAAAAACATATGTCTACCACAAGAGGCCATAACTTTAACAAATATCCAACCTAAAATTGCTGACCAACCAGAAGCTTGATACCAAAGTTTTAATGTGAAATTTCATTGAAACCTGACTAATATTTAAGGAGAACAAATTTGGACTTTGTGACATCCATTCAGACAGACATCCCGCACAAAATCAATATGTCTCAGTTAGTCGACAAACTATATGCGTGAGATAAGAACATTATGTGTATATGACTTACCTGATTTGATCACATCTCCTCTGATTGCTTTTGTTATCAGTTTTTGAATATGTGTGGTAACCCCCAGCAACTCAATATTGACTGGTAAGCCCACTCTGACAGCCTCGGCCATGTGTGATATAACAGTACCCGTCTTCAATCCTCGTCGTGAAGCAACTTCCTCCTGTGCTCAAAGTAGAAAGCCAAGTCACGAATACCGTACAGTCAAAGCCAGACATGGTTAATCAATTAAAGTAATCATCATGATTAATAATCGATTAATAGTTTCCATTTATCATCATTAATCAATAATCATGGATTTTAATGTTTAATACTTCAATTGATTAATGATGAAACAAGACTGTTAAATAAACGCTTATGCCCGGTGCCTTGTCCATAATAACTAGCTTAATCAATCTTAAAGGACTACCCTTCTAGGTTTTTTAACAGATCCAGGCCTAAAACTTTACAGACAACCTTGTAGGTTTTATTAACAAATTCAGGCTTAAAACTTTACAGACAACCCTAGTAGGTTTTATTAACAAATTCAGGCTTAAAACTTTACAGACAACCCTGATAGGTTTTATTAACAAATCCAGACCCAAAACTTTACAGACAACCCTTGTAGGTTTTATTAACAAATCCAGACCCAAAACTTTACAGACAACACTGTAGGTTTTATTAACAAATCCAGACTAAACACTTTATGAACATCCCTCAAAGGTTTAATTACCATGGAATTATTATTGACAGCAAACATGATGTATGACTGTCTCTGTGTTTCTGTCAGACTGTAAATCTCTGATTGCAAGTCACCAGAATTCTGAAATATAAAAAAACTGAATTGTTGCCATGGTAATCAAACAACATATTTTATAATATTATAATGTAACCGCTTCCTCCATAGCCTAGTGGTATAGTAGTGTCCACTTTGAGCGTGAGAGGTCCTGGGTTCCATCCCCAGCCGCATCATACCAAAGACGAAATAAAAATGGTACCAGAAATTCCCTTGCTAGACACTCAGCATAAAAGGGAAACTAGCTTCTCTTCTCTCATACCCTTGTGGGGATGGATAACATCAGGAATAAGGTGTCGAGAGTGATTAATATAAGTTGGAAAAACTCGTTTTACAATCGACCTTAAATATATTGGTATAAACTAATGCATTTTAGTAAATAATGTACATTTAAGTTTTTTCATACTTATACATACTTGCAAATGTATACAAAGCTTGCTTTGGTTGTGACCATGATTATTCATAAGTACAACTGGACCATTTTCTGTCCATGTTGATCTCGAGGCAAGTATCACTATAGCTGTAGGGTGAACATTAATACAGCAGTCAGAATAACCTAACCACATTTCCTAGAATTAATTTTCTCCCACTTTAACCGGTGTAAGATAGGTTTTCAGCTCATGTAAGAAACTCCTATCTTCCATTAGCAACATCTATCTTACATGAGAGACCAAGCGCGTGATTCCATTCCGACCTTTGTTTCGGGATTTACGTGATAATGGCGATATAAAGCTAATGAATACGAATACCAATAGGCTCTAAACCATTTAAAAGCTTATTCTTGAGAATAACATAATTGTGTACGCTTTATTTACGTTATTATTAATGATTGTTTTGAATAAGAACGTACGGCAAACGTCACGTTATGATGACGTCATGTTGACGCCATGAACGCTTAATATTGTTATAAATTCTAATTTGTTCAAATTACGTCGGAGAAAAATAATCCATCATGAGACAGTCGATGTAGGATAAGGATATCTCACCCTCGGGGTCGGAATTTTAACCAGGAACTCGGCAAGCCTCGTCCCTGGTTAAAATCCGACCCCTCGGGTGAGATATCCTTATCCTACATAGAAACTCATGATGGATTCTTATAATCAATCAGTATTAACTTGTTCTCCCGTAAGCAATTGACAATATGTTCACTAGTGCAGTACATGACCAGTGCCAATGTCACTGTAGAACAAGTCATTAAGAATTGCAAGCAATACAGAAGTCCCCTACCGGTTTGCCATTTTCAATGTTTCTGTTGCCATAGCAACCACAATGTTTGTCAGAATCAAAATATTTTTAGTTTTGCATAATCCCCTTATTGTCACCTATCCACATACCAAGTTTCATAAACTTAGCTTGGAAACTATTTCAGTTATGTCAGGATCCAGATTTTTTGATGGACGGACAGAGGGCAAACATATAGTCCCCTCTGGTCAAAAACCGGTAGGGGACTTACAACCAGTTCAATACACAAATCTGACTCGGATCCTTCTGCTTGCCATGCAGGCTTGATACCAGAGACAAACTTTTGAATTATTGAATTCCATGTGATGGAAGAATATGCAAACCAGAGTATTTTGGCCCGAAATGTGAAGAATCAATTAAGTTACAGCATCAGGGTATCATTTCGAACCTAATGGAAGGGGCCTAACATTTTAATTAGGGGAATAAATATTGGTATTTTGGTAACATGGTGAATGATTTTGTAGAGGTAAACATCATTTTTGGGGAAAACTGCATGATTTTAAGGAATTTTTTTCCTGGGAAGGGACCTTATAACGGCCTCTATTATATAACGAAAAAAAGTCCTGAGCATAAATGTGTTTGGTTTTTTTCTACTATATTATTTGGTTTGAAATGTGGAAATAAGCTAGCTCACCTTATCAACGTAAACCTCTGGGAAATTGTCAGTTTTAAGATCATTCTCTTTACAGAAAACCACAATAATTTCCAGAAATGGTACACCAAACTTTTCCACTTTAGCTTCAGGGAAATCCTCTAGTTTCAATAAACCAGCCTTGCTACTTGGTCTACAATGAAAACTTTAACACTTATAGGGGATTTAATAGTCAGCGCTAAATACCCATACCAGTAACACGCACGTGCCTATCGAGTCGGTACTAATCGTTTTAGAAAAAGTTATTTCCGGTTTAGGAAATTGCGGAGTCGAAAGAAGTGAATGGTTGAAATTAGAAGTATTCAAATTACGAAACTTTTGAGTCCTAACATATTCTTTCATAACGTTTCGGCATATAAGCCTGATTCAAGTCATAAAAATTATTGAAAAAATACATATCTTATTTAATCCAACGTAAATAAAACAATATGGCGACGTCAGAAATGACGTCACATCATTTAACGCGACGTCATCGCATAGCGCGCCAACTTGTGAATATGTTGAATTGAAATATAAATAGCAAATAAAAGACGAGTGTAAAACTACAATAACTATTTATAGGGAATATCTGTGCAACCCGTCTCCTAGATTGGAAAACACTCTTTTCGAAGTATTTGTTCACCTGGTCTTCTATGTGGTGCTGTCTGGCAGCCAGAGGCTAGATCTATAGTCTCTGTTGAGCAAACAAATTCCATAGTCATTTTTTTCCTCGAACAGATTATCAAAAAACCTGATAGGAAATCCCCGCTTGATGCAGTGCATTTGTTCATATTAGTTACTGTTGTACTGTACAGTGGGTTTAGCGCATGGCCATGCATGGATATTCTAAATATAGATTTTAACTTTGAAACCAAAACTTCCCAAACTGTTTATTTATAAATGTCATGTCATTTTCAAACCTATGAACACAAGATGCTGATTGGCGAGCATAGAAAGTTGTACAGAAGACAAACCTTTGACGGGTCATCCTCAGATTGTAATGCACAGCCTTTATAGAGATGATTTCAATGGGTTGAAATAGGTTGGGGCAATTATGTCAAAATGTTACGTCAGGTAAGTCTATGTATTTAAAGATCATGAATAAATGCATGCAGAACCACAGTACAAATAAATAATTAAAAGAGCCCCTAATAATATAATAATACGAGGGTCGTTCATTTAATACCCGGACGATCGATATTGCTGGAAAACTAGTGGACCGATAATAATGAAAACAAATAGGAATGCATTCACACCATTCCTTAATTCACATACGAAATTTCAATTTGTTGCGACGAAGGGTTTACATAATATTAGTGTTTTAATAAGTACATGTAACGCGAGTCAGCCCAAGTCGACGTCATAATATTGTGACGTTATGCCATTTTCGCTCCTAAAACGTGACACTTTTTCTCTATTTGATCATCGTTTTGGAGTCATAAAGTCACGCGAGCACACACATTTACCATTTTAAGATGTTCGGTAGTGATGTTAAATGCTGTATCCACGATAATTTCGCATGGCTCTGTAATTACTATAGTAGTATTCTCTAAGTAGTGTTTACCCCTCCACAGGTGTTTAACCGACGACACTTTCCTGTTTCTGACGTTACATTGGCCCGTCCTCGGATCATCGCGAGGTGATCCTTGTCATCAAAGAACCGTTTATAAGCAGAAATCCACCGATACGAATGTTCCCAAAAGGCTTCTCTAAATTAGATTCTTTAGTTTTATAGGTGTACGACTAATACTTTTACAAAATTGTATCATAATCGTTTTTTTGTAACAAATTCGATTAAATTGCGATATTAACGGAAACACGCCCGTTGTCACTAAACAGCGTTTCACGCACAGTAACAGTACAGAAATGATATCAAACGTTATATAACATAACGTAGATGTAGCCATAACGTTATATGATGTTTTCCGTTGAAAATAGGCAACTATACCACGCACCCTGTCATATCAACACTCTACATTACACTGAAAACTTGGGTTGGGCCGGGTAGCCCTTACTTGGGTTACTTTAGTAACCACAGTTTGTGTTCGGTTGGATAAAATTATACCAAGTTTTGTCGAATTATCAAGTTGGTGAGTACGTCTTCTTAAACGAAAATTTATTACAATGGCATGCTTCAATCAAGCGCTTTGGCGATCGTCCGGGTATTAAATGAACGACCCTCGTAGTGTCTTTATTTTCTGTGGATAACATAATTGACAAACCCCTTAACAGTCGGACTGGTAAAGCTGTGTATCAGATTTCTTCCTTACCTAATTTTAGTCATATCTAGCAGTACTTTGTTACTAGCAATAGAATGTGGAATATATCCAGTCTGTGAAGACATTTCATTTCTCTGTCGTATCAACTTGGAATACAAGTCAGCCTGCAATAAAAGATACAATCCATAACATCATGAGGCCGTTCCAGTGTTCGCTGATAGCATACTGATTCTCAGCACATTGCTAGGCAAACATTACCAAGTGCTTTCTGACTGACTGCTTCAGCTGCGCTCAATAGTGCTTAGCAGTGCAACGGTCGGCTATCTGTAAGTGGTAGCCGGAAGCATATGGAGTTTTCACTAAGTAACGCTTTTTGGGAGCATACCATTTCCAAGCAAAAACCGGTAGCACTTTAGCTAGGCAATGGGGACTATGTTTATCAATCAGGGATGAGTTTTCATGGATACCAAAGATAAACATATCCACCAAATCAAATTCCAGGATTTATTTTCTAGAAATTTCAAATCAGCACATTTACAATCCAATTTTCACAAAAAAAAAATGAAATTTCATGCCTACAACTAATTAATGTATCTAACAGTATACCACTTTCAGTATCTTGTACAATCCCATGACTTAACACGTCCTATTTTCAACCACAAACCATTTGCCACTATCAGTGTAGCAAAACCACGTGACTTTTGACTACAGTTACAAGACGAAATTTGTAAACATTGGAAAATAAATTGGCCATAGGTAATTTATTTCTTCATCAATTTCTATGAAATATACGCCACGCTAAGGGGACAATTTTTTGCTTTCCATGAAATATAAAATCTTTTTCAGCGGCTGTGCCGTTTTGTCCATTACCTTGTGAAACCGTGGAATGTGTAGGTTTCACAGGGTAATGGAAAAATCGATAAAACTGCTGAAAAAGATATTATATTTCACGGAAAGCAAATACTTTTCCCCTTAGCGTGGCATATACTTTAAAGAAATCGATGAAGAAATAAAATACTTATGGCTATATTTGTGTTCCAATGTTAACAAATATCTACTTGTAACTGTAGCCAAAAGCCACGTGGTATTGCTACCCTGACTATACAACCACACTAAATGTGTACATTTTTTTTCTCTCTTATTTTTTCTGAAATTTGAAATTCGCGAACATTTAATCTATGAACTTAACCAGAATATCAATACTAACAAAAATATCAGATTATACAGTAAACTCCATACAATTACATTCTCACCTCAAGCCTTGAAGTCTTTTCGTCAACTTTCGGTTTCTGAGGAGTATACTTGGTAGAAGCAATGTCCAAACTTGGCATCATGCCAACTTTCGATCCTGGACTTGATAATGTCTTTCTTAAGACCTGATCAGGTGATTTATTGGTAACCATAGGAACGTTTGGTCTGCAAATATAATTATAAACTTTAACCAGGACTTCTTCTATTTTCTACTATTTCCTACTCAATTAACTACCGGGTAAAAGATAAGGTTGGTTCAATGATTTTTGGTTGTAGTTCAAAAGAAATGTATAAACTAGAAGGGTTTTTAACACAATGTATGTCTCCAACAAAGGGCCAAAACTTTGGCAAATAATGATCCAACAATATGCCGACTATTTGTGTGAAGTTTCATTGAAATCAAACCAATGGTTAATGAGAACAACCATAGACAAACTTTGATACATCCAGACAGACGTCCAGCAAGACATCAATATGTCTCCTTCTACTATATGTAAGAGACATATATAGCAGAACGTGAAAGTTTATCTGACCTGAGAGCCACATGGACTGTAGATTTCTCCTCAGCTTCAAGTTCCTGGTTTGGAACAAACTTCAGTTCTTTATTACCATGGTTACCACCTGCAAGAACAAATACAATATAATATTTGTAATTGAGTAACAGCTATATATTCGCTGGACAATTTATTTTAACAAATACAATATAGTATTTCTAATTGAGTAACAGCTATATATTCGCTGGACAATTTTTTTAACAAATACAATATATTTCTAATTGAGTAACAGCTATATATTTGCTGGACAATTTTTTTCAATAGATTTTATGCCATTTTTCAACCAACAGTTTACAGTTATATACACTTGACATTGTGCCTGAAATTATCAACCAGTAAATACTTGATCTGCCACAAGCAACTGACAACTTCTCCACATGTGGAGGTCATGATAAATGCTCTTCCACAAGCATCTGACAACTTCTCCATATGTGGAGGGCATGATCATTGCAGTTCCACAGGCAACTGACAACTTCTCCACATGTGAAGGATATCACTGTACAAGAACATAGACTGTCTAACCTGAGATTTAAACCTAGCATGTCTGTGTGACAGTCAAACAATGAACTCTGTGTTCTTAGAGGATGTAGGCCTAAAATAAAATATTGTTAGTTTCTCCTCCAGTGATGTAATTTAGGGTTGGGTAGGCAGGAAGGAAAACCATTTTTTTTATATTATACTGAAGAAATATTGAACAACTTTTATTTAATTTTGTCCCAAAATACTTTTTTCCTGCCTTCTCAAGAAATGTTTGGGTAAAGGTGATTTTGGCCGATAGCCAGTGGGAGGAGAAACAATTCTTTTTTAAAGTTTTTTTTTAGTTTAATTAGATTTTGAAAAATCAACACAAATTTGCTTTTTAGGTTTTTTAGTTTCATTAAATTTTGAAAAATCAACAAATATTTGCTAAAAATGAAGACATACCACTATCTAACCAGTCTCTAGCCTTTTTTGAAGTCTGTATTGTAGAACCGAATGCATTGACACCAGAGAAGACAACCTCCTCTAGATAACCCTCGTCTATCAAACATTTACCAAATGCTTTCCACCAACTGATTTTCTTGTACCTGCAAAATATTCATGTATACGAGGGGTGATCAACAAATAAGCTGAAAAAAATGCTCTGAAATCTTTGTTGCCTGACCAATATTGCTGAAAGTCGGTCAAACAGAGATTGACATATTACAAATATATAGCAATAAAAGCATTAAATCTGGAATATATTCATGTATACATCAATTTTGTTTTGTCCCACTGGTCAACAGTATATCAATCATATGGTGACTAGCACTGACTACCCAGTCACATTATCCCGATACCAGGCAAACCAGCAGTTAACTGGAAATAACGATGCTGAGTGTCAATCAAGGGAGATATACCAGTAACACATAAAATACCTTAGGCATATCACAGCCTGGAATCAAGCCTGTCTAAGTTTTGATATATAAAAAAAATATACTATATAATTAATTTCTACACATGTTTTTGTTGACATTTATCTAAGTTTTGATATAAAATAAGAAAAGAAAGCATACCTTCCTATACCATATATTTTATGTCCTGAGAATTTCTTCACTTTCTGACTGGATGACCCTGTCAGTACTAATACTGTATTGTTTAAACCAAAACCTCCATTGATACCCTGAAAACAATAATATGGGGGTACCACTCTATGCATACCATACATCTGACACAAACATTCACCTAACCAGTTTTCCTGGACTGTATTCTAACCAGTACAAACTTACCCTTCCACAAAGAACCAGCAACTGTTTTTATTTTTAATATTTTTTGCACAAACTCATGAATCTACATAAGGTAAATCTACTTTTGTACCCCGGAATCTTCTACTACAAATTCATAAATTTGGGAAACAATCTGTACTGAAATACGTGAGATAACAATCAAGCAAATACAAGTCAAATATTTTTCTGCGGCCAGATAATTTACCAACCAGTATTACTGATTTTATTACCAGTTAATCTAACCTAACAAACTCTAATTAAAACCTGTATGTAACAGTTTATGTACAGCAGTTCATGGTGTTTACTGCTTTTATGTACAGTAGATAGTTGAAAAATAGACTAGATAAGAGGTAGACTGGTACCTAGTAGTGTTAAAAATGTTACTTTAAACTTGAAGTCGAAAGTCAGACTGAGACAGTTAGCCAATCGGACATTGATGCTTGGTCACCTGCTCCTGCATAGTAATAAAAAAGATTTTCAGTATACAGCAAGACAGGGATTTACCTCCACAACAGTAAAGAAATCACAAGCTTGCTTCCTATAATCCACTGCTTGCATTCTAGAAGATAATTTCGAGGATACCGATGACCAGTTCTTGGAATCATAGAAACTTTTCTGTCGGCCAATCTCAATTCTGAAACAAACAGCAGTAGTAGCTCCTTTAATAAATCAATTTCTGTTAGGTCAAAAAGTTCATCTCACTTTGTTTTCCTCAAACTTTGTTTTCTCAACAGTAATCACAACTAAAAGGGTTTTTGTCATAAAATATGAGTATCTCCAACAAAGGGCCATAACTCTGGCAAAAGTCATCCGACCTAATACTCTTGACGATATGCACAACTAGGTTTGGTATCATTGTAACCAAGTATTCATGTGAAGTTTCATTGAAATCTGACCAATGGTTAAGGAGAACAAGCACGGACAAACAAGTTACATCCATCCATCAAGCTCAAAATGACCATGTGGGAGACATAATGACTGATACAATAAAATCTCAACCCTCGTCATTGAAAAGTGATGATTTTATTGGAATCGTGCTCGATTCTTGCTAGCCAAGATAACATCTACAAGATTCATTCAGTCAAAGTCGGCTCATCAATAATCTATTATAAATAAGAAAACGCATTAAACTGTAACAAAGAACTTGACCGAGTATAAGGATATCGCTATCTAGATAGAACTCACAATTTCCTACAATTATCACAACAATTCTCTGTTCCACCAACCTGATCCACATTCTTCTTGTCAAAATGTGACAGCAATATTCTGTAAATAACAACAAACAAATAAAATATGTAAACAAGACATGATGAAGTTTCATAAAAACAATTTTTTAAACAAATCTCATTACTCTTACATGTATCCCTGATTCTCGTAATGTCGTGCTTTCTCGTATTTTCGGCAAGCATCAAAACTTCGTTTCTGAGTTATGATTTTGAATTATTTTGATAGTTTTAACATATTTTAGTTGATTTCCACAAAAAATAAATCAGATTTGGGCAAAAAACGAAAATTTTCGAAAAAACCTAAAAAATGGCGAACATTTCAAAAAAGGGAAACAACCCATATAATTCTTGCCTAAACTTTTTTTTGAATGGTTTTCAACCACAAATGAGAATTTACACGTGTGGTTGAAGGATAATATTACAAATTGGGCCCAATATAAAGTTTGTAAGAGTCCCAGTCGAGGCACAATACGAAAATGACGACTATACGAGAAAGTTCACTTGAACTCAGATTATGGAGGTCACGTGATGTGATGCTAAAAATAGACCATACAAGTTATTTTTTCCGTGTTTTTGTTGATTGCATGTTTTGCTTAAGTGGTTTATTCATATTTTCCTCTAATTAAAAAATTCAAAAAGTTTTTTAAAATGCTTTTTAAATCATTTTTGTGCTTAGATGCCCGAAAATAGGGAACAACAGGATATGCATTAAGACTTCATTTCAGATCTACATTCATACTTGCCTACATCTACATTCAGACTAACCTACATTTACATTCAGACTTACCTACATTTACATTCAGACTTGCCTACATTTACATTCAGACTTGCCTACATTTACATTCAGACTTGCCTACATTTACATTCAGACTTGCCTACATTTACATTCAGACTTGCCTACATTTACATTCAGACTTGCCTACATTTACATTCAGACTTGCCTACATTTACATTCAGACTTGCCTACATCTACATTCATTCAGACTTGCCTACATTTACATTCAGACTAACCTACATTTACATTCAGACTTGCCTACATCTACATTCATTCAGACTTGCCTATATTTACATTCATACTTGCCTACATTTACATTCAGACTTGCCTACATTTACATTCAGACTTGCCTACATTTACATTCATACTTGCCTACATTTACATTCATACTTGCCTACATTTACATTCAGACTTGCCTACATTTACATTCAGACTTACCTACATTTACATTCATACTTGCCTACATTTACATTCAGACTTGCCTACATTTACATTCAGACTTGCCTACATTTACATTCAGACTTGCCTACATTTACATTCATTCAGACTTGCCTACATTTACATTCATACTTGCCTACATTTACATTCAGACTTGCCTACATTTACATTTAGACTTGCCTACATTTACATTCAGACTTGCCTACATTTACATTCAGACTTGCCTACATTTACATTCAGACTTGCCTACATCTACATTCATTCAGACTTGCCTACATTTACATTCAGACTAGCCTACATTTGCACTTATGACTTGTGTACATCTACATTCAGACTTACTAATCTATGCCTACATTCAGACTTACCTACGTCTGCATTTAGATGTACTCAGATACTGCTGCATTTTTGACAACATGCTTGCTTTGTGCTGCTTGAATTTCAAATTCTGGACATCTTTCAAAAAGAATCTGAAATATACAATCAGTCAGCAAGTACAACGTTTACATGCAGTAAAATCCATCATATTTGTTGAGGACTATGGTCACTTTAGTTTGTGTATCAAATCACCATAATCAACTACAAAATGTATTTACGTGTAGTCGACCACCTGTGAACAAAGACCACCATTCAACACTAACCACTTGTTGTTGTTCCTTTAAATGGTCTTTACAGACTGGGTTGATAGTATATAGTTTTAAATCAATGTGTAGTGGTACATCCGCAGTACAACAACCCATCAGCAACTGACACATTATTTATGATGTAAACATGAGTATTTCACCTGGCCGTATTGAAGTCAGCGTTCATGTAGAAAGTATGACAGAAGCTAGGGAGACCATCACGGCCAGCTCGTCCTATCTCTTGATAGTAAGACTCTATATCCTTTGGAGCTGAAAAAACAGTTGTCACTCTTTAATCAGCCAATAGAAAGAAGAAACAACATACATTTGAAACACATAGTTAGATCAACTGTCTGCTGTATGGATCACTTGAATTGATGCA
Source organism: Spisula solida (assembly GCA_947247005.1). NCBI lineage: Eukaryota > Metazoa > Mollusca > Bivalvia > Venerida > Mactridae > Spisula > Spisula solida. The sequence goes on from OX365958.1 coordinate 16,684,051, forward strand.
TTCAAACTTATAAGGGCAGTAACTCTGAAACATTTATTTCACATCTACAAACTAAACAATTTTTTGACAAAAAAACTGAAGTCTCCAACAAGAGACCATAACTCAGCCAAAATTTATTAGACCTTAAATTCCTGTCAATATGCACAACAAGGCTTGGTACAAAGTAATCATGTGAAGTTTCGTTGACATCGGACAAGTGGTTAAGGAGAATAAGTGCACACAAACTTTGTGACATCCATCCACACACACAAAATCAACATGATTGTCTCCCCCACTATATGTGGGAGATATAATTCCTACAAAAGTCCTAAATACTACAGCAAGTCCTAAATACTACAGCCAGTCCTTAATACTACAACAAGTCCTAAATACTACAACAAGTCCTAAATATTACAGCAAGTCCTAAATACTACAGCAAGTCAAAATAATTTGTATGTAACAACCTTGAAATATTTTCAATTTTGCAAGTGAACAACCAACCTCCATAATGAATAACTTTACGACAATCTGGTTTATCTATTCCCATCCCAAATGCCACAGTTGCTACCACAACCTGGATTTCATCATTGACAAACTTCTTGTGTGCTTCTTTCCTTGCCTTCGGGGTGAGTCCAGCATGGTAGGGTAGACAGGGTACCTTCATAGCTGAAATATAAGGTAAGAAAAAGTCATCAGTTTTTGAGGGCCACTTTCAGCCATTCAGCCACCCTTTGGCATTTTAACTTCCCCTCATCTTTGGGCTACTTAGGAAACCTAGTTTGGGTCTCCCTGGGGAGACTTTTCTCCTGGTTTGTGTGCAGCCAATATCGAGATACGGAACATTATGGGCTATTCTTGCTCAGTGAATTTAAGCAGTGGCACAGACGGGGATTGAACCTGAGACCTCTCTATCCAAAAGCGTGTGCCCTACTTCTAGGCCAATGCTCCCCACACAATATCTGAATAACCAAGATTTCATCTATACATGCTTTAATTTGATGCTTGTGTTCATACTGATACACATACCCAGTGTTCATGCTAACATACTAGCCTGAAGCCTGGAGCAAATGAACTTGAATTCTGGCTAGTAGAAATAATTCTTATCATATATGGACTACCCAAAAACTTTGAGTCAGATATTTGAGTTTTGGTCTTAAGATTTTTCGTTATCCTTGGGCCAGGGCCAGGTTGCTCAAAGGTTAATAAGTAACACTACCTTTAACTACAGCTGTGACCGTGTCAGTAATCTTTTTGGTAGGACAATATATGATGGTAGGTCCTGGGAACTGGTACTGTCCATTGACTACTGTCATCTCTGTCAGTATATCATGCTTTATATCCCCTGACTTACTGCTGACTGACAGGAACAGGTTGGGTCTGTAATGTAAACATGTATCATATGTAGGATTTAGATTACTTGCCCATCCTTGTGGCATACATCAATAGTAGATAGATCAATACTTTGAACACAGATACCACATGCAGACAGCTTTAGTTGTCGTGTAAAAAGTGTACATCCTTTTTTCACACCATTAAGTTTATACTAATTTATTTAAGGTCGATTGTGAAACAAGTTTTTCCAACTTATATTAATCACTCTCGACATCTCATTCCTGATGCTATCCATTGCCACGAGGGTATGAGAGAAGAGAAGCCAATTTCCCTTTTATGCTGAGCGTCTAGCAAGGGAATTTTCTGGTACCATTTTTATTTCATCTTTGGTATGACACAGCCAGGGATCGAACCTGAGACCTCCCGCACTCGAAGCGAACGCTCAACCACTAGGCTATCGAGGAGGTGGTATAAACAATTTGAAAACCAGACTATGATATTTCAAATGACGACGTAGCATTAGATGATGAGTCATTCCTGACATCGCCACGTTGACACCTTATATTATCATAAGACACTGTGAACTATGTTGTTTTCCTCACAATTTTCATCATTTTTACAAAGACATGAATATTGAAACTTAAATTCAACAAGTGAAATTAAACCAGTTCAACTGTTGGTGTATTTAATACAATGCACAATGATATAACATGGTTATGATATATTTCTTAATACTTTTTAAAACTCCAAGTACTCTGAAGGCGTATTTTCAAGCATATCAATAGAAAATGGTGTTAATATAGGATCCGTCATGAGTTGTCTTTTGGAGATCAACCTTTCTTAAACAAGTCTAGAAACCACAGCTTTTTAACTTGTTTTCGTGACAAGTTTTAGAAATGTTATCTCAAAGACGACGCATGACGGATTCTTTTCATCACATTACCATAGTTTCAAAACATAGCCAAAACATGTCAATAATAACAAATTTAAGTCAACTAAGTTGCGTTTTCGCATCGAAAGCTAGAAACGTCATATATTTGTAATCACAAACATTGGTTAACATTGTTCCGTGATTAATACTAACATGAAAGATCAGGGTATTTATGTGATAAAAATGTTTTTTGTCACCATGGAAACGCCTTACATACCTATCAAAGCCTGTACATGTTACAGTTTTACATAACTATCAAATCCTGTACATGTTACAGTTTTACATACCTATCAAATCCTGTACATGTTACAGTTTTACATACCAATCAAATCCTGTACATGTTACAGTTTTACATACCTATCAAAACCTGTACATGTTACAGTTTTACATACCTATCAAAACCTGTACATGTTACAGTTTTACATACCTATCAAAACCTGTACATGTAACAGTTTTACATACCTATCAAAACCTGTACATGTTACAGTTTTACATACCTATCAAAACCTGTACATGTTACAGTTTTACATACCTATCAAAACCTGTACATGTTACAGTTTTACATACCTATCAAAACCTGTACATGTTACAGTTTTACATACCTATCAAAACCTGTACATGTTACAGTTTAACATACCTATCAAAACCTGTACATGTTACAGTTTTACATACAGTACAGCTCGCGCGACTTTTGCCTAAATCACTTTGTCACTGCGACCAAATTTGACTTGGAGTGGAAAATCGCCGCGATTTTCCGAGTGATTCCACTCGTCAGTCAATCACCCGTCACCGCGACCGCCGCGATGCGTGATGCCGATAAAACGCGGTGAATGTCGGTGATTCGCGGTGAATCCACTTGATACAGGTAAGTTCTACTGTAATGTTTGAATTGATGTACATGTGCAGTAGAAAATATTTAGAAATCATTAGTAAACATTTTTTCTCGACTGTAATTACACAATGACACCGTACTTACATACATGTACTTGGTGAGATGCATTTAACTCCAAATTTTATATCCAAGTCGTTATTAACAATTGGGAATGTCAAACCAAAGCACGTTATCCATCCGTTAAGGAAAACAAATCCATGTACACACGTCTTAATGCTTATCACATCGTTTAAAATTACCAACTGACCAGACGTCGGCATATGCCAATTTCCGATTACTCACAATGTCGCACGTGTAAGTTCGATTCAACCGTTGGGAGAATATTAAAATGTGTAACCATGTATAGCAATTATAAACATCTAAGGCCACTTCTTTTATATCCTCTGGTTTACAAAACCGACGACCCTCAAACTGGGGAAAATATTGAGGTCAAGTGAACTAGGTGGACTCATTTTCGAAAAACTAGACTCTATTTTCTGTAAATAGACGGATGACGTAAACAGCGACCAAATTGTACATGTAATTTAATTTAGTTAACTGCGTGCGCAAGTGCCCGTATATTTTGATTAATTTATAATTTATTTTGACCAAATACTAGTTTCCAGGATGCTATATTATTCGTACATCGCATTATTGTGACAACTAGTCAAAAAGGCGAGACTACGGAATTATACTTGAAAATACGCGGTCGAACCGACTTTGAATTGAGACAAGAAGAGTTGAATAACCTTCAAATATTAGATCTAATCCATTATTGTTACACATGTGTTTTATCAATGCAATATATAATAATCATGAATTATTACACTAGACACCGATTAACAGATTATAAATGAGCGATGATTTCAATATGTTTCCAGGCGCGTAGCTACCTATACGCGAGTACGCGGCTGAATCCACATGATTCTGACCAAAAAAAAAGAATTCAGGAAATTTCAAACATAATTCACCTTAAACGCTTTCCTTCTTTGTCGTTATTTACGCAAGACTGTTTGTGTTTCTTTTGCTTCTTTTGTAAGCTGTACTTGTGTCTGACACTACCAACCTACCATACTGTAGTTGTTGCAGTAGTCTTTGACGCTAGCAAATTCGTCCAAGTACAGCCGCGTATAGGATTTCGTTTGGTTTAATCAAGAGAGAATCTCTAGTTATGAAGTTCATTGAGAGCCATTAAGACATGTGACCAGGCAAAGGTGCCAGCAACTAGTTTCACAAGCAATGTTCACTGCAAAGTCCATAACTTGTACCAATGGATTATATGCGGGTACGTCTGCGAAGAAGTACACGTTAGAAACAAACTTGCTCAACTCAGTGCAGCAAATCGGTAATAGGCAAAAGTCTTTCAAGAAGAGAAAGGAAAATACGCTGTTGCTAGAGAAGAAATGATAAACCGATCCCGCCTGCAATGTCTATGTGATGAACAAGTCGTGCGGACTCACTCTACACTTTTAAAGCAGCTACCCCACTATACATAGCCTACCATTGAAGTGCCATCTAGAGCGAGAAGGCGATTCCACCTATAGGTGAAACATCCTGAGGTTCACCATTATCGTCTCTTTGCATAGTTGCTGTTGGGTTTGTAACCACTAAATAAACTGTCACAGAAGCAAAACATCGACTTAGTTGAAGCAGTTACGGATCGAGCGCTAGGTTGCCTGCATGTGAGGGTAGCAGGCGCCGCCGTGATGGGTACGGCAAAGCTGTGGCCATGGCCGAATTCCAGTACTAGTATATGGAGCCTTCAAAGGAAAAGCAGATCGCCACCAACGACACTGTGACAACGTTCCCATGCGCCCATCGCCTCTCGGAACTGTCACTGTACTAACAGTTTATATGATATGCTAATCACCATGCGGGTCTCCAGAGTCTGAGCTGAGAGGTAGTTTTAGTATTATAAGAAGTGTAAAATATTCGAATGTGCATCGGCACGGATATACACAGAACGGATAAGCAGGTCTAAAAATAGCCTAATTATGACCTGACTACCCATAATGCATTGCGCGCTTCGGTAAGCACGATAATTGTGAACATGACTTATCCAAAAGAAATCTTTTTTTCGTGTCAAAACCACAAAACTAAGTGGTTTGATCATTTTCATCAAATAGAGGACACCCCAAAGATCACAAAAAATATTGATTTATTAGAAAAACAGTCGTAAATAAGTTTCCTTAGGGGTTTAAAAAAGTAAATATCGGAAGCAATCCAAAACCCGTCGATTGAAAATTTATCGATCAGGATAGGTCACAGAAAATGTGGTCTATGTCACAATTGACAGATGAATCGTCCAAACTATCTATACAAAAACTTTCCAAACACATAAGGGAACAAATACATTCCCATCTTTGCTTATTTTGACGAAGAGTTGCTTTAAATGAAAACAAATATCTCATTGACAAATTAGGCTGAATTTATGAAATAATCCAAGATGGCGGCGGCTAGCGGGGAAAAATAGCGCCAACTTGAGAATCTCACCAAGTCTCGTTAAGTCTCGAACAAGTAAGCCGATCGCGATATTTCATTCAAGTATGGCGGCCTATATAGGAAATATAGTGGGGGTCGAATGAGTTGCCATTCCGTCTAATGTATTTCCGTGGCATCGGCTACGATATCTTTGATGTCAGTTCACAACAGTTTCTTTTGCCAGACAAAGGTCGGCAGCGTCTGAATATTATTCATCTACCGATTGTAGGCGACTTCTGAAGTTACAATGTCGGTACGACTGTCTTTGATCGGAATAGTAAGGGCATGGTGATTTATAGTTGCGTTTTTGTCAACATCCACATCCTGCTATTTGTTGACTACATACGTTCAATTAATGTTTTCATAATTTATTTCATAACCTGCACCCGTTTTATTAATACTTCACCATATTCTCGCTCGTACATCTACGCATGTAGGCTGCCGTATACGTTGCTATGGGCGAACGTATACGTAACGCCGTTGCTATGGATCGTACAAACGAGTACCTGCTTCTGTCGCAAATTTTAGTAAGGAATACATAGGTTGGGATAGAAAAATAAAATAATTCTTTACGAAATTTGTGGTGGGTTTTAACACTGAAGCATTTTTCATATACACAATTGCACACACAAACATAATTTGCGTCAAAACACAACCGATCTCCACAGAGCGGCATTTTTTCTTTAATATCCTACCTAGCATGTCTTCAATTGCACCGCACAGACAATCACGTGAATAAAGTTCACAAACGACGTCTTGCATTAGTAGACTAGTCGTTTGAAGTTGCCGCCGATGACGTTTTATGTTTGCCGATAAAAGACCACAAGCCGACGTCAAAGAGACTCGCCACGCCCAAAGATCGAAATGGGTTAACAGGTGCAATGGAAATTTACCCAGATTTATACGCCTATAATCGGACATGCGTACGTGTCAAACAACTAAATGTTGACATGGTTATTTTTACTGTTATTTACGAGAAAACTACTGCACCAATATTTTTTCTAGGATTTTTTTTAAGGAATTAATTAATGGACTTATGTAATTATTATGTAAGTACAATTTCACCACATTCTAATTTGCACTTCAATACGTGTCGGAAATAATTAATATAAACAAACAAGAAGCAGTGCCGCTGTTCACGAGTTATGCAATTAGCACTCAATTTTGTTACCGAAAATGCGTGAAACACAATTAAATGTACATGTAATTAGCACATGAAAAACCATCTGATTATTTTCACTGTCCGGAATGGACGCGAAATCGAGAATAATTCAATGCCAATTCAGAAGATTCTCTTCATATACAATGTACTTACCTGTATCAAAACGAAATCACCGCGATTCGCAGTGATCACGGTGAATCGCGGTGATTTCCCCGTCGCTCATTTCCGCGATCAAGCCCGATAACGCGAGGACAATTTCACTCCGAGCGACATCGTGATTTCACTCATGTTCACGCATCGCGGTGATCTTGGGTGATGCAAGTGGAAAATCACTCCTACCCCATTCGCGGTGATGCGCCATGTTAGGCAAAAGTCGCGTGAGCTGTACTGTACCTATCAAAACCTGTACATGTTACAGTTTTACATACCTATCAAAACCTGTACATGTTACAGTTTTACATACCTATCAAATCCTGTACATGTAACAGCAGGATTTTTCAGTTTTAAACTTTTACATATATCAGACATCACTTCTGGAGTTGCTGTCGCAGTTAGAGCCATTATAGGAACCTGAAAATGTTTAAACAATACAGAAAATGACAATAGAATTCCTCCAAGTATTGCACACGCCCTTACACATTTTAGACATTTTCCAAGTCTACATTTGGCATAATAATGTAACAGCAATATTCTTTCATCATGTTTTCACAAATTTTATGCATCTAAGTATCTAAGTATCTATGAAAAAGTCTACTTCTTATATCCCTAAAACTCTTGTTTATCTGCCTGTTGAAAGTTGCTTATTTGCAAGATTTTGTAAATATAAATTATTTTATCATTTTGTTATAAACAGAGAGCAATTTTAAAGCCACTCAGCAGTAAAAGATATAGTCAATTATTTTAATCATTTTAGAATACATTACAAACATTAAGTGCCCAGATAGAGCAAGAATCCAGGCTACATCAACTTAAGCAAGATATAATAATTACAAGATGTTAATACTATAGAATCATCAATTGTATTTACGTCTGGAAAGAATGACCTCAGATGTCCAAGTTTTCTGTACGAGTCTCGGAAGTCGTGTCCCCACTGTGATACACAATGTGCTTCATCAATGGCGATCAAATCTATACCGACCTGCTTGTTGAGCTTACCCAGGATATCTGTACCTACAGCAGCGTATTCAGGAGTAAGGTATAGTACTCTGTACTTCCCCCTGAAACAAGTTTAATGAAAATTCTCATAAATATCATCTCAATAAAGGCTTCATAATCATGAGGATCTTACTCTGTACTTTCCCCTGAAACAAGTTTAATGATAATCTGATAAAACAAGAAATTAGGAATTGCAAGCAATACAGAAGTCCCCTACCGGTTTTAAGCCATTTTCAATGTTTCTGTTGTCATAGCAACTACAATTTTGGTCGGAATTTAAAAAATATTTTTGGATGTGCATTATCCCCTTATTGTCCCCTATTCACATACCAAGTTTTATAAACCTAGCTGGGAAACTGTTTGAGTTATGTCAGGATCCAGATTTTTTGACGGAATGACGGACGGACTGAAGGACGGAGGGCAAACCTATAGTCCCCTTCGGTCAAAAACGGGTAGGGGACTAAAAACATCTCTATAAACGCTTTGCATGAGGATCTAATGACGTCCAGTAGTAGTTCACAATCATGCATTCAGTGACCTTTCTCATCAAGGCATTAACCAATCAATGTGAAGCTTCGGCATATTTGAAAGTGAAAATAGCGTTTTTATTAAGTTTTTTTCTCCAACTAAATCACTACACACTTAATTATTCCAAGTATATTTAAAATTTAAAAGTGTTGAATTAAGTCAGGCTATCATTGACAATAGATACATTGGATTTCAGTACATCTTCATCAGATCTTAATTTTAGGGAGATTGTGAACTTTAAGTCATGTTGAATGAAAATCCTGTTTGATTTTGTTGATTTGAAGGTCTCTGTCTCTAAGGAGATAAAACGTGCCTAGGACACTATGACAAGAGGGTTTGGTTTATTTGCTTTTATTTATCCTAGCCACCGTAAATCCATATGGGCGAGGCCCCCAGAAGAGGCTAGTCACTTTAGTTTTTGGGGGATAGTGCATGATACAGAAGATGCCCCAGTTCCAGAAGCATCCCTGGTTCGATTACATGCCGATGTAATGCATCATACACGGACCTCGCATAACGTCTCGTCCAAAGTCTGTTAGTAATTTTAGTTATGTTAGGTGGAAAACACTGAAATGCATTTCTGTTTTTGACTGTCTGAAGTAGGGATCGAACCCACAACCTTCAGATCAGCAGTCAGTAGCCCTTACCACTAGACCACTTGTCCACCTCAACAATAGGGGAAAACACTATAAACTTAATATCTACTCTGTCTCAGGTCTAGTTCTTACTTAGTAGTTTTGCTGGAATATTTTTACATGTCAAACACTTTCCATGCATTTTTCATACATTTTCCCCTAAAATACAGTAAAATCAAAATGTTTGCGTGTGATTAATTTTCGCTGTATATTTGCAAATTTAATATTTTTGCAAAATTTACACTCCAGACTGAAACTACGGTAGTAAAACGCACAAGACAAAACACCTAATTCCATACATTTTTAAAGTCACATATCAGTAAAAACCATTTACATTGTACTATTAAAATCTTATAATTGATTCACTCAGTGCTTGATTGACAACTGGTCAATTCTTGAACTCTCCTAATAATAATTACCTGAACAACTTATCTTTCACCTCCATGCTATTCTCCTGAGCAGATCCCAGATAACATGATGGTATATTTGCTGCCCTGAAAATGTACACCAAACATTGTGAAAACAATAGAAGTATAGAAGTTCTCAGCATGGAAACAACATTACAGAACAAACAGTTTTTCCTGAGGGTTAATAGCATGATAGCAAACAACTGAATTAGGGTTTTTTAACACAAAAATGTACGTCTCCCATCCCAGAAGGTGCCCATAACTCAATACCTGAGTTCGAGTTTGAAATTTCCTGATGATATGCACAACTTCGCTTGATACCAAGTCTTCGTGTGAGGTTTCCATGAAATCCGAGAAGTTGTGAAGGAGAACCCACGCAGACAAACTACATGTATATGACATCCATTTAAACGTGGTGAAGGAGAACCCACGCAGACAAACTACATGTATATGACATCCATTTAAACGTGGTGAAGGAGAACCCACGCAGACAAACTATATGACATCCATCTAGACACTATGTGGGAGACAAATAACGAACACTGCCACGGTGGGGAAACCACGTGACCAAAAGCGGTGCAGTGCACGATTTTCGACCCAAAATAACGTCGACTCAGGTAGGTTTTTTCACTCTAACTTCTTTGATACACCATTGTTTTTAGTCAGATAGCGCGCATAAACCCCGCGATTGAAAGCGGTTTCATTGGCTTTATGGATCTTGATGCAATTCTACTCCGTTTTTACGTAATCCTTGCCCAACCGATTCCAAATTTGTGAAATGTTTAGATAACGTACACTTCAGTTCGCAAATTATGCATCTAGCACAGCTTCTATGGCAAATATTCTGTCAAATGATGGATTAAATGGAAGCTAGTTAATATTCTAAGCAGTGAGTGAAATATAAAATATGTCTCTTAAGAAACTTTGGAAATATCATCACACGCTGGGTTTGGTAACGTACACTTTGCCATATTTCTGAAGGTAACGTACACGCGATCTTTCATAAGGTAACGTGCACTTACAAATTCTTTTTTAAAATTGAAATATATAGGGTTAAGTAAAGTAAATTTTATAGTTAAAATCTATTTAGTGTCATTTCAGTTGACTTTGCTGGCCCTGACGTTGATGTCTATGTCAATAATGTTAACTCTCTATATCAGCACTGATTGTACTTACTTACTTAATTACTTGCCCGTTATGCACACTCAGCCAGGCTGGAAAGTCAGATGTTAAAAAGCAGCCACTTCGAGACAGCAAGCTTGTCAAGGCTGCATATGTGTGATCAAGGATTAACTTATTCATGTTACTTCTCATTTCAGGTTCAATCAGACCTATACCGCCCAGTGATCTACTACTCTGAAGAAGAGGTAATCTTTAGGAGAGGCAGATCTTCACGAGCGACCGGAGTATGCCAGGAAACCGAAAAATAGTTTACATGAAATTCCAGCGCAATGACGACTGGTCATGGTCTCATTTACAAACACATGAACAGTCGTCTGAACAAACACATTTGATTATTTCTGACAGAAGATCTGAAATTAGTACCCATACTTCTGTTCCGACATACAAAAGAAAAAATGGGTTCTCTCTTACCCTGGTGGCAATGGATATGAAGTGCAAGGTTTTATTAAAGGGGATTGTCTATTCATTTATGTAATTCAGTGTATATGGGGATGGTGTATACAGTTAAACTAGTCTTATATAGTCATTTATGGAGTAAAGGGTTAATTGTGCTATTATTGTAAGACTAAAAATGTATATTCATTGTCTGATAAAAATGTGATGTTTTCATGAATTTTATGTATCGGCTCATGATGAAATCAGGGTAGAAACACTGTCGAGTCAGTTGAGTCTCTTGACTACGTAGTACAGATTTCAAGTTCCCTGTGTTAATGGTGAATGTTGACTTTTAAGATCTTTTTCCAATTGTCAGAAGTTTGATACCATTTTTTATCTGTGACAGCACTCCAGAGTACTTTCTACCTTCCAAGCTGAAGGTACAGACATTCTAGTAATTCCAGACTGAGAGATATATAACAAATTAACTTGGTCCTGAAACTTTCTATTTTATTGCATAATTGAACAGTAGATTGCTCAACTATAATTTAATTTCTGCCTTTGTTTTTATCAGCGATTAAGATAATGAATGTATATGAGGTGTAATAAAACTACTTCTATACACCTTCAACAAGGCATGACTTTCTTGCAAAATTTGATTTATTCTGCACAAGAACCTTAATGCTTAAAGGTCGAGGACCAGGTTAATTTGTTTCGGGCTATAGTTTGTCTTGCAATTTCAATAACATAATTTCTACCAATGGTTTTCTACCACAGCAGCTATTCTTTGATAGCAGGCTGTCAGTTGGATTACAAACCAACCTGATCTGGTTAGAGAACCTAGATAAAAAATGGTGGAGTGTAGAAATATGTTTATTCTGTTAGTGTTAAAGTAGGATACATGTATATATCAACAGACAGTAATTATACGTATTAAACGCAATATTTTATTATGGTTTAATAAGTGCATTTTATATAAAAAATATACTGTACTGTAATAACAAAACATACATACATTGAATAAATAATACTTTCTTAGAGTGTTTAAATATTGTTGTCTACATGTCATTTACAGCAGCCGATTCACCTAACAAGTTTTCCTGGCATGTTTTCTATACCTTTCCACAAGGTAACACCAACCTTTCCTACCTCTAAACATCTACATAAAGATTACAATAGAAATCACACCAATAAGTACTACTAAAGATGTATAATGAAGTATCGGCAAAAATAAAGTACCACAATGTGTTCGCACAGATTATTTGATTCAAAACGAATACTACGTCACTTTCAACAAGTGACAGAAACTAGCCACAGGATATCACCAGGTCAACTGTTTCAACGTGAACACGACTTGACGGGCTTGGTATATTTCTTGACAATGCCGTGTAATTTCTTAGGTAAATTATCCATAACCATCACACGTGCACCAAGTTTGAAAATACTGCGAATGTCTGCTTGTCTGCTGGGTGACCAAATATGGGATGTTCATTATTTACCGTAGATTGCGGGTTGACACTGAAGCCCATGGAACTGTTAATATAGACTATTAGTTATGTTCAGACCATGTGTTGTCATCGAACTGTCAAGATGTGTGCTTGTACCAGCACTGTATACATAATGTGTGAGGCACATTCAATGGTGCTGGTGAAAGTTTGATCAAGTCCACTTCTGGTGTTGATAAATCTTCCTACATGTTTTTTGATCAACTACTGTTGAAATCATGAGCTTTGGTCGGTACTGTATCAAAGGTTTCTAGAAGAAGTTCTGACTTGCAGAGCTGAAAATATGTTATAACATGGTGTAAATAAACTAAACCAAGATGATTTCGGTAAGTGTAGAGAATTATACCCCGAGCACGTTGACCCATGACATAAGACTCTAAATACGAAAGTTAGGGTCAGGGGTATCAACCTATTACCCATGCATTGATTCTATGGAAAGCATTTTCAATAATCTTACAATATGCAAATTAAGGTGCGCAGAATTCCCCAATGCGCAGAATTAGCCGAAACGACTGTATTTGTCAGATGTTCCGCTAGTACATTTCGTCCCAATCTTATTCGTAATCCGATGCCGTTTTTGTGATGGTAAGACTTTTCATAAGTAACAAACATGCACAAAAACACTCGAGGTCCAAAGAAAAACGATCCCTGGAATATGCAAATTAAGTTGCGCAGAATTCCCCAATGCGCCCACCGTCATGTTTAATTTTGGTTATAGCTCTAACGTTCGTGTACATCTGTTATTGTGTGCTTATATATGCCCAAGAGGGCTTGTAATTGGATGTAAAATGTATTCTATTCTAAAATATCATTCTTTTACATTTTTGACAATGTGTATAATACACATGTATACATACATAAATAAAGTGACTCGCCCTTGTATATGCCTCATTTGAATGTTTACTACTCGCGTGTATTACGCAGAGAGATATAGATCTATAGAACCTTTGGGTATAAACTACAAAAATGTATATGAAAATTCAGTCATGACGCAAAACTCGTTTTCGATCAACATCTATATAGTCCGATGATAACAGAATCCTTTGTTTTCTAACGAAAATGACTATAAACCACAATACATTTTTCATTTGTATTTGTAAACAAAAGTAACTGTAGTGTTGTCGTCTGCAAACTACAGATATATCTTCTAGAAGTATTGATGTTTATAGATCGAAGACGAGTATTGAGTCGTGACTGCACTTTTAGCTATATACTTTATACAGTAAATATTCGAAGGTTACGGCTAAGAGGTCAAATTCTATCTATAGATCTAGTGATGTTTATCTCACCATGTTATAATATTACACAGAATTTTAACCGCTCTATATATACAGTCCACATTTCAAAGCAAGCAATCATTCTTCAACATCTCGAAAAACTTGTCAGCGAGCATGACCATTAACCCAAAATCCACGAGTAGGCCTATTTGTTATTGCAAATATATGACTTCAAAAATTTTGTATTTGTGAATAAACAACATGTTTATGCGGATATAGATTATTTGTTTGTATTCGGTCGGGCTTACCTATAAACTATTTATTAATCGACGAGTTAAATTGTAGTATTCAGTTCGATTGTTAGAAATGAAACATTTTACGTGTACGTTACCTTCAGAAATATGGCAAAGTGTACGTTACCAAACCCAGCGTATGATGATATTTCCAAAGTTTCTTAAGAGACATATTTTATATTTCACACACTGCTTAGAATATTAACTAGCTTCCATTTAATCCATCATTTGACAGAATATTTGCCATAGAAGCTGTGCTAGATGCATAATTTGCGAACTGAAGTGTACGTTATCTAAACATTTCACAAATTTGGAATCGGTTGGGCAAGGATTACGTAAAAACGGAGTAGAATTGCATCAAGATCCATAAAGCCAATGAAACCGCTTTCAATCGCGGGGTTTATGCGCGCTATCTGACTAAAAACAATGGTGTATCAAAGAAGTTAGAGTGAAAAAACCTACCTGAGTCGACGTTATTTTGGGTCGAAAATCGTGCACTGCACCGCTTTTGGTCATGTGGTTTCCCCACCGTGACTGCATGTCCTTAGCATTAGTCACCACATCACTCAGGAATGGGGTTTTGACCCTTGAAATTTCCAAAAAGCCACATTTTGACCCTCAAGATTTTGGTTTGATAGGTCATTTTCTCTTAAATCATGGGTATTTTGTCTATAAAATGGTCAAATTTAGTCAAAAGTATCAAAATGACCCTTCAGATTCAGAAGCTAGTGGAACCCTTGCTCAATCAATAAACTCCTACCTATATCACTGCAGGACCAGCTACCTTGCACATTTTACAACTAAACACAAGTACAAAAAAGGAAAACACTTTTTGACCCCTTTTTTAATTTTACTCAAATTTTCTGTATGTGTCATAGCAGCCCACGTAGGCAGTACCAGCTGATTTAATGGAGGAATACTTGTTTTAGAAATCCACCATCAATCACGCAGACTACCAGGTTGGGTAAGTTTGTATCCAACAATGAGATATCAATGAATAGGATACACTGAACTTGATCCTGCATCAATGATATCACAGACAAGGGTCCTACCGAGGCAAATGGCCAATGCTGTAAGTTAACTTTTGCAAACCTTCTTGGGTTGCCAATATCACATACCCCTACCAGGGGTTCCATTTGACTCGGGAATAGGGGTTTTGATCCATGAAATTTCCAAAAGGTCACATTTTGACCCCCCAGGATTTTGGTTTGAAGGGTCATTTTCTCTTAAAATCATGGGTATTTTGTCTATAAAATGGTCAAATTTAGTTAAAAATATCAAAATGACCCTTCAAATTCAGAACCTAGTGGAACCCCTGCCCTTCAACAAAAATCTTTTTCAAACAATGTTCTTTTGTTCAAATTAGCTCATGAAATTTCGAATGACCAGAACCTAGTCAATACCTGGATTTTTTTCATCAAATAACTTTTATTTTCTGCATAAAAAGTTATCATATATCTGGATTTTTCTGCATTATTCCAGATTTGTAAAACCTAGTCTGCAATAGAAATGGGTTACACTTACTGTAGACCTAATACTTGATCTTGCATCAATGATATCAATGGTGATATAACAACAGTTGTTCTTTCAGTCATCAGGGAGGGAAACTGGTAACACAAACTCTTACCATAACCTGGAATTTATAATACATGTAAGACGACCCTCTCTGTGGCAACTCTAGGGTCTCCCAGTGGCCCTCTCTACAGTGACCCTAAGGTCTCAACAACCAATTGAACTGTTAGCTGCCACTGTTAAGACCTTGAATGGAACTGTGTTCATAAACGTTTATGCCCCAATTGAAGCCGTGTCCATAATAACTAGCTAAGTTAATCAGGGACCATAATTCTGTTGAAATGTTGGATACTGTTACACGGCGTTGACAATATTAGGTGTTTAGAATGGTAAACAAGTATGCCAAGTTATAAAGCAATGCCTGGCTGGACTTTGAAAATACTTGTGTTTCAAGAACATTAAAAGTTGTGGCTAACAAGTTAAATGGGAGGGACAAATGGCCTTGAACACAATATGATTCTATTGCAAGACTTGGCTAACCTCTCTACCACGTTTGATGGTGGTAAGCTCATGCTTCCTGTTTTTATCAAAGAGAGACATTGTTTGGTCTACAGAAAGAGCAACCAACATGTTCAAGACAATATCCACATTTATATGCCTTAGTGGTTAATTCATATAATTATGTCAAAACTCCAGAAGCCTTTATACCACAGATAGTATAAATAGTAACAACTCTTCATCCAAATTTTCCTGCTAATGCTCTTCTCCAGGAATCTACTATAAATAACTTTGTACCAGTTATTCAAATATCTTAATTAGGCTGAACTTAAAATATTTCTTGTTTCCCCTTCCCAACCCAAGCAGATTAAGAATGGGTAGGTAGGTAGGTTACATTTTTTGTTTGTTTCAGAATAATAGTTATTGGTCAAAACAAACAAATAGGGAAATTAAGTAATAACTCGAAGGTGAAAACCAAGTCATTTAAAAAAGGTACCAAATTTACTAGAAAATTATATTTTCATCCCAATATTTCATAAAAATTCAATTTGGGCATTAAAATATTTTGGGTAGGGCTGTTTTTTTCGGGTAGGTAGGGGATGGGGAAACAAACAATATTTTATTTTATGCCTTATACAGAAAGAACGTCATGCTCTATGAAGGTACCTGTTGCCATGATAACACAGTTGTCTCTTTTTTCTACCATGACGGAATGTAATATTTTCCACTGCATCCTGTGAAAAGCAAACATAATCAATGATGTCTAAAATAACCAACAACTCTGTAATACTTCACCCAACCAAACAATATGACTGTCTTCAATAGAACTTCTAGGCCTCGTAACAGTTTTGGCTCAAACACCATAGAAACATCTAACAGATTTTTTATCCTGGCTAAATGACAATTAACTAGTATAAAGTAGAGACATTGAACAGGTAGCCGGCTCAAACTATTTTCCCAGTCTGAAGGCTATTGTACTCAGTGTGTAATGTTTTAAGCACAATATACAAATCTTATACTGAAATTACCATTTCACAAAGTCATGATACGGTGCATATAAATTTACCAAATAAACCGATGTCTTGAAAGTTTCTAAAATGTGTTACAATATTTGCACTACATGTAGCAAGGCTGAAGACCTTGAATGAGCATTGAAGTATCTACACATGAAGAATGGATAAGGCCTACTTTCTTATTCGTTCAAGTATATATTTCATAGAACTTCCAAAAAGATCATAATAACTTATAAGTATAAAAACATAATATCTTACGGTCGAAATTTGGAATATCCGAAATACTGCTTAAGGACTTGAAGATACATTTTGTCCTGTGGCTGGTTTTCTTCATCTAACAATTTGAAATAAATACAAACTTTTAACACAAATACTTTTATATTAAGTTAGACGCAAGAGATACCAAGAAAGAGGAGATATTCGTAAAAGAATTCCCGCCCCCAGTTATCTTGACCTTTGACCAATTGGTCACATAATCATTAATGGATCATATGTATGTCAAGACCAATTAATATATATCTTATTTTTGAAGATTTAAGGCCAAACGAAGCATTCATGAGTCACTGTGACCTTGACCATGAACATAGTGTCATCTACAATCAATACATTAAGTTTGAAAGTGCTTGGTCATGACTCTTCTGATTGGCTATTCATTTATTTATCC
Organism: Spisula solida; assembly: GCA_947247005.1. Lineage (NCBI taxonomy): Eukaryota > Metazoa > Mollusca > Bivalvia > Venerida > Mactridae > Spisula > Spisula solida. The sequence goes on from OX365958.1 coordinate 16,701,791, forward strand.
AGGATAGCCTGAGAGTGTCGACTAATATAAATAATGGCATATGACCAAGATAGTAAGCTTATATATATTGTCATCAAGTTTAAAGATGTTCAGATGAAAAATCAGAGCACTGGATACTGCACACGCGTCCATCATGGGTGTTCATTTTGTATGCACCTGTAAATAAAAATAAGTTGTTTCTATACAACAACACATTACTATGGTAAGAACTATGCAGACATACCATCATTTATTTCTATAATTTCCACTTCAGCAGGAGAATCAATCTCCTCACCATTCGTGGCATCCTCCACATTTGAACAATCATCCACATGTTCAACATAACTTTTCTCAGCAGCTTCCAATTCCTGTAATATAAGACTTCTCAGTATTCGTTCAAATCTTTGTCAGACATATAGCCTTGGACAAGACATACTGAGTACAACCTCTGTAGACCAACACCCTTTGGGAGCTGCAAATATTGGTCATTATTTAGAGGTTGTTTTAAATTTAGTAAATTTATTTATTGTGACGTAGGGAAATTTTGAAGGTGTTGTTACATTCACACAGAGGTTGTTGCTCTACAGATGGCCGCTCTGGAGAGGTTGCAATGTACTGTAAAATCACACATATTCATGGGTATTAAATTTTGTGAATTTTGATAAAATGCATTTTCGTGGGGTTCTAAAATCATGGATTACTGAGCATTTCTGTATTGGGGGTTAGATACAACAACTTCAACGAAAAATCGACTCCCTCAAAAAATAATTATTTTACAGTAGCCTCCTGCATGTTTGCAATGTTACTGACATCAAGGACCATTACTCTAGTGAATTTCTTTCCAATCAATTTCAAGTTGACATCTGGAGCCTGTTGCCTAACCAAAGCTACTTCCAAATTGTGCTATCAAGTGCTTTCCTAAGCTTATTCAACTACACACTACCAGCAAGCAGTGCTGGCCAATAGCATACTGTTTCGTAACGCTTTGCGAGGCGAGTGCTACGGAGCGCTTTCTTGTGCAACTGACTGCTTCGGCAGCGCTCGATAGTGCTTTGCTACGAAATGGTCTACTATCCACAAACCCTCGCTTGCAGCAAATGAATTATTCGTTTTGTCCAATACGTAGCACTCTTTTGAAGCAAGCTGTTTTCTAGCATAGTGCTACCTAACGCTCAGTAGCAGTTTGGTTAGGCAAAGGGCTCCTGAATTATGTTTAAAGCAATTCATTTTGAATGACATGGTATAAACTCTTGACTAGATAAATTAAACAGAGCAGCTCATCATCATGTGCACTGGACAATAATTATAAACAATCCCTGTGCAATTTATTTAACTCACCATTAAAGCACCTTCATCAAAATCGTCATCATCGGAAAACATGTCCGCTGACTGGTCCAAGTTATTATCTGCAGCAGACTGGTCCAAGTTATCTTCTACGGGTACCTGGAATTAATTACATGCCATGCCAACACTATATACAATACTACAAGGAGATTTTGATGGCTAAACTAGAAGGGTTTTGACACAAAAACACGTGTCTCCCACAAAGGGCCATTACTCCTGCAAAAATCATCCGACGTAACATTCCTGATGATATATACAACTAGGCTAAGTACCAAGTATTCATGAGATGTTCGATTGAAATCTGACCAATTGGTTTGTGACATCCATCCAGACAATATTGCAGGGGTGGGTTGTATAAATCTAAGCAATTAACTAGGAAGACTTGTGTTAAGTTTCGATTCAACACATTAAGTTGTTGCCATACTGAGTTATATTCTTTATAAAGTTGTCCTAAATGGGCCATGATGTGTTTTAATTACTTACAACTGAATTAGATTTAGTATATTCACTTGGCTTCTCATCAGATTGTTGGGTTGTACTCGTTGGTTTACTTTTTTCATCAAGGTCAAGGTCAAAGTTATCAAAGTTTTCAAGGTCATCCGTGTCATCAGTATCAACATCATCATCTTTATGGGTTTTTGAATAATTATTATTATAACAACTGGTAGACTGTTTCTCCAGATTGTCTGAATCCATATCACTTATATCATTATCTAATGTTTTCTTATCGTAACCTTCATCCTCAAGGTCAACAGTCACATCTGAATCGTCATTGGTCGGATCTTCATCATGTGAGATTTTTGCACCAATCAAATCACATTTAACATTGCTTCCTTCTTTGTTTTTCAGATGTTTTAGTTTCTGCATGGATAAACTATGATTGTCTTTCAACTTCAGTAACTTCTGTTTGGCATCAACTACCTGAAAGACACACATGTACATATATAATACATTACATAGAGGATCTTGTATGAGTGCTCATTTCATACGAGTATTATTAAACAAGTAAACAAAATAATATAGCCTTGCATCATATTGTGTTTGTTCACCAGTTTGTAATAAAAGTTGCATGTAATGAGCATGAATGGAAGATTCTATTTATCACATAACATTACAGAACACTCATAATCGTTCAAAATGGTCTATGCTGCATAGTTTTCAACCATTAGTAAGCATTAAAATGAGTGTGATGCCTTGATGGAGTTGGTATTATCACAACATAACAGGCCAATTCAGGCATGGATTGGCCAACATCATGTCAGGCTAATTCATATATTTATTGCACACTCAGGGAGTGCTAATGATATTTCAGGCATGACTTTGCAGCACTGCTAGACCACAGATAATGTGACAAACATAAGTTTTAAGCCAAAACATTCTGCCACAGATTTCACAATTTCATGAACTCTGTAATAACATATACCTTCCTCAATGTTAAAATATTCTAAGTAAGATATTCTAAGAGTAAGAATGCTACTTACCTTATGTGTATTTCTTCTTTTTATCACTTTCAATTCATTGGTAATAATCTGGCCTTGAATAGAATGGACTTGATCTATTGCTTTCAAAATATCATCTACGTAGGTTGAATACTTTCTTTCAGTCTCACCACCACTCACCAGCTCACAACTTTCATGTAAATTATCAACACACTCCTTCAGAATGCTCACATGTTCTTTGAAAGTTGAAGCCATTCTTAATAATATTACATGTAGGTCAATACATGGAATGGATACTGAAATAAAAATATGTAAAATTTGTAGTCAGAATGTTTATGTGTATTCACTTTTTATTCAGTTTTCAGATAAATATAGATATATCAAAAACAGTACAATGCACACAACAAAAACAATTAAAACACAATATATGTAATATTTGTTTGATAGAATTGTCATGTGGTTATTATTATGAGTACTGAATTGCTTTTTAAAGAGGGTGGTTTAATATTTGATCAGAAGAGAAAAGAAAAAACGAGTCAGAATGTTTATACTGGTATTAATAAAGTATCATGTAATGTAGTGATATGGGGTTGGACAGCCATCCAGTTAGCTTAGTCGGTCATCGTCGTCATACTAGCATTTAGGAGGTGATTGTTCCATGTCAATCTTTGGGCATATTACCAACAAATTTCGATCAGGTTTTCATCAATAAAAAGGGGTTTCGATGTGTGTCTATGTATTTGTTACAAATGATAACAATGTTATGGATCTTAGCCATAGTTTTATACAGTAAGACCCTGAGAAATGTCAAATGATCTGAATCACCAACAAGCGGAAGATCATTGCCCGATCATAATTCATACTCCATAGATGGCCATACCATCCAAGAAACGAACAAGGCGAAGTACCTGTGTGTCACATTTGACAAAGATCTAAATATACACAGATTAGACACTTACATGTAATTGAAAACGGGGAGAAAATGCAAAATGGCATGCAGCAGATGCTGATATTTTGCATGAACGCTTTTGTTTGTCATCCCTTTTTAATGACCAATATCTCATTTCGAAGAGCTAGGTTTCTTCTTCTGCATGATGTAACTCATTTTATAGAATTCAGAAAATTATTGTTTGAATGAGGCAAATTGGGTATTTTCTAATAAAATTGGATTTTCCATTAAAATGAAAGTAGGTCTGGCTCTTTGAGGTGTAATGTTTTATTTCTTGACTGATTTCAATAAATTAGGTTTCATTTTAAAGCAGAATAATAAATCTATTGCATAAACTTATTAGTTTTTACCTATGTACACGAAAACAGGAGATATGAGGAATTAAAAACCAAACGAGATTTTGCGAGATTTCAGAAGTCTGCCGCGAGATTTGGTAGATTTTTCCAATCTTTGCATATTTAGGTCTTTGCATTTGACAAAACACTGTCCTGGAACAGCCATATTGATGCGACAGGCAAATGACACCACAGCGTTCCTTTGCAGAAACTTGAGCTCCTGTCCAGGAGACTTTAAGGCCACTTATTACAAGTCCCTAGTTAGACAACAGCTGTAGTAAAAAATACTAGTATGACTCATCAATATGGGATCCACACACTAGGGCTAACTTCATCAAAAGCAAGTGTGTACAAAGAGCTGCTTGATTCTATAGACATACCAGCAGTGTCACATTCATAATGAAGGACCTTGACTGGGTCTCTGACTCACTAGAAGCTTGTTGCCAACACACCAAGGCTACCATGATGTACAGATGAGAATCATCAATACATCCAAGCTGAGCAGATACTCATCCCTGGGAGCAGGAGTACATACAAGATGAAACGCAAACCAATTCTTCGTACCGTTTGCCAGCGTCAATGCCTACAGATACTCCTTATTCCCTTCGGGCATCTGTGTCTGGAACAACCTACCAGATGTGATCATCACCGCCCCTGCCCCCATCATTGGAAGTTTACAAGGCTGTGATGAGTGCACCAATGCCTACTATGGAGCAGCATGTTTTTAACCCATTTTAACACCTTTTGCCACAATGCTCCAGTGGAGATATGCGCCGTAATTAGAAGAAGAAGAAGTAAGGCTTGACCAGCTGACAAGGCGAGTACGAAACTATTGGAGGGCGAATCAACCTACATCTCGGATGCAAGTTTGATATCAATGTAAGCCAAGGTACGTACCAGAAGAATATATACATTCTGTTAACACTAGCCACGTTTGTTTTCAACAAAAATATCAATTGTTTAAACAAATTATCGGGAAATTACACTTTTCATCTCAGCGCCAAAATTTTATTTTTGTTAAGGGGAGGGAACTCACTAATTCGACAAGGAAGGATAAAACCCATTTTCCGGCATTCCCGTAAATCAGTCAAACGGGAGGGGGGGGGGGTCATTAAGGGGAGCCAGTCGTTTCGTACACTGTACGTTTCGTATACTGTAAATTTCAGTTGTTTCGTACACTGTCGATCGGTCGTTTCGTATACTGTTGAAAATCGTCGGTTGTTTCGTACACTCCTATTGTATATATGGTGTTAATTGGTCAATTAATATATATTTGATCTATTATGCATGTAATTGTGTGTATATAGTTGTTATTCGCACGTATTGTCACGATGTATTTTAGTTTATTTCATGCTTTTATAGATATTATTTACTATGATTAAGGATGATTTTGAGCATTTAAATGACAAACTTTAATCTAACTTCCAAAATAAATCAAATAAATGGCCATATAGAATGTTAGTAGGGAATTATAAAATAGTTATAAAAAAATATTTTTAATAAAAACTGTATTGTAACTATTGAGTCATATACTGCATGTACATGTAAAACTCCACGATTTTAACATAGATGTTATATTTTAGCAAATAAGATGTTATATTTTAGCAAATAAGAGGTTATATTTTTTTGTAAATTAGCGACAGCTGCGAGTCATAACGTATTCATTGTGGCTATTAAGTATAGCATTTGTAAAAAGTCCCAAATGCTTATAATCGTATGTATGTAAGTTCATGAGCTAGAAGCATATAAAAACAGAATAATGTGTATTTATATTTTTTAAATTTATTTCATATATACATATATATTATACAACATATCAATTAAGAATGAATACAACACATCATTACAGTGTAAGAATGTTAGTCAGCATATCTGAAATAAAATTTCACATTTTACAAAGAGCAGGAAAAAAATTAAATATGCAAAGCGACATTTTATACAGACCATAGAACACAATAAAATCACAGGCACATGGTTTCAAATTATCCTAGTGTACTATCTGAGTGTACCCTAAGTATAGGGGGTACTCTGAGATAAGTTGAAACCATGTGCCTACGAATTAAATATGAACATTTTATACAGAATGATATTTTAACCATTTTATCGTAACTAAAACATAAATGTTCAACTTTCACAAATTCCAACAGTACTCATAATTTGTACATCTAATATCAAAGACCATACAAATAACGAATATACTAACTAATATACATGTATGTATACTTGTAATGTTTGTTCACTAATTAGTTATTTTAAAACTATCATACATGTATGTAGACTAGTAAATAAGGATCAGGAGGAATGCTGAATGTACATTTTCTGTACTTTTAGATTTATCTATAGTTATAATTATTAACAAACTAACCCTTGTTTAATTTGTTCAATCAATTTCTATGAATTTTATATATTCAATTAATTAAGACTCGCGAACAACATATCTTATTATCGTACCAAACATACATTAATTACAATAATAGACCACTTATATATACAAATACAATAGAGGGTACGAAACAACCGACGATTTTCAACAGTATACGAAAGGACCGATCGAGAGTGTACGAAACAACTGAAATTTACAGTGTACGAAACTACTAGTGTACGAAACGACTGTAATCCTCATTAAGACACTATTTACAACTCCTGAAACAAACTCTTTACAATGCATATATACTGAGTTACCTTGTAGTAGGCCAATTTATATTTCATATTGTTGCTAAGTGATATGAGTAAATTTGTAGCTGACCTCGTGTAGAAATCAAAGCGCCGAAAGCATAAGAGTTTTTCGAACGAATACAGGGGAAGTATAAATTAAAGATGATGTACAAAATAGCTGTATTTTTCTTATGATTTATTTGTACATGTATTACTAGCGTATACTCTTTAATAATACATGCTCGATGTAAACTCCTATCTGTATATACTTAGCTTCCTGGCATGATATAAATATATATTGATCTACACGTTTTAATGCTTAAAATCATCGAAATATGCCACAAGTAATAGTAACTCATACAAAGTACACAGATATTATGGCTTATTGCCCATATACATGTATACAAAGAATGCATGAGAAGTGTACATTCTAGTGTATATCCGTGATAGATATTTTGAAGGTCTATCAACATTATTATTGTAGTTGACGTTAAACGTCTATCAGCAAGAGACTTCCAACACGAAACCGTACAAAACTGTCCGTATTTACCGGGGTAGGTCCAAGACAAAACTTGTTAAACGATATTACAGAAAAATAAAACTACATTATGCATTATTTAAACCTATCAATAAGGCTATTTCAGTCATAATACTAGCTACATTTGGTTCTAGACAAAACTCTTTACGATAAAAGTTACGTAATCAAACTGAATTAAATAGACAAGAACGCATATACACGCGAGGACTTTAAAAAACGCCTCACACACCTCAAATTAATTATTTGATTCATGATGCCAATCACTCAATCTGGACTGTACTTGTTTTTTTGTACGTGCGAATATAACATAATTTACAAAAAAAACAAGCATAATTTATATCGGGATTAAGAAAATATTTGATAATAAGCGAAGTCATCTTGTTGTTTCTAAGATACTACCACACGCATACCAGAATTTACCAGAGGTCAACATCAGCAATTCAAATTGAAATGTGTACATGATCACGAGACGAATAGACAGTTACAATCATAAATCTGAAAATATGAAAAATCGACTGCTTATCTTTTTATCTGATCAGTAGCCCCTCAGGCTAAGATTTATGTAGCTTACCGTTATCATTCGTGACTATCGGAAACTTTACGACCACTAACGGAAATAGCCGATATCGATCTGAATCGATTGGATTAAGATAAGCGAAATTGTTGTGTATGGGGAATGTTTATCGATTTTTGTGGTGTAAAGGGAAACAACTCGTACAAACACACAGGTACAAAAATCACTATCCACAGAGTTGTCTTTTCCTTAAGAATTAGCCCAAAAGTTCCACATGGAAGCTCTCCGATATGTCAGGAAGCTTCGGTGAGTTTTAATATATCTTTTGAAATCAGATTATCTTGAGATGTCATGTCGGGAATATCACAGGGAAGCAACCTCGAAGCACACATGAGCCTCAGGAATGACAGGAGATGCTTCCGTGAAAAAATAACACTTTAAATGTTAGGCGATTTTTCGGTGACAAAATCGCAGTTTCGGAATTGCATTCCCTAACATGTTCCTCAATGTCTACAGGAAGCTTCGGTGAAGTCATTAAACATTTTGTGATATCGGAAGTAATCGAGGTGTATCAGCGGCGTGGTGGTATCGGGAGACATTGGGATGGCGTTATGCGTCGGTCATATTGCTCCAAGGGTGTAACCCGATGGGAATTATGGGTTTTTGGTGCGTCCGGGACAGGTTCTTAAACACATCGCGGGCCAGCGGGGGAACACATGATTCCTTATCGCCGATTACTTTTCCTCAGTAGAACCTAGGCATAACTGATGTAATTTCTTTATGTAGTTATAAAGCAACACAATGTGTTTCGCACCATTAAATTTTATTAATCATGCTAGTTGAACATTATGGGAATAACAATACAGACAATATTTATGTCATTCTCGTCCTTTAAATAATATTTCCCAGCAAGTGAGGTCTGAAATAACAAACATAAATTATCATTTAAGGTGGAAGGGTACCTTTATTTTTTTAACATATTCTTATCATAGTTGGACGCCCTAAAAAGACGTAAAAAAGACGCAAAGTGATAACGTTCGCGACACCATGGCAACGTCATTCATGACGTCAACGTCATATAAGATGTACCATTGAACTGCAAATAGCTTCTAGTTTCCAACAGTATTAACTAAGGATATGTAACTTTTTTAAAGTACCCTGCCACCTTAATCTACATGCATGTATTGACATAACGCGTATAGAGTGTCCACTCCGAGAACGAGAGGTTCCAGGTTCAATCACAGGGTGCGTCATACCATAGACGCAATCAGAATGGTTTCCTTGCTAGACTCTCCACAGGTAACTGTGTCATTGATTAAGAATAAAAAAATATTTTTGTAAAATGTATATATTCATTATGAATAATATAAATTTTACAAACATATTTTATATACATGATTGTGTATATTTTACTCTTAATCAATAATACAGTTACCTGTGAGACGCTCGGCATTCTCCTTCTCATACCCTCGTGGTGTTTGACACCATCGGGAATGAGAAGTCGGAAGTGATAAATAGGAGTTTCGATATCTTGTTTTACGGTCGAGCTAAACGAAATTAGTATAAACTACAATGTATGGCGTATACATAATTATGTACACACGTACACATGTGCATCATTTCAGCCGAGTATTCTTCACCTGTAATATCTGGAAACGTGACTTACCACTGGTGTATGAGGATGACTTACACCATGGGATTATTGTTTGTATGATCTTAGCTTAAACGTTCTAAATACATGCACTTTTCAAAGGTTCAATGTAGCGTTTTCCTGGAATTCAGTATCAACCAGTACAAATATACTATCTTACTCTTCCACAAGCAACTGACTGCTGCTCCGCAACGAACCTGTCCAACTCGTTAATTGAGTCTAGATCGTCAGGGTAAATGTCAATACCGAGGAAGTATTCGGGGAAGTCATGAGACATTTTGTGATAGCGGGAGGAATCGAGAGGAATCGATGTGGGGGATCGGGAGACATCAGGTTGACGTCGGTCCCATTGCTTCGGGGATGTAAGCCGATGGAAATTAGAGGTTTTAAGGGCGTCGGGAACAAATTTAAGTGCGAGTGTATACCCCTATTGTAGTCGATCAAAATGTTGTATCAGAACTTCTGTTTAGAATATACCCTCCCCTGTGAACTAGTTATCAGCGAAAACAAGACTTGTAGAGAATAATTATTCAGTAGAGAATACGTACGGTTTGGTTTAAGTTATTGTAAGCTGGGAAATCGTATGCAACGGTGATGGTATAATTCACACCGGGATGGATCGGACAGTTTAAGTCGCCGTTTGTGCACAGATTCTCGCGCGGTTTCACGGGAATGTCCTCTCCTTTGATCACTCCAGACACCATGAAATGTGCTTCTTGGTGAGCATGTGCTACATGGTGAAGAAAATACATGTTTACAAATAATAATCAATATATACATATACCTCGATTGTTCAGGTCAGTCACTTGTTAAAATGATATTATGTATATAATTGCAAGTTCTCTTATTTATGTCTTATTAGTCCCCTACCGGGTTTTGACCGGATGGGACTATAGGTTTGCCCTCCGTCCGTCCGTCAGTCAGTCCCTCCGTCCGTCCGTCAAAAAATCTGGATCCTGACATAACTCAAACAGTTTCCAAGCTAGGTTTATGAAACTTGGTATGTGAATAGGGGGCAATGAGGGGATTATGCACGTCCAACAATATTTTGATTCTGATAAAAATTGTGGTTGCTATGGCAACAGAAACATTGAAAATGGCTTAAAACCGGTAGGGGACTTCTGTATTGCTTGCAATTCTTAATTACTTGTTTTAATAGATATTATGTGTATAAGTATGTGGTTTAGTGAATAAGCTATTGGTTTTGTCTGCTCTTGTCTCCAAATGATACAATGTTATGAAAGACAGAACTGAATAAACGGACTGTACATTATAATAACTAGAGCCAACACTGTGTACGAGGGGTGATCAACAAATACGCGGAAAAGTGCTGGCATTTCTTTATTTGTCATTGTAAGAAGTTGAAACTTTCTTAACATGAAGATCAAAATATTTCAAATTGATTCACCGCTGACCATTAATATTAACCACATTAAGATCGAACGCAGTTTCCTATGGAAAGGTCACTCGACTTTTCATATTTTCCAACGTTATACGTAGCAAACGATGACGTATCACTGCTGCGTTTGTAATATTATAATTCTCTAAAGGGTGGGTTATGAATATGCAATAACATTACATTCATTATTTAAAAGACAGATTTTAACGTCAACATTCCGTTTTAGAGTTATTTGCTTCGAAGTCATTGTTGGAAAATGAGTGTGATACAGAAATTGGCGGCGAAAATTTGTTTTGCGAATAAAATATTATAAAATACCAATGACAATATTGCAAAATGCAACAAATATGTAATAGCATACATAACAGGTGTCCATTTTGCATATTCTCTCATATGTAGCCATGCGAAATCAACGCCGACATGCGAATGGGCTATACGACGTCAATAACGTCAAATTACGTCAACAGTATTGATGTCCCCCGCAGCTAAATCTCATAATTTAGATGCAAGTTTTAAAGAAAAAGAAAAGATTTTCGGTTGATAGGTCTATGAAGTTTATCTGGTTGTACGGCTATTTTTTTAGATTCATTCAATGCATTATACACTATACAGTATGAATTGTGCCACGAATTAGTATGGATAATGATATATGTAACTACGTCGCGCTGACGTTGGGCCGGTGTAGCCATAGTGACGTTACGTTTTTTTTCACGAAATATTTCCTTGGGCTTAATATTTTTCTAGATGTGTATTTGTAATACTCCAATCTATTACCAAACCGATTTTCTTCAATATCGGTCACGTAACAAATAGTTCAGAGCATTTTTCCGCGTATTTGTTGATCACCCCTCGTACATGTGATTAATACCACATAACGCAATTTACCGTTTTATTACGCATATTTTCAGAAATCGTAGAAAGACATGGACATACATGTATGATTAAACATTATCATAGCATGACCAAGGGTAATATAAACTGCAAATACTTTATTTAGGACTATGCGCACACTACAAGTGTCAAAGAATCCAGGAGTTTTGAAGACCATGAAAGTGGTTCTCTTTGGACAGCGACTTAAGTCATGTGACCTATTTCTGTTTGCGATATGAACAAAACATACCTGGGTGTCGCTATGAGCACAGACGTGCGCTGGGTTTTGTCACAAGGGTGTTCATGGAAATGACTATAAAATGCATTTCGCCTACGCATTTCAGGGCCCAAAAATGTATATTTGTTAAAGATGATTAGTTTAAAGGATTGTTTAAAAAGAATCGTCCATATATTTCTCGTAGATGTATTTCACAGCCTCAGTCCCAGAATATATTGAATGCTACTCGTATTCATTTCATAGTTTACGAAAATATATTTCGTTTACATATTGCAACTAATTTGTGATGTCACTTTATGTTGTCTGTACGATTATAACCTTGAAGATTTTTCAGTTAAGATCAAAGCTGTCTGGCTAAGACATCTGCGGTTTGTTAAGTACATTTTTTTATCTCTCGTGTTGTCTATTTATTTGTCCATTTATTCAAAACTAGAAATCCGTTTAACTGTCATGTGTTCCTTCATATTCGATGGCATGTAGGTCAATGTCATTATCTACATTTGACGCCAATTGTTTTGCTTTTTTGTATAATAATAATCAAAATAATGCGTTTCTATATACTAAGGTTTTGTTCATTTGTCAAAAACGTTTCTGTCCTCCCCCTAGCTTATATGTTCCTGTATCTATATACATTGTATATCAAAAACAAAAATAGACGAAATGTACAATCAAAACCCCTATGCATTTCGCATACATGGCTCCTCGGTGGTATAACAAACGTTGTCCCATACAGTGTATAAATTATATAACCGGCTTGAACTATGCCTATGCTTGTATATAACTTATAACTAGCAAATAGATCACTGATACTAATTCAGGATCTTTTGTTTCATCCTCTAAAACATTTGAAATTTCAACTCACCTGGATGAAAAACAGTTTGTCCGGTATATTTTTGGCCACCGTGCATATGACACGGAGTATGGTCACATCCGGTCATTGTTACACTATATACTGTAGCTGTCGAACCTGTGATTGAGACAGAGAGTGTGGGATATAAGTGCTGAACAGAACATGATACCACAGGAACTTGCATTTATAATTTGAAAAAAAATGAACAAAAAAATTGAAAAAAGATTTTTTTTTCACTAGGCCTACTTTACTACTAAAATATAGACTGTCTATATATTAATAGTACAGTAGACCTAGTGAAAAAATTTTTTTTTTCATTTTTTTTCAAATTATAAATGCAAGTTCCTGTGATGATACTGACGTACAGCCTAGCAGGCTATCGGCTAAGATGATATAGCACGGAAAATATGACGTGATTCTGACCTTTATGCATGACTATATTACAAGGGTCTTTGCATTGAATATATACATTTCCGCGAGAAATTCATGCACTTCATATTCTTTAGATTTGCGTTGGTATAATACACCTTTGGTGTCTTCGTGATACTTCCCGCTTATGAAAAAAAAACAACCAGGATTATAAATATTTTTAATATAGACGAAATATCAGCTCTTAAATCATGCTAACAGAAGGTCGATATCGTGTCAAATTGTCTCTCTGTACTACACAATGATATGCAAAAACCATTAATCGTGATACGTAGTGTTGATGCCTCGAGTTTATGTCATCTCTTTTATAAGGGATTAGCAATGTGGCGTATGGGACCCATACTTCATGAGCATGTTTGCTACCCGACTCCTACAGGTCTGTAAATACTTGTTTCTAAAACTGTGCAAAAATAGTTTTGCTAATTCGTATAGAAGGGACAATGTCTGTTTCGTGAAGTGCCAAAATGGTCTTATCAATGCAAGTGACAAAGGGACAATGTCACTTCTTCGAAGTGTCAAAATGGTCTTGTCAGTTGTCAATGCAAGTGACACAGGGACAATGCTACTTCCGTGAAGTGCCAAAAAGGCAATGATAGTTCATTATAAAACATAACACACGAAAGGAGATAAAAGTAAAAAATGTATAAATATCTGCATTGAAGCGAAACTGTCACTTCTCCCCGTCAAAATTGTCAAAATGTCAATTTACCTAGTCCAAGGTCTTTGACGATGATCATTCCATTTCATCGTCAAAGCTGTTTGTTCTTTGAAACCTAACAGCTCTACGGCTCAGTTTGAGTCGCGTTCGTTTTATGACAAAACGCACGTTTTGAACTAAATAATCATTGACACCCTATCAATTGGAGCATATTCTATCAGTATACCCCCAAAAACAAAATGTTTTGCAAGAAATACCATTAATTCCGTCGATTGTTTCAAACCAGTACAATTTCACTGTTTTCGTTTACGATCGCCATTTATTTGAATGGGATTATAACAAAAGTGTTCCGAAACGAACCACGTGATCAATGTTTTGATTGTCGGCTGCGTAAATTGCAATATTTATTTGTTGTAAATGGGAGTTACAAGATTTATAGCAAAAATAACGTGTTTGTTTCTTATGTAAAGGTATATCTAAAGGTTTTGTTTAATTTTAAGACGTTTTCGACCATGTTTCAAGAAATAACGGATTTTTCGAAAACGGCTCTCGCACGCACCTGCGATAAATTAATTATTCAAAATGGCCGCGGGAGCTGATCAAACCCGGAATTAAATAAACTTTAAGCAATATATGATTATCAGTAGGTGTTACATTGACTGTTTTAAGACAAAACACTTGAAAAATATTACATTTATACGTAAATTATAGTTTTTGGGCGATTTTTGAACAATGAACATGCATTTTAGGCGTTAAGCTTAAACAGTTGATTATTGAAGAGGGTAATTCCATAACTAAAAGGCCGACACGTCAGTGTAAATAAAAGACCATTTAGTTATGGTATCCAGAACTACAATTTACCTAGTCCAAGGTCTTTGACGATGATCATTCCATTTCATCGTCAAAGCTGTTTGTTCTTTGAAACCTAACAGCTCTACGGCTCAGTTTGAGTCGCGTTCGTTTTATGACAAAACGCACGTTTTGAACTAAATAATCATTGACACCCTATCAATTGGAGCATATTCTATCAGTATACCCCCAAAAACAAAATGTTTTGCAAGAAATACCATTAATTCCGTCGATTGTTTCAAACCAGTACAATTTCACTGTTTTCGTTTACGATCGCCATTTATTTGAATGGGATTATAACAAAAGTGTTCCGAAACGAACCACGTGATCAATGTTTTGATTGTCGGCTGCGTAAATTGCAATATTTATTTGTTGTAAATGGGAGTTACAAGATTTATAGCAAAAATAACGTGTTTGTTTCTTATGTAAAGGTATATCTAAAGGTTTTGTTTAATTTTAAGACGTTTTCGACCATGTTTCAAGAAATAACGGATTTTTCGAAAACGGCTCTCGCACGCACCTGCGATAAATTAATTATTCAAAATGGCCGCGGGAGCTGATCAAACCCGGAATTAAATAAACTTTAAGCAATATATGATTATCAGTAGGTGTTACATTGACTGTTTTAAGACAAAACACTTGAAAAATATTACATTTATACGTAAATTATAGTTTTTGGGCGATTTTTGAACAATGAACATGCATTTTAGGCGTTAAGCTTAAACAGTTGATTATTGAAGAGGGTAATTCCATAACTAAAAGGCCGACACGTCAGTGTAAATAAAAGACCATTTAGTTATGGTATCCAGAACTACAATTTACCATGTTCACTGTGAATTGACATTACCTGAATATAAACAATAAGCCGTTCCAGAATTGTGTGCACGTTCCCAAATAAAAAAATACCTTGTTATATATATAATGCTAGCTTTAGGACTGTTAAATGGCTTGAAGTGCCTGACTCCGATACGATCTAGTGCTGGCACTGTATCGAAACAACATCAAGTATACAGAACATAGCTACATGTACCATAGCGAATAAATTCTTACCACAATCGGTCGTCTCGTTCAATGGAATACCGTAGTATCCATTTAATGCTAAAATCAGGACACTAAGTCGCAAAAACATGTCTACCAAGTGATCTCCCTGCAGATAATGCACCATAAACGACCCCAAAACGTCTCTACAAGACCCGTCTTATCTAACGCTCGTTTTCTACATGTAAGGGTTATTAAAGTGTGAAAGCCCTATATTTCTAATTTATTTAGACTTATTGTTCAAGGTTATTTCTTAAACTGAATTTGGTATTTGCAATAGCAAGATACTAGTACAGGAATATCAAAAATAGTTTAAATGCATTCCAACGCTGCCCTACCAATCTGCGTAGTGTATCGAGAAATTTCTTCAACACTGAAGATGACAAACATATTTAGCAACAGTTTAGTCAAAGGTCTTTGGCGCGATGAACATTCCATTATTCAAAATTCTAACACGGAAATGCTAGTATGCTAGTAATTCAGTACACCGACATATTCGTAACAATGACATTTTTCTTGGAAACAAACAGCGTCCGTATGTGGAACGCAAATGAATATAGCAAGCATGATTAATATAACAATGCCATGTCACTGGTTTAATATGGCGTCAATCAATATCTATGTCCGTTCGATTATCTGGATGTGCGCGCGAATACTTGTATAAGTTTATTAAAAGTGTTGACTATAATTGGTCAGGGAGCTGGTTCCAGACTCAGATGGTCAAGGGAAGGGGGTGCAAGAACACATCAGTGCGGCAGAACGGAAGCAAGTACCTGGTGGAGTGGCCCCGGGTGTTGATAGATACTGGATGGAAGAAGGTCTCTGCTGGAATGTCGACCAGTCCATGGGTGAGTGTGTGTGGTAAAGGTAAAGTTTTTGTTTATTATAGTGTCACCCCTATTGAAAGGGCCAGCCAATTTGACTTATGAGACACCTATATTTCGTGCGTACAGTACCTCCCGAATCCCTTCTCGTATTGTGTGTGTGAAGTTATTCAGACCTTTCGATCAAGGATAACCCATATTATATTATAAGTGCCAGCACTTATTTCAAATGGGGTCTTGTGTTTTTGTTGAAGTGACAGCAAGTAGAAGAGACAGGGTGTGATACAATGAATCCGGTGGGATACCCTAGCTCTTTCCGACAGATGCCTTGGTTCTTTAACGTGCCCGATGTATAGCATCGATACACGCGAGACTTCCTCTGGGCGACCAACAAGTTCATCTCTAGTAGGATGGGAAACACTGAAAAGCGTTTCTCGAATACCAAGTACCCCGGCCGAGATTCGAACAAGGGACTTCCGGACTGGTAGTCGAAAGCGTTAACCACTCGGCCACCATATCACTCCGTGATTCGGTAGCTTTGCTTGGCATTTGAACGGCGTTCAGCAAGGGATTCCCAGCCAATGTCAGCAATCATCTGGCTGGTACTGGCTGTGGTGTGGTAGTCCCCTTTGACAAATCTTGCCTCGCGTCGCTGAACTGCCTCCAGTTGACTGATGCTGGTCCTCGTATGCGGATCCCAGACAATGCTCGTGTTCTCAAGGAATGGCCTGACAAGTGTGTTGTGATAACTTAATAGAACTTCAAGCAGAGGTTCTCGTGTATATTGAATCTGGATGCATGCATGCCATTGTGCAGCTCTATGACACAATGAACAGGGTCGGTCTTAGTAGAAGACTTAAGATTTTTCTTTAATCATATTTTCCCTCGCATTTTATTATTTTATTCAACTCGTTTAATAAATTCAATATGGAGCGACACTCATGTAATATCCTCTATTTAGACTATGCATGATAATAGTTGTATGTAAGTATATGTATAGAACGTAACCGTGTATAAGTGTCTGGAATGCATGAGAGTGTGAAAGAGAATGAGAGTGTGAGAAAGAAAAACTTTATAAACACGTTGTGTGCATTTTTGTCATTATTGTTATAAACCAATGCATTAATGTATTTCAAAATAGTACTTGAAATGCAGCCTCTGCGTCGGTATGTAGTGAGGTGAAAATATGCAAGGGAGGTAATTTGCTGATTGTACGAGTTGTCTTTCTTTGACCAGCATAAATTTTATTGTCTGTCTATGAGTTCTCTCACTATCATTTAAGCACCAGTCTAGGCATACAACTAATGGTTAAAACGCGCCATGTTGGTCATTGGGTGTATGTCCTCATGTCAGTGATTGAACTCCTTGATAGCCTAGTGACCGGCAGAGCATCCGTTTGACTACGGGAGGTTCTGAGCATACTTGGGTTCGATCCCCAAAGTCGAAATAAAAATGGTACCAGTATTTATCTTACTAGATGCTAAGCATAAAATGAACTATTCTCCTTCACTTCTCTCATACTCTCGTGGCGACGTGTGAACATCACTATTGAGGTGTCTAACTTGAAAGTACATAAAATGTAGTTCTATTTACATCTTAGAACGTTCCGGTATGTACAAATTAAAACTATGTACATACTGTTGCTGTCTACTCCTGGGACGGAGGCTGGACTGCTATGGTGTTGTGGAGCACCATCTTGGAGGCCTCTATAATGTTGAGATGTCCGTGATGGTGGTTGGGAGTCTATTCCAGTCCTGTATAGTTCATTATTATATATGTATATGGTGGCGTTGGCAGATGATACATATATACTGTGGGCCTATCTGGTCCTGCTATCACTAGACCGCATGATGCTGGACGCCGTTGGGATATCCACCAGGGAGTGCCTGATCTTGAATAGCATGGTCAGTCGTAGGACTCGGCGCCGATCGACAAGAGGCTCCCAGCCGAGTGAACTAACCATGCCTGTGACACTACCCGGGGTTCTGTCAGTGTAGTTGTTGCGCACATACCAGGCAGTCCGGCGCTGTACTTTGTCCAGGCGGTTGATGTCATCTGATATATTATTATTATTATTATTATTAATGCATACTCCTAGTTGGCCGGACCAGTGTCTTGTAGGTGGTATCTCTCACTGCCCTGACGCAATCCCCGGGGTTGCGTCTCGGAGGAAACTTAGTAATTGTTGTTTGCAGGCCTTAGTAGCTGTGGCTTATGAGTGTTTCTCCCAATGGACTTGCAGACGGAGGACAGGTTATTTATGTAAACGAGGCGTTGGTCCAGTGCAGTGCCCTGGGATACTCCTGGTAGTACCTGTAGTTTCTCTGATGTGCTCTCCTCTACAAGGACTTGTTGGGTTCTGCTAATTTAAGAAATGATCGAATTCATTGCAATGTTTGAGGAGGAAGCGTAAGAAAGGTACTTTATCAAAAGCTTTTGCGAAGTCCAATATTATGATGTCCACTTGCTCTTTTTTAGTTTTGAGGATTTTGCTATGTTCTGGATGGTTGAAATCAGCTGTGTTTCACAGGAGCATTTAGAATGAAAGCCATGTTGGTTTGGAGTAATATGTTGTTGGTATCACGAAGTTTAATCAAAATTAACATGCCTATTGGTATAGATATGTTTCATGGTTGAGCTACAGATGATATGCTCTAGCATTTTGCATACAACATATGTCAGGGAAATTTGTCTATAATTTGACGTGATGGTGCGTGCACCCTTCTTGTAGATCTATGGAGTGGTCAGAGCTTCTCTACAGTCCTTGGGTACAGATCCGGTGTCCAGTGATGTCTGGATGATGCGCGTTAGGATCGGTGCTAGCTCATCGGCTGCCAAGATGAGGATTCTATTTGGAGTACCATTTTGCTCTGGTGCCTTGTGAATGTTGAGATTATTCATGAGTTTCGAACTCAAAGGTTGACTTGAGTTTTGTTATTGAGCACGAACTTAAGTTATTTCGTGATCCTGGGCCAGGTATAGATACCGGGATGGAATCTATCGGTGGAATATTGCTTGGTCCAAGGCCTGGGATGTGGTAGTGTTTTCCTTTCGTGCAATCTGATTGGAATTGTTTATTTAAGATCTCCTCGACTATGTAGGAAGCCGTCCTGTTTGAGTACCGGCTTTGTTTCTGCTTTTACTCTTGATATAGGAACTGAGATTTGTAAATGAGGCACTGCGCTGATTAAAAAATAGCATTAGTAGATCCATTAATAGAGCATTAACCCCATAGAAATACTCAATAACAAAATATTAATAGATTTACATTATTTACACAGTTAAAAATGTCGTCTTTACAAAATTATACAACAGGTTTTGGCACAAATTCTTGAAGCGTTTTTCTTAGTAAAAAGAACCCTTAGTTTATGTGGTCTGAATTATAGGAGGAGGGGGGGGGGTGATATTGGTCACTTTCCTGATATTGGGGGGGGGGGGGTGCGACTCCTTCGCCCATGTCTTTATGTTGGATAGTTATGTGTTCATGTCACACTTTATATAGACCTTAATGTGATTGTCTGAGGCTACGCCCCCCTGTAATGTGTGTTGTAAAAAACTGTTGAGCACATATCATGAATGTGTACACTAAAAATGTCTTGTGTCAATACCTTATTTGGTATTTATGATCTTAGGCCAGCCAAATCGCAAATTCTGTTTCGCGTCCGTGGGCGGGTAGGTTTTGAGCTCATAAAAGGAAAAAACGACACATTTATTCGCTATAATTTTTGCTTAAAAAAAAGTGAAATTGCATGCGCAAATCCCGAGCTCATTTCGTTGAATAGGATCAGTTTCGTGAAAGTCCAGTGTTTTATTTGACACTTTTTTGTTCAAGTGTACGTGTTCATTGTTCAAATGTGTTCTAGTCAAAATGGACAATATAAAATAATTAAACCTTGAACACAGATCTGTTTTAATACATTTAAAACCATTTCTAGTTAATAATAAGTTTTTTTTCTTCTTCTGGGTTTGCGTGTTTTTTCTAGAGGGTAGATCGGTTTTGCGCAGAGCAGTTGACGCTAAACAAAAGTTCAATTTTGAATGGCCTTACTCATATTACTAGCTTTGTGTCTAAAAATCACGTGCTGTTGCCATGGCACTCGAGTATTCGAATAACATTTGACGCATTTTGATTGGTGCATCGGTTGAAATCGTTCATGCGCATCGCCCGCGGACCGACATTGAATTTGGAGATTTCGATCTTTCGGCGCGTTTACGAAGAATTAACGATGTAAGTAGAAATTAATACTTTATTTTATGGCTGCATTTTATGTTACTCATCTACGGGAACTAAAAAACAAAACTAAACTATCGGCATTGAATTATTTCTACACTTGTTGACTGTTATGATAGTTATCGCGGCCTATCTGTATTTCCGTGCAATGGTATTCATCAATTTCATGTACACAAAACAGCGTAGTGCCATTTTGTCTCGTAGCACTTGACTGACGTTTCACAACATCGTATCTGTTTTGACCGCTTACTATCGTAATGGAAACTTCGACAGTTGCAAAAATTTAAAATGGCTTCCCATGCAGCTACATGTATTTGAAATACGCAATGTGTGTTTTATGTACGTTGTTTCACAGATACTTGGGGTCTGGACCACGCCCCCTCCCGCTACGCGCCTGGAAATGTTTTTTTAATATTTCTTATATATCCAGACCCATTCAGTAATCACACAAACATTTGTTGGATGTATTTGATATTAATACAAAAATCTACGTAATTCCTCTACTTAAATAACACATTATTAACATTATAACATGTTATTAAAGCTAGAGAGGCATTTACGAATATTTTTTATTTGTCCGGATACGTTTAATAATGTTTGTGTAATTAATGTATGGGTCTGGGTATCGATGTTGATGATAAAAATATGCCAAGGTGCGTAGCTGGGGGGGGGGCGGGGGTCCAGACCCCAAGTGTCTGTGCGTTGTTTACCCATTTCAACAGTAATAGTATACCTCAAACACACCTGGCTTGTACCACTGTTGGTCATGTTTAATTAGTTTATGTCATTTTGAGTGAATTTTAGAATTTGCCATAAATTCATATATTTTGGCACGGAAATACATTGTGTATATCCGTGATTTTGGGTAATAAAGTTCTTATTACGTAGGTCTCACTCTGACTGGGTTTTGTGTATTTAGGTCTTTGATTATATGTATCTGTAAACAATAGATTACCATTGATACCTGGTGTAAATTTAATTTATGTGGGTTGGATATTTGTGGAGAATTTTCATATCATTTTACTGTATTTTGGGTCATTTGGCCATTTTATTTGAATTTTAAAAACCAATGAAATGTTTGCAAATAAATCAGGAGTAAATATATAAAAGAGCCTGATAGGTTACAATATGCTATACTCCTCACAAAAGATACCCCCAAAAAACCCATTTCTGTTAAACATTGACCATATCAACATTACAAGTTCGACCCGGATTTTCGGGATTATGGGATTAATTCAGCGCCAATGTGCGAGATATTCCACATATATCTGTATATGTCAGGGGGCCGATGCATATAGTGTAAAGAGCAACCAGGTACAATAATCGCAATTATTTTAGCCTTTCTAGAACACAATGACTATGGTACACTATTTTACAACCTTGCTGACAATATTTTTGTCTAAATAATATGTTTAACTAGAAAAATCTGTACATTTTCTCGCCATCAGCAGGCCTGCCATTTCTATTTTCCATAAACATGTATAAAACGACTTAGACGTAGATGGTTTTAAAGTCGGTCTTCTACTGACTTGCTTTTTCTGCATTTTTAGCTCCACTATTCGTAGAATAAGGGGAGCTATTGCAGTCATCTGAGCGTCTGCGTCAGCGTCGGCATAACACTTTTGTTAAAGTTTAGGTACAGGTTTTTTAACCTCTTATATTCTCTAAGTCTTTTAAGATATTGCTTTCATACTTTGCATACTTGTTCACCATCATGACCCTAACCAATATACAGGAGTTGGTAACTCTATCAGGCATTTTGTTGAAATTATGCCTTTTTTCTACTTAGTGCAAATAGTGCAAATGTTAAAGTTTATGTACAGGTTTTTTAACCTCTAATATCTTCATAGTGCATTGACATATTGCTTTAATACTTTGCATACTTGTTCACCATCATGACCCCAACCCATACACAGGGGTGGGTAACTCTATCAAGCATTTTGTTGAAATTATGCCCTCTTTTGGACTTGGAAATGCAAATGTTAAAGTTTAGGTACAGGTTTTTGTGTCGCCTGAAAAGGCGACATATAGGTGTTACTTTGGCGTCGGCTGTGGCTGTGGCTGCGGCGGCGTCACAAATTGCTTGTCCCGAGCATTACTTTGTCACCTTAAGTTTAAATGACTCCAGATTTGGTATGCATGTTTCATGCAATAAGCCGAAGTGCAGTGCACAAGAACCATAACTCTACCATGCATCGTTTATTAATTATCTCCCTTTGATTGATTTAATTAGAGCATTTCTTTGTCGTTTTTAGTTCAGATGACTAGAGAACTCTTGTGAGTCTGATATGTAGCCCAATTCTAGATAGTTTTCCATGACAAATGTGCATGTCGTCAGGCGACACATGCGACTCGCAGAGCTTTTATTTAACCTCTAATATCTTCAAAGTGCATTGATATATTGCTTTGATACTTTGCACACTTATTCACCAGCATGACCCCAACCCCTACACAGGAGAAGATAACTATTTAGCATTTTGTTGAAATTATGCCCCGTTTTGGACTAATAAATGCTTATTTATTTGCCATCATGACCTAGAGGACCTACATATGAGTAGGTAACAGGCCTGCATAATTTGTCCAAATTATCCCCCTTTTTCGACTTAAGAATTCCCAACCTCTACACAGCTAAGGGTAATGCTGCTGTTATAAAGCATTTTGTTTTGAATATTTAATGATTGTACTATCCTAGCATGGTGCTGCGAATATTGGAGCGTGCTGTTCGTGGACAGCTCTTGTTATATTATTGAATTGATTTTTATGCTTAGCCCTGATTGTATTATAGGTGTCTATTATCGAAAATGATTACAATGTACTTGTCGATATTTGTTCACGTCAGTTAAATATATTTTGCTAATTCATTTATTAGAATTGAGGAAATTGGATTTTTTAAATTTTGCTTAGATTTTTTTAATGTTGGGCTCTTCTACATTGGTTTTATTTTAGGACCTTAATATTACAGAACAATTAGTTTGTATGGCTTTATCTAATTACAATTTAATAAAATAATTTTTTTATTGGGCCATTTGAATGCTTGATGGGCTTATAATTAGGTGGTTCGCGCTTAGCGGCTTGAATTAGGCGGTTCGCGTGCTAAGCGGCATGAATTTGAGGGTTCACATGCTAAGTGCAGAATTTTGAATTTGTCATCTTCGGGCGCTTTAATTCAATGTTTGCTAAAATCTCAGGCTTTTGCATGATTTTATTATGGCAGGCCTGAATCGGTAACGAGCTACGGAAGCGGCAGTGTGGAATAAAATATGTCTATGTATGTAATTACTTCATTAAGATATATCGAAAGCCAATTCTTGCTTTTGATACCATGACAATCAGACCAATTTAGTACATACGCACCTTTCTAAGATAACAATTCTTTTAAAAGAAAATGTTTTTTTACTCTTTATCAATGATACAGTTAATACCTGTGTGTTTAACTTGAAAAATATGCATGCTTATTGGTTATCAAAGTTAACACATGACTGTTTTTGTTTCAATGAATTATTGTCTTGCCTTACAGATGAGAATGTTTGTATCTCGAATGATGGGATGAACCATTAGACCAGTTATCACAGAGGAATATCTACTTGCCTACATGGACAGAATTCAACAGCATTAAAAAGATAAGTAACTTACAATCTAAATAAAAATTTACCTTTGGCAACGTCACTCAACAACCAAATATTTGACCAAATTGTGTGCAATTGTCTGCTAAAGCGTAGTCTACATGGACATTGTCCTTACATTGGATGTGCTAAGATGCATGAATTGTCATTGTGTAAATCGTGTTAACTGTACACATGCAAACACCATCATTGGGTTGGTGAACAATGGAAAAACATTCTCTAATCAAGGTTTTCCATTCATCTAGTGACAACAGGGTTCAGGTGAACCTGGACTGGCGTTGTGCATTGTTATCGAACATCTCTTGTTGTGATCGATTAGAATTTGAATGCCTAATGTTACCATGATTTTTGTGAGGCACATCATCCCGCTGTTTTCAGAAAGCTCCAATATCGCTCCATTTCAACGCGATAATGTCGCAAGGAATTTCCTCATTACAGTCAGGGGGTGAAAACAGATATCAGTCATTCATGCATAGAGCAATGGGGTACAATATTCACAATCATTTTGTCAAACCCACTTGTCCTGAGCTTTACTTAGTCTTCATTTTTGGCGTATGCGCATGCATCAAATCTTTGGATCATAGTTGGAGGTCAAGGCTCAAATTGAACTTTGTCCAGACCATAACTTTACCTTGCATTGTATTTGGCATGAATGTTAACCTCAATAGTCAGGAGTGTCATTCACAACCCCATTTTCTTATCTCAAAGAACAAGGTCACAGCTGAAGGTCAATGGTCATTATTTAGCTTGTCCGGACTGTAACTTTGTCATTTTCTATATTAGAATTCTAAATTAACCTAGCGCATTTGTTCACCATTATGAGGTTGAGCTTATGGTATCAATATTCAGTGTATCAGAACAATACCAAAATTAACAGGATTTGTTTATCAAATACATTTTCAAGACATGTGTTAACTTTTTCCACGGTGACACAAAACAGAAAGTTCATTATTTTTCATACTTCGGATACAAAATTGGACTTGAGTTTCAGCCAATTATGTTTTTACATCGAGTGGTTCCGTACAACCATTCCAGTTATGAACTAGCCAAATATGTGAGTAATAGAATGTCAAAGAGTATGTACTACACCGTCACATTATGCTGTTTATCAATAGGAAAATTTAGGTGCTTGTACGAACAAGTGAGTTGAAAACGCTACTTTTGTACCAACAATGTAGGTTTGATCTTACACTGTAATATCTTAAAGTTCAAGGTCACACTTCAAACAAATTTCAGATGTTCTCTACTGGCAAGGTTATTGACCAGGAACATCAATGCATTGGTACAAAGTCAGCTGAATAGTTCAAACAAAACAATACAGATCCCTGAAAAGTGGTCTGTTTTTAAAGTATGTAAGTGTGTATATATTAAATAAATCTTTGTGCTGTCACCAGAGCGAATAATTATTTTATTGAAGAATAAGTAGAGCTATTTGACAGTGGCATTGTCAAAGCACAGGAGATTGAATATGACCCCCATGGTATCTAACATGTATGTAAGGGTTCCTCTGACAGGGTTTAAGATCAAGGAGGTCACTAAAGTTTTTCGGCAAGTTTTTTACACCACATATTTATTTTAAAATCAAAGCTATAAAATACACTTTTCAAAAGTAAGGATATTTTTGCTACAGCTTACATACAAAAGTGTTAAATGATATTCTGCAATCATTTTTATACATGTTTCTTTGTTTTAAAAAAGATAATATAAAGTTGGATAGGGATGGCTGCGGCACTCAACTTAATCAGCCAAGCACAGAAAAGATAAAAAACCTATACGACAGGTACAACACATACTGTAAAAGCATTTATTTTCGCGAGGCTAAATTTTTGCGAATTTCTAATTTGGAAGTAGTTCGCGAGGGTTAATGTTTGCGAATTTCAAATTTCAGAAAAATAAAGTTATACTTTGTCGTCAATATCCCTGGTGCATTATTTAGTTGCCACGGCGTGATAATCACTCTGATAATTACGACTTTTGTTTGTATAATATAATGGTCATCTATCCAAGCGTATTAATTCTTAATTGGCCGATTGGCTAGCTTGTTGGTATTTACTAGTACGCAATTAAGTCAAACCAGAATGTACCATTGTGTAATGAGAAAACTGTGAAAGTATATTGTATTCCGTCCATTGTTTCCGAGCTTATCGGAACAAGCAATAGCCGTGGGTGTTAAACGTTGTACCTGTCGACAGAGTTTTTATCACAATCATTGAACTAATTTACTATTCAATTGAACTACTAAATGAATAGAATTTTAGAGAAATATTTTATGTTCACATTTTCTATTATATATTTAATATTTTGTAAATATCAATCAAACAAAGTAAGTTTATCAGGCAAAGTTATAAAGTCAGCGTAGTCGTCAGTATTTTATCAATT
The DNA here is from genome assembly GCA_947247005.1 of Spisula solida. Classification (NCBI taxonomy): domain Eukaryota; kingdom Metazoa; phylum Mollusca; class Bivalvia; order Venerida; family Mactridae; genus Spisula; species Spisula solida. Next base: position 16,728,583 of record OX365958.1, read on the forward strand.
CCGAGTGGATTGTAATGGCGTCGCTTTGCCGTAGTCAATATTGAAGTGTAACATATTTGAAGCTATTATGAAGGTAATAATTTCACGAGCATCAATTTTCGCGAATTTATCGGACTCGCGAATATAGCGAAAATTAAACCCTCGCGAAATATTCTGCTTTTACAGTAACCGAATGAAAAAATGAACTGCACAAGTCCTAGCTGCCAAAAAACTGAATGAACAGAACTAGTTTCAGCAATCAAAAAGCTGAATGCACTAGCTGAATGCACTAGCTGAATGACCTAGTCTGAACAGTAAAACAGCTGAAATGCCTAGTTTTAGCTTTCTCAGATAAGTCCTGAAAAAGCTTCACTGAAATGGAATCCTACAACAGGAAATAATTTTGACTGCGGGTTTCCGCTCTTTGTAGGCGCTTATTCCTTGGAGCATAATAAATGAAGGGGGGTGGGGATATAAAAGTTCTGCTTCTTGGATGCGACTGGTACCCATGATGCAGAGCTGTTGTTTCAAGAGGTTATACTGTGCTTAATTAAACTTAACACTGATACTAAATTTAACTGACTAAAAGTTGCTAATTATATAATTATGAACAACCTCATTGGCATTTTTGATGACTAATATAATAAGGTGTGCATCATGTATATAATCAACTTATGAATAAAATGTATGAGCAATAATGTCAAAAGTCTTCATCCAGGTTTTAAAATTATATAACATTGACTATTTAAATATTTTCAAAAGTATCTTCCTTAAATTATAATGCTTTGCACATGAAATACATGTCATTGACATTTCATAATCTTTCTTCTCAATGTTTCTGTCATTGTTTATCATAAACAAATGACAAATTAAGTTGAAACTTGGTATTGTTTAGTACTATACCACTTCTTTAATGCCTTGAAGTACTTTATCTTCGACCTTTTCACAGAGGGGACACATACGTCCTATATAGTGACTGCTCTGGTTTCAAATAAATTTACTGTAAACCTAAAAACTATTTCACGCCATTTAAGTTCGCAAGTTGTAGAAATTTGCGAAAGGAAGTAGCCGCGAAAGTGTTCTGAACATGAAAAACGCGAAAGTTTCTTGTTTTGAATGAAATTCATGGTGTTTGTGCGCGATGTTTACAAGGCTGTATTAAGTCTGAAATCAAGTTTTACGTCACGGGATTTTCACATCAAGACAGAAATGTTCTTGAGTTTTGTGTTAAGAATATGAAGAAAATAAAATAATCCACCTGTTTTTGTGTTGTTTTCTTATGTACAAGGCTGTATTAAGTCTGAAATCAAGTTTTACGTGACGGGATTTTCACATCAAGTAAGAAACGTTCTTGAGTTTTGTGTTAAGAATATGAAGAAAATAAAATGATTTCCACCTGTTTTGTGTTGTTTTCTTATGTACAAGGCTGTATTAAGTCTGAAATCAAGTTTTACGTGACGGGATTTTCACATTAAGTAAGAAACGTTCTTGAGTTTTGTGTTAAGAATATGTGTCTTTTCTGTGTAGTTTTGTTTTTCATTGTTTACAAATAAATAGTCACAATCGAAAATAAAATGATTTACTCCTGTTTTGGTGTTGTTTTCTTTAAATATCCTTTACATTTGCTATGTTTATAATGTCTTTTCTCTCACCTGATTAGGAACATCGTCTTTTATTACCTGTTATGGTTTTCCTTTTTCCTGTACCTTTAAAAGATGTGGCAAACACATTCTTTATGTAAAAGTCAATAAAGATAAAAATAGTGTCATTTCTCTCGCCTAATTAGGTACATAATCTTTAATGACCATGAACTGATTTCCATTTTCCTGTCATTCAGTACTGTCACAAAATCAAAGGCCCTAACCTTTGAATTGTGACCTTGACCTTGAGTCTGTACAGTTCGAACATAGTTTCAGTATGCTGTTTCAATTTGTAACACATTTGGTACAAGTTTCATAGAAATTAGTGAAGGGTTGCAAAAGACGTGCACTGACAAGAATTTGTTACAGACTGAAATGACAGATAGAAGGGCAGACAGAGACCATTCCTTTTACCCCCAGCCACTTTAATGCCAGAAATTATTGAAATTCTCTTAGAATTAGTCCCTACTAAAACACCATTCTGAAATCATTTATTCTTTATATTATTATTTATACCTTTCAAAACATAACCAGGATTTCCTTCAAATCCGTGTTCAATTAGCAGTGTAAAATAATGTCTCTATAGTGTAGTGGTACCATACTGGATCAGCCAATCCAGGGACCTGGGTTCGATTCCCAGTGGAGGCGGCTTATTTTTCACTGTTTTTGGTGACTAGCTTCTAAATTGTTTAATGTCATTTTGAATCATAGCAAAACGTGGCTACTCGGGACAAGGCTTATTTTTTGTCTGTAAAGCTTTTTCAAAAATATTGAAGTTCAATTTTATATTTATAATGCCGAATTTTCTTGTTTCCAAACTAAGTTTCTAAACTGCAAAGTGGTTGGGAGATTATAGGAATGATCTCTGTCCACCCTTCCATCTGTGGGCCCATCTTTACAAAATCCTGTCAGCTTCAAATGTTTTGAACCCCTTGACCGATTTTCAGGAAGCTTATGCCAAATGTGTAACTTGTGGAGACAGCATGCAGAACGCATGTTCCAATTGTGTTGACCCAAGGTTAAGATCACATTTCAAAATTTAGGTTTGAACCTTTGAGGAAGAGTTCTCTAAAAATTATACCAAATGTGTATATCATGTAGACATTGTGTAAAACCAATGTTTCAACTGTGCTTGGTCCTTGGCCGACTTAAAATGTCAGTGTTTCCTGTGAACTTGTCATTATATCTTCTTTAATGGTCTGTGTGTCATATATATTATGGTTGAATTTAAAAATGACTGTACATACCTTTTGTCCATAATGAAATTTTATGGATGATCTTGGTTTGCCATTCTAAGGTCTGTGACAAAGCCGTATGTGGGGTATCATTAGTCACTCTGTGACAGTTCTAGTCTTTCTTATTATTCATGTGTATGAAATGTTATGTAATTGGACCATTTAAGTAAACATAAATACAGAATTCCAATTCTTTTTTAGCATGTTATAATCTGCAAGTATTGTTCTTGGTTTCAAACTGCTTTTTACATTTGAATTGTACTTACAAGTTATATTTATTTTAAATTTTTGAAAATAGGATGAAGTTAAGTTCACTACTATGCTTGAGTTCAGTGTCATTTAAGGGTATTCTGGACATGAATCATATGGCAATGTTTTGACCTGACCCAGTTTCAAATTTCATATTAAGCTGATTGAAGGGAATATGCATTGGGCATGTGGTTGAGGTTTAAGGTCTCTTGCTTCAAATGGTTATTTTCAAATAAATGCCTCCCTACTTAGGATATCAATAATGTAAGGTAGGTTTATGGAACTTTCAGTGCCTATTTTTACTGGAAGTTTCATGATAGGGTTTATGTAACAATTTAATAATTGGTGGTATGTTTAGTGGAATATTCTGGACACATAATGTTGAAATTTCATATTGATGTTTAGGGTGAGGATCTTTTTAAACATATTTTGTCTTAAAATTGCTTTAAAAACACTATCAACATACCACCTTCTTGCATAAGGGGCGTTATGGTCTGAAGCTCGGCTGTCAACCTTTCTGTCTAAGTTTTAACTCTGTATTTTGCTTTTGAGCCTTGGTTATTAAAATAATGTTAGTCTTTGGACTTTTGGTCAATTTTGATGAGATATGGTGGTTAATAGTTGTATTTGCATAGCTTGTAATTTAAGGTGATCAGTAAATGTAATTTTCCATCCATGAAATGGTTAAACATGGTAGGATTATGATCAAGCTATGCACAGTAGGTCTTGGCCTTTAATTAGTCTAAAAGAGTATCATTGTTTATATGTGATACATCATTTTTTATTTTCGTATCATGTGTCAATCATGACAATAGTGTGAATAAGGTTTAGATTAAAACCTTTGAATTGTGGTTATAACCAAATTGTAGGCATCTGTTACCAAGGAGTTGATGGATCATATAATGGGTCCATGAGTATCAAACAGGTGTGACACCATAAGAGCTTGTAAGGATCATAATTTAACCTTCCAACTAATTCATATAAATTTCATGTTCAATGCTTTTATCTGCCTACTTTACTATACTGTGTAAAATAGGTTTAGCAACACCCAGTTTGTTTGTTATTTCCTGAGTTTCTTTAATGAGAACATTAAACAACATTGTTTGTTTAGTGTCTAAACATTCATCCTACACTCACACAAGCATACACGTACATTAGTGACTTTTTGAACACAAAGAAACGGGTACATGTACAATTTTTGGACTCAATTTAGAATTCTAAAACTTAATCATAGTCCTGTACTTTGTACTAAAATTAATTAAATATGATTTTGACAGACATAACAATGTCATCAAAACAAATAAAAATTAGTGACTTTTTGAACACAAAGAAACGGGTACATGGACAATTTTTGGGCTCAATATAGAACTCCAAAACTATCATAGTACTGTACTTTGTACTAAAATGAATTCAATATGATTATGACAGACACCCACATTTATCTGATTCCTGTTCTGATACATGGATATAACAGACGCATGGATTGTTGTAAAACCTATTTTACCATGTATAGCACATGAATGATATGTATTTAGGCAGATAATTTTTTCAATATCACATCCAATACTAACAGTATATTGTTTTGCATCAAGTGTTTCAAGTTCTCTTCAACTTTCTGTTTACTTGTTTTAAATTGTTTTAAGTTGAGGGTCGTAAGGTTTAGTTCATGTAGAGATTTCAGACTATTGAGGTAGAATTGAGGGTCATATGATCATTGATCCATTATACAAGGTTAGGCAGAGAAGTTGTAGGTCCTCTCGCCTCTTTTAGGATGTTTGTTTTCAATTTTATTCTTCTAAGGAATCATGAACATACATCTAACTTAATTTGTCTATGCATGTTTATCCAATTTTGCTCAAATTGTCTTCACTTACAAAACAACTTAATTAGTATTTACTTGTATGATTCCAATTTATTCATAACTCATTTATTCACTTAATCAACATAGCGTTACAAAACAACATAATTAGTATTTACTTGTATGGTTCCAATTTATTCATAACTCATTCATTCACTTAATCAACATAGCGCTGGCCCCATCTCATGCCATTGAACCTGGTTATCCCTGCTGGAACATATCAGTCACCTTCAATGATGTGGCGAACACGTTCTTACGTAAAAGTAATTAAAAATATAAATAATGTCTTTCTCTCACCTAATTAGGTACATTGTCTTTTATAACCCTGTACTTGTGTCCTTTCTCCTGTCACCTTAAAAGATGTGGCGAACAATTTCTTATGTAAAAGTAATTAGAAGAATATAATGTTTTTTCTCTCACCTAATTAGGTACATTGTCTTATATGCAATATGATGCAGTATTTTCTTGAACCACCTTCTACAAGCTGTTTGGTGAACTTTAATTTAATGCAAAAGTTTGTCTTTGTATTTAATTAGTTTGTTGTTACCAGTCCTTGATTGTACGCCCGAAACATGTAATAATATTCAAATTTAGTGTTTCATAAAATTTGGAGTTTTAGATGTCATCTATTATGATTTGGGTTGATTAATATTTTAAACTTAACTGAATATATTTTGCCTGGAATCTCCTCATAGTATATGGCATTCAGATCTAAATTTAAGGTGGCAAATTTTAGAAAAGGTTTTAAGGAACATATCTAAACAGTTGTTCAAGCCATGTGCAAGGTATTTTGGTATTTAAGCACGAGCGTGAGTATTGCTGCACCTTAAACCTAATTGACATTTTAAATAATGAAATAAATATTTTTCACCTGATAGTACACATAGATTGGTTCTATTGTATCTCTGTTTGGGGTGCTTTAGAGTGTTTTGCAGTTTCTGCTGAATGATATTGTCCCTGTCTTTTCTGACTTGGCGATGATGATTTGCTTCTAAAATATTCACTATGTTATGGAATCAGTCACCTATAAAACTTCATGATAATCTCAGGTAATCTACTGTCTAATATGTTACTGTTGTATAAGATTCACATTGACTAAACATCATATAGCTGGAATCTTGAGATAAAGATGTGAGTATTTCATCAGTTCTCGAGATAAGGACCTGTAAGTTACACATGCCTCTCATCAGTGTGCCTCAATAATTCAGTGGTTAGGGCGCTTGGCGTCTAATCTGGCGACCATACATAAAGTGGTAATGCACTGGGTCATGAGACAAAGACCTGTGAGTATTACATCAGTTCATTTCTCAACATAAGGACCTGTCAGTTACACATGCCTCCCATCAGTGTGTCTCTGTAGTTCCGTAGTTCAGTCCATCTTATCTGGCGACCGCACAGAAAAATGGTAATAGGCCACAGATGTCTTGAACATGATGCATTTTGCACTGGGTTTTGAGACAAAGACCTGTGGGTATGATCAGTTCTTGAAAAAAGGGGAATGTGTTTACCATATAAAACTGGTAATATTTCGCAGTAGGTCTTGAGAACATGATGCAATATTGCACTAGGTCTCTAGAAATGTGTACACATGTGTGCATGCGTTTGTGCATACTCAGTAACATGTACATATAACCTACATAGATAGTAACAGGTTGATTTACATATGAAAATATAGGAACTGGTTCCATAACTTATTTTGACTTCTCATGTTGAAGATGGTTCTAATAATTTGTTGAAAGTGACAATAGCATGCAGCAGACAACAGCAATGCACACAAAGGCATACAAAATTGTGACTTACAATAGACCAAGCAGAACCTAACAGTGAAAAATATTTCCTGTATTTTCTTTTCTTGTAATCTTGGAAAATTAAAAACATTTAAGACAATATTACCTCATCAGCTTGGAAGTTATATGCATTTGCCTTTAGAGCAGTAGGTTGAAGGATTGAACCCTGGCAGGGCCCGGCTAGGGTTTATTCTGATACGGCCAATGGTGAACCACCAGCTTGATACATTCATGAGTTTTGTGTATACCTTACTTCCTGCATCTGGGGACTGGCATTAAAGGATAGGAATCAGGTAGAAGTGTTCAGAAAATATATGGATTAGGTGTCTCATTAGCTAAATTGGCTGGACGTTTAAATGGAGGTGACACTTTAACTAAACACTTCTACATTAAAGTAAGGTTGACCATAGAGCTTGTAGAAGGTAGCTTAATAATAATAGTAGTGGTTTACTGGCTTTGGTTTGATCAACACCACTTCAAATTTGAATAAATATTGACATCGGTCTATATATTTCTTCTTTCATTTCATAGTTTTGCTTCAATAATGCCTCTCTAGATAAAATTTGTCAACAGCCTGTACATTTGTATTTTTCTTTCATAAACATCTTGGTATGTTCTGTCATCTCACAATATTTGACAATGGCCAAGTTCCTCATTCTCAATTTCTGTTGATGGTCTGATGGTGTATGTCCTTCTCTCTCATATGGATAACATTTTACCACAGGTAATGCATTTCTCCTTGTATTGCATAGAATGACTGAGTCTGTCCTCTCTAAACATTAGACTAACAGCTGTGTTACAGCAAATGAATTGGTCATTTCAAATTCATTCAATTTTCTTGTGAGATTTGACAAAACCAATACTTCCTCCTTCCATTTAATAAACTGATGGAATTTTGCCCTCTTTAGATGCCATGCAATATTCCATCCTATCTTTTTTAAATAACAATGATCCAGAGTCATTTTCCTCAGCTTAGTGGTTATGAGGTATCTACTTTTAGAGCAGTAGGTCGAAGGTACCTTTCTCTTTTTTATTTAATTTCTTTGCTCTATTTCTTTGCTCTATTTCTTTGCTCTATAACTATCACCAGATAACATTTGGCTACAGCCACAATTACATTCCTCTTTATTTAGAATAAAATAAACTGAATCAAATTCTTTAAACTATTCACATCAAGTTGTTTTAACACTTAATTTTAAAATTCTATAGGGCACTGACACTATGAAAACTAGCATATTGTTTGAACTATAATTATTACTGATACATATTGCTCATAAAAATGGATTCATGTTATATTAGTCAGGAATTAATGTCACATGGTTGTTCTAAGTTGTTTAAAATTGTGTTCCAAATACCAGGGCTGTCAGTAATTGATAAATAAGAAATGCTCCATATTTAATGTAACATTTAATATTTTCTTTTGGCAATAAACATCCAAAATAGGCACACGCAGACTAATATGTATATTAACTTGCAGAACACATTCAAATTACTTTGTAGTCTTAAGACATGTACAAGTACGAGGTGTAATATACAACCATTGGTAGTTTTCACAGCAGTTTTTTTGAAAATTAAAATCTGAAGGACATAAGAACTGCAGTGTTTGCTTAAGGACATAAGAACTGCGGTGTTTGCTTGGATTTTAACCCTTTACAGAATAAATAGCAAACTTTCTGTGACTGACCTCACATTAAACAAGAAATAAAAAAGATAAACAGCTTTAAGATAGCAGATAAGTGTACTTGTTTTCAATGAAGTTGCGGACGTTAATTCATCTGGTTGAAATTGAAAACACAAATCTAACTAGAATCTATATATTTATACTTGTATATTGTTTGTCAGTATATCAAAAAAGAATAGTAATATAGGTATGTGTAGTAATCTAGATTCTATAACAATTATAGCGATAGTGATTCCAAAGTTAACTCCAGATTTTAATATTTAGCACGCATGTTGTCTGAAAAAAAAACTGTAGACGGGACTGTGTCATTCAGCTAATTAGTATGTCATCCGACTATACGGGCCTTTCAACGTTTTAATACTGTTATTTAACTTTTGAGACTAAAGGCTGCTATAACTATGTAGTTCAGCAGTTTTACTGTTGTAACTAGGTCATTCAGCATAGGCATTCGACCTTTTGGTTGCTGTATCTTTTCTACTGGGTCATTCAGCTAGTTATAATTTATTATACTTTTCGACAGCTTGGACTTGGGCAGATCTGCGCTTGTTTAGTTGGGCATTGTGCTTTGTGTGTTTTTAATGTTTTCTGTGCTCGGCTGGTTAAGTTGAGTGCTGCCTTCCCTGTCTGACTTAATATAATCTTTTTACCTTAAATAAACGTCAAAATTATAGACAAAAAGAAAATGGGAAAGAAGTAAAAAAACTAGGCTCAGATAAGATTTGAACTCATAGCCCTCTGCTCGTAAAACGATTCATAAGAAATGAATGCTTAACCGACGTAGCTAATTTCGCTACGATAATACACCCGACTGTATATACTGCTACACTTTCACTCCGTACATGACCGGGGTCACTTTAAGGTCGAACAGTTAACAATGCTATACTCTTACTTAAGTTAGTATCAACAGTAATGCGAATAACAGATCTCTGTGTGTGTCTACTGTACATTTTGTTTACATGTTTAACAGAAATGTAATTTTTGCGGTATCTTTTGTAATGAGTATAGCATATTCAACCTATGAGGTTGAATTTTCTATTACATTTTTTGTAACTGCCGATTTATTTGCAAACATTGATTGGTTTTTAAAGTGGTCAAAAGTAGGTCAAATATCAAGCTAGACAGCTAACGCTGAACAAATTCCTGCAATAGACCACAAAGTTATGATCTGGACAGGATAAATTATGGCCATTTCTACCTTTGAACCTTGCACTTTGAGATATAATGATACCATTTTTCGCATAAGCACAACCTCGTAGTGGTCAATAATTGTGATAGGTTAGTTTTTGAATTCCAATATACAGTATAACCTCCCGAAACGGCACCTCTGAGAAGCGACAACCTCTGAGAAGCGGCACTTTTATTTCCCCCCGTTCGTTTTCACTCTTATTTTAACCTCCGTAGAACGACACCTCCACAGAGCGGCAAACGACCGTTAAAATTGTTAACCTTTTGTATGGTTTACCTCTGAGAAGTGACAGGTGTGTTTTTACATCGGTATATTCACACGTGTTTACATAACTCCATATGATGTTGTTTTCTATTTTTCGCACCTTCGTGGATTATAATAATTATCGCTCATCGGGTAACAAGCCACGGGCGCTAGTAAATTAGCGACTGTGTTTGGGATCAGTTCGACAATATGACACAGTAACACCGTACATACCATGCACTTACTGAGATGCATAACACTCGATTTTTTAAATCAAAGTTATTAATAATTTTATATGAATTATCAATACGCGCTTTATCAATCAGTATAAGAAAGGAAATTCACGTACACGTCGTGTTAATTGTTAATCACGTCGTCTAAAACTGTTAATTTCAGCATAATTATGCCAAGTTACACGCGCGAGGTAAACAAATTACCGATCACGTGTGCAAATTGTGTACTGAGCGATATGACGTAATAGAGATTTAAACACTTTGAAGGTAAACAATTCAATTGAATACGGCATGTGCGTAAAATGATTGCGTTTATTAGCAATAATTGTGGTTGCTATGGCAACAGAAAGAGTGAAAATATGCCCAAATCTGGATCCTGCCATAACTCAAACAGTTTCCAAGCTAGGTTTATGAAAGTTGATATGTGGATAGGGGACAATAAGGGGATTATGTACGTCTAAAAATATTTGATTCTGACAAAAACTTGTGGTTGCTATGGCAACAGAAACATTGAAAATGGCCTCAAACCGGTAGGGGACTTCTGTATTACTTGCAATTCTTAATTACTTGTTGAGGTTTACATTTATGCCAAATGTAATGCAAGGCAAAGTTATGGTCTGGACAAACTTCAATTTGACCATTGACCTCCAACTATGACCCAAAGATTTGATGAATGCTCATACACCAAAAATGAAGACTTAAGTAGAGCTCACTGCATGTGGGATTGACAAAAATGATTGTGAATATTGTATTTGATTGCTTTATGCGTGAATGACCGATATCTGTTTTTACCCCCTGACTGTAATGAGGAAATTCCTTGCGACATTATTGCATTGAAATGGAGTGATATTGGAACTTACTGGAAACAGCGGGATGATGTGCCTTACAAAAATCAGGTAGCGTTAGGCATTCAAATTCTAATCGAGCACAACAAGAGATGTTCGATAGCAACACGCATCACCTGTCCAGGTTTATCTGAATCCTGCCATCACTTCGATGAATGGAAAACCTTGACTAGAGAATACTATTCCATTGTTAACCTATCCAGTGATGGTAGTTGCATGTGTGCAGTTTGCACAATTCATGCGAAGACGATTTATGCATCATAGCACATCCAATGAAAGGACAATGTCCACGCAGGCTGCCATTATGCATTCAATTGTATGCAACTTGACCAAATGTTTGGTATGTTTTGTGAACAGGAGTATTGGCTGTCATGGCCTAACTGTTTGGATTCAATTGCATTAGTGTTAAAAGTTCCTAAAACAGCTTTTATGTCCATGCTTCATTTTAAGTATTTTAGTCTTGTTGCTTGAAACCTTTACTGTTCATTGCCTATGTACAAGTAAAATTGCTTGATTCTTATTAATTAGTTTCGTTTCTGTATTTCAGGTTGGAAGAGACGAGGCGAGCATATGTTCGGTTCCAAGAATCCAGTCATATGTAGCTAGTTTCTATGTTCTTCTGCATTTCATCTTTTATTGCCATTTATATCTTCAGTTTTGATGTAATGATGAACTGCACTGTCTTCTGTAGGTTGCTGTCATCTCCCCTTAGTCTCAAGGTTAATATCTGTTGGCCAAACTTTCTGTTGTGCTTTTGTCCAAATTGGGGCAGATTTGCAGTATATGGAATAGTGTACATCTGCTCCTACCATGCACTGACGACATCCAGCTGTCTCCACAAGACCCACTCTTTTCCTGTTTCTGTTGACTACAGTGTCAAGTACAGACGATAATAGTTTGGGGTTGGGGTTCTGTTTCATGTCTTCGCTCTGCATGCGGAATGACACACCTTAAGTGCTGCATTGATGAAGTTATGAGTGCATGGTAATTTGTTTTGTTGAATGCCAAATTGAACATGGCAATGAGTTTTGACTGTAGGTAAGAGGCAGTTGTATGATACAAGGAATTTGGTTGTGATTCATCATGTCTGTGCTCCACATGCGGAATGTTGATACACTCCCCATGCATGGAGCAGGCTTGTAGAGATGGAATAAAGGCCTAACCCCAACTGTAAATCCCAATGCATTTTGGCGAGACTTAATAAATACTTCTTTCTTCATTTATATCTGTCTTTCTATTGTCATATGTGTCTTCTGATAACAGCCAGGATGTCTTTCTCGGTGCACATGGTTCATATCACATGGTCTATTTGTCATGCTCAGTATTTTGACATATAGATTAAGTTGGATGCTGTACATGTACTTTCTGTACTGTTTCATGCACTATAACAATAGATTAGAGATGTCACTTACAAAAGGATGTTGCAAACACTTTGAATGTTTATGCTTTAATATACTTTGTGTATGTCCATGATTATATGGCATGATATAGTTTTGGCTAAGGTAGTGACTCTTAACAGGGATGGTAACTATCTTGGTTTGAAATATTTGATGTAAGGGTCATGGAAGCCTAAGTTTTTAAGGCACAAACATCATGTAAACATGTTTGTTACATCCCATGTAAGTGACATTGCTTATCAACTTCTTTTCCATCCATATTTGCAAATAATCTTGCCTACTATGTCATGGGCTGGTATTTCACATCAATATGTCTTCGCTCTGCATGCGGAATGAAGATACACTCCAAATGCAGGGATCAGGCATAGAAACATGGAATGCCGGCATAATATTTGTTGCGGGCTCGTGTGAGAGACCCACTATGTTGACAAACTGTGTGATTACACCCCTTGTAGACAAACCTTAAGTGCTGCATTGATGCAGTTATCAGTACATGGTCAGTTGTTTTGTTCAATGCAAAATTGAACATGGCAATGACTTTTGACTGTAGGTAAGAGGCATTTGTATGATACAAGGAATCCAAGGAACTTGGTTGTGATTCATCATGTCTGTGCTCCACATGAGGAATGTTGATAAACTCCACATGCATGGAGCAGGCATGTAGGCCTAACCCCAACTGTAAATCCCAATGCATTTTGGTGAGACTTAATAAATACTTCTTTCTTCATTTATATCTGTCTTTCTATTGTCATATGTGTCTTCTGACAACAGCCAGGATGTCTTTCTCAGTGCACATGGTTCATACTGTAAAAGCATTTATTTTCGCGAGGCTAAATTTTTGCGAATTTCTAATTTGGAAGTAGTTCGCGAGGGTTAATGTTTGCGAATTTCAAATTTCAGAAAGAAAAGACTTTCTCTGCAATATCCCTGGTGCATTATTTAGTTGCCACGGCATGGTAATCACTCTGATAATTACGACTACTGTTTGTATAATATAATGCAAGCGTATTAATTCTTAATTTGCCGATTGGCTTAACTTGATGGTATTTACTAGTACTCAATTAAGCCAAACCAGACCGTAACATTGGGTAATGAGAAAACTGTGAAAGTATATTGTATTCAGTCCATTGTTTCCGAACTTATCGGAACAAGCAATAGCCGTGGGTGTTAAACATTGTACCTGTAGACAGAGTTTTAATACTGTTACACAGTCATTGAACTATTCAATTGAACTACTAAATGAATTATATTTTTGAAAGACATATTTAATGTACACATTTTCTGTTGAATATTTAACGTTTTGTAAATATCAATGAAACAAAGTTAGTTTATCAGGCAAAAGTCAGCGTTGTCGTCAGTATTTTATCAATTCCGAGTAGACTGTCATGGCGTCGCTTTGCCGTAATTAATATTGAAGTTCAACATATTTGAAGCTATTTTGAAGGTAATAATTTCACGAGCATCAATTTTCGCGAATTATTCGAACTCGCGAATATAGCGAAAATAAAACCCTCGCGAAATATTCTGCTTTTACAGTATTACATTGTCTATTTGTCATGCTCCGTATTTTGACATATAGATTAAGTTGGGTGCTGTACATGTACTTTCTGTACTGTTCCATGCACTATAACAATAGTTTAGAGATGTCACTTACAAAAGGATGTTGCAAACACTTTGAATGTTTATGCTTTAATATACTTTGTGTATGTCCATGATTATATGGCATGATATAGTTTTGGCTAAGGTAGTGACTCTTAACAGGGATGGTAACTATCTTGGTTTGAAATATTTGATGTAAGGGTCATGGAAGCCTAAGTTTTTAAGGCACAAACATCATGCAACATGTTTGTTACATCCCATGTAAGTGACATCGCTTATCAACTTCTTTTCCATCCATATTTGCAAATAACCTTGCCTACTATGACATGGGCTGGTATTTCACATCAATATGTCTTCGCTCTGCATGCGGAATGAAGATACACTCCAAATGCAGGGATTAGGCATAGAAACATGGAATGCCGGCATAATATTTGTTGCGGGCTCGTGTGAGAGACCCACTATGTTGACAAACTGTGTGATAACATCCCTTGTAAACACACCTTAAGTGCTGCATTGATGCAGTTATCAGTACATGGTCATTTGTTTTGTTCAATGCCAAATTGAACATGGCAATGACTTTTGACTGTAGGTAAGAGGCAGTTGTATGATACAAGGAATCCAAGGAATTTGGTTGTGATTCATCATGTCTATGCTCCACATGCGGAATGTTGATACACTCCACATGCATGGAGCAGGCATGTAGAGATGGAATAAAGGCCTAACCCCAACTGTAAGCCCCAATCCATTTTGGTGAGACTTAATAAATACTTCTTTCTTCATTTATATCTGTCTTTCTATTGTCATATGTGTCTTCTGACAACAGCCAGGATGTCTTTCTCAGTGCACATGGTTCATATTACATGGTCTATTTGTCATGCTGCGTATTTTGACATATAGATTAAGTTGGGTGCAGTACATGTACTTTCTGTACTGTTTCATGCACTATAAAAATAGATTAGAGATTTCACTTACAAAAGGATGTTGCAAACACTTTGAATGTTTATGCTTTAATATACTTTGTGTATGTCCATGATTATATGGCATGATATAGTTTTGGCTAAGGTAGTGACTCTTAACCAGGTCTATTATATCGCCCGATTTGTGTATCCTCCCAATTTGTATATCATATACAGATCTGTGTATACCTTGATACACAAATCGGGATATGTCATAAGAAAAATGGGAATATTTTTTTAATGAGCAAAAAGCGCATTTCGTTGCAGAAACAGTATACATGTGTATGTAACACATGTTTCAGCACAATAATCATTTGTTATGCCTATTAGTGCATTTCTTGCGATTTTACGTTTTGCCTAACAGGCACATTTAGCAAGATAATTAAAGAAAAACTAAGACTGTTCATTAAAATATGTACAAATTCAAAGATATGCATCAGATACTTCTTAGTTTTTAACAATTTATTGCAATTGCATATATATGCAATATCCCGATTTGTGTATCAATTGATACACAAATCTGTATATGATATACAAATCTGTGTGTTATACACAGATCGGGCGATATAATAGACCTGTTAACAGGGATGGTAACTATCTTGGTTTGAAATATTTGAGGTAAGGGTCATGGAAGCCTAAGTTTTTAAGGCACAAACATCATGCAACATGTTTGTTACATCCCATGTAAGTGACATCGCTTATCAACTTCTTTTCCATCCATATTTGCAAATAACCTTGCCTACTTTGACATGGGCTGGTATTTCACATCAATATGTCTTCGCTCTGCATGCGGAATGAAGATACACTCCAAATGCTGGGATCAGGCATAGAAACATGGAATGCCGGCATAATATTTTTTGTGGGCTCGTGTGAGAGACCCACTATGTTGACAAACTGTGATTACACCCCTTGTAGACACACCTTAAGTGCTGCATTGATGCAGTTATCAGTACATGGTCATTTGTTTTGTTCAATGCCAAATTGAACATGGCAATGACTTTTGACTGTAGGTAAGAGGCAGTTGTATGATACAAGGAATCCAAGGAATTTGGTTGTGATTCATCAAGTCTGTGCTCCACATGCGGAATGTTGATACACTCCACATGCATGGGGCAGGCTTGTAGAGATGGAATAAAGGCCTAAACCCAACTGTAAGTCCCAATGCATTTTGGTGAGACTTAATAAATACTTCTTTCTTCATTTATATCTGTCTTTCTATTGTCATATGTGTCTTCTGACAACAGCCAGGATGTCTTTCTCAGTGCACATGGTTCATATTACATGGTGTATTTGTCATGCTCAATATTTTGACATATAGATTAAGTTGGGTGCTGTACATGTATGTTCTGTAATGTTTCATGCACTATAACAATAGATAAGAGATTTCACTTACAAAAGGATGTTGCAAACACTTTGAATGTTTATGTTTTAATATACTTTTGCGTATGTCCATGATTATATGGCATGATATAGTTTTGGCTAAGGTAGTGACTCTTAACAGGAGTGGGTACTGTCTTGGATTGAAATATTTCATGTATATGGGTCATGGAAGCCTAAAGTTTTTATGGCACAAATGTCATGCAACATGTTACATCCCCTGTATGTGTCATCCCTTATTGCCCCTTTTAACTTGGACATTTTGGTTTTTAAAAGACTTCAATATTTTGCAGTCTTTGAAGTGCTTTATGTACTCAGTGTTGAAATATTTGCTGCTGTCTATTTGTAGGCATTAGATGATACATTACCAGTGTTGCCAGTGATCATCCTCATGCACCCAGATTTTAAGTTCATTCTTCTGCCAGAATATATCACTACGGAAGACTGATACTCGGTAAGATTATCTAATACATTTAAATAATTACATGCATGTGGCACAAAGAGTGTGTCTACTAGATGAGCACCTTACATGTTGTGTACCTCTAAGGAGTTGAACTACAAGGGTTGTCTCTCACAGGAATGCAGTACAGATTGTGTCTCTGTAGGGTGTTCTCTTACATGTGGGGTTGCACTTGCGGTGCGTTCACATGGCTGTCTCATACAGGAGATGTAACGCATGTGTTGTGTCTACAGGGTGGGTCTCTGACACAGAGGTGTTTCACACAGGGCGTTTCTTCAGAGTGTATCTCTTACAGCGGGTATATCACACAGTGTGTACAGGACATGTCTCTTACTGAGGTGTAGCATACAGGGTGTACCTACAGTGTGTGCCCTAACATTGGATGTAGCATACAGGATGTGTCTATAAGGTGAATCTCTCGCAGGGGGTGTACAAAACATGTTAAATGGTGTTTGATCTGTTATTATTAATGGCACTTCTTGGACACGAATGCTTCCGTGCAGGTATGGAACTTAAGTCCTGAAAGTAGCCACAAGTATAACTGTCTTACACTTAGCAACATGTTTGGTACACCCCTGTACCCCCTGTGAAAGATTCATTGTGTAGACATAATCTGTATGTTATGTCCCTTGTTAGGGACACAGGCTGTAGGCTCATCCTGTGTGCTACATTGGAGTAAGAAATATGCTTTGTGCACACCCTGTGTGCTACATCCCCTGTAAGAGACTAACACTGAAGACACACCCTGTGTGCTACATCTGTGTCAAAAACACACTCAGTAGACACAGCATGTGCGTCACATCCCCTGTATGAGACAATCCTGTGAGCGCATCTCTTGTGCAACCCCATCTGTAAGAGACATGCCCTGCATGTACAGGATCTGTGCAGCATCTCTGTAAGAGACCCCCTTGTTGTCCGCTCCTGATAGCTGCACCACTTGTGAAATGCTCACCTTGTAGACACACCCTTGTGGTACTATCTAATGTTTATTAAATTCTTAAATGACTCTTCTGAAATATTTAACTTTAGTCTTTTCTTAATAGGGGTCTATCCAATGTGTCCAAGGTGTGCATACAGCATGGGTCCCTAACAAGGGATGTTGCATACATCATGTGTCTTCAGGATGAGCATCTTACACGGGTTGTACCAAATATGTTAATGGTGTTTGATCGGTTATTCTTATTGAAGCTTCTAGGACACTAATAGTTCTATGCAGGGCTGTGCACACCCTGTACTGGAACTATTAATCCTGTAGGTAGCAACAAGTTTCACTGTCTTACACTTAGCAACATGTTAGTTACATCCCCTGTGAGATATTCATTGTGTAGACAAATCCCATATGTTACATCCCTTGTTAGGAACACATGTTGTATGCACACCCTGTGTAAAATAATTTTGATATTTAATTCAAGGTACATGTACTAGTAATTTATTAAAATAATCAACTCTTTTTATGCCCCCGTATCGATAGATCGGGAGGCATATAGTGATTCACCTGTCCGTCCGTTCGTCCGTCCGTCCTGGTTAACCCAAATTGACCGTTTCTTCTAGCATCATTATGGCTTGCTACAAAGCTTCCAAACTTGCATGGATGTTGTATATGAACACTCTCCACACACCTGTATCACCTGACCCCATTTTGACCTTCACCTTGACCTAATTTTGGACTTAGACTTATTTATGGACAAGGCTTCCACAGGGGGCATAAGAGTTTATTGAACGCAGTCTTGTTAAATTAATATCTGTCTGTCTTTTATTAGGGATCTATTCAATTAAACTAATGGGACTTAATCAATTGTTCTTTCATAAAATTTCTTCCTTTCTTTACCCCATAACTGTCTTGCCCTGTAATTGCCGCCCTATAGACTCGTCCTGCTTGCTTCGTGTCTGGTGAAATTATTACTGAATTATTGACAACAGTCAAGTTCAGATAGATAGTTAAATTATTACTTTTGTCTGTTGAAATTATTACTGAATTATTGACAACAGTCAAGTTAAGATAGATAGTTGAATTATTACTGAATTATTGATAACAGTCAAGTTCAGATAGATAGTTTGCCTTTAATTTCTTATAAAAATAGGTTATGAGCACATTTGGTTATGGAACTTGTTACATCATTAATGTTGATGTATGCATTGCTCATCTTTCTTGTTAGTGAAATGTGTGTGTGTTAGTGAAATGTTGTGTAATGGGACCATTTAACTATGCTAGTGTAAAGTTTCATTTAAGGATATTCTGGACATGAATCATATGGCAACATTTAGACCTGACCCTGTTTTTCAAATTTCATGTTAAGTTGACGTAAGGGAAAATGCATTGGACATGTAATTGAGGTTTAAGGACTCTTGCTTCAAATTGTTATTTTCATATAAATACCTCACTGCCTAGGATATAAATAATGTAAGGTAGATTTATGGCACTTTCAGAACCTTTTTTACTGGAAGTTTCATAATAGGGTTTAATTAACAATTCAGTTATTGGTGGTATGTTTAGTGGCATATTCTGGAACACATAAAGCTGAAATTTCATATCTATGGTTGGGAATCTTTTTACACACATTTTTGTTTTTGAGTTATTTTAAAAGTACTAAATACTTAATATCAACATATCACCTTCTTGCATAAGGGGCGTTATGATCTGAAGCTCAGCTGTCAACCTTTCTATCTTCAGTTTTAACACTGTATTTTGGCTTTTGAGCCTTGGTTATTAAAATAGTTTTAGTCAATAGTCTATGGACTTTTGGTCAATTTTGATGAGCTAATAAAGACAATCATGGAAATAGTTTTATTTGCATAGCTTGTAGTTTAAATCTATGAGAAAATGTAAAGTTCCTACCATGAATTGGTTAATCTTGGTACCAATTAACCTATTCATGGTAGAGTTATGGTTTTTGCCTTAAATTAGAATTTAACAGTATCATTGTTTTTATTTTTCCTTTGATGTCAATCATGAAATAGTGTGAATTATATTTAGATTAACCTTATAGTTGTGGTTATAACCAAATTGTAGGCATCTGTTACTGAGTTTATATGGATCATATAATAGGTCCAGTATCAAACAGGAGTGACGCCTTAAGAGCTTGTGAGGATCATAATTTAACCTTCCAACTAATTCATATAAATTGTAAGGTCATGTTCAATGCTTTTATTTGCCTACTATACTGTGTAAGGTAGGTTTAGCAACACCCAGATTGTTGGTTATTTCCTGAGTTTCTTTATTGAGGAAATTAAACAACTTTGGTTGTTTGGTTTCTAAACATTTATTCTACACTCACAAGCATGCACATACATTAGTGGCTTTTTGATCACAAAGAAACGGGTACATGTACAATTTTTTGGCTCAATTTAGAATTCTAAAACTTAATCATAGTCCTGTACTTTGTACTAAAATTAATTTAATATGATTATGACATGCATAACGATGTCATCAAAACAAATGAAAATTAGTGACTTTTTGATCACAAAGAAACGGGTACATGGACAATATTTGGGCTCAAAATTCAATTCCAAAACATAATCATAGTACTGTACTTTGTACTAAAATTATTTGAATATGATTATCACAGAGACCCACAAATTCCTGTTCTGATACATGGATATAACAGACACAGTCATAGTTGTTGTAAAACTTATTTTACCATGTATAGCACATGAATGATATGTATTTAGGCAGATAATTATTTCAATATCACACCTCAATACTAACAGTATATTGTTTTGCATCAAGTGTTTCAAGTTCTCTTCAACTTTCTGTTTACTTGTTTTAAATTATTTTAAGTTGAGGGTCTTAAGGTTTAGCTCATGTAGAGATTTCAGACTATTGAGGTAGAATTGAGGGTCATATGATCTTTGCTCCATTATACAAGGTTAGGCAGAGAAATTGTAAATCTCATGCCTCTTTTAGGATGTTTTTTTTTTCAATATTATTCTTCCTTGGAATCATGAACATACTTCTCACTAAATTTGTCAATATGTGTTTGTCTGATTGTGCTCCAAGATCAAAACTAGTATTAACTTGAATGGTTCCGATTTATTTATTACTCACTCACCCAATACTTTCATCCCTGCTGGGACATAGCTCTGTCATCACCTCAGGCTATTAAAAATGTTTATACCTACTGGAATGTAGCGTGTAGCTCTGCCATTACCGGATGCCTTTGGACCTGTTTATACCTCTCATCATTGAATCTGGTTTGGTTAAAACTGCTTGCCTTCGGCCCAACTCACGTGTAGCTTACAAATCACCTCTGTGTTCAGTGTGCCACCATCTGTTATGTCTGTTGTATACCCCTGAACTTATCTGTAACTGTTATCATCTCCCAACCTATAACTACCTAACTTTGTCAATACTTAAATATAGTAATTCAGTGTTATTCAATTTAAAAAATTTCTTAAAGCCTTTCTTTAGGCAATTATAATGAAATTTCTTATCAGTGTTTAAAAGATATCCAATCGTCCATTGCTGATATATCCCCTCTACTACGACATTTCTTATCATGTGCCTCTTTGAAAGCGCAGTGGTAGAGCATCCGCTTAGAGAGCAGGATGTTCCTGGTTAGATCCCAGGCAACGTCATACCAAAGACGAAATAAAAATGGTACCAGAAATTCCCTTGCTAGACGCTCGGCATAAAAAGGGAAACTGGCTTCTCTTCTCTCTCTTACACTCGTGGCGATGAATAACATCAGAAATTAGGTGTCCATAGCAATTAATAGAAGTTACTATGACTTCTTAGGCCAGTATTTTATGCCAACATGTCTGTGCTCCAAATGCAGAGTGATACACTCCACAGTCAGAGAGCAGACCTGTTGACATGAAATACTGGCCTAATTTTCTGATTTGCTTGTTTCAGAACTTTCCAGCTAAAGATTTACATATAATTATCCCCCGCCGATATGGAACTCACTGATGGTGTCTGGCTTGCGTGATGGTCACACTTGGGCAATGCAGGACCACGGTGTATGATCAAACCTACATTGTTGGTACAAAACTGGCGTTGCCTTCACTTTTTGGTATAAGCAACGAACTTTTACGTACAAAAAAACGAAAAAACGCGGAGAAGGTCACGGAAAATTCAGTAATCACTTTAAAATTTGACACTGTTTGATTCTAATAATGTAAAATATTCATTGAGATGACATGCATAAGTCCCATTTTCATTCCGGTTGTTTCCGTTGTCGAAGCATAATTTAGAAGCTGAAGATCTTCGAGCAGTCCCGAAGTGTTGATGGTATGCATATGCACAAATACGAAATCAATTGACTTAAAGCTGACACTTTGATGATGACATTAAGCAGGTTCCAACAGCCCGGCGAAAATCTGACCATTTGAATTGCGCTTATATTCATCGTCAGGATATCAATCCCGTTGTCATTCAGTGAGAAGTGAAGCAGTCCGTAAAAGATCTGCGGATAACAATCGGAATGGTGCTTTTAGTATCGGGGCTTAATCCTTGTTAAAAATGTAAGGTCTGGTCATGCAAATTGGAGCTTTCTGTAATAGATTTGTGCCAAACCAACTTTGACATGGTGTTTTTAGTCTCGGGGCTTAAACCCTATTGAAAATGTAAGGTCTGGACTTGGCATTTGGCTGAGAAACCAAAGGACTTAGGTAGTGATAATGAAATTTAGAGCGCACTCGAATAGAAGTGCTCAGTTATACCAAGGGCAGTCATTAGACAGTATATTTTGTCCATGACAACAAAGTGTCTGACAGTTTTATCTGCAGAAGACTTTTTGAGTCCAGGGTCAAGATATTTACAATACTTACAAGCAATGAAATCCAGTTATGTAGTTGTAGTTATCAATACTTTACGCAATCATCGGTAATACGCTGTTCGTTCAATACCACATCAATATGCCAAATCGTACAGAAATTGCAATCGTGGATATTTGGAAAAGTTGCTTAATGTATTTTGTTTTTCAGAGCCAATGTACTGAAGCCGTGCTGTCTAATCGAGTATGACTATTTTACTATACTGCTTTTCAAATAGCTGGATCCAAACGCTAAAGCACTCCTCTGTTGAAAGGGAGCTGTATTCAAAGCATGACATGCATTGGTTACATGTCCACGTCGTGTTTTGCAGTATAGACCACAAAGTCGCGTAAGGGACGCCGTGTACATACTTCGGACTCCGGTGTGACGGGTCAATGAATTTTTTATTTATTTAAGAAAAAAAGCTCAATGCATCCTCCAAACGTCTGACACGATGACGGTGTCTTAAATTCCAACAGAAAACGATCATTCAGACCGACATTTGCAAAATAATTAGCACGTGCTTTGTTTAAATGCATCTCGCTGTAGCAAGGAGCGGTTTTTGAATGGAGGGTAGCTGTATGCTAGGTCAACATACATTGTACATGTAGATGCTGCAACTTCAAACGCAGCTACAAAATCGATGCGTGAAATGTAATGCAACAGTCAATTGAAACCACAGAACCCAACCCCGGGAAAATACGGGGATTTTTACTGTGTTTTTTTCCAAATTCCTGGTAAAATTCCTGCCCCATGGCCATACTGTTGGTCAACCCACCGCGTATTGTCACTCCCCTTGATTTTAGTCAGTGAAATCCTACATTAAATATAGGTATGTGTAATTCTACTTGATATTTGGATGTATGCAAACATCGCAGATGAATTACTGTTGGTCAACCTATGAAGATCGCCCGTCTGTACGCCTGCAATAAACCCGGTAAAAGCACAGGTATAGTCACGGCTATATTTTCCCGCTATTTCTCCCATCCTTCCTCCTCGGGTTTCGTTTGACTGGTGCATAGCATTAAAGCACGTGCGAAACCATGGCGTAACCAAGTTCCGGCCTAACTTATATCGGATTCTGACAAATGAAAGATCTAGACCATTTGGACGAATTATATTCAGAGAGACAAATTTTGACATAATATAGGTGCCCTAATACAAACAATATAGGTGACTTATCATAAGTTAATTATTGCAAGATATTTTCATGTTAGAAGGTTATTTCCGCTTTTGATGATTATCCCAATATCATAGTATCATTGTAGTATAAATTGAACATCAGAACAATACCAAAAATAACAGGATTCGTTGTTCAAATACTTTTTCAATACACATGTCAATTTTTTTTACTGTGACACGAAACAGAAGATTTGTTCATTTTCATACTTCGGATACAAACTTCGACTTAATTTTGAGCGGATTACATTTTTACATCTTCGAGTGGTTCCGTAAAACCATTCCAGTTATGAACTAAAGCCAAATCTATGAGTAAATGGATATGAAAAAACTTCACTACACCGTCCATTTATGCTATTTATCCAAGATCAATAGGAAAAGTTAGGTGCTTGTTCGAACAAGTGAGTTGAAAACGCAAGTGAGTTGAAAACGCGACTTTTGTACCAACAATGTAGGTTTGATCATACACCGTGAGGACTGAAGCATTGTCATATATCTACACTCTACATTTAGATACATTTGTAAGTGCCGTAAGTGTCTTTATTTTAAATGATTGTTTGGAACCAATTCATCTGTTCTGAGTGAATACAGTTATTGGGTAAATAGCCCCTGTGCTCCCAGAGAATTTCTATGTTATTCAATATACTCCCACAAAATTAAGTTTGGAGAGATATAAAAGTTAGCTTGTCTGTCAGCCTGTCTGTTTGTCAAGCTTATGTTAATACGCACAAGTATTTTCTATTAAAGTAACATTGACCCCACCATCCCGATTATGGGTAGCTTGTGCGAATATGCCGCTCAATTTTGAAAGTGGGGCTGGTGGGGGTCAAGGTTACTGTTACTAGAAACAGAAATTCAGTTTCCAGACGATAACTTTAGTAAGGAATGAGATACGGCGATGCAAGTTGCTGTAAGGGTTACAACGTGTGCCTCCGTTGCTCAATATTTAGCTCCCTTGACGTCTGATCTGGTGACCTGGGTTCAAATACGGGTCAGTTTTTCGAGGGGTTTTAATTTCGCAATCTTAGAAGTTCAGCTGCGAAATTAATGAAAATTAATCCACCACAAATATTAATTTGACAGTGTCCAGTTGTTCCTGATCGTTCAACTCGCATGAAAACGTGGTTTCTGTGACCAGGGGTTTGCTGTGGGGGTTTATTTGTGTTGCAATTCTAGTTATTCAAACTTTGACATTGCAGCATAATCGACTTAACAACTCAGTTGACATTACATTCCTTTTTATATACAAGAAGATGTGTCACTAACTGGTAAGGGTGTAACGATATACCGTTGGACGATATATTGAATTTGTTAGGTCTCAGTATGGTTCACGGTACGACGTTGGTCTGAACGGTATGGCTAGGGTACAGCCTTTATCCATTTTCTAGTCGCCCATTATTCTTGTTAAAGTATGAGTGCGACATCACTGAACTCGTGACTACGGCAGCCATTTATTTATGCGGAATGACTAAAGTCTGTATCGGGACTGTACGTATCCGGACAGAATATACATTCAGAATTGAAATAAAACGAAAAACATGAACTTTTTTGATAGCTATTCGATCATACAAACAATGAGTTAATGTTGTTTTAGAACTTTTGAAAAAAGCATGATTAAATGACTAAAAAGAACTTTAAAAAAGCATGATAAATGACTAAGTGAAACTCAAGGTGACAGTTGATGGCTAAAGAACTCTTGTTGGCATTCATGAGAAGTTTTTTTTCTTACCTTTAATTAAGGAAAATACTGGTACATGTAATATGGGGAACTGATTATGTTATGGGAAAAATATTTTTCCTTGGAGAAGAGGTCTTTTATAACCTCTGCTTGATTATGAGGAAAATGGCCAGTGATGTAATAAAGTATAAACTATATGTAATGTTGTATCGTGATACATATTGCATCGTATACTCCGTACCTTGATCATATCGTATCGCAAGGTGAGCGTATCGTTACACCCCTTCTACCTGGTCATATCAAAATGGACCCCAGTACCAGGATTTGAACCTCTGACCTTGATTATTGGATATGATGGGATTGTACTTTTGTTATACATTTGCTTACTTTTTTTTTTATCAACAGGTATTCACTGGGGTTATTGGGATGGATATTTTCTTCATGTACCATAGAGGAATGTAAAACAATCCTGCACATCAAATTGGGATGTGAAAATATCCCTGAATTTCAAAAAATGTGTAATAGACATTTTGACTGAAAGAGTCTGCAAAATACAGTGCTAGACTTTTGAAATGAGTTTGAATACTATTTAGTAGTCAGAATCCAATGGATATTCTTCATGCACAGATACAAGAAAATTAAAAAATAACGGTCAAGAATGAGGACAACTTCACACCGGTGCAATTGACTAGTGATGTTTGCTGCTGAACAAACAATTGTATGTAGGTCTTGAACGAACCTACACAAAACATGAAGTAATAATATTCATTGCTCTTATACAAATACATGTCGTTTATAAAGTGTAAAAAAAGCATGTTATAGCACAGAGAATTTGACATGACTGACCTTTATGCATGAATATATTACAAGATTCTTGCATAGAATATATAAATTTCCGCGAGCAATTCGTGCAATACCTGTGCTTTAGATTTGTGTTCGTATTACACCTCGAGCCTATTTGTGAAACTCCCCGCTTATGAAAACATACAACCGAGATAATAAATTTAGACAATATATCAGCTGTGAAATTATGCTAATAGAAGTCCGAGAGTCGTGTCAAATTCTCCGAACTATACATACTTCGCAATTTAAATGTCCAGTACAATCTCTCAGAGCAACCTCCTGTAGAGCAACAACGTCTGTAACAACACCTTAAATTTTCCCGAAGTTGATAGTCACATTTAACCTCAAAATGACAGCCAATATTTGCAGCTACATTTTCTCAAAGGCTATCAAAGGTTTCCACTTGAAACTCAACATACATTTAGTTATTCACCATCATAAGGGGACTCCATACTGACCTATACTATCTGTATTAAATGATATCTGCCATAATGATATGTGATCTACTGACAATAGCAAGCAAATCTATTGAGCATTTTATAGTCCATACTGATATAGTGGAGTGTACGGCACTCAAAGGCAGTGCTGTTGTTGAACTTGTAAATGATTACATTCACAGAGCACTAAATGTTTTTGCCATTGTACTCTTTAAGTAATGAGTATGTATCTGTGTTTTATGATAGAATAAAGCAGGGTCACGAGTTCAGATGCGTAGTAATTAAATCACGAGTGCGTAGCATGAGTAATTACTAAATTTAGGCATCCGAACAAGTGACCATGCTTTATTAAAGATAAAACACAGGTTCATGTTCATTATTTCGATTCTAACAAAGCCGAAGTATGCATTGAACACAGCAAGACATGGTAGCCATTGGACTTCTTTTTTCCTTGGAACACTACTGTGTTGTGTCCGAGCTGTGCTTTAATAGTAATTGATATCCTCTATGTGCATATAAGTAAATCTACCGGTTGTGTTAGAATACATACTTCAGCTAGAGACTTGTTCAAACATTATTCCTTGGCTTATATTAATTATGACGTTAATTTAAAAGCTCATATTTATAAGTAGTTTTTCTTGTAAAAGCATTGAACACAGGATATTGTATAAATTTGCATTATCATAATTTATATACTCCGCGTCAATGAAAAGTTACCACCCTATTGATATTTTATAATTGACACTACATTGCATTAAAAGCCGAAGATGTTTTGAACTTACTGTGTAGTCACAGCTATCCTATTTATCAATTGTCAAATGCAAACACTAAAACTTTTGTACCGATAGGTCACATTGTATACAAAATACAGAGCTATATATAAGTGGTGACTTCAGTGACGCCCAGTATTGCTTTTGCGATATTCAGCCTTTTTACTCTTTTATGTATTGACCAAATCGATGTAATCACAACTTTAATATTTTTGTATATATCCAAGGGAGACAACTACTACAATTTTACTGTCTGCAGGAGTTCTCTTCCTTAAATTGTTTCTGTGCTGTCTGCAGGAGTTCTCTCCCTTACATTGTTTCTTTACTGTCTGCTGGAGTTTTCTCCCTTAAATTGTTTCTGTACTGTATGCAGGAGTTCTCTGCCTTAAATTGTTTCTGTACTATCTGCAGGAGTTCTCTCCCTTACATTGTTTCTTTACTGTCTGCCGGAGTTTTCTCCCTTAAATTGTTTCTGTACTGTCTGCCCGAGTTCTCACCTTACAGTATTTCATTATATTATGGGTTTTTTGTGGTATAAAATCGTATAAATTTTAAATATCTTAGATGTCAGCCAAAATTGGCAAAGCACCGTGATTATTTCATAACTCTCATTCCAAGTTTTATTAATTTTTGTTAATTAAATGACTTAAGAGGTAGGTCATCTAGCTTTCTGTTGATTTTAGGTATCATTTATTTACCCTATAATCTCAATGTAATGTGTGTTGATTGATATTTATACGTTGCACATATATTAGACAAAATGCAATTTTGACGAAACTACAATCAGATTTCTATGTAGAGTTGGTACATGTATTTCATTTACTCGGGAAATATTTTATGCATCAATCTTCAATTTATATGATTTAATTGTTTTACCGCAAACTACCTAGTGTAATAAAATGCTTGTAAATGTGTTTGGCTAGAATACCCCATGAGAGACAGTGATAAGCCTACTGCTTATTGGGCGATTCAATTGTTTATCTGTAAATTGTTTGTCTTAAGTGTTTGCTTGTAATTGCTTGTTTTTGATATTTTATATTTAGGTCAAGATGGTGATATTTATATTATTGTCTGGTTCTAGTATTCTGACTGACCCGAGTCTTTGCCTCTACCCTAAACATTTTATTTTGCATTTTGATTTTCCAGTGCATAAAACCAATAAAAAATTTCAACAAATTGATGTTTTCCTACCAGCCAAAGAGAATCACTATTAATTTGTTTTGGAGTTAAACTGTCCTATTAACAAATTTGGCGCTTTTGCCCTGTCGGACCAGTGGCCAAAATAGTTATGTCTAGGCCTGACAATGGTATGTGGCCTAGGTGTTTTGCTCGGTTATTTAAATAATATCATCAGAACAAATCTGCAAAATGATACTATTCATAAATTTATAGTTCAAAATTTGAAAATGTAGAAAAATTTCTAAACAGTGAGAACTTAATCTGATGTTAGTTAATTGTCTTCTGTCAGATTTTCATTTTTAATATTGACCAAATAATTTTCAAAGCAGAATTCTGTTTTAAACTTACAATACCAATTAACTTTGACATAGTATTAATATAAGTACCCCATTCTTGAACAAATTGGTCTCTAATTCTTGTTTTTAGAGAGTTAAGATAATTTACGTTTTGGTCAAAATACAATCTTATATTGGGAAAACCTAGATGATCTATTATCGAGTTCATTCTACTAGCCCAACATGGGGTTAAAACATTATTACATAGATCATGGTACATATGGTAACTTGAGTAAGCCCTAGGTTTTACCATTCTGAAATATGAATCATAAACATGTTTATTGTTATTTTATGTTCTAACACGATCCGCGGATTAATCCATATACACATAGAGAAAACCAGAGCATGTATTATTACCGCAATAAAACATGGTATCAAATTGGCTGTTACTATTTACGCCACGTATCATGTGACATATTTATGAATGAATGTAAGTAAACTTTATAGTAAAAACTTCAACGGATCGCGAGTTGCACGAGTATCCTGTGTTACAGCTATTACACATCTATTTTTAGAAACTCCAATATACTCTCGAAATTAAGATTCATAAAAACTTCTGATAATCAATTCATTTAAATTTGCATTTCATGAAAAAGATACACTATAGTATATACATGTACTCGTGTTATTAAAATTGTTTTAATGTTTAAAATGTGTTATTTCCTTCAGAAAATTACGAAGGTTGTTTTCATAAATGAGGGAGGTAATTGTACCAGCTAATAAGCCACTCAATTTCAGCATGGAAATATGTTCAATGTCAAATGGGTGAAAATGAAATGCGCCCAGTTAAATAGTGCGGGGTATTATCGTATTTAGAATCGAAATAAAAACTCTGTTCTTGTATTTTGTCGGTGATTCTGACATAGCACGTGAGATTTGCCTTCTTTGCGTATATTGAGCTTACCATATTTTATTACCGCGATAAAATATAGCTGATTGGTGACATCACATTTGACGTCATATACTATGACAAATGACGTAACGGTGACGGTAACATTCCTAGGAAAGAAAGTAGTTTGGCGTCAACCTGTCTTGTTGTGCTATAAATGGCAGAGCAATGTTAGAATCGAAATAATAAATAGGAGCTGTGCTTGTTTGTGTTATAAAATATAGGCACTCGTTTGAATGCGTACATTAATTTAGTACGCATCCAAACATGTGCCTATATTTTATTACGCAACAAAACATAGCTACGTATTCATTAATTCTTAAATAAAACACGGGGACTCGACATTTCATAAAAAATAATTTTTCATAGAAATACATTATTTCATTTTGGGTAATTATATATTTGGTACGCCACTCGTGAAAATATTACTTGAATTTGCTTCAGCTGCTCACACAGTAAAATAAAAAATATATTATTAGTAATATTACTGATCATTGTTTTTGTTTTAAATAAAATAATCACCAAATTTTTCAGTTTAATGTTTTCATCTTACTGTGCATGGCAACAACCAATTATAATCACTCGGATAGTCTAAGTCAGGGCAACTAGCCAGATCAATGGCAGGAAGTCTGGGTTCAAATCCCTGTCTGCGTTTCAGTTGGTTTGTTTGTCTGACAGTTTTTAACCAGGTTTTTTAAAAAAAAATCCTGGTTATTAGATTGGCGATTTCGTCGGGCGGGCGGGCAGACGTCAACAATTGGTTTCCGTTGGATAACTTTAGTTAGGAATGAGATATCATAATGAAACTTGCTGTGTAGGTAGCTTGTGTGAAGACTCCGCTTGGGATTGAAAGTGGGGCTGGTGGGGTCCAGGTCACCGTTACTAAAAATAGAAAAATGGTTTCCGCTCAATAACTTAAGTTAAGAATGAGATATCATAATGAAACTTGCTGTATACGTAGCTTGTGTGAAGACACTGCTTATGATTGAAAGTGGGGCTGGTGGGGGTCAAGGTCACTGTTACTAAAAATAGAAAACTGGTTTTCACTGGATAACTTTAGTTAGGAATGAGATATCATAATGAAACTTGCTGTGTACGTACCTTGTGTGAGGACCACGCTTAGGATTGAAAGTGGGGCTGGTATGGTCAAGGTCACCATTACTAAAAATAGAAAAATAGTTTCCCTTAAAAACTTAAGTTAGGTAGGGATGAGATATCATATTGAAACTTGCTGTATAGGTAGCTTGTATGAAGACCCCTGTTTGGGATTGAAAGTGGGGCCAATGGGGTCAAGGTCACCATTCTTACAGTTATTTTCTGCTCAATAACTTAGGTTAGGAATGAGATATCTTAACTTGCTGTGTAGGTAGCTTTTGAGAAGATGCAGCTTAGGGAAAGTGGGACCAGTCAGTGGGGTCAAGGTCACATGGGACCAGTCAGTGAGGTCAAAGTCACCGATACTAAAAATAGAAAACAGTTATTTTCATCTTAACAAAACTTGCTTTATAGGTAGCTTTTGTGAAAATGAAGCTTGGGATTGAAAGTGGGGCCAGTCAGTGGGGTCAAGGTCACTTTTACTAAAATGGGAAAAACAGTTTCAGCTAAATAACTTCCACAGCCATTTCTCAGTACCTACCTGTTGGATTTCATGGAATTTTAAACAAACATCAACAAAGAGACTGCGATGATCAAGATTTTTTTGATTGGTCAATTCACTTTAGAGTTATTGCCCCCGATTTAACAGCACCATTTCAAACTTCTGCACATTCACCTAACCTTTGAAAACCTGGTCTTCGTCGCCATGCGGCGTTCTTGTTAATTTCATGAGTTATAATAAACATGTAGAATTGTTAATTAGGTGTAAACATTAAACTTTATCAATTTGAAAAAACCCATTGTATGTAGAATATTCTTGGTTGAGTTTTAAGATACTCCTGAGTTTCTATAGAATGATACAGTTATCCAAAAGTGTGCTTTATATATTCTAGTGTGGTTAATTTTACTTGATCCTTGACCTTAATATATCAGCATGATTTAACAGCTAATTAAAGGTTAGGATCAAGTTAAAATCTCTGTACTATTACATGAAGTACAGTAACTGCATCTTTGATGTTGCAATTCATAAAATAGTAATGTTGTAGTACATGTATATTATTTTATACCTTGTATCTCTAGGATTTCTGCCTGTTCTTGTCTTGGTCTGACATTCTGTGTCATATAGCAGGTACTCCTGGGCAGTGGTGTCATCTTTCATACACTGGATGTCGCCCCAACATAAATCCTAAAGTTGTTGCCCAGAGTTTCTGCTTCATAAAACTTGGAAAGCATGGCTTCATTAAGCGGTTATTCCGCTTTAGGTTTATTTCCAAAACCTAAACTCTTCCTAAACCCAACTGTTGTTGCTTTCTAGTTAAAACTGCCTTAACCTTGTTAAACTCAATGTCCCTTAACAGACTCATGCAGCTCTCCTTATTTTTATGATACCTGTCAATCGAGCTTACTAAGCCACGTAAAGTGGTTAGCTCGTACTCGGAACCGTCTCATTTAGTTACTCCTAGAAGAAATGCACAAATCAGATTATTTAAAATCTCTGGGAAAATTTCTTCTGGCTTTCTCATCTCATTCTTTGACACTAAAAATTTATTGTACAATTTCATGTCACAATCAGTTTTCTTTTTTGTATTCTTATTCTCATTCTCTTTTAAGAACTGGTAAGCATCCTTATTTCTCAACTCTATGTCTAAATCTGAACCAAAAATCGAAATTACCATAATCATCATTGGCATTATTCTCCATATTGACACTATTGACAAGTCGAGAACTATCAAAACGCAGACGTCAAAACGAAAACAGATAAGGGACGCAACTGCGTTACGCATAAATATATTTCAAAGGGAGATAATTGTTTTTGGGGCAACCGACAGGGAAATTTGCTAAAAAAGTAGTCCGTTTGAGTGAAATTATCGCTAGTTGTGTCGCCTGAAAAGGCGACATATAGGTGTTACTTTGGCGGCGGCTGCGACCGTGGCTTCACAAATTCATCAAGATTTGGTATGCATGTTTCTTACAATAAGCCGAAGTGCAGTGCGCAAGAACCATAACTCTACCTGTCATAGTTTTTGAATTATTTCCCTTTGATTGATTTTATTAGAGCATTTCTTGTCCGGAGCATAACTTTGTCACCTTAAGTTCAAATGACTCAAGACTTGGTATGCATGTTTCTTGCAATAAGCCGAAATGCAGTGCGCAAGAACCATAACTCTGCCTTGCATCGTTTTTGAATTATTTCCCTTAGATTGATTTAATTTGAGCATTTCTTGTCCGGCGGATAACTTTGTCACCAAGAGGTTGAATGACTTGAAATTTGGTATGCATGTTTCTTACCAAAAGTCCAAGTGATGTACACGAGAATCGTAACTCTACCTTGTGCCATTTTTATGCCCCCCTATCGATAGATGGGGAGGCATATAGTGATTCACCTGTCCGTCCGTTTGTCCGTCCGTCCTGGTTAACCCAAATTGACTGTTTCTTCTAGCATTAATATGGCTTGCTACAAAGCTTTCATACTTGCATGGATGTTGTGTATGAACACTCTCCACACGCCTGTACCACCTAACCCCATTTTGACCTTCACATTGACCTAATTTTGGACTTAGACTTATTTATGGACAAGGCTTCCACAGGGGGCATAAGCGTTTAGTGAACGCAGTCTTGTTTTATTTTTGTCCCTTTGATTGATTTTATAAGCATTTCTTGTCCGTGGCATAACTTTGTCACCATAAGTATTAATGACTCCAAGATAGGTATGCATGTTTCTTGCTGTGACATTTTTTTGTCCAGAGCATCACTTTGTCATTTTTAGTTCAGATGACTAGAGAAGTCTTGTGAGTCGATATGTAGCCCAATAGTGGATAGTTTTCCATGACAAATGTGCATATCGTCAGGCGACACATGTGACTCGCGGAGCTTTTATGAAATTATCGGATTATAATCAACTGATATTCCGCAGTTAACCACTCGTTAGCATTAAATAAATACAATTTCCTTTTTTCAATTTTTTTTTTAAAAAATGCCAAAAAATTGGGCAGGACTCCTGGGTCTGAGTAATGTAAAATAAAAGAACTCTGGCCTAAGGATGTAAAAAAATGTTGTATTTAACCATGATGTGTTATTGTAAACTAAGGTTGCAACAGATCAACACACTACAGACTGATCATTCTTTTTATATTGCCTTCAATAGAATTTTTTGTATTTATAAGATTGCATTAGAAATAAAGTCATGGATGCTCCGTGTTGTTATTGTGAAAACATTATTGCAGGATACGAGGGATGTTCAGAAATAATGTAGACTTTTACTCTGGAGTTCGCATTTGTTGTAGTACGAAAATGATAAATACACCATCATAATCAACGCTGTGACTATTGGTGTCCAAATGCGACCTCCATCTCTATCATACCATTTTAATATCATTTTAAGACCAACTAATGACTGCTAAAACTCGTCCTATCAGGCTATGCATATTATTATAGTTATATATCTCTGCGCGAATTTTTGTGTTAATAAATAACGTCATGACGTACGTTATGGATTGCAGAACTTGTGCTATTCACATGTGTATTTCTATCCATAACGTTTAAATGTCATCAAAACGTCTGTGTACAGTGTTTTGACATAGCTTGACATAAACAGAAAGTTAAACCTGAAATGATACTATAAGCAGTGAAAGTAATGACACAAAGTGGAAAAAATGCGTTGCTCCAGGTACGTGTTACCATGGTATTTAAATGGCGGGTTTACCTATAATATCCATAAAATGTTTTGAAAAATATGCCATCAGATGGCCAGATAATTCTGATGTTCAAAAAACAAGTTCATATAATTATAATATGTCTACAACATTGTTTTACAGCAAAAGTCTACGTTATTTCTGAACGTCCCTCGTATATTAACTCAACTACTCAAAAAAATTTAAGGGTCAACAAGTTCCCCTAGTGAATTATTTTGCAAATTGGATAAGATTCTTTTGACTGATGCAGTGTTGTTCATAAAACATAATTTGTTACGTCTGCAATATTGTAAGCGAATAAAGATTGCTTTATATTTGGATGTCTAAATACTTTGGTCCTTGCCTATAGGGCTTATCAGTTACCTGGAAAAAGACTACATTATGTCAATGCATACCAAATGCGTCACATAAAACTTTCGAAATTTAGCTGCAGATTAGATGATACATGTATTTTAATATTTGCCTAAAATTTTCGTAATATGTTCTGTTCAGCTAGCTAATAAGCCGTACATGAATATTGATTTCTTGACCCTTATCAAAGTTTGAGCAGTATATGACAGGGTGAACATAATTATGTGATCCCTCTTTGTATCGCACCCACATGTCAAATTTAGAGACAAGATATAGGTCTAGTACATTTATCCAGGTGAATGTGATTTGGACTTACCCCACTGGTTTAAGACCGAGAGTATCTCCAGGCTCGCACTCGCAAAACTATTTGAGACTGAGATTAAGGTGTAAGTTGAGCTTTGTCTCAACTTTAAGACTGGTCTCAATTAGCTGGCTTAGAATTAGAAGGTCGTAAGTACAAAATCAATATTTTGAGAAAACAAAAACGAACTACTCTTATAGAAAACAAGCTTTTTAAACTTTCGTTTGGTCAACATGACCACCTCCGAATTTCACGAAAATAGGCTCGTACAAGCAACTTGAGATGCAGATTTCAAATTTGCACAAGTCTTTAATATAATTCAACTTCTCATTCTAATGATTTTTTCCAAGGTCAGGGAATTCTGGATAATGCTCAGTGAAAAATGTAATTTAAGAAAAGTCAGAAAAAAAGAACATTCTGGGTTGATGTTTAATAAAATGTTCAGTAGCTGTGGCAGTCTTTAAAAAAATCTGTGAAATTTTATTATAAAGTAGCTGATGAAGTAAAGCTTTGCACTGTTAATAAATACGTATTTTATTTTGGCTTCCTATGCTAACACAGTTACTTTGATCAGTATAAGACATCAAGTAGCTGTTGAACATAATTAAAGAAAATTTTACAAAGAAGGCTTCTATCAGATTTTGTGAAATTCTTTGTCATATACAGTTTTGTGGAACAAAGTTATACTTCATAGAGTATCAATGATACGTGAATTGCTGTGGACTAGGACTGCATAACTGTTGACAAAGTTGTAAACAATAAGTTTGTAGCCGTTTTCTTTGTCAACAATGGCCCTTACCTATGTTGAAATAGTCCTATTATTTGGCCAATAACTGATATTGCTGAAAAGAGTGAATAATTTAAAGGAGCGCTTGTGGAGGAGGCAAATAATGGTGGTACTCGTCAGTGAAAAGTAGGATTTAGTCAGGGAAAAGACAGGGAATTTTTGTAGTTATATTGCTGGCAACCCCGTATATTGTCAAATGGTAAATACGAATTACTCAACATGACTTGTGTCATCAACACAATGTACCTGGACCATACAACAGCATTGGTATTGGTATATATTACTCAACATTTGTAATCATAGTCATATAGGTTAACTGTATAGTGCATTACACATCAATTAATATAAGCATTGTTTCAACCAAATGTGTCAGTATCGGATATATTATAATACTATGCGAGCAAAATCATGTGTGATTTAAGGTCACTGTATGACTTATTGGGAGACTAGACAATTCAACATGTATGACTTATTGTGATAACCGGAAGTTGACTTGTTTATACACTGTGGTGTATGAGGGTCAATGATCCGTTACTGGCCACTTTGGTTGCAATCTCTTCATATAAATGTGAAATTAAACATTAAACAAGAAAAAGTCTAAAAGTGACCTATTTTAAGAGTTGAGAAGTGTATGTTTCTGATGTAAGAATAAATTCCTAGATTATATACATGTATACGTGGATTATTGACACGGAATGGTGGACCTCAGACTTTATATAAGTTAAATTGTCACATAAGCATACGTTCGTTAAACATACATACACATCATAGTTTATTCTTAAAATTGAAATGTGTTGGATACAATAAGCTTAGTATTATGATGCAATATCCACATGTGTGCATTGACATTTTCTTAGAAAATCAGAGTCTATTTATTTCTTGGTGACATAATCTCCCATTCTAATAATGATGCCATGTATCAATCATGTTTATTCCATATTTGGGTATAGATATCAAATCTCAAATAGCTCGATGGTTGTAAATGTGAATGCATCTGAGGCATTTAATTAACCTGAAACCCAATATCTTCAGAGAGAACTGTGCTGCAATTTCCTACAGTATGTTTTATCGCAAGGTCATGCTGTCTTTTTAAAATTATGCAATTTTGGAAAAGGTATTACACTATTTTCACCATTATCACGGATACTAATGTATTTCCGTGCCATTATAATATGCTTATACATACACAATCATGCAATGTTGCATGTCTGATTTTATTCAAAGGGAGGTAAGTAATTTAATGTAGATTATTAAATTTGGTGTATTGTCTCCCTTGGTCTGTAGATTCAACGACGGTCAGGCGCACAGGGTATTGACGCAGATTATTTTATGCGTGTGCGACCGCCTTATATCTTATATATTCGTATATATATGA
Source organism: Spisula solida (assembly GCA_947247005.1). Lineage (NCBI taxonomy): Eukaryota > Metazoa > Mollusca > Bivalvia > Venerida > Mactridae > Spisula > Spisula solida. The sequence continues at coordinate 16,765,973 of OX365958.1, forward strand.
GATATAAGGCGGTCGCACAGGCATAAAATAATATGCGTCAATACCCTGTGGTCAGGCGCACGAAAGACTGATGCAAACCCCACCGTTTACTTGAAGCAAAATTACTTCAAACATTTCTCATTTAAGATCAAAATATAATCGTCAACTTCGAGTAAGACCATCGACTACATTTACAACTGACAAACGTAATACACCTATACTTATAACTATATGTATTTATGTAACACGATTGCTTAGTAAAATCTATGGGGTTAGATTTCCATCTTTTGAAATTATCCCTAAAAAGTATAAAATATATTAAAGTGTAACCAAGTGGAACGTTTTCATTGAACGAGCGAATAATTTGTGGTGGTGCCGTAACGCTGATATCAATATTTTTGCAAAAAGAGATACATAGAACCACAGGTCCATGAAAAGTGACCTAGCCCACCTGTATATACATATTTAAATATGTATATATAGACGGTATTGGACACTTTTCATGTACCTGTGCATAGAACACTTAATGTAACATAATTATGTAGGCTTGTGTCCCATGCCACAGTCAGTTATTGGATAAAGAAAGGAAGACATTTTATGAAAAAGCAATTGATTAAGTCTCATTAGTTTAATTAAATAGACCCCTAATAAAAGACAAGAAGATTAATATTTCGTACAGATCGTCATCAGATCGTGCCGTAAGGAAGATGAAGTACTTTTAATAGACAGAATGTGTTTATTACAATTGTCCAAAAAGCGTTTAGTTTAGAAAGGAAACAACTTTTTTGCTCCGTATCTAAAAGTTATTGGATGCTGTTAAACATTTATTTTACTACATTCAAATCATGCATTGCCTACAGTGATATGTTATCAGATGTAGTACATTGTATACAACATGCAATAATTTACAACCTATTGATATTTACAGTTCCGCTCAATAGAATAATTTAATATAAGGTACTGCGTCTTTAAAATAAATGTAACATATGACGCACGTTTTTTTCGGCATTTTTTACACGCAATTGATGTGTTTTTACGTATTAACGTTATTAAACTATTACACTTTTAATACTTTATTAAAGCCCTATTATTTCTGTGTATTTTGAGACTTGTGAAGAAAATAGGATGAATAGTAATTAAATACTTCACATTTTTAATTATCACACCAACGAATTTTAGCATGGGTCGCAACTTTTGACGTTCACATTACATGAAACGTATGCATTTTCGAGAGTTTATTGAATCAGTGGAACCACTGAGAGTATATATATTTAAAATGTTACGAGCTGGTAGGTCAATCTTGATTCAAACCCTTGTATGGAAGTATGAATATCGCCAATATCCTGATACCATGCATTTAACGGACTACGTTGGTTTGCCTCCGTAGCTCAGTGGCTAGAGCGATTGTCGACTGATCTGGGGACCCGGGTTCAAATACGGGTGGAGGCACTCGTATGGCTACAATATCAGAAAGCTGACTGGTAAATAAAGGCTATGTTTGGCATTTGAAATTTGGTTAAATAGAACGGTCGTATGTGTGCTACGCACAATACATAGTATTAAATTTGTATGCATATCCAGAAATCTAAGTTTATTATACAGTGAAATGATTTTAAAAATATGTGTCAGAACGTGAGGAGAAATGCAGACAAATGTTCACGTTCGTGACAACACAAGTAAATAAGGAATCATCCTCGGGTTGATGTGTACAAACAATATGACAACTCCTGGTTTCTATGAATGTAAATTAATCGTTGAAATGACTATGAATATTTTAATCGCTTTGTTATTCGTGGGCTGTTCAATATGTTTTCTATCAGCGAATTTCCTAATTAAGCCGTTAAATACAATACGTTAAATCAAATAATATCCCTTCTAGCACATTTTTACACCACGATTCGACAGTTCCACGATAGGATGATGGCACATGTTCTAGATAATGGTGAGGCTTCCAAGAACATTCCTGTTAGCAATGGGGTTAAGCAGGGCTGTGTACTAGCACAGACAATGTTCTCAATCATGTTCTCTGCAATACTAACAGGTGCTTTCACACCAGAAGATCTGGTCTGGAAATCCTTTAAAAAAACTGACGGCAAACTGTACAACACAGACGGCTAAAAGCCACAACCAAAGTATACCAATCTACAATTCGTGACCTGCTGTTGCAATTGGTGATGATTGAATGCCAACACAGTAGCTCAGATGCAACAAAGCATGTACAAGGTCTGCTGCGTGTGACAATTTTGGTCTTACCATAAGCACCAAGAAGACTGAAGTAATGTACCAGCCCTCACCAGGGTCTGCCTACAAGGCAGATAGACTTGCTGCATAACACAACACCCACAATCAACATAAAGGGCACCTCACTTCAGGCAGTGGACAAGTTCACATACATGGGCAGTACTTTATCATATTGTGTGCACATCGACGATGTAATGAGCAGTAGAATTACCAAAGCCAGTTCAGCGTTTGGAAGACTGTGCCCCATTGTTTGGGAAATAAGAGGAATCTCATTAGAAACTAAAATGAAAGTTTATAAAGCGGTTGCTATCACCATTTTCCTATATACATGTGAAAATGGACTGTATATACAATGTAGTAGACACTATCCGCAGCACTAGCATATGACTAGCCTTCACAAGATCCTTAAAATCCGCTGGAGAGAGAAAGTTCCTGACACAGATATTTGAAGGATCTAACCAACACTTCTTCCAAAAAGGTCAACTACGATGGGCTGGACATGTGTACAGGATGCCCGACACCAGGAGACCAAAACAACTTCTCTATGGTGAGCTAACGTCTGGAAAGAGAGCTGTAGGTGAGAGAAAAAAGATTTAAGGACGAACCCAAAAATGCTCTCAATGCAATGAACATCGACGTGGGTTACTGGCAACTCTCTGCTTTTGATCAAAGAGCTCAGAATCTACACATCGTGACCTGCTGTTTGCTCATAATTAAATGCCAACACGCCTGCAGACTGGGAAAGAGAAACGTGTCATCCACAAAGCCAGATCAGCCATACAGCACCTCAACAGAACCACCATCTACGGAGCACTAGTGTGACACTTGTAACCGATATTTCCACAACTGGATCGGACTCATCCGTCATAGAACCCAGTCAACTGCATAGAAAGAACTCAATTATAGTCAACATCGTACTTCGATGGACGAACAACACCAGATGTACTTATTGTGCGAAATATATTGCTTGTAAATCTATATACCTACCCCATGCCGTCCATCCGACACCAAACGAGTTAAATAGAAGTTTTAAAGGCGTCCCTTTTCCCTACATACTATTTCCCTTAATTTGTCCACTTTTCTCTTTGCCCCTTATAGTATATCAAATCAATTCGACCGAAGGTCATAATCCGAAGGTAACTGCATTCATACGCATCTATAATGCCATTTACTTTAATTTGGGCTCTCGCTGTAATTATCCCAGTGTGTTTCACTTGTTGTTACATACTTACAGATGTCCTTCTGGTAGAAGGCTGTCGTCAGCCTGTAACACCAGCTCTGTTTTCGTCGTTAATGGATTTATCATAACTTCCACCGATATTTATGGATTTGAGATCGTCATATTTCACAGGCTGATCCTGGAGGAATTTATCTAATCGTCGTTCGAATGAGTGCAGCGATTCAGCATTTACAACATCTTTTGGTAGTTGCATTTGGTACATTTTGAACGGCCTGAATACGAACAGTTCATTAGCATTTAAAGTATTTCTAATACATGCATATGAGCCCAATATATGAAGCAATCTCAGCAAGTTAGACATCATTTGTAACATTATCTCAGAGCATATCGGACTTAGAGCGTATCGGACTTGGAGCACACCAGACTTAGAGAATACCGGACCTAAAGCATACTGGACTTGAAGCATACCGGACTTAGAGCATACAGCAACAATGACTGTGTTGATCTTACTGATATTTGCTTTGGGTCCTTGTACATTAGCCGAGCCACGTTGTTCAAGCTTTGATTTTGTGGAGAAAACATTGGAAAAAATGATTCGTACGGAGAATCTTGTCAAGAATGTTGAGACTGATATCGAGTCCGTTAAACAGCAAACTACTGATGCAATAAGTACAATGGAAATACTGAAGGAAGAGCTGAGAGAAGAGTTCAATGCTATGCAAAAAGAAAATAGCAGAAAGATGACTGAATTACTAGGTAAGGCGTTTTCATATTATAAATACATGTACATTATTTGTATTTTACATATTTTCCATGAATGTATTATATACATGTGGTACTGAAACTGAAGAAAATCTGCGTACTAGTAGTTGTTTTGAGTTGATCTCAAGAATGTTTGTTGAAATTATCGCATTCATGTTTCAGACAGTCTTCATGTCAAGCCAAATGTCTTATTTCTTGTGAAAGACCCAACCACACAATCTCCGGGCAGTAATACAGCTATCGTGTTCAAGTCCATTATGAAAGACACAACCGGTTCCTATGACAACACACGTGGTAAGTTTACTGTTCCAGTTGACGGTGTGTATCTGTTCACAACACAATTATGCCTTAATACTGGATACTTAATACGCAGTAAATACATACATTATGCTATAGTTGTTGGTGAAGAAGAAGTAGCAAACTCTCTACTGTACGATGCCAGTGAGCGATTTTGTAACACAGCACAGGCTATTGTTGACGTGAAGAAAGGACAAACTGTTAATGTATTGTCACTGTCTACAAGTGGAACTCCATTAAGAGAGAATAATCGCTACGAATGGTGTACATTTTCGGGAGTCCTTATAAACTAGATGTCCCAAGTTTGTTCACGGTAAATGTTAACGTATAGAAAGAAAGGACAAACTGTTAGTGCAGTGTCACTACCTACAAGTGGAACTCCATTGAGATCCAACCAAGCTTACGAAACAAATGGTGTACATTGTATGGAGTCCTTATTTATAAACTACATGTAAATGTCCCGAATTTGTTCAGTGGTATGCAGTCTTATGCATCGTCAACAAACTTTCAGAGAAAATGCCCTCAGAGCGATTTTAGGGGCCAGGTTTTGTGCTGGACCCGAACTTGAGACTCACCGAGGGCCCATGGAAATTATATGACATTTCTGCCGATTATTCTTCTTGTTTTCTTGATATATCAAGTGTGTACCGTATATGTAATCATGTAGCTGATTTAATGATTCCTATGTTGGTTATGGATTGTAGTGTTTTGATTTTTGACTGTATATTGTTGTGGTTAATCATTGCACAATGTTTTTTGGCTAATTATATACATGTTGTAGCACAGATATTTGCTCCATATTTTTTGTTTGTACAATCTCATTAAAATCAGATCCTAACATTTGCTCGATTCCTTTACGCTATGTCAGTGTAAAGTAGTGAAGCGTAATATGGGTGTGATTTAAATGAGATTGTTGTTTGTACGTCCTCATCTAGTAGTTTTTGGAGCTGGTTAATAAGTGACGTCACATTTGCTGACGGCAGACGCCAATCTTTCTATCACAATTAATTACTATTGATTGGTTCAATAATCATGCATTTATCTCCGTTTGGACACACTCACACAAGGGGCCATAACTCCGACAAAAATAGTCATTTCCTGACAATCTGCACAGCGTAGGCTTGGTAAACAGTATATTCATGTGAGCTTTCATTTAAATTTGACCAATGGTAACAATGGTTATTATTCGGTCACGTATTCAGATAAACTTGTTGAGGTCCATCCAGACAGATGTCCAGCACAATATTATTACATCTGCCCCACTAAATGTGGGAGACAGAGTAATGTAGGCAAACCATGACTGTGATAAATGCTTTTCTATTATTCTTTCTTCACACATTTCTTATGTGAAGTAGACATTATGCTCTTACTTAATAATAACATTTATTACATGTATAGTTATATTCAAGATAATATTTAAACAGACAGAGAAGGAAATTCAAACCATAGACAGTCAGCCTCTTTTGCTTGTACTAGGTTTGTCTTAACCAGCGACCTTGTTATTTATATCAGATGACCCAAATTAAACATCCACATAGATACGTTCTAGACAAACTTTCTGACCAAATCCCATGGGGATCCATAAAAAAAATACAGCCTTTATATCATACACAAGGTTTTTTTATGACTTGATCCTAGTGACCTTATTTTTTACCCCGGATGACCTAACATCAAACATGACCTAAAGTTTATGAAGGTGATCATTGTGACAAAGTTTCATAAGGATAAGGCCAAATTGTGATTTGACCTAGTGACCTAGTTTTTGACCACTGACGACCCAATATCGAACTTGACCTAGATTTTGTTCAGATGATTATTGTGACATAGTTTCATAAAGATTATAAAATGCCAAAATTGGGATCTCTAGTGACTGCACAATGTTTTTCTATGATTTGACTTAGTGATCAGTTTTTGACCCCTGGTGGCCAAATATCAAACCTGACCTAGCTTAGTAGAGATGATAATTGTGACATAGTTACATAAAGATTAGACCAAAATTGTGACCTCTTGAGACTTCACAAGGTTTTCTATAATATGACCTAGTAACCTAGTTTTTTACCTTGATCTCCCGATACCGAACTTGAGATAGATTTTCTTGATATTTTTTTATCGGTTAGACTGATAACAGTCATAGTGCGTGGCCATTCTGCTTTAACCCAGTCTAATAGGTCAATGACCTCTGGCATCGAGGGAAGAGACAGAAAGTTTGGGTAATACAAGGAACCTGGGCGCTGCCCTAGCTTTTTGTGAATAGACTCCTTGATTATTTAACATGCCGGGCGTATAACTCTGATGTACTACCTTTGGGTTTCCAACCAGTTCATGTTTAGTTGGGTGATGAAATTTCTAGTGCTCCAGCCAAGATTCAAACCAGGGACCCCCCTCCCCCGATTGTTAGTCCTGAGCTCTAACCACTCAGCCAATGTTCTGCCCATTTCTTTTTAGATGATTATTGTGACACAGTTTAATAACTAGAGTTATGATTCTTGCGCACTGCACTTCATGTAACAGCAAGAAACATGCATACCAATTTTGGAGTCATTCACACTTATGGTGACAAAGTTATGCCACGGACAAAGAATGCTTATAAAATCAATCAAAGGGAAATAATTCAAAAATGGCACAAGGTAGAGTTACGGTTCTTGTGCACTGCACTTGGACTTTCGGTAAGAAACATGCATACCAAGTTTCAAGTCATTCAACCTAATGGTGACAAAGTTATCCTCCAGACAAGAAATACTCTAATTAAATCAATCTCAGGGAAATAATTCAAAAACGATGCAAGGCAGAGTTATGGTTCTTGCGCACTGCACTTTGGCTTATTGCAAGAAACATGCATACAAAATATTGAGTCATTTGAACTCTAGGTGACAAAGTTTTGCTCTGGACAAGAAATGCTCTTATTAAATCAATCAAAAGGAGATGATTAAAAAACGATGCATGGTAGAGTTATGGTTCTTGTGCACTGCACTTCGGCTTATTGCAAGAAACATGCATACCAAATCTTGAGTCATTTGAACTTAAGGTGACAAAGTTATGCTCCGGACAAGAAATGCTCTAATAAAATCAATCAAAGGGAAATAATTCAAAAATGATGCAAGGTAGAGTTATGGTTCTTGCGTACTACACTTCGGCTTATTGCAATAAACATGCATACTAAATCTTAAGTCATTTGAACTTAAGGTGACAAAGTTATGCTCCGGACAAGCAATTTGTGACGCCGCCGCAGCCGCAGCCGATGCCAAAGTAACACCTATATACAAAAATAAGGTCAAAATTGCGACCTGTAGTGTCTACATAAGGTTTTTCTATGATTTGACCTAGTGACCTAGTTTTTGACCCCAGATGACCCAATACTGAACTTGACCTAGATTTTGTTGAGATGATCATTGTGACAAACTTTCATCAAGATTAGACCAAAATTGTTCAGCAAATGGAAGGACAGATGAAGAGCGATCACAAAAGCTCATCATGTCACTTTGTGACAGGTGAGCTAAAACCAAAGGTAAGCTTAGATTTTAGGTTCAAGATTTCCAGTGCCAATGAGTGAATCCCATGAGTTTGGGCCATTCAGTTTTATAGGACACATCAGACAAATGGCTGAAGTTTGTTGCATACTGATTACACTTGGTTTCTATCTGCAGAGTAACTGGTCAACAGAAAACAGCTAAATCATTTAAATACCCAGTATACAATTTATTATCAAAAATACAATTTTAAAGCATGTGTTATACACAATTTGAAATAACATAACAGTAGCTTATTTCTTCCAGAAACACTTTGTGAAAGTTGCAGTAGATACAGTAACACTGTTGACCCCTCTTTACTAACAGTATGAAGTATTAGTACACTGCAGTCACAGACACCTGGGTAATGTTTTATCAAAGCACTTGCGCAAATCTAAAAATTATGCACACATTTCGTTATTTTTTATACATTAATATAAAATACAATTTTGAGACACATATGGTTTGTAGAAATTCTTAAACTGAGAATTTATCAAGACTGCATATCCCTTATATTAAGCACAATTTGAAGTTGTTTACGAATTATAAGGAATTTAAATTTGGGCATAACTTTTAAGATTCATAAAGTGCTTTGATAAGACATTTCAAAAAGATGTGCGATTTGTCTACTACGGATATGCCCATGTATTGTAACCCTGCACAACCCATTACTTTATATAGATAATAAACACCATAAACTATATACATGTAGTATTTTAGAGTTTTGATTGTCAGTGGTAATAGGTAATATAGGGGACAATAGGCAAAGGGTCCTATCTCTGTAACACGAGAAATGGATTCCCGACACTTGCCTCTGGGAGTCACACACAATATTGGAAGCCTGATGAGTCCCAAGTTTTGCTCAACAGGCATCCAATTTTTTGTGTGACTCCCATAACACACTTGGTAGGAATCCATTTTTTTGTGTCACAGAAAAGGGACTCCTTGATAGGGGACATTACTACCAGACTCCCATGGACACTTGATAGAAATCCATTTGTCGTTTCACAGAGAAGGGATCCCTAGATAGGGGACAGTACTTCCAGACTATCATAGACTCTTGGAAGGAATCCATTTATTTTGTCACAGAGAAGGGATCTCTAGATAGGGGACATTTGGAAGTAGATAATACTGCTGTAAATGACATGCATGTATTAATGTTGTAACTTATATCACTGCAGCCACTGACAACTTCACACAGATGTCCAGAGAAGTACAATAATCAGTCAAACAGATGCATGGAATGTATGTTCTTGCAGTTGTAGTCATTAATATCACTCAATTGAGGGTAATAATCTTTGGGAAAGGCAACTAGAAGATTTTTGACACAAAAATGTCTCCAGTAGAGAAAGTGTGAAACTACATCAGTATATAGAACTTGTTACTGTATGGATCTGTTTAGCTGAATGAAGAATAACATCAATGAAAGCACAACATTATAACTATCAAACACAAAATGGAAAAATTTAAGATAATAAAACATTCAAACTAGTATGATATCCTCCCATCATTGTATACCTCAAACTTTCAGCACGGTATGAATCTTGATATACAGCTCTTCAGTTCCGTGAGAGAATTTGTTCTGCTTTCATATGGCTCTGACGGAACTGAAAACCAATGTTACACTCAGGAAACATCTAATCTGAGTTCAGTCTGAGCGTTACATTGGTTTTCAGTTCCGGCAGAGCTATATGAAAATAGAACAATTTTCTCACGGAACTGAAAAGCGGTGTATCGGGATTCATACCGTGTTTCAACAGAACAGGAAATATATGTGTATAAATGTAATGTATGCATAGGGTGTTCAAAATATACTCTAGACTTGTATCTTTATTTTGCTGGCTTAGAATGAGAAGGTTGTAAGTGCAACTTACGACCTTGTAAGACACATACATATTTGACATCTGCATCACAAGACGCTTCTTATGAGCATATTTTCAAGAAAATCAAAACCGGTCATGTTGACCAAACGGAAGATGAAAAAGCTTGTTTTTCCATAAGTAAAGAGTAGTTTTCAGACATTTTTTCTTGTTTTCTTATAATAGCGTTTGTGTACTTACGACCTTCTTCTTCTAAGCCAGTGATTTGTAAATGTAAGCCAACGTAATTTTTGACATCCTGTGATGTTCATTATGGTTCCTATGATTGTCTGACCTAATGTTTGCTTGCTAAGACAAAATATTTTGAACACTTTGTATTTGTAATAATCAACTATGTTATCTAAGATTCGGCAATATTGGTCATGTAATAAAAATTTCACAGAAGTTTTACAATTTTTGGACACATACGTACGAGCCATGTTTCGCAGAACCCTTTGCTTGAGATTCATGGTGCAAATGCAGCGATATTTCAATAAAACTCAAATTTTCCTAGCTCCTACTTTTGACTAAATCTAATGAAATTTCCATGCAGTTTTCACTTATTTTATTTGTATGACAATATCATATATGCTTCATGAAGTAATTTGAACTAATATTTGTGATCATTTTCATAATGTAAACAAAAAATGTGTGTAGCTTTTGGATGCATTGAGTTTATCTCAGCACGGCAAGTCAATAATTGACTCAGGGCATCTACGGACCATGTGAATTTGGAGAACGCCTGAAAAAGAGTCAGGTAGTCCTACATAGGGATATATAGGAACCAATGTAGAGATAGAAATGGTTAGAATATATATATATATATATATATATACAAAGCAGGACTAGGCATGCAGTTCTAGAAGAGATAGGGTCACAGGCTTTAGTGCTAATTGACCGCGAAATCTCGCCTTAGACTAACACATGGACACTTTGATGCTTAATACAATTCTTTTTTTGTCATCACTTGATCTTTCCTCTGGTATTAACAAAAACCTTGGAGAGGAATTAATATAAGTTTTCAAAAACTTGTTTTACAATCCATTACTTATTCCATGTTTGTATTATTATATATATGTATGGATATTGAAATAAATACAGTTTAAACCAATACAATTCTTTGAGTATAATACATGAATATAAAACTTGTGAATAAAATAAAGACTACATAATATGAGAGAACATAATGAATACACAACACAATCTTCAAAGTTAACAGTTAATAAATTACCATAAGCATACATATAATACAATATACAGTGAATCTCACATAGAGCCATTCTCATAATCAATAATCAGACCATCTTAAACAATGCAATATTCAGATCCATTTACACCATTTACTCCCCTTTATACAACCCCAATGTTAAGACCATTTTTTTAAAATGCTGAGCATAGCCTTTATTTGCCAGTCAGCTTTCCGCTGAAATATGGCAGGCATATATATGTGTGCCTCCCTCCGGTTTTGTACCCAGGTCGCCAGATTAGATGGCAAGTGTGCTAACCATTTAGCTACGGAGGCCACATGCTTGGCCAAAGATCAATGTTTTGAAGAAATTGACAGCTCACTGAAACAAGGATAATATATACCATGTTCAGATTGTGATGAAAGACTTGAATAAAAACTTCTTGTGTGATTTAATAGGGGTTTTGGGCCAATTTGTTAGTCATATCACAGCACACAATCTCCGACCTGGACCAGATTCCACCCATAGATCACCATTCATCCACAGCATTAACTGGACAGGCAACATTTTCATATTGGTTGAATTTTAATCACCATCATACACAACAAGTATTCAAGAACATACAAATTGACAAAATAACATTCCAAAGAACAAAATTCTACAATCTCAGGACAGTGGCCTTATTCAGGATTAAAGAACAAAGAGATTCAGGGAATTTATAAAAAATTACATGCATACGAAAAGTAAGCATTTGTTCTATGGCTAAAAAGTTAATACACAGTTTTAAGTATAATAATGGTGGTATTTCATGTTTGTATTTTTCATATGCTTTTATTTATCCTCGCCACTGGAAATCCATATGGGGGAGGCCCCCAGAAGAAGATAGTCACTTTAATTTTGGGGGGATAGTGCATGATACAGAAGATGCCCCAGTTCCAGAAGCATCCCTGGTTCTTTTACATGCCTGATGTAAAGCATCATACGAAGGACCTAGGTTTTTAATGTCTTGTCCAAAAGACTTAGTAATTTTAGTTATGCTAGGTGGGAAACACTGAATAGCGTTTCTGTTCTAATCCCACTGGAGGCGGGATCGAACCCCACAACCTTTGGATCAGCAGTCAGTAGCTCTTACCACTGGACCACTTGTCCACCCTATGTTAAATGGGAAAAAATGTTTCTTTTATATGACGGTTTGGTTTCTTTGGCTCTGTTGTGATGTATGAAGTTGGATTTCAGCAATATCTAAGAAAGAATGAGGCACACTGGTTTTATTTGCACATAACATATACATCACAGTAAACTTCAAATGTATGAATGAAAGAAAGATTACATCCCTAGCAATACAGCTGTTACCTAGTACATGTATATTCAACCACACATTCAATATCACAAATAATGCACACAAAGCATTTGTTGTAGATTACTTCAACATGAGCACTATCTCAAATGTCAAGCCGATAGTCACTTTTTCCTTCATCCAAACTCAATATTAAGATTTACTCACTAAGAAGACCAGAGTACTTGTTTTATCAAAGCACTAACTGATATCTTAAACATAAGCTCAGAAATCCTTAACTTAAGCTCAGAAATCCTAAACTTAAGCTCAAATGTAAATTCCTGATAATCCTTTTACAACTATAAATAGGGGACACATATGGCATGTAAAGTTTCATTAACTGAATCAGATAAGTACTGCAAATCTATTTACAACACTTTGTAGCTGTAAAAGAATTATAAATAATTCAAATTTGAACTTAATTTAAGAATTCCGTAAGTGCTTTGATGAAACAGTACCCATATGCCTTGACCCCAATGTCAGCCACATCATTGAGGTGCCATTGTAAATTAACAAAAATGATTGCAATGTAATAAAATAGATAACAAAACACAATATAAATCAGAATATTAACAACAAAATTCTAAAATAAACAAAGATTCATCTATGTGATAAAAGTGGAAACTCAAGTATAGGGTAAAGGATATAGAACATGCACTGTAAAGTAATTAATATTCACAATGGATAAATTTTCAATGATTTCGCAGATGAACTAGATCACAATATTAAATCCACTCGAACAATTGACTCAAAATACGAAACAAGATATTTTTCTTTTAATATTAAAAATCCATGAATTTCAGAAAACACAAAATTACCATTCTACGAATATCCGCAAAATTTAATACCCGGGAAAAATTAATAATTTTACGCTATTCACATTGTAGTAAACTTATGTAAACTTGAGAGATGTAAGGCTGGTATAAATCAACTGCTAGATTATTGCCCGAATTTTATTTCTAATTTTCAAAAATCTTAGTAATTTAGGAATATTCTATGACTTCTTGCTTATGTTTTCCATCAAATGAATGGGGCAATGTTTTAAAACTGGAAATAAAATGCTCACTTGATTAACAATAACAGATTCTTGAATAATTTAAAAGTAAAAAAGTTGCCTAGAAAAATAAAGAGCAAGCGAGGCAATAACCTATGAGTTCATTTATTCCAGGAAAACAGAAATATGATTTGTTCAAAAAACAGAATATGAAACAGAAGGTATACATGTTGCCAAAAATCAACAACATTGAATCAAATCAGATCTTTTAGGCAAAGAATTTGTTAAAAACAGATCTATAAAGTTCCCACCCCTTTCTGCATGAGAGGGGGGAGGGAGGAGAAAATTAACGAATACATACAATCTAACACTTCAAATACATGAGTATTATTGATTCATAGCCAAATGGGGCCCAATCAATTATGTGAAACCCATCCTCTTGAAACATGGGTAAACATGCCAAAAGTATTATTTGGAGATTTCATGTTCGAAAATAGAAACGAAGGGAAATGCCATGAATACCAGGGCTGAGGGCTGGTATTCACAAAGCACTTTCTTGGAAAACTTAAAATGTTCTTGAAATCTTAAAAAAAATTCTTTATTAAGCATATCAGCAAAAGAAGAAAATCATGATCATAAATATTTTATGTAGGCCTCCAGTATTACGTAAAAAGTAACAGCCATGGGTCATTCCTCAATTTGTGGGAAGTATCTGTGGATCACTAATTTTCAAATTATTAAAGTCAAAATATTTAAGTCTTCCACTAAGATGCTTTGTGAATACCAGCCAATGTTCTCAAACAAGGTAAGTAACTCTGCTCAAACTTGGTCCCAGCAAAAAACATAGCCAGGACTCTGCAGATGTAATCACTATAAAAACAGATTTAACCCTACAGTATGTATATCTATCTGTATCAAAAATAACAAGAGGGCCCTTTGGGCCCTAGGTCGCTCACCTGTTATAGCAGTACATGCAAGACCTGTGATTTGACCTAGTTCTTGGCCCCATATGATGCAATATCGCACTTGACCTAGATTTTGTTGAGATGATCACTCTGACCAAGTTTCATATGAATTAGGCTAAAATAGTGACCTCTAGTGACTATACAAGGTTTTTCTATGATTTGACCTTGTGACCTAGTTTTTGACCCCGGATGACCCAATATCCAACTTGACCTAGATTTTGTTGAGATGATCATTGTGACTAAGTTTCATAAAGATTAAGTCAAAATTGTGACCTCTAGTATCTACACAAGGTTTTTCTATGATTTGACCTTGTGACCTAGTTTTTGACCCTGGATGACCCAATATCAAACTTGACCTAGATTTTGTTGAGATGAACATTGTGACCAAGTTTCATAAAGATTAGGTCAAAATTGTGACCTCTAGTGACTACACAAGGTTTTTTTATGATTTGACCATGTGACCTAGTTTTTGACCCCGGATGACCCAATATCGAACTTAGCCTAGATTTTGTTGAGATGATCATTGTGTCTAAGTTTTATGATGATTAAGCTAAAACTGTGGCCTCTAGTGTCTACACAAGTAATTGTGGACAGACGACGGATGGCGGGACGACGGACGAAGAGTGATCACAAAAGCTCACTCTGTCACTTAGTGAGGCTCTTACAGGCTCTTCAGGGGTTTAATTTTTTAATTATTTATTTCGTCATTTTTTATTTTTGATATATACATTCTGGGGACAGACATCATTCCTTTCTTGTATATCTATCTTTATATATATTATCACTTTATACATACATTTTGGGGACTGATCAAACTTTAAATCATTCTCATTATGCATACACTTTATAGAGCAGAGAATTTGACATGACTCTAGACCTTTTATTAGCATAATTTAACAGCTGATATATTGTCTATATTTATAACCCCGGTTGTGTGTTTTCATAAGCGGGAAGTATCATGAAGACGCTCGAGGTGTAATACCAACACAAATCGAAAAATCCAATATTGCACGGTTTACTCGTGGAAATTTATTATTCAACAAAACAACCTTGTAATACATTCATGCATAAAGGTCAGGATCATGTCAAATTCTCTGTGCTATAACACTTAGTAAAATTGCATAACCAAGTACGATATAGCTAAAATTAACAAGAAATATTGACACATGTCTGATCTTGTGAGCTGACTATTCTTTCGCAAATCTAGTAACAAGTTTTTTTCCCATTTGAAAACCTGCTCAAATAAATTATATTATTTATCTCTTATGTATCGATCAATGTAAGTTTGAATGATATGGCATTAACATAGCAGAGAGATGAAGTTATGAGGAGTTTGTTGAAAAATGAGAGCGAGATAGATAAAATGATAAATGTCCAGCGTAACTCCACGTGGACCTGGTCAAATGTCCAACGTTACTCCACGTGGACCTCGTCAAATGTCCAACGTAACTCCATGTGGACCTCGTCAAATGGCCAGCGTAATCCCACGAGGACCTCATCAGATCTGTGAGTATGAAGATTCTGTTTTACAACCACGACATGTAAACATGAAACCCTCCTGAAATATAAACAATGTAACATGTATAAATCAATGATTTAGGTCAGTCACTTGTTAACATTACATTCTGTGCATAAAAATTGCAATTTTTCTTATAAATGTCTTATTTTAATAGATATTATGTTCATAAGTTTGTAGCTTAGTAAATAAGGTAAACATTTTTACTGTTGTTTCTCTAATTAAAATGTTTAGAACTAAAAAGTACAATGTTATGATATTGCAATGTTTGTATACAAGTGACAGACCTGAATAAATGGACTATTCAACAACAATGTCAACAATAACAAGTCTTAGAGATGTTTGTAAATCATGTACCTGTATGCCTAATAATCAGAGACGTACACACATGCACTAAGGGACAAGACAAAGCAGGGCCTATAAGCTCCTCCTTTATGAAGTATACTAAAGCATTTAAACAGCATGTTTCGAATACAAATGTACCCAGTATACTCACGTATAGGGCAATCTGATTTATAAGTAGGTCATAGTAAAATCCAAATTTGCAATCCATTTGTGCATCTTAAAAATTAGATTGCCTTACAAACTGGTATATATACAATGACATACAGTGTTTTTAGGGGTGGGCCGATGCATCGAAATATCGATGCATTGTGATCCCGAGTGTCCCAATAGTTTGGATCGATAGTAAAAGGCTCGATCCAATAACTATCGCCGATAGTTAGCTCAACTATCGATAGTTACGATAGTTTCCTTTTTATAAATAAAGTTTATTATAAATTTAAAACAAGTTCCGTTTCCTTTAAAAAACTAATTTTAGATAATCCCATGCAACAAAACTGTAGTATTTAGATAAAATTTTATTAACCTATTTCTGTCCAATTCAGTTTAGACCATTCCACAAATAGTAGATTTTTATGTTGTACTACAAAGTGACATCTTACACAGTGCAAATTTGCATTTACAAGTTAATCTCTGGTTTTCAAATCTTGACAATAACTATTGCAATAGTATCGCAATAGTTTCAAGCAATACAATAGTATCGCAATAGCACTTTCAGCAATAGCAATAGTATTGCAATAGTCCAAAATGGACTCAATAGTCACCTCTAGTGTTTTTTACTGATTGCCTATGGCTTTGGAACAGGGAATTTTAGTGGCGTTTTGTTCAAAATTGGGAAAAGTACAAATTTAATATCCAAACCTGTTAAAGCCAATAGGTACATGTATACAATAACTAAGTTTTATGTTCAACTAACTGCAATTTAGTGTTTTTCATACTCAAGTTAAGTTGTACTTGCTCTTTCTACAGTAAACTGGCCGATTTTTCTCAGAATTCTTTTACTCTGAATTTGGGATTTTTCCCCTTAAAATTGGGGAAAACAGGTATGGTTTACCATTGGGAACATAGCCCATTAATGGCCATAAAATCTGCCAAAAATCCACTGACATATCATAGCATACCTTGATATATCCAGGTAAAGATGACCAAAACTCGTAGTTAGGGATCATTTCAGTGCCCTGAGCACCGCCAAAAAACTTCAGATACAATATACCAATCACAAAATACAGGGAAATCAGAGAGAAGAACCTGAAATAGACAATTTTCTGTGTTATTATGAACACCTGGGGACATAGAAACTTGACTGCTATACCATTGTTATAGGAAGTTTAAAATCACTTTAAAGTATAAAATTTTAGAATTTTTGTTTTTGCTCCTTGTATACATGGTCCATTCATTATTTCTATCATCCTGTACTTCAATCATTCCTACTTTCATCCTGTACTTCAATCATTCCTTCTTTCATCCTGTACTTCAATCATTCCTTCTATCATCCTGTACTTCAATCATTCCTACTTTCATCCTGTACTTCAATCATTCCTTCTATCATCCTGTACTTCAATCATTCCTTCTTTCATCCTGTACTTCAATAATTCCTACTTTCATCCTGTACTTCAATCATTCCTACTTTCATCCTGTACTTCAATCATTCCTACTTTCATTATTTGTCATATTCATTACTCCTTACATGTTTACTCATTTTTTGTATAGTCCATAGTATGAAGGAGTACAGGAGCTTATGTAATCTCCTAATAGGAGCACAGCTAGCTATATATTCACTATGTTTTGTCAAGGTTCTTGCATTGAATATATCAGTTTCCCCGAGGAAATGGTTCAATATCGGTCCTTGAGATTTGTGTTGGTATTACACATCGAGCATCTTTGTGATACTTCCCGCTTATAAAAACATACAACAGGGAATATAGATATAGACAATATATCAGCTGTTAAATTATGCTAATAGAAGGTTAAGAGTTGTGTCAAATTCTCCCTACTAAACCAGCTAACTACCGGTAAGTATATTTGCATCTAACTCCTCTAACTCTTTTCCAACAATACCAGGTACTATGTAGGTAGCCACATGATAATAGCTAACTAGTAAGCATAGCAGCTCATTACCCAGTCATGTCAACCAGACTGCTTTTAGAAGTGGAACCTTTATCTTCCAAGGTATATGCCTTAAGTGTTAAACACTCGCCCATGAGAGACTGGTAACCACTCATCAATAAGAGACTGGTTTACACTCATCCATGAGAGACTGGTTTATACTCACCCATGAGAGACTGGTTCACACTCATCCATGAGAGACTGGTTTACACTCGCCCATGAGAGACTGGTTTACACTCACCCATGAGAGACTGGTTTACACTCACCCATGAGAGACATGTTAAATATCACCCAGTAGAGACAGTTTTACCCTCACCCATGAGAGACAGTTTTCACCCATAAGAGACAGTTTTACACTCACCCATGAGAGACTGGTTTACTCTCACCCATGAGAGACTGGTTTACACTCACCCATGAGAGATGAGTTTACACTCACCTTTGAGAGACTGCTTAAAACTCATCCGTAAGAGACTGGTTTACACTCATCTGTGAGAGACTGGTTTACACTCATCCGTGAGAGACTGGTTCATACTCACCCATGAGAGACTGGTTTACACTCACCCACGATAGACTGGTTTACAAATAGAACAAACATAAGATAATTAACTTACAATATAAGAATCACCGAGCCAGTGCTTATATTCTTCGAATCATCAGTATTTCCACCAGAACCCAAACATGCATATTTTGTCTGCAACTCAAACAACTGCAACGATAAATGACATAAGAATAACTTCTCAATATATACATGTATATACAAAGGGCTGAAGGGGTCTTACTCAATTTAAACATGTTTATACAAGGGGAAGAAGGGCTGTTAACTTGAAATAAATGCACCAAACAATTGTCAATTGTCGGCTTATATTACGA
This sequence comes from Spisula solida, assembly GCA_947247005.1. NCBI lineage: Eukaryota > Metazoa > Mollusca > Bivalvia > Venerida > Mactridae > Spisula > Spisula solida. The sequence continues at coordinate 16,785,113 of OX365958.1, forward strand.
CAAATGGTACAGAAGCAAGATTTTTCCTGCATACTGTGAACTCTTTCATTTTCGTGGGCATTAATTTTCGTAAAATGTGTTTTCGTGCAGTCAGATTTCATTGATTACAAAATGATGGTAGAGTATTCCCTATTTCGGTGGTCAATTACTCATAGGTATTAGATTTTGTTGTCGAGTTCGAACAGGAAACCAACAAAAGTTTAACTCCTACCTAACACAATGATTTTATAGTATTCTTTCAAGATGTAAGTGTTAGTCAGGTTTTAGTCAGGTGGGTTATCTTATTGGAAGTCTAAGAGCTGTCGCACAACTGTGACAAATGTCCCCATATAATGGCTATATTCATGATTCAGTAAACTGTGAAGTTTGTGCTTACGTAAGTACTTGTAGGAACCTCTTTAACAGATACAAGCTTTCCATCCACATCAGCTACACACACAATATGAAACACAGACGTCCTATCAACGATAAAATTAAAACATATAAAATATAAGTATCAATACAAACAATTCATCCACATTTTAAGATTCCTATGGTAGAAATGACATGCCACAATGGGAGGGCAACAAAAAATACTGCCATGGAAAAACACAGAAAATACATTTTAAATTCACATTTTTTGTTGGCGTTCCACGGAGACAGTCGTAAGTATGAGGCCATTCAGAATTTTTCCTGCCAGATTGGTAAATGACTTCACATTTTGACAGACAACGGATGGACGACGTACGAAGAGCGATCACAAAAGCTCACTCTATCACTTTGTGACAGGTGAGTTAAAAATGGTAGACAAGAGGGCCCAAAGGGCCCTGGGTCGCTCACCTGTCGTACTAGTGCATGCACACCCCTATGGTGACCCTACACATTTTCTGAATAAAATTTAAGGAAATTCAGCCTCTATTGCAAATTTTTTAATGATTTGACCATGTGACCTTGTTTTTGACCCCAGATGACCCAAAATCGAATTTGGCCTAGATTTTGTTGACATGATCATTGTGACAAAGTTTCATAAAGATTAAGTTGAAATTGTAACCTCTGGTGACTACACAAGGTTTTTCTATGATTTGACCTATAATTTAAACAAAATATTTCCATTTGACCTATAATTTAAACAAAATATTTTGGGAAAAATATTTTCCTCCATATAACTGTACAAATACATGCCATGAAGACAAAACAATACCTTAATACTTAAAAAAATAAAATTAAAAAAATAAAAATTATGGTTCCAGTGGGGTTTGAACCCACGACCCTCAGGAAATGTCTACGCTCCCTACAGCGCTTTGATTTCCTCTTAACCATTACAATTCACACCCTGCTTAAAATACTAGAATATTTTGATATTTGACCTTTACAAAACTGCTGTGAACCCTGATACACATTTTCATTGGTTGATGAAAGTTTACTTGTATGTATACAGAGAGAGTTACAGCAGAGAGTTTAGTGACCATGAAGACTACATGTTGAAAGGTTTAAAATACACGGTCTGAGGTTTAAATATTTCATGGTTCTACACACTGGTCATTATTAATTTGTTACAATCAGTATGATAAACTGATAGTGCGAGAGTATTAATATATAATACAAGTCATTCTTTTAACACACGCGCGTTTTATATACAATGCAGAGCCTAGACACGATGTAGTTTCGGGCGAGGCAATTGAAGAGTAGAAAATGTCAATTGACAGTGTGACCTTGTTTTTGACCCCAGATGACCCAAAATCGAACTTGACCTAGATTTTGTTGACAGGATCATTATGACAAAGTTCCATAAAGATAAAGTTGAAATTGTAACCTCTGATGACTACACAAGGTTTTTCTATGATTTAACCTATAATTTAAACAAAATATTTTCCTCCATATAACTGTACAAATACATGTTATAAAGACAAAACAATACCTAAACACTTAAAAAAAAAAAAAAAAAAAAAAAAAAAAAAGTTTGCTCCAGTGGGGTTTGAACCCACGGCCCTCAGGAAAATATCAATTGACATTATGATTTTTGTAATTGACATTGTGACTTTGTTTTTGACCCCAGATGACCCAAAATCGAACTTGACCAAGATTTTGTTGACATGATCATTTTGACAAAGTTTCATAAAGATTAAGTTGAAATTGTAACCTCTGGTGACTACACAAGGTTTTTCTATAATTTGACCTAGTGAGCTAGTTTTTGACCTCAGATGACCCAATATCGAACTTGACCTAGATTTTGTTGAGATGATCATTGTGACCAAGTTTCATAAAGATTAGGCCAAAATTGTGACCTCTAGAGAGGACACAACCCAATTGTTGACGGACGGACAGACGGACGGACGGACGGACAGACGGACGGACGGACGGACTCATGAGACGGTATTTGTGGGGTTTTCTTTTGTTCTTTCTTTTGTTTGGTTGCAACCCACAAGTAGCATTTTGCACCCCACAAGTGACGGAATGAATGGAATCTAAAAATAGCCTATTGTTCCACACCCCACAACTACCGGTGCATTCGTACGGACAGACGGACGGACGGACGACGGACGAAGTGTGATCACAAAAGCTCACTCTGTCACTTTGTGACAGGTGAGCTAAAAAGGTGAGCACAAACAAAAAGTGCTAATGACGACAGATTACGCCTTAATCTTGGACCTGAACCATATTGAGTGATTTGTCCAGACCTTTATATCATGATTACACATAAATACAGGGTTATCATTATTCACGGAATGCCCATTGAAAACATCATTTAAACTTGTGTGTTGGATCGGTTGTTTTTAAAAAGTAGAAGATCTTTTTTAACAATGCTATAGAAAGGATCCTGGTGAAATTATTTTTATGTTTCGGCCAATCTGCTATCAATAATAATGTTGACAACCCTGTAAACAGACATGAAATGAACAGTTAAAATATTCTCATTAAGCTTATGACTATCAGGTTGATATATTTAGGAAGGTAGATCAACAACCCTCAAATTATAGTCCAACGAGTTCATACTTACCGCAGCACATCCCCAGTGTCGGACGTGAAGGTTAAGTTGAGTTTGCTATTACCATAAGGTAGCCCTGAGAATTTGGCAGTATTTGTTACTCCCGCTACGTAACCGTTATTACCCTTCCTTTGACAAACCTTCAATGAGAATACATTATCTAAATCAGTAAATGATAGGAAAAAGTAGAATTATACATTAACTAGAGACTACTACATATGTTTTTTCAATGACACAGTTATAAAGGAAATTGACCAACATTTAGTTGAGGGGATCATTGTGAACAAGTTTTTATAAAGATTACTCCAATATTGTGACCTGTAGTATCTGGACAAGGTGTTTCTATCATTTGACCTTGTGGCCTAGTTTTTGACCCTAGATGACCTAATGTCAAATTTGGCCTAGATTTTGTTGAGATGGTCATTGTGACCAAGTTTCATAAAGATTAGGCCAAAATTGAAACCTCTAGTGACTACACACAAGGTTTTTCTATGATTTGACCTTGTGACCTTGTTTTTAACCCCACATGCCCCATTATCGAACTTGACCTTTCGTGTCTATACAAGCCAATTGTGGACAGATGAAGGACAAAGGGTGATCACTAATCTATTTATTATTTGCTTTCAATGGATTATGGATTTTTTTCAGTGAAAATAACAGTGAAATTACCATTTTGTTATTTTCACTGTTTTAGAAGCTGGTTCCAGAAAAAGAAACGTAACGTCAACAGCGCCAGGCTTTAAAACATGCGTTACTTCATCATGACGTCCTAATTATCAAGTTGTGACATTCCCATTTCGATGTGTTTTTTTCCCAATTAAGCCAATTACGGCACATTTTAAGAGAAATTGAGGCATATAGTAAACAGAAAATTTGTTGATTTTTGGTGTAAGATCCATTTTATTTCACTTGTGATCACAGAAAATTAAATTTTTACGAGTGGCTATGCCACTAATGAAAATATGGATTTTCTGTGATCACTCGGTGAAATAAAATTTGATATTACACCAAAATAAACAAATATCCTCTATATATTCTAACAAATAAAGCATCTCTGTGATACATTGTATTGTTTTTATTCATGAATCAGTTGATATTATTTCTTTGTTAACACACTAAACCTTCCAAAACAGCAGTAATAATATTTTTAAAATACGTAGGTAATACTTTGATATGGCAATATTTCCGATATCAAAATTGATTCCAATAGTTGATTCTGTGCTATATCCTTTATACTGACCTCATTGGGAACAAGAAATATCACTGAACGTGATGAATACCCCCAGCAACTGCTTGACACAGTCATATATGCACAACTAGACTTGGTACTGAGCGGTCATGCAAAGTTTCATTACAGTCCTACCATTGGTTGCAGCAAAATAGCGCAGACAAAATTAATAAGTGTAAAACAACAAAGGGCTATAACTACCTTTAAATTGATAAGACCAACGTTTGTCCACCATATGCGCAACTAGACTTGGTACTGATCATCCATACAAAGTTTCATGAAAATCCGACCAATGGTTACAGAGAAATAGCGCAGACAAAATTTATAAGTGTAAAAAACAAAGGGCCATAACTACTTTAAAATTGATCCGACCAACATGTGCCGATGATATGCACAACTAGAAATTGTACTGATGAGCTATGCAAAGTTTCGATGAAATACGACCAATGGTTACAGAGAAATAGCCCGGACAGAATTTATAAGTGTAAAAAAATGAAGGGCCATTACTCCCTAAAAATTAATTTGATGGACGTCAGCCGACAATATGCACAACTAGACTTGGTACTGATCAGTCATGCTAAGTTTCAATGAAATACGACCAACAGTTGCAGAGAAATAGCGCGGACAAAATTTATAAGAATAAAAAGTAAAGGGCCATAACTCCCTTAAAATTAATCCGACCAACGTCCGCCGACGATATGCACAACTAGACTTGGTACTGATCAGTCATGCAAATTTTCAATGAAATACGACCAACGGTTGCGGAGAAATAGCGCAGACAAAATTTATAAGTATAAAAAAATAAAGGGCCATAACTCCCTTAAAATTAAACCGACCAACGTCTGCTGACGATATGCACAACTAGACTTGGTACTGATCAGTCATGCAAATTTTCAATGAAATACAACCGACGGTTGCGGAGAAATAGAGCGGACAAAATTTGTATGGACCAACCAACCAACCAACCAACAGACCAACCAACCAACCTCAAGCATGACTCCAATATAGCCCCCATATACTATGTATCTGGGGGTATAATAAAATAATAAAGATTTAAAATTCAAGAGAAAATACTAACTGCCACGCCCTCTGTTACATCTCCACAAGCTTCCGAAAGACTCTTGCATGGTTCAAAGTCATATGTGTAAGTACCATCACTTATTGAAAATCTGTAAAACAAACCACACATAATATTATATGATAATCAGTCAAACTAGATTGTCATCGTTTTGAGTATATATAAATTGTACAGTATTACAGTATAACCTGGTTTATCCGGCATCCTATCGGACCAGATAAGGATGCCGGATAAAACAGTGAGCCGGTAAAACCAGGTTGTATAGAAATACATAAAACTATAATTGATTATAAAAAGACAAATTTATAACAAATGAACAAATATAATAGGTATCAAATGGCATTTTTATTTACATATCACTGTACTCATCCTGTTAGTTAGTCATACAATAGTTGTTAATTGTTGTTTGACTGGTTTTCTTTAAGCTTTTGTGCAAACAACATTTGCCGATGATACACATGTATCTTCTAAGTATTATCTATAATGCCGGTTAATTAAGTGCTAAAACACACTGTTTATCAATTGTCGGGACTGACAAACAATGCCGGATAATGGATAAAGCTGGTTCCGTTAAAGTTAGGGTCCATATAATAGAAATACAGTGGAGTTCTGCCAGGACCCGCAAACCATGCCGGTTAAGACAGGTTGCAGGATAAAGCAGTGTGCCATTAAACCAGGTTTTATATATACTAAGACAGATCAACGAATAATGTGTCTATTGGGCCAATGAGGTAATTAACCAATTGATTTTCCAACTGTCAGTAAAAAATCAAATTCCAAAAATAAGAAAAGATAGAAAATCTGCTGCAATTACAGTAAGCTCTGAATGGCCACACACAGACGGACTGGTAATGTTTTGTACAGTTTGAGCAATTATACCAGAAGAACCACGTCAGGACCTAAAAGCAGTATACATTAATAGTTAGATTACCAGATCAAATGATTTTGCCGCTCGGATGTATGCTTGAACACTAAATTATAGTTAAACATACATCTAAAGTTATTGTTTACCTATTGGTTTTAGGTTTGACTGTGACCATACTGACAGTGCCACCAAAACAACTCTAAAATGACACTCATATGGTCATTGTCACTACAGTACATGAGGTATAAGGCGAGAAATATTTTTTATCTCTGGTAATTTTTCATGACTATCCTTTAATATTTAAAAGTCCTATAGGAACCCTCACTTAGCATTGAATCCTGGACATAGCCTAAGGGTGCGGATCAAGGATTGTACGATCTACAGCTGGTCACCGATAAATCACATTATTGCCGAGTCATTCCTTGATTTTGTCATACAATCACAATACCCTGATGACCGGGTGATAAGAAAATGTTATAGGGTAATAAAAAAGATTTTTGTCTGAACAAAAATTTGAAATATTTAACTTTTATAATTGTCCTATATTTTAATCTCCGAAAGTGTCACCCGGTACCGAAAGCAAATATATTTAGGTCTTTGCCAAAAGTTACAGTCGAACCAATCCAAAGGACACAGCGTTCAGTGGCGAAAGGTCAGAAATTTAAAAGCAGCCTCTAGAACCCTTCTAGATTTGATCATATGGTATTGACGCATATTATTTAATATGTTTATGACCGCATCTATAGTCCCTGGTTTGGTGTTGCTTGCAGATAAATCATATTTCTATTGAATAGCAAGAGTGTTTTCTTCATATCTTTGTTTATATGTGTGTACCACAGTGTAATCCAAGACCACTACAATGTAGCTTTATTTCCCTTCAAGTATCAAAAAAATAAATTTTGCAATACCATACATATATATATATACTTATATATTCAGGAAAGGAATGATGTTCGTCCCCAGAACGTATATATCAAAATAAAAAAATGACGAAATGAGTATCAAAACTCAATTATTTATTAAATAATTGAGTTTTGATACACATTTCGTCATTTTTTTATTTTGATATACTTATATATATATAAATTCATGAGGGCACGTTTCCTACAAATTGTTTATTTATTATGAAAAATAACTTAGAAACGTCATGTTTTTTAAGGTTGTACGTTTTCTCGACTCATAGTTATACTCACTGGTTACTCGAGGAATCCAAGGTTTTACCGAGCTCAAAATCTATCTACCTTTGACATTGACTATAAAGTTACACCGCGGAGTTCAATTTGCCATCAAGTGATTGCTGAGCAGCTTGTGCCAAGTAATGGAAAACAGCATCAGCCTAGGAGGCCTCAAGCTTGACTACAGCAGCCAGTGTCCTGTTTTATAACCCTTTTTTTATCTAAAATCTTGGAGTTTCATACACATACTGTTGTTTCCATATTATTTATCCATACTCTTGACGGCTTGTAGTTTACCAAGTATAGGTCCACAGTCCATAAGCAGATAAGGACTATATTTGACTATAAGGAAGATATATATATTTGCATTGTTTGTCATCGTCACATGACTTTGTGTCGATGGTAAACTAAACAACATTGCTACCTGGGATTGGGCTGATGATGATCAACTAACGCGTTAAGATCAACAATTCCTCGCGATGTATCACAGCTACAGAAATCTCCCTCCTTTCTTCTGCAGTCTTCTCCAATTGTCAATCTAACAATCGTAAATAAACAATAAAGGCAGATAAAAAGTTGACCAAAGTCCATCTTTTTGGTTTCGTTTTCAAAACCGGTGTCGTGAGATTAACAAATCGTGATTTTTTTCTTATTTGTGTTTCTGCGAATATATTTGTGAAAAAATCACCTCATGCATGCAGCTGCATTCTATATGACAGGACACTGGTATGTTAATAAATTCTTAATGTATAAAGAGCTAGTATTTTTGTTGTTGGTCCTCAATTTACAAATAATTACCAATTGTCACAAGATTTCGCGACTATTTTGGTGATCTCGACTGTCAACTTATTGATATAATTTTTTATATTCAACTCCAAGCTCATTCAACCACAGAACTGCAACTACTATTAAACCCAAAGGATTTTTAGACCCAAATATTTTGAGGCTTTTTTGCACCAGTCAATACAGTTTTTTCCCTATATATTAGGCCCCTTCACAATTTCCTATAGGCCCCTTTTGCAAACCCAAAAGGCCCCTTCGCAATTAGAATTTGGGTCATTGTTTTTGTAAAATTAACATCACCACAAAGCAATTCAATCCATGCATTAATCTGTCAATGACGTCAGGATAACAGCAAAGTTGCCACGACGTCGCTCTCATTGTACGGCTGAATTTTGGCTGAAACATATGCAGCGTAGATCATCCTTTTGAACAATAATGTGCATTTTTAATGATTTTACAGTATCACAGTTGCCAAGCAAGTTTATTGGTCACAAAACTACATGTATAATAAAAAATAAACCTGTTAGAAATATATAATTATAAATGTTAAAAAAGGATGTTTGCAATCAGCACACTTGATACTTTTCTCTTTTAGACTTAGAGTCATACCGCCGATGTGTTTACACAGACTCCCAGCATATCAGCAAGAAAGATAGAAAAAGCGAATTGTGTCATAAGAGCAACAAAAATGGAGACATCGACTCCTGTTTTAACAGCACCAAATATGGAGACATTGACTCCTGTTTTAACAGCAACAAATATGAAGGCATCGACTCCTGTTTTAACAGCAACAAATATGTAGACATCGACTCCTGTTTTAACAGCAACAAATATGGAGACATCGACTCCTGTTTTAACAGCAACAAAAATGGAGACATCAACTCCTGTTTTTACAGCAACAAATATGGAGACATCAAATCCTGTGGTATCAGCAGCAGAAGTGGAGGCTGCGATTTCTGCCCTAACACCAACAAATTACAAGCAGTGTATTATTTGTAATGATGTTGTTATAAAAATGCACTGTTTCAATAATAACAAGGCTAGACAGTTACATTCTATGGACTCACTGATTCGTTTAGCCGGCAATGCAGGATGTCCTATACCCTCACCAGAACATTTGTTTGCCTGTCAGAAGTGTTTGCTTTTTTTACAGAAGGTGGATTTTAGAAGAGAAACCCTTCTCTCCAATGTATGTCTAATTTACTTATTTTATTGCTTGAACTTACTCAGTTTTTGTCAAGCCCTCTTGTGGTGAGCGAGACTTAGTCGCCACTTTTGGTGTTTGTGCGTGTGTAAGTGTGTGCGTGCGTCCGATTTTGTCCAGACAATAACTTTGTTATACATTGACCAATCTTTCTTATATTGGCATGAATGTTAACCTTCATAGGCAGTGTCATGCCCAACGCTCAGGTTCCTATCTAAAAGGTCATGGTCACAGGTGGAGGTCAAGGTCAAATTGAAGCTTGTCCTGACCATAACTTTGTCATACATTGACCAATCTTTATTATATCTGGCATTAAGGTAAACGCCATGAGGTGAAGTATCATGCCCAAACCCACAGGTTCTTATCCAAAAGTCAAGGTCACAGTTGGAGGTCAAAGCTCAAATTTAAGGTTTCAACCATTAATCAATATAGGTTGGTATAGGTTTGACCAGAAAGCTAAGTAGTACAATTAAGGCTAAGTATTTCGTGTGTCTGAATGTCAGTGTCGGTAAAGCGCTTGATACATTGTAAAATAACTTTTGTCAGAACAGGGCAAGTTTGAATCTCACCAAACATTTTTTTGATGTTTTATTGTAATATGTATAAATTTATTTTTTATATTTTAAATGCACAGAACTTGCAAAATCCGTGCAATAATAGTATAATTATGGGATCAACCATGTGTTACATGTATATTTATTTAGATTGTCAGTATAAGCTTGGAATGCAAGAACGATCAAAATATGTGAAATTAAAAAATGTATTGAATCTACACTTTTTCATGAATAAATTAAAGAAAATCTAAGTTAATTTCTTTAAATCTAATAAAACAACAATTTTTAAAAAAAAATTAGTGAATTGAGGATTCAAACCACCGAATTGAGATTTGCAAATTCTGAACATTTCCGATTGCACTTGACTGTAATTCGATTACCAACAGATATATGTAAGAATCATATCATCAAATGATGATCTCCAAACTTATTAAATGACAGTTCACGGCCTAAATGGACTAGTCGGATAGGTCAATCATGGCTCAGGGTTCAAAATTGAACTACAATGTATGATGAAAATCCATGGGCAGGATTTTAAGTGGTCGTTTAAAAGAGAAATTGCTTAATAGAGGTGGCCGTTCAGACAGGTTCTACTGTACATTGTTACCATTTAACCCACAAAATATGAGCAATATGGTTTCTGTTTAATAACTCGAGAATGCTTGATCCTAGATTCCTCAAACTTTACATGTTTTACTACCCGTCCCAGGCATCCCTTCATATAACATTATGTTATAGAAAAAACTTCAAAAATCTTCTTTTCTGCAATACCAAGGCATAGATATTTAGCATGTGACATTGTCTTTTGGATCTCTACCAAGATTGGGCCTAAAATAAAATATTGTTTGTTTCCCCATCCCCTACCTACCCAACTAAAAAGGGCCCTACCCAAAATATTTTATTGCCCAAATTGAAATAATATTTTTTTTATTAAAAATTGGAATTGAAAATTTTATTTTTTTGTTTACTGGCTTCTTTCTTACCATTAACTTTAAGACTGTTGGTTTTTACCTTAGAGTTAATTCTAAATTTCATTATTGTTGGTTTTCACCTTAAAGTTAATTCTAAATTTCATTATTTGTATGTCTTAACCAATAACTATCATACTGAAACAATTCCAAAAAAAAATATTTACCCTACCTACCTACCCATTCTAAATCTGCTAGGGTCGGGATGGGGAAACCAAGAACATTTTAAGTTCGGCCTTGCTGAAATCTTGACACCTGGGTCAATATTGGCTGCACCCCTCTCCTGAGCATGAAGTGGTCTCAAAGGTGAGCTATTGTGATCACTGGATGTCCATCGTCTATCTTGGTGAAATCTAGCTTGGCCTTGATTTTATATGGATCAAGTGGGCCAGAGGCTACAGTTTCATATATAAAAATATCATGAGCAAAGTGATTCAGGTCCATAATGGCCCTCGTGAAAATTCCAAAATCTGAACGGACCCTTTCCTAAAGAGGAAAAAAATCACTGGTTTGAAATGACTATGAAAAATTTGTTATCATACTGATTTAATTTATCTCTAATGTCACCCTATTTATCTTAAAACTATTAATGTTTTGAACACACTTAATATTTCAGCTGAAGGATTTCAATGAGAATACAGAAGTTAGATCTGGTGATGGTTGCCATGGTGATAAGGTACATGTACTATAAACAGAAAAAGTTTTCATTGTATAATTGATGACTACAATAAATGGTACATCACATACCAAATATTTATGTCAGCTTAATAGTTGTGCCAATGCTGTATTGTTTTTGGCAAAACTTCATTACCTATCTGCAAGTATTATGTATGTCTCCCACATACTGTGGAAACACACAGTTCTTGCACAGTTTTTGCGAAGAACGCTTGTCAGGGTGGATGTCTGGATGTTAAACATTGTTTCTCTCTAATTTTGTTCGTGCTTGTTCTCCTTAACCACTGGCTGGATTTCATTGAAACTTCTCATGAATACTTGGTAGCCTAGTTGTTCATTTTTCCAGGATTTTAAAATCAAATCTTTACTGTCAAAGTAATTAGCCCTTGAGGTTTTGACAAGATTGTGAAAGACATACATTTTTGAGATAAAGCCCATTCTAGTTTTACATACTTTTGATGTGGTTTGGCTGAGATGGATGCCAGTTAGAAATGATTGCTTGGAACTTTTGTCTGATAACTTAAGCCAAAGATTGGTATCTATAAATGTTTTTATTTTTCAGTTTGTACCAGTTGATACAACCCTATCATCCACAGAAGATGATATATTATATACAGCCACCAAACTTCAACCAGAGGTATGGTGTGTTTTGGTTGTATCATGTTAAGTGTAGTTTTTATGCCCTGGCATCTACTGATGCAGAAGGCATATAGTAATTGTTCAGTCTGTCTGTTTGTCCGTCTGCTACTTCATTCCATTGAAAATGCTTACCAAAACTCAAATATTTTAAATGTCCATTTAGGCATTGCTTTCAAACTTGGCCAAAAACCTAGTCTTATACCTGACTGAACTTGAAATTCTGAGGTTTATGTTGTTTTGTTTCAGCAGCCAACACCATTGGGCAATTCAACAACCAATTTGAGGGATACACCAGCCAAAACTGGGTGTGGTCATGCATGTTTGGTTTGTCAGCGTCCGTTACACGACCACACTTACGCCTTACCCACAATGTATAAGGATGTTTCTACACAATCATTTGATTACCAGTTACTTACTGTGTCTGATAAAAGTAACGTATTACTATTGGCAAATGATGACAGAGACCAGAAAGGCAAGCCAAGGTAACAAGAATCTACCTCAATAGTCTAGTGCTGGAGTGCTGGCTTCACATGGTTGAGTGCTGGCTTCACATGGTTGAGTGCTGGCTTCAAGTGGTTGAGTGCTGGCTTCAAGTGGTTGAGTGCTGGCTTCACGTGGTTGAGTGCTGGCTTCAAGTGGTTGAGTGCTGGCTTCAAGTGGTGGAGTGCTGGCTTCAAGTGGTGGAGTGCTGGCTTCATGTGCTGGCTTCACATGGTTGAGTGCTGGCTTCACGTGCTACGTGCTGGAGTGCTGGCTTCACGTGCCACGTGCTGGCTTCAAGTGGTGGAGTGCTGGCTTCATGTGGTGGAGTGCTGGCTTCAAGTAGTGGAGTGCTGGCTTCAAGTGGTGGAGTGCTGGCTTCTAGTGGTTGAGTGCTGACTTCAAGTGGTGGAGTGCTGGCTTCAAGTGTAAAAGGTCTCAGGTACGATCTCAGGCTATGATATTCCAAGTCAATTAAAAGGTACATCTCCCTTGTATGATCCCTGACAGTTACATACTACAGTCGTTAAAAACAGTACATGTACATGTATATCTCCCTTGTATGACACTCAGCATGCCATAGTTCCAGGTAACTGCTGGTTCATCAAGTGACTGGATAATGTGACTGGGAACTCTACATATGACTGAAGTACTGTTGAACGGTGTGGCTTAAACAATTAAATATTTAAAAAAGAAATTTAGGATATGAACAGTATATCAGTATTAATTTTTAAGACTTGTAGGTGAAGCTTAGTTTCTGATGCCAGAAACGACTTAATATCGAATTTGAATGGGCTCCTTGGTCAATTAGTTATGTTCTTTTTCTTTCAGTTTGCCTCGCCATCATTCTTGTTTAACTAGCGTATTTTAACATCGGAAACATAGTGTGGGAACTAACCACTGATCAAAGACCTAAATATACATGTATATTTAGGTCTTTGCACTGATGTATGACAATGCTCACCATTTGCAGACACAAATTCAAAGTTTCTGTTGTATATTTCAGCGTGAGAATTGAATCAACCATGCAAGCTGGTACCCGCGATGCGTAAAAATGTTGCAAATGGTCAATATGCAGACTATAGTTTGTGCAATATATACTGTGTACTGTTAAATCATTCATTTTTGTGGGTATTAAATTTCACAGTTTTTTTTTGGTAGAATATTACTTTGGTGGTATCTTAAATTGATTGATTGACAATATTGACTGATGAATCTCTTGTTACTTTCTATTTTTGTGGTCAATTGTTGGGGGGGGGGGGGGGGGATTTAGTTTTGCGATCTACATCATCCTTAAAATTAACGAAAATCAATTCACCATGAGTATAAATAATTTTACAGTAATATATACTGTAAATTTTGGCAGTCAGTGATGTATGATGGAGCATGATGATATCACACAACTATATATAGGCATTTACGTTACATACAATTCTTAATCACATGACTTTCCTGGTGTCCGGGTACAAAGTGTAGTATAAAGTTCAAGTCACTCAATTTCTCTTCTAAATGACATCATTTTATGCCATAAATGGCATTATATTTGGAGTCGTTTATGTAAGGAAGGCCGTTTTACAGCAGAAAGATGTGTATTTTCGAGTTATTGGTGCCATATGATAAAATGATAAAAAAAACACTCATTGTCCATTGATACAAACTTACATTAAACTTGTTCTGGAAATATTGATGAGCTCCCCAGAGGCTTGCTTAATAAAATTTCCAGAACTCGTTTTATATAAGTTTATATCAATTGACAAAAAATATAAATATACCAGATTTATATAGCGTCCTTTTCATGAGAACGCACGTTCATAGGCACTTTACATTATTGTGTTGCAGCTAGAAGGGCGCAGGTGCAACCTCTACCAGTGCAGATACAGCATGATCTGATCAGAGGGACAGACTGAGAGAAAGCCCCTGAAGGGAGAGAGAGGCATTAGATACAGGCATGTCCGGCGCTGCAGAAGTGCACCTAGCTCTTATTTCGAATAGACAGCCTGGTTCTTTAATGTGCCCGGTGTATAGCACCAATACACAGCTTCCTGGCACTTCCAGATACTTTGCAGACCACACGGCCAGATAAAGCGGAAAATATTATAATATTTTAGAAATGTCAAGTTCCGATGATTGGGACTGAACCCACAACCTCTGGATTGACAGCCCAGTGCGTTACCACTGAGCTAAATCTGCGAAAATTCTGGGGTCCGAAAATTCCATACACCGTACTGTACATGTGCAGATGTGAATAGAATTTAACATCTTAATTTTTTTGAAAATAATTTTAATACATGTACTTATTTATTTTTTGCTCACTTGTCACATAGTGAGCTTTTGTGATAATTTTTCACCCATCTGCAATACTTGAGTGCATCAATATTTCATCCAAACAACTTCTCCTAAAACAGTTGAACTTCATTATTAACTGGTTATAATGTTCATTGAGTGGTCCTTTTAAAAAAAGTATTGCTAAAATAATTGAAATCGTTACCAATGCTAAACTCTGGTTGCCTTGGCATCCAAAAATAAAAGTCCAGTTTGAATATTGGTGCACATGTGAGCGATAAAGGGCCTACTATACAGGGCCTGTAGGCTCTATTGTTTAAATGATTATTGAAATGTTTAAAGTCATTTGATGCTGTGCTTGGTATAATTAAAGCGATTGTCTTTTAACATCGGTAATGTTATGGGGGGGGGGGGGGGGCTATACACTTCAATGTGCAACTCCTACATTTCTCACAACTTCTGTTATCCAATGCCACAGCTTTTTGAACTGCAATCATTATTGGCAGAGTGGTGGCTAGTGCTTGAATGTTTTACATATTAAATATTTAAATTATTTTATACACTGTTGTAGATATCACTTGGTGTGCGTTTGTGTCAGGGCATACATCGGTCGCGCTATTAGATATTTTGTGTACATCTCCTCTAAGAAAGATGGTCTGGTTTACTGCCCATGCGTCATTATGTTTAGATCTTTGGTGTCTTGTAAATAAAATATGTCAATTATAATTTTGATAAGTATTATGCGATTAAAGTATAAATTACTAATCAAAGTAAATTTTGAAAAAAAATTACATTGTAAAATAGGCATTCTCGTTCACCAGAGTATTCTTCACCTGTGATATCATAGTCCGGCAGATAAACGGCAATTTTTGGGGTAACCGTGCAATGTCTTCTATACAAAATGTTTTTGCATTTTCTTGTTCTCTGGACTATACTTTAACAGAATCCGAATGATGCCACCTTGTCATCATTGAGCAATTCTCACAATGAGGCCACAAAGGGGTACATGTTTTTTCTCGAATTAATCACTATATATACATAACTATTCAATCAAATGTGAATTCAGACACAATAAATGCAACTTTATTGTGTTTGATAATGCGTTACATCGATATATACAAACTTTGTAATAATAAAATGTGGAAATGAGGCCCCATTAGTGGTTTAAGCCTAACATGAGGCCCGGTATTACACAAAAATATTAATTAAATAAATAAATGAATAAATGTAAAGTAAATATGTCTTTATATTGCTAATAAATAGTATATTCGATGGCATTGATAAGTATAAGGAACCTGCAGTGCATTGCTTAACATGTTTAATGAAAATCGAGGCCCTGGTAAGGGTTAATGCATGAAAAAGGATGTAATCTTTCAAATATGTTTTTATTTCTCTTATATTTTAAGAAAGAAACTTTATAATAATCATTACTGGAAGTTATATAAGACTTGGTATATTTAAGTTATAGAAGTACCACGTTCTGAATAAGTAAAATAGGGAAATGAGGCCCTGCTTGTGTGTTGAACTATAAAAATGAGACTTTTATCAGAATAAATTGTTATCATTACATTACACGTGTATTGACAATCAAAAATGAAGTATCTATGTGTCGTATCAAGCCTATAAGCAAGTAGCTTAGACAAGTATAAACAACTTGAATTGCATGGCATGACATTGAAGCCTGAATAACGGTAAATTCAATTACGGCTTGATGAATAAACGTTATGTGAGATATCAATGCATGTGGCTGGTATATTCTTACCAGTACAATCTCTATGTACTGAAAGTGATCCTCACCATCAGCAACTACTGTCATGTGAATACCTTTATGGAATTTAAAAAGGATAATACTAGTCGGACAGGGTAGACTGCACTCATCAGAAACAACAAAGTATGACATATTTAACAGTACAGCTACAAAACACCCCTCCAATTAATTAATTCCAAGCTATATCAGGTTCAAATGACGGCCTAGTGACTACGTACTGTCATTCCGATCACCATTTCAAACTCAACGCCACCACCAAGTATGACTTTTCCCAATGTCTAGTGCAGCCATTCATGAATAGGTGGGGGTAAAGCTATACAGTATACTAGTATTCAGTTCTGTAAGGCACCCACCATTAGTTCAGTCAAACCGTATATTTAAAGGGAATTGCCACTGTCGGTTACGAACATTCCTGGCTCTACATGTACATACCACTGCAAGCTACAGATGCATTAGACTAAACATTGACCGACACACCCATCCAAGGTTATGTTGGGACCTCAAAAGACAACACATTTGTCAGGGAAGGCAGTACTCAACAGTGACATAACCCATTAATCAACGTTAGTTGTGTGGCAGTTTACAATACAATATTGCACTCCCTTGTGCTAGGATTCAATTGAGGATGGAATATGCATGTGATTTATCCTATGGGATTTGAATGAATTTACTTGGTAAGTTGGTGAGTTCGCCATTAATAGAGCTTCGAGGTATATATAGGCGATCGTTTCCTGGTAATGTACTGGGCTGTCAACCCAGAGGTCGCGGGATCAATTCCTGGCATGGGAACTGGACATTTCAAAAATTCTATTTGTGGTATTTCCCGCTATGTATGACGGTATGGGATGTAATATAAAGGTGCCGGAAGCTGTGCATCGGTGCTATACACCGGTTACATTATAGAACCAGGCTGTCTATTAGAAAAAGTAAGACGCACTCCTGCAGCACCGGACATGTCTG
The DNA here is from genome assembly GCA_947247005.1 of Spisula solida. Lineage (NCBI taxonomy): Eukaryota > Metazoa > Mollusca > Bivalvia > Venerida > Mactridae > Spisula > Spisula solida. Next base: position 16,802,738 of record OX365958.1, read on the forward strand.
TATCTAATTCCGTGGGGCTTTCTCTCCCTCTGTCCCTCTGGTCAGATTATGCTGTATCTGCGCAAATAGAGGATGTACCTGCAACACTATGTATGGCGCCTTTGAACGCATGGAAATGGCGCAACATAAATCTGGTATTCATATTCACTTGCAGTAAACGATGGTAGTGACTAGAGAGTACTCAATGGGGCAGTGGGTGGTTGCACTCTGAGATAATGAGTTCCACATGGCTTTCAGTGACTGTACTTCGCTTCGTGGTCATATGTACACATAAGAGAGTGTACAAAATATAGTATATAGTATAGTATTTTTACCCAAAACAGCTTTAAATTATTTAACTTAATTGTGATTGGCACCCAAAAGGATCTTGTACATCCTGATGTTGAAATGGTTGTACTTGATGATGACGAGTACATCAAAGAGATGTACACCATTGTTGTGAGAACCCAATATGGCTGGGAATGTCTGTAGATAATAGCGGCGATGCGTTAGGCATAAAACGGTTGTACTCTGCTTTGGTAAGGATTACATCTGGGTAGGGCATATAATCACTGACCTTGATGATGGTGATGAGTGCCTTATTGGGCCTTGTTACCAGTAGTAATGGCATGGCAGCATCTTGTGTGAAAGGAAAATGCAGATTGAATATCCAAATTGATGATAACTTCAGAAATGAAAATATCCCGAACCTTCTTAAAATAGTTATTAGATTAATCAAGCTTTGCTACCATTTGCATGATACTAGTATGCAAAATGAAAATTATCTTGTACTGTTTCATCAAAGCACTAATGGAATTCTTAAACTTACGTCCAAATTTAAATTCATTATACTTATTTAACTACTACACAGTGTGGTGCAATTTTAACGCTTTTTCGTTGGTGAACTCCTTCAAACAAAATCTATCCCCTATTTGTAGTTTGTAGTAAAATCATTATAAGGAATTTTAATTTGAGCGTAAGTTTCAGATATCCGTAAGTGCATTGATAAGACAGAACCCCGTATTATATCGATCCATCCCGGGCCTCAGTTGATGATTTTATTTCTATATATCATTAAGTTATGTATTCTTAACAATACTATAATTTAATTAAGCATTAAGATCTATTGTTTGATATGTTGAAATGGCTAATTGAACATTGAAAATTTACCATTTTTGTCTTATTTCTAGTTTAACACTCATGCAGGGCCTCATTGCTAAATTTTACTTTTTCAAAATGTGGCACACGAATATTTAGATCACACGACCATAACAATATAAGTTACGGTTACAATTGCATTCATTAAAATATAACAGAATAAAAAATATCTTGACGTCGATTTTATAAAATTTCACTCATTTTTCTACATTTGGATTTACCCTTGATAGGGCCCCAATTTAATGAAATAAAATATTAAGTCATGCAATGTAGGTTGTTAATAGTTGCCAGTAATACTAAATTCAATAGTAAGTATCAATATAATGAAAAATATGGTACCATGTATCATTGACTGGTTTAATTCATACCTTCGTCTAAAAACGGGCCTCATATAAGACGTAAACAGCCAACAGGGCCTCATTTCCACATGTAACTATTACAAAGGCTGTATATAATGATGCAACGCATTATTTAATACAATATAAATAACATTTAAGGTGTATTGCTTCACGTTTGACTAAACGATAATGTACTTATACTGCCTAATTCATGAAAATCCATGTTGCTCAATGATGACAAGGTGGCATCATCCGGATTATGTTATGGTATTGTCAGGAAAACAAGAAAATGTTAAAACATTTTGTATAGAAGACATTGCACGGTCCAGTGCAAGTTCTGCCGGACTATCACAGGTAGTCTGGGAACTTGACTAATCACTGATGTATGAGGATGAAAATAGGTGGCTGGGGTAAAAAAAGTCAAATGGCTTTGGAGGGGTCAGGTTTATGCTGTAATGTTTGTTTATAGTTTCTTTATAATGTTTTCATGATATTTACATGTGCAATAAATTTTATTTTAAACGTTTTCATTGATTTTCTATTCTTTTAAGCCAATTCTAACAAAAACCAAAACAAAATATGCGAAAAAGATGTGTCTGTGACATATATTTCTATTGCATAAGTTTGAAGGACTATACATGTATATCACTAGTTTAATTTTGAAAACTTTGGTGTATAGGTTAATGGGTATTTTTAAAAAAAAATGCAAATTTTGAAGAAATAAATTTGAAAAAAAATTACGTTAAAACCAAACTTCGAACTTCACCTCTCACTCGGTAATGATACAATTATGATGTATGGAGTGTAACGGCACACCATGCTTTAGCAGCTTAAAAACATGCAAAAATCATATAAACATCTAAGTTTTACTAATGCATTTAGTCATCATTTGAATTGAGAAATGTTTATATTTAAGTATACACGGTTTTCATGGCATTTATAACGAGTTTCCCTTTAAATTTATTTATATCATCTATTATTGCTTAAAATAAGTATTGCTATGTTTTTTGTCTTTAAATGTTGTTTAATAAAACTATTATTAGATGTTTTTATTGTTGATATAGCGTATATTAAGAAACTTACGGCACATACTCCAGAAAAATTGTAGTCGTTGGTGTTTCTGCAACTGCTCTAAATACTCTGAGCTCAAAATCAAATAAAATGCGTTACACTCCTTACATGCATTTGTTCACCGATATCTGAGCAATTGTGCATTAAATGAAATCTTGAGTGTCACCTATGTATACTTTAGGACTGGTTTCACCAGGAAATGGTCGTATGGACCACCCTTAATGTAGTATTGGACCACCCTTAAGAAAACTATCCTGGGCGTTATTGAAAGCAGGGTCCCTACCAAAATGACCACCATGAGACAAACCAATCCATTGATGAATACCAGGATCAAACAGACTATCCGCAGAAAACAATGGACATTCAAAAAAGCTAGGAAAACCAACCTCAAACGTGACTGCGACAGATACAAGCGTCTGCAGAAAGAGCTAGGTCCAGGTTCTTGTGAGACAGGCCAACAAATCGTATCTAAAAGAAACAATAAGCGGGGACAAGGATAATCCAAAGCAATTCTGGTCCTATATGAAGACAAGAAACCATAAGAGTTGCTCCCCTCAAGAATGCTAATGGTTTCATTCAAAGTGATCCAACCTCCCTAGCCAACATCTTGGATGAACAGTTTAAATCAATCTTCACAGAAGAAGACCTCATGGACATGCCAAATATGGGTAACAGCTCTACACCCACCATGCCAGAGATTGTAGTGAACTGGAAAGGGGTTCATAAACTACTGATCAACTTTCGACCACACAAGGCAGCCGGGCCTGACTCCATCCCATTCTGAAGGCTGCTGCATCAGAACTTGCCCCTGCTATCGCTAAACCATTCCAGCTCTCACTTAATCTCGGGAAGACGACTGGAAAACATTAACAGTTGTTCACATCTTCAAGAAGGGCGACCGTCATCAAGCAGCCAATAACAGGCCAGTATCACTGACATCCATCATCTGCAAGCTACTGGAGCACATTTTTCACAGCAGCATTATCACCCATTTTGACCAACGTAACATCTTAAACGACAACCAACTCGGATTTAGAAAAAAATATCATGTGAAACACAACTCATCACCACTATACATGAAATAGCCAAGAACTTATCCTATGGCAAGCAAGTTGACATGATATTACTTGACTTTGCCAAAGCTTTCGACAAGGTGTCATACAATCGTCCTCTCAAACTAGAACACTATGGGGTCAGAAACAACACACTACAATAGATCAAGTCAATTCTTACTGGCAGAAACCAACAAGTCTTCCTGGATGCAGACGTGAAATCTGGTGTTCCACAAGGATCTGTACTAGGACCACTCCTGCTCCTAGCTTACATCAACGACCTACCGACGTCGTCAAGCATTACATCGCCAAACTATTTGCGGACGACAGTCTACTGCTTAAGGTCATCAGTAACAGTGACGACAGCTAGCTCCTGCAAAGTGATCTCACTTCCCTCGAAGTTTGGAGAAGAAATGGCAGATGGACTTCAACCCCAGCAAATGTGTTGTGATGAGAATAGCTTCCAAGCGGGCAAGAAAACTTGAGACCAACAACCAGCTGCATGGACATACACTATATATAGAGAGAGATCATCGACGACAGCAAATATCTCGGTGTCACGATCTCAGAAGACCTCAGTTGGGACTGCCACATAGGCAACACTATCCAGAAGGGCAACATGACAGTCTGTTTCCTCCGCCGCAATCTCAAAGACTGCACCCTATCAGTAAAGGCAGCAGCATACAGGGCCATCGCTAGGCCAACAGTCGAGTACGCAGCTACTGTCATCACAATCCTCCTCATAAATTTGACTGGTTTCAAATTATCCTATCCCAACTATCAAATGTTACACTCCTTACATACTGGAGTAGGTCCTATTACTGTGGGACGGGGGACGGCGGGCGACCGAGGGGAATTAGACATTTCCAATTTTTTAATGTCTAAATTCCCCGCCCTGGAGACAATGCTTACTGTCTAAATCCCCACCGTGGGGCAACGGTTTTCAGCCGAGAACTTTAATAAAAACATGAATAAAAGAATCACCGTCGTCTTTCGCTGTGTAGAAATTCCCGAACCAAAGTCTATTCCCCGGGACACGGAGTCGACAAGGCTGTCTAATTCCCGCCTGTCGGGATTATTGTCTGTCTCATTCCCCCCTGTATCCCCGCCGCTCCCCTGGGCGGGCATAATATTGACTGGTGCATAATCACTACAAAGAAAACATTAAATTTTGATTGCTATTTTATGCAATAGTCTAACAAACAGACGTATTTCCAGATACAATGAACGCATCATTTACCAGTTTTTGGCCAACAGGTTACATAAAGATATATTTCATTGAAATTGGTTTGTATGTTTTCATGCAAATTATTTAGCCCCCTCCTTTCCTCCTAGGTATTTATTTAATATAAAGCATTGAATCAAAGACATTTCAATTGTAGAATTAGCTAATTAATACATTATTTTATTAAGCAAAAGTATGATATTGTTCCCTAGATATGAATGTGACAATGCTTATAAAATCAATGTTGTACGAAAAATTCCCAATTTTCTTCAACTTCATACTGCCGAAAATCAATTAGGCCAGAGTTCTTTGATTTTTCGTTACTCGGACCCTCCTGCCCTATTTTTTGGCATTTTCAAAAAAAAAAATTGGAAATCTAAAATTGTACAAATTTTTTATATCAAATATTTTGATGGTAATGTTACTATACACCTTGTTTAAATTATGTATTCCAATATTTTACTAATGATAAGTAGGTATAGTGCTCTCATTTACCACTGTGCCATAGGTATCATTAAACATATGTAACTGAAATTTATTTTTAAATAAAATGTACATGTAATTAAATTTCTGTAGTTTTTTTAAATTCTTTATCAATGATACAGATACATGTGCACTGTATTTGTGATAAGATAAATTTGCTGTTAGAACTAACAGTAATAACTTTCAGTAATGGACCGTCATTGACTACAATCCACCATCAACTACATTTTGGGAGTTTTTATTTTTTATTTTTTTCCCTCCTCCTGTGGACTTTTTTCTCAAAAATGTCCGAGTAACAAAAAATTAAAAAGCTCTGGACGTACTGATTATTACTGGCAGGCGCTGTCAGAGACGATGCAATTAGGTTAAATATTGTTATGTGCAAAGTTATCAGTACAGTTAAAAGGTAAAAAGAACAGTATGTACAATTAAAAACAAGACCTATCAGATTATTGGTTATGTTCGTTTAGCCTACTGACAAATTGTCTGTATTGTGGGGCTAGACTGAACATGTTGTGGTAGACTATTCCAGAGGCGGATTGGTCGGGGGAAGAAGGTGTTCATATGGTAGTCTGTTCTTGATTGTGGGATTATGTAATTCAGGTTTCTGGTCTGTGTGGGGTGATTGTGATCTACTGATACTAGTTTGTTTTTAATTTTATGGAACATGACAGGTGTTGAGTGATTTCTTCGTTGTTCTAGTGTATTCCAGTTAAGTGTTTTTATCATGTTTGTGACGCTGCTTGTTTGGTGGTAATTATTTAGTACATATCGTGCTGCGGATCGTTGTATCATTTCAATTTTGTGTGTTAAGTATTTCTGCCTAGGGTTCCGAACAGTAGAGCAGTACTCAATTTGGGACCGTGCGTAGGTCTGTTCTTTGATTTGTGTGGAGTTATGTGATGTTTCGTATGTGATTTGTCCATGTCAGGTTATTGTTAAGGGTCACACCAAGGTATTTTGAGTTTTCTGTCGGTTTGAATTCTGTATCATTACATTTTTGACATGTTATTCTTTCATAACTTTTTTTACCAATATTAAAAATGTCAAATTAGTCCTATCTCCCATCATCTTTCAAGTGCATGAAGGGAGGTAGGATTCTTTAGACATGAAGCCTTATTTATTTGTGTTACCTAATCAAAATCAAGCCTTATTTACTTTAAAAGTTCTTTGTTGTTATGTTTATATTTTCAATCCATTTTGTTTTATCTGTGATTCATATGTCATGTTATATGACCCTTGATTGGAATTAAACTTTATCTTATCTTATCTTATTTCTCTTGCAATTTAACACATGGGGCATGTTCGTAGCGTCTGTTCCGCACATGTGCGGGATGTTCTACTCCGAACAACTTACGAACAAAACGGAACTGTCCTGCACAGTGTGCCGAATGTTCTACTCCAAACACCTTACGAACAAAACGGAACAGAAAGTAAAATGTTTAAGACGACCAAAATTGTAGTTACAGCCGTAATATTGGAGAAAAAATATGCATAACAATATATTTGAATGTGACTGTTTGCCCGCAATGCCCCATAATTGGAAAATAAATTTATTATATTCTATTTTATGACACAAGCGACCATTGTTCTTGCTGTAATCACGTGACTGTTCTGGCTGCACCACCTCTGTGGCGGGCACAGAAAGAACATGTTCCGAACAGTGTTCCGGTTTGTTCGTAAGTGAGTTCCACTGTCCGGAATGTGCGGAACAGCGCTCCGAACAGGCCCATGGACTCAAAACATGTAATCACTAATCATGAATTGGGAATAAATAAGGTTACAGTGTATATCAATAAATAAGAACAAAAAGTATGTTTGATGCCATCAAACAGCCCATGTTGTGTAATTTCCGATAATAAATAAAGTTTGTATTGTACGTGGGTTGTCCCAGAATAGCGTATACTCACGTTATATCATGAGAACTATCAAGTATTGTATGTCGATATTATAATAAATCTTTAGAGAATTCATTTCTTGACAAACTAGCAAAATTTCATTACAAATTATCTAAAAACCTACAAATCATGTACATTTTACGAACGCCAGGTGAAGTCAGGCCCGTCATCAAACTTCATACGGGCCTTTCAACGTTTTAATACTGTTATTTAACTTTTGAGACTAAAGGCTGCTATAACTATGTAGTTCAGCAGTTTTACTGTTGTTACTAGGTCATTCAGCGTAGGCATTCCGCCTTTTGGTTGCTGTATCTTTTCTACTGGGTCATTCAGCTAGTTATAATTTATTATACTTTTCGACAGCTTGGACTTGGGCGGATCTGCGCTTGTTTAGTTGGGCATTGTGCTTTGTGTGTTTTTAATGTTTTCTGTGCTCGGATGGTTAAGTTGAGTGCTGCCTTCCCGTTGTAATAAACCATTTGAGAATGTATTTCTTTACATACTATCAAAATTTCATCAATCGCTTTTTAAAATGGACAAGTTGAGTTGACGTTTTGTGTGGATAGTGTCGGAAACAATAATTATGGCGTAGGTTTTTGCTCAACCCGGTCGGTCTGCTCTATTTCGTTCCCCTGCCCTCCTGTTTCAAATGAAACGACTGTGTCAAATTAAAAAACAGCTGCCTAAATACTCTGCTGGATTGTGCAGTTGATTCCACCTCATTAATCGTGTGTCTTGGTGTTATACTACGCTACTCACGGTATAGGGCAATGCTTAGAAAACGACGATAACGTCGTCTGACGTCGTATTTTTTTATACTCTGACGCACATACCGTTACCATGGGTTACAAATTCTTCTATTTATCATACGCAACGTATGCTGATATAAAATAAATTCCTCAAATATACGTGGAATAGTTGTAGAAATGCAAATGCAAAATTTCAAAACTGTGCCATCATGCTTAACTGAATAAAGCAAGAATTATACGCTATTCTGGGACACCCCACGTATTGTATTGTATTGTATTGTATTGTATTGGAATAATCGATTGTATTGTATTGCATTGTATTGAATTAGAATATTGTATTCACTATTGTATTGTATTAGAATATTCAATTGTATTGTATTGTATTGTATTGTATTGTATTGTATTTTATTGTATTGAAGTGTAGAAAGAACTACAAAGGGACAGAACTGCTGCTCGAAGCAGTTGTTTATACCCAACCATCCGCCGGTATTAACGCATGCGCATTTAATATTCACGCGATCCATTTTTGGATTTTTCCCAGTTTTACATTGTTGAAAATAATTATACGTAAGTATGTCTCGATACATATGTCATTTGATAGAAAAATATAGTGACTTTCGATATGCAAGGATGTTACCATATGCATGGAAAGTGGTTTTGCAGTAAATCATTCATTTGTAGAGTGTCATATGTTTTCGCGACACGATAATTTTGCTGAATAGATATTAGTCACATCAAATAGTTTCTTATTCATATTTGTCGACGATTGTTTAATATTTAATTGAAGTGTTTTGTATTCAATACTTTTATACAAGTTTTTCTTATCAATTGAATAGAGAAAAATGATCAAATATTCATGGTTTATTTCCATGACCATGAGTCATTTTATTATTTCCTGGTGCTTATCTTCTTTCAGAAAATGGCCGCAGTTCCTCCTGGCAAGACTCCTATTAGTTATCTGCAAGAACTCTGCACCAAACGTGGTATCACCCCACAGTATGATTTGGTTGCCAACGAAGGAGCTGTTCATGAACCAACCTTTATCATGCGAGTAACTGTTGGTGAGATCAACTCAAATGGAAAAGGTTGGTATTTTTGTCATATCAGGGAATCATTGAAGTAGTTATTCTTGATGCCAAGTTGATGGGTTGTCAGTAGCTATATTTAAGTTCTTTGCTAATTTAGAATGTTTTGTTAACAGTAAATTCAGTTTGACAGATGCAGGCCTGCCATAATAAAATCATGCAAAAGCCTGAGATTTTAGCAAACATTGAATTAATTAAAGCGCACGGTGTAGACAAATTAAATATTCTGCACTTGGCACGCGAACCCCATAATTCATGCTGCTTAGTGCACGAACCTACTAATTCAAGCCGCTAAGCGCGTGAACCACCTAATTATAAGCCCATCAAGCATTCAAATGGCCTAATAAAAAAATAATTTTGAAGTTTGTATGGCTTTATCTAATTAAAATTTAATAAATTTTATTAAATTTTAATTAGATAAAGCCATACAAACTTAATTGTTCTGTAGTATTAAGGTCCTAGAATAAAACCAATGTAGAAGAGCACTACAATAAAAAAAAATTGGTAGCCTTGTCTAGGCAAAATTAAAAAGAATGCAATTTCATCATTTCTAATAAATGAATTAGCAAAATATAATCAACTGACGTGAACAAATATCGACAAGTATATTGTATTTCAATCATTTTCGATAATAGACACCTATAATACAATCAGGGCTAAGCATGAAAATCAAATTAATAATATAAAAATGCAGAAAAAGCATGTCAGTAAATACTAAAAGACCGACTTTAAAACCATCTATGTCTAAAAGTCGTTGTATACATGTTTATGGAAAATAAAAGCGTCCAAGCGAGCCAGATCTAGTCCATTAAATCTTAATCAAATTTGGGAAACAACGGCAGGTAGTACATTTTATGACATGTGCTTCCTGTTAATTGCTTTGTCACCAATTATCACGACTCGCAATATACACCAACGTTATGAAAACGGTATACACTGTTGTTGAGAACCATGAACGCTTTGATTTTATCAAGATTGCCGGTAAATTGGACCTCAAAGCCGGTAAGCCTGAAATCACATCAGATTGTCGGTAATTACCGGCTCAATGCCTGAGAAATGGTAGGCCTGCAGATGGCACGCAATCACATTTAAAACCCAACTTTAGGTATCTGTGCTTAAGTTGAGTGCTGCCATCCCTGTCTTGATATACAACTATATTTTTATCCTGTTTCAAGGTTGCTTACTTTGTCCAAAGATCTAAAAACACAGATTAGACACTCAATTGAAAACTGAGAGAAAATAGCATGCAGCAGATTCTGTTATTTTGCATAAAACGTTTATGTTTGTCATCCTTGTTACGACCAATGTCTCATTTTGAAAAGCTAAGTTTCTTCGACTGCATGATGTAACTTGTTTTTGTCTACCTTTTGTAGAATTCAGAAAATATTATTTGAATGAGGCAAATAGGGTATTTTCTGATAAACTTGGAATTTTCATTAAAATGAGAGTAGGTCTGGCTCTATGCGAACTTTTCTCTTACAATCTTGAATACACTGGCTGTTGGAATTCTTAGGCTAAATGTTAAGTCTAAACCAATAATAGTTATTTATTCAATTGCTTACGTCATGTGCTGTGTATCTAGGTTCAAGTAAGAAGAAGGCCAAACATGCTGCTGCCCAGGCAGCTCTTAACCAGATCCAGGGTGTTCCAAATGGACAAGCCACCGCTGCTGGAGATGCACCAATAGAGATGAACAATGTGTAAGTTTTCTATGTCGGCTGATTCTAAATGGATTCATGATCAATGCTTTCATTAGGTCATTGACAACAATGTTCGTGTTGCATACGTCACCAAAATATGTTACTTAATAAATGGATGACCATGATATTAACTGGAAGATTTGTCAGCTCAGAATTGGGTGTGTTTGCTGGAGTTATGGTCTTATGGGCCATTTTTTTTGCGTGAAATTTCCAAATGCGTTTTATTTGTTGATGTTTGCAGTGCTGTTTTCACCATTTTAGGGTGTGATATGATTAGTGATTAAAATGTCTCAATTGTAACTAGGTAGAATTGTATTAATAAATTATATTTATCAAATAAATTATTGACTTTCTAAAAAACAACACTGTAACACTATATAAGTCTATTTCACATAACAGTGTGACACTTGTGTGCTTTTACATTCATGTCACAAACATATCAATAGTAATCAGAGCTTTCGTTTGATTTCTGAAACTGCATTTGTCTCAAATTTGACAAGAAGTGCCAGATTTGACTCTTGAAAATAAATATTAAAGCTGTCAGAAGAGTCATTTCCTTTACCGGTACTTAAAATATGAATCATCTTGCAATATTTTGATGCCTCTTGAAAAATGAGATTATGGAGACATTTTGATTTGTTGAGGTTAATGAAAACGCTGGTAATCTTAAAATCTTTGTCAAAGGACAAGGTTCATTTATGGCTTAATTTGGCCCTGAGTTTTATCGAAAAATAGAAATGCATCTTCCTATAAATCTGTCCTATGTTTCTAATAGCCTAACATTGTCTTTCAAAAAATTAAGCATACTTTTCCAAATTTCCCTTGTAATATGTCGACAAATCAACTTGAAATAGGTTAAGTTTACCAAAAAATGTCATTTTAGCCATTTTTATGGCGTAAAACCTTCCCAAAAACCACGGTGGCACTCTTGGGACACTTTGATATTTTGTACATATATAAAGACTTGCAGAACACTGGTTATGTGAAAATATAAAAGTGTCGCAAGAGTGCCATCATGGTTTTTGGGAAGGATTTACGTCGCTAATAGTCGTGAAATGGCTAAACATGACATATATGTCTTATTCTTTGCAGTTTTGTCAACAAATTGCAAGGGAAATTGGGATATGTATGCTTATTTTTTACACAGGAAATGTTAAGTTATTTGAATTTATAGGAACATGCATTTTTATATTTTGAAAAATCACGGGGCCAAATTAAGCCATTAGTGAACCTTGTCCTTTGGACAATATGCTTTGAAGCCTTTCGCAATTTGATGTTCTATGTGAATGGTTTTAGGTCACCCTCACAAGGCAATGTACAAGGTGACGGTGTAGGTAATCCAGTGGGTGAATTACAAGAACTTACACAGAAGAAGCTGATGAAACCACCAATTTATGAATTTACCAGCGAACAAGGACCACCACATGCCAGAGAGTTTGTTTGCATTGTGAAACTGGGGAAAATCCAGGAAAAGGGTTAGTTCTCAAGCTCAAACCTATCTCAATGATCAAATATTCCTGATGTAAAATTATAGATTGTTTCAAAAGAGTTTAGTATCATCATGCTAATTCTCCGCTGCTGGCACACTACAGTGCATAATTTATCTACCATGCATGCATAATACTTATACTAGCTAATTGCAGTAACTTGCGTATAATTTCCAAACATACAGCTAGAATTCAATTACAAACTATTGACAATAGCCGAAGTGATCTAAATGATCAAATTTGCAATCAGATGAAATATCCCACTATATATTATAGGCTCTGCCCGTTCCAAGAAAACAGCAAAGAGAATTGCTGCCCAAAACATGTTGAACCACATCAAGGGGTTGGTTGAAGAAGGAGGTAATGCCGTTATTGAAGAAGAAGATGATGATGAAATTCCTCTTGTGAGTTACTTCCCTTTGTGGAATTTACCCATTATTTACAGAAATTTGAAGATTTCCAAATCTCGGTGTCTCTTACAGAAAAACAACCATGGGGTTGCCATTTGATTATGATTAGATGCTCAGCTTTGTCTCTCAATATTTCAAAGTCAAATTACACACACAATTCGCCTGCCACGATACGAAGAATGCTTTCTATTCTCAAAATATGCATCGCTTTAAGATATACACTTCTGGGGTCGCTTTCCCAAGTATTCGAAAGCGTCGAAAAACAAGCAGAAACGTTGACACAACGTCTCACGTCTGATTCACAGCAGGAGGCCGTCCCTTACTGTGAACATCTGCAGCACTACCACGGGCAGTCTTGGAGTGTTTATATCTTTCATATATCCTACTCAGTGACATGCAACGTTCTTAACAGACAGCAGTCATTAATTATGTTTCAAGTCTAGGTGTCACAAATTGACCAAAATAATGTTATGCTGCATGACGCGAATGTTTCGTGCAGTAATTTTTGGTCATAGCTGCATTTGTAGCTGTTAAGTTGTGGACAATGTGTTGGTTAGTTTGACGATTTTTTGGATGTGACGTCAAATTTGCCCCAGGTAGCTCTTCTTGACGTTACCATAGATACAATAAGAATGACACCTTGCTATGAAATCGTACAAATATATTGGAAATATGTGTCTTTGTCTATCTGCAAAATATCATGGAGTTTTAGCAAATGTAGAAAATTCTATGAAACTTTTCCTCGAACTTTAAAAAGCCCCTCATATGTTCAGTTTTCATAATCTCATGAAATGTTATGGCCAAATAAAACATATGCATATTTCAATATAAGCTTAAAAGTTACGTCGATAATACTGGGAAAAAAATGTAAAAAATATCCGAATGTCAGTCAAGTCTAGAAAATCATGGTTTTAATTCGAAAACGTTTGGAGCCATCATTGACAAGTTATGGTATGTAAGGCGAAATTTGTACTGAACTTTTGTTTGGTCTAACATTGAACGTTTGTGAAGGGTCTGTGTACCTATATCTTTACTTTCCCTGTTATTTTAGAGTATGGAACCACTTAAAACATCCTATACAGCTCTGAAGGAAGGGAAAGTGAAGGTACCAGTACTCAGCCCTAAACAGAACAAAGAGATACAGGTAATTCAATTAATTAAATACACTCTCAGTAAAATCAGAACCTAACATTCGCTTCAATACTGTATAGGGTTGAAGCAAAAGTTCAATATCGTATTTACCGTAGTTTCAATCGACCAGACACTTAGTGTAGATAATGTTCCTCCCATTTAGTTTCTTGAAGGTTTTCTTGAAGGTTATCAAGTCCATGATTTCCAATGTTTTTCAACCAAAATTAAACCCTTCCATTGATCGACTCTTGATTGACATACTGACGCGTGGTCAATTATACCTGTGAGTGTGTTACAGTTCTTCCTATTATATGTATTGTCCCTTAATTATGTTTTTATGATGTGTCCTTTAATTGTGTTGTTTTAAATATTTCAGAAATTCTACCAGTCTGTAATGAAAAAGAGCTCTAAACAGTTGAAGAACTTACAAGGCAAGCCGCTGAATGCTCCGGCCACCAACTACTGTCAGATGCTACAGGAGATTGCTGAAGCTCAAAGATTCGAAGTTTTGTACACTGATATCCCAGAGCTGAGTGCTTATGGTAAGCTGTTGTTATAGCAACTACATGTTTTCTCATTCTATATTCAAACATGTGATGTGCTTTTTAGCTCACCTGTCACAAAGTGACAGAGTGAGCTTTTGTGATCACTCTTTGTCCGTCATCCGTCCGTCCGTCGTCCGTCCGTCAACAATTGGCTTGTGTAGACACTAGAGGTCACAATTTTGGTCTAATCTTTACAAAATTCGGTCACAATGATCATCTCAATAAAATCTAGGTCAAGTTCGATATTGGGTCATCTGGGGTCAAAAACTAGGTCACAAGGTCAAATCATGGAAAAACCTTGTGTAGTCACTAGAGGTCACAGTTTTGACCTGATCTTTACGAAACTTGTTCACAATGATCATAACAACAACATCTAGGTCAAGTTCAATATTGGGTCATCTTGGGTCAAAAACTAGGTCACATTGTCAAATCATAGAAAAACCTTGCATAGTCACTAGAGGTCACAATTTTAGTCTAATATTTATGAAACTCGGTCACAATGATCATCTCAACAAAATCTAGATCAAGTTTGATATTGGGTCATCCGGGGTTAAAAACTAGGTCACAAGGTCAAATAATAGAAAAACCTTATGTAGTCACTAGAGGTCACAGTTTTGGCTTGATCTTTACGAAACTTGGTCACAATGATCATCTCAACAAAATCTACGTCAAGTTCGATATTGGGTCATCTGGGTTAAAAAAGTAGGTCATTAGGTAAATCATATAAAAACCTTGTGTAGTCACTAGAGGTAACAATATTGGCCTAATCTGTATAAAACTTGGTCACAATGATCATCTCAACAAAATCTAGGTCAAGTTCGACAGGTGAGCGACCTAGGGCCCTTTGGGCCCTCTTGTTTCCTTTTCAGCTAATTTCAAATTATTTGTGCTTCAAATCCTTGAAAAAAAATATTTAAACTTTTGTCACTCTATAAAAGACTGTATACAGGAATATAATGTGTTCTTCTCCCTTTAAGCTAATATTATATTGTTTTGACTTAAAACCCTTGTAACAAAAGAGGTCAACTATACTCTTAACGTACATACAATCAAACCTGTCTTCAAAAGAAAATTAAAATTAACAGTATTATCAAAAATAGTGTTGTTGTAATGTTGAAACTTTCATCTCAAGTGTTGGTACACACACATCCCTGCTATACTTACTGCCTCACAAAGGGACTTAAAATCATAAGTTTAAGATAATTTTTCTATTACTGTAACTAGTAGCACTTAAGAAATTGTTTTTAGCTTACAGGTCACAAGTAATTTTATGTGATTGCTTGCATCCATTCAAAATTTCATACATGCAAAATTACTTGATTAGACACTTAATGTCATTTTGCCCTAATCATTATGATAAACATGTGTATTAGTAACAATGATTTGTTCTACAGGTATGCATCAGTGTCTGGTACAGCTATCTACTATGCCTGTGGCTGTCTGCCATGGTACAGGACCTACTGTGGATGAGGCACACGCCAATGCTGCTCATAACTCACTACAGGTATGTACATGTAAAAAGGCCAGAAAAGAGGTTCTCAAATTTATTAACCGGCAGGCAATTGAGCTTATTTATAGATAAGGCGCGGAAAGTGTTACAGCTATCTACACAGGCTCCAGTAATATGATGCATGTAAACAGAAAATTTCCTCGCTGTTTTTTACTCGAGTTAATAGTTCCCTGTTAGATCAGTGTATAACTCGCACACTAGCAAGGTAGTCATTCGTTCTTAGCCAAAAATTCTGGATGTATTATTCCAGGAAGAGCAATGGCTTCTTACCAAAATAAAAGTTATTTGATGAAAATATCTCAAGAAATGACAAAGTTATGGTAAATTTAATCTGCTCTGAAGGATTTTCTTTTATACGAAATGAGTTATTGTGGAAACAATGTCATTGAAGGCCTTTTTTTGGGCAAAAATGGATTGCCGCATACCATTTTCCTGATTTTGTGTTAGGCCCTGTTGACAGCCTTGTAGCCTGCAAGGAGGCCATCATGTGGGTAACTGATCTTTTTTTTGACACTTCAAATTCTATTTTCAGTATCTGAAGTTGATGACCAAGGCGTAACAAGAATCACCAGGAGCTGGGATAGCCTCACTTTGACAAATAGTATCGGATAGGAAGTGAATTGGTCAACTACAACCCCCCCATGTTTTATTATTTCGTATGCTTGTTGTGTATGTGTCAGTAGGTCGTGTATATTATCTGTTATATTTTAAACTATGAAATGTTGAGAAAAAATCAAAGCTACGCTCATTTAATGAAATAGATAACTTGTGTTGAAGTTTTGGATGGAGTTTAAATTGAATGTAAATTTGAATCCTTTAAAGATTTTTTACTAATTCTATTTCTAACAAATTTTTCGCTGTTTTTCAATGACTGTTTGGTGTGTGCATGGTTTATATATTATAATGAAATGTAATTCATTGTATTATATGATATATCATTACGGTAATTTGTAAACATTGAATTTTATGGGTTGTCGTCATGGAGACGAGTCCCAAAATGCATTTATTATGTCTATATTGTGTATACTTGTGGAGCTGTTGTAAATTTCTTATTCTTTGTATTCAAATATTTGAAGTTGTATATCGATAAATAGGCTCAAAACTTTTACGATTGAACTATCTAATGTTTGTCTAAGAAAGTGTAACAGTAGTTTTTCCACAAGTTTTCAGCATTCGTGTGTTACATACTGTAACGTGTATCCATATTGAACAAAAATCATAATGATATCATTTTGAATAAATTGCTGTAATCAGTCATTGTACGAGCATTTATGCCTTGACTACATTTCAACAATTGTCAGTTACCTTTGGTCATAGTTTTCGCTTTTTCAAATAATTCCGTTTTTGTCTTTTATATTATGCATCCACATGTTCCTTCCATTAGCATTGAATTATTGAAGTTAACTACCTTATGAATTATGAATAACGGGTGTTTTAAAACTTTGAACAAAATATTTTCTTTTATGTAACTGAGTCTATGTTCGTTCTCAGTACCTTACATGAATGCCAACCAGATGGTTTTCTTTTAAAATCTCTAGAACACATATTGTCTCTCATAATCAATTAAATTCAGTTACAAAACATTTTATACCCCCATCATGAAATGACATAAGGAATTTAGTTTGCATATCTATTGTCTTCGACTTTTTATGCTTCAGTTATGAACATCATTATTCACAAGTTATATCATCTCTGTTTCCATTATATTCTATCACTATATGGTAGATATCGAATCTCGTATGGGATCAAGTCAGGTCCTAATCGTGACATTCTACTGCAGTATACCGTGTGTATTGATTATGTTGGGTTATTTATAGATTTTTCCGCTTTATATATTTATACAAAGGATCCTAAAGTTTTTGTAAGATAAGTCCAGATATGTACTACACATTCCTGTGTGGTTTGTCTGCTGTATGATGCCTTGTTCCACAGGTAACGCTCCCTGGTAGCGAAAAGCCTCGCTGCTTATCAATATACTTCCTTGGTCTCTTGAATAATTGTTTTTTTAGACTTGGCTATGAATCATACAGCCCAAGCCTGTAGCCTTGAAGAGGCACACTGAGGTACTTGCCTTGGTGAAAATTTGAAAAATGACCAAAATCAGCACGTCTTTTAAAGGAAATAACACCTTAAATATACCCTCGGTGCTTTATTGGACTCTTGATGTGGCCCTCCAGCCCCTGTTTTAAACCCTTTAATGTTAGTTAATCCTGTATGGGGATAGGGTAGGGACCATGTTTCTAGGACACCTCATGTGTTATTTTGGCCTTGTAAAGATTTTGCATGAATTCTGTTGTTTATTGATAACTTGACTTTTAATAATTTGGCCTAAGCTATAGTTTTGACATCATATCAATATGACATCGTACTAGGTCCCATAATCACAGTTTGAGGCCCAAATGGTTGTCAGTTGTTGAATATTGGGTATACTTACATATTATTATTCAATGCTTTTTCCATGAACATTATTAATTTTGTGTACTGAGCTATTTTTGGTAGAAAAATTGTACTTCAATTGATAGAATTTTTACTGTAGATTTTACATACAAACTAGCGTTCAGCATTTCTGAAACTGACCCATGGAATTATTATGTCAATAACATCGTCCTATAAGTCTGCATTTGCTCTGTTCCTCATACAAAAATACCGTTATAACAATTTCCATGTGTTTATATTTATATTGTACTTGTAAGCAGTGTTGATATATATATCTATATATATCGTGTATGTATTGATACTGTATGGTTTAAATTACCCTACATAATTTATATTGATAGCACCGTGCACTGTAGTTCAATTTTACTTCCTATTTGTGAAGAAGTGAGGTTAGTTTTTTTCCTGGGTGGAGAATAGACAATGTTTTTTTTATTATATTGATTTGTTAATGGTAAACTATGTTTTTGTCTTTGTATTAGTGTAATAAATAATTGTTGTATTCGTATGCTCTCTTTGTTGTTTTCTAACAACTGGATTTGTCACCTGGTGAGCTAGGTTCGATTCCTGGCTGTGGCAGGTTATACCTTTCCATGATTGTTCTCCATCATGTGGAGAAATGGCTGGTTCCTTTTGAATAAGTAAGTTAGTACTGGTTTGGGTACAGTCCAAGAAAATGATTAGATGAATCAGCAGCCATTTATAACTGAGGTATAAAGCATGGTGTTAAAAGCTACCATAATCACTAAGAACGCATGTGTTAACCTTTAATTTGTAGAAAATATGCACATCACAAGTTTTCAACTTGAGTTATATTCCACTAATCAAGAATTTGTTGAGTAGTGAAAGAAGTCTAGTATTTTATTTCATGAGCAGCCAGTCGAAGAATATAATGCGTGGTTAAAGTAAGTTGCTGTTTAATTCAGATGTTTTCTAACACAATACACAGTAAATGATAAATGTTACAACAACACAATATTCAGTATCTTATTGTTTATTGATAAAAAGCAAGCTTTATAACGCATCACCACACAAGATTATCTCCCTTTTTGAACTTTAATTAAGTTGTCTCCCTTGGTTCATATCTTGGAAATATAAATCAAGGGAGATCACTTGTCAACAATTGCCAAAGGGAGAAAATCACCTGCACTCGCAAGGTACAAAAACAATAGAACATGTATCATATACCACAGTATACACATGTACTGATACTCCTGTGTACTGTTTTATCAAAGCACTTGCGGAAATTTTAAACTTACGATCAAATTTAAAGTCTTTATAATGATTCAGTCAATAGTATAATGAACTACAAACCATATCCGTCACAATTTTGCAGTTGTAAAATAATTTTAATTTGAGCGTAGCTTAAATATTTTCGTAAAGCATCTTAAGGGATTCTCAAATGTGTTTAATAGGAAAAACAGAAAAGTGGTTATCTAACTTATCTATAATTTTATCAAAATATTAAGTTTTCCCTTAAGATGCTTTGTGAATACCCCTCCAGCATATAAATATAGCCAAGTCTGGATGAGTCTCAGTTTAACGTGGTTTACTAATATATGAAATAAATCGAGTCTTGAATATAACAATAACAAAGTAAAGGCAATGTGTGTCGACAACTAACAAATTACAGAAGTTAAATTGTCTCCCCTTTTACCAGTTCTGTCCCTTTGTTTAATGCCTTTGTATCGGTAAAAGGGAGACAACTCCTCAAAAGTAACATAATAACAATATGAAACATTGGTTGACAAGCAAATACATTGACAGGCAAGCACTCTATAACACATCCAACGTCCCTTTATTTGAATTGGCGGCCATCTTTGAAGGCAATAATAATTATTGTTGTTATATGTTTAATATGAAAAACAGACAAGTCGTTATTAAGGTGGCTCGCTACTACTGCGCGACGTCATATAGTTTTTTCGACTTCTCATCGATTTATATGAAATTTTCAAGACTAAACCTACAAAATATCTAGTTTCTGAAGATATGTTTTTTTAAAGATCGATTCTCGCATTATATAATTATTTAACGTCCCGTACACATTAGCACAGCAGGTTGAGGAATATGTGAAACCCAGAATTATAAAAAAACCCTGAATACATGTATATTCAAATAATTATTAGTTTGCCTTCAAAGATAACCGAAATTTCAAAACAACGAAGGAAAATATTGAAGGTTAAGTAGATTTTTGAGTTATGACTATTCTAGGTAATGCAGAATTCTGACTTCATACTTGGGGTAGGTACGAATGTATATTTGTCTCACCAACAGTGGTGTTACATTGAACATTATACCCTCTTTGACGGGAAACAACAAACAAACTTCGTATGCCTTCTGTTAATGTCCAACGGCATTTTATCCCAGCTCGCTGGCAATTTAACGCAGACAAGATGTGTCGTGCTTCATATAAAAATTACGCAATACGTTTTACAATATAATTATATGATGTAACACGGAATTAAATACGGATATATAACTTCATGAATATAACTATTATATTTGCTTCGATTTCAAAATGCGCTCCAGACTTCAATTAATTGGGGTTGTTAACTTAACGTTCACCAGTTTTCCCCCATGGTCCTTACCGAATTATTTTATTTCTTCTTTTTCAAAACCAAACAATGTCAACGAAATCAATCAAACCAAACCATTTGGCAGTGTTATAATCTATAAACACAAAACACATCCGATTGTAGCGTCTAGAGTCAACATTTCCTGCTGCGGGATTCGGTCTGCTCTTATCTCGCCCAAGTTGCCCATTTCCATTTTTGGAGAACGCTACTTGTCTTCTGCTGGCACCATCTTTAATTACTTGCGAGACGAGTATACTCAGTATGACACTGCCAGTAGATAGCTGACGAAATTGGCAACATTGGAAGGACAATGCAGTTTTTATTACTTGTGTGATATATGGCATTTGTTCGATTACACCAGGGTATTCATGGTATAGAATAATAAGAGATCCCGATCCATCCCGATGATGTTATGTCTACTGAACGTCAGCGAATGTTCTCTAGATATCTTCGGGGGTTTAAACGGATCCCTAACAGACACGTTGTTCCTTGATTTATCTAAGATATTAGGTCATGAAGTCGAAAAATAATTTAACTCTGGAAGGAAGGCGACTAACACATACACACCCACAACAGTGTGGAAATAGGCGACTTTAACGTCGTGCAGTTAAAAGCCTTTAGATAGATTTTATACATCTACATACTTATATACACTGTTATATTTATGGTACAAAATGTAACGTAAATTGAATACTGCAAAGCATCATTTAAAGGCCACCAGAAAAATACCGGCACATAAACATAACGTCATTCATAAACTCACGTGTTTTCAAGGTCCAGTTTCGGTTAACATTCTGCTACTTATTCCTATTCATATTCGATACTATTAACTCGATTGTCAGACCGTTCACTTATTAATATCAAATTAAGCTTTTCTTCAGCCCTCCTCGTGATATTATATACCGTATATAATGGCTTCTAAGACGACCGCAAATATAAGACGAATCCGTATTTTGGACCGGAAATTGGGATTTTAGTGTATACCGTCGTATTTGCCTGGTCTTATTATAGGTGGGAATGTACGGTATGGTGCTAATTTTCAGACTGAACTAATAATTATAACACATCTTTTTATATATGAGTTAAATATGAGCTATTATTTGAATAAAAATAGCTCCGTATACATTATAATGATTCTATATATACAGAATAAAATTGATAAAATCATATCTAGCATGCGTCTACTACTTTTAGTATTTTATTAGGCGTCTAACGGCGTGAGTAAAATCTTTAAAATCGAGCTTTTCACCCTTTCCGGAACGATCCGCTTCCAAGAATTCATAAACGAATGGTTCAAAGATGGTTTGGTTGATGGACTCGAGAGCTTTCACCACGTCGTCACAAGATACAAAACCGTCATCATTGTAGTCGTAAAAATTGAATAGTTCCTTCATCTCGGCTTCTCTGAAATAAAAACAACAGACGCAAGGTTTGTTATAGGCTTTCAAGTGGCCATAAAATCCCTAAAAACACAAGTTTCCAAAAGCCGCCAAATTTCTAAAAACAGTCATAATTTTTATGTAATACAATGTACCTATTTGGTAACTATGCTATTTCAGTATAACATAAGCATTTTTTCGGGTTCGCTAGGTTCGCACACTATTTTTAGTATTGTTGTACATGTAGACTATATTTAGCTAGTTTCTCGCAGATTTATAAGAAGTTAACAATTATTTATAGTAGGTTTTGTCAAAAACAGCCCCAATTTTTCACTAAAATAGATTTTAGATAATAGTTTTATCCCTAATTTCATCCTACTACTAAATAGTGCTTGGAAGTCTGTTATACATGAAAATCAACCATGCATGTACAAAAGTGACTATCCAGTAGAATCGATCTTTATCATAAGTTGTTGTTTTTAATCCTTTCCAATTCACTCACATGCACGCAGTGTGAACGTAGCTCGGGACATCTGGATAGAGCTTGTTGTAGTATGTCACGACATTGTGTCTATATCGCGGCCAATATTGACCGAGGTCATTTATACGCACATGGAATTCTTTATTAGCTTATTTTCTCTTTTCATGCTGCTTTATGTTAACGTTAATGGCAATGAACCCGACTTATGAGTGGAAGATAAATTGTTCGAATCCCGATTGCTGAGCATCCAGCTAGTATAATAACAAACGTTTAAGTTACATGAGGGTTTAGGAAAAACAAACATAGAAATCCACTTACGTTCTAGGCCGTCTTTTATTTTTCGACATTTCGTCCAGGTATTCATCCAGGGAAATCAACAAATCATTGTTATGGTCGATGTCTGTAAATATTTCCTGTAAAATACAAAACACAAACATGTACATGTATAGGCCTAGCATTAGACGAAATCAAACAGAACGATGGTGTCATATCAGTGTATCGCACATACACCCCGCACCATGATGTCACAGTAGTGTATCGCACATACACCCCACACCATGGTGTCATATCAGTGTATCGCACATACACCCGCACCATGGTGTCACAGTAGTGTATCGCACATACACCCCACACCATGGTGTCATATCAGTGTATCGCACATACACCCCGCACCATGGTGTCACAGAAGTGTATCGCACATACACCCCGCACCATGGTGTCACAGTAGTGTATCGCACATACACCCCGCACCATGGTGTCACAGTAGTGTATCGCACATACACCCCGCACCATGGTGTCATATCAGTGTTTCGCACACACACCCCGCACCATGGTGTCACAGTAGTGTATCGCACATACACCCCGCACCATGGTG
Source organism: Spisula solida (assembly GCA_947247005.1). Taxonomy (NCBI): domain Eukaryota; kingdom Metazoa; phylum Mollusca; class Bivalvia; order Venerida; family Mactridae; genus Spisula; species Spisula solida. Next base: position 16,826,302 of record OX365958.1, read on the forward strand.
TCACAGTAGTGTATCGCACATACACCCCGCACCATGGTGTCACATCAGTGTATCGCACATACACCCCGCACCATGGTGTCACAGTAGTGTATCGTACATACACCCCGCACCATGGTGTCACATCAGTGTATCGCACATACACCCCGCACCATGGTGTCACATCAGTGTATCGTACATACACCCCGCACCATGGTGTCACATCAGTGTATCGCACATACACCCCGCACCATGGTGTCACAGCAGTGTATCGCACATACACCCCACACCATGGTGTCGCATCAGTGTATCGCACATACACCCCGCACCATGGTGTCACATCAGTGTATCGTATATACACCCCGCACCATGGTGTCACATCAGTGTATCGTACATACACCCCGCACCATAGTGTCACATCAGTGTATCGTACATACACCCCCGCACCATGGTGTCACATTAGTGTATCGTACATACACCCCGCACCATGGTGTCACATCGGTGTATCGTACATACACCCCGCCCCATTGTGTCACATCAGTGTATCGTACATACACCCCGCACCATGGTGTCACATCGGTGTATCGTACATACACCCCGCCCCATTGTGTCACATCAGTGTATCGTACATACACCCCACACCATGGTGTCACATCAGTGTATCGTACATACACCCCGCACCATGGTGTCACACCGTACATACACCCCACACCATAATGTCACATCAGTGTATCGTACATACACCCGCACCACGGTGTCACATCAGTGTATCGTACATACACCTCGTACCATGGTGTCACATAAGTGTATCGTACATACACCCCGCACCATGGTGTCACACCGTACATACACCCCACACCATGGTGTCACACCAGTGTATCGTACTTACACCCCACACCATGGTGTCACATCAGTGTATTGCACATACACCCCACACCATGGTGTCACACCAGTGTATTGCACATACACATGCACCATGGTGTCACACCAGTGTATTGCACATACACCCTGCACCATGGTGTCACACCAGTGTATCGCACATACACCATACACCATGGTGTCACACCAGTGTATCGCACATACACCCTACACCATGGTGTCACACCAGTGTATTGCACATACACCCCACACCATGGTGTCACACCAGTGTATTGCACATAACAATCCGATTTAGTCATTGACTTCCCGGACCCCACAGTTCGATTTTTAAACAAACATTGATGAAGACCAGCAAAAATCGATGGCGATCAAACACGAACGAGTCGTATATATACAGAGGTGTTTGAGTAAATTTACCATACACTGACTGAACTGACATTTCTGCACAGTCGAAGACAGTGTAACTTCAATAAGCCATGCGTTGAATTAATTACATTTTTATTCGTGATTATTCTGTCACACGGAGATCCGGGTAGGTTAATGTTTTCTTCCATGGCTACGATCGCGTCAAACACGTGTGTAGAAGATTTGTCAGTTTTTGTGGTAGAACAAGTTTAATACCGGTTGATATATTACATGAAAACTTGTAGGTCGACCCTGCTTAGTGACGATTGGCAATTTCTCATGCTGTTCGTGACTCAAGACAAAATAACTGGTTATGTGGGCTGGTAAAATATTTTAGAGTGCAAAGCTGGAGATATCTTGTACAGTAAAAGTCGGTGTCGCTGTTTTTCTCGAAATTACAATAAAACGTAAAAATAAGCAACTCCACGTATACATAGTTGAGTTACGACAACTTCTATGAAGAGCACTTGTCTACGTGTTAGGTTGATCGTAACCAAGAATCTTACGTTAAAATCGTATACCTTAAGTATGTCATAATCGATGTACAGATGAGTTCTACGACCTACGTCTATGAAACGGGCCCCAGTCCAATAAAGAAATGTTACCCCCAAAATAATAAAACTCATTTGTCTAAGTTTAATAAGAATAGGATACCAAGAATGGGGTCTTATTATTGAGGTTTTACAAGACACATTTTATGAATGTTAGCAATTGTTATCTCACGGATTTCGATCTCGATTGTTCATAAATCGGACTTAACCATGCCTAGATAAACATGTCAATTTAACACCAGTGGGTTCCGAATATTTGTTGAATCATACACATCAAGAGATAGATGATATCATATCTGGGCATATCGCATATTTCAAAAACTTGGTGACTAAGAATTGCACTACTGTGATGATAATGATTTCACACACCGAATGTCACACTCGCACACATTCACACACCGAATGTCACACTCGCACACATTCACACACCGAATGTCACACTCGCACACATTCACACACCGAATGTCACACTCGCACACATTCACACACCGAATGTCACACTCGCACACATTCACACACCCAATGTCACACTCGCACACATTCACACACCCAATGTCACACTCGCACACATTCACACACCCAATGTCACACTCGCACACATGCACGCACGTGCATGTATTTAATTATGCTGCTACATCACCGCTATTATACTGTAGAAATAACTTATTCATGTTTTTAGTACTCGATAGAAAGGATATGTTCGAGCACATGTACATATTAAAATATTGATATTTGTACTCTTTCTATCCTAAATTTACTGAATAAACGCATAAACGATCGCCGGGGAGCAATTGCGTCTTGCTTCAAACCTCTGGACTGATATTCGCATAAGGTTTCATATGAAATTGAGCTATATCCGATCATTAAAATATCCATCGTCCTAGTGGAATGTACAGAAATATTAAGTATCAATTCAACAAAGTTCAAAGTCAATTCATCGTTCCCTCGAAGCTGGAGGCCCTCGGTCAAGTAAGCAGAGATAAAACCGAATGACCATACACTACGACTGTTTCAGTCGAACGCAAAACAATCGTATGGTTGCAAAACCGCAGATTAAAATAATTATCCCCAAAACAGCATCTTTTGACAAGACTTTATTTATTATGAGAGCTTTGTGGAAATCGACCAGCGAATGTCTAGGTAAATCAAATACGCTATTTGATTTTAAATGTATATTATGAAACAAAAACTATCCGAGTATATTTCATGTTAAACTGGCATCACGGGCATATTGCTTGTAGTTGTAGAGACACATTGGCTGGAAGATGAAAATGATTCATGAAATCTGAATTTGAAACTCGAAAATTGTCATCTATCAAATCTATAACAACGGGTTTAATTTAAATATTCATACTATGCTTTTTGTTATTTCTTATCATTCCAACTTTGTGGCGCTTTTGGATACTTTGAATCGATGTTTTCTTGTCGATCACGTGGTTTACATACTGGTAACATGTATCAGTTGTTTCTTACATTGTTTATTGTTACTTCCGGTGTCTTGTGGCTAAGTACTTTTGTTGGGTGTTTGCGCTGAAATGAGACAGTCGTAAGTACGTGGCCATAGTGGGTGTACCCGGTCTAATTGGCTTCGAGGCCGAATAAAAGGCATGTTGTGAGACCGTCGCATCATAGCTTAGATTGTGTTGTGTTTCCGATATTCAATGTATTCAATTTACATACCAATGTCAGCTGGTCTAACCAATGTCACCCCTGCTAAGCTGAGCCAAAAAGTTACGGACACCCTACCTGTATGAATCAGGGATGGGTATTTTATGATCAGACACAAAGCCACGAAGAAACCCGGGTTTGAACCGTTGCCTTCCAAATTGGTAGGCGTAATATATGTACAATGTATACCTATTGCAATAATTTTACAGATGTGTTTTTGTTTTGTAATTGATCAACATTTTTGTGAGTGCATATTCCGAATAAATTCAAAACAAAAACTGTACTCATGAATATGAATGATTTAAGTGATTATTTAACTACGATATTGTTATTACCTGCGAGCTTGAGCGAGCAGGTATATTGGATAGCTCAAAGTAAAAAGTCCATGGAGGGGCACGTGACCTGTTCTCGATGGTTTACGATTTCAAAAAAAAAATCCAAAAAAGATGCATTTTGTAAGAATGTCGTGAACCAGACTAATCAAACCGGTCATTACAAGATTTTCATGCTTAATTTTATACACATCAGCTGTTGAATTATGCAGATAGAAGGTCGAAGATCCTGTGAATTCTCTGTCAAATGAAGTCGGTACAGGAACTATTTGACTTGTACTACGATTGTACCCTACTGCGAATTAAACTGAATTGATATGAACTAAATCAGGAAGATTTATCTGTTGATACATGATGCCTTTGCATTTTTGTTTTGCTAACACATCATACAATGCATCTGGTTGCATTGGCTTGTAAAACGAATAAACTGATAAAAGTATAGATTTTTTATTAAAAAACTTAATTAACAACAACAACGGAAGATTTACAAACGTATGCCACCTGTACCTTTATTGAACACAATACGGGTATGTATGCCAGGTGACAAGCAGGGTGGCATGTGACAGACCAATCCTATGGGTAACACGTGTATTATCTCCATGCCAAGACTTTATATACATATAACTCGTAAATCAGTATTTGTCTTGATAGAATATTGGTCAATCAAAAATCCTTAATTCAATTGCTTCGCTTTCGTTATCTCGAACTGGCTTATTTCGAATTTTCCATTATGTCGAAGTTTCTTTGAAGTCTCGAATTTTTCCCTTCCTTGTTTATATGAACTCTGGCAAGATACTTATGGAAATCATGGATACCACCATGAATGACGACCGTCAATAACGAAAAGTTATAGATAGAGAGCTGTAGCACGTGTTATACATAGAGAACTGAAACACGTGTTATAGATAGAGAACTATACAGGTGTTATACATAGAGAACTGAAACACGTGTTATGGATAGAGAACTGAAACACGTGTTATAGATAGTGAACTGAAACACGTGTTATAGAAAAAGAGAACTATACACGTGTTATACATAGAGAACTGAAACACGTGTTATAAATATAGAACTAAAACACGTGTTATAGATATAGAACTGAAACACATGTTATAGATAGAGATCTATACACGTGTTATAGATAGACAACTATACACGTGTTATAGATAAAGAACTGAAACACGTGTTTTAGATAGAGAACTATACACGTGTTATAGATAGAGAACTATACACGTGTTATACATAGAGAACTATACACGTGTTATAGATAGAGAACTAAACACGTGCTATAGATAGAGAACTGAAACACCTTCTATAGATAGAGAACTATACACGTGTTATACATTGATAACTATACACGTGTTATAGGTAGAGAACTAAACACGTGTTATAGATAGAGAACTAAACTCGTGTTATGGATAGAGAACTAAAACACGTGTTATAAATAGAGAACTGAAACAGGTGTTAAGGATAGATAACTATACACGTGTTATAGATAGAGAACTATACACGTGTTATAGATAGAGAACTAAACACGTGTTATGAATAGAGTACTAAACACGTGTTATGGATAGATAAACACGTGGAATCTAGTATCTTATTTACTCGAGGGTGTGTCATTTCGAAAATTTTGTAAAAACGAATTGATATCTGAAATCGTCAAAAAAGTACTAGTATATTATTTTGTAGAATCCGGAAAGAAAATGATGGTCATCGAACAATATTAGATCTTCTTGAATACGCAAATTATGAGAAAAAAATCACTAATTTCAAGGACAGATAGGTCATAAACTATTTGTTGTTCGGTTACCTATAATTACTGTATTTTTTTAACAAACTATATTATTCACAGTGTATAAACGAGTAAACTTCCGGCTATCGCAATAAGGAGTACACGTTGAATTGTGTAGTGTTAAATAAGTCGTACAGTGATATGAAATCACCGAATGTTTCAATCACAATAAGTAATAAAACTTGAATTGTATATTATCCCAATAAGTGGTACAGTGATTTGGTTTATACGCGGTGTTATTTTTTTTGCCCCATCTCTCAAACAAGAAACTGCATCGAACGTCAAGATGTCTCAATTGATGCTTCGTACACTTGCAAGTTTGCAATACAATGTACACGTTTATGAATCATCCGTTGTCAGATTATGACAAGCTCTGTGTTATCAATACAAATCAATATCAAGCAATTAATAGTTAAACACATTTTCTCACACTAGCTTCGCAGGGACTGATAATGTTCAATGTGCAAGATACAGTATAACCGGGATCACATATCACCCTTGGCACCGTACGATGTCCGTGCATCCAGTGTTCACCCGATATCTAGGCATCGTGTGGACACCGACTGGTGTCCGTGAATAGCAATGGGAATTTGAAGATATTTCGAAAGAGGCGTGTACTTATTCAGACCGCCAACCGATGGTAGATATAATGCCCCGATGATCGACAGAAGTCCTTCCGGCCTCCGACCCGACTAGCCGAAAATACGTCGTTCGATCAACGGACGGCGAAATAGATTGTGACCCAGATATTAGCTGTAAAATTTGAAACTGGTTCTTTAATGACCCAATGCTTTTTGTGGCATCAGAAAAATTAAATATCAATTAAAGCAATGAAAATATGGATAATATTCTATTACTGAGCTAATGCACGTGGAAAATGTTCTATTACTGAGCTAATGCACGTGGACAATGCTCTATTACTGAGCTAATGCACGTGTATAATATTCTATTACTGAGCTAATGCACGTGGAAAATGCTCTATTACTGAGCTAATGCACGTGGACAATGCTCTATTACTGAGCCAATACACGTGGACAATGCTCTATTACTGAGCTAATGCACGTGTACAATGTTCTATTACTGAGATAATGCACGTGGACAATGCTCTATTACTGAGATAATGCACATGGACAGTGCTCTATTTCTGAGTTAATGTACGTGGAAATGTTCTATTACTGAGCCAATGCACGTGGGCAATGCTCTATTACTGAGCCAATACACATGGACAATGTTCTGTTACTGAGCCAATACACGAGGACAATGTTCTGTTACTGAGCCAATACACGGGGACAATGTTCGGTTACTGAGCATATACACGGGGTCAATGTTCGGTTACTGAGCCAATACACGGGGGCAATGTTCGGTTACTGATCCAATACACGGGGACAATGTTCTGTTACTGATCCAATACACGAGGACAATGTTCGGTTACTGAGCCAATACACGGGGACAATGTTCGGTTACTGAGCCAATACACGTGGACAATGTTCGGTTACTGAGCCAATACACGAGGACAATATTCGGTTACTGAGCCAATACACGGGGTCAATGTTCTGTTACTGAGCCAATACACGGGGACAATGTTCTGTTACTGATCCAATACACGGGGTCAATGTTCTGTTACTGATCCAATACACGGGGACAATGTTCGGTTACTGAGCCAATACACGGGGTCAATGTTCGGTTACTGAGCCAATACACGGGGTCAATGTTCGGTTACTGAGCATATACACGGGGTCAATGTTCGGTTACTGAGCCAATACACGGGGGCAATGTTCGGTTACTGATCCAATACACGGGGACAATGTTCTGTTACTGATCCAATACACGAGGACAATGTTCGGTTACTGAGCCAATACACGGGGACAATGTTCGGTTACTGAGCCAATACACGTGGACAATGTTCGGTTACTGAGCCAATACACGAGGACAATGTTCGGTTACTGAGCCAATACACGGGGTCAATGTTCTGTTACTGAGCCAATACACGGGGACAATGTTCTGTTACTGATCCAATACACGGGGTCAATGTTCTGTTACTGATCCAATACACGGGGACAATGTTCGGTTACTGAGCCAATACACGGGGTCAATGTTCGGTTACTGAGCCAATACACGGGGTCAATGTTCTGTTACTGAGCCAATACACGGGGACAATGTTCTGTTACTGAGCCAATACACGGGGTCAATGTTCGGTTATTGAGCCAATACACGGGGACAATGTTCTGTTACTGATCCAATACACGGGGACAATGTTCGGTTACTGATCCAATACACGGGGACAATGTTCTGTTACTGAGCCAATACACGGGGGAAATGTTCGGTTACTGAGCCAATACACGGGGGCAATGTTCGGTTACTGAGCCAATACACGGGGTCAATGTTCGGTTACTGAGCCAATACACAGGGTCAATGTTCTGTTACTGAGCCAATACACGGGGACAATGTTCTGTTACTGAGCCAATACACGGGGTCAATGTTCTGTTACTGAGCCAATACACGAGGACAATGTTCGGTTGCTGAGCCAATACACGGGGGCAATGTTCTGTTACTGAGCCAATACACGGGGACAATGTTCTGTTACTGAGCCAATACACGTGGACAATGTTCTGTTACTGAGCCAATACACGGGGACAATGTTCTGTTACTGAGCCAATACACGGGGACAATGTTCTGTTACTGAGCTAACACTTGAGGACAATGTTCTAACACAGAGTTAACACTTGAGGAAAATGCTTACCACAGATATAAGCCAGGGTCAAAACATCAGCAAAACTAACACCATCAATGCGTGATAAGTAGTTAATGATTTTCTTTTATACGCAGATTATGTAGACTTTGTAAATGTCAAATGTTAGAAATTTCTTCAGTAAAATGTCAAATGTTGGGAATGTCTTCAATAAATGTCATAGTCAGATACAAGTAGTGTACACTGCTAAAGCAATATACCGACTAGCATTTGGTGAATATTGGACTGTTTGAATGCTATTTTGGCAAGGGATATTAACATACGATTAAAACAGGATATTAATATTTTAAATTCCCAGTTGTACGCTAGTGATAACAGACGTTATAATTTATAACAAATATATTCACGGTTGGCAACAATTACACTGCTGTCGATAGATTATGTACAAATTAATATCGTTCTAGTAGACAACCCGCTGACGATTATCGATTTGTCGTGATCGATTTTGGCTGGCGAATACAAATGAAAGCACAAGTATATTACATCCAATAAAATACCCAGTCAGGTCTATAAAACTAGAATTCCATTGATTAATGACGCTGGTGGCATATATGTTTCCTGCAAGTAAATTAGTCTTTTGCAACATAAAGCGATGATTGAGTTTGCGACCATATCGATCTCACAGCGGTTTGTCTATTACATTTCTTACGACACAGATTGCATCTAAAGTTCATTGACGATATCGTGGTATTTAGACGTCATTGTGTATTCCACCAAAATAGCACAATTTGTATGAGACGCAGAGAGCCATCAGACATACAGTGTCCATTTACATAGCAAACTGTACTACTTTATTACTCAATGCAATCTCTCTATAACAACATCCATTGTGAGACACTTAGTTTGATTGTTGGTGTAATGTTATTGTAGTAGAGAGTTTAAACTTTAGTACAGTATAACCTCTCCAGAGCAGTCCTCCCTTCAAAAACAACATTTCTCTAGCAACATTATCATTATCATTTTGTTCCAGTGGGAACACTTTACTGCCAATTCACTTCTCCATAGCAACATCCCCTGTATAACAACCAGACTTCGTCTTTCCCAACGTATGTTGTTCTAGAGAGGTTGTTGTTTAACTAAGAGAGGAGATTCTCATTGCGCCGCTATTTGTCAATGTCGCATTTTGGATATGGTAACTAGACGGTGACCTTGGCAACAATAAAGCTAATGCAGCCCAAAATCACAACTTTTGTACTATTACAGTGAAAACTGTAACTGTGGGATGTTGCGTTTGATTGAGCTGTTTTCGTATTGCGCGTTCAACATCGCCTCGTTTTTAAAGAATAAAACAAGATATGGTAGTCTTACACATCCAATGACCAAAGGCTTATTGTTATTACAAACTTATTTTCTTTTCATTTATTGAAACTTAAACACTAACTGTATTGTGTTATGAAACAAGGGCACGACATATTGACATAAAATTATAAGGTTATGTTATGACAGTAATTTCATCAATGCGTAATTTATACGTTTCGACAATAAACAATACAAAAATCAGCGAACATGAACTACTGTCTAAAGATGATACATTCTGGTTCCAATTCTAAGAAATTTCAGTTACTGGCTTTGTGACATACATTATTGCATTGGAAAATATATTATAGGGCAAAGGTTTGCCATTTGTGTGTCATAGTTGTATGTCCTATAAAATATAATTATTTGAGAGTCCGTCTCGATAGCATAATGTTAGTTTAAACTACTTTATTTAAGGTCGATTGTGAAACAAGCTTTTCAAACTTATATTAATCACTCTCGACACCTCGTTCCTGATGTTATCCATCGCCACGAGAGTATGGGAGAAGAGAAACCAGTTTCCCTTTTATGTTGAGCGTCTAGCAAGGGCATTTTCTGGTACCATTTTTTTTCGTCTTTGTTATGACGCGGCCTGGGATCGAACCCGTGACCTCCTGCACTCAAGCGAACGCTCAACCACTAGGATATCGAAGAGGCGGTAGCATAATGTTCCACTTAGAATTCGAGGTTTCGGGTTCAACACCAAGCTGCGACTTACCAAAGTCACTAAAAGTGAAACTAGTATGCCTCTCTTGCTTAACGTTTCATGTAACTTCTGGTTCGCACGGTATCAGCATAAGGTGACTGGTTAGTCTGCATGTGACTGAAATACTGTTACAATGTACCAGTAAATCTTAAACGATCTTTAAAAAAACAGTAACTTTAGAACGAGTGACCAGGTGGCCAGCCAATGAAAACAAGCTTACAAACGATTGGCCAAAAAAAGGTGTGCACTCTACACTCGGACATTCTCAACTGGCTCGAATCAATAATACATGTAGGCCTATTTATTGTCTGCGAGACATTTTGTGGACTGATTGGTGATCAATCAAGTACATTTTGTATATGTCTTGTTTAGCCTTTACGATTACTATCGGTCGGTTTCACCTAACGTACAACGTTTAAGGTATGGAGAATTTGACGTCATCCTCGACCTTCTCTTCACATAATTTAACAGCGGATGTCTTGTCCGGTTAAATGTTTCTTAAGCGGGGAGTATCACGAAGACGCACCGTCACGCACGGTGTGTAATGCAAAACAGATATTGCACGATTTGCTCGCGGAAATTGATATACCCGATATTCAACGCAACAACCGTATATTCATGCATCAAGGTTAGAATCAAGTCATTATCACCGTACTATATATTGTCTTTATCACACCCAGTCATAAAACTATGATATTACAGTTAAACCTTTGAAACAGAGGATTTGATTGTCAAGTCAAGTATTATAATGTTTACACCTTGATAAAAGTTATATGTTTCTCATATTTACGACTACAATAAATAAATTATATACAAAATGTACATGTAGGTATATACTCACAATATATCGCGATGCGCATCGTGATGTTATGGTATAGTATGGTATACAGGTGTATATATTATGATATATTGCGAGGGTGATCAGAAAATCACAATTTCGATCTGTAATGTCTATTGTATGTACAAGATGTCATGGGCGCTCGCCCTTCTTTTTCTTAGGTGTCCATACCACGAGGGAGAAGTCATTTCGTTTATTGTACACTGAACCACTTTTCTAATTGGTCACCTTTCTAACACCAAATACGTTTAACTGTGATCATTTGACCTTGAAAATGACCTTGGTATTTTATAAAAGTCATCTCAATTTTTTGCCTAGATCATGATTGATGTTTATGTGAACTTTGATGATAAAGACTTCAACCTTCAAAAATCTAGATCCATTTCTTTAAAACAGCATCTTACTGAATTTGATGGCGGCCATCTTGGACGCCATCTTGGATTTTAGGGCCCGCACCAAAAATTTGCAATTTAAGCCGGCAGTCTGATAATCTTCAGACTGTTCCGGACATTTTGGTATATAACTCCTGCTGTTACTTTTGGGGTCCACCCTACTTCTTAAATAAGCCACTTTTAGGCACTTTGCTGCTCTACTATAATGTTTGGGGCTATTTTGCACAAAAACTTTTTATGACATTGTCCTAACACTTAATTCATTAATAATCAAAACCACGTGCCAAAGTATACATTGTCCATCATGCGATCAATGTGAAGTCAATACATTATACCTGCTTGTGCAAAATATCATCAAATACTATGATCACAGGTAAGGTATTTTGGGTTTGAAAAGTGACCAATTAGAAAAGTGGGTGAGTGTATACCTTTAAATACTGTATGGAACTCTTCCTAAACCCAGTACATTTGTTTATAGGTGACTTAATCAATTATCATTAATAATTCACGGATATACTAAACTTGTACTTTACGTATATGCATATAATGGTCGATCTATATCTAGGATGGATCAATGGATGACTTGGGGACATGTTTATTGGTCTCAATGAAATACTAGTACATTGTATATCTAGTCTATACCCTCTGTATAGAGGACTTGATTAGGCCATACCAAATCGTTACTTCGTTTAGCGTCGGGTGTATTGAGAAGGAAAAGACAACATTTTTGAGTTATAAATGTTTATTATTTTAGCATATCCTTTGATCTTATTCAATGAGATTTGTGTAATATTTTCACACAAACACGTTTTCAGTTATTTTAGTAAGTTATTATGATTGACAATGCATGAAAGCTATATGTGTAAGCCGGCATATAATGATGAGCGTAGAAGTCGGCATGACTTGTTTTTTTGGAGGGCTTTGTTCACAGTATGTTGACTCACTGTACCCCCAAAGCGGAAGTCGCTGATAACTAGGCGTCCAGAAAATAAAATGATCGTGTTTACCGACTTGGATAATTTGGATTGTATTAGTTTATTCCTTAGTATCGCATAAAGTAAGTGCACTGTTTTAGTTAAAATGTAGTCCATAAAATACTGTTTTCGTAGATACCAAACATCCCTGATAAAAGCCCTTATGAACTTTATTTTCAAGTAAAATAGCGATTAGAAATTTGTATAAGCTTGTTAAGAACCTACAAATTCTTTGAAAAATAGTATATTTAGCGCTCACAAAGTCCTGCAACCTTTTCTGCATTGTAAATGAATGTTTAACACATAGATACACACAAACGTTGCTCTATCTTAACGGATATTTTTTGAAGAAAATGAGTTTTTCTGGGACATGTATGCCGATTACACTGTATGACTAGTCGAAACATGACTGACCCACTAGTCGCATTTTGTAAAATCTGGACTGTCCGCTTAGTCGCCAAAAAAAACTGTACGCCTATGCAAACGTATTTTTAACCTTACATTAAATTATCTGACCTTGTTATGTGTTAACCGTAGAAAATAGTCATGGAACAGTATCAATGCTACTGCGGCAATTGTTATTCAAAGAAAATGTTTCTGGAGTAAAAGACCCGAAGAATCGGAGACATATGCATTGAGTAATTACATAATTACATGTACCTTGGATAACTTTAACATTAAAGTTTGGTTTATAAAATTGTAATACACGTAAGTCCCTATGACATCCCGATCGTCAGGAATGTTATAAGGTTGAATGACGACTTTGATCTATTGACCTTGTTAAGTTATTGAATGGAAACCATTTGACCAATTTATTCATGTTAAAGGTCACAGTGATACAGTCCCTTGACCTACCGACCGCACAATCCATAGCGGTAATCTATTGTTGATGCCAAACCGCCATCTAAAGTTCCAGGGTCCTTAATTAGGCCAAGCATTCTGAAAATTGTGAACGGAAACAATTTGGTCTACCAACCGACCGACAGACATACATGTATAAGCAAAGCAATTATACCCCTTCAAAGATAGGAGGGGAATAAATTCGTACAAATGGTGCCGAAATACTTTAAGCCTAAGTCCCACTGAGCATGTTTTGCCTCGGCTTCGGGAGGCATCGGGAACATGATCCTCGTGGTCTATGGGTAGCTTCGGGGAAGTCATGAGGCAATTTGTGAATTGGGAGACATCGGGATAACTCTCGATGTTTTCCCGACTCCATGCGTCGGTTCAACTGCGTCAGGGATGTTATACCGATGGACATCAGGAGGTTCGCCAGTTCGCAATAACATCGGGATATTTCAATGCATGTATTGATTTTTACCCGATATACTCGCGATTTTATATCGGGAATATCTCGAAGGCATCCCCGTAGCTCGGGAATATCCCGGGGAGGCATCTCCGAGGCATCCAGAACCTCGGGGAATAATCGGGGTTGCTTTCGCGATAAAAATAATTCTGCGAGGCACACCAGAGGTTTCCCCGACACATCGAGGATGTATCGCTAAAGTATCAGGAAACTTCGTGGGAATTTTAACGTTTGACAAATATTCGGCAATATTTCGCTGTTTCGGGATATAATCCTCGAATAAAAGTTTACATTAATCGGAGATGATCGGGGTTTACCGGGAGGCATCGGGAGAACTCGCGATATGATCCCGACGTTATACGTTGGTACCACTGCCTCGGGGATTTACAGACGATGACATTCATATCGCGAGCCTTCGGTGCCATTGAGGGGGGGGGGGGGGGGTTGGCGATTCCCAAAAGGCGGAAATTTGACACGCCGAATGAGTCCGGTCCTGCTAAAAGATATTGGTCGGGTTTTAGATCCCGATATTGGGGAATCTAGACGCCGCAAAAAGCAGACAACAATTTCAAGACGACACAATTTTAGATCTAGGGTGGGGAATTAAAAACCCCAAAAAAGAAAAAATGCCTAATTCTACTGTGTCTGCCCGCCGCCCCCTGGAACAAAATATGGATAGGTGCAAAACGGATATGCAAAGGTCATTGGTGATGAAAGTGACCAAAAACTAACTGTTTTCTTGTCGAAAATAAAGATACAATGCAAAACGGATATTTATCATTTCAATGAGTACCTCGAAAAGGCTAATACGCACAGGCATTTCGTAATTGGGTATTTGAATATGTTATTGAATAGGCATACAGTGGTACTGCGACTAGTGGGACAGATGGAATTTCGCGTTTTCCGAATAGGCGTCCAGTGCATGATTCGAATGCATACTGGATTATACACTATTGCGACGATTCGGAGGAGAAATGCATCATTGCACGTATAAACTCATACGTATAGATTGATAATGAAACACCTAGAAGAAATTATTACTCAGGCATTTCGTAATTAGATATTTGATACTTATTGAATAGGCAAACAGTAGTACTGCGACTAGTGGGACAGATGGATTTTCGCGTTTTCCGAATAGGCGTTCAGTGCATGGTTCGAATGCATACTGGATTAAACACTATTGCAACGATTCAGGGGAGAAATGCATCACTGCACGTATAAACTCATACGTATAGATTAATAATGAAACACCTTAAAGAGATTATTACTCGAATTTCCTTAGCATTTCCAAAATAACGGACATTTTATCGTGATTGAATCATCTTTCGCTTTAAGCAGCTGTTTATTTTGAGAAAATACGTTTTCATTTTAAATGCTAATACCAAGTATGGGACTTTCTGTTGAAGAAACGTTTATTTCACGCTGTAAAATATATACAACCAGTATATTTAAATCAAAAAGTCTGATAAAAACATTAAATACTTACTATTGACAGCTCTCCAAAATGAAACTGAACGCCTAGTTATCAGCGACTTCCGCTTTGGGGGTACAGTGAGTCAACATACTGTGTTGTTTTCTCTCTCAGGATTGCTAGATAGGTTTTTAAACTTAGGGTGGACGCTAAACGAAAATACGATTTGGTATGGCCTTAACTGTAGAGGGCAATGATGCACAGTATCTGTTCAAAGTACTGTAGACAAAGTGTCCGTAGATCTAATCGTTCATAATTGTTAAGTTTATTCATGAAATAATTTAGTTTTGGTCAACTGTGAAACAAGTTCTGCAACTTATATATGGAACTAATTCTTGATGTTATCCATCGCCACAAGGGTGTTAGGGAAGCGGATGTAGTTTTATGGGCGGCAAACATCGTTTTAGGACCTCCCACGCTCTAAGCTAGGCAGTAGATAAGGGTTACATTAGCCTACCGATACACACAAATTATGGATACAGAACTGTCCAACTTTCAACTAGTACACATGCACATTGTACCCACATGTAACTGTATCATTAATAAACAGTACCTAAAAAAAAATATTTTTTTTTGTTAAATTTAGAATCCTTATACAAGGTATATTTCCATGAATTGACCAGGTATCAAAAATAAGAATTGGCTTTCGATATCTTCATAAAGTAATTATATTCGTACAAGAATTCTAAATTTAACAAAAAAAAAATGTTTTTAAATTTTTTTTTAGGTACTGTTTATTAATGATACAGTTACCTGTGATTGTACCTACAAAAACTATCATGTCGAATGAGAACAAAAATATCAAAATCGTTATATTTATCACTATTATTATTTATACTTACAGCCAACCTTCTGTTGTCGAGCATACAACCTTTTCGCCTAAGACGATAGGCAAATTGTTGGATGTTGAACATTCCATACCTCTCCTTATCCACGGACCAGAAGAATTCTAGATATCTCTTAAGGCTCCTGTCGTCCATCTTGGCGTGCTCCTTTATAATTTTATCAATTTCATCTTGAGTCAATGGTTTAAGAGGTTCGTGATCCTTACTGTCTTTACTCTCGTCTACCTTAGTTCCTTCATCCTTATCTCCTTTAGCTGGGTTCTCCTTTTTCGTGTCGTCTGCTACTTTTTTACTTTGTTTTTTAGTTTCATCTGCTGCCTTTTCATTTTTCGATGGGTCCGTTTCTTTTTCATTTTCTGTTTTCTTTTCGTCTACTGCTTTTTCAATATCTTTTTTCTTGTCGTCAGCAACTTTTTCATTTTTCGGTGATTCCCCTCCAAACACAGTGACCTTGGCCTCTGACTCGCCAGCGACCTTCACCTCAACGACTGTATCGTCGGTGTCGCCGGATTTAATCACTCGAATCGTGTTTCGAGGCGTGTCGTCCTGGTCAGACGTCGGGGATGTTGCCTTCTTTTCTTCCGTTGACATCGTTGCGATATATTCCGAAACCGATAATTCTCTGGCACTACAAAACTATTCCAACAAATTTCCTAAAACCGTCACAAACTTGTACAATCCAATAATCCAATAATCCAATTATTGAAGTAATATATCTTTTTCTAAAACACTGTTCAAATCCAAGTGCTAGTATATATGATAAGAAAAATATGCACGTTTTGCTTGAGTAGATGAAAAATTCAAAGAAAAACGATCGATCAAGTGCTCTGAGCGTTAATCCGCGTCTGTCTGTTATCGATGAAAATTCATTTTGCAGACGATCCCAATATATTCATCGGTCGGCCAGCAAATTTCGCGCGCTTCCTATCTCGTCTGCTTTAACCTTTACAAGTAGTTGAAGAACTGAATATAAATCAAGTTATGAGTAGACACAGGGGTTCTGACCAGGTTAATATTCATTGTTTATACATTTATCTTTATCAAGCCGTTTTAAATGTAAATCTATGTTAAGAGTGGGTGTATCGGTATCGACCAAGTTTACTTAGAGTCAAAACTGTAAAACTTTTATCTTATACCCTTATACAAAACATTTATGACCTTAAGTCATGAATATAGCAACAATCTGGACAGTATTTGTAATATTTTACACATATTTGTGGAAAAAGATAATACAAAAGAAAAATGAATTTCTCCAGACGCACTTCATCAATTGGTTTGTGAAAACTTAGTTTTTATGCATGTATAAAACAGGGACTGTCTACTATAGGTTGTTAGAGAGTCGACGTATAAAATCATCAATACAAAACTGTCGAACAAAACACGTACATTTGTAATTGACATCTATTTTAATGAGTGAGCATACCTTGTATAATGTGTGTTGTTTGTCAGCTACAAAACAGGAACCCTCGGAACCCTAGAAATCGGTTGCATCGGACACTCTGGGTGATTAGAATTGCTCACGCAAGCCCAATTAAATTCCCTACTATAATACAAACTATTATTTTATTGTTTTACCTTTTCGTCCTCGAACTGACGATGACAGTATCGCCATAACAAAGAAAGGATTAAACGGGAGGATTCTCATAATTGTACAATTTTCATTGATCATGTGTCATTGTCTCCTTTCATGAAAGGTTAATAACAATGATAGCATCATATATCTTCCAATTTACATACTATACAGTACATTGTAGAATAGCTTCATAGTCGGAACATTGTGTGTGTCAGTGTACACGGCTTGTTACTCTGTATCAAGGGTGATCGTGACATCGTGACTTCCTTATTGTGGCGTTGAAGCCTAGGTCCCACTGAGCAGTGTTTGCCTCGGCGATGTAATCTCGATTGGAATAAATAAGCAATCAGGACATCGGGAACAGGTTCCTCGTGGTCTACGGGAATCTTCGGGGAGCTCATGAGCCAGTTTATGATATCGGAAGGATTTGTGATGAATCGGTGGTATCGGAAGAAATCAGGAGAACATCGCAGGTGTGGAATTCCTCAGTGCGACCTAGTCTTGTCTTGCTAGAACACCATCAGTCGATTTCAACTGTAGACTATTTAAAATGTTTGTACGATCAAAGGTATTACCCTTCCATGACACTTTAACATCAACACCTATATTCCTCCACGTGTGGAGAGGTAGCTGGTTCCTTGAGGAAGGGTAAGTTAGTACATGTTAGGATACAGTCAAGGAAAATTGGTTTGTTGATTCTGTCGCCGTATTCATTGTACGATTGCTGAGAAACGGCGTCAACCAGAATTATTGTAGTTATATCGCTGGCTTAGAGTTAGAAGGTCGTAAGTTTATACTACTTACGCCCTTATAAGACACATACATATTTGAAATCTGCATCTCATGGCGCTTCTTATGAGCATAATTCATGAAAAGCGGAAGTGGTCATTTTGACCTAACTGAAGTTTAAAAAGCTTCTTTTTCCATAAGCAAAGAGTAGCTTTCAGACAGTTTTTTCTTGTTTTTTCAAAATATTGATTTTGTACTTACGACCTTCTAATTCTAAGCCAGCGATGTATATCATCACAATATTTTAAGACGAACGCAAAAAAATCTCAAGTGTATCAACCCTAACTATAACCCCTGTTGACTTTGGTTTAAAGGGTAATAAAAAGTTCAATAAAAAGAGTTATCAGTAAATAAATATTTCTTCAAAGCTGAAGTGTGTAATTTCAACAAATAAATCTGTACTAAAACAACTAAATTTGAGGTCATCATCGAGTATGTCAGGCGACATGACTTAGTGTACATGTAAAATGTTTTAAGTTTATCGCCGGTTATGAAATATTATTACACTATTGTTAAAATCACATGGAAGCGAAAGTTTGACGCCAATGAGTCTTTTGGTGTATGTATGTATAGTCCTTCACTTTTATAGACTACTGCAAAATCACATGTTTTCGTGGGCAATACATTTCGTGGATTTTTGTTAAAATGTGATTTTGTGGGGTCGTTAATTCGTAAGCTGTACAACGTGGGTGGATAAAACCTTGTTCTTGAATTGGGACGTCGATCAATCGTGGGGATTAAATTTCGTGCTAGAGTTTAACCACGTAATCAACGAAAATTTAACCCCCACGAAAAAATATTGACTTTATACAGTGTAGCAATACCACGTGACTTTTGACTACAGTTACAAGAAGAAATTTGTAAACATTGGAAAATAAAATAGCCATAAGTATTTTATTTCTTCATCAATTTCTATGAATTATACATCACGCTAAGGGGACAATTATTTGCTTTCCATAAGATATAAATCTTTTTCAGCGGCTGTGCCGTTTTGTCCATTACCTTGTGAAACCGTGGAACGTGTAGGTTTCACAGGGTAATGGAAAAATCAGTAAAGTGCTGACGCAGATCTTATATTTCACGGAAAGCAAATACTTTCCCCCTTAGCGTGCCGTATATTTTATAGAAATCAATGAAGAAATAAAATACTTATGGCTATATTTGTGTTCCAATGTTTACAAATTTCTTCTTGTAACTGTAGCCAAAAGCCACGTGGTATTGCTACACTGTTATAGTCGAAGGACAGAGCAGCGCTTGAATCCTAAACCAACCGCATTCTCTTATCACCACTATCGACGCGGTAAATAAAACATTTATCGTCATAGCAGATTTTGTAAGAAGTTGTTTTTTTGTAAACGTGACACTAGTTTGCGTTCCATTCCGATGCGATTTATACATGTGGACACTAATTACAAATTAATGGCCCTCAGTTCTTGGACTGTATGGTCAGTATAAGAATAGTTCGACATGTCCGATTGTCTCTGCGACTGGACTACATCGGCCTGAAAGTCATCTAGTGATGACCGAAAAATACAACACGGACGGATTACACTATTGAGAAATACATTCCCATTAATTTACCTCTTGCACGTTTTGATTACATTTGTGTCCCGAACTTTGTAATACATTATGCCCATCCGTTAAGCCATTTGAAGTGTCAGCATTGTGTGAATCTCGTACCAGTTTTAATATTATATCTCAAATAATTTTTAGAAAATGTCAATTTACTAAAATCACATTATTTGTGACGTCTATTTTGTAATTTATTACGTTCTCATTTTATAGTGTCTGTCCTTTTGGCGTTTTCCTTCTTGCACGCATTCATTGAAACTGGTAGCAGAAGAAACGATCTACCGACTAAACGTGTGCAAAGTGTCTTTGTGCTAGTACAACGTAGAAATTTGATGAATATACATTGAAGCGGAAAACTTTCCTTTCAGACATCCAGGCCGCATGTCTTAATAGTTCATCGTATGTACTAGTATTATTTTATACGAGGTGGAGTCTCTGCTTCAGTCCGCGATATGTTCCTGTTGACTTCATCGACCTCCCTCTCTACCACCCGTCGCCTTTATCATCTCATGCGGTCCAACATTTTTGTAAGATTTAAAATTTAATCCATTATCGGTTAGTCTTTGTACACCTTAAATTCTGATACAAATACTATAAGGCCACTTCAGTTTAATGCGACATCAATCGATTCACTGTGTGTGTGTGGGTGGTAGAGGACTTTGTCAGTTAGCAACACAATACCAATATAGTCAACCAAAATGAATAACGTGTATGTGAAGAATGTGATTTTATATTAGAAGTACGGGTTTCCGTTCCCTAACACCACGATAATATTATGCTGCTACACAGTATTGTCTCCCCTTTTGACAAATTGTCCCTTTTTATTTATTGTTTTCATGAACTATTTCCCTTCATTAACAGTTTTTGCGAATTATCACATTTCATTCATAATGTTCGCAGATTACCTCCCTTTATCACCTCCTTTCCATAGAGACATGAAGGAGACGGACGCATTTCTTGATACGCTGTTTATAAAGGGAAGCAATTCTTCCCATTTTGAGTGTTTCAAAGGGAAGTTACTCGTGTACTACAAGGTTTTCTCCCATGGTTTCAAAGGCAGTTTACTTCTTCGACTTAAATTAAATCAGAGTTCCGTCCTTCTACTGGTATTAGAAATAACACAATTATTAGCTGCACTTTTCTCTCCCTCGATTGATAAGTGCATTCATTCTCATCGGCTTAAAATAAGTCAGACTGAGTTCATTCCCTTTATTCCCGAGGTAAGTAACTCTAGTGCGACTCATGCCTCAATTGGTTTGAAAGAGAAGTCATTCTTACACTACATTGACCCTCCCTTGATTTGAAAGAAAGTTATTCTGACATACATATTTTCTGACAGTCGTTAAGAACTGTTTCCCTTTGAAACAAAGGAGAGGGACTCTGCATGACTCATAATCTTGATTCCAAAGGGGAGTAACCCTTGTTATTCTGGTTTTCAGAAGGACGTTATTTTGAGTTGAGGGAAATTTACTCTAACCGACTTAATATAAGTCACACAGAGTTTCTTCCCTTCGTTTAAAAGGAAACAGCTCTTTTTCCACAGATTTCATGCTTGTGTCTTAAAAACTTATCTGGCATTTCAAAGCTAATATAGTTGCTATTAAAATAACATACTATCGAACTGTAGGCCTCACCTTAGTTTCAATATTCGTCAACTAGTTTGATATAATATACTTTTCTGATGTTAATTATTGACCAGCAGTGATATGCTCTTCCACAAGCAACTGACTTCTCCGCATGTGGAGGATCCTTTAGTCACATGGTTGAACGAAGATGACATGACATCTACTCTCAGCACATGGGCAGTTTCCAAACAGAGAAATAATTGCAGCAGATTATCGACCATTTTGAATGGCAAAATTCTAAAAATGGCAACAAAAAGTGAAACATAATGATATGTATTTTCATGGTTTATTTCAAAAGTTTGGATACTAGTACATGTCTATAGTTTGGTTAGTTTTATAAAAAAAAATACACGATAAAATACAAAAAATAAAACAGATTGCAAACATACGTACATACATCTGGCAAAACAATGCTTTTAAAATAAAAAAAACGTACAGAAAGCTTATGCATACACATAATGTCGTGGAAGGAAGATAAAGCCTAGGTCCCGCTGAGCATTGTTGCCTCGGCGATGTACTCCCCGGATTGAAATTAATGATCATTCAAGACATCGGGAACACGTTCCTCGTGGTTTAGCGGAACCTTCATGAGACAGTTTGTGATATCGGAAGGAATTGTGATTAATCTGGTGGTATCGGAAGAAATCGGGAGAACATCTCCGATGTTGAATTACTCAGTGGAACATAGGCTTAAAGTTAAAGTAAATGAACTTAAGTCTACTTTCTGACATGACACCTTCCATGCAGCCGACAGTACACTACACCCCGATCATTGAGTCGCAAGGCGGTTGTTACAATCAGCGCTGATGGCAGCCGGAGAACATTGACTTTGGACCCTATCAGTTACCTTCAGTTGTCCATGTTCTACTAAAAATGTTTTCCTCATTTATCGCATTTGTAATGAAACTTCTTTGTAATACTTAGTTTGTATCTTAGCAATTATTTACTTATTCTAGCCATCTTTCATGGTTTATAATATTTTAATTCTGATTTGACGATTTATATAAACGAACGTAAGTTAGTTATCCAAATCAAAAAGCAGGTGTAATAAGGAGAGGTGATTTGTAAAAACGTACGAACGGAGACCATGTACTGTGCATTAAATCAAAACTCGGTTTGAATTTTAACTGAATTCAATTCGACGACCATGATTACCACTGTTTTACAATTGTTAAACTTTTACAATACATTTATTTTAAAATAAAAATGGTAAATGTTCTTATATTTAATACGACCGGTATTAGTTCATGTTTGTTGTAAATTTCATAACAAATATCCTCAATGGTAAAGATACGCAACCTATCTTTTTCTCTTTTTTTTTAATTGATGTATGACTGTCCAGATTGTTGCATCAAATCACAGACTATAAATATCATCTATAGACTCTCATTCTCGGATTAAATATGTCATAGTATGTTCTTTTTTGCAAGTTCGAATGTAACCTATATATATATTTGATCAGACTTTTATGTACCAGACGTCACATGAACTGGTATCCGCGTTTGCTTAAAAACTGTAGAAAAAGTGGGTACCAGCTTTCGTAACGTCATATCCGTTACGGCTAAACATGGTCGCTACACAACCTTAGCTATACATCGGATACACTCAGATAATTTGATATACACAGGGTTCACTCAGATAATTTGAAGCCATGTGCCTATGTCGTTTCCCCCTTTATATGTACGGTCTGTCAACAAATTCATATTGTGGTTCTGGTTACTCTACTTATCCTATATTTTTGTCCTATCTTAAACATTCTATTGATATTTTTATGGTAGTCACTGCGGATAGTTGGTGTTCCAATGCATAAATTCAATAAAATAATGTTTAAAAATAAAATCATGATTTTTCCTAAAACTTTACAAACACTATTTTTCAGCATGTTACCAGAACAACACTATACAGTCGTTTGGTCTAACATGTATACATGCATATGTCTACATGTACATCAATGACAATCAAATTATGAAAGAAGCTCAAAAATCCAGTCAATGTTACTGAATGAATGTTTACAACAAGATCAATTTGAACATCAAGCACAGAAGGACAACCAGTACCGATATCGATGCTTGATTGGCTGATTGTGTGTACTGCATCAAGTAGTTCGTATCTCCTGTATGAATGCGCCAGACAAAGAAGTTCGGCTCGTGATGAACGATACCATCTGCACTGAAGAACTTATTCAGACGACTGGTTGTAAACCACAGGTATCCGTCCTCAATAGCTAACGTATCCACCCATTCCATCTTTAAATCAGAATCCACAATATCCTGGGTCAACAGTTGAATGTTGTTTAAGTTCCCGGATGCAGTTTTTAGGTCAGCCTCTATATCCCATGCGTAAATGCCATTCGGTCCGAGCGCGGAGTAATACAATTTGTTATTCGACCCATAAGCCATACCATCGCCGGGACTAACTTTCTCACCAACAGTTCTCACGTGGGCTGCAAATTCTCCGCTACTTCCTTCTGCTGACGTCAGCACTGACGTCTCAATCTGATGCAAGCCAATACCAGCCACGGCACTATAGTATACGTATTTGAAATCTGGTGACATGGCGATGCCGTTTATTCCCGTTATAATGTTAGGCAATGTTATGTTGTTGATGGTAATTTCTCTGTATTGTGCGTCCGCGTTCATGGTAGGATGCGCGTAGTAATACGAGGTGTCCTTTTTATTATCATAGACCACTAACTTGTAGCCCAGGGTGTCGGATATAAATGCATATCTTGCCCTTCCCTCGCTGTATGCCAGTACAATATCGTTCAGATAGAATAGTCCATGGCCGACAGTTGATTTAGGGAAAATATAGCGATGTATCTCCACATGTTTGTTGAGATCAAAGATGATCATCTTGGCCGGGCATGCGTCGAAAGGTTGAACTGATAGATTCTTCATATTAGGGATATAACCTGCAATGTATAATGTATAACGAATGTACCAGTATATGTATTAATTTATTAATGTATTTTGGGGAGTTATTAACACAGAACGGGAGGAAAGATGCCGGTGCGATAATGAGACGCAACTAATACATCCGTTTAAATTATGTATATATATATATATGTAATTTAATCGGCTCTATTTCAAATTCAGCAGTTTCACACTTTGTTACAACATTTACTATATAGGCGACCTAATCCTATATAATTGAAGTATTAAATTTCTTATTCTATTTAAGGACTAGTTGTACTGTGTACACCCAGTACAGGTCATTTGCAGCTATCATGGGATTCGAACATATACTGTACGACACAATTGGCTAGCAACCGGAAGTACGAACTCATTAGTCCACTCGGTCATCACGACAAACACCAAACGCTAATACCTAATATTAAGTTAGTTGAAGCAACGACATGGAGATTTTTTAATGGATTTTCCCGACATATTCTGTTTTCTTTGTACATGTCGTCGCAAACAAAAAATAATTTTATGACTAAACATTGAGGTCGACCAGATCAACGAGAGGTGATATATTTAGAACTGAATTTGACACAATTCATTGCAAGAAATGTGACATTGAACAAGACTTTTTAGTATTTGTTGTGACTGAATTATGTACCTTACCACCTACACATTACAATCAAGCTATCAGGAAACTTAGATCTCCATGAGCTGATATTCACAAAGTATCTTAGTGAAAATCATAAAATTTTTGCTAAGTTTAAGTTTAACTATAGTCCTTAAGTTTAAGTTCAAATTTTGTGTTGTGTATAATTTCAATTTTAAGAAGATTAAAGCCATGTTTTCTAAGTGATTACAGCTCTTTACGAAATAATTTAAACCTATGCAACAATCAATAATTTGATTGTTAGGATACCGTTAAGCTGACATACTTTTAAGGATTTTTTATGATTTTTAGAACATTCTAAGTTTCAGTCTTCTGAGATGCTAAGATGAAAAACTAAGTGCCGCGGGAAATTTACAACGATTATATGTAAACTATAAACGTAAGAACACTTAAGAGCTTATAAATAAAATATTATTCAAACAACTTAATGTGTCAATTTAACGACTCGCGTATCTTGAGATATTTATTTTAGCACACAGAACGATTGAGAAGGTATAAAACGGTTACAATCATGTTTTCCGCAGAGACTTTCAGACAAGTTCAAAGTGACATGTCATAAAATAAAGCTAAAATATTTTACATAATTCGCATCGAATGGAATTTCCACATTTGTATTTCAGCGTTGAAATAGGTATATTTTGAAGTTACCGATATGCTTTAGTTTCAGATACCGTTGTGATAAGTCCGCTGTTACTGTAGAAGTCATATCCCTTTTTCATGAAATTTTTGCCCTTTGCACCCTCAAACATAGAAAATCTAGCTAACTATTGAAAATAAATTAATGATAATTTATTGGTAAAATAGTATCTAGTCGGGTAGCAAGACTACCCCCTCCCTACATACCTTCAATATATTTAAGGGGAGATCACTGTGTGGGTGAATGGGTCATAAAGGCTATTTAGGTTATCTACTTAAGATGTATTAACAGAATAATGTGGCCAATTTCAGTAAATTGTACGGGCAAACAAAGCCAATCATTACAGTTGTACACTTGGAATCTTCATTATATTCTGACAGATCGTATTGTGGCAAATTTGTACCATACTTTATTTACTGGAATGGACAATCCACGATCATAGGCATTTGGTTTCAACTCGCCGTAAATTAATGATTTGTCATAGTCACTGATACTGTAAACAGAGCGATGGGGCGGGAAGTTGGGTGTGTATATTCGTTGACAATGAAACTCACAATGTAAGAAATCAAAATCTAAAACGCAATGAACGGACATTGTCTAAAGGTTTCAGAATATGTTGCTGTTTTAATCACATAACGTGTGTGCAAAATAGGCAATCCTACATCATACGCGTCCAAAAACCATACTGCAATACGGCCGATAATAATACGATAGTACACAGTACAGAGGGGTTGGCACATCTTCTAAAACGATACATTATATAAAACTACGGTCATATTACGATAGTACTGTATATGTGAATGTGATAAACCGATCAAGTACAATAATGCGCATATTTTTGCACCTATATTAGGATTCGAACTCGCACTGTACCGCACGTAGCAATCGGCATAAAGTACAAAAGCATTACACCACTCAGTCATCGAAACAAACTCAAAAGGGTTGCGCAAATATAACAAGTATCAATGTGACTAAATTACACTACACCAATAATGTAGTGGCGTGTATATGTATGGGGGGGGGGGGGGTTATAACGGCCGCCCCACGATACACAGATCTGTAGTGTATTTGTAGCCTAGAATGCCTGCCAGTAACCAAAGACTTGAGGGGTAACCATTGTTATTCTGAAAAGTTTAATGCTTAGCCTGCATGCAGTATTTACAATAAAACAATGTCAGGTAAGGTGTTTAACCTACCAGTATCAAGTATCCACATATACCCAGTCTGAGGATCAATCTCCATACTCTGTACCCTCTGTAGGGCCTCACAATGTTTCAGTTTCTGCATCTCCCAGTTCGGGAAGGGCCTCAGTATGTGGCTTGATCCATTATGTCCTTCCGGTGCTTTGATGACCACATTTAATGACGATGGAACACCGGGTTTCAGACGCGGCACAGTGACGTATACATTCCCCTTGTATAGTTTAATTCCATTTATCGCACTGTTCTCTGGAATATAGTTATTGTTGTCAACTTCTTGCTGCTTGTAAGTGTCATTCGGCCATTCATATTCCACTATATTCCACTGGTACACGACTTCAGCAGACGTTCCCTCGTGCCCATGTCCGTGAGCCCTCACGTTGCACACACAAACAAAAACAACAACAACAACAATCGGCACGATCTTCATCATTCAAACGCTTCGACTGAAATGAAAGGACAATTTTTGATGTATTATACATGTATTTATTTCGTTTTCACGGTATTTATCTATGCGAGAAGAGTGTCCGCTTCAACGAGCTTAGAGGCGCTTAATTATTTTATTTTTAAATTCTTTCACATTTAACAGGAGAGCGGAAATTGACAGCTTGACCCTTTAATTCTGTAACAATAAAGCAACGACTCGGCCCAGGTGTCCAGTGTAAAGGTGTCAAGGGAACTTATATGTTTATTTATGTTGTATTTCCCAGCATTCTCCCATCGCCTTGTTGAAGCGTCAATTGTAAACATTTGGTAACTGACATTTTTGGTAAAAATAACAAGATTAATAAAAGCCTCAACGGAGGATGCTGATAATGCCGGAAATGTCATTTTTAAGACATACATGTACATGTATGATGTGATAGAATTAAGTATACATATAAATCGATTAATCTGGTCGGTCATTTGTTTACATAACATTGTGTACATAAACATTGCAAAGTCTCTAATTAATGTCTTATTATGATAGATAGTTTGTGTATTAGTATGCGGCTTACTGAATAAGGTATAAGTTTTCACTGCCCTTTTCTCAAATTAGAATGTTTAAAACAATAAAAATACAATGTTATGATATTTCAATGTTTGTATACAAGTGACCGACCTGATTAAACGGACTATACGTCTTATCATACTAATATGTATTCTTTATTATGTTTTAACCGAATAATGTTTATTTGTATGTAAATTAAAACAGTATTATTAGATATATTTCTACTTCGGTCTGAAAAGTGCATTCGGTGCTATTATATGCTTTGTAGATATGAATCCGTTGCAGAATTGTACCACATGACCGAGTGTTTGGTGGTTGTTTTCAAATAAGACAATCAGCTGCTAACAATAGCTTATATGAAGATTGGGTATTTTTCTAAGATTGAGCATATATTAACTAGTTTAAGATTTCCTACTGAGGCATTTCTTCCTATATCCTGAATCCACTCGTGCACTTATCAATGTCCCCCAAGGGGGGGGGGGGTGCACGGGGAATTAGACATAAAGACTTGTCCGATGTACGGGAATTAGAAAAACCCTGCCGTCCCATGTAGCGGGAATTAGACTTTGCCCGTATTTTATGTACCAGAGACGGGAATTAGACAGTCGCCTATTTTCACGAAAATATTGAATGAAAATCTACCATAGGGATATTTGACATCAAGAACAACCAAACACCCAAGGAATTAGACAGGACTATCTGCACATGGGAGGGAAATTTGACAACCAATTTCCAAAAATGTCTAATTCCTCTATATAATCCCCCTCTGGGGGAAACATTGACAAGTGCATATCGAGGTATAGCGAACCAACATCATACGTTACATATATAGTAAACTCCCATAAAACGTGTAGTCTTAAAGGGACTGCCTCACATATTGGTGTATTGCAAAAATAAAATAAATTTGTCAAATATTTGCGTATTGTTGGTATAGTTGCCTGTATATCCCATTAACAACCACACTGACAGCTAAAATAACTTGAGAAACTTCGGCATTTTGAAGTTATTTAGTATTTTTACATCAAAATGTCTATAGGGTATTAATACCCTATAGAATTAACACTACTATTACTTAAATTGCCTATATTGTGTTCGCATTTAATGAAAACGAATAAAAAAACTAACCAAATACGTCACTGATGTTTACGCTGTAGTTTGTTGATGTTACAGTTCAATCATGAGTGAATTACATAATTCACAAAGCATGTTAGAAGGAAACTTAGCGATTTTTTTCAAGAAAATAATACTCAGTGTGCGATATCGAGAGAAGTCAAAATTGCTTATCTGCACCAAATCTTTAATAATACAACCGTCAGTGGCTTTCTATTACATCAATACTTGGTTAGGTTGGAAAATCACGATATACAAAATTTTAGCCCAATCTGTGAGGCAGCACCTTTAAGCTCATGAGACGCACTTGAGTGGAATATCATAAATAATAGATAGTTTTCAACATTGTCTGCTCTTGTTCAACTCCAACGTCGCACGTCTTTACTCGAGGTAAAATATAAATCCATAAGTCCAAAAATAAAATATTGCTTGTTTATCTGAGCAAAAAGTAATCTACCCAAAATATTTTATAGACCAGCTGATTTTTTTTTATATAATCAAATGAGCCCCATTCTCACTAGTCACCATACACAATGTCTTTGGGACCTTTATACTGACAATAACTTTCACACATCACCACACACAATGTTTCAAAATTGATATCAATTAAAACTGTAGAACTAGTAATGTACACAGGCATGTTAACAATTTATTTAAAAAATATAAATGGCCAGGATCGGGTAGGGGAAAATAAACACTATTTTATTTTTGGTCTAATTTTAATCGGTGAACTATCATAAATCAAAAGCAGATATAAGTACAAGCATTTATGATTAATAATGTAAATAAACATTGATCGTCGCGAATCGCGAAGGTTAGATGAGAGCTCGGCTATTGTCAGTGATTAAGCCCAGCACAATGGGTATAACATACAAACACCACAGGACCGATCGTCGTGACGATAGTATTTTCATGTCATAAACTGTGCCAGTCCAGTTTTAACACAGAAACAGTTTATATTTTGGTTACAGATTAAAACCAATGACCGTAAAACTGTCCAACGTACAGCGCAACATACTAATGTATAAACGTTTGCATGATTCGAAATAATATTCGTACTCTGATCCCTTGATTATTTACGAGCGAGCAAGTGATCATGAGTGCAACCCTACATATTATATGAAGAACAGGGCTGGTATTCACAAAGCATCTTAGAAGAAAACATAGAATTTTCTTAAAAACATAAAAAAATCCTTAAGTCTGTCAGTTAAACATGACAATCAAGATTAATGATTTTTTGCATAGGTTTAAAGCATTGTGTAGAGCTACAATAATCACTAGGAAAGCATGGATTATTCTTCAATTTGCGGGAAATATGAGCTGCACAAATATTTAACTTAAGTCAAAATAGTTAAGTTTTTCACTAAGATGCTTTGTGAATACCAGCCCAGTATTCAAAGTGAAGAGCGATATATTGGCCGGACAATCGCTCCCTTTTCAATTACTAGTACACATGGTTCAACGCCGAGTTTAACCAATCTTTACTCATATTCAACAAGGCAGTGAAACCAACCAGTACTAACATGGTCATCTTCAAGCAACTAATAACTTCTCTACACGATCGGAGAGGTTCGGGACGTGATATTGTCTATATCTACAACCATATCCTACACAGGTGTTTGGGAAAGAAACTTAAGCTCTAGGTACTGACCACAATCTCGTGAAATATCTTAAAATAAAAATATCAGCTCAAAATTGTGATGTCGCTGTAAACAGAAACTGCGTTTGAGACTAATCAACACAAAGAGAAACTCTTAAATGACGACTGTAAGGATCTTCAAGCAATGTTTAGACTTACGATTCTTTATGTAACGGGCCCAATGTTGTCATTTTTGTGACATCCAATTTAAGTTCAGACGCGTATATATATACTTGTAATCTTAACGTTTTAAACGCGACAAAGTATTTGAGGCTCAGATTTAACTCAAATTGAGATGTTTCAAAAGGTTTAACCCTGATTGATATTTAATTCCAGTAAAACTGATTAGGTCAAGTGATTACCTTATGAATATATGAAAATAATCATTGAAAATCTAGCAAGATCATATAAGTTTCGCGCACTATACAAACTTATTTGAATTTGAAAACAATCGAAAAAATTACAAATTCAATAAAAAATATAATTATACAAATTGTTATCTAATCTAGACTGCTTTCGCTTTCGACTGATACTTCAGCTAGACTAACTCAATGATGTGATTGGCTTAAACACTTTCAATAATAATTATATTTATATACGCTCTATGCTTTCATAAGTAAGTAAAATAATGATATATGTTTATATATGTGTAATGTACATGTATTCTATATGATGTAATATATAATACTTACAACACTTGAAAACTATAATTATAACCTCTTATACGATTACAGATACATTTATAATAACTATGTGAAACAACCATTACTATATACGTTCATATGTTTAAATTGACTACCTTCTCTTGTTTATTGTTCTCTCTTTTCAGCATAGTATACAGTTTATGTCAAAGTAGTTCAATAACCAAATGTTAAGATAGTCTTTACAAAAGCCCTAGAACTTGTCTGTAATTTATTTTTATGAGCTATTGAAATAAAATTTACCAAAAAGAAAAAAACAAATTGTTATTTCACGACAAAATGAAATATTCTACGCATTTAGTAATTGCGTACTTACGTTCGTTGGTTAGGTAATCTCCGGGCTAGTATATCGAGTTCAAAATGATGCAATAGACAGCGGTCCTGGGTATTTATATATTTTGTTATTGAAATTATCCAGGTCAAGCGAAACATGACATTGGGCGCGTTCGAAACGCTGTTCTGCACATCCCGGACAGTGGAACACACTTACGAACAAACCGGAACACTGTTCGGAACATGTTCTTTCTGTGCCCGCCACAGAGGTGGTGCAGCCAGAACAGTCACGTGATTACAGCAAGAAAAATGGTCGCTTGTGTCATAAAATAGAATATGATAAATTTATTTTCCAATTATGGGCCATTGCAGGCAAACTGTCACATTTAAATATATCCACATGTATATTTCTTCCTCCAATATTACGGCTGCAATTACAATGTTGGTCATCTTAAACATTTTACTTTCTGTTCCGTTTTGTTCGTAAGGTGTTTGGGGTAGAACATTCGACACACTGTGCAGGACAGTTCCGTTTTGTTCGTAAGTTGTTCGGAGTAGAACATCCCACACAGTGTGCGGAACAGACGTTACGAACATACCCATTGTGTCTACCCAAAATATACAATTAAACTCGACAAGTTATATGTCCGATTGTTCGTCGATTTAAGTTAAACTTTATTTGCCACTTACAATGTAGATTTGAACATATTTAAGCCATATAATGTAATAAAATTGTTCGAATGCCAGAAATGATTCCAACCCTGAAGGTACAGAAATGTCTCATAACTATCACCTCATTACTAAGACCAACTGAAATGTTAAGTTACTCGATTAGACGATCAGTTATCAAGGATCCAGAGGGTTGGCTTATTACAGACCGCGACCGTGGTCAAGTGGTAAGGGCGTCCGCCTTGGAAGCGGGAGATCGAAGGTTCGCCGCCAGCTATTTAAAGAATGGTTACCGCAGGTCCATATCTGCCAGGTGCTTGGCAAGAAGAGAAGTGACACGGAGGTACTGTGCGCACGAAAGATATAGGGGTTTTATTTGGGAACGTGTTTATAATATATTTTGACCATATACATGTACACGATTAGCATCCCCTAATTCACGTTGCTACCGTAAAGCTTAGGTTTGGACAATCAACATAACTTAATTTCTCACTGATAAGAAGTTAGTATCTGCCTGATATGGAAGTTAGTATCTGCCTGCTATGGAAGTTAGTATCTGCCTGATATGGAAGTTAGTATCTGCCTGCTATGGAAGTTAGTATCTGCCTGCTATGGACATTACCATCTGCCAGCTGTGGAAGTTAGTATCTGTCTGCTATAGAAGTTAGTATCTGTCTGCTATAGCAGTTAGTATCTGCCTGATATGGAAGTTAGTATCTGCCTGATATGGAAGTTAGCATTTGCCTGATATTGAAGTTAGTATTTGCCTGATATTGAAGTTAGTATTTGCCTGATATTGAAGTTAGTATCTGCCTGCTATGGAAGTTAGTATTTGCCTGATATGGAAGTTAGTATCTGCCTGATATGGAAGTTAGCATTTGCCTGATATTGAAGTTAGTATTTGCCTGATATGGCAGTTGGTATCTATCTGCCTGCTATGGAATTTAGTATCTATCTGCCTGATATTGATATTAGTAACTACCTGAAATGGAAGTTAGTATCTGTCTGATATGAAATTTTGTATTTGCCTGATATGGCAGTTAGTATATATCTGCCTGCTATTGAATTTAGTATCTATCTGCCTGATATGGAAGTTAGTATCTGCTTGATATGGAAGTTAGTATCTGTCTGATATGGAAGTTTGTATCTGCTTGATATGGAAGTTAGTATCTGTCTGATATGGAAGTTAGTATCTGTCTGATATGGAAGTTAGTATCTGCTTGATATGGAAGTTAGTATCTACCTGATATGGAAGTTAGTATCTGCTTGATATAGAAGTTAGTATCTGCCTGATATAGAAGTTAGTATCTACTTGATATGGAAGTTAGTATCTGCCTGATATGGAAGTTAGTATCTGCTTGATATGGAAGTTAGTACATGCCTGCGATAGAAGTTAGTATCTGCTTGATATGGAAGTTAGTACATGCCTGATATAGAAGTTAGTATCTGCCTGATATGGAAGTTAGTATCTACCTGATATGGAAGTTAGTATCTGCCTTATATGGAAGTTAGTATCTGCTTGATATGGAAGTTAGTACATGCCTGCTATAGAAGTTAGTATCTGCCTGATATAGAAGTTAGTTTCTGCCTGATATAGAAGTTAGTATCTGTCTGATATGGAAGTTAGTATCTGCCTGATATGGAAGTTAGTATCTGCCTGATATGGAAATTAGTATCTGCCTGATATGGAAGTTAGTATCTGTCTGATATGGAAGGTAGTATCTATCTGCCTGATATTGAAGTTAGTATCTGTCTGATATGGAAGTTAGTATCTGCCTGATATGGAAGTTAGTATCTGCCTGATATGGAAGTTAGTATCTGTCTGATATAGAAGTTAGTATATGCCTGATATGGAAGTTAGTATCTGTCTGATATAGAAGTTAGTATCTGTCTGATATGGAAGTTAGTATATGCCTGATATGGAAGTTAGTATCTGCCTGATATGGAAGTAAGTATTCGTCAGATATGGAAGTCAGTATCTGCCTGATATGGATGGTAGTATTTGTCTGATATGGAAGTTAGTATCTGTCTGCTATGAGAGTTTGTGTCTGCCTGTTTTAGAAGTTAGTATTTGCCTGCAATAGAAGTTAGTATATGTCTGCTTTGGAATTTAGTATCTATTTGCCTGATATTGAAGTTAGTATCTACCTGATATGGAAGTTTGTATTTGCCTGATACGGAAGTTAGTATATGCTTGATATGAAAGTTAGTATATACCTGCTATGGAAGTTAGTATATATCTGCCTGCTATGGAATTTAGTATCTATCTGCCTGATATTGAAGTTAGTATCGGTCTGATATGGAAGTTAGTATTTGCCTGATATGGAAGTTAGTATCTACCTGCTATGGAAGGTAGTATCTATCTGCCTGATATTGAAGTTAGTATCTGTCTGATATTGAAGTTAGTATCTGCCTGCTATGGAAGTTAGTATATGCCTGATATGGAAGTTAGTATATGCCTGATGGGGAAGTTAGTATCTGCCTGATATGGAAGTTAGTATTTATCTGATATGGAAGTTTGTATCTGTCTGATATGGAAGATAGTATCTGTCTGATATGGAAGTAAGTATATGCCTGCTATGGGAGTTAGTATCTGCCTGCTATGGAAGTTAAGTATCTGCCTGGTATAGACTAGTATTAGTTTCTTACAGAATGTATCGACGCTTAATTAGTCAACAGGCGTAAAAAGATTGACTGTACATGCATGCATTTCATTCCATTGCGGTGAAAATTTGTGTTTCTATGTCAAATGTATGGTAATTTATTCGTTAACTACGAACCTATGACCAGACAAGGGTATTGATTTACTTCATATGACAGATATATGAGAGGGTCTCATAGTACATCGGATCACATGATGGAATGTTGTATAATGATACATGTGATATTTGAATAAAAATTATTTAAAAACAAAGAAAATAAACCCGTTTAAAAGTACTGACAGTCTGTGAATATGCTTCCATGGTATGTCTATGAGAGAATTTATTGTACCGTAATGGACAGAGGAACTAGCATACGATCGTATATTTTACAGATGTTTAATAGTACTTCGTTCTATATTTGTAACATTCAACGTTACACAACACGTGACAAAATCGGGATAATATAACGAGCTTTATTGCTAAGAATAATGTCCACAGCATCCCCATACAGCACAGTTAATTTAAAGTATCTCTTAAGTATCAGTTCCTGATTTAAACATCATATAATCATATATAATTAAGGAGACGGCAAACCATTAACAAAACCCAGTTACTATACTCACTCGTCACTATTACACGTCTCCCCCCTCTCCGAAGAGAGCAATGTGTTTTTAAGAATTATTATATAAGACATTATACATGGGTCATTACGCTTTAGTAGCATGTATTGTTAACAAGACCGTGACATGTGATGTTGATCTGTGCGTGTCTCTAGAACCGAACAGTGGCATGTGATGTTGATCTGTGCGTGTCTCTAGAACCGGGCAGTGACAGGTGATGTTGATCCGTGCGTGTCTCTAGAACCGGGCAGTGACAGGTGATGTTGATCCGTGCGTGTCTCTAGAACCGGGCAGTGACAGGTGATGTTGATTCGTGCGTGTCTCTAGAACCGAACAGTGACATGTGATGTTTATTCGTGCGTGTCTCTAGAACCGAACAGTGACATGTGATGTTGATTCGTGCGTGTCTCTAGAACCGAACAGTGACATGTGGTGTCAATCCGTGCGTGTCTCTAGAACCAGTCAGTGACATGTGATGTTGATCCGTGCGTGTCTCTAGAACCAGACAGTGACATATGATGTTGATCCGTGCTTGTCTCTAGAACCGGACAGTGACATATGATGTTGATCCGTGTGTGTCTCTAGAACCGGACAGTGACATATGATGCTGATCCGTGCGTGTCTCTAGAACCGGACAGTGACATATGATGTTGATCCGTGCGTGTCTCTAGAACCGGACAGTGACATATGGTGTTGATCCGTGCGTGTCTCTAGAACCGGACAGTGACATGTGATGTTGATCCGTGCGTGTCTCTAGAACCGGACAGTGACAAGTGATGTTGATCCGTGCGTGTCTCTAGAACCGGACAGTGACATGTGATGTTGATCCATGCGTGTCTCTAGAACCGGACAGTGACATGTGATGTTGATCCGAGCGTGTCTCTAGAACCGGACAGTGGCATGTGATGTTGATCCGAGCGTGTCTCTAGAACCAGTCAGTGACATATGATGCTGATCCGTGCGTGTCTCTAGAACCGGACAGTGACATATGGTGTTGATCCGTGCGTGTCTTTAGAACCGGACAGTGACATGTGATGTTGATCCGTGCTTGTCTCGAGAACCGGACAGTGACAAGTGATGTTGATTCGTGCGTGTCTCTAGAACCGGACAGTGACATGTGATGTTGATCCATGCGTGTCTCTAGAACCAGTCAGTGCCATGTGATGTTGATCCGAGCGTGTCTCTAGAACCGGACAGTGACATGTGATGTTGATCCGAGCGTGTCTCTAGAACCGGACAGTGACATGTGATGTTGATCCGTGCGTGTCTCTAGAACCAGTCAGTGCCATGTGATGTTGATCCGAGCGTGTCTCTAGAACCAGTCACTGACATGTGATGTTGATCCGTGCGTGTCTCTAGAACCAGTCAGTGACATATGATGCTGATCCGTGCGTGTCTCTAGAACCGGACAGTGACATATGGTGTTGATCCGTGCGTGTCTCTAGAACCGGACAGTGACATGTGATGTTGATCCGTGCGTGTCTCTAGAACCGGACAGTGACAAGTGATGTTGATCCGTGCGTGTCTCTAGAACCAGACAGTGACATGTGATGTTGATCCATTCGTGTCTCTAGAACCATTCAGTGCCATGTGATGTTGATCAGAGCGTGTCTCTAGAACCGGACAGTGACATGTGATGTTGATTCGGGCGTGTCTCTAGAACCGGACAGTGACATGTGATGTTGATCCGTGCGTGTCTCTAGAACCAGTCAGTGCCATGTGATGTTGATCCGAGCGTGTCTCTAGAACCAGTCAGTGACATGTGATGTTGATCCGTGCGTGTCTCTAGAACCAGTCAGTGACATATGATGCTGATCCGTGCGTGTCTCTAGAACCGGACAGTGACATATGATGCTGATCCGTGCGTGTCTCTAGAACCAGTCAGTGACATATGATGCTGATCCGTGCGTGTCTCTAGAACCGGACAGTGACATATGATGCTGATCCGTGCGTGTCTCTAGAACCAGACAATGACATATGATGCTGATCCGTGCGTGTCTCTAGAACCAGACAGTGACATATGATGCTGATCCGTGCGTGTCTCTAGAACCGGACAGTGACATATGATGCTGATCCGTGCGTGTCTCTAGAACCAGACAGTGACATATGATGTTGATCCTTGTGTGTGTCTAGAACCGGACAGTGACATATGATGTTGATCCATATGTGTCTGTATATATAATTGGGTTTGACTGAGAGCCTCCGCTATAGGACAGACTGCGCACATGGCCTACCTTATGAATTGGCATACCTTATGAATATACACGTACATTGTAAGTGCTTAAATACTCATATATGTAGCATTGTTCAAGGAAGTCACTGACATCTTTTCAATTAAAGTCTTATTCTTTGTCTCTTCGGCAACCTCAGTTTTAATACTAAGCACACATTTAATCATAAATACGAGTATGTCATTTCACCACAGCTTTCACATGACAGCAGAATTTTGCTGACACAATTTATAATGTACAAATGGCAATTTTCGTAGACCTGTTCATGTTCCGATTTATAAAACAGATAGCCAAAGCGATCTGATTGAAAGCGAATGTGGAACCAATTTACACTTCATATGAAGCCCAGTTGGGACATCTGTACAGCCGGGTATTACGTTGGGTTGTTTACTACCAATTTATTCTAACCTTCAATTCAATGTTTTTCAACAGTGTTAAAGAAAGGTTATATGTTAAATTTCGATTTAATGTCATTTTTAACAGTACTGGTATTTTAGAATTAACAAGGTCGTAACATCATCAACCAAGGTTACGGGTGGAAGAGTTTTCAGTGTGTGAAAGCACAATAGGTACTCAACAAAAGGTCATCGAAAGTGCAAAGATGTTGACCTTTTGGCTTCAGTATATAAAATACTTTTAAAGCTTATTTGTCCACCGCAGTTTCATTGTCCATCAACACTGTTACCGAGGTGAAAACATACCGCAATTAAAAGTAGCAAATGTACTGCATTCTACGAGGCCTCTAAAAATGGTACACCGAGACACTTTTTGTTATTTTTAACGAAATATATCGTAATTACTTATTGTGATCTACGATTTTTCAAGAGTATTACATGAAAAGTAAACGTCAAGATTTAACCTTACCCGGGATTCAAAACCACGACGAGTGGATTAGTGA
This sequence comes from Spisula solida, assembly GCA_947247005.1. Taxonomy (NCBI): domain Eukaryota; kingdom Metazoa; phylum Mollusca; class Bivalvia; order Venerida; family Mactridae; genus Spisula; species Spisula solida. The sequence continues at coordinate 16,865,218 of OX365958.1, forward strand.
CCAGGTACCTACCCGCCTCTCCCCCCAATGAAATGATTGCTCACGTCGTATTAACGAAACTAAAATATTCTTAATTTTTAAACTGGACATTGAAACGGGGGTCGGGTTGTCACTTCAGGGGGCTACGTGACATACAGATGTTCTTTCTGACAACCATAGCTTGATTAATACAAAATTTAATATACATGTACAATATATCATCTTCGTGTTCTGTTCAGGTGACTAACCTTTGAGCGACTAGTATACCTGTATCTATTCATACTGATGGATATAGATCTACGACTTACTTTTTGAGGTATACGTCTGTTGAACATGTTATTGTAACTTTATGACTTGCATTGTACTTCATTACAGTATATTGAAATGTAAGATATCAGGTCAACAATCTAGTCCCGTGTTCTACATTATGTAGATTGACCGACAAAAGTAACGAAACGTTAAATACCCGATTTCAAAATGTATCATCAAAACGTCGTTTTAATAGAATACGAGATAAAGCCCCCATGTTTGTACATTTTGATTTGCAAACAACTATTCACACCGATATAGATTCATTAGGGATATTTATGATTAAATGAATGAACTTTACTGTTAAAATGATTTACATTAAAAATGGATGATAATAAATCGCACAGGGAATGCAGTGTGCGCGTGTGTGCGTGTGTGTTTTGGTGCAAGTATTGGTGCGAGTTTTGGTGCGAGTTTTGGTGCGAGTATTGGTGCGAGTATTGGTGCGAGTATTGGTGCGAGTTTTGGTGCGAGTATTGGTGCGAGTTTTGGTGCGAGTATTGGTGCGAGTTTTGGTGCGAGTATTGGTGCGAGTTTTGGTGCGAGTTTTGGTGCGAGTATTGGTGCGAGTTTTGGTGCGAGTATTGGTGCGAGTTTTGGTGCGAGTTTTGGTGCGAGTATTGGTGCGAGTTTTGGTGCGAGTATTGGTGCGAGTTTTGGTGCGAGTATTGGTGCGAGTTTTGGTGCGAGTATTGGTGCGAGTTTTGGTGCGAGTTTTGGTGCGAGTATTGGTGCGAGTTTTGGTGCGAGTATTGGTGCGAGTATTGGTGCGAGTTTTGGTGCGAGTATTGGTGCGAGTTGTGGTGCGAGTTGTGGTGCGAGTTTTGGTGCGAGTATTGGTGCGAGTTTTGGTGCGAGTATTGGTGCGAGTATTGGTGCGAGTTTTGGTGCGAGTATTGGTGCGAGTTGTGGTGCGAGTTGTGGTGCGAGTTTTGGTGCGAGTTTTGGTGCGAGTTGTGGTGCGAGTTGTGGTGCGAGTTTTGGTGCGAGTTGTGGTGCGAGTTGTGGTGCGAGTTTTGGTGCGAGTTGTGGTGCGAGTTGTGGTGCGAGTTGTGGTGCGAGTTTTGGTGCGAGTTTTGGTGCGAGTTTTGGTGCGAGTTGTGGTGCTTGTTTTCGGTGCCTGTTTTCGGTGCCTGCTTTCGGTGCCTGCTTTTGGTGTCGGTTTCTGTGTCTGTTCTTGTGCGTGTTTTGGTGTGAGTTTGGTATGTGTTGTGATGCGTGTTTATGGTGCCTGTTCTGTACCTTTATTGCTCTGCTGTTACTGTGAAATGCGCACACGCGCACGCACGCACGCACGCACGCACGCACGCACGCACGCACGCACGCACGCACGCACAACACACACAACACACACAACACACACACACACACACACACACACACACACACACACACACACACACACACACACACACACACACACACACACACACACACACACACACACACACACACACACACACACACACACACACACACACACACACACACACACACACACACACACACACACACACACACACACACACACACACACACACACACACACACACACACACACACACACACACACACACACACACACACACACACACACACACACACACACACACACACACACACACACACACACACACACACACACACACACACACACACACACACACACACACACACACACACACACACACACACACACACACACACACACACACACACACACAAAACACGCACATAAACGTGCACAAAAAGAACACAATCACAGATTACAAGCCACAAAGAAAAGAAAATAAGAACAAAAAAATAAACTTAACAGCGCACCAAAGTTTTACATCCATCCCCGGCAGCCTGCTCAGTTCATTCTGAGAAATCCTCATTTCATACGATTTCTTACTATATTAGTTTGTTCTCAGAAAACAAGTCGTGTTGCCATATTTCTCAATGAAAGTAAACAAAAACGACGCGTTTATTTAATCTTTGAGTATACATACCATTGCGTGAATACATTCTAGTTTGTGACACGGTGACTCGTCAGTTTTAATTTGTATGGAATGTGATATAGATCTACAGTATTTCAACAAAAAGTATATATAGCTCGCCGGAAATAACCCTAGTGTATAAACATTGCACGGTCGACTGGTCGCTTGTATCAGTGTAGATTTAAATAGTATATTCACTAAAAGTGATTGTGCACACGTTTCAACAAAAATATACATCGTAAATGCATTAAATTTTTCATTTTTATTTGATAACTAACGCCAACTATTTACAATATGGGTCCTTTTTTGCAACAGCGATTTGTATTATCATAGTCCGTCATTTGAAAATTTATTCTGAGATCCAGTACGTATAGTTGAGAGTACCAGTGAATTTGTACGTGCAGGTTAGAGTTTTATTTAACGTTTTCTTCATGTACAAGAAGCCTGGTGGTAGTTGTGCAACAAACCTCGCCACGCCCCCTTTACATTGAACAGCGTAGTCTATTTGCGCATGTTTATTTCTTGGTGAAGAAAACGGTTCGTTTTCATAAAAAACATTCTTCATAGACAAGACAACAAAAATCGAGCCCACCGTATGGTCGATAAGTATCTATTTATCATGTGTGCAATGCATGTCTTCATGGGCTGACTATCTCAAAAATATAATAACAAATCGAACAGGAAAGACGGCACTCAACAGAAACAAGAGAACAAGAAAAGAACAGAATAAAACAGCATACAAGGCCTAGCTCTGCATGAAAGCGATTGTTCACACTTAACACATATATATATGCGTTAGAAAAAGTAGAACGAATGTAAGCATGTGCAGTGAAAAGAAAAGACATTAAAACCGCATTTATAACTCTAGATAAAGAATTCGAACTGAAGAACACAAAGTACAAATGTATGAGTAATTGGCCGATAAATGCAGAGATCAAGGGTGGAAGATTCGGGTTTTCCCAGTGGAGGTTGGCTGCAGGGGGCTTACAATTTCTGTCAGTGTGGAATATGATGGGAGCAACGGGAATCCCTGGTAAAACCCGCAAGACAGCAAATCAAGAAAAGAAACAGCATGGAAAACAGCATAGACGGAGCAGTGACTGATCGACACTGCTTGTCCCACAAGCGCGACGGTGTTCCGAGTAAAGGAATGAAACACTTTTTTTAAAAGTGACGAAGGAATACTCGACTGATGACGTCAGTGTTTGAATAGCGAGGTATTCAGTATTCATGTAACATTGCTAAATACAAATCATACAACACTATGTCATAAACACTTCTGCAGATTATTCTTTAATTATACATAGCCTCAGAAACCAAAAACATATAATATTTACTTGAGAGAAAAATATCATGGCATTGATCGACGGCTCGAAATACAAAAATGTAGTTTAACTTCGGCAAGCTCTTCTGGCGTACGAATGAGTGTTCATTATTTACCAGCGATTGTTGTCTAATACTTCGGTGTGCTTCTCCGAAAAATATCAAACGATGATTTACGAAGAAATGTTACAGAACAGTCTAAAACAACAACAAAAGCATATTACCTTTCTTTCAGTCTAAGTTCAGTTCTATAGTGGTTGCATGCACTTGTCAAATTTATAATGATCACAGATAATGCAGTAAAAATTAGGAAAGACACGGTTACAGATATATGATAAATCCAAGTATGTCTGCATATAAAAGCCAAAATGACTGACTAAGAATATCACAGACACTTGTACAGTAGTAAAAGCGCTAGGGATATGGCATAAAATCACAGGTAATGCTGTTAACATGTATATGACATACTACTAGTTTAACGCAAATAATATGATTACAATATACTGCAAGACTACGTTATAGTGTCGAACTTCGATACCTTGAACAGATTTGCCTCGAATACACAGTACATGTACTAACTTACCCTTCCACAAGAAAGTAGCAACGTCGTCGTGTGTGGAGGAAAATCCACGAACAGGTTTGCCTTGAACACCCTAAAACCTCGAACAAATTCTAACGCCGTTTCTCAGCAACTTTTCAGTTATATACGGAGGCAGATCCACCTAACCAATTTTCCTGGATTGTATCCTACCAGTACTAACTAACCTTTCCACTAGGAACTAACAACATGTGAAGGATACGGTGTCCTGTTTCCACCAATCGTAGCTTCGCCTTTCCCATGGGGCGCCGATACGACAACGCGAGATTCATCTCGCATCTACAGGTTGACTACAGTCAGGGTACTTGAATGGATACTGTATTACTGTAGCCAGGGTACTTGAATGGACTTCCGGAACCCCATTCACTTCCGGTACTTCCTGTGCCTCCTGAGCCTCCTGAGCCCCTTAACCCCCTGTGCCCCAATGAGCCTCCTTAGCCCCCTGAACATCCTTCACGTCCGGTTATTCCCGTGCCTCCTGAGTCCTCTGTGCATCCTGAGCCCCCTGAAGCTCCTGCGCTTCCTGCCCCCTGGACCTCTTGATCCCCTAAATCTCCATCATTACCGCCGATCGAACGTTAACCGCCACTGCCTTAGCTACGTGCTTAAGCAGAATTTACTTGTCCTGTGACTGAACTCCAGTCACTTGACCATCAACGTTGTCAAGGTTTGAAGTCTGTGCACTACGACCATCGTTGTTGGTGCCAGTTGTATAACCACTGCTAGTACTAGCACTGTCTGGATTCGTTATGCCATCTCCGGTACTTGTCACTGAGACGCCTGAACTTCCGGAACCCTCTTCTCTTCCGGTACCTCCTGCATTTGTACGTGCACCACCTCCTGAACCCCTATCTTTTCCGCCTGACGAGGGTTTACCACCACTGCCTTAACTACCAGCTTGAGCTGAACTTACTTATCCTGTGACTGAACTCGAGTCACTTGCTTGACCATTAACGTATGTAGTGTCTTCTGACTGTACACCACGTGCATTGTTCTTGATGCCAGATGTAGAACCTTTGCTAGCACTAGCACTGTATGACCTCGACATGCCATCTCCGGTACCTGTCAATGAGTCTCCTGTACTTCCGGAACCCCCTTCACTTCCGGTTCTTCCTGAGCCCCCTGAGCCTCCTGAGCCCCCTGAACATCCTGTGCTTCCTGGTCCCCCTGAACCTCTTGCACCCAGGTACCTCCTGTGCTTCCCAAACACACTTCACTTTTGTGTTTCCAGAACCTCCTGAGCTCCCTAGGCCACCTGAACCCTCATGGAGCATCCAGCTCATGTGTACACACTTATCTATCGCTGTTCTTAGAACTCTAGTCATGATGTTGTGAGCATGAAGCTTTATTTTACACAAGAGATGTTTGTAAAACATTTTTGTCAGCCAAACAGCCATGTAAGTTAAAACGTCGCCTCAATTCCAGAATGCTCTAACTAATTCTTTGACAAACAAGGGAGTTTTTGGTATCGTTGGAAAGCGCTTTTCAAGATCTATTTATTGAAACGACTTAAAACATTGTGACAGTAAAGATAAACAATAAATTCACTGTGCAACTTTGTCCTATATCTAGTTACTGAGATAGAGAGGTCGAAATCTTTAAAGTCGACTTTCTCAAAATGAACGTGTGAAGACTTAGAACATTCTGAAATTGAGGCGACGAAAAGTCATAGCTATTTCGACGTACAGTAGAACTTCGATGCCTTGAAAGACCCTAGATGCCTCGAAGGCTGATTCTTCGGTTCCGACAAAATCCATTCTTTATTCACTTACCTCAAAATTGATGGGTCCATATTCTGATGATGACTAACCTACAAGTAAATGCTAAATTATATAGTTGATACTGTGCAAGAGAATCGTTGCCTTGGCAACCCATATAGCGCTTCACGGAATATTCATAAATAACTGGTCATTTTAATGTTTGGCTCCAAACTATACGATCAAACGTCAAGACTTCAAAGTTGTACTGTTGTAGTATGGTACATAAGTTTGTAATGGTCAACGGAAGACGACAAGATGCCTGAAAAAAGGACGTTGACGACACACACGTGCCATGATAAAAATATTTGTGCGCCTCAGTATGACTACCTCAGAAACATAAACCACACTTTTATCTTTATGGAAAGGAATGATTAACACTTGACAAGTTGAAATGCAGTGTTATTTCGCCAGCTTCAAACTTTAAGCGACGACTATGAAGATTTATTCGACTGAAAGCCCAGCTTATCAACGTTAATGATGAGCGAATGTGTGTGTAATGTGTTTCCTTCATGGTATCTTAATAAAAAATTCAGAAATAGTCTATATTAGATTGATCAACCAGCTGGTTACATTTCAAATATAAACTCTCGGTGGTTTGGTCTGCATGAAATTCCGGTCATCCCTCGTATAAGCGTCAAAGAGAGACAATCCAAATAAAAAGTTATAAGGGAGACAAATCTGACTCCTGAATTGCAAAAAAACTTTGTCCCGATTTCTATTGTTCTTTTGTTCAACTTTTCTGTATATTTTATGATCTCCCTTAGACCAGTTTTATGTCAAAGGGAGATAATCTATTTGAACCGTGGAAAACGTTGCATCGTTCCTTACCTTTTCGATCATTATGTAAAGAATGAATTAAAAAAGTATTCATTAACACGAAAAATCCGCAATGGCGAAACGTTGTTATATACATGTGTACCTTGTATTATATATTACAAACCCTAAATTCGTTGATGATGGTTTTATTCCCATTTTATAAAGAATTTTACACCTTCCGCAGCGCTTGTATACTTATCAATGACATTTCTTAGAACTCTAGATAATGCCATGGAATTATCGGTTATATGATCTTTGATAATGCGAGTATGAATTAAGCCGTTATTTCAAAGAATGGTAAACATGTTGTATGCCATATGTATGTCAGCCAAATAGCCATATAAGTTACCTACCTGTAAGTGCGAGGATGCAACACTAATAGCTTTTCTCAGAATAATCACAAATAAGCAAATTGAATCTCATTTAAAGAAGTATATGCATACGTTCTTGTAGACCAGAATAAATTATCTTATTTTACAGTGTGGATAGTACATGTTCAAATGCATTTAGCATTATGTCTGCAATACAGATAATTCTGTCTGCACAATGAATTCTTGTTTTCACTTGAATGTTGGTGTAAAAAGCCTGTCGAAGGTATACTCTTACCGTCCATGACTCGAACTGTTTAAAACATAATCACCATTCGTTCATGTTGTATTATTCAAAAAGTTTCCAGTTTTTGAGGGCCGCTTTCAGCAATTCAGCCAAACGTTGGCATTTAACTTCCCCCCTGGACAAAGGACTACCTAAGGAAACCTGCGTTCCAGTCTCTCTGTGGTGACTATTTTTCTCCAGGTTTCGAGATACGGTGCCAGGAATATCGAACATGTACAGACACCGCCCACACATGTACCAATTCACACCTTGGTCGTGTGGAGCAATGCGGGTTATTCTTGCTCAAAGAAAATAAGCAATGGCGCAGAGGGGGATCGAAACCGGGACCTCTCAATCCTACCTCTAGCGGCCGCCGTTCCCCCATTTGACACACGCATTGGTCCCTGTTATTCGACAAATTCCGGTTCTTTACGTAAACCAGAAAATTAACACTAAGAAAATATTTAGTTTTTCGTAATTTATTTGCATTTAGAACTGAAACAATAACGTGAGTGTCTTAATAAAATAAACATATCAGGCACATGAAGCAAGATGTCCTGAGTTAATACTCTGAATATGTGAGACAGTTACATGTGAAAGAAACAGTGCATCCTAAATTGGAAACTCGAGCATTGCCTTAGTGGTTAATGCACCTATCAATATTTGTTGGGGGGGGGGGGGCATACACAGGACTTTAGACAGAAGATTCCAGACAGGCGGGAATTTGACATTCCGGGTCAAGGGAAATATACTTTGGTCTGATTTTAGATCCCAGTATTGGGAATTCAGGCGCCGCAAAAAACAGACAATTTACTAGTAACGCACTGTGTGCATTAAATATGAAAATGACGGATACAGCAAAAGGCCGTGTTAATGTTGGCCTTCCTCCCTATAAACACCGTAGACGTGTCTTTGAGGTTTGTCTTGTGTTCGCTTAACAAATATCGTTTGAAATGTATACTCAAACGCAAAAGAAATTGTGCATGTTTCAAATTGGGATAACTATGGAAATATCTGTCGTAGGCATTTCATTTGTGTACCATGTAAAACATGTGTGTCACTTTGTCGAACAATGGACACAAATAGGCTCTATCGGATGATGGTACGTAACGTCACAAAACAGAATATTTGCATGATTTGCGCGTGCAGAGGCTTGATAAAGGTGAAATCGGTCAAATAAACCCTCATCTATTTTTCGCAACTCCAAGGAGTAAGAAAAACACAAAATAATATGTGTAAAATCAGAACTTGCTATGCCAAGATTATCGGAACGTCAGCGAATTAAGGCGTTGATGATACTCATTAGAGGTACCTCTATATGATAATGTTGCACGGGCCTTCTCGGTAGAAAGGTACGATCACGACATGATGTCAACAATTTGTAGGACCTGCAGAATGCTCTTCATGTCAAATGGAATGAAATTCCTCCGCACGTCGTACAACGCGACATAGTAACAATTGTTGCTATGGCAATGTAAGGTGAATGAATTTGAAATCAAATTTTCACACTGAAATAGAGAGTCGTATTACTTTCACAGTCACTGTGGTTAAATGAAACTGAATGTCAATCGTGTATTTTTGCATATTAAGCAATTAAAATAAATGGTTGCTATGGCAACAAAAGCACTGAAAATGGTAATAGAATAACAATTATATGACTCACAAGACGTTTATGTCATGCATCGACAATTGCTTAAAAAGTGGATTAAAAACACTGATGTTTGCATATTTGAGAAAAAGGCGAAACGGTTGGCATGGCAACAAAAACAGAATTTTTGAAATAAAAATTTGAAATCATAAATTTTTAAGTTCATGTCAATTAATTATTGCTGTTTCTTTAAAATTGGAAGAAAAACACAGATTGTTGCATATTTTGGTGATTAGAAAAAACGGTTGCTATGGCAACAAACAGTGACAAAAAAGTTAAAATCGTTTAAAGGAGGTTGTATATCTTTCATCTAAAATAATTCATTAAAGTCGGGCATGGGGCCCAAAACACCCCTTATCGTACCTGCTGAACTCCTTTGACACCAAACACTAAATACTTTCTTTTTTATGGATGTCTGAAAAAATAAGTGAAAACCCCATGCACAGTTTCTTTTGCGTTTGAGTATGTATTTAATAATAATCAATTAGTATTTGTATAAATTCTATAATGTTTATCACTTCGTTCAGGATGGTATGAACTTGACACAACGCTGTGCATGTCGTTTCCATTTCCATACTAGGCAAGTCCAGAAAAACATCCTGGAAACAGAAAAATAGACAGAAAAGCATCATAAAAACAAAATACATAATCACTCCATCACCAACATACTTTATAATTAACTCTATGAATTAACGCTTTTTTCGTAAATTGATTTCTAAGTAACTTCTACTACTTACAAGCATTTCTATTCTAAGGGAAACAACTCTTACTCATTATACGGACATATTTTAACCGAGTTGTTTCCCTTTGATCGCGAAGTAGCGTGCGTGCTTTGATCATATGTAATTGGTGAAGAAGGAAGGGTTCTTTTCCTTGGTTCATTAAAGTGAAGTTGATTCGTATTTGACAAAAAAGCTACACTAGCCGAGTTTCAAGCAAGAGACATTAGGCATAGTGCCATTTTCCACCACAATTTTCCATTCCCGGAGCAGACGCTCGAAACACTCGGCCACCGAGGGACCAACATCTTTCATTTATTTATGTAAGTCACTGTATAAACTGATAGACAGCTGAAATATTATACCAATATGGACTAATTGTGAAGTACATCAAAATCTTGCAATAGCAGGACACGTGTAAATAAGCTATGAACAGAATAGATCAGGCTAATACCATCCGAAAATGTACTTATCCGAATGATTACACTCATATGATATCTAAGAATTTGAACAAATCGGTCCAAAGCATGTTTATTCTCTACATTGCAAAGATAAAAAGATATAAACAATGGTAGAACAATATGCATACGCCACAGTGTCAGCCCAACAACAGAGAAACTGTAAGAATGTGTCGTTGTAGTTGTCCGAACGTGAAACCTGAAACCTAAGAAGTACGAATAAAATAAACGAATATCGTCATCGTCTGCTTACAGTTACTTCCCTTTGACCAATAGACATTAATGAAAAAAATGGAGTTGTTTCCCTTAGACCATTAGAAAATTAACAAGTACGAATACTATATAAAAATATCGTCATCGTCTGCTTACAGTTACTTCCCTTTGACCAATAGAAATTAATGAAAAAAATGGAGTTGTTTCCCTTAGATCATTAGAAAATTAACAAGTACGAATAATACATACGAATATCGTCATCGTCTGCTTACAGTTACTTCCCTTTGACCAATAGACATTAATGAAAAAAATGGAGTTGTTTCCCTTAGACCAATAGAAAATTAACAAGTACGAATTATGTATACGAATATCGTCATCGTCTGCTTACAGTTAACATTCCGATAGTAAGTAAAGAACAGGGTGTACGGCATTAAATTTAAGTTTTGGATTTCCAGTCCCTGTCAAATAGAATGTTAATGTATCCTGCAAAGAGATAGGTAACGAGATGGAGTTCCCAAACTGTTGAAGGTTGTCATGACAACTGGTCCACGTCTGTCTTTAGATTGTACCCAGTAGTATCCTTGCTTGGCGGCGAGCATTCACGGGGTGGCACGGTAGTAGGGTGGATAACACTCTTGATGACTGATCAAAGGTTTCTGGTTTGAATCACAGCCGGAGCACTTGGTCATTTCTTAAAGGCTTTTCAGTTATACCCACCTATTTTACCAGAGATGTGTAAAGTTGCCGACGAAACCCTAGAACATCTACTTCTCAAATGTCCCAGTTTATCTCTGCCATGTACATGTACATTTTCAGTATGTTCCATTTATTTGGTTGATCAAAAGCTTAGAACTATATTTACAACTTTGAAAGAAGATTATACAAGATAGTAATTATCGGTAAAAATCTGTTTGATTTAGTGGTTTAGGAGAGGTTGTTCTATTTAAAGAAAAGTTGACATTTGACAGGACCACAAAGTCAATGGCTAACCATGAGTGTTCTGGTAAGCCGAAAAGTGATATCAAATCCTGTGGTTACTGGCCAAGGTTGTTAGGCAAGAATTACAAAGATAAACAGAGACCATATCCTGTGGTTACTGGCAAAGGTTGTGAGGCAAGAATTACAAAGATTAACAGAGACCATATTCTGTGGTTACTGGCAAAGGTTGTGAGGCAAGAATTACAAAGATTAACAGAGACCATATCCTGTGGTTACTGGCAAAGGTTGTGAGGCAAGAATTACAAAGATTAACAGAGACCATATTCTGTGGTTACTGGCAAAGGTTGTGAGGCAAGAATTACAAAGATTAACAGAGACCATATTCTGTGGTTACTGGCAAAGGTTGTGAGGCAAGAATTACAAAGATTAACAGAGACCATATTCTGTGGTTACTGGCAAAGGTTGTGAGGCAAGAATTACAAAGATAAACAAACAGAATAATTCTGCAAAATTTTATTGATCATACGAGGCAACTTGTCAATAGAAAACAAATGAAGATATACATGTATTATTATCAGTATCAAACACAATGTGAAGGTGTGGAGTTCTACGTGTATAATCTACCCTGTACAAACTACATTCTTTTCTACAACAACATAGTACATGAACATACATTTAATATCAATGTCTAGTTATATTTACGCTGATCGACTTTCTACAGATAACTGAATCATTGAAAATATTTTTTGGTAAATTAATTTTACATTTTTTTTAATGTTACAGTTGCCAGTGACTAATCCTGAACCATGACCAATGTGTTGACGATTGGAACAGTTGGTATGTTAGTGTTAACACTGCTCTATCTGCACATGTTCTTATGGAAGCAATTAGCAACTGCTACTGGTCAAGTAGCAACTGAGGTTGGCCAATTAGCAACTGATGTTTGTCAAGTAGCAACTGATGTCAGCTAATTAGCAACTAATGTTTGCCAATTAGCAACTGATGTTGGTCAATTAGTAACTGATGTTGGCCAATTAGCAACTGGTGTTTTTTAATTAGCAACTGGTGTTAGCCAATTAGCAACTGATGTTTATCAAGTACCAACTGATGTCAGATAATTAGCAACTGATGTTTGAAAGTTATATTTACAGAACATAAAATTATAAAGGCAACCATTGCATTGTCGTGTACATAATTATGTAGCATCCTAGATATGTAGGAAATAAGGATCACATAGCACATATAGGCTTAAATTATAACAATACAATATTACAAACTGACATTTTATACAGAAAATGAAACTCACCAGTTCTCACCTCTATAATTTACATACATCAAATTAAAATTAAGCGAGTCAAGTAAATTGTTTATCTAGAGCTATCCTAATGAAAAAGACATCAATTATGTCTACTTATGAGACACATGCCTTTAATAGCACATGTAATCCTGGAACCAACACTTCAAAATGTCTGGCAGGGGCGTAGCCAGGCTTGAATGGATGTTACGCACAAAAGCCTTGAAGTGGGTGATAGGGATGGCGAGTGCCTCATGTTCGTTGAGATTAGGGATTACATGGAAAATTGAATGATTTGTAGGGTATAACAACCGGGTGGCTACAAATATTGTATCGTAGTGGGGTGGATTTGGGAGGGGTGTCCCCTCCCGTAGAAGATTTTTTTCAAGTTTTGAATAAAAATGGTGAAATTTCGTGTTAAAAATCGAACTTTGGGATATTAAGTACAACATCCCGAGATTTTGACTCTAATGTCATTTTTTGGCTGTATTGATGCTTTTACTTTTCAAATTGATGTTACGCACGTGCGTAAGTGCGTATGGCTGGCTACGCCCCTGTCTGGCATCAGGCAAGTTGGCATGTAGTATAAGTCTGAAGCATAAGACACTAATTCATAAACAAAAATAATAATTAGTTACATGAGCTTAACCCTGAACAAATACATAATGTTTAAACATTTATGTGTTAAAATGCCTACAATAAAGAATCTAAGGCAAACAAGCTTGAAAATTTATCTCATTATTTGTAGAGCTGGGAAATAGTATATATTTTATTTAAATAGTATACAAATATACATCTACACTTATACAGAGTATTTTCAGTGATGGTGATTTGATTATCATTACATATAATGTACTTTTGTATCATAGAGTGCAACACTGAGATAATGCACTGGAAAAGTCCAGTTACTGCAATACTGCACTGGAAAAGTCCAGTTACTGCAATACTGTGCCAGGTGTGCATGTGACACCTCAACACCCTTAGTTAAACTATGATACAAAACAGATAGAGAACAGACACTCAGATATCAAATTTAATCATGTTACGTCATTGTCTAAATAAGATAACCAATAGTTTCAGTTCTCTATCTGTAATGCAGTTATATTTTTGATTAAACCCTTCTATAAATAGTGCATACATATTGTATAATATAAGAATGAGGGATGATCTATGGAAAATGACTGGTATATATTATGTTGATATTTGTGTGTTGATGATCACTTAATAAATACTGTATATATGGTTTTGTTAAAACACTTTGGACTGACTAGTTCAATGATGTCATTCATTGAATATAGAACATGTATCATCATTAAGGCCAAACTATTTAATGTTTAGTTTCTCAGGTACCAACATAAAGATTTTCTTGCGCCAAATTTATTTTATTTCCTATTTCTTAGGTTACAACCAACTAAATTGATCAACAAAATCAGGCCTGTAGCTACGTCGAGGTACAACAAATTGAGAAATTACTAAAATATGCGTGATTTTGAAGGAAAAATGCCTCAAAACTCGCCTTGGAAAATATTTGCCTTAGCGCTTTTTGTCTCTGGATACGGCCCTGAAATTTATGATATTTTTATTTAGAGTATAAAACGTCGAAGTGCTGGTTATTTGGCTTGAGAATCTCAACATTAATTGGCTTGGCCTTATTGTATAAATATTCACACAAATCTCACTCTTAAACAAATTATACAAGATAATACAAAGATCAATGGCTGTTACAAAATGTACCATCTAACACTTGAATTAATACATCATTTAATAAATCTTAAATAATACAAGAAACATGGGAATTCAATGAAAATCAAGTTTTTGTAACATGGGTCATAACTCTGTTGTTACCAAGTAGTAAGAGAGTTGTGACACTTGACAAAACTTGCATGTGTATAGTACAACTCTTCCTGCAGTGAAACATTACTGTAAAGTTTCACGGTCATATCGAAAGTACTTCTTGAGATACATTATGTATAGAAACAATGTAAATGACTGGGACATGGGCCAGACGAAAATTGGTTAACCCAGCCACATGTATTAGCAAAATCGCCTGTCATATCTGCCACCCTTATATCAAAATATTGTCCATGGAAACACTTGGTTAAAAATCACATGCTCCAGTGTAGATAACGGTATCATTTAAAGAAGAATGCAAACAGTTAACTCAAAGGGAAACAACTGTATTATGCTTTGGTGTGATAACACAGTTTACTTAAAACGCAAGACGATAACAATTTTACTAGTATATTGAGTCTCTTAAGTTATACCCATACATCCAACAAGTAAAGGAACTTTGCTGGAGGGTCCCCCGCATGGTATCACCAAAACTGTTCATTAAGTAGTGCAAAAATGAGAGATATTGAGCATTTTGAACACATACAAATATTGAACTGAATGAAAAGAAATTACAGTCAACTCTCGTTATCTCGAACTCGCTTATATCAAATTTTCCGTTATGTCGAAGTTTTTTTCAAGTCCCGATTTTTCTCCTTCTTTGTCTATATGAAATCTCGAGACCCATCTCGAAGTTTCGGCTCCAGTTCGGCTCGAATTTTTCGTTATGTCGAATTATTTTTTGGCCCCGATTAATCAACTTGCACTTTAAATCAATTGTTCATCTCAAAGTCGGGTCGAAGTCTGATCGTATTCGACTAGCATCAAATGTTTTTCACACTTCGCCAGTCTGAAATCTTCGATTTACCTGTAATTTTCGCGCCTTCCATTGTTGAACAAATATTTGTTTGCAACAATATGCGCAAACGTCATAAAGCTTTGAGTTACGTACTAACATCAATAAACATGTCATCTCGAACAATTGTTTGTAAAAATAATAATTAAAATAAAATGCATTTTCTCGAGGAGGAATACATGTACATAAATATCACAACAAGCAATTCTCACAAATATGTCGTTCTTACTTGCAACTTCGATGCCGAAAATTCTATCTCGAATTTTCGTTATGTCGAAGTAATTTCCACGGTCCCGTGAAATTCGAGATAACGAGAGTTGACTGTACCAGTGATTGTAATATAGTTGTATCCACAAGGTATTGAAAACATGTTCAATTTATTTTAAATACTTCCGGTTACCAAGGACATGTAATTTTAGACAAATAAAGCAAACTGGACAACCTCACAAAGTATGTATACATCTTGATAATAGAAACAGCATCATTTCTAGCCAATACATTAATATACAGGGCAAAAAAAACTTCAGATTATCATCAATATGACTCATACAAATGGTTTAAAGCAATCATACAGATATGAAACAATGGCAACAGTAACAAAAAATTGAACATTGAACAAAAAACGAGGTAAAACACTAATAAACAACAGTCGCAAAAATGCATACTGTACATATAAAATGAATAGAAAGTTAAACTACAGAATTGGTAGAGATCAGTAACAAATAAACAAAAATTGAATTCACATTTGGTAGTATTAAAAGTAGTAAAAAATAAAACATGTTGCATCTATTAGCAAATTTCAATCGATGCAATGAATGACACGCTGAGATATCACTGAAAAGACAATATCAAATTGAGTTACCTAAAATTGCATGAATGAATTTGAAAAACAACAGATTTCAAATTCAACATCTTTTTAATAATTTGTGTTAAAATAAGGTTTTTATTACTCACTATTAACATTGATTTTTAGTAATAAAACAATTTTCTAAAATCTGCAATAAAAAAACAACAGAAAAATACAGGGCTGGTATATTGTAAAACTGTTAAAAACTGAAATTTCACTAATTTTCAAAACAAAATACAAGTGACAGTAAAAATGTAACATCTCAATAAAAACCTGACCGCATACTCAGCAGAGGCTCTAACATACTATCAAATCACAATATTCACAATTATGCATTAATGACTAATACTTAAAATACATGTACAAATATAAATAAAAGGCACCATAAAAACATGTTTGTTTCCTGTAAACCATAACTGACTCTGTCAGACTCATCATCTTTATACATCCAACTCAAACATTTTTGAGCACCATTTCTGAAGCCCAACATTTTGTGTCAGCAGTTGTGGGGTGTGGTTGTGGTTTTTTGACTTTTCTTTTTTGTATCTATGGTACTTTGCTATTTCTGTAGGGTGCAACGGTCCCTGTCCGATTTGTTATTATCTATTTTTTGTACATACGTTGGAAAAAATCAAAAGAGCAAAATACCCATGCCTTTTTTAAACAAAACAATTACAAGTAAATGATTATTTCATATTTAAGAAAGACACCTTGTGGAAAATAGCAATAAATAGAATTGATATACAGCTATGAAAATTTTGTTAGAATGTCCTTTCAGGTGTTACATAAATCCTAACCTATCCACTCAACATTTTTCAGCATGTTACAGGCAACAAACATATTTTTCTAGGCCTCAATGATTTCTGTCTGAATTAAGCACTAACATTCACAAATATCTACTGGTATGGGATCAATTGCACTATATCTATTCACCATTAATGGATCAATTTCATTGATGTCATCTGGTGGACTCCCTTTTTTCATGATACCCAAACTAAGGGGTCTGAGCCCTTGCGAGTCCTTATTTTTCTTACGATTTTTGTGATTGTCTGTTTGTGAAATTTCTTCCAAGCTTCTATCAATACATGGACCACTTCCTGTATTGTCTAAATCAAAGTCACCTAAAGGCTTGGGATTAGGTAAAGGTCCATTTGCAAGCACCGGTAGAGACTGATCAAGTATTTGGTGTTTACCGTCAGCATAATCATCAATTCTATCTGTACACATCCCATTGAGCTTGGATTCATTCATATTATAGGTACAGTCTTCATTATGTGGTCTTTCCATTACTTCATAATCAGAATTCACAAGTGTATTGGTCTCAGAATTTAAACCAGAAGACTGATAATCCGTCATAGAATTCTTCAAAGTGTCAAGAGTACTGGTTCCCGATGTAACGCTACTACAGGTGCCAGTGTTTGAACTTAATGGACCAACCTGGCTCCCAGTTATTGGGCTCCTTTCATAGCACCCAGCATCAATCCTAGGAACTCCGTCAAGCAATTTTTGTAAATCGTTATCCATTGGATTGTAACTATAGCCCCCATACTTTCCAGCTGGTACCAGTTTAATCTGGTTTGGTCCAGTTCGAATAACTGCACTGAAATTAGGTGGAGATGCAGAACCAGACCTAGACTGGTTCCGAGATAAATCTTCAATACTGAAACGCTCTGGATCATGTTCACTACCGTATCCAGAGCTTTTCTCATATCCACGAGAATTAGCTGTTCCATTATTTGAACTACATTCACCATTTTGGCTACCGAGTGGTGTGTCGTTATTGTCTCGACTTATACCCTTTTGGCCGTAATTGAAAATACTTCGAATATTTATAGGATTCATTGGTGGTGGTATGTTTATATGAGGTAACGGTGACTCAATGTCATCAAAATTAAAGTTCCCGCCATTTTCTCCATTATTACGATGTAGAACATATTTACTCCACTGACTGCCCAGCAGAGGTCGCAAGGCAGTGCATGTGCTACCACTTGTTATAGAATTTGGACTCTGTGGATCGTGACTGCTAGCTGGATAATGTCGGTCGTCTGTAGAACTCGACCTTACGTCTTCCGATGTCGATGGAGATATTTGTACCGGCGGGTCATCCGGTGAAGGTGAAAGGTCAATAGTGTTACGATCAATGGTCTGCAAGAGGTCATCAAGATTTTTCATCCTTAACACTCGAGATTTTGGAGGTGAAGCAAGGTTAGTTTTCCACATATTTGGTCTTTGAGCTGATGCCAAGTTAGTCATTGGTATATCATATCCAGTGAATTTCCTTGGAGGCGATGGAGACCTGTTACGTAAACCAAGGTTACTGAAGGGTGGGGGAAGCATGAAGTCAAAACTTGACGATTCCATGATATTATCCAAGGCATCAAGAGATTTCTCTGGTTCGTCTGAGGTGCCGAAAATATCCTGAATTTCACCGGCTTCTGTATCTTCATCAATTTCATCGTACGGACCAACACTATCATGGTCACCATGACCGGAAGATGTGGCCGTGTTTGATTCACTGCTTCGACGATCGTTTACATACTTGGCCTCACTGTATGCAGACTTGAGAATACCTCTCTCCGGTTTAGCACTGTGAGGATCGGATATAATGACCGGAGGGGGAGGTAACTGTATATCACTGTCATCGTCCGACGTATTCCCTTTTCTGTTCTTCTTTCCTTTCTTTCCTTTCTTTTTCTTCTTTTTCTTTTCATCCCTGAAGCAGAAGTACATTTTATCATAAGAAATTTGTTCAAAATAATTTCGTTTACTTTTTACATTTTGTTTGACACCCCCTGGTCAATAGGATTTCAGTCATATGGAGACAACCAAGTTCTGACATTACAGCCTGATGTGTGCAAAGCAATATATCCACAGGTTAAATGGACCCTTAATCGACTCCTAAAAATTTCTAATAAAGAACTTCAAAATACTATGAAACTAGAAGGGTTTGTGTCATAAAAAACATGTCTCTCACAAGGGGTCATAACTCAGACAAAAATTATCAAACCTATAAATTCCTGACAGCATGCACAACTAAGATTGGTACCAATCATTTATATTAAGTTTTATTGAAAACGGACCAGTGGATAATAAGAATAAAGGTTGACACACTCTGTGACATCCAGACAGACATACAGACAGACATCCAGCACAAAATCAACACATCTTCCTCACTATATCGCTGGCTTAGAATTAGAAGGTCTGATACATATTTGTAATCTGCATCACAATGTGCTTTTCATGAAAATCAATAATGGTCATGTTGACAGAGTTGAAAAACCATGTTTTTTAAAAAAACATGTTTTCCATATGTAAAGAGTAGTTTTCAGACAGGTTTATTCTTGTTTTCTCAAAATATTGATTTTGTACTTAGCCAGCGATATGTCGGAGACGTAATTCTCTGTATAAAGGTGATGTAACTTACTTGTATGAGGGTAGATTGCCGAAGGTGATGAGTTTGTTAGCACTCTCCACATCGCTATCCTCACCATCTCGACTATATTTCTTATTCTTCCTCTTCTTACCAAACTTTCCTGGAGTCTTTCTTCTGTAACCAAATCATAGTACAATAATTTAAGTATATTGACCGCTTGGAAAATCATAGTACAACAGTTTAGGTATATTGACTGCTTGGAAAATCAGAGTACAATTGCCTCGATGGTTTCAAATAGTTTTTTATATTTTTAGAAAATGTTATAAATGTACTTGTGTTCAAATGTGTCCATAACATATAAAGCCCAATCTTGAAAATAAGATGCAAGTCTGCTTTGGGTGCAATAAGCACACATACCTACACCAAACCTTTGTTTCAAATAACTTTTATTTTGTGCAGAAAAGTTTGTTCTTTCTATTGCAGCAAATCTGGATTTCTGAATTATTCCAAAACCGTAGGACTGCTGATACATTTGTAATAATATTAAGACTATTGGTCACAATGTCTTAGTTTGTTTGCTCACAATTTGATTAGAGTTCAACAGTTAAAATGTGATAAGATGCATGAAATGCAGAGAGTCTGACCTGTAACATATGAAGGATAGACCGAGCAGTAAAGCTAGACCACCAATCACTGAGGCTAGAATGATCATCATCCATTGTGTGTTCAACCAACTTGAATCATTCGCTGAAATGTAACAATACATACCGTATAATACATACAATAAAATACAATATAATGGTTTCAGACATTGATTGATACATTTTAATGGTTTCAGATGTGGATTCATGCAATTTAAAATACACTCAAGGGATTAAGCCTTTCAGTTGATTTCAATGTTCATTATAATTCAGTAATGGATAGTTGTAGGCCATATTTTTTCTTCTGATCTATGTTAATGGCTAAATGTATGTTTATATGTTGATGTGCTTTAAATAAATGGTAAAATGGTTGCGGTATTCATATGTCAAAAGTTAGATATTTCATGTTTACCGGTATCCATACACTGGATTTACTGGTATCCATACACAGGATTTACCGGTATCCATACACGGGATTTACCGGTATCCATACACAGGATTTACCGGTATCCATACACGGGATTTACCGGTATCCATACACAGGATTTACCGGTATCCATACACGGGCAACGAAGGACAGCATGTTTCTAAAGCAACATTACTATGCTATCACTTGGAACTGTCACAGACTGCATAAATATCAGTACTCATGCTTCATGGTATGAATCCAGATACACCGCTTCTCAGTTCCGTCAGAGAATTGTTCTGTCTTCATATGGATCTTACAGAACTGAAAACCAATGTAACCCTCTGCTGGAACTTAGGATACATGACTTCTGAGTTCCTTCAACATGTTACATCGGTTTTTAGTTCCATCAGCACCATATAATCCACAAAATAATGACTCGACAAAATTGAATTTGATCAAAATCCATGAAGTTTAATGCCCATGAAATAAAGTTATTATACACAATCATATTTATAGAGACACATGAAATCATCAATAGAAAACTCATAGTGCAATTATTGGCAAGGACGCCATAATGGAATTAAATGACAAGTTTAAATGTATTGGCAGTATAACTACAGTATATGATACAATCACTCACATTCTGACACATGTCATGAGACAATGGCCATGTTATAATTGTAACAATGAGATATGGCCAAAAAATTAGCATTCTCCATGAACATTAAACCATTAACATGTTTTATCAAATAATGATCATAATACTGCCGCAATTCAGCACAACAACACAAGTGATTATGTTTATAACATTCTGTCATATCACATGCATATCTCAAATACGATACAACTTAATATTATGAAATCCGCGGAATGTCAACGAAATGAGATATCCAATCAAACTGGTCAAATTAAATATTTATTTTTTGTTCTCAATGAGTTTTACACCGTTGGTAACAATTTTAGTTATATGTTTATGTTTATTTGAGTTTAACGCTGTTTCTCACGAGTTTTTCTGCTACATGTATAAATGATGGTGATTCATGTAATCAGTTGTCCTGGACTTTATTCTAACCAGTACTAATTTACCCTTTCAGAAATCAGCAACTTCTCCGTAACATTGTTGTCAGATTTTCATGCAAGGGTATGATCTGCTGGGACTGCGTTTAACTGAGACAGTCACAGTGCATGGCCATTCAGTTTTATCCTTGCCTAATTGTCCAAGGACCAACAACTCGGAATAAAACCCAAATTGTTGGGTAACAAATCCAGCACACTAACCACTGGACTCTGGCTTTTACAGGGGACATCATAAGGCTAAACTAGTTTTACTGGAATTAATTATTGACTTAGTCAGTCCTAAAAATTTATCAATAAGGCCCCAAACCTAGAGTTTTTAGATATTGTTCTCTCCCTTGAACAATATATTAACTTACCCTGGGTTCTCCCCCTTGTTTTACTAAAGTGACATACCTTGCACAACTGCTGCAGACGACACTGACGTAGAACTTGGTGACAATGTACTGTGGGATACATCCAGCGGTTCTATCTTGATACCAGCTACTGTTGTTACCGTGGTTGTTGTCGTGGTGATAGGTTGTTTGGTTATAGAATCCACTGATAATATAACACGAGTTGTATTCAGTTGTACCGAACAATTAGACGAATCCCAGCCTTCATTACAGAAACAAGTATCATCCTTCGTACATATCTGTAAGTTAGATAAAATGTCGAATTAATTAATTTCCTATACCTCAACAAGAATATTTTATTGTTCAGGTTAAATACGGTTTCTTAACAAATTTTCAGTTATAAATGGCGGCCGATGGGTTCACCTAGCCTGATTTTCCATGACTGTTTCCTAAGTTCCTAACCAGTACTAACTTACCCTCCCACAAGGAACCAGCAACTTCTCCAGACGTGGAAGAAATAGACATTGTTAACAAATTTGTATGCAAGGGTGTAACCCGCTGTGAAAAGGAAGCGATGACTGGGTTACAAATCAAGCGCACTAACAACAACTCAACAATAAAGATTAATAGCGTCTTTTAACTTGAAACTACTGGCTACGGGATTCCATTTTGGACGGGGAATGTGCTGCACTCCTTGTCCTTATATTTATGAATAGAGTGATTTGGAATGGATCAACTGCTATGATACTTTACAGGGGCTCTACTGAGGCATAATACCCAATCCTGAAAATTAAACGCGAGTCTGTTTCAAGTACCTTTTGCACACATCCCTACACAATAACACTGTTTCAAACATTGTTCTTTTGTTAAATTCAGCTTTAAAAACTTTAAATGACCATAACTTTGTTAATACTTAGAACTTTTTCATCAAATAACTTTTATTTTCTGCAGAAAAGATCATTCTGCCTAATGCAGCAAACATTTCCGGATTAATCCGGAATTGTAGGACCCCTGACTTTACTAATAGAATTCAAATTCCCATGAATAAATCAACATGTTGAACTTACACCATGACCAGAGCATATTGTATCTACAGCACCCGGACAGCTGAGCGGATCAAGGTTACTCAACGGCACACATTTCCTGCTCATACAAACATGACCATCACCACATTTGGTACCATCTAACACAAGTCCTAGATTCGGTAATCCCAAGGTGGAAGGACCGTGAACAGTTCTGGAAATATATGATGAAACATACTGTAAACGAGATATTGGAATTTTATATAATATAGCAAGTATTCAAGCAAATTCATCAGATAACTCCTAACTCAATACATCCTACACTATTCTGATAGGAGATAGGGAAAAATATGCAGACATCTCATGTGCTGCTATTATGACAAATAGCTAGAATAAACTCCAATGATAAGGCGACAGTTTTCCGGTAGGCTGATTTAAAAGCAAATGACTATTCATGAGCGTGTTGATGGACTGTCACAAATCTTAAGTAGGTCAGATTTAGGAAAGATGAAATTACAAGATTTTGTAACAAATCTCGGGGTATGATAGATTGGTATTATTTCCACTTACTTGCATTCATACTCCACTCCATTTGAGGAGAATGTTGTTTTTGATGAATCTTTATCTGGACCATATAGTGGCATCTTATTCCCACCAGAACAATGTAACAGCCCACACTGTATATCACTGTACAAATATAACAAAACAATGTAACAGCCCACACTGTATATAACTGTACAGATATAACAAAACAATGTAACAGCCCACACTGTATATCACTGTACAGATATAACAAAACAATGTAACAACCCACACTGTATATCCCTGTACAGATATAACAAAACAATGTAACAGCCCACACTGTATATCACTGTACAGATATAACAAAACAAAAAGGCTTTAGAACATGTTTCTGGAAACATTTTGATCCCCCCTCTTAAATACACACAGACAAGAAATGTGGAAAGCCAAGAAAACCAGAAGGTTCTACAACCCTGCAGAACCTTGATTCCATCAATGATCAATACAGCAGGTGCAGAACACGCTACCAAATATCCCTTGATAGCAACAAGACCGGAGCTAAATTAATATCTTTGACACAATTTAATCTTGGCACTTGTCTGTATGCACACCTGCTGAATTAATCCATCTAATACCAAGGGTTACTCAGTGAGGAGAAAACCTGGTTAAATATACACTCAAACCTGTCTGTACAGACCATCCAAGTGAACAAACGTTAACAAGGGGCCTTTATCAGGGGTGTCAACAGGGCCAAATTAAAAATCAGGAAAATCTTCAATGACATGGTTTCCATAGTTTGCTCAGTTTGTATTAAAGAAAATCCTTCAGAGCAGATTATTTTACCATAACTGCCATTTCTTGAGATATTTTCATGAAATAACTTTTATATTAGTCAGAAGCCATTGCTCTTTTAGGAATGATTAATCCGGAATTTCGGATAAATCAGGAATATTGACACTCCTGCTTTATTGACAGGTGGCTTTTCTAAACAGGTTCAATATCATTGAAAATGGTCTGATGGGAGGTAAAATTGGTCATCTGGCCAGACAGGTGTATAATATGGTCTTTGTTCACTGTGGGGTTGTTGACACATGATCGACTGAACAATTCTCATCCAACAAATTTGTTGATAAAAAAGGCAAAGAAGAATCAAAGACCATCTGGGACTGCTAGACACACGAAAAACACAGGCACCTCAACAAATGTTACATAATATTATTTATCTCTGCAGTTAAATTGTCACTGAAAACATCCCCCATCTATAGTCTATCAAATGCAAGTCTAACACTGTACTTTGAGATGACCCAGTCACAATCACAGGTTACTGTATCATTGATAAAGAGTAAAAACAATATTTATAAAATTTATGTTGTCTTAGATATAAGTTTTATGAAAAAAATATTTTTGTTTACTCTTTATCAATGATACAGTTACCTGTGGTCACAATCTAAATTTAATACAGTAGACTGTAAAAAGGTATTACAAGAGCAAAATAATCAAACAAATTATATGAATAATACATACTCTGGCAAACATTTTGCATATGATCCAGTTTTCTCGTCTTTCCCACAGTGTCCGTTAAAATTTCCCGTAGGATTGAATCTTTCATAACACTGTAACTGCGCCTCAAACCCATCTGTGGATTAATACAATCATGGTTTATAATTAGGGCACTGGTAATAGGAACTGGTCTTAAGCAAGTGAATCAGAATACTTCATATTATATTTTCTTATTGGGATTTTCATTAACTGTTGACTTAAACAGGCCCCGATCTCCCGAAACATCTCAGACAGAGCTAAATCTCATCTCAATTATTGTCATGTGTCTAGAGACTGTACTCAAAATTGGCATCACAAAACAAAAACGTTATTATTATTAAAACGTTTATTGCAGTAAAATTCATGAGCTGAAACTTAATGTCAAATGCAAACTTTGATTTGAACAAAATCTCAATTTGAGCTGAGATTTCTACTTGATATTTTTCAGGAGATCGGGGCCAGTTCTTCAGGTATCAATTATTAACCAGTACAAACTTGATCTTCCACAAGCAAGCACAGGTGGAGCACAGGGGTGGTATTCACAAAGCGTCTTAGCAGAAAACTTAAATTTTCTAAAGTGTATCAGCTAAGCAAGAAAATCAAGATGATTAATATTTTACATAGTTTTGAAGCATTATGTAAACAGCTACAATAATCACTAAGGAAACAGGGATTATTTTTCGAATTACGAGACATATGAGCTGCATAAATTATTGACTTAAGTCAAAATATTTAAGTTTTCACTTAAGATGCTTTGTGAAAACCAGCCCTGGTCTGTGTCACTGTCATAATCTGCCAACCAGGGAATGGAACCCTGATTTCCTGAGTGATAGTTAAACTCTCAACTGACCATACTAGTTAGACTGGCATATTTTACAGTACTTGTATCAAATGGCAAAACATGCAATAAAGATGGTGGATGAATAAAACTTTCCCATACTAATATACCAGGTTATGTGTGGCAAAATTGAACTGGTACTCATTATTCTCTGTGTGTTTTCATTATTATACCATAAGAATGTTTTGACTTCGAATAATAACAAACCCGAAAGGACAATGAAAAAGCATGGAATGTTCACGAGCGCCACACCGCAATGTTGCCACACAGACATGGTGAAGACAAAGATTAAAATAAGAAGGTAACAAACCTTTTCCCCAGATATGTTGACATTGTTTAGCTAGAGTAGGACACACCCCACCCATACAATAACCAGTATTATTGTTACACGGGTGACCATCTTTAGCATAGTTATTCTTCGGACACTGTCCCTCAGTACCAGTACAGAATTCTGGAACATCACAGTCTGTCGACTTCTCGCGACACATATAGTTGGATGACAGATACTGTAAATATATGAACAATGTCACATTAAAATTATTCCTGAGCTGGCACGTACAGTAGAACTTTGATGTCTCAAACACCCTAGTAACCTTGAACAGGTTCGTTCGTTCAGACAAAATGATGTACTAGTATACAGTAGATGCCTGACAGGTTGATGGCTCAAACTAGTTTACCCGTCCAAACACAGATTTTTCTTTTGAGTCATCGAAGTTCTACTGTATTGTAAAGACTTTAATTACTATAGAATGACCGGAACAGCTGGTGGACACTTTTTTATAACATTGTACCTACATGTGTAAATACTAATATATGTTCAGTCCATTTTTTGCCATAGTTTTACAGATATGTACTTTACTTAAAATTCCAGTGAAGTCTTAATTGTAAACACCGCAATGTGCAGCAAAGCTTGGCATGTGGTACAGTTCTGTTAAAAAAATGTAGTACTATTTAACCAGCATGTGGACACTAAAATACGCTGATGTGGAAACATGTCTGCTTGTACTCAATGTCAATGAAGTTAATGATTCAGCAAATTGATGTTGAAATTCGTGAAATAAAGACAGCAATATTTGATTTATAAAATCCATGGACACACTCGGGAAAAAAATTCAAGCTTAAATCATGAAAGAATAAAGTAGAAGGCCCAAACTTACCGTGCAGTTATGACAGCAAGAACCAGTTCTACATTGGGCCCAGTGACGTAACAGACAAGTGTAGGGATCACAGCAGGGGTCAGTCCGAGCACATTCCTAGAAAATAAATATCATACAGTATAGGTATAAATATACAACTGACCGTCACAAATGTCAAGAATATATTTTACAGAATTACTATACATGGTACTTAAATCTTCCGTGGAAACAAAACTTATAAATTTGTGACATACATGTATTGCTATAACATATTTCACAACAAGTCATAGAAATATCAAGGATTAGTCATATTACTCTGTCTGGTTAACTAGATCTTCTAGTGTTGTTTTGTTTCTGTCAAGACTCACATTCAAAAGATTTTCATTTCTATTTTTATTTTAAAGAATGTCTAAGATAAAGACCATTTTTCTTGTTGTGTTATTGTTACACGTGAATTGTCTTAAATGACCAAAGGCTAATTCTGCTGATATGCCAAAACACGAATGAATGAATGAATGAATGAATGAATAATGAATGAATGAATGAATGAATGAATGAATAATGAATGAATGAATGAATGAATGAATGAATGAATGAATGAATGAATGAATGCATGCATGCATGAATGAATGAATGAATGAATGAATGAATGAATGAATGAATGAATGAATAATGAATGAATGAATAATGAATGAATAATGAATGAATGAATGAATGAATGAATGAATGAATGAATGAATAAATAAAAACATGAATGAATGAATGAATGAATAAATGAATGAATGAATGAAAGAAAGAATGAAAGAATGAATGACCAACCGACCAAACGAAGAATGAATGATAGATGCCTACCTCTGGTGTTCCACAGTCACACTCCTCCCCTCTCTCCACGTGATTGTTTCCACATAACTGAGGAAAGGTTGGCTGTAATACATACAATAAGAACATACAGTGAGATAGGTTTCAACGGACCTTACAGTGGTCTGGTTATTGAGGTTTAGCTCTCTACTGACAGAATGCAGGATACAATGGAGTGTATCACTGTTTGCCAGGTATTTTGGGGGACTTTGAAATATTAACAATTTTTACCTTACATTATTATGAAATACAAGACATTCAGTGGAACTAGAAGCCTTGTCTATAATAATTAGCCAAGTAAATAAGGGGGCATAATTCTGTTGAAATGTTGAATCGTGTTACATGGCCCTGACAATGTCAAGTGTATATGATGGTAAACAAGTATGCCCAGTTTGCAAGCAATGCTTAGATGGACTGTGAAAATATTTGAGTTTCAAAAACTTGAAAGTTTTGGCTAACATTTTCAATGGGATGGACGAACGGCCAGGACAATCACTATATGCCTCCCACATCAGTAGATACCAGGGCATACACATTCTGAATATATTACTACATGTATTAGTATTTATGTATACAATCTTGTGTAACCACAAAAATTCATTCTGAATATGTTACATTAAATTTCTATAAAACTCCCATCCAGAGAAAACCCTACCATACATTCAAAGGTGTTTGAAGTCAAATATATCAAAGAATATGGCATAGAATGGCAACAAACCACCTGCATTCAATTAGCTGACCTCACTAATTGAACGCAGGTGGTTTTTCATCTATTATTACAAGATATTTTTGGTATGTTCAATATGCGAGAATAGCAGCAGAATACAAGCTAGAATTTCAGATTTAACAACCAGACCTCAATATTTCAAAGCATCAGAAAAATTCTCAGTTGAAATCAAGATTTTTGCTCAAGTCAGAGTCGTGAGTTTGAAAATGTCTTCTGGTACCGATCTCCCAAAGCATCTCAATCCAAGCAAAATCTCATCTCAAGTATTGGCATGTGTCTATACATGTTAGCATCACTTTACAGAAATGTTATTCTGAATTTATCACAGTCAAATTTCTAGAGCGGGAGCTTCTGATTCATCTCAAATTTTGACTCTGATATTAGCAAATCTCATATGAATTGAGATTTCTACTTGAGATGCTTCGGGAGATCGGGGCCAGGTGAAACTCTTGGCGTAATAAATTCAGGAAATCATTTTGATTTTGTCAGGGGTGTCAACAGGACCAAATTAAATATCAGGAAAATTGTATGCGGTTTTACATTTTTGCCAAACAGGAGACCTTCAATGACATTGTTTCCATAATGAACTCAGTTTGTATTAAAGAAAATCCTTCAGAGCAGATTAAATTTACCATAACTTTGCCATTTCTTGAGATATTTTCATCAAATAACTTTTATTTTGGTCAGAAGTCATTGCTCTTTCCAGAATGATAAATCCAGGAAAATTAACACCCCTGTTTTGTTTTACTGATGAGAAAACAACGGGTCTTATACTAGAATTATACCAAGGATGACAATATAGTTAAGTAATACGTGTGAGTTTACCTGTGGATTTTTACTGAGACAATCAGCTATACCCATATTTAACGAGATATCCCAGTCTCTCATACTACATGATGAAAACATCCGTGAATGCTTCTCTGGTGTCGCTCTGAAAACATATCATCATCATTCTGTTATGACGTATTGGCCTATAGGTGAATAATATTTTAAGGACTATAGATATATATACCAACAGGTCGAGAAATTTAACAGGTTTTTTTATATTAGACAATTATGTTTTTTGTCTCTTTGCTTGATCATTAACATGTTCTAAATCAGATGTGAATTATAAAACAAACTTAAAAGTGTCAGCATTTTAAGTATCCTTCAAGTGTGGCAGCTACAAACTACTCATTTGGGGAACATTTTTAGAGGGTACCATTTTTTCAGGATTTTAATACCCCCTGGTACAGTTACACAGTATACTTACAGGACTTCAGTAGACATGATACAACCAAACTCATCATCACAATCACAGCCACCTGTAATATACAACATACAATCATATTACTCATCTCCTAGGTTACAGTCACCTAGGTTACACTCTCCTAGGTAATAAACCCCTAGGTTATGATCTAGTTTACCATCTCCCAGGTTATGATTTCCGTTGGACCTAGGTTATGATATTCTAGATAACAATTCCCTAGTTTACAATTTCCTAGGTTACAACCTCCTAGGTTATCATTTCCTAGGTTACAAATACCTAGGTTATCATTTCCTAGGTTACAAATACCTAGGTTATCATTTCCAAGGTTACAAATACCTAGGTCATCATTTCCAAGGTTACAAATACCTAGGTTATCATTTACTGGGTTACAAATACCTAGATTATCATTTCCAAGGTTACAACCTCCTAGGTTATCATTTCCTAGGTTACAATCACCTAGATTAGGGCCATATTAACGATCTTCACAGATCCTAGGGAAATTTCCATATACAAAACATAAAGTAAAAATCTACAAGAATGGTAAATACTCAGAGTAGCTACAGATATCCAAAAATGAAATTCCCTGATTTTTTGCCAATTTTCAAATTCCCTGATATTTTTTGGCAGGATACATTTTCATCTATTCCCTGTTTTCCAGAGAGTGTGGCCACACTGAAACTTATCCCAGCTTATGATCAAAACAACAACAGCACTTTTAAGGGACAGCGAAGGGGTGGGAATGGACGGATTCATACAATACAGTCAGTGCAAATAGTACAAATCATTTCACTATATTTACCAATGGTACATTATTGACCATTATACAACATGAACATCACACAACAAAGCAAACAGTATCAAACAGAACAAAAACTCAAATGACATTTCCAGCATTTAAAAAAAACTTTTGAGAAGAAAAATATTTCAAGACTTAGTGGGAAATTGTATTAAATATGAAGGTTTGAAATCAACAATACTATCACAAATACTATTTATTTGTCACATAATATAAACATGCAGTAAAAATTATAAATGCCATTGTGTGAAGAACGTACTGCTTTTTTGTACGATTTAATAAGGCAAAATGAAAAGTTGAGAAGAAAAAACATAGCAGAAAATCACATACATGCAAGACACCATGGATACCACACAATGAAATACAGAAAGTTGTAGTCTAGAACAAATAATACAAGAAATGTAAACATTGCCCAAAAAACCAGGTTCAAACAAATTAAGGGTCATAACTCTGATAAAACTAGATCCCTTATGTGCACACCTTCACAGGCTGATAAACATTTTTGTAAATTTTCTTCACCATATCCAAAATATTGTTGAAGGGAATGTGTGACACAAACATTACGGTTAACATACAGTAAAATCATTAAACTTCAATGGGACAAAAGTTTGTGGTTTTGGTGAAAAAGACCATTTCATGGGGACATAATTTCAAGGATTTTGGATTTCATGAAAAATGTACACAAATTATCAGAAATCATACAAAAATCAAAGAGATATAATACATGTTCTCAAATGCAAGTAAACTTCCAAAAAAAACTCAGTCTTATACCTGACTAAGCTTGAATGCAAGTATGGCAGACACTGAAAATTTGATATATTTATTGGTATAATATTCATTGGCGAATTAATTTTGTGGTTGAGGTCATCCACGAAATCCACAAAATTAAATCCCCCTTGAATATTATTAATTTACTTTCATAAACTT
The DNA here is from genome assembly GCA_947247005.1 of Spisula solida. Lineage (NCBI taxonomy): Eukaryota > Metazoa > Mollusca > Bivalvia > Venerida > Mactridae > Spisula > Spisula solida. The sequence continues at coordinate 16,896,826 of OX365958.1, forward strand.
TAACGGTAACCACAAGACAAACAATTAAATTAGTATCCAAGAAGCATCAAAGAAGCATTAAGATAGTCTTTTATCCCACACTGAACTGAACACTTCGTGAAAAAAGCAAAGCTAATGCTAAGTTGTTTAAAGTTTGATCAATATTATTTTATTCATAAATAAGTGGCCTAGGGGAGCAAAGCATTATACAAGTGACCGTTGATACTTATTCATAAAGAAAGCATTTAAATAAACTCTACCTTTTTTCATCAAAAACCACTTTGCATTGATTAGCATAGTCAACTAGCAAATGCGCATAATGGCTTCAAATTTCTTCTTGGTGAAGAAAGAACTTTTTGATTGGATAAGAAGATGGAAATCAAGCCCCTCAAGCACCGATTGGTTGAAAAAGTAGAGGAAACACATCATACAATAAGACACCAATTAAGACATCAAAATATACACACAGACAATACAACACAATATTGTTAGTACCTTCATGATATAAAAACCTCCAATCTTCTGTAAGCATTAATATATAGGATTATATAATATGAGTACACTATACCATTTGTTATTAAACAAACTTCTCTAAATACACTACATGTCACTGTGTCAAATAATTAGTAAAGAGGCACTACAAATGAAGATCTGGGCAGGTTGAATGTTGCCAGAATTTCAATAGGTGTCACAGATACACTACGTCATTGTGTCAAATGATAAGTAAAGAGGCACTACAAATAAAGACCTGGGCAAGTTGAATGTTGCCAGAATTTCTATAGGTTTCACAGACACTGTTAAGTCAAAATGATTTTGATGTGTACAAAACCTACCAAGACATTATTTTAGTTTCTTTATGTAGATTTAACTTCTATGTTACCAACAATTCAAAGTACAAATTAAATGATCATTGTACAGGCAAGCTGTATGCCAATATATACAGTACCTTAGCCAGTTCATTCTTACTATCCAACAAGGAAAGCCAAAATGCATATCAGCAAAGTTCAAACGTAGAAAAATTGGCACCAACATGTGGCAAAAACTACAGCTTACAACTTAGTAACATTGAATTACAAGAGTTAAGTCAAGTAAGACCAAAAATGAATACCAACCCAGAAAATGATTTCAGGAGATATTGGGTACTTGCATAGTTGTAAAATAATGAGTTAGGATGCTATTATTGTATAGGTGAATAGTTCTGTGAGTCAAAAATTAGCGAATTATGAATTTCAGACATTTAGGGTGCAGAAATAGTCATTCCCTACTTCTTAGTATAATTTGCTGGCTTAGAAATAGAAGGTCCTAAGTACAAAATCAATAGTTTGAGAAAACAAGAAAAAACTGTCTGAAAACTACTCTTTACTTATGGAAAAACAAGCTTTTTAAACTTCAGCCAACATGACCACTTCCGATTTTCATGAAAGTAGGCTCATAAAAAGCGTTCGAGATGCAGATTTCAAAAATGCACGAGTCTTATAAGGTCGTAAGTAGTACTTACCGGTATAACCTTCTAATTCTAAGTCAGCCAATTGGTCCAAAATATATGCTATAGGAAATGTTAGTAAATTTACAAACTTTACCAAGGTTTCCATGTCTCCAACTCATTCACTGACACAATTTACTACAATTAATCAACTATTTCTAGTATCATCTACACTGTTAGTTATTGTTAAAGTCTATTCCTAAAATTTAGCATTTTTTTGTAATTATAAAAACCTATGCCATACCATCTTCGTCGTGTTTAATTCCAAGGTTATGTGCAATCATGTGAGACAGAACTGTGGCTCCCTTCTGAGGTTCCAGATAACTAGGGCTCTGAAAAAACCAATATTATAGCAATTGAAAACTTATAATCAGGTGCATTTCTTTTATTTCTGAGTATGGGGTGTAAAAAAAGTTTGTTCTCAAAATTTAAATTCATACTAAATGTTATCTGAGCTTTGTTCTCAGTGTCCAATTTTATTTGCTTACTCAAAGCTTCATAAATTACAAGATAGATTAGTACAATGGTATAGAACCCTCTGGAATTTAACATGAAAATTTTACCTTCTTCAGAAGCCTGAACAATAAACTATTGAAACTTAAACTTTGAGAACAAACTTTTTTAACACCCTGTATATTTGCTGAGTATACTTATGTTCTGTATAGTAAACTTTCGTGTCATGTTCTTTTTCAAGCTGTATAAATTCACTATGAGAAAATCACAGACAAGATCTTATACTGTAAAATCACATCTTTTCGTGGGTATTAAATTTCGTGGATTTTGATGAAATTCCATTTTCGGTGGGTTGTAAGTTCTCGGATTACAAAACATGGAAGGGTAATCCTATGTTCGGTATTTGGGAGGTCAATCAATTCGTGGGGATAAGATTTTGTGGTCGAGATCAACAACGAAATCAACGAAAATTCAACACCCTCGAAAAATAATGATTTTACAATATGCCTATTACAGTGATACAAACATTATTTGTGAGATATTACATTTAATAGAAATCATGAATAAACTTAACCACATAATCCCCAAAATCAATCGACTTCCAAAAACATTACAAGGGTATTTCCCTTCTAATAATTTAAATCCACAAAATTGCAACCCATGAACAAATGCCTTTTAATCAATATCAATAAAATTGAAAACCCAACAAAATTTATCATTTTACACTGAATCACAGAAATCAATCAGTAGAATGCACTAGAGATTTTATCCTCTACAAAGACCTTGCTTTCTACCTGTTGTGGCAGGCTTAATCAACTGAGCAAAAACCTGTGAAATCAGCTTAAAAGATTTGTTAAAATAATTATCATTTTATTGATATATATCAATTTAAAGAGTTATTTATTTTTCTTCGATCTGCCAGGAATTTGAATAAACTTCCTCAACATATAAACAGGAACTTGCAGGTGTTATCAAAGAAACGATGTAATTATACAATACTTCTATGTCTGCATTACAAACAACACACATTTCTCATATGAACATCTCTTAATTGAAACAGCTAGAACATTATGAGATAAAACACCAGAATATGATTTCATTCTGAGATAAAACATTTCATCACAAGCATAGACCAGAAACTGGCAAATTGTCTGTTCATACCCCAAAGGGGAACAACTCGGAATAAATACATAACAACTGCGTCTTACAGATATTAACTGAATACTGAAGAGAAGTTTGTAAGACATGGAACTAAGACTACCTAGCAGCCAATAAGCTATTTTATGTTAAAGATCACTATATGACCTTGACCTATTGATCTGTTGACCTCAAAATCAATAGAATTTATCAAAATGTCATGACCAACATTTCTACAAAATCTTATGTCTGTCAGCTCCGTGATTTTAGTAATTTTTTATTCAAAAATGATTTGGTAGCTGATAGACTGACATGTGCAAAAGCAATATACCACAACTCCTTTGTAGCGGGGCACACAAGTTCTTGTAAGAGAAAAGAAAACAAGAAACACAAGGAAATTCCATGAAAAGCAGGTACTTTAAACAAGGGCAATAACTCTGTAGCTTAAAATAGGTTCAAGCAATACATAAACGCCCCAGGTAACCAATTTACTATAAGCTTTGCAGGAACATAATTTACATTTTGAATGAATGCTCTGTTATCATTCATTAATATAAACTTCATACAAATTTCATTACTCGTGGATTTTGTCCTAATATCTTTATAACAAGCAATAGCTTGCATGAATTTGTTAGCACTATGTCAAACGTAGGTATAGTACTGAGAATTCGACACGACCCTCGACCTTCTATTTGCATGACTTAACAACCAATGTATTTCTATATATGTTTTCATAAGCGGCAGGTATCTCGAAGATGCTCGAGGTACAATACCAACACAAATCTTAAGGACCGATATTGCATGAGTTTGTGGAAATTTATATGTCCAACGCAAGAAACTTGTAATATATTCATGCATAAAGGTCAGTATCAAGTCAAATTCTCCATGCTATATTATTGAAATATTTGTATGAAATTGTGTGAGACGACCCGGAGGTGTATGAAGTTCTTTTGAGACGACCCCAATGTGCACAAAATTCACTGTTGAAAAACTTAAGTGAATAAGATAAACATCAAGATATAACATATGTACCATACTTAAATCTGATGATTTCTAGATAGAATTGCACTCAGTTAACTGCATGTACAAACAATGTTTTACAAATAATAAGATGTTCTATGATAATTTATTGTCTGATGCGTTTTTCCCCCCACATTGACTTACCGTATTTATTCCGCCTGCTCTACCAGTGCATACAGAATCAGGTATCGCCATGCCGACAGTATCATCTTCAAACTTACGTCGTCTGCATAAGAAAGACAGAATTATCAAAGGAAATGTGAATGAATATTTATGAGACGTCTGAGGCAAACATTTATTAGTTCCTATAAATCCTTCGTAGACGATATTGGACACATGGCAGACGATAAATTACAAAAAATAAGGATAACATATTTGCATGCGCGTTAAAAAATTGGACAGGGAAGGCAGCACATTTAAGGTTATCATACAAGAGGGTGAAGTTGACTTTAAAAGTAATTATACATGGGGTGGAGTTAAGTTTTGAGGTAATCATACAAGGTGCAGCGTTTTCTAACAAATGTGGTAATCATACAAGGGGGTGGAGCTAACTTTAGAGGCGGTCATACAAGGGGGTGGAGCTAACTTTAGAGGCGGTCATACAAGGGGGTGGAGCACACTTTAGAGGCAGTCATACAAGGGGGTGGAGCTAACTTTAGAGGCGGTCATACAAGGGGGTGGAGCTAACTTTAGAGGCGGTCATACAAGGGGGTGGTGCAAACTTTAGAGGCAGTCATACAAGGGGGTGGAGCTAACTTACGTCAACAGATGAGCAGCATGGTGGTCAACACCTCTCAATTGTTGCTGTTGATATCTCATGAAGTTTTCTAATGTTTCTCTAAGTTTTTCTGTAACTGTGATACGGTTGCCACGGTTCCAGAGTTCAACATAGGTCAAGGCCACACGTATATTTAACTCTTTGTAATACTGAAATATAAAATTACGCCTAGCTAATTCACTGCATTATATGGATTATCCCTGAAAGGAGTTGTCCATAACTTGATGTCACAAAACATGATACGAGTGATACGTAACCTAGCATGTAGACATACGTTAGTAACATATATAAGATGACATTTTCTAAGCTTCACAGGAACTATATATAAAAAGGTAGCTGAACACACTGATCTTTCAGTACTGTAAACCAAGAAATTAATTCATGCAATTTAATTTCATGGAGTTCGCGAGTGGTAGAATTTCACGAAATTAGTCACGCAAAAGTGCTAAAAAACATTTATATGGACATTGCGGGAAACTTAACAACGCGAAAAATTGTAGTCGCAAATACGCCGACGAACAGCAAAATGCAAAAGTTAGTATTCCCGAAGTAAATTAGGTTACGGTATGTTAAAACATAAGACAAATATCGCATCAGATGGTGAAACAGGAAACAATTAATGTATGTTTCTTTGATTAAAATTGTATGAAACATTAAAGTCAAGGCAGTTTGTTAGTTTCATAAATGAAATCTGATTTCCATCCCTGACCGCATCTCTAGAGCTGTCGTTGATACGGTATGAGGCATTATTGATGATATAGATGTATCAGTATTGACAACACAAAAAATTCTGACTAAAAATCTATTTTGAACTTCACATGAAGCTTTTTACGCCATTTCTGTCCGGTAATACATTGCATGCCAGTAGACATTTTAGAATTGACAATACTGACCTCTAGTGTCTGTAACATAAGCAACGGCGAATGGACGGATTACAGACAGACAGAAGTGTGATAACAGCAACAATTTGTATGAAGTTCTTAATTGTTTTACATCATTTCTGGATAATGTTGTATTATATAGGTTGCAGGATCACAGAGCAGCAGATTTACAGAGTGCTGCTGATATATATATTTATATGGCCTAGACATTATATCTCCTACACATCTGGAAATGTGAACATTACACCTTGCAATAAAAGACGAGTAACTCCTGTAATATTTAACGACTGTTTTATATGTGGTAAAATATGCTTGAGAGTACAGAAGGGTTTATACTCATATGACTTGAGTAAATTAATTCCTAAATTTCATTATCCACAGCAACTTCCAATTTTTTCTTGCAGCCAACACTTATTTGCTTTGAAGTAATATAAAATGGCCTGTATAAAAGAAGTGTTCTATTCAGCATTTGTTCTAGTTGCAAAACATGACTCAATTGATCTGGTGAAAAACTTGTGTGGCAAGTCATGAAACTCTTCAAAATTATCAAAAGGAAGACCATAGGTCTATATTGAAACTATAAAACGGGGTTTTTGTGAACAAAAATAAACCCTTTCCTTCCCCTTTTTTAAAGGAAAATCCGGATAAAAATCTAGCATTTAATTTGGATTGGCCTAACTTTAATAGGTCTGGCAGGTAATATAACGTAAAAAAAACAATACTGTAATGAAAACCAAATTTCTTTCATAGTTTTATCCCAGATAGTTTAAGAGTTCAAGAGATGTTTGTAAGATATGTATGCCCCTCAATTGGCAGCCCAATAGTCAGAAATTGCAAAGGTCACAGTGACCTTGACCTTTGACCTACTGCCCTCAAAATCAATAGGGGTCATCTTCTGTTGCTGACCAACCTCCATGTAAAGTTTGAAGATCCTAGGGCAAATAGTTCTTGAGTTATTGAATGGAAACCATTTGGTCTACTGACCCACCAACCGACCGACAGACATGACTGTGCAAAGCAATAAAGAACACTACATAAAATGCATACTGGATGCCCGAATTTTTAGGGCGTTGGCTCGATATAGAACAAAGCTCATCATTCTAAACCCAACAGTTTGGTTAACATTCTCATATTAATGTACAACTTCTCCGTACTTACCATGTCCACCATATTAGCTGTCTGTATAGCATATTCCAGTACATTGTTAACTGTTAAATTCAGAGACCAATACTGAAATAATATAAATAAATCATGTCATATTATAGGCATAATCAGGGGTTCTCAAATGAGGCTTATGGCCAAATCCTGAAAATAAGATGCAAATATGTTTCAGGCGTCATAAGCACACAGCCCTACTCCAAAACTCTGTTAGAAAATTGTTCTATTGTTAAAATTTCAAATAACCAAAACTTAGTCAAAACTATGAATATATTCATCAAATAACTTTAATTTGCTGCAGAAAAGATCATGCTTTCTAGGGCAGTAAAATGGTAGGACCCCTGTATATTTTAAGTAGTTTAATAGCTACACTGGCATTTCCTTGTAGAATATAAAATTCAATTGTTTAACATCTTGAAGTGTCCTGATACCTCCAAGCCTAAGACAGTTCTTTGAATCCTTAAGAGGTTCTCAGGAGCACATTGTGGTGTCTCATGTAATTTAGGATTATGTCAGTCAGTAGACATGAAATTTCGCAATCTAAAATGGGATCTACTATTTTCAGATTTAATATTTGGAAAAATAAGAAGATCCTGATTGACAGCTTCTATCATGTAACAGAGTAAGAATTACCCATAATGCCACAGAGCAAGTATTACCGAAAATGCAACAGAGCAGGTTTTACCCAAAATGCCAAAGAGTAAGGATTGAACATTACCCAAAATGCAACAGAGCTGAGTATTTAAAGCAGTTTGAAGATCCATTTCCCATAATATAACAGAGCAAGAAGTATCAAGGGAAGCAGACGCAACAGTGAGTCAGTAAACTTCTAAGGTATTTCTGTTGTAATGTGAACCTGCACTCGATCAATATGAAGTTAATAAAGTAAATTTTATAATGCAGCACACACATGGTTATAATTTAGAAAGCCTGGTTCCAATATTTGTACCAAGTCTGCTATATAATTGGATATTCTAGTAAATAGTTTAGACACTTTCCAAGAAACACACAGGGTTTTTGAAAATTTACAACTCTATGAAGCCCACATGGTTAGCACAGTGGATTGAGCACTGCCTTGTTCCTACAGCAATCTGTGTTTGAATACTCCGTAGGGCTGGTTATCTTCTTCAATATTTCGTGACATTGACTTGGTGTGTCCTCCACATGTGGAGCAGTTTTCAGTAGCTTGTGGCATAGCAAGTTAGTACTGGTTGTAATAAATGATTGTAAATAATCCCAGGAAAACTTGTTGAAAATCTTATCAATGACTTACCATGGAACTGTCTAGAACAAGAGCCAACTTTATAAACTTGGTAGGAACCTTAGTAATATCCTTGTTTGCAGTCTGCAATAAATTAATTAGAATATATGATAGGGTTAAATGTCAAGATGATTTGTGATTAGTTAAACTGCAATTTGATTCCTGATTGGTTAAATGCAGGGGTGTCAATAGAGCCAAAAGAAAATCCTGAAAACCATTGTAAACAGAGGTCTTCAACCACATCGTTTCCAATATCTAATTCAGTTTGTATTGAAGAAAATCCTTCAGAACAGAATTAACATTGCCATATCCTGAGATATTTCCACCAAATAACTTTTATTTTTGTCAGAAATCATAGCTCCTTTAGGAATATTGACACCCCTGTCAATGTCAAGATGATTTATGATTAGTTGAATTTCAAGGTCTGATATATTTAATATCAAGAATGAGACAAAAGTGGCATTGATGAATAATACAGAATTAATTAGTAAGGTTATAACATGCCCTTCCCCAGAATTTTTTTAAGGCGCTGGGGCAATGCTTGGATTTGTGCTCAAGGAAATCGACAAGAATAGCTCAAATGTTTTAGAAGAGAAAACTGCATGATTATCCTTACATTAAAGGCTAGATTAAGCACTTTATACATAATGAAAACCATAATCTCTCAAATAACACAATACTGACCCAAAATATTTACACTCATAGTGATTTCACGACGGGGGGAAAGCCAATTCTGGCTTTAAGGCACTGGGGTACCACAGCGCCTTCTGCCCCTAACGAAGGGCCTGGGTATCATATGCCTCTCTTCATATCAAATGCATTCAGTTCAAGCTCAAATGGGGAACTTTTGAATCTCTGAATGATATTCCTATAAGCAGCCAACAAGTTTTACTGGTACATAAAATATTACATTCACAATGTAGAAGATTTTCAAGACTTAGTAGTGATTTCATATCTAAAAGCAGCATGCTTGATAGAGTTTTAGATTTGTTAACAAGTAAACTCCTGATTATAATCAGAACATTGTTGAAATTTCTGGTGTTTTTATTTCTTTATATTTTTTTTCTCCGCACTGATATCTTCCTAGTTTTTGCAAGATATTCAACAAACACATACCCTGTTCTTGTCTTCTTGCCTTGACGTGTACGCACAATGTATATTTATACATTGGTCTTAGTTTATTTGTCTTGTCAAGAATGGAAATTAATACTATTCTGAACAGAACAACCTTCTAGACAAGCTACTTATATAATGAGTTTTTCATGCACTAGCTCAGCGAGGTAATATGCCAGTTTTTTCATTGTATACCATATTTACTCTATCATGCCCATGTCCTAGAAACTTGCGTGGAAATTTCATGGAAAATTAAACAGAATTTTTGTGCAGCGGAACTCAAAGCTAATGCTTTTTATTCAATGTAAGTAACCATCATATATATATGCGCTAACAAATAACCAAATGCCAATTGTCCATAGACCAAAATATTAGGATATAATATTTGAATAATAAATTACAGCACATGGCTGCAGGATCCAATGGATTCACTGCCTAACCTGTGGCAAACAACTGTCAACAAAACAAGGCAGAGTGAACTGATATACGCTATTGCAACGATCGACCATTCTTAATTGTGCATATAATTATGTTATTGCACAGATAGACAATGCTTAATTGTGCATTTATGTTATTGCACAGATAGACAATGCTAAGTTGTGCATATATGTTATTGCACAGATAGAGAATGATTAATTGTGCATATATGTTATTGCACAGATATACAATGCTTAATTGTGCATATATGTTATTGCACAGATATACAATGCTATGTTGTGCATATGTTATTGCACAGATAGACAATGCTTAATTGTGCATATATGTTATTGCACAGATAGACAATGCTAAGTTGTGCATATATGTTATTGCACAGATAGACAATGCTTAATTGTGCATATATGTTATTGAATACTCAACAAAACCCTTGAAAACCTGTAGACAGCATGGTGCGTTCATTAGAATAAATACAGTATTTCATTAAAACATAATACCAGATTTTTAGCTTCCAGCATAATTTTTTTACATGGAACTTATCCCTGTATAATTACAATTGCTTTCATTACAGGATCATTAAAGCACATACCCTTTGAGCATTTAGGAATTTCATTTTACGGATAAATTCGCCTTTATGTAGTTCGTTAAATGGAAGCCATTTCCCGTGATCATTTCCACACTTTTCAGCATCAGAGCTGGTTGCTTTGAACACAATATGGGGTCTGTCACTCTGAAATAGAAATGTAACAATTTTTGGTACATGAAGAGAATAACAGTCACTATGTGTTATCATAATTATCACATCAAATATAATAGAAGGGGTATATCGCTGGCTTAGAATTAGAAGGTCGTAAGAACAATATCAATATCAATATCAAGAAAAAACTGTCTGAAAACTACTCTTTGCTTATGGAACAAGAGGGCCCAAAGGGCCCTAGGTCGCTCACCTGTCGTTACCTAGTGCATGCACACCCCTATGGTGACCCTACACATTTGAATAAAATTTAAGGAAATTCAGCCTCTATTGCAAGTTTTTGTATGATTTGACCATGTGACCTAGCTTTTGACCCCAGATGACTTAATTGATATCAAATTTAACCTAGATTGTGTTGAGATGATGATTAGGATCAAATTTCATAAAGATTAAGTCGAAATTGTGACCTCTAGTGACTACACAGGGTTTTTCTATGATCTGACCTATAATTTAAACAAAATATATTGGAAAAAATATTTTCCTCCATATAACTGTACAAATACATGCTATAAAGACAGAACAATACCTAAACACTTAAAAAAATAAAAATAAAAAAATAAAAATTATGGTTCCAGTGGGGTTTGAAACCACGACCCTCAGGAAAATGTCAATTGACATTGTGACCTTGTTTTTGACCCCAGATGACCAACTTGACCTAGATTTTGTTGAGATGATCATTGTGACCAAGTTTCATAAAGATGAGGTCAAAATTGTGACCTCTAGAGAGGACACAACCCAATTGTTGACAGACGGACGACTGACGAAGAGTGATCACAAACGCTCACTCTGTCACTTTGTGACAGGTCCTAAAAATGGACATTGAAAAATGCATTTAATTTTCATTCTTATTTGAAAACAAAGGCTAGCGTTATCATCGACAGATTATATAACTAACTTCCTCTTCCGCAAACATCTTCCTCTTCCGCAAATATCTGAGTTTTTACAGTTCTGAAAACATGTGCAGGATATGTCTCACCGTACTCAGTCAATGTGAGCTACAATCATGTTACTTTTGTAGAAGGGTTTTCGACTCAAAATGATACTTCTCTAACAAAGGGCGATAACTTAGGGTCCCGCAATTATCATTGATAATATGCGCAACTAGGCTTGTTATCAACTATGTTTATGTGAAGTTTCATTGAAATCTAACCAGCGTTTACGAGAGCATGTGTGATGTGTGACGATGGACAACCTTTGTAAGACTCACAGGCCTTGACACTAACTATTTTGGGCACTGGTCCGACAGGGCAAAAGCGCCAAATTTGTAAATAGGACAGTTACTGGTCCTCCAGAATTTTCACTGGTCCTTCTGGATTTTCACTGGTCTTGGACCAGCGGACCAGTGTTAGTGTCGAGCCCTTACTCTGTGACAACCGGACAGACGTCCAGCAGGGCAGCATACAAGCACACAATGAGTCTCCTACCTCACTATATGTGCGAAACAATATAATTAATGTATTCTGGCCTGAAACGTTAAATGGACAATTGGTCGAAATTGACAATTAATTCAAATAGTTGTGGTTTAAATGCCACTTTGTATGAATTTCATAGTAAAATGACAATCCATAGTTGGCCTTTGGCATACAAATGTATCAAATAATTTGATATTAAAGCCAAGGGCAGATGAAATGTACATTTTGAAAATTGAGATGAACCCTGTCTGTAACCTGAATATTAATAATAAATAATTTTATTGTCAAGGTATTTCAAGTCGCAATAAAAAATACAAATATTTGATGCAGAAAATTAATTTTGCTGCAAATATGTTTTATTGGGTCAGATACAACATTATTTTTGTAGAGGTGGAAGTATCATACTATTTATTTCTAATTTATTTGATCATTCTTTTAGTTTATCAAGTGATATTAGTGGTTAAGTTCTGAAAAAAAAGTTATTTTTGCAAATCTTGAAAAAACAAGTAATTAAGAATTGCAAGCATTACAGAAGTCCCCTACCGGTTTGAGGCCATTTTCAATGTTTCTGTTGCCATAGCAAGAATCAACATATTTTTAGACGTGCATAATCCCCTTATTGCCCCCTATCCACATACCAAGTTTCATAAACCTAGCTTGGACACTGTTTGAGTAATGTCAGGATCCAGATTGTTTGACGGACGGAGGGACGGACTGACTGACTGACGGACGGAGGGTAAACCTATAGTCCCCTCTGGTAAAAAACTGGTAGGGGACTAACAATGCTTAATGTGAAATCTATAGTACCAATCAAATGAAAGAAATAGAAATTAATTACAATTGCAATTTGTAGAGCCCTGTATATAAATAAGTCTATTTAGGTATATCAGTAATAATGCACTTGTTTTGTAAGTACAGTCACTTTCACATTTAGTCATGCAGTTCAACATAACCACATTAACTCAGTTTTGATATGATTTTGAGGTTATAATATCTTGAACCATAGTTCATAAAGGACTTGACTCTTGTCAATTGAACTTTTGATACAGTCGAAAGAACAATGGCAGCATTTGTACTTCATACTTTTATCACACAGTATCTAGCAAATATCAAGAGGCAGGAAAAAGTACTTTAAAATCATTATTTTTCGTGAGGGTTAAATTTTTGTCATTAAGAGGTTGAATTCAACTACGAAATCGCATCCCAATGATTAATCAACCTCTCGAATAACTGAACTAGGAAGGGTGACCTCTTCCATGTTTTGAGATCCACAAATTGAGAAGTACATGAAACAAGAGGGCCATGATGGCCCAATATCGCTCACCTGATTATACATGAAACCCTGCACAGTTTTCACCCAAGGGAATAATTTGAACATCTTGGTAGAAAACCACAAGACGATGCTACATACCAAGTATCAAAACTCTAGGCAGTGTAGTTTTAGCAAGAAGATTGTAATATGTTTTCCCTTTATAAGTCTATGTAAAACGGCGACCCCCAGGTGGGGTCAATTTTGACCCAAGGGGCATAATTTGAAAAATCTTGGTAGAGGACCACTAGATGATGCTACATACCAAATAGCAAAACTATGCAGTGTAGTTTTAGATAAGAAGATTTTTATATGTTTTCTCTATATAATCCTATGTAAAACGGTGACCCCGGGGCGGGGCCAATTTTGACCCCAGGGGCATTTTTGAGCAATCTTGGTAGGGGACCACTAGATGATGCTTTATACCAAATATCAAAGCTCTAGGCAGTGTTGTTTTTGACAAGAAGATTTTTATATGTTTTCCCTATACAAGTCTTTGTAAAATGGTGACCCCGGGGCAGGGCCAATTTTGACCCCAGGGGCATAATTTGAACAATCTTGGTAGGGGACCACTAGGTGATGCTTCTTACCAAATATCAAAGCTCTAGGTATTGTAGTTTTTGACAAGAAGATTTTTATATGTTTATCCTATATAAGTCTATGTAAAACAGTGACCCCCCCGGGCTGGGCCAATTTTGACACTAGGGGCATTATTTGCACAATCTTGGTAGGGGACCACTAGATGATGCTACATACCAAATATCAAAGCTCTAGGCAGTGTAGTTTTTGACAAGAAGATTTTTATATGTTTTCCCTATATAAGTCTATGCAAAATGGTGACCCCCAGGGCGGGGCCAATTTTGACCCAAGGAGAATAATTTGAACAATCTTTGTAGAGGACCTGAAGGTGATGCTACATACCAAATATGAAAGCTCTAGGCCTAACGGTTTCAGAGAAGAAGATTTTTTAAGGTTTTCCCTATATAACTCTATGTAAAACTAAGGGCCCCGGGCGGAGCCAATTTTGACCCCAGAGACATAACTTGAACAATCTTTGTAGAGGACCTCAAGGTGATGCTACATACCAAATATGAAAGCTCTAGGCTTTACGGTTTCAGGGAAGAAGATTTTTGAAGTTTCCTTTTTGAAAATCTATTTTTAGCCCGTGTGACCTAGTTTGCGACTGACCAGAAAATTTTTAACAACTTTGGTAGAGGTCCACCTGAGGAACATTCCTGTAAAGTTTTATCAAATTAGGCCAAGTGGTTTAGGAGGAGAAGTCGTTTGAAGAAATTGTTAACGGGCGGACGACGGACATCTCGGTATGACAAAACCTCACCATGACCACTTTGTGGTCAGGTGAGCTAAAAACAAGCTTTTTAAACTTCAGTTTGGTCAACATGACCACTTCTGATTTTCATGAAAATAGGCTCATAAGAAATGCCTTTTGTTGCAGATTTCAAATAATGCAAGAGTCTTAAAAGGTCGTAAGCAGGCTGAGCATTTACGACTTTCTAATTCTAAGCCAGTGATATACATGTGAAATTGGTATTACACTTGGATGGAAAGCTGACGTAATGATGCAAGCAGGCCTAGATCTCCCGAAACATTTTTTTTAAATGCCGAGCATAGCCTTTATTTGCCAGTCAGCTTTCTGCTGAAATATACTGAAATATGGCAGGCATATGAGTGCCTCCACCTGTATTTGAACCCGGGTCGCCAGATTAGATGGCAAGCGCATTAATCATTCACCTACGGAGGCACACATATCAAAGTAAAAACCTCAGCTCTAACCAGAGTTTGAGACAAATCAGAAGTTCAATCTATCGATGAAAGGCAGTAAGTTGTATGCACATTGGCTTAACAGTATGTACATTTATTTTACATATTTTACATATTCTAAACTGAAAGTAATACCATGTAAATTTAGCGGCAAGTGAAAGGATGGTAGCAGAGCTTAGAATAATGTTTTACGGTAAAGGCTAAAAACAATATACAATGTACATATATTCTGTGATTAATGTAACAATGTTTTTGGTCTGATAAGTCGGCAATTATACGGCGATTCATCAAAACGTACTGGCATTTCAACAATACATCTATTCATCCA
This sequence comes from Spisula solida, assembly GCA_947247005.1. Lineage (NCBI taxonomy): Eukaryota > Metazoa > Mollusca > Bivalvia > Venerida > Mactridae > Spisula > Spisula solida. The sequence goes on from OX365958.1 coordinate 16,912,109, forward strand.
TACAGTATATGCCTACAGAGTACTTCAAACATCTCTCTCTCTCTTCTTTCTTGTAAACCATTTAAACAGCACAAACATTCTTTTTTATATTTCTAAGGTGTATAGCTAAGAATTATATGAATTATTTACGAATTATACGCCAGATTTCAAGCAGCACATCTGTTCTGTGTATAATTTACACTCGGAAATACCGTCAGTAATCATACTGTTTGAAGCACATCAGTCAAACGGTAAAAAATTATGTTAACCAGGCAACAAAATGGAAGAAAAATTCCATAATTAGAGATTTTCATTCAGGATAATAAGAGGAAGGACATCCTAGTAATATTGTTTGTTTACTGTAACCCCAACTCAGTAAAGTTTATATTAGGGGGTTTGTTGTTGTTTTTTTTGCAAAAACTAATTTAGTAATTATTGAAGTTTGTAATTGATCATACAATGTAGATCTACTACTATATTCTGTCATATGGAATTTTCAGGTCCCTAATCTTCAAGGAATTAGTTTCATCAACCTAAAAAATATTTTTAAAATATGGCCTTACGCTGATCAAAAAAACACGTAGACTGACCTAATTTAAAATTAATTTCTCAGAACATATTTCCTGGAAAACAAAGAAATTTACAGCTGTTGATAGTCATTATTCTTTTCCTTTTTTTAATATCTTGAGGCAAGAATTTGCAATATTTTTCTTTAACTATGTTTTTGTATCTATTGAATTCAAGTAAAATATAGATTGAATGATTTTGATTGTATGGAAAAGTATAATTTAGAAAAGAAGATAACAGTTGATTGAATGATATTTTTATGTAATAATTAATGACTTCATGGAATTGATATTAATTAATAATCAGGGTTGAGCCAGGCTTGAATTGATGCTACGTCTGTATCGCTGGCTACACCATAGTAATTCATGCCATTACAACTTGACTAACAACCAAGGCACAGTAATTAATATACAGATGAATTATTATTCTGTGAGTGACAGAAGGCAAACAGAAGGACTATTATGAAAAAAAATAGTCATCATTTACTCAATGAAAAGGGCAGTAACTCTTTGAAGTATATTTCCTTCGAGAAAGTTAAGGAAGAATACTATCCATGTGAAAGTAAAGGGCAATAACTCTGTGAAGTACAATACCCATGTGAAAGTAAAGGGCAGTAACTCTGTGAAGTAGAATACCCATGTTAAAGTAAAGGACAGCAACTCTGTGAAGTAGAATACCCATGTTAAAGTAAAAGGCAGTGACTATGTGAAGTATATTACCCCATGTTAAAGTAAAGGGCAGTAACCCTGTGAAGTATATTACCTTTGTCAAAGTAAAGGACAGTAACGCCGTGAATACAGCCTTGTATAATAATCAATATAAAACCCAGTTGATCACAATACACACATTGGATTTAGTTTTTTTATGATATATCAAGTAGGGCAAGTACATACACTTATTTTTGTCGAGTACCTTCCAGAAATCATCAAGATATGATTCATAGTCCAATGATACAATATCAAAATAATAAAAAATAATTACACACCAGTAATTAAGTTCATAATAATTGATAAAGCATAAGTGGAGCTGGTAAAATCATGTAATTGTTATTTTATATACAAACGTTGTACTATTATGGCCATCATTTCATGCAATTGTTGCCATATTAATGGCAAATAGTTAAAAAAAGTTATGTTAATTACATAAGATTCAATTATAAATTACCATCGGTATATAAATTTATGGTGATACTATCACATGAAACATTATTATTAAAATATACACTAGACTTGTATGGAAAAATAGAACCATAAATGAATCATAAATCTAGGATGTTTGCACTGGAAATAACCCCCAGGAATTATGCCTGTTTTATTTTTTTTTATCATAAAACCAATTCAAATTTTGGTAAACACCTTAAAATAAATTTCAGTGAAGTCGAAGCTTTTACATATAACTTATCAAGTCAATACATACAGTGAATATATGGAACTTTCATGAAAACAATCTAATAGGTTAAACAGAAATAAATGTTTCGAAGGTCAGACAGTAATAAAAATTCAATAGGTTAGACTGAAATAAATGTTTAGTAGGTCAGATAGTAATAATAAATGTTCAGTAGGGTTGGACAGAACAAATATCATCACTAATACAGAAATTAGGACAGTTTATTTGTCTCTTTGGGTTAAATGCCATTTCGCAACAATTTTTCAGTTGTTATATACGATGACCGATTCGACCAGTTTTCCTGGACTGTGTCCTAACCAGTATTAACTTACCCTTCCACAAGAAACAAGCAACATCTCAATATGTTGAGGAAAATGAACATTGATGGCAAATTCTATGAAAGGGTATGATCAACCTGCTGTGATCAGAAATCTAATCCGCGTCCCCAGGCTACAATAATCCAGTGCACTATAACCACTGTATCACTGAACCACTGCCGCGATTTAGGATTAAGGTTTGAATATTATATAACATAATATGCTGAAATACAGTATCAGTGTAACACTGAAAGTAACATTGAAATAGGACAAGGTCATGCCCTAAGTATTCAAGTTGGGTGTTCTATCTATATACTATTACACTTACCCCACCATCATCTCCGGCCATCGGTTGTATGACAAACGTTTCATTATTCATCTGTATGATACCTCTGTAAATATACAATACCAGGATTAGCACATGGTAAATAATATATGTCTGATTGCGCAATACCAGGATTATCACATGGTAAATAATATATGTCTGATTGCTCAATACCAGGATTATCACATGGTAAATAATATATGTCTGATTGCGCAATACCAGGATTATCACATGGTAAATAATATATGTCTGATTGCGCAATACCAGGATTATCACAAGGTAAAAAATATATGTCTGATTGCGCAATACCAGGATTATCACATGGTAAATAATATATGTCCGACTGCGCAATACCAGAATTATCAAATGGTAAATAATATATGTCTGAATGCGCCATACCAGGATTATCACATGGTAAACGATATATGTCTGATTGCGCAATACCGTAAAATCAGAAATTTCGGAGAGGGATTAATTTTCTCTAAATTTGCAAATTCAAAAACAATGCAAACAGTTATGCTTGTTAACTTAAATAAAGGCAGTAAAATGCATCAGGCAGTTCTTTGTGAATTGAAATCACATCCATTTAACCTTGCAAATTACTCTCAGAATAACAATTCATAAAATTTTGACTTTGCAAGATATTTGATTCTACAGTACCAGGATAACAAGATAAATAATAAATGTCTTATAGTGCATCCTACCATATGTAGCCAACATTTAACATAACCCTGCAGAACACATATAAATGATAACTAATTGTTTATAATTGGACTGTACAAATTATAACCCCTCAAGGGGGACCCTCTCTTCAGCAACATTAATAATAATTATTATCCCCTATTTAAACATTTATAACCAAATAATGTAACAAAATTATCTGAAGTACTAATAGCTAATTAAGCTTTCCACAGTATAATATTTGGCCATCAAAGGTTTAGATGTACAGAGATACAACTGTTTTGGCACTAAACCTGTTACCTAAAGTTACTGTATCAACAGTTTTATGCCAAACCCTATACATAACAAACATTGACTGTAATAGTTGCTGTCTGATTGCTGCCATTTATTGTTGATCATTACCTTGATCACTGCCGTTTACTCCTGTAAATGCTTGATAACTTTCTTACAAGAAGTTCGGATAGCGTTTGGAGGAATAAAAAGTCCCGATCAATAACAAATAATAGGCTCTGATGCCAATCGTCTTCATTTATACATATATGAAAGTGTTTCCAGTCATAATCTAAGGCAATGTGCCAAGATAGGCAATGGGTGCACCACATTATTCACTTCCGAGAAAGCTAGTGTTTTAGAGCAAGAAAAAATACCAAATATGGTATAATAGAAATGGTGCTGCATCAAGTGACATTTGGAACCTCTATGCCAATAACACCAAGTTTTAATGACCTTTCGATTCAACAAAGGGGCAACACTAAAAGTCTGGTCAAGTGATTTAAACAACACAAAGAAGCATGGTAATGTCAAAGGCTTGCAAATCGCTCTTTAATATATAATGCCAATCAACTGCTTGCATGTCTGTACTTTAGACAAACTTTAAGATGGTCACATGCTTGCCAATTAAAATGGTTTTACAGATGTTTGACCAATAGACATTGAATAATACTGAATTGATGGAAAAATGTAAGTCAGCAAACAGATACAAACATGAAACTAAGGCATACATGCTGGGTCTTTCGGCTTTTGGGCGGCTGAAACTTGGTCTTCCAGAGGTTAAGTTCTCATGTGTGCTGGGCGTTGTAGCCTTTAATTTTGGTATGTGATGTATTTATGTTTTCTGTGCTCAGCTGTTTATAACAGTTTAAGTGAGTGCTGCCTACCCTATCCAATGTTCCATTATCTTTATTCATGCATGCAAAACTCTTTGATGTGTGTTTATATCATGTATACACCAATCCCTTACAAATGCAATATTATGGAACTTCTTGCACAATGTGTAAAACGACTCAATCAACAGACTCACATTGACGCAAAATGCATACAAATGGTTACAAAGCCTTTGAATCAAGCGTAGCAGAAAGTGCTGAGTTGTTGGGGAGTTATTTATAATGGGATGATTGCATGCTGCATACCATTTCAAATCACTCGACAAACAACCTTAGAGATGCATTAATTAATTCAGAAGTGTTCCATCTATAGAGCCCGCATCATCATTCAGTCTGACGCAATTATACTGTAAAATCAATTTTATTTGTATGCAGAGAAAATTTGTGGATTTCATGGATGATCATTCAGAGCTGGCAACCACTAAATCATCAACCACTCTACTGCTGGAGTTAACGCTTAACTCCAAAAACCCTATGCAATTACATGTATACTGTAAAATCAATTTCATTTGTATGCCGAAGAAATTTGTGGATATTATGGATGATCTTGATCACAAGAATATCCACCACTTTACAGCTGGAGGTCACTTTTTACTCCATAAACCCCTTTAGTCCTAGCTGGTCAACAGGGATTACATTTAATTAATCCTGTCACTGACGTCCAACAAGCAGTGACGGATACCTTGAACAACCCTCAGATGCTTCATTTAATTACCGGATCCCCATGTAGGAACATAATATACGAGGATCGTTCATTTAATACCCAGACAATCGATATTGCTGGAAAACTTACGGACTGATATCGATGAAAATTTTCAGGAATATATTCACACAATTCCTTAATTCACAAACGAATTTTAAACTTGTTGTGACAAAGGGTTTACATAATATTAATCTTTTAATAAGTACATGTAACACGAGTCGGCCCAAGTCGACGTCAAAATTTTGTGATGTTACGCAAGTTTCGCTCCTAAAACGTGACACTTTTTCTCTATTTGATCATCGTTTTGGAGCTATAAAGTCATGCGAGCACACACATTCACCATTTTAAGATGTTCGGTAGTGATGTTAAATGCTGTATCCACTATAATTTCGCATGGTTCCGTATCTTCTATAGTAGTTATTCTTCAAGAAGTGTTTACCCTTCCAACAGATGATTAACCAACGACACTTTCCTGTTTCTAACGTTCGCTTTGCCGTCCTCGGATCATCGCGAGGTGATCATTGGCATCATAAAACCGTTTATCAGCAGAAATCCAACAATACGAATATTCCCAAAAGGCTTCTCTAAAATAGATTCTTTAGTTTTACAGGTGTATGGCTAATACTTTTACATAATTGTATCTCTAAAAATCGATTTTGATTGCGATATTAACGGAAACACACCCGTTGTCAATAAACAGCGCTTCATGCACATTAACAGTACATAAATGACATCAAACCATATATAACATAACGTAGATGTAGACATAACATTATCTGATGTTTTCCGTTGAAAATAGGGAACTATACCACGTACTATGTCATATCAACGCTCTACATTTCACTGAAAACTTTGGTTGGGCCGGGTAGCCCTTATTTGGGTTACTATAGTAACCACAGTTTGAGTTCGGTTGGATAAAATTATACCAACTTTTGTCAAATTATCAAGTTGACGAGTACGTCTTATTAAACGAAAATACATTACAATTGCATGTTTCAATCAAGCGCTATGGCGATCGTCCTGGTATTAAATGAAAGACCCTTGTATGTGTTAATCTGAGATGTTATTTTATTAATAACCTATAAATTATTGAGATGGTGAGCATAATATAACAGCTGCCGAGTCTGTATAACTGTATAACAATCTTATTGAGGTGCCTATGCAATAGAGGGTTAACTATTTCTCATCCAATTGTTTTTTGAAATCTTACCAACTATAATACGACCACACAAATTTACCTTTTCCCAATGAAATTCAATATCAATATACCATGTACATGTTTACATGTATTATAACCAGGGGCTATGAAAATTGCCTGAAAAAAACAACACCTCATAATTCAGCAGAGAATTTCTAAGAAACAATCCCGATATTATTTCTATACATAGCCTTTTAATAGAAAACTAATATTTTACAACCAATAACAACTACAGCTACAACACATGTGCACCATAGACACATTCCCCTGTATTATATTGAGTCTCTCTATATTCTGATACCAATAGGATGGGAATGAGTCACCAATTATAATCAATAGATTTTTCTACTATAGTCTATAACAAGAGCTTGAGCTTATTGAAACAGGAAAGAAGCATACATAATGTCGGTGTCATACTATTGACAGTGGGCGAGACCTGGCTTGATTTATAATGTCAAGTCTGAACAAAATGAAATGGCAGGAGATTCTACCAAAGCCAGGATCAGCACAAGACATGTTAAGATGACTTATGAGTCTTGTTATTATCTTTTTGTGAAGAAAATTTATGTATAAATTAATATATTTGTATAAAAAAGTATGAATAAAAATTCCAGGGGCAATAAATATGTGAGACTTTTTTACAAGCATTATGTCACAACTTCCTGATTATTAAGAGTCTACATGTTAAGATTTGTTGAAATCCAACCAGGGGTTAGTGGTAAATTCATACGAGTTTACATTTATGTATTGCTGAGAATTTAAATCTCATAACTAGTTTAAGACTTCAATAAGTGCTTTGATAATCATGAAACAGACTGCCAAGGTCTCTACAGTTATGACAAGACCCAAGTTGTCTCCCTTTGTTTTAAGAATTTAAAATAACTACAATTATGAAGATCTATCACCATATATAATCAATAATTATTATAATTATTAATGTAACATGATGGTCAAAGTATGACCTATATTATGATACTATTCAGCTTTTACCATTCTCCTAGACTGATAATTTTTGACAAATTATGACGAAAACATAAATTGTGGCTAAAACATTTATCAGATAAAAACTCATGAAATATTCATAAAAAACATCATTTCGCTTCCATTAGTAACATTAACAGTCTTGCTAATCTATCATAAAATACATTATCGCATCAACTATATCTGGTAGACCAACATTTTTATATTCTATAGTAGTTTTTCTTCCTCTTCTTTCCTAGTAAATATTTGGAAAATTATCAAATTATCATAAATACTGGCATTTCTAAACAACTGTTTTTTAGTGTGTTTTATACTAATTGAAGTTCCTACAAATAGTTAATTTATTCAGCATACATACAAAATTAGAGCAAATGAAAAAAATAATTTCCTTTAAACAGATACCGATGTAACAAGTATGTAATAATGATCATCTTTCAAAATGCTTAACTATAGAGCACTTTACAAACTTCAACACAATTTAAGAGTTCTGTGGAAGTCTACGTCTTTTTCTATGGAGGCAGATATTAAAGGTTTGCTTTAAATTATTCCTTGTAGAAATACAATGATATGTAAGAGACTTGGATGTACACAGTTATACTCAGCATCAGAGTACATATAGTGTTGCGATTCCTGAGCGATTTTGGCGATTCCTTCTTGGCGATTTCTCAACAGCGGGATTCTACTATCAAGCAGACTTTAATGTAGGTAACACATTTTTTGCAAAGAACAACAAAACATGGTTACACCACAGGCTGACAGGCCAAACATTCCAGGGTTAAGTCTAACAAATCATTGCAAGAAATTAGAAGCACCTGAATACTAATCAAGGAGTTTAAGAGGTTCCTCTCAACTACATTATGAACCCAGCATGATTGCCTACATCGCTACAATCATTCAGCCCTTGATAGACCAACATCAACTACTGGTATTCTCACATAGACAAACATCTTAACATCCATAATCTTAATAAATATGAAGATGAAAGTCAAAAGCCAACAGAGAAATGAAGGAGCGATGTTTTATACCACACGGACAGAGATTCCAATGGGTTTTTTTTTACGAACAAAATTCCTCATGAAATATGAACATCCCTTTTATATTTTCAAAGCAACTTCCATAAGCAGCTTCCGTACGCATGCAACTTCCTAACCAACTTTTTCAGGGCAGACCATTATGAATAAATTGCTTTAGATGTAATCAACTAAATTTACTTTTTATGAATATGATTGTTTAATAAAAACTTGTAGACTAGCTAGTTTTGCAGATTTTAATCAAGACTGTTTCTTCATTTTGATAGTTTCGAAAATTTTATGATTTCTTTTTTTATATTGCTAGTTTTCACTTTATCGTCGGATCTGTTTTTAAAACTGGAAAAAAACGATTGGCCAAAAACAAATTATTGATTTTTAAGGTAATAAAAAAGCTCAAGGCTGTGAGGCTGAAAATAGGGGACAGAAGGGAGTAATAATTAATCCATCCATTAAATAATTCTCGACAAACAGACTATTGATTTTTTAAGCAGATGAAATAGTTACAAGGGCAGCGCCTATAAACCCCAGACAGGTCCTAATCAAGGGACGTTGATACATATAAATATATCTATTACGAGCAATTAAATAATTCTGGTCTTAAGTGATTTCATTACTGGGAAGTGCAGAAAAATTGTTGATCATTAAGTAGTCTTTTATTCCTATATAAAACATACGTGCTTAAGCCTGTTTCAGTTTAGTGCAACCAGTATATAATTCATGATGGGAAAAATCAATGATATTGAAAGATGTACTTGAAGCACCCAGGGTTTGCATTGTCATCGGATATAAAGATGCAAGTAGACAAGGTTTTATGTCTAAAACTTAAACATTCTTTATACTGGTAGTCTATATTAATTATACTTTTTTTAATGGAAACCAAAAAGCTTATTTGAAAATATCTTCCTGAAAATGCAGAAGTTAATTATTACAGTGGCTAAATTCTTTATCAGAGAAGGAATGTGGAGACCAATATATTCTGAAACACATCTATTAAAGGTCTTAATATAAAAGTAACATGAATATCAAAGAGCTGAAAGTCTGGGGTTGTGGTTATTATTGATGGCAGATAATGCAACCATTTGAGGCTCACATGATGACTATGAACTGATGTTAACTCTCCTTGCCAACTACTGTCACAGAATGGGACATTGCAAAAGTAGAAGACCTTAAGGATGATACCTGCAAGGTTTGAAATTTATTTTTGTACAAGATCGAATAAGGGCCAAAAAAACATATCTCAAAACAGCAACATGATTGAAACATTAGTTTATTCGTCTCGAATGCAGTAACAGGAGGCTAAAACACCCACTTCTGATCAACAATACCCCCACCAAAAAACAACACTGCCGAAAAACAACAACAGCAATCAATTAATTGGTTATGAGCCGGGTAATTAGCCATACAGTATTACAGCCTCAAACTGTTTCTTTGTTGACTCTGTATTGATTTAAGTTCAGCAGATGTGCAGTGTCGTGAGCGAAGTTAATGAAGTAGAAATATGACACAGGATTGTCACTGTGGCGATGGTGGCATCCCCGAGTGTGATTAATGTTCTCTCTAAATATGAGCACATGTAACAAGTCATCTATCACATAATAAGCTTAAAAACTCCCAGAATGCATTAGGCTATTTATCCCTCCGATTCATTCAAATATCTGAAATTCTCTGATGAGAACTATCAGGCCAGAGTGAATTAATTCCTAGATTATCGTGCCCCATATGCTCCGTATTTTACATGATTGTCATCCCATATTTTTTATTTGCTTGAACTTAAAAATAATCAATAGTCAAATGGTATATAGACCATAAAATTATTTTCGTCCAAATTTTGAATAATTATTTTATCCATCAGGTGCAAAATTTTTAAGAGATTTAATCTTATACTTTAATATCAATAAAATAATTTAATTCAATTGATCAATTTGAAGGCAGATTATAAATTACATGAATTGGATTTTTTAAAACAAAGATAAAATCCATTAATGTCTTTAGGCCTAGAAAAAAAACTGTATCCGATAAAATTGCCCCAATACATATGACAGCAAAAAATATTATTTTTTATATACAGAAAGAGCAACAACTTCCCTTTAGATTTTATAAAATAGCAAAAAAAATCGTTTACATACAGAAAGGGCAACAACTTCCCTTTATATTTTATAAAATAGCAAAAACAAATATTGATTATTTTCCAATTGCTTTAGAATATTTAGGATGATCGCTCGGCAACGTTTTAGCATAGGTAGAGATACAGAAAATGAACAATTTTTTTAAGCCTTCAGAAACATATGGTTTACAACCAAGCCTTAAATTACATTGGCGTGAAAACTCATACATGTCTTCTTAAATTGGCTGTTTGGAGAAAGGTGTGATCGAGCCAGCGTCTGGGGACACGTTTTCTGGAATAATTTGAATTAATCATTCACGAGAAAACAAGAGATTTTAAAAAATGACAACACTCTAATGCGTAAAAGACATTTAATTTTTTTACCGATACCATGGAAACAGAAATGACAAATTAAATTCTTCAACTCAACCACCCCTGAAATGTTACAACTTGTGGATAAACTTGTAGAGGTTCAATATGTGTACAATTAATATCCTTTCCTAGATAGTGCATGTTATAAGTCTGACATTATGTACAATTATTAAATACTTTAGCAGCCATTATGAAGTCACCGTTGCAATCTTGCAAAACATCATTGTCATTCAAGTAATTTAGACCAAATCGAAACACATTTGTTCTAAGATTTGAAAACCAAAAGGTTGAAGGTAAATCCAGACTAAATCCAAACACATTTGTTTTAAGATTTAAAAACCAAAAGGTTGAAGGTAAATCCAGACCAAATCCAAACACATTTGTTTTAAGATTTAAAAACCAAAAGGTTGAAGGTAAATCCAGACCAAACCAAACACATTTGTTTTAAGATTTAAAAACCAAAAGGTTGAAGGTAAATCTAGACCAAATCCAAACACATTTTGTTTTGAGATTTGAAAACCAAAAGGTTGAAGGTAAATGTGCAGAAGGAATAAAAAATCACACCCCTAAAATACTGATTGTATGCCATCGAAACCATTACGAAGTCGGGGTCCTACTGAAGACTAATGCTCAATCCTGAAATTCAGTGGCAAGTCTGTTTTGGGTGCCTCAAGTTAGCACACTTTCCTACATACCCTACATATCTCTGTTCCCAACATGTAATAGCTACTGTTAAAATTCAGCTCATGAAACAAAAAAATTGTCAATTCTTTGACATCAAATAACTTTTATTTGCTACAGAAAAGTTTGTTCATTCTAGTGCAGTAAACCCAGATTTTCGGTTTATTCCGGAATTGTAGAACCCCTGTTAAGTTACATATTACATAATAAATTGTGCATACCTGACTCCATCACAGGTTGACAAGGCCACAGCTGACCACTCATCTCTCTTCACAGCACCTTGATAGTAACATTGCTCAACAGTCTGAAAATATAGTAGAAGAACATTGTTGTAACAGCCAATTTGAATAAAGGGCCAGTTTCATGAAAAGAGCCGAGTTTGCAAATTTACTATAGTAGTGGTCACATTATATGTTTTATACTATTTTTTTGTATGACCATCTAATAGTTTAGTATATTTTGTGTTTATATTTTGTACATCATGGCAGGAGGCCTTGTTAATTGATATAATGGAATATTTGTATCCATGTTTTGAGTTCCACCTGGATCAAGTTTGAATCTTGACTTCCTTAATCCTTGAATATGTTTGTATTTCACATTGCTTTTGGTTTCAGGGTAGTTTTAAATTTCCACAATTTTAGAAACTTTCGGCAACAGAAAACAAACTTGACCATTAGTTATATGATCGTTATTTGTTTTTATCAAGAAATTCTGCAATATGAATCATATATTTCTGTATATTTTATGTACAAATCAAAGTTAGAGTATACTATCCTAAAACTACAGCGAAACTGGAAGTAACAGGCAAAGTAGCAGCAGATCTCGAAACTATAATTATACAGTACATTATCTGTGGTTAAAGAACAAACCTCTCAATTGGTCTATCTATCTATCTTCCACATAGACATTTGTCTGTCAAGGGAAGAAGAGAATGATGTGTGATACGAGGAATCCGGGTGTGTTACCCTAGCTCGTTTTGAATAGACTCCTTGGTTCTTTAACATGCTCAGTGTATAGCACCGATACACGCAAGATGTAACCTCTGGGTTTCCAACCAGTTTTGTCTCAAGTTGGGTGGGTAACACTGAAAAGCGTTTCAGGAATGACCAAGTGCCCCAGCCGAGATTCGAGCCAAGGACATCTCGATCAGTAGTCAAGATTGTTATCCACTCGACCATCGTGCCACCCTTATAATGGTCATTAAACATCTAAAGCAGACCTTAGGAAGTTTTAGCATAATAAAGCTGCCATGAAATTTATTTAACAACATAATTTGTTGATGATCAATACATAGAGAACTGGAGAAAGAAAACATTTCTACAACTACAACAAGAATTACATGCAATTTTAGAATATAAATCATTCACTGGCTAGACATTGTGTCTTCAAAGATAATTCTAACATTATCCTGATTTGTTGGCAATCACATGCAAATATGGTTTGACTAGGCACAATTTTAGTCATGTTGGCTCTTACAAAAACCTGAATAAAATAAAAATTTGAGCAGTGGTTCTTGAGAAATAGCCCGGACTGGAATTTAATATATAGTTATAGTGCAAATCTTCCAAGGGTAATAACTGTGTGAATAATCAGCGAGCCAGAACATGCCGACAATATGCGCATCTCCACTTGGTAGTGAAGCTATCCATGAAGTTTTATTAAAATCTGAGCAGTAGTTCTTGAGAAATAGCCCGGACAAGAAAGTGGGATGGACAGACGCACGGACGGACACTTCGGCGACTATATGTTCCCCCGAATTTCTTATTTGAAATTGCCTTGGATAAAATCGGCCAGACTGACACACAAATGACCTGCAGACAGAATGGTAGAGAAACATTCTGGTCATTTGTTGTCATTCTGGCCATTTGTTGTTGAAGGTTTTGTCAAAATTTACCAAGTGCACATCTATTTGAATAAGCAATTATTTGCAATATTTACAATTCTTACAGCCTTTATTTGCCAGTCAGCTTTATGCTGAAATATGGCAGGCATATATGTGTGCCCCCTCCTGGATTTGAACCCAGGTTGCCAGATTAGACGACAAGCGCACTAACCATTGAGCTAAGGAGGCCACATATATCTTGAAACATATCATTCACATAAAGATATCACCAAAATAAAGACAACTTCTTGAGATGCTATATATCTTTAAAGAATTTTGATAAGTTTTCTGATAAATTTAACTGACAACAGGTAGTTTTTCAAGTAGGTAACAGCTTTATAACATCAGCTAATCACAGAATGACATCACTTTATGTTATCAGCCAATCAGATCGCTTGTTTCATAGCTTCAGTATCAGCCAATCAGCCGGATCTTTACCAAACTCTCATATATCAACCAATCAAATCCTTCACAGCTATTTTAAAACTTTGATAAGCTGCTAATTCAATTTATATTATCATTCATCAAAGTAAATTTTCACATGAAATATAACAATTTATTTCAAATATTGCAACTTAATATATTTCTATCGAATCATTGAACAATTTTAATGCTTAAATGTTGGAGAGTCAACCGATTTTTTTCTAACTAATACAGAAATTACTGAGGTGAAAAAACACTTTCACCACTTTGAAAAAACTTCAACATAATTCTCAATTTTTCTCCCTGTTTATCAACAAGTTTCAAATATAAGCTGTAAGAATTTTTTATAACCCATTTAAGAAACATTAATTTTTGAGGTCAATGAAATTCACAATTTTCTCCCTACTTCAAGCTTTTAAAAAGCTTTTCACAGACATTTGTCTATCTAACAAACAAGGGAGCGTTTTGTGTTGAAGTATGCCAAGAGCCAGAACAAACACCCATCAGTCTCCCACAGGAGTCAGCACTGCAACAATAACACAAGAAAAATAATCAGTTTACAGACCGTAAAACTGTTTTCTTATCAATCGCATTTCATTGAAAAAACTGTTTATCAGCGCAAATTGCTTCCTAACTGTTTCCAAGTGATATGGTTGGAAAAAAACAAATGAACTCCCATAAGAGCAACTCATCTATCAATTTGCTAGTATGGCTGTCAATGTTAATCTAGACAGAACCATTCATTCCTGCAGCTAGAGTAAGTACACAAAATGAACAGAGCTTATTAGACAGTTTCTCACAAGAACTTTGGTCTGTTTTCACCCTTTTATCCATACACCCAACAATATTTAGATTAAAGACCAGTTCACATCTCACATGCAGTTTTTTGGGTCAAATATCAAGAATGACCTCCCTTGATAATGTGTCCTTTTCTGTAATTTGATTATTCCCCCTGCTTACTCATTATTGGGAATAGTTTAAATTTACTCAATGATGAACATATTTAGATAAAAGATGAGTTCACATCATTCTTATGTGCAGCTTTTAATGGGTCAAATATCAAGAATGATCTCCCTTAATAATGTGTCCTGCTAAGTCCATTTATTTAATTTGATTATCTCCCCTCATTTGTATTGGGAAATAATCGATGATGAACATCGTGTATTGACATATCTAGTGAGTAAATGTTTAATAGCATAAGTTCCTTTAAGTTATCAAGCTCCAGCAGTTTGCAAACTCCACCTCAAGAATGGCATGCTGTGATTTTTATTTTCAGCAAGAATGGTTATAGCACACTCAATAATGTGAAAGGCAGGAAAATTTGGTAAATTCCACAAAAGTGGATTCATCGAATGTGCACGGTTTATCAGTGACCTTTTTAGTACATAACAGACCATATCTGTTGTTACTTAAATAATTTGTAAAACCAATTTTGCAACAGTTGATCAAACAGATTCATGTTTGTAAATATCACAATGTCCTCGGCGCACTATAGTATAAATTAAGGGAGTTATTTTTTTTATTTCACCATACAATTTAACCTTTATTAAGTGCCAGATACATATCTTGGAAACATTTTGAAAGCACTTTTCAATCAATTACGGAATATGCTAATTTTTTTGGTCAGATCAATAAGAGTTTGGGCAATAAAATACATCAACATGATATCCCAGGGTCCTTAGGGAATATCTGCCCAGCAAGTTGGTTAATTCCAGCAGTATGTTGTCATCTACAATGCCATGTCAGAGATATAAGTCACCAGTAATACATCATGATGGCGGAAGATCTTATGAGAAACGAAATCCCCGGAGTATTTCAAGCAAACATTGAGGAAAAACCACTCATATCTCAATGTTAATCATCCATTGGGATCGATCTCGAATGTTTCTTCAGGCTATAAGAGAGATCATGTTTGTATGCAAAGACATTCATATCACCAGCTAGCTATTGCAGAATTTTATTGTTCATTCATCCAATAGATTGCAAGGTGGGCATTTTGCATATATTAAGGTGATCTCTATGATAGAAGAGATCATGTTTGTATACAGAGGTATTTGTATGCAAATTTGCCCACCAGGTAGCTATTGGTGATTGGCAGGGTTTTAATGGTCATTCACCCAATATACTGCTGGTGGGCACTTTATATAAGGATAGGTGATCTTCCCGATTTAAACAATATGTTGTAATATTGTTGTGTTTAGTTAAGGACTGCATCATCTGTGGTCATGTCCATAAGCTTTTGAACACGAGACCACTAGTACATGAACTATATTGACCGTTTTCTTGAAAAGTTAATGATTCAATAAACTGCTGTTAGCAGAGGTACACTGACACCTCTTGGTAAGGTGCCCTTTCTTCACTGGTGTCAACAGAGCCAAATTAAAAATCTCATGTCACTTCAACCACATTGATTCCATATTTAACTCACTACAGTTTGTGTTCAACAAAATCCTTCAGAGTATATCATATTAACCATAACTTTGCCATTTCTAGAAATTTATTATTTTCATCAAATAACTTTTATTTTGGCCAGAAATCCTCTTTCAGGATTGATAAATCCGGAATTCCCGATTAATCAGGAATATTGACACCCCTGCTTTCTTGCATCATTTTGTGCACAGTAACAATTATTATTGTAAATGTGTATAAATACAAGTCATACTCCCTACCTTTCACAAGCCGTTTTGCTAAGCTTTTCCAGATACATCCGGTGGATTTGAACTTGTAACAGCGTTCAATAAAATATGCAGGCACCTTTGGGTTTTTCTTACCTTAATTCCCAAACCAGCTTCAACTTAAACTGACTGAACCTGTAAAATTTACCAGGTAATTCACCAGGACAGACTTATGCTGTGACAAAATGTGGCACCGCCTGTTACACATTACAATGCATAAATAATTCATTAATATTCATAGAAGACTAATATTCATTGATTTTGTTGACCTTGAAATCATTAATACCAATGTCGAATGGACCAACAAAACATGTAACAATAGGTTGCCGTTCCAATGTTTCAAATCAACAAGTTCCGCCACCACCAAATTGCCATTTTACCAAAATCAATTAAATTTAATAACCACGAAAATGCCTTATTTTACTTTACACCAAAACATGCATCTGATCACCTATTGATATACTATACGTCATCTGTCAGTGTATTTAATTAGAATGAACCTATAACACTATTACAGTGCATGGTGAAAACATTAGGATAATATATTAGATAACATAAAATCACTGATAATATTTAATATATTGCACCATGAAAATACAGGTATACCTAGCTAGCTGAAGCAATCAATATATCAATCTATCATAATGAAGCCCTGGTGCAGCACCCAGCAGGAGAGGTTCCTGTAATCTTAAAAAAATTAGGCATAAAATAATATTAAGTGTTTTCTGTCTGTATACTTCTACCTGCCAAAATCACCCCCACCTGAATATTTTATTGAGAAAATTGACTTAATTGAAAGACTTAATTGGCAAAAGTAATAATGTACTCATTAATTGATATAATTATATACATGAGTAGAAGCATTCTGTGTACATGGTGATTTTTTTGTTATGATATTTTGTTTACCTTGAATTTATTGTATTTTGTACATGCTCTTCTGTACATGTACCTGCCGCCTATTGTTTAAGGTGACAAACATCTAAAAATATCTAATGCTGATAAAATAAACTTAAACTGAAGTGACATTCAATATAACTTTAGTAAAAATAAATAAATTATACACATCAAATATTTTTCCCACCTACCTACCTTATCCTAAATGAGACGGAACACGGGAGGGCAAAACAAACCATATTTATGGCTAGTCATAATTATTTATCATTCACCTGATACAATCGTACTGCAAGATAGACAGCAGTAAGTCGCAGCATCCCTGAATTCCCACAGGAAATTATTAAATATACTCAATTATCTAGATCAACATGATCATAGCTGCCATAATCTGCCACTAATTAATAACCAATAACGTATGTTTTCATTCACAAGATCTTCTACCATAGATTGTTGCATTACTTAACATCACTAAACAAATAATTGTCAGTTCAAATAGATACCGGAGCTTAAATAACATATTTATATATGCAGAAAAACTAAAAACACTTTTTAACAAATTCTTTTCCATCTATTGACAAAGATATTCACCGTTGACAGTGAGTTTCCCAAGCAATGACGAGGACGTTTCCCATGCAATGACAATTAAGGAGCTTTCCATGCACTAGCTGACAGGGATTTTTCTTTATCCTTTGATCACAATTTTTCTACCTTTTGACGGGGACTTTTCTATCCTTTGGCAGGGACTTTTTTACCCTTTGACAGGGACTTTTGTATCCTTTGACAGGGACTTTTCAATCCTTTGACAGAGACTTTTCAATCCTTTGACAGGGACTTTTCTATCCTTTGACAGGGACTTTTCTATCCTTTGACAGGGACTGGTCTATTACATTTTTTCCATTCATGGACAAGCACTTAGTAACAACAACAACAACTACAACAACAAAAACATGAGAGTTTTGTAATGAGCTTTATCAAATTCTGATGTTTATGTCGATCTTCAAGATTCAATATACCGGTAGGAGAATAACATATAGTCCGGTCAATTATGAAAAAGACCCGGCTTTGGACTGTATAGTAAATATTGTTTGGTATTCTGTTAGGCAATATGTTGTTATTGAAGAATCTGAATGATGCCCAGCTGGCACCATTGAGCATTTTGAAAAATTCAAGATGGCGTCCAAGATGGCCGCTAAAATTAGAAAAAATGCCATGGGTGCATGAAATAAGTTACAAATTGATATGTTTACTCATCAGTTGTACTTAAAATGTTTTAATCACAATAAATAATATATATTTATCATTATTCATTGATTCAGTTAATATAAGAAGGCATCCGGGACAGCTAAAATCAAAATGGCGGCTACGTTGGCCGCAATAATTGCCCAACTTGGTAAATTGTATTAAAAATCATCTATTTTAATCCTATTCGTTTATATCAGTACTGTAATATGTAATTATTATTCAAATTTAAACTTTCTTTCATTTCGAAACTATTGACTCATTAGCTGATTCAAAATGGCACCAAAGATGGCGATCAAAACCAGTAAAAATATGCCGATGACGCAAGAAGTAAGTTACACATTGCTATTTTTGCTGAATGACAGTTCTTAAGATGTATTTGACGTATTTGTTTATATATCATTTTTATTGTTTAAGTCTATTTGCGATAACATCCATGAAGACTGAAATCAAAATGGCGGCTACAATGACCGTCATAATTGACGAATTGGCATATTTTATTAAAAACCATGAAGTGTAATCAAAATTGCTAATTATAATATTCTCAGTACTGCAATATGTTACACAAATACTCTAATTGAAACTTAAATTAAAAGCAATTGACCCGATAACTGATTCCAAATGGCATCCAAGATGGATTCCAAACGTGAACGAAGTGGTTAACCATACAGCCATTGGTCGGTTGGTAAATTTATTAAAGTATTCATTCCAAATAAACTAATTTACCGGTATATTGATCAATTTTACAAAAATCAATGTACATGCTGTATGATACGGGACCCCGTGCACTTGTTAGGTAGCATTAAAAGTTCAACCAATCAGGTGTATTATGTCCCCATCAAAACATGGGTTTTGTCCAAATTCCAGTGAGTCACGGTTGTGTAATAATTAATGCCCAGACGAATCCAGATAGTTAAAAGGCAATAACTCGTATTTGTACGAAACCCCGAAAAAAAGAGTTTATCACTTTCATTGGTGATACAAATGCCATCACAAGTAAAGAAATGATCATTGGTAACGAAAGTCTTGGCGAGAAAACGGTATATTCTATGCTGTCATGTGATGCTCATGTGTTAAGTTATTGAATGAAAAAGATTCCAACACCCAAGAATCTACGAGGCCACATGGAGGTCATCAGATATGGTCGCTTTAAACCAAATATTATGTAGCGATCTCCAGAGGATGGGAAATACCTCTGCATGACACAATAGTTTATTTACGGGCAAAAATATGACCAGACCAGACAAGGACAGACCTTGTAATAATAATACATGTAGTAATAATAATAATAATAACGACTTTATCTATTGTGGATTACATATTTGACAGTTATAAAATTACTTGCTAGAGTAAGGAACGACCATTCTTGGATTCTCTTTAAGCTTGGCACAACATCAACACGCCAGATATAGAATGTAATAATACAATTATTTCTAAAGATCAATTGGGATACAAGAAGAGGATGTACAAAACTTGGCTTACTGGCGAGATGATAAATATCAGACAGACTGTTGCAAACAAGGACCAGATATCTAAAATACCAAGTGTAATATAGAGAATTATGGGAAGAAGGTAAAGAAAGCGCCTGAATGGACATGAGGGTTGTGGCAAATTGATTACTAAAAGAATAGGTTAAGGATTACATGATGACACTGGTCATAAAAGATCTTGTCAGAAGGAGAGAATATGAACTATACATTGATCCTACCAGAAGTGATGCTACTTAGCGACCCATTATTAGGCTGATTGCAAGAAAAGCTTCCGTAATTAACCAAGATCAAGCGTTGAAAGCTCATACCCCAACCTTAGCATACTTATAATAAGTTGTTGAGTGATATGTGGGAGACATAAGGATTCTTGCATAGTGAAAGGAATGCCCCATGGTCAAGTTGGTTTTGGTAACTTCCAGCATTGGAAGAATACAACCTAGTTGTCACTTGTAAGGTTAATATGTATGTGACCGATAATAACATCACTGAATTGAGTCAGATATTTGAAATATGCTGAATGTATCGGCCTAGTGTCTCACACAGACTTTTAATGTGTACTGTTGACTAGTATATCTTCAGATTGGATGTAGTGAACTGCAACATCTTCTGTGTGTAGGTTGCTGGCATCTCCCACAGCTTTGTCTCGTGCTAAACAATGTACATTGTCTTGACAACAAAACCAAAGACTTTGGTCATTGTCAAGAAAGACAAAAACGGTTTGCGATGCATAATTATGCGCTATGCTCTTATCATGCAAGATGCCTTGTGGAGCATCAAAACATTGATAATGAGACCTTTATCTTCTTGAGACGTGTTGGAACGGACAGGAGAGGATTTGAATTTGAAGATTATGATTAGGTAAAGCTTGCAATGCTTTTAATACATTTAAACCACAGTGGAACACCAGCAACAACTTGATCGAATCAGACATCAAGCTGTTCATCTCTATGCCAAGACAATATACCTGTATATTTTAAAGACCTTACTGAGCCGATAGTGAAGACTCCGCGTAGACAGATGATGGCTCTACATGCATTCCTCAACCAAAATGTCCATGTAGAATTGGAAAAAATATACGACCAAATCATAATTAACAACTGTACGCCTTAACAGGGGATGAAGCAGAAGTCCACCCCCAACACCATACACAAACGAAAATGGCGTCAGTGTTGGCACAGGACGAAGCATGAACACACAACCCCAACCATAAAACAACAAACATGGAAGTGATATGGCATCTACATTGTGAGAACAGTCTAACATCATTCACCTATAATTGGAATTGAACTCAAAAAGACCAGATAATCCTACCAGATATTACTATTTCTTGTCGCAGCTTTCGTTTTGTGTGGCAAAAATTGCGACCCAGGTCCGAAAACGATTAAAAGCTGTTAACAATGCTTATTTCCAAACTACAGGAGAAGTGGATAAAATCAAGTGCAAATGTATATAAAGTGTTGTTTGTAAAATAAACAAATGTATAAATAAAACATACATACTTATACTAGTATTTACAATACCATATACATATACTAGTATACCAACCGACCAGTGGTCTAAGATATATAATTAGCTTGGTTTAAACTTTCATGTTGACATCATTCTTGGAAGCCAATTTGAATAAGCTAAACATAAAGTGTTTTCAATTGTAGTTTTATTAGATCATTTATTACCTATAGAAGTACTGATATTAAAAATTAACAATTTCTATTACGTTACATGCTATTAAATGCTACTTTTCAGTTTGACATATGTGGCAGCCATTTTTGCCGCCATTTTGATTTCGGCCGTAATGGATGCCATATTAAATTGGCTTAATCAATAAATAATGATACATTTATGCAGTGTATTACAGAAGTAATTATGTTTGAGACACTTACACTACAATCAAACAGCAAAATATCAATATGTAACTTCTTTATGATCCACTAACATATTGTTTTTATTATGGCGGCCATCTTTGACGCCATTTTGAATCAGCTAATGGGTCAATTGTTTGAATTGAAGTTTTCTTTGAGTATTTATCATATATTACACTACTGGTACACATATAATTAAAACAATTGAGTTTTAGTACAATTTGGCAATTATGGAGGCCATTATAGCCGTGATTTGGATTCCAGCTGCCATGTGTGCCACCTAAAATTCACTAAATCAATAATTAATGATAAATTTATATCAATTATTATGTTTTAACATCTAAAAAACAATCAACCCGCATAAAAAGCAATTTGTAACTTATTTCTAGTACCACAATCATTTTTTCTAATTTTAGCGGCCATCTTGGACGCCATCTTGAATTTCTCAAAATGCTCAATGATACCAGCTGGGCATCATTCAGATTCTTCAATAACAACATATTCCCTAACAGAATACCAAAACATATTTACTATACAGTCCAATGCCGGGTCTTACCTAAATATCCCATTTATAGACCGGACTAATATACATAATGCATGGGAACATCACAAGCCTTCAATTGTTACCAGAATATTAAGCAATACACAACGTTATATCCACAAATACTGTTCGAACCTAACATACAATGTAATAATGTAACATTAATAAAGCAATAAAAGATTCTAATAAACTTTAGGAGATATTCAGAGTATAATAAAGGCCTCAGCTGGGTTTTATATTAGCTTTGAGTTTTATTAACATTCAGAATTTGATACTAATTCAATACAAATATGCATGTCGTAATATTCTTCTGGACAATTTGAAGCTACAATAACATGCATCCAGTATTACAATACGCAATGAGAAGATTTTTAGCTACATTACTTCTTGGTAATTTTTGTACCCGAGATGCGGAGTAGATTATACTTCCATTGTGATTCAAACAAAGGTATTTTATTCAGGTTTAATGTCATTCTGAACAAGTTTTCAGTAACATACGACAGCCGATTCACCAAACCAGTTTTCCTGGACTATATCCTAACCAGTCCTAACATAATTATGCTTCCTAAAGGAACCAGCAAATTTTCAACATGTAGAGGAAATTTAAATTATTGTCAAATTTTCATGGAAGCTAAGCTATATATCAAGTTCCTTCCAATGTTGTAAACTGCAGCACATGAGGTCAAACCTTTGGGTCCATGGGTCTAGACCACTGGTCCAGTCCATGAGTCCAGTCCAAGGGTCCAGTCCACATGTCCAGTTCCTGGGTCCAGTCCACATGTCCAGTTCCTGGGTCCAGTCCACAGGTCCAGTTCCTGGGTCTAGTCCAGCTTTTCTAGATTGTTATTTTACCCAAATCATAAACACCAGACCAACAACAATTAGCTAATTAACCACCATCTCCTATCTATAAACACAATTTTCTTAGAGCACCTACAAATCATGGCAATAAAATCAGATGATCTAGCTAATTACAATAATAAATCATAACTTCTAGCAGGTAAAAGCATTGATAACTAATTTGATAGCCATTAAAGAGTGTTAAAATCTGTGTTATGTAAATAAAGATGAACTTGTTTTATTGAGCATAAATTGATTAATTTTATGATCTAGATAATCTTTTGCTATGTTCTATTTAGGATTTGTTACAACTAAGTCATAGCAGAAATGTGTGCAATAACTGCATACTGCACTGGAAATAGTGTGATATCTGTATTTCTGCACTGGAAATAGTGTGATAACTGCAATACTGCACTGGAAATGGTGTGATAACTGTATTTCTGAACCGGAAATAGTGTGATATCTGTATTTCTGCACTGGAAATAGTGTGATAACTGCAATACTGCACTGGAAATGGTGTGATATCTGTATTTCTGAACCGGAAATAGTGTGATAACTGTATTTCTGCACTTGAATTAGAGTAATAACTGCAATACTGCACTGGAAATAGTGTAATAACTGCAATACTGCACTGGAAATAGTGTAATAACTGCAATACTGCACTGGAAATAGTGTGATAACTGCAATACTGCACTGGAAATAGTGCAATAACTAAAATCCTGCACTGGAAATAGCGTGATAACTGCAATACTGCACTAGAAAAAGTGTGATAACTGCAACACTGCACTGGAAATAAGGCAATAACTATAATACTGCACTGGAAATAGTGTTATAACTGCAATACTGCACTGGAAATAGTGTGATAACTGCAATACTGCACTGGAAATAGTGTGATAACTGTAATACTGCACTGGAAAAAGTGTTATCACTGCAATACTGTACTGGAAATAGTGCAATAACTATAATACTGCACTGGAAATGTCTTATAACTGCAATAGTACACTGGAAATAGTGCGATAACTGCAATACTGCACTGGAAATAAGTGTTATAACTGCAAATTTTAATTTCCCCTATAATATTTACCTTTGTACAATTTCTATACTGTATAACATATTACAAGGGTACAAAATTAAAATATGACAGTTTAAATTCAGGTGACTGTTGAATACAGGTGGTATAATACACATCTGCTGATTGGTTGTTTAATTCAGGTGACTGTTGAATACAGGTGGTATAATACACATCTGCTGATTGGTTGTTTAATTCAAGTGACTGTTGAATACAGGTGGTATAATACACTTCTGCTGATTGGTTGTTTAATTCAGGTGACTGTTGAATACAGGTGGTATAATACACTTCTGCTGATTGGTTGTTTAATTCAGGTGACTGTTGAATACAGGTGGTATAATACACATCTGCTGATTGGTTGTTTAATTCAGGTGACTGTTGAATACAGGTGGTATAATACACTTCTGCTGATTGGTTGTTTAATTCAGGTGACTGTTGAATACAGGTGGTATAATACACTTCTGCTGATTGGTTGTTTAATTCAGGTGACTGTTGAATACAGGTGGTATAATACACTTCTGCTGATTGGTTGTTTAATTCAGGTGACTGTTGAATACAGGTGGTATAATACACTTCTGCTGATTGGTTGTTTAATACAGGTGACTGTTTAATACAGGTGGTATAATACACTTCTGCTGATTAGTTGTTTAATTCAAGTGACTGTTGAATACAGGTGGTATAATACACATCTGCTGATTGGTTGTTTAATACAGGTGACTGTTGAATACAGGTGGTATAATACACTTCTGCTGATTGGTTGTTTAATTCAAGTGACTGTTGAATACAGGTGGTATAATACACATCTGCTGATTGGTTGTTTAATTCAAGTGACTGTTGAATACAGGTGGTATAATACACTTCTGCTGATTGGTTGTTTAATTCAGGTGACTGTTGAATACAGGTGGTATAATACACATCTGCTGATTGGTTGTTTAATTCAAGTGACTGTTGAATACAGGTGGTATAATACACATCTGCTGATTGGTTGTTTAATCCAGGTGACTGTTGAATACAGGTGGTATAATACACATCTGCTGATTGGTTGTTTAATTCAGGTGACTGTTGAATACAGGTGGTATAATACACTTCTGCTGATTGGCTGTTTAATTCAGGTGACTGTTGAATACAGGTGGTATAATACACATCTGCTGATTGGTTGTTTAATTCAAGTGACTGAAGATCCCACTGTACAAAGATACTCCCTAATCATGTACAGGCGTGTCAGAAGTAAATTGATTAAGGATGCATTCTTTTCGAAATGAACCATCTATTTTACTGGAGGTACGAAACCCGATATATCTAGTTTTTTATGACCTACAACAAAGTCCCAATCAAGGTAACAATGTCACTTATACAAATGATCCATTCATCTTAATCACGCTCTGTACCTAATTATCCCAGCCACATTTGAAATACATTTATAATACACCAACATCTACACACAAACACCCAGGGACTCCGAGTCCTCTAATATCTCCAGAAGATCTTAATGTATGAAAACATGCAAACCCAACTAATTAATGTAAAATAATCCAATTAGTAATACAAAAAAAGTTATCTACATTTGATTTAAAATGAAATACA
Source organism: Spisula solida (assembly GCA_947247005.1). Lineage (NCBI taxonomy): Eukaryota > Metazoa > Mollusca > Bivalvia > Venerida > Mactridae > Spisula > Spisula solida. The sequence continues at coordinate 16,938,093 of OX365958.1, forward strand.
ATAATAGTTCATTACTTTTAGGAGCTCATTTTAAGACTACCTCATAAATCAGACCACCTTATAAGTTGAAGACATAAATTGTCAAGTTTTCTTAAGACCTTCAAAACCAACTCAATATAGACCAACAATTTTATCTTCCAATTTTATCAAACCAATTTCAATGATATACATGTATCTGTTAAAGAGAGACCACTGGTAAACAAGGAGTAGTTCTCATCTTTATTATGTATTTCAATCTAGAAGACATTCCAATAATCATCATGACATGTCCAGTAAATGATAGAAAAAAAGCTTAATAAGCAAGAAGTATAATAATAATATTATTATCTTATGTCCATCACACATAACATCTTTTTGTTTCTTGACGGAAGAATTCTCAACAACTTGTCTTCTTTCTAGCTTCCAGCTTGTTATTGAATGTAGTCTGGTACATATTAACCTTGACCAGATACACAGACGGTCAATTCACTTGCCACCACCAAGTTTTTATATTCCCAAAATTATCCCTATAGTTAAGGCCAAAATATATCATTTTCAAGATTCTAATTATCACCACAGATAATCCTGCCATATTTATTTGTTTTAAAATAATCAAGTTAATAACCTGTTATAATACTAAAGCCCATCAAGTGAGAGTGTTTTCTAGTTTCAAAACACTAACTAGTATGTAACCCATTTTTTAGCAAGTTTGAAAAGAAGATTAAGTAAAAACTTAGATCTCTTGAATGTGGGCAGTCAAAGTGATGTCAATTAAGCATGACACCTAAATTTTATAATGACCTGGATCATGATAAACTCAGCTCCATTACAAAGTACATGATAATCTAACAATAAATATAAAGCAGCCTTATTACTGGCACTGATCAAATAGGTCTTGTATGACAGTGAAATTAGTAAATTAGTAGCAAATGTGTGTAATTAACCAATGTAAACAGCATTGATGATTGTCTATAATCTCATCAAACTGCTGATTCTAATCATTGCTTGTATAAACACAAACAGGTGGACTGTACCTAGAACTGAGCCTTCTTCACAAAAACACAACTAGTGCTCCAGGCACTATTGGTGGACCTCTGAGTGCCACTAATGGCTGACCTATTTAGTCTCACAATTGGCTGACCTCAGTGCCATTATTGGCAGCTAATTTGTCTCTTTGTATTAGCAGAACTTTCAATGATTTGACCATAACAAGATCTTACAGAAAGTAAGATGTCATTTGCCAATCTGGCAAGGTGAAACCTGAGTGACCAATCGCTATTGACAGTCTCAGTTGAAAGCAAATAAACAACCACTGGCTAGTCAAAATTCGTACAAATTATTTAGTTGGTGGTGGACAAGTATATTTTTTACCACAGATAACCTTTTTATCAAGCATGACCTAGATTCGTAAGTAAGTTTCATAAAGAAAGGGTAAACCAAGACAATGGAGTAAAGGGATAATTAAGCATGCACAGTAACTTTAACATGTCACTTGACGTTACCACTGAAACCAGCACCTACTGGTAGAAGGAGGCATAATTTAACCCAAGTGGCACCAAGCAATAAAACTTGTTTAACAAACTATTAAAGTGGTATTAATCAGTTATGCTAATTAAACTCCAATTTGCAAGGACCGGTGCTTTCCATTTCATGCATGGTGGAAGTGAATGTAAGATAGTCATCTTTAAGTGTGTAGTGAATAAACATGTTCTTTAATACCTAGTTCACCCAGTAGTCAGCTGCCTCATGGGTAATTGCATGAGGAGGATCAAATACTATGAAAAAACCCATTGTAAACATTCTGATGTTGAATGTAGGTAAGATATAGTTGCTGCAGTCTGGCACCTATTTGTTCAAAACTCATATAAAAAATATACTTACAGAGCTTGCAACAAAACGAGTGTACATTGGCCATGCAAAGTAGTTCATCATGTACCTTAAATAATGTTGTTACCAATGAGCAACTGGGTCACCTAGAAGAACTAAGTACTTGTACTTATGTATTGGTGGGGATTGAACAAATAAATTATACCCACTATTATTAAGAATGGTCCTGTAACTGTAATGTGAGGTGATTGCAGGTGATTGGTACTTTCCACAAGGTACTGTTAAAAAGATGGACAGTCAGGTAAGGTAATGTGTTGACTATAAGTTATGTAATGTCAAGTGAGGTAGTGTTAAAGTGGGGTAGAGAACCTGCTGACCGAGTCAATGTATGTATACTGTTTTATGAAGGACTGCTAACTAAGATAAGACTTTTAAATTAGTACCAATTAATAGTGTTGGTATATTTATATAGTCTTTTGATATTATACTCTATGCACAAAAAATTTGCTGAGAGGAAAATCATGCTGTTTCTTAGAAACTTGAGTAACAAAAAAGCCAACATTTTTAGACAGCCACTCGTTCCAAAAAGTATAGAATATTGGCAGAGAACATTTTTATATAATGACTTAACCAGCCACCAAAGGAGCAAAGGCAGTTTTTCCTAGTCAGACACAAACACTCCAAGGATCTTAACATTCACTACCTGGATTCATGAAGGGTGTTATTTACTGTGAGTACTGCACTCTGGGTAGTTTTTTGCAATGTTTATATTTTCGCTATTTTTCTGGGATTGAGTTTTTTTCCTTTCAAATTCAATAAATCTGCGAATGTATACTTTCATAACATGAAGACATATACTAGATCCTTCAACTGTGAATGCATAAACCTGTGAAATAAGTGTGTCTGTTATCCAGAAGCGCAAAATAAAGATCATGTGAATATAAAGTGATTTACAGTATACATTTTTTTACTTCATAGCTTAATGCTATTTCTCACTATTACATGTCAATAACTTTCAAGAGTTGGGAACTTGCTAACTCTGTTTACTGCACAAAAACTATGATTGGCAATGAGTTTTCCTGTAGATATACTGACAAATGCGGGTAATAGTGGGCAGATGATGTAAGCATTATAATAATCATTGATGATAGAAGGCAGGCTTTTAATGTGTTAGCAGAATTTCTAAGTCAAGATCGGCTGTCAGAAATCTAACCCGAGCATGTCAAGGCATTACTACAACTGATGAGAATCTAACAATAGAACATTCAGCAAAGTCAGGATATAATTGTTATCCGAAATTTGCATGGACACTAATTGGATCCCAGAATTCTTCATTTTTATCACATAAATACATATTTTACAGGGTTTCATTATTTGACTCAGGTATTAAAATGAAACCAATTTGATTGCTAATCAAAACACTTCAATTCCAGGGCATGCCCCTTTAAAACTTTTTGTAAGGTCATACTTTCGGTAATTTAATTTTTTTTATGGGACCCAGTATAAGTTAACGTATGAATGTACAACAAACTTCTTGAAATTGCACCCTCTTGTGTGACTGGTTAAGGTAGTTGCCTAGAGAGCAAGCAGTGTCAGGTTGTAGGTTCAATCCTGAAAAAGAAGGTCCCTTAAGACAGGTCGGAGTCTCGTACCAGTCTGGTGCCTGTCATTAATTTGTATTGAGTTACTTGTAGTGGTATCAGGGTAGCAATACCATGTGACTTTTGGCTACAATTACAAGCAGAAATTTGTAAACATTGGAACACAAAATTAATATAGTCATAAGGATATTATTTCTTCATCAATTTTTATAAAATATATGCCACCCTAAGGGGACAATTATTTGCTTGCCATGAAATACTGGTTCTTTTTCAGCAGCTTGGCAGTTTTTTCCAGTACCTCGTGAAACCTGTATTTTCCATGGTTTCATCGGGTGTTGGACAAAATAGCACAGCTGCTGAAAAGGATCTTAGATTACACGGAAAGCAAATAATTTTCCCCTTAACGTGGCATATATTTCACAGAAATCAATGAAGAAATAAAATACTTATGGCTATATTTGTGTTCCAATGTTTATGAAGAAATAAAATACTTATGGCTAACCTCATCTATGTGCTTGTAAAAATCAGTTATATATGGCATGTAATCAGGCCTGGTAATTTGCATTCACTCTAAGGCCTGAAAATCTCAGTTTCAAAACCTAAAACTCTACTTTTCAATAGAAACAAAGAAGAAAAATTCAGCATTCAAAAACCTAAAATCAGACTCAAGCCTGAAAAATACCGGGCCTGTGTAATATATAGCAGCTGAGTTCAAGACATGAAAGTCTCACCATTATCATTCTGGTTTTCAATGAAGTAAATTATGAAATTAATTATTTTGTGCACGGCAAAATGATATAACAGTAAACTCAAGGAAATCAATAAGACCATCAGAATGTGAGAGTATGCATGCACAAGCATTTATCGGAACATACTCTAAATGGCGTGTGAATGCATGGTGGTAGATGCCAGCTCAATGACAGTGATCGACTTTCAAGGAGTAGCAACAATATGAAAACAATTATGCTGTATTGTTCAGATATTTGCATGTTAAGCTATTTGCATTGTGACGGGGCAATACGGATCAATGGCATGCAAACAAATAATTAGAACAATCGTTTAACAGGTCACCATGGCATCTATACAAATATATCAAATTTGCAGAAATACTGGCAAACCTGTCTTACACAGCCAGCCAAGGAGTACAGGCTTACACCAAATGTTTCTGCTTAGTGGTTACCTGAATTAAGCAACCGTATGTCTTAAATACAGGCTTAAATTCATTCTCAGGCCTAAAAATCCCAGTTTCAAAGCCTGAAACTCTTTTTTTCGAAAATCTAAAAAAGGAGCAATATCTTTATAATTTAAGCCCAAATCAAGAAATCCTACATTTTTGTAGCTGATAATCTAAGAAGTAAAACAGAAATACACCTGAGTTCTAAAGAAAAAAATCATGTTTACCAGCCAACAGCCGTACATGACATCTCCATGGACCAACTGCTAAAGACAGGTTAGACTGATACTACAGTGTGGACATACCATGTGGTATCGGCATGCAAAAGGTCACAGTTTTTGCCCCGAACCGATTCAACTGCTTTTCAGGCAAAAACTTGACCTTTTGATGAAAAACATTAAGTTGCATAGATTGTATTAATTCTCGGCTTGAGCGTCAAAGACGTCTTGTTAAAATCGGCCAAACAATAAAATAATTGCGGTTGTTTTTAACTTTTTGTTGATAGATTTTCATGTGAGTTCTTAACCAAATATTATGTCACATACCACATGGTATGTCCACACTGAATGATATAACTTGACTCGTCTACAATTGAATTACCAGGGGTTCTACTGAGGCCTTATGCCCAATCCTGAAAATAAGACGCACATATGTTTTGGATGCCATTAGCACACATCCCAACACTAAACCTCTGTTTCTAACATTGTTCTATTGTCAAAATTTAGCATATAGAATTTCAAATGACCATAACTCAGTCAATACTAGGTATTTTTTCATCAAATAACTTTCATTTTTTGAAGAAAAGTTCATTCTTTCAAAAGCAGCATATCCGGAATTCCGGATTAATCCGGAAGTGTAGAACCCCTGAATTACAGGTTTGGGGATAAATATAAATATTACAATTAAATGTACAAACCTTGTCGATGACTTGTGACTGTGCATCTCTAAAATGTTTCACCTGTATACCAGCAGAGAATAGGTCACTGAAATACAGAATCACAAAAATCATATATAAAATATCAACAAATATAGTGTAAGGCATTTTTACATAACGCATATTAGAGACATGAATTAAGTATAAGCAAATCACACTACAATCAAACTTTGAGTACAAAATAAAGGAGTAAGTGGAACCACACGACTAAACAACGGAGGTGTTTATCATTTTATTATACCGACTTTTCGGCTTAACACACAATCAAACTTATAAATTTTGTTTCAGAATTCACGAGGTATGTGTATAAAATAATGGATTAAAAAGCAAGTATTCCATCAGCACCTTTCAATATGATTCACTCCTATGTTTATAATTATACAGGAAAGGGATCATTAGTGACTCAAGATGTTTTTGTAAAGTTGTCTGATTAAAGAGGCCTGATCCTAATTTGTAATTCTAGAATATCATTGAAATGCACAAGATCGTTTTAAAGAGTAGGTTCATCAACGCAAGCATACACAAAATTTAAACTTTTGGTCAAAAATCGAAAAATCTTCTTTACTAATTTTGTTATTTCCTAATGAAGGTCTTAGTAGACCGAAACCAGTCGATCTAAATAAAGTCTATTAACTATCCCGTTGTTCAACATATTGTTTTCAATTGTGTTTTGTATAATTTGAATTAATTGAATCAGAACTTTAATTCTCATGGTCACTTTCATACAAGAGAAACAACAATGCTTAGTGATGCTCTTAATACAGGTCAATTTTTACCCTAAAACAGGAAATACTATGTTGTGAATACGAGACTCTATAAGTGAACTTTTTGTTGAATCTAAGCAGACAATAAGAGATTAATTTGTAACATGATCATTCAGCAGTAAAAGAAATCAATTGTTTTCTTGACAGTAAACTGTTTGGTGAGTTCATGGGCAATGATTTGTAATGCTTTGATCCCAGTAGCATTGGAGTAACATCGCAGCAACATCGCGAGTATTGGAGAAAAAAAACATATCCTCAATATGTGACTCATCCATGAACGAGGCGTGCTGGAGGAAATGACAATTTCTATAGCCGATAGAATACCATAGAACACCAGTACTATATATGATGTGAACTCACTGTATGTGACAACAACACGTATGTCCGATTTAAAACCTGATGCCATTGACTCAACTATAAATCAATACCAGTAACTCTTTTCAAAATGGAATGAATATTTAATATACAGACAAAATATAATACCTTTCTAATCATGGATAAATTATTTTCTGGATAATAGAAATTGTATGGAACATGAACAGCTTGAGGATCGAGAGCTTAGAGTGTACTATAATTCAAGATTTTAAATTTAATGACGCCAGTGGAAATTTATATTATCAACATCAGGAATATGACTGTACCCATGTTTGAGTTGCTGAAATCTCTGACCTCTGCGAAACCTTAGATCACAGCACAGAAAGTTTTCGTGGTTGAAAGCAATATGAATCTAAACAATTTTTCAGACCATGTATGTTTAAATTTTCAAAGGGAACCAGAGAGTACAATTATACTTGTACTTATAAACATGTAGAGGAACCAAACAGCAACCAGAACAAATATTTCTGTGTGCTAAATATTCTGTAATGATTAACTGATTTCTCAGTCAGACAGTATAAAGCAACAGGGAGGAACAGTAATATTTTTTCTGGGTTTTTTTTTGCAATACACAACTCTCCCCCCCCCTTTCCCTCTCATGTGCCAAGATCTATAGTGAAGTAATTAACTCAGTCTACCATGTAAGGACTTGCACAGATGTGCACCTTGATTATATTTCTTTTCATCTGCCATTTTTATGATTTAACCGAATCAATACCGCCTGGAACCTGACAATAAACCATAGCGGCTTGCAGCAAGATGTGAACTGGTTGTTTATACCTCTGCACAAAGATCAATTATAACCCGATCCAACATACACATCTGTTACAGAAATTATATCATATTTTTTAACGTGATTTGATTGTGACTTATTATCTGAACAAATTAACCTGGTCCTTGACCCTGACAATGTATAAGTATATAATTATAACAAGCATTGTGCGTTGAATAAGTCAATTTTGGCTAGAAAGTTGTGCTTATATATACAAATAGCAGTCATTTATTTAATCTTATGATTTCAACTGCCTGTACCAATTGTACTTCATTTCAAAGATGTTACCATTTTCACCTAGAGATTTAATAAATTGCACACGTACAGCAGCTGTGCATTGCCTACTGTATGCAGGTACATAATAAAACAAGATGATATTGACGTTTTAAAGAAAAGTTAGATGCAAATAATTGCGAAAATGTGACGAAAGAAAATGGTGGACAGTTCAAACTTTGCCAATTCTCTCATCACAAACTTGGAAAAAGTCTAAAGAAGAGTAAAAGACGCATGCGATTTGTGGTTACGATTCTGGACCTTCTGAGATCACTGGACCTTCTGAGATCACTGGACCTTTTGAGATTACTGGACCTTCTGAGATCACTGGACCTTCTGAGATCACTGGATCTTCTGAGATCACTGGGCCTTCTGAGATCACTGGACCTTCTGAGATCACTGGACCTTCTGAGATCACGGCATATTGTAACATAACCAGTGGTTTAACATTTATAAACATTGAGGAAACCGAGAGGTGCAAGATTTACCGATAAAACACAGCTACGCTAAATAACTTTATAGCGTTTCGAGGAAGAAAATAGTGCAGCGGTTATATGTATTGGTTGACAAATGCGGAATTATTTTGGCTATGTGAGAATCGAAATAATGAATATGTACTGTGCTTTATCTTCAATAAAGCAAAGTCACTAGTTCAGATGCGTACATTAAATCACTCACGCTACGCACTCGAGATTTAATTATAACGCATCCTAACTCGTGACTGTGCTTTATTCTACAATAAAACACAGGTACATATTCATTATTTAAAAACCAAAGTGGTACCGTCACAACCATCCTCATGCATCAGCGGTAAGTCAAGTTCCCAGACTACTATGTTTCGGACGAAGAATAATCTTGTGAACAAGAATGCGACATAATAAGCTACATTTGTTTGTAAGGGATTGGTCTAATAAACTCAATGGATATTCACATAAAACATTTTAGAGTTTACAAAAGTGCTGTGTAATCCTCAATATGCTATATACAATTGTCAGCCATTAATATCATACCCGACAGTCTGTAACTATATTTTCAAATAAAATGTTGATTCATTCTCGAACATTTGTATGATATAAAAGCATTATACTCTATAAAAAAACTTCACCATCTATAAAATTTCCTACAATCAGTTTAACTTATCCTATCTGTTATTTTATGGCAAAATCGAACTGATTTGCTACCAAGATAAAATTTCTTCTTCAATGATTAAGGCGTCTAAAATACTTAAAATGTTTATTATTTTTCAAGCTTAAATCTGTAACAAAGATAACACAAAATGTGTAACAATCCGAAAATAACAAAATCTAGTTTATTTATAACAGCCAAGATTTAACATAATGATATGATTCAAAACACAGGAAATTTTAGATAGTACTTGGGGATATTTAGATAGTATACTTTGTTGTACAAGAAAATGATAGAAATTTTACAGAGGGTTGATGCAACCTAGCTTTTTAACTCAACAAATGTACAGTGCCAAACTTTGCCTTTGAAGTAAAACCGATGTAACGCTCTGACGAAACTCAGGATACATGACATCTGAGTTCCGTCAGAGCATTACGTCAGCTTTCAGTTCTGTCAGAGCCATATGAAAACAGTACAATTTTCTGATGGAACTGAGAAATGGTGTATCAGGATTATAAGCACCCTGTTGTCAATATCCAATACACAGATAATACTATAAATGTGTTTCCTTTACTAAAAATCAAATCTAGGAAATTGTTTAATATAGGTAAATTTTAATGAAATTGTATAAGTCGCACATGGCAAACAGTTGACCTAATAGTGACCATCATAGCAGTGGATTTCCTTGAATTAACTAACAACTATAGTACTTTCATTATCTACCCCTTCGCATAATTTAACCTGCCGTTATAATTTCTTGTAGTGATACTCAAACGTAGATTGTCAGGGTAACTCTGACTTTGAGTCTAGGGAGTCACTTCATGATGCACATACTGCATTCTCACAGCTTGATCTGTGACAGGTATGGCAACAGTAAAACATTCACTTATCGTGCCGTTACAAACAATTTGAACTACATTCATGTTCACATGATCAAAACACATAACAGGCCATACTATACTGCATGTATAATTTTCATTTGAACATGTTTGCACATTGAAACACATTTAAATTGCAAGTAGCTAGCCTAGTTCATTAACTCTCATCAGATCTTTAAATTAACTTTCTAATTTGAGGAAACAATCGGCCATGATAACAAGCAATGATTACTCACTGTGTTACATTAACAAATACAACACACACATTTGCATTCAAACCGCTTCAGAATTTACATGATTGCAAAACAGATCAATGTAATCGTGCAAGCAATTCTGATCAGAGCAAATCACATGCACAAAGAAATCATGTAACAAATGTAGAATACAGTATTAATCTGGCAGAAAATGACTTAAATGTCAAAATTTCAGACAGTTTCAGACAAATCTTACATCAGAAATCCTGGTAACAGAGAAAAACTTGGAGATATCTGATACCGAAGCCGGGAATATTAGCATACACAATTTCTGAGAAATTGATCAAATCTGAATTCCAAATTGCACAAAATTGTGCATTTGTTTGATTAATACGGTGAAAGGACTTCATCACTCATAGCCGGTGTAATACAGTAGGAATTACGAATATCAGCTCTTCTACACGGCAATGAACAAATTGCGAATCATTAGATCATTTATCAAGTTTAGTTTCAGGCAAGATTCTGTGATATTCTTTCACAGTAAAAACAGTAATATTTGCATGTGCGTGTGTGTTTGGGAGGGGGAATGGAATAATGTGATTTCATGATCAACTTGACAAATGAATTAAATCCATACAAATTAAATGATTTCCAAAATATGCAACAAAGAGTTGTCTTTCCCCGATGACTGGCAGCTGAAAGCTGAAGACTACTCATGTAAGGTCAAGGTAGGCTTGATTAAATTTGGGGTCCTTGCTTAAGCAAAGCACTACTGAGCCCCTTTATTCAGTTACCTCCCATTCAATTAAATATAGAAGGCAAGGATTATCTCCTGTGGAAAGCGCTCGCCCATGTTAACGGTCTCCTGGCCAGTTTGTGAACTGTCTGATTCACAGCATAGTATAATCCCTTCTTTAAAGTTAATAGTAAATGAGATTCCACTATATTGTGTGATGGTTATTCTGAGTTTGTGTTGGTGAAGTAGAACTTTAAGATGTATGCATCTAATGATTCATGATATTATACAAGTCTAATTCTGAATTAAACCATTTTTTCTGGTCGTAATGATTATACAAGACACATTCTTGAAGTCTGAGGCCAAATTTGGCAGGGTTTAGTGAATGATCGCACACTTACGACTGCCTGAGTCCATCGCAAACAAGCAACAGCTAGTGACAAGAATCTTTATTCTCTTTCCACTGATAAGCATGCTTTCACAATATTCTTGGATCTCATATTGAGCTATATTGAGGATTTCAAGGAATCTCATTAACTACACTTCAGACTGTATCATAAAGACTCTGTCACTTGTGAGCTTGTGATCTGTGATTTTTCTTCTTTCTGTGTTACTTTTTGTGCCTTACATGCTTGGCTGTTTCTGTTGAGTGGGCTGCGAGTCTTCCCTGTCTGATTTGTTATTATCTCTTCACAAGCTCTGATTTTGGTTTTATGCATGTACATATACAGTCCAGTTAGGATATAGTGACAGTGATGTTGCAGTTTATGTGTACACAAAAGAGAACAACCATAGTCTGAACAGGTAGAGTGAAAATATATATATAGTATGTTAGTTTAGCATTGAAATTATAGTTGTTGGTACAGTATAAAGCCTTTATAATTGGTTTTACACCGTAATCGTGGACTCGACTGCTGCGTCACTGGATTTATATATTTTTATATTAAGGTTGTGTTGATAGTTGCTCTGTAGTGCAATGTTTCAATCCTCAACACTATTATTGTCTAAAACCTTTAAGGATGGCTCAGTGCATTGTTTAAGTGGAATTTTCTGCTTGACTTCCTCTTTCATGTTTGACAGTAAAAACCCAACAAATATATATTGTATTGCACTAAAACCTAACCAACAAGCCTATTGTTGTGCACTCAAAACCTATGACAATTGCTTTGTATTTGCAAAAAGGTATAATATTATAGCAACATAAAAATCATAACGCATGAAACGCCTAAACAACACACCTAAAGGTTGGTCAAACATAGTTTTACTGGAGACTGATCCATTTATTATAAGACTGTGAGGAAGAACAAACATACTACAGTTTCATTTATGTCAGAAATAATATCCCATAAAACAATTTTATAACTTTTTCCAGACATTATAACCACTCAGCTCCTCAATATCATTTCCTGGGCATAATTGTTTTTTGTGAGATAAGCCGCCATCATAAAACTTACTGCCAAAATATGGTTTACACAGAGCAAAGGACTAAATCCCCCAAAACATAAGCAAAGAAATTTATATATACCGGTATAAGCATACAATATAAGCATACAAAAATATCTAATATAATAATTTTATAAAGATTTATACTATAATCCAAAACACAGATTTATGATTTCGTATTTCTTACAAAAATCCTTCAAGGGTGATTCATTGGCGTAATAAAGAGGAAATTTCCTCATGTGTTAACAATTTTATATTATATTTTTCAGTATTTTAACTGTGGGATATTGGTGAATTATTATCCATAAACTCTGACATAGTGAAATCATCAAACTAATCATTGCGCAGAAGCATCACTTCATGTACATAGCACGGAGAACTTGACTTGATCCTGACCATTATGCATTAATATATTACATGGTTTGATCTTGTGTTGAATATATAAATTTCATCGAGAAAATGGTGCAATATCGGTCCTTTAGATTGGTGTTGGTATAACACCTTGAATGTCTTTGTGATATTTAATGCTTATATGAAAACATACAATCAATATTATAAATATACACACACTGTGACACTATATCAGCTGTAAAATTATAAATGCTTATAGAAAGTTGTGGATTGAGTCAAACTCTATATACAATGCTTGATGCTGCATTCATGATGTTTGATGCTGCATTTATGATGCTTGATGCTGCATTCATAGCAAATGGTCTTACATCTTAGGATGGGGGATTCACTTGAAACTTAAAGGTGCTCTTCCTCAACCCTAGGTACCACTCCTACAATATGCATTCAAGACCTATAACAGTTACTGAATACTGAATGCATGCTGATCAAGTACTCAACCACATGCAATATAAATGTATATCTGGGGCAACCTAGAACAGCAGAAGCATCCTCAGAAAAGATTCTTAACATTTTGAAAACTATGTGTGCTGATCAAGTACTCAACCACGTGCAATATACATGTATATCTGGGGCATCCCAGAAAGGCAGAAGCAATTTTCTCAGAACAGGATACACTCAGGTGGTCCTATTTCAAATACAATAAGTGTCAGGACATTTTTAAATAAAAAAACATTATTACTGTCAGCCTTTTGATGATCATGAATCTTAATAATACCCACAGCAGATACAGAGGTCTCATAAGCCATTGTACAATAATGCTACAATAACTTGTCAATGTTACTACACTCAAACAGTGTAGCTTACCAACATTTCACACATAAACGACACTGCTACGCATGTATCCAGTCTGTCAGGGTCTCCATACAAAACAGTGGGTAATGTCAAATATTCATGAACCAATTTGACAGTAATGGGAGAAATAATGGACGTTTTCTTCCATCATTTTACAATAAATCTTATTATATTGCCATGCACACTGTGAATATGAACCTTGCTCCCAGACTATTTGTTGTTATTTGAATTGGAAATTAGTCATTTTTAGCCAGCAAGTAGATATTTGATGTAAGTAAGTCAAACAGAATAGGAATACACGTCATTATGTAACGGAACCAGGCCATAGCAAAGCTGAGGCCTCAGTGAAAATTTGAAAAGCCTGTTTTTGAAGAAATAAACCTCTAAAATATACCCTTAAAGTATTTGCCTACAGGTGCTTTTTGTCTCTGGATATAGCCCTGTAAACTTACTAGAGGATTTATGGATGCAACAGAGGTTGAGTGGATGATGCTACAAATCCCCTTTTTTCATTCTTTCTGAAACACTTATCAGTGCTACCCAACTAGAGATAAAAATACCAGAAAATGCTGAACATGAATTAATTTGACAGGAAACATCAATCTGTCATTAATATATAATAGAAAACTAATGAGGAGCTCTGATTAGGCAGTGCCATCTCTGTACAACATATTTTAATAATGAAATTTTTCCTAGGAAGCTGCAACTAGGCCAAACAAACAGTTTTGTTAGTTTGGAGTAATAACCCGACCCTATACCTGTTCAGACCACCAGACGCATTTTGGTTTTTTTTAACAAAAATTCAAGTTTTTTGTTGTTAACCACTGAATATGTTATCTGTTATCGACAATTAGGCATACAACTATCAACAACAAAATTTAAGCCTACCCTACGTAGCTTTTTCGAAACTGTTGCCAAAAACACACTTAAAGTTTTTTTCTTTGGCCTTAGTTGTATCCTAGACAAGGTGGTAGCATGAGATACAGAATATCAAAGACAATCACCTGTGTTAATGAAGGAATCCCTGAGGACAATATTACATGTGAATTCACATTTCCCTGTGTTATATTCTATATGAAAATGACATGTTTGCCTGACTTGTGTCAATCAGGGAGTACAGCATTTAATAAGAGCGGATGAATCTGGGAGATATTGGGAGACAACAGCATTCTGATAATGGAAACAAATTACAACACAGATTCAACGATACAAGACCATATCTATGCTCAGAATAATAAACAATCTAGAAAGGTTTTTACTACAAATGTATGTCTCTCATGAAGGGCTTTAACTTGTAACAAAATTTCCAGGTGAAATTTTAATGAGATACGATCCGTGGTTAAGAAGAACAAACGTGGACAAACTTAGTGACATCATTCCAGGCAGGTAGATGTCAAGCACATGAGCAATGTCTCCCCAACTGTACATGCAGGACATGATTCCTAGGTTCTACACTATAAACCACTGTTGTTTGTTTCCATAAGCAGCAAGTATCACGAAGAAGAAGACACTCGAGGTATTAAACAAACACAAATCTAAAGGACTGATATGGCATGATTTGCTTGCAGAAATTTATATATTCAACACAAGAACCTTGTCACATATTCATACATGTACATAAAGGTCAGGATGTCAATATCTCCATTCTATAATTATACTTACTCATTTCTCTCTAATTTCAGTTTATGTTTTTTCTTGTCTGTGACAATCTGCAGGGTAAGTTGGTCAATGTGTTCATATATTCCCTGAAATGTAAAAAATATTTATTATGTAATTTATGTAGTAACAGACACACAGTGTATAAACAAGTCAATTTCCGGTTATCGCAATAAGGAGCAAATGTTGAATTGTACAGCCTTGCAATAAGTCATACAGTGATAGGAAATCATCGGATGTTTCAATCACAATAAGTCATACAAGTTGAATTGTACAGTATCCCAATAAGTTGTACAATGCTTTGGTTTATACGCAGTGAGACATATATATGACATATTAGATCCAGGCCCAACATAGAAATTTTAAGGCTGTGGGGAACCACTGTTCAACAATGTTGCTTTATAGTACAATAAGTGAGTTTATATTATAAGTATATTCTACAGGGACCAAGGTAGCAAGACCACGTCTTTTTTGGCTACAGTTACAAGAAGAAATTTGTAAACATTGGAAAAGTAAACAGCCATAAGTATTTTATTTCTTCATCGATTTTCATGAAATATACGCCACCCTATGGAGACAGTTATTTGCTTTCCATGAAATATAAAATCTTTTTCAGTGGCTGTGCCGTTTTGTCCATTACCCTGTGAAACCGTGGAACATGTAGGTTTCACAGGGAAATAGAAAAATCGGTAATGCGGCTGAAATAGATTTTATATTTCATGGAAAGCAAATAAGCAATAAACACTGGGGACTGAAGGGATTTAAACATCTTTAATAATGTTCTATATGTAGATGTGTAAGGTCCCACATTGAAGTCAGCCAGACCTACTGTAACATGATGTTCTCAAGGTTAAACAGTCATCAGAGGTGCCAACAGAGCCAAATTACAAATCCTGAAAATCATAAGCGGCAGACCATTTTTGCCAAACAAGAGGCCTTCAACCCCTTTGTTTTCATATTAAACTGAGTTTTTATTGAATAAAATCCTTTAGAACACATTAAATTTACCATGACTTAGCCATTTGTTGACATATTTGCATCAAATAACTTAATTTGGTCAGAAATCATAGCTCTTTCAGGATACACAAATCCGGAATTCCGGATTAATCAGGAATTATAATTGACACCCCTGGCTCATTATTCTGACAGTTTATACAATGTACCTGAGCTTCAGTAATACCTTCAATCTAACACCCTATACAGTTCAATCCTACAAAGGGTGGTTAATGAAGCAGCATCTTTAGATGTACTGGAGCAGGGACTTATTAGTTCTACTTATTAGTCAACCCGGCACTGGGAGGGGCTGACAATACAGTCAACCCGGCACTGGGAGGGGCTGACAATACAGTCAACCCGGCACTGGGAGGGGCTGACAATACAGTCAACCCGGCACTGGGAGGGGCTGACAATACAGTCAACCCGGCACTGGGAGGGGCTGACAATACAGTCAACCCGGCACTGGGAGGGGCTGACAATACAGTCAACCCGGCACTGGGAGGGGCTGACAATACAGTCAACCCGGCACTGGGAGGGTCTGACAATACAGTCAACCCGGCACTGGGAGGGGCTGACAATACAGTCAACCCGGCACTGGGAGGGGCTGACAATACAGTCAACCCGGCACTGGGAGGGTCTGACAATACAGTCAACCCGGCACTGGGAGGGGCTGACAATACAGTCAACCCGGCACTGGGAGGGGCTGACAATACAGTCAACCCGGCACTGGGAGGGGCTGACAATACAGTCAACCCGGCACTGGGAGGGGCTGACAATACAGTCAACCCGGCACTGGGAGGGGCTGACAATACAGTCAACCCGGCACTGGGAGGGGCTGACAATACAGACAACCCGTCACTGGGAGGGTCTGACAATACAGTCAACCCGGCACTGGGAGGGGCTGACAATACAGTCAACCCGGCACTGGGAGGGTCTGACAATACAGTCAACCCGGCACTGGGAGGGGCTGACAATAAAGACAACCCGGCACTGGGAGGGTCTGACAATACAGTCAACCCGGCACTGGGAGGGGCTGACAATACAGTCAACCCGGCACTGGGAGGGGCTGACAATACAGTCAACCCGGCACTGGGAGGGTCTGACAATACAGTCAACCCGGCACTGGGAGGGGCTGACAATACAGACAACCCGGCACTGGGAGGGTCTGACAATACAGTCAACCCGGCACTGGGAGGGGCTGACAACAGTCACATCTTCTGTAAAGATAATTCATGCAAACAGCAAAATTTGTATTATATAGATATGTTTTGTCTCTCTTAACAGGTTCAATATCATTGAGAATGGTCTGATGGGGGATGACATTGGTAGACTTTGACCATCTGATTGGGGATGAAATTGGTAGTACATGTTTGTACTAGTGGTCTTTATTTACAGTAGGTCTTTAACACAGGATTGACTGTACAGTACAACCTCTCCAGAGCGACTCTCTGTACAGCAACAACCTCTCTGTAACAACATCTTCAAAATTTACCTATTAAAGCTGTTATCTTTTATAAATTAAACCTCTGTAGAGCATTAACCATGACCAATTTTTGCAGCTCCCAAAGGGTGTTGCTTCATGTCAGTTGGGCATTGTGCTAATGTATGTTTTTTTAATAGTTTCTGACAGTTTCTGTGCTCGGCTGTTTAAGTTGAGTGCTGCCTTCCCTGTCTGGCTTAATAAGATCTTTTTGCTCTACAGAGGCTGTACTGTATTTATATTTAAATACATAATATGAGTGCACTCAGTTTAATGTGCTCAGATAATACTTACATGACTAATCTGTCTGACTCGTGTTGACACCGATTCTAAGCTTTGTTTTTTCACTTGTTTGACAAACACAATCTGGTAAGGTTTGGGGGCTGCCTGCAGCAGGAATTGGTTGAATGGATATTTCTGTATCCATTGTCTTACATCACGTTCTGTAAATATAGTATATAGTAATTGTATTATACCTTTATATACAGATATTCTAAAGTTATGCTAATAAGATCACTTTAATTATTTTAAAGGCCTGCAGATACATGTAATTGCAATTTTAAAGCATCAACTTCTTAATTTTAAAACATAATGGTCGGATATTAAAACAGATTTTATAGACCTTTAGGACCCCTATATCAAATAATTCATACAACATTAAAATAGAATCATATGGAAATAAGTGCACTGCACGTGCATTAAATAAATGAAACATTATTTTCCACAAATCCAAGACAAAATATTAGGCTACCAGCAGAATACAAAATTTCGACCAGCATAAATCAGTAGATGGAATAAGTTTATAATGACTAATTCTATACTCCCAAGGGGCAATTCATGCCAGCATAAACAATTTAAATAAATGGAAGCATTCTCAACCTTATTAAATGAACACAGGAAGAACAGAGCTTCAATTATTCAAACAGAGAGCCGCTGAGTGATGAATTTTACATAGATTTTACTCAGCGAGTTTTAATCTATCGATCTTTTTTATCCATTAGTGAGGTAATCTAGTAATTGTGTAATTCTGTTTACAAGTTTTCCGGGTGCAATTGATCAACAAGCAACCAGCTTCCTATAATGACTCAATACGTGCATGTACAAACAGATACAGAGCCATAATCTCCATTCAACAAAAGGAAATGTCAGGGCGATGACATTTTTGCTTAATTGGAGATTCTTGCTGATAACAGATAACACTGATATCAATATACTAGACAAAGCTGACAGCTGTATATTGTGTAACAATTTGTATTAATGGTCAAAGCTGTTGAACTTTATAACAGAATATTCACATTTTATGTGTCAATGAATTGGTCACCTTTTTAACAATTTGTGAATCGATCAATACATGTACCTAATTAATTACATGTACCTAGAAATGGGCTCTAAGCTGATGATATGAATGCATCAATTGTTCCCTTCATTGATCAGGAATCGAGCTCCGGAGACAAAGGTTACCCAGATGAACAAACTGTTTAAGACAAGTAAGATGTCTATTATAATGAGTGTGTTTTATGAATACAATACAATTCTCTAACCAGGCTTATCCATTTTTGTGCAGAAAGCCTCAGGTCATATACCTGCCCAGAATTTTGTTGCCAACCACACCACTGAATATGTAACATGTATCTATCAAAGACAGAACTTTATAAGTGATGCCTTCCCTATCAGATTTATTATTCCAAAGTTCTATAAAAGTTAAAACATCTCAGAGAAATGCAGCAACAATGGTTTGTTTGCCCAACAGAAAACACTATTACAACATAGGATATGAATTAAGCAAACAGCCAGATATTTGGTGATTTTGTAAGAGTTAGCTGGCAGGAAGTAAGACACATATAGGCAGGAAGTAAGACACATATAGGCAGGAAGTAAGACACATATAGGCAGGAAGTAAGACACATATAGGCAGGAAGTAAGACACATATAGGCAGGAAGTAAGACACATATAGGCAGGAAGTAAGACACATATAGGCAGGAAGTAAGACACAAATAGGCAGGAAGTAAGACACATATAGACAGGAAGTAAGACACATATAGGCAGGAAGTAAGACACAAATAGGCAGGAAGTAAGACACATATAGGCAGGAAGTAAGACACATATAGGCAGGAAGTAAGACACATATAGGCAGGAAGTAAGACACAAATGGGCAGGAAGTAAGACACAAATAGGCAGGAAGTAAGACACATATAGGCAGGAAGTAAGACACATATAGGCAGGAAGTAAGACACATATAGGCAGGAAGTAAGACACATATAGGCAGGAAGTACATGGAGTGTGATTCCTAATATTGTATTCTTCACTTCACTATGTCCTTTCACCATTCACAATACTAAGCTGAAGTTTCCAACAGTTTCTCTGTCATATCACAGAGTTGATTTATGTAGACAGAAGCTATGATGGGTAAATGTGACTATAAATCTGTCAAGCAAGACAGTCAAAGGTGAACAGATACATAGAGCCTTTGATGAAAGGGAAACAATATCAATTTAAGCCAATATTAGATCAATATTATTAACAAGAAGGTCGGGCATGCCCATCATGTCGACAGAACATATGCATTAATGTAAACTGGGTACTGAGAATTCGCTATTCTGTAGAAGATAAATGGCCAAACATATCTTTAGATTAGATTGAAAGTACATTGGTCTCATGGTTTATTATAGGCATTATTCTGCCTTAAGAGGCTTTGCTTTTTCAGTTAGGTCCCATGAGGCTTATACATGTACATGCCAAGCTGCCAGGGAGTTCTTTCTTGTAGTGGTTACAATAGGTGTTTTCCTCAGCAAAAAATATAAAATTTCTTTAAAAAAGCATTAATTTATTAATATTTTGTTTTCCCCAAGAAATATCTGTTCCATTAAACATGTGTTTCCAAAATACTGATAATTCTTCCATCAAAGTATATACATGTATAGGTCTAGCCTATAGGGTCCATACATGTACCCTAAGTTGGAAAAAACAGGCTTTGTATGAAATTTGCATTAATAATATTTCCTCTGTATCGGGATATAACATAGACATTTCCCCATTACAGTAGATTTTATGACTGTTGAAAAATTATATCAAACATATTTTTGGCAGTTATGAATGTGATTCAACAATGGCTATATAAAAACAGCAAAATATAAACCTGCATGAAACTAAAGGCAAAAAAACCCTACCCTATTGATCAAAGACACGTACAACATTAACAGCTTTAGATCATCAAAGAGAAATAAATCGCCACAAGCTCAATTAAAAAGCTCATCAAAGCATATAATACTAATTAATACTTAATTAAACGTTCATGGTATATGTGCAGCAAACAACATAAAATAAACAAGAAATACTTCATAAAACAGATGTGATTGAACATACACTGAAATACATCCTATGAACAAACATTATCTTGTTTTCTTGCATGTATTGCTATGGCAACAAGTGTTTTAAACCTTACATTCTGCTTGTTACAAAGATGAAAGACATAACTCAGGCCCGTAGCCACACCGAGGGACACCAGGCCTGTAGCCACACAGCTAGAAGCACACCAAGGCACTAAAAAAATGCCTTGATGAAAATTTGAGAAATTTGAAAGTTTACAAATTGTCAAAATTGGTCAAGTATAACTCAAAACGAAGCTGCTATTTTCAAAACCTGAATTTATATCCAAAAGATGCAGTATATACTGTGTAGACTGGCTCAATGGCATAAAATTTGGTAAGGGAAGTAACTCTGGTTGTATGAAGACAGGGCTAAATTCCAACCAGACCGTTCAAAATCCAGTTTTTTCATCCATATTTAAAATAAACGTTCTTATGACATAATGTATGCTATAGTTAATGTCTGTGGAAACCTAGTACATGGTACAGTGTCACGAATTGAAACAATTGATGTGTTGACAATATTATACAAGCAAGGTTGGTTTTCCAAAGTCCACCCGTCACGATGGCGACAACTCTGGGTGGCAACGCAAAATATGCCACCGTGAATCCACCCAAATCCACCTAGACTTAAAATTAGGGTGGACAACCCACCGTGACCATTGCCACCGTGACAACACAGTGGAAACGCGTGGATACACGGTGACAACACGGTGGAAACGCAGTGGCAATAGATCGTCATTAAATTATGAAGTTTTGCATTTTTTCCGATTTATTTTCCAAATAAATAGAAAACTTTGTTAGAACTCCAAGTAATACGGATAGTTTATTGCATACATGTACATGTATCTATTATCATAGAACTTTACAGCATTACTGAATAACTTCAAAGGAACAATAGAATGCCAGGTATTCAAGCACACAGTTAATTATTTACTAATTATTTATAAGATCAAAGTGACCAATGGCCAAAGGTCAATGTAAAACATTCTGGTCAGTATGTTGCTACACAAGCTTCAAGGATGACACTTTCAGATAAGAAAGTAAGAACAAACAAACAAGCATGTAAGATTGACAGAGTGGACAGATAATACCCGCAGGTAATAATCTTGCTATGTGTTGGCATCATTTGGCTGGTAAAACATGTAAATGTAAATGGTATATATATATATATCCATAGTATAACCAAGTAACAATCCTTGAATCATAATCATCATATCAAATTGCAGGTACATTCATGCAGCAGGGTTTTTTAGTAACAGAGGCATAATAGCAACTCCTGAAAATGAGGTTGCAAATCTGTTCCGGATTCCATTGAAGTACACATCCCTATACACCAATACCAAGTTTAAACATGGTAATGAAATTTTAAATGACCACAACTTTGTTACAAATAATTTTTAATTTTTGCAGAAATGTTCATTCTTTTTAGTGTAGCAAATACAGATTTCCAGATTACAATGCATGCCTTGATACATACGGCCTGAAATGGAGCTTTTTGTATACTGGCAAGAATTTACTATTATAATTCAATTACCAGGCAATTTAATCCTCATTTTATACTGCATCTGTGCACCTGCATCATTTATGTCTTTTAAATGTAAAAATACTCCATTTTTTGCTGATATAAGTGATTATGTAAAAAAGAATCCAATACACAGTGACTTGTATTGTATAAAGTTTCACCTTGAAAACCATTGAATCCTGTACATTCTTGCAATTGTGGAGACACTCCTTAAATCAGGTTTTAATTTTTTTGTTTTATTTTTCTTTCATTCGTTTACATTGAAAATGCATGAACCTGTCCAAATCTATAAGTTTAAAAGAACTATTATACCATATATGCAGATATAGTAGAAAACAACTAGGGCTCTCCTGTGCCTACATTTTATACATGTATATAATCAAAATGCTACCAAAAATACCACAATATCGCTTTCCAAACTGTCGATAAATGCAATAACGAACTTTACTAGCAAGCAGTTCTTTTATTTTAACAACATAGTTACGGTTCTTCATACTTTTTACTAGATGAGCCTACAGATTGCTTTCTAGTGCTACAGACCCCGGTTGTCCACATCTAGTACTTTGCTATGCATGCGTCTATGGGTGCTATTGGTGAGCGCTTTCCAATAGTCAATAAACATGAAAATCTCAAAATTGTGAGAAAAAAATAAGCGCGATAGGCCGGTAGCTTTCAAATTGGGAAAACTATATGCACGATAATTTGACGTACAAAATTTATCAACAAATTGTTAAATAATTTCATGTATAACAAACCAATTTTCAAGACACTTAATCGCATATTATGACTCCCTTGTTCCATATAATATTTATAAGCTTAAAAATAAAACCTCGTATCAGTTCATTAAAAGGTATTATCATAAGACATGTTTTCAGTGTTCAACAATATCAAAGATCACAAACCAATTCCGATAATTCCATGACAATTGACTGGGAAGCGCTGTGCGTATATGCAGCTGCAGTCACCTGCTGCTTAGATCCATGGTCTCAATATTGCCTAGCGCTCACTGAAATTTCGGACAGTTCTGATTTCTTCGGTAAATAAACTATTGCAATGCGATAAAGACCGATGTTATCCGCATGGAATAATGGAATTAGTCTGGTTCACGACATTCTTACAAAATGCATCTTTTTTTGGATTTTTTTTTTGAAATCGTAAACAATCGAGAACAGGTCACGTGCCCCTCCATGGTCATTTTACTTTTGGCAATCCAATATACCTGCTCGCTCAAGGCTCGCAGGTAATAATTATTACCACTTTTTCTTCTTGAAGCAGAATGATACTTTTCTTAGGCATGACATTTAATATGATTACCAAACACAGATTAAGTAAATTGTAACAATGATGAAACTTAAATACAAAGATGGAGCAATTCTCAAAAACCAACAAATAAAAACATGCATATTAAATGCACATGTTTACTAATCTAATAAACATGAACTTATGCTGTTGTTAAATCAACAACAAATGTTAAACTTTATACATCAACATGAAAAATAACATCAAGTTTGTAATGTATATCCAACGGCCAAAATGTTAGATTGACCCAGCAGTTAAATTGATATATTTGATTGTATAAAAGTATGCAGGCCTTTTATTTTCTAGCCACAATTGTTAGTGGTATATCAATGGTCGCTTATCAAGTAACCCAGCTTTCCTTACCTTAAACATTATTACATCAAGGATATAATTGAACAAATAATCAATACGGACAAAGTAATCAAGATCAAAGACAATCATTTCAATTATACCTTGATTTTTTAAGGCTTGTTTCTTCACACCCCTTAGGATTTCGGTTTCACTACTTAAGCATTCCATTGCGGTATAATTTTAGCAAGCATTAAATTTGATTTGATATATCGATGTATAATGATAGTTCAGGGGTGTCAACAGAGCCAAATTATAAACCACATTGCTTCAATATTTAGCTCAGTTTCTATTAAGAAAATCCTCCAGAACATACTAAATTGACCATAACTAAATTTGCCATTTCTTGAGATATTTTCATCAAATAATTTCTATTT
This sequence comes from Spisula solida, assembly GCA_947247005.1. Classification (NCBI taxonomy): domain Eukaryota; kingdom Metazoa; phylum Mollusca; class Bivalvia; order Venerida; family Mactridae; genus Spisula; species Spisula solida. Next base: position 16,962,418 of record OX365958.1, read on the forward strand.
TGGTCAGAAAGCATAGTTCTTTCAGGATAGATAAATCGGAATTCCTGATAAATCAGGAATACTGACACCCCTGTAGTTGCATAATAATACATGTACAATACACAGAGGTTCCTCTACATTGTACATGTAGATTCTGTATCTGAAGAGTCATTATGACACTTTTGACTAAATTTTACCATTTGACAGACAAAATACCCATGATTTTAAGAGATAATGACCCTTCAAACCAAAATGTGGCTTTTTGGAAATTTCAAGGGTTGAAACCCCTACTCCCGAGTCAAATGGAACCCCTGTACATGTACAATACATTGAAACAACTAAAGTTTTAAAGTGGATGGTCAAAAGTATAGGACTTCGGTAAAATATTTACTTCCTACATCAAAAGTCAGGAAGTCACAGGTCTATTCATTATACTTATAAATCAAAGCATTGAACAGGATATAAATTATATAATCAATGTACAATTTCAATTATTATTAAGAGCGAAGCATACGTCCCTTTAGTGTTTGTACAGGGTATGAATTATATCAATGTATAATTTCAATTATTATGAAAGGCAAAGTAATAATATATATAAGCATACTGTTTTAGTCACTTTAGTGTTTGTACAGGGTATAAATTATACATCAAAAAACAATTTCAATTATTATGAAGGGCGAATCATTCTGTTTCGTCACTTTTAAAGTGTGTATACAGTCAACTCTCGTTATCTCGAACTCGCTTATAAATATCGAATTTTCCGTTATGTCAAAGTTATTTTCAAGTCCCGATTTTTCTCCTTCTTTGTCTATATGAAATCTCGAGACCTATCTCGAAGTTTCGGCTCAAATTCAGCTCGAAGTTTTCGTTATGTGGAATTAATTTTTGGTCTCGATTAACTAATTCGCACTTTAAATCTATTGTTCATCTCGAAGTCGGGTCGAAATCGTATTTGACTAGCGTCGATTGTTTTTCACACCTCGCCAGTCTGAAATCTTCGTTCGATTTACCTGTAATTTTTGCACCTTCCGTTATTAAACACATGGGTGAAAGTTGAGAATTATGAAAATACTGAAAAATAAGCTGGGGGCCAGGGGGCCGCAGGACCCCCGGTGGGTCCAGGGCAAAGCCTTGGCGAGGGGTTCCAGGGGGCCGGAGGCCCCTGGAAGCTCCTTGAAAACAGCATTTTAAAGTACTCCTGAAAGCAAATTCTGGCACTTCTGACTTGCTGTTATGAAAAATAAAAGGCTTCCAAAAAAGCATGTCCACTTGGTGATTTTGTTTTCCCTTTCAAGTAAATACCTTTGAATTATTATTGGACTTCAACTGAGTAGAGGTTGGAGTTCCAATAGTGAACAAGTGTCTGTACAAAAGTAATAGTCAATAGATTTCAGGTTGTACCTTGTCAAGAAGTGCAGATAATTTGGACAAAAAATGCCTGATAGTTGCCTATTCTTGTGTAGAGGTTAGGGTCCCAATGGTGAACAAGTTCCACCCAGTAAAGTAAGAAAGCAGGGGTAGGGGTCTAGAGGGGCACCCCCCCCCAGAAGCTTCTGAGAATAGTGATTTTGAATGCCAATAAACAGCTTAACTCCAGCATCATGAGGTTGCCAAAAAACCGACCTACTGTCATGTAAAATGTCTGTATGTGTGAACATTTTCATCTGATGTATGGACTATGTATGGATATAAATATCTACACAAAAAACTCTCAACACATTCCTTTAGTAGATCAAATAGTAATATATTGTTTACTGCAAATAAGTTTCATGTTTAGCCAATATAAAAAAGACTTTATAGAATAGAATAATGGGGAATAAGTAGATTCTTAAGAATATGATCAATCATCATTTGTGTTACAGAATATGACAATGAACTAAAATAACAACTTTTTGTTGCAGATTAATTAAGTAAGTACTGTATTATTAAGGGCTATATTTGGTTAAAATTGTGCTTATATATTTTTGCAAGCAAGACAATGACTCTGCTTCAAGTAAATCACAATTTTCAATTAAAACTTAAAAGTAAACACAAGATGTTTGTAAAACATGTATGCCCCATGGCAGCCCAATAGTCAGAAATAATAAAGGTCAGTGACATTGACCTTTGACCTCAAAATCAATAGGGGTCATCTACTGCTGATGACTAACCTACATTACATGTAAAAGTTTAAGATCCTAGGGCAAAACGTCTTTTGGTTATTGAACGGAAAGCATTTCAATATTCAGAAATGGGTAAAGGTCACAGTGACCCTACTGACATCAAAATTAATAGGGTCCGTCTACTGTTGATAACCAACCCCCATGTAAAGTTTGAAGATCCTAGGGCAAAGCGTTCTTTCGCTATTAAATATACCCCCTCATGGCCTCATCAAAGATGGGGGGAGGGGCATAATAATATTAGATCTACTATAGGAGAAACAGTGTATGTAGTCACTCATTTCGTCAGTTTACTTCCAAACATTCAGGATATATCAGGCCCACTTAATGATTACATATACACACTGGGACACTTGTGAAATAATAATTGTTTATACTAATCAGTATTCAAAACAACTTAATTAGTTAGAAAGAAAATCATCTTTTTATTTAATTTCTGAATTGTGAAGTGTCCCAACGTCTTTAACCTTTTTAACTCTTCACTGTAAATACTTGTGTGTCGATCACACAATCTTGTAAATATAAAGTACAATATTGCCCCAGAGTTGGACCTGTACTTAACTGGAAGAAGGTCCCTGTTCAGCAAGAAGGCCTTCAGAATCATGTTGACAAAATACAAGTTTTCTCAATAGCCCAGGGATCTAAAGATGATATTTTTGGCATGTTATTCCCCATATTGACATGAAATTAATTGGTTTCTTTGAATCATCATGACATGGAAGCATAAAATGCTAAATGTCTGCATCTATATAGATCCAGTACTGACCATTTATTATCATGCTTGCAACTGCTACAATTAACACTGTGTTCACCAACACCACACACACACACACACAGATACAATGCTGTGTAAACTAAAAGTCCCATTTATATTGTCAAGAGGCTTTTATTGAACTTATTTGCAGCAACAAAATATTACAATTTCCAGAATTTTTGACGGAAAGAACGGCGCTGGACTGTACCTAATTTCTTGTTAGGCAGTGGCTAGTCGTCCGGCACCGGACGACTAGCCACTGCCTTCTTGTTAATTCAACCATGCAAAGCTTTGTCACGCTCGTATCCGTTTCGCCAATGTATTTCAACCGCTTCCCGATCGCCAATTATTCCTGACATACTTCTCTCACGCGCTTAATTGCGTTTGAAAAATACGAAATTCCACTTTCGATTTGATGACAAATTTCTTACAACCGGTACTGAATACCCGAATAGCGGAAAGATCGAGTGCCGTGATTGGTTCAATGAATTACAAGGATACATGTAGAGGTAACTTCATCGGCCAATCAGAACGATCGTTTCATTTGTGCACTGGAAAACCAATACGGTCTAAAATAATTACGAATATCGCGGTCGCGCTAGCAAAAGTCGGCATTACCCCCCCCCCCCCCTCAAATTTTTACGACGGATTTACGCGATTTGGAAAAACGGTCTTGGGACATGTCTAAAATACGGAAATCCGTCATAAAACGGAAAACTTTCACCCATGATTAACAAAGATTTGTTTGCAACAATTTGCGCAAACGCGTCATAAAGATTCAAGTTACCAACAAACAATTGTTTGTAAAAATAATAATAAAAGAAAGCAAGATGTGTAAACATGTCAAAATGAGTGAGTGCTTTAAACAACAACGTACTCAAACGAAAATGAATAATATGCATTTTCTCGAGGAGGAATACATGTACATAAATATCAAAACAAGCAATTCTCACGAATATGTGATTCTTACGGCCGTAACAATATGGTGGCGTAAAATGACAGAAACTAGAAAACTTGCAACTTTGATGCCGAACATTCTATCTCAAATTTTCGTTATGTCGAAGTAATTTCCACGGTCCGGTGAAATTCGAGATAAAGAGAGTTGACTGTACTTATATACACATAGATGCGCTGTTTTCAGTTTTATTTTTATACGAATCATTAGCTAACTTGTTAATAATTGTGACAGAGAAAATTACTAAGTTTTATAATGTACTGTAACGACACAGGTGCCTGCTGGGCACATCTTGCTATTTTTCACACCTTAAATTAAAAGTGCACAAATTGTCCAGGATAATGAATGAAGACACCCCATGTTCAAAATCTTAAATCACAATGCTTGATCTTAGCTTCCATATGTATATGTCCTTCATGGTAACATCATGAATTGTGGAAAACACAATAGAGCTTAAAGCTAAGGCGTTGTGCAGGAAATATTAGTGACACTCTGGAGGGGGGGGGGGGGGGGGGGCGGATACACCACTACTGACACCTAAGGATTGAAGGTGATGAATCCTAGGTCATTTTCACTATTGTCGTGGGACATTTACCGACAATATGTTACCTTCTTATTTTACCTACCGGTATTATAAATGTATAGATAAATTAATATAATACATACAGTGTAACAGCTGACTTGCGTCACAATGATCAGGGAGTAAATTTATAAAATTACAGTCGAATCAACAAACTCAAGTCTGAAAATGGACTTAATTACATATGATAACTGGGTAAAAATTGCTCTTTTAAGAAGAAAGCAAAATTGACCCTTTTCAAGTTCAACTGGAATCCAGCAGTCATTTATGTACATGTACTGCTTGTAAGTCAAATGTGGCTTTCATGAATCTTTCAAATGATCGACCGCAGGGACTCCGTAACATGGTTTGGAATCCGTGCAAGGGTGAATTGATTCATTGCATGACGCCTTTCGTTAAGCCTGTGTGTGTCAGTTACGATAAATTCCAGTTTGCATGTAGAACATTATATGATTATACATCAGGCTCTTCACCAGGGTCAGAAGGCGCTGTGGTACCCCTGCGCCTTAAAGCCAGAATCAGCTTCCCCCAGCGGCTAACAAAGACTTAACATATTAACAATAATTCAATCTTCCACATGGGCCTCCAACCTACAACATGCTGAAATGCTTTTAAGACATGATACAAAATGACAATTTAATGATTTCCATGTCCAATTATGCATTGCGAACTCTTTCAAAATTGAATGGTTCTGTAAGAACATATCATTATGGTGTAACATTGCACTCTGACTTAATGACTTCTCAACTGCATTCCAATATAATAAAATGAATAATTTACCTCGGAAACTTAAAAAGAGTTGTTCATCCGAGAAACTTTCTATAAAGCTATACCCCCATTATGAGAATCATTTCTTAAAACATCTAACATAAAATAACAATGGGGAACTATATTATGTTTTCCTGCACTGTTATTATCTTTTGTATTACAATAGGCCTAAAATAAAATATTGTTTGTTTCCCCATCCCCTACCTACCCGATTAAATAGGGCCCTACCCAAAATATTTTATTGCCCAAATTGAAATAATATTTATTTTATTAAAAATTGGAAGTGAACAATTTATTTTTTTGTTTGCTGGCTTCTTTCTTACCATTAAATCTTAGTTGGTTTTCACCTTAGAGTTAATTCTAAATTTCATTATTTGTATGTCTAGACCATTAACCTATCATACTGAAACAATTCCAAAAAAAAAAGATTTACCCTACCTACCTACCCATTCTAAATCTGCTAGGGTCGGGATGGGGAAACCAAGAATATTTTAAGTGTGGCCATATTTATAGCGAAAATTTGTAAGCAATGTATTTGAATAGCTCACTGATCATCTACATTCAGTTTCTATAGTAATGTCATTTTATATAACATGATATCCTTGATTGAGTCATTTTCTTTTCTCGAAAAACAGAATTCTTAATATACTAGTAATAATAATAAATGTTTTTGTTGTTGACAGTTGAAATTTTCAAAAGAAATGAAGATCACAAAAATAAAAACTTGGAATTTTTCAAACACTGACATTCACTCATTGAATATTCATTGGGCGAGTCAATGAATTAACACACATGTATAGTCTTAAATGTACAACCATAAATTTCGTGCAAATCAGGTTTTGTACAATAATTTAACGGTTTGTGAACAGACAGATACCTGCCCTGCATTCTACGGTCATCTATACATTGAGATTGTTAATCTGTGAAAGTTTTAAGAAATACCACCATACAGTTTGTGAGGAGTTCAAAACACAAGATTTTTCACAATGGAGTATATAGTAAAGGTAACAAAGGGCCATAACTCTGGTCAAAATTGATGCAGTGAAAATTCCATCCTTAACGTTCATCTATACATTCGGATTGTTCATCTGTGAAAGTTTGAAGAAATTCTACCCAGTAGTTTATGAGGAGTTCAACACACAAGATTTGCCTTACGTATGTACGTATGGACAGTACCATATATGCTATATGCCCCCACTTACAACAGGGGTGTCAACAGATCTAAATTAAAAATCCTGAAAATCATATGCGGCTGACCATTTTTGACAAACTAGAGCCGTCAACCATATATAACTCAGTTTTTCAAACGTTTTATTGAAGAAAATCCTTCAGAGCAGAAATAATTGACCATAACTTTGCCATTTCTTGAGATATTTTCATCAAATAACTTTTATTTTGGTCAGAAAGCATAGCTCTTCAATGATAGACAAATCCGGAATTCCGGATTAATCCGGAAAATTGACACCCCTGTTACAAATAAGTATGAAGGCACAAAAATCAACTTGCTTACTTAGACTATACTAAATTAGTATACCTCTAATCAGATAACTTCATAAGTCCACAGTTTGGAGTACAAAAACATGCATAACTTAGAATAAATAAGATATTTTATTTTACTTATAACACAGTCTTGAAAGATTTTCACAGCCACAATAGTCTCTAGGTATTAAGTCAATATTTGAACAACTACCTGATCCTTATGAGTCTATCAGTAAGACACAGTCACTGCTCCATTGCAGATTGACTCATAATTCACAGAATCTATTACATTTTGATCCTGGTTTTAACCCCCTAAAGTTAAATATTTGGACCCTCTGGATTTTTTACTTTACATGTGGTTACATTTTTGTATTTAAATCATAATCATTTACACTGGTTCGTCCGGGCCAAGAGTCTGGATCCATGCGTATTTGTAAAAGGTACATAATGACACAAGTTTGAAATACACTATACAGCTTCTAATGAACTTAATCATTGCTGAGAGTGATTATATCATAATGGTTGACCACTGGGCCCGGAATTACAACTAATACTTACACTCAGCACTCAAATATTGAAGATTTAATTTTTTGAGCCATTATGTGTGATTGCAAAACTAGATGAGGAAAATGTATAAAATTGTTATATGAGTATAGAAAATAACATTCGGTAACTTTCTTTGGCATTTTGTACTATTTATGAGGTATAAATGCAATTTGTGAATCTGAGTGCCACACTCAGCACTCAGACTGATAAATTACAAGTATAGCTTACAAACACACTAAATTACACAAGGAAATATACCAAAAGTTATATTTACCGTAGGTACTAATTTAACAATATTACAACTTCTTGCTCTCAAAAAATGTCACTCAAAAGAGTGAATTTCAATATTTGAGTGCTGAGTGGTGAGTGTAAGTATTGGTTGTAATCCCAGCCCCTGTACTTTTAGTTAACTTTCCCCTCATAGTTATACAGAAACTCTGCCCTGTTTGAATCCCAACAGGGATGCTGAATTTATTACATTGAGAAAGCTAGATTATAGAACTGATTACTGAAAGGTCTGACTCTGTGGTGCAGCTGGTGCCCGGAACTTAAAGGGACTGCCTCACGTATTGGTGTATTGCAAAAATAAAATAAAATTGTCAAATATTCGTGTAATTGTGGTATAGTTTCCTGTATATGCCATAAACAACCACATTGACATAAAAAGTAACTTGGGAAACATCGGCATTTTGTAGTAATTTAGCATTTTTACACCCAAAATTCTATAGGGTATTAATACCCTATAGAATTAGCACTACTATCACTTAATATGCCTGAAATTTGTTTCCATTCGATGAAAACAAATTGAGAAACGAACCCAATACCTCACAGATGTTTTGGCTTTAGTTTGTGGAAGTAACAGTTTGATCATGTGTGAATTACATAATTCACAGAACATTTTGGAAGGAAACTCTGTGATATTTTCAAACAGAAAAATACTGAGTGCCAACTATGAAGAGTGATTTAAATTGCTTATATGCCATAAATCTTTCATAAAGCAACCACCAGTGACATTCTATTATATAAACACTTGGTTAGGTAGGAAAATTACATCATACAAAAATTTAGCCCGATCTGTGAGGCAGCATCTTTAAGGCCTATTAACTAGACAGTAGACCAGGGATACATATATTATATTATTAACATGTTATTGATATTAAGATTATTTTTAGATAACCATGTTTTTGCCAATATTCCAGCTGGGTTCCAGACCCCTGGTTCCCCCCTCTGGACCCGCGTGCGAGTGTTTAAAATAATATTGTCATGAATACAAATTTAAAATGTCAAAACTCAAAGAACTAAATATACATTTATATTTAGGACTAAGGTCTTTGCAAAATCCAACATGATTTTTATTAGTCAACTTCACAAGTTCAGTGTAAGTACAATGTACATGTATAAGACCATTTAGTTATGGTATCCAGAACTAGATTTTATTTTTAAAGTCAACTTAAGGCATTTTGATCTAGTAAGTACCGGTACGTACGTAAGCTTTATTTAACAAGGCTGACACATTCGGTTTCCCGATCTTCAATGTGAGCCATTGACAATGCAGGCCTCAATGAATCCACTCGTCCGCTCGTCCTGCACAATATCTTCCTTATTTATTTATATAGCAGGACAAGTAAAATTTAGCCTTTTAGGGTTTTCTTCTTTGTCTATATTGCAGGACGAGTGCTTTGAAAAAAAATTGTTGAGGCCTGCAATGATGAGCATACATGTAGTCATACTACATTGTACATTTAAAAAAATGTTGATATTAGTATAAATTATATGCCTAGGCTAGATCAAATAATTTATAAAGATACAAATGTATAACCAGTCCATTCTTTGGCTAGATCAATATTAAAGATGAAAATATATTTTATAATATTTTGGAAACAATTAATGGAAACATGCCTACAACTGAAATTTTGGCATATTCAAATTTCTATGTTTCATGAAACGAAACTAGGTCAATTTACTTTTAACACAAATTTTGTAGAACTGTACAATAAAATACTTTCTGTTACAGGTAGGTTTTGTGTCATTTTAATTTAAAATCAAGTTTCATGTTAATATTATGTGCCAAAACCACGTTAAGATAAATATCAACAAGTTCCACATGTAATCATTAATTTAAAAGAAATTTATATAGTTGACAGTCACTTAAATTTTCATCAATGCATTAATTTTCTAATATTTTCATGATTTTTTATTGTTCAAATGTATATAACATACATGTATTATTTGGTAAATTGCGTTATCTCACTGACTGACAGAAAACGCTAATTGTTATTTCATTAAAGCAAATTTTAAAATAATTATTGTGAACTCAACAAAACGACAAAGTGTCAAACATGACTCATACAAGCATCGGAGAGTGTCACAAGATTTCGCGATCGATCAATTATTTTCCAATTAAATTAATAATTATGGACGAATACTTACTGATTCTCGAACATTTTGATTCAGAAAAAATAAATCCAAAAATGACAATAAACAAAATATCCGATGCAAAACGCATTTCTTTAAAAAATATCTTTCCGAGTCACTACATTTTATATTCCCATCCGTCATTCACGAATCAACCTTAAGTGTAAACTTCAAAGGCGCCGCTGATACTATAGCCTCGTTTTAAAGTTAATGGCCTTTGTGAGCGTCCTGTTAGCAAGGGAGTCAACTGCGATAACCGGAATTCTGTTATAATCGTAGTTAACTCCCTTGTAATTCTTCATCCAGAGAATTTGACACGGCTCTCGACCTTCAATTAGCATAATTTAACAGCTGATATATTGTCTATTTTTATAATCCCGACTGTATGTTTTCACATGCCAAGCGGGGAGTATCACGAAAACGCTCGATGTGTATACCAACACAAACCTAAAGAACCGATATTGCACGATTTGCTCGCGGAAATTGATATATTCAACCACGCATGTTAATTAACATGCGTGATTCAACGCAAATACCTTATAATCAGTGTTTTTTCTTGAACAAAATTAAACAGCCTGTGCCTTTAAAATAAGGAAATTTAGCGCAATTTCGGAATTATTAATAAAGATTGTTTTGGTTAAAATTGTTCATAAATTGCTATTTTATACTGATAATACTCTAGTCATATGTTACAACGACTTTTGGAAGTTTGAACATCCATTGTTTTGACACGGATTTACACAGATGTATTTCCGTGGTTTTGACTTTAAAACAGCTATATTGTAGTTGCTTTAAACCAGCGAGCACAAAATGGGGGAAATCATGCATACTTTTTGGGAAAAAAATTATGATTTTTTGGAAGAAAATGGAGGTTATTTTGCTAGGGGAAGGGGCCTGTATTCGGCCCCAAAAGTAGCCCAAAAAATCACTGATAGTATATTCATGCATAAATTTAAGGTCAGGACCATTTCAAAATCTCTGTGCTTTACCCCTGCTCCACCACTTTCTAGCCGGGTTGACAAGTAGGCCAGTGGTAAGAGCTACTGACTGCTGATCCGAAGGTTGTGGATTCGATCCCGTCTCCAGCCGATTTCAACATAAATGCTTTTCAGTGTTTCCTTACTAACATAACTAAACTTACTAACAGTCTTTCTGACGAGACGTTACAACCGAGGTTCCGTGCGCTTTACATCAGGCACATAAAAGAACCAGGAATGCTTCTGGAACTGCGACAGTTTCTGTATCATGCACTATCCCCCAAAAACTAAAATGACTAACCTCTCCTGGGGGCCTCGCCCATATGGATTTCGATAAATAAACGCATATAAATCGAAAATCTTTTTGGCCACTATCAACTGATTGAATATTTTGCCAGTGTCAATTACTGAGCTGGGCTCTTCATAGAACGTATGCACTATGTACCCAGATAATCCTATCCGTTTTCCATGATCCCAACGCTGTGCAATCATGACTGTCAAAAACGAAGTAAGCAGTTAATTTTCTACAAGTGTTCGTGTTTTCGACTTTTCTCCACTCAATCTCTAACCAGAGGTCGAATGTGAAACAAGATTTTCCAACTTATATTAATTACCCCGGATGTTATACATCGCCCTAACGGTATGTGAGAAGAGAAGCCATTTTTCCCTTTTATGCATTTTAAAAACTTAAATAGAATCTACCACTATTTTGTTGAGTGGTGAACCGTCTTATTGTGTGTGTATGTGTTTTTTTAAAATATGTCTATTGATTGAAGTTTACATTTGACCTAAACGTTCACATAACAAAATTACCACCAACTCGTCAATTCCTCATACATGTTTCGGTTGTTTTGCCGTTTCATTGCTCAATGCAACGTTGTTGTGGATTTAGATGGATAGAATCCATGAGTAGTCAATAGCACACACTTTCGTTTAGAAATATTAATACAAAAATAAGTTATAAATATCTTGCTTTCATTAGAGTTGGGTTTCAAAGCCGCTAAGTGTATACCCGTTACTTGTTCATGTACCAATAAACAAATCAGCAATGTACAATTTAATGAATGACCTTTATTACACACCAAAAACTAAGAACAAGTACGTGCGTTGCTCGGGAAGTTCGTATAATTATGTCGTGAATCGTGTGTTTTTACTAATAAGGAATAATAAGTAATACCATCGCAATCATCTATACATTATCATACTCTCATGTAAAAATGATAAAACTGCATCAAACAGTTACATAGTTACGTCGATTCCTAAACAGTCACTATGCATAGACGCCGAACACCAGAAAACAAAACGACGTCACATAACGTCAATCTAGGTAGGTCCAATGTATGGACACTTTCCCCACCTAGTCAACACACAAGCTACGAGTTTCTGATTTTCGCTATACCGTCCTGTCGGATATTCCTCAGGTGTGTGAAGCTGACAGTCCCCTGTCCAATGACCATTCTAGCTGTCCATTGTTGAATTAGAAGTAGAGATACCTCTCACTTTTCACATACATACGTTATCACTATCGACGAATTGATCCTCTGTGCACTTTGAATCGTCTGTTCATTTTTTCATTGGTTTCATTCAGTGTTTTTTATATCCCCACGCAAATTTCTGTTCAAAGTCACCCGTCCAGCTACGATGCGTGATCAAGTGGTTTGTACATTATCCACTTGGTAATTTTAGACTGAATAAGCCAAGACGAACGGCGGCATCCTCATTCATCAGTGGTTAGTCAAGTTCCCAGACTACCTGTGATATCACAGGTGAAGAATACTCTGGTGAACGAGAATGAACGGCGGTGAACCGTTTTAATCTTATCAAATTGGCAAAAGAGACCCGATTGTTTTGAAATGTTTATAGCCTTATGGAGTCATCAAGAGCTACCGGGAGGAATGGTCAATATTTCAACAGAAACGGTATATGGTGTCTAACCTGGGTTACAACCGGGGCTACAACTTAGCTCTACCGCGATGTTGCATCCCGGTACCAGTACGAATTATCCCGGCATAGCCACAGTGTATCCCGGTTCTGAGTTGACAGAGCCCTAGTCTCACTGTGCAGGTTTGGCATCCCCGGTTTGTCCCGGTGTATGAACCGGCTGGAACATGTCAAACCGGGCAAAGACACCGTGGACTTCTTAGACGATTCGGAGGCTAACCATGATGAACCGTGTTGATTCGAACGTATGACGTCGTACAGTATGGGATAGAATTCCACTATAGGTGCAAACCATTTCTGGTATTTTTAAAATGTTTCAAGATTACAACTGCATGTGAGTGACCGATATCAATAGAAACTGAGCGTTGTTGGCCAGAACATGGTCAGTATAACAATAACAAAGACAGAAAACAGCCAATACCTAATTTACACGAGCTCCGCCATTACGGGAGACGAAATGGAATCATCACGTGACCCCCCTCTGTTTTAGTGACGTTCTAGAATTGCTTAGCAACGGTAAATGTGTTATGTAAATATGTAATGGTTTGATTACAAATTGGTTATTCCACTTAATGAACAGAGGTTGGTAACTATTAATCGTCACATGAAACTGACTTGTTGGTGTTAGAATATGTGTTATGTACCTATTTTTGCACGCCCTACCATGGCTCTGTCCAATCAACAGTTCACAGCAATTGTGATAAGCGTGACACGATGCCAAAACGTAATCAAATTAATGAACCATTCTCAGCACCAGAATCACGCTTAGTCCATGGACGACGGACAAAGACCAATCATAAACACAATACGTGTAATTATGATAGAAATAAGTACATGCACAAATAAAAATGCTTCAAAAACGTCATATGGTTTCCATAGTAACAACGGCGACAATTCAAAACAGATGTATCTACACGTATACACTCAGGTCTGATTTCAGACGCGGCGTAGTTTTTGAAATGACAACTGAAATTGTTGACATTTTTACAGATATTCAAGTCTCTTAAGTGTTTAATGGTCTTCGCTAAAATGAATTTCAGCTGGAATAAAATAATGAAACCTTTTGCTGGCGAAAATAATACTGTAAATAGAACGGGTTTAGAAGAGGACAATATGTTCAAACTAGGGACAGACTCGCACGTGATAAATGTATTGATAAGCGTATTTACGATTTTGTTCAATAGCATAATATTACGCTGTTTAATGCAGTTGAAAGGACAATTACCGGACGTAGTTCGTAAACAGTTAATCGGCATGGCAATAAGTGACATAATCGCCGGTTGTACTCCTGGAATATGGTGTTTTACTCTTCTTCGGGAAGTCAATACCAACACAAGAGCATGTGGGGCGATACTTATCACATTTAATTCAGCACAGTATGCTACAGTATTAAATATGTGTTTCTTAGCTGCCAGACGATGGAAAGTCCTCAAGAATAGACATGTCTTAGGAGAATTTCAGAAGGAGCACATACCGATAGCTGTATCTACAACGCTAGCATGGGGGCTGAGTATACTGATCAACCTTTCTACAATACCATCGTTGACAACGAAGCCACGCATCAACGGGTGTATGTCGCCGCAATTGTATGTGGATTGGTATGGCGTGTATTATATTGGTTCAGGGTACTTAATAACACTTTTTGTGTTTGATGTACTTTACGGAAGTTGTTTATGTACGTTGTGGAGGAGTTCTGATTGGAATCAGAATCAACGAGGTATTCGCGTAGTATTTAACAATACGAGTGATCCCCCAAACGTCAATATCGAAACAAACAATAGAAGATCTGCTCAACTATCTGAACAAAGAACTGCATTTATGCATTTACTTGTAGCGCTTATCATAGCTAACCTGACAAACATGATAGGCCCGTGTATCGGATATTTGATCGACTATCTAGAATTCTCTCAGAGTTCCATGAACGGTTTGCAGATCATTGCTCTGAATTCTTTGCTGAATCCGGTAGTATATGGCATCCATATAAAACAGATACGACAATTAATACGTACCAAATTTATACACAACACTAGTAACGTCTGACGATAAACAGTGAGTTCAAACGTTACACATTACTATACACGGTTTTGACAAATGGCCACTTACAATGGATTTTAACTAGGTTTTCCGAACGTCATACCAGTTTTTTCGACTGCTAACCCATATTTTCGAGGGAAAACATAGAATCACGATCGTGAACCGTGAACCTAGCGTTACGTTCGATAAACTACGTTGTTGTTGTTGTTGTAATATTTTATTATAAGACTGACTGTGTACCTGATTTTGTTTTTACTGTTGAGGGCCTTACGGCAGATTGACAATTATGTTAAGTATGTTCCCTCTATAAATAAAGTCTTTATTATTATTATATTCCTGTATAGAATGGCCTTGTTTTATTTCATTCATCGTTGTTTGTTGAAATGTTTTATCAATAATCATTGTCCATTTACCAGTTTCTCTCTGTTTATCTAAAATATTGTTTAAACTCTACTGGACAAATCATGCTAACAAAAGCTTGTATTTCTGCATTTTTATACGTATATATAATTATGTTTGTGTGTACGAGCATGTGACAAATAACCAATAAACACGCGGAAAGAGTGCAATCATGTATAATTGTTCACAATTGACAAGTAGACGATCACAGCGCCCCTTCTGGTGTGGTCATACGCCGACTGATGATAAAATCCGCTATCCACTCCGGTAAGTTCCATAAAATACGGAAAACAATTTGTGAGTCCCATCCTACAACGTATCTAAAATTGAAAATACATGTATGTGAATACACAAGCAAATCAACTGACCTGACGATAATTGGTGCAGCAAAGTAAAGTAAAAAGAAAAGTACACATTTTTTTCTCTTAAGTTTTTCTCTTTATTGCTGACTCAATGAGTCTTAATTTCTGTTAGGTCATCTTCTGGTCATATGTTATCTACATTGTATTCATGTAAATTACTGTATATTTTCCATGCTGATGTGGACCACATTGAAAATTGGTCTATTGCTGACTCAATGAGTCTTAATTTCTGTTAGGTCATCTTCTGGTCATATGTTATCTACATTGTATTCATGTAAATTACTGTATATTTTCCATGCTGATGTGGACCACATTGAAAATTGGTCTTGGGCAAATTTGCCATCAACAATAGATAAAGCATTATCATTATTAATTATTTTATTAACTGTTCCACATGTGAAGACATGAACATTGCCAATAATATTGAACGTCGTAAAGTACCCGACCAAAATTATTCGAGTCGACTGGCGGACTACATAATCGGTCTAGAGTTCCCAATGAAGGCTTGTAAATAAAACTACTTCTGACTTTATGAATACGTAAGTGTAAGTTCAACTGGTTGTCAACATATATTTACCTGGCCCTGGGATATTTAGCAGTGATGGCGTGCTCATATGCATCCACAACTTTATAAACATCAGGCGACATGATTGTGGTCAAAGACTTTGTCGCCTTTTCTATTCCTGTAATATTTAAGAGAATGAATTATCGCACATATTAAAGGACAGGTTGGGAAACAAAAAAACAGTCCGCAATTCATGGTCACGGTTACGCATGGGTTTCGAATATTTATGCGTGCAGCAAACCTGAAAACGTCATCTTTAGTACGGTACGGATTTCGACACAGTTATCAAACGTATACACTGAGGAGTGCAGTAAACAGTGTAGCAATACCACGTGACTTTTGGCTACAGTTACAAGAAACATTGCGTAAACATTGGAAAATAAAATAGCCATAAGTATTTTATTTCTTCATCGATTTCAATAAAATATACGCCACGCTAAGGGGGAAATTATTTGCTTTCCATGAAATATAAGATATTTTTCAGCATCTTTACCGATTTTTCCATTACCCTGTGAAACCTATACGTTCCACGGTTTCACAGGGTAATGGAAAAAACGGCACGGTCGCAGAATATTTCTGAATATTTTATGGAAAGCAAATAATGTTTCCCTTAGCGTGGCGTATATTTCATAGAAATCGATGAAGAAATAAAATACTTATGGCTACATTTGTGTTCCAATGTTTACACATTTCTACTTGGAACTGTAGCCAAACACCACGTGGTATTGCCACACTGGTAAACTTGTCTGATCAAAGGTAGACATACCAGAGAGAAAACATAGACTCTACTATCAAAATATTACTAAATATATCATAATTATTATTAGACGGTGTTGGAAAAATGAGAACGCTTGTATCAGTATTGACCAAAAGGGAGATAACTTGACAATTACAACAATGTATTAGGAATTCGGACCGACTCAAATATGAAATCCGTCAGATGTTTATGTATGACAAACTCATAGTATTCGTCAGGATGACAGTTTTCCGAGATGTCCAGTGTAGTCCAGGACGATTTTATGACGCCCGAAGATGATGCCTAACATAATATTAAATAGCGGGTTCGATCACTGGCCGCGTCATACCAAAGACGTTTGGTAAAAATGGTACAGTCATGTACCAGTCATTCCCTTGTTAGACGATCAACATGAAAGGAAAACTGGGTTTTCTTCGCTCATACCCTCATGAATGATGTGTCGAGAGTCATGATTTGTATAAGCTGAAAAAACTTTTTTTCACTATAGACATTAAATAAATGATAAATGAGTATAAATCAATTAATGCATCATTTTCTCTCTGAAACGACACCTCTGCAACACCGTTGTTACGACATTAAAATTACCTCCGTTGCATACTAGTGTACGAAATGCCTAACCTGTTTTTAAGTATGTTTGTCCATAATATTTTTGTACTTCATCTGATGCTCCTTTGAACTGTGTGGTCATTGATCTACCTATGTCTTCTTCCTTCACTATCCCTGTACGAAAATATCCTGGTTCTATAAGATGGACCCCTATCCCGGCTCGGAACATTTCTCGTCTGGTGAAATATACAATATCTGAATTAATCCACAATGCAGCCTTTCCAGCGTGACTTCTCTTGAGCAATAAGAATCAAACATCTGTCCTCCAAAGTAAATGACTTTTCAACAATATAAACGGCGATTATTTGACCTAACCTTATTGCAAACCAGTACTAACATTTTCTTCCAGAAGCAACTAACGACTTCTCCCCATGTAGATGACAAGCCCGCTGTCAATGATACGACAAAACATAGCATGTCTAACCCACTATTCTGTGTAAGCCTTCGAAGATCATAACGTTGCAAAACATGGAATGAGAAAAATGATTATACATGCCTAACAAAATGATAATGACATCGATTTCATCAAGCACTGTCTGTTATGTGCATTTGGCAGTGATAGGAACCGGAATATTTATTATATAAAAAAACCCACATATAAATGCACTTTTACACCGGGTTACATTTGTATAATATCGAGCAAGTGCTTACGTTGAACAATGTGAAGAGTCCGCCTACTTGTATGAGCAAATGAGCACCATGCACGAGCACAACTATCATCTATATTTGAATTAGTTATGTACTTGTAATTACATATGAATGTTGAAGTTGTGGAGAGTGTCGTCCTGGAGAGGTTATAAAGGATAGCCCTAAACTGTAGAAGTCAAATACCTTAACTGGTCAGAGAATCCTTCCACACCAAATTTAGCGGCAGCGTATGGTGATGTTGATACAGCCAGTCGTCCCATAATGCTTGCCATGTTCACCACGCGGCCCCTTTCTCGTCGTACCAGAGGTAGGAATTCTTTGGTTACAAAAATAACTCCCAACAAATTGATGTCGATTACCTGGCGGAAGTCCCGGTTTGCCATCCATTCGGTAGGACCAAGAGCTCCAGCAATTCCTGCATTGTTAACAATTGCCCACAAACCTACAGGGGAAACATTGCAGAAAATAAGTTCAAATTATTATTATTCAAAATCATGTAATTATATCTCACACATCTAATTGATTTAAATCCGTGGCAAAATTAAATAGAGTAAGACATTCCGCGTCATTATGTTATCTTTTGTATTGAATGTACTGGTATTTGGGTATCGTTAAACGATAAAGAGCGAGCTAATATTGACACAATCTATGTTAACGTTTATGGCCACAATAACGAAGGTCAATAAATGTGACGTCATTTCACGAGTGGCATGGCCTATGGATGTTATATAAATCACACGAAACCTTACCCCGGCCTTTAGGAAGTTTGTTTTCAACTTCCAGTTTAGCGGTATGTATACTGTTTTCATCCGACACGTCAACCTGGACTGTCAACAACCGACTCGAGCCCGTGTTCTTCAATTCCTGACATCCTTGCGAGCTCAGACATCCTGCAATCACATGGAAGCCAAGTTGGTCGAGTCGCATAGCCAGCATGTTACCGAAACCAGTATCACACCCGGTGATAAAAACGTACTTGTTACCATAGTTACCGACTCTCAGTTTCCTTAGCAACCACCTCAACGACAGGAACAAGACAATAGCTGTCGCTATATACTGTATAATACATAGCATGTTTGTCGTGTAGCTACAATAACAACACAATTACAATTAGTAAACGTTTCATATTATAATGTTTGTATTAAGCGTATTATGCAAGAAATCAAACACAGTTCGTCTATATATTAAGTAGTGCTTACGACCTTCTAATTCTTATATCCTGGCTATATCAAGTTACAGTGGTGTTAACAGAATCGGTATGGCTAAATCCGATGAATATTGATGGAGTCACGGGTGTGTGTCTTAATTTTCAAAGGAATAAGTGCAATAACTACAGTACATGATAATATTATACTGCACTGTAGTAATTGCACTTATATATACCATTGTACCAACTTAAATCGTACAATAGTCATCTTTTAAGACAAAGTTGACTAGCATTTCTATAGATCTATATATTACTTTTGGAAAAACAATATTTCTGTATTTTACTTCGGCCAACGTGACCTCTATCGATGTTCATGGTCGAATTGTATAGCTCTATGTTTAAAGCTGTTTTCAAATGTGACCCTTGTTATAAAGTTGTTGAATGCAAAATGGTAAATTGCTTTTTTTCGAAAATGAGTTACGTGTATTTCATTGCAATATACAAACCAATGCACCAATATGTAGGCATAATGTATATCTCGTTATTCAATGGTGATTAATAAATGTCATTGTTTACATGTCGACGATACGAAATTTATGTTATCTAAAGTTATGTAGGCTGCAGATGGCCTTGACAATAATTAAGTGTATATTTGGGGAGAACACAAATTCAACATTTTCTTCCCAGAATTTTGATGAAAAAAGGTTCAAACAAGTAAAAACAGAACAACTAAACTATTATCAATCAAAACACACCCAACCCATTTCTCTGTGTGACCTTC
This sequence comes from Spisula solida, assembly GCA_947247005.1. Taxonomy (NCBI): domain Eukaryota; kingdom Metazoa; phylum Mollusca; class Bivalvia; order Venerida; family Mactridae; genus Spisula; species Spisula solida. Next base: position 16,982,270 of record OX365958.1, read on the forward strand.
AAAGAAAGTAGCAGGCTGACAAAAATAGTCAGTCACAGTCAACTTGTACCCATTTGTCAGACCATGCATGCTGTATCTACACTGGTAGAGGATGCAACTGCGCCTTGAAACCTTCGTAGGGCTACGAAAATAATTTTCGTACGAAGTTTAATATGTAAAACGCCTTTCAAATGTGTGTCGAACGAAAAGGGCACTTTATAAATCTGGTATTCATATCATTATTATGTCATATCATAGGTGGGATTAAGGTCAAGTCCATGTTTCCTGAATAATAAAGGAAGGTCCACGCTCGACATCTCCCTTCACTGATCCGAGAAAAACATAACAACACCATATATAGGTAAATTTACAACTTGGGTAGCTAAACGGGGGGATTAACTGTACAAACTCTATGGTTAAAGTACATAAACATGCATAACCTAGAAATACACCTATAGTTATACGATTATTACATAAAAAGGCTTACCTTTATCGTGGGTTCAACTTCTATGTACAAGACGTTATCCTGTGTATTGCATAAGGTTTGAAAAATGTATGTAATTATATTTTATTATGCACGAAATCACATTTGACACACATGTGTATCATAGCGTTGTATGAATTAATGAAGTATAATGTATGTATTTATCTAGAGATGAAAGGGGGTCGTACATCAATGTTTCAAATATGTCGTGTACATGGCTTATCTACACCTAGCTGACCTAGCTTAAGCTTCCCCAGTGTAAGGTATAGGCTACAGTCCTTGTGATAATACGTACTCAAGTTTAACTGATTTGAACAAACTACAATAAACATTCAATTCGTCCCTTTGGTGCAACAAGGTTGTATCTCAATTTTTCATTATTTAGTAACAAATTGATAAAATAATGTTGGCTTTTGATATTTAATTCAGTAAAACAATACATTTAAGTTGATACATAATACAAACAACAAAAATTAACTATAAAAGAGATTTTGATCAATTTTCCAGATACAACCTTGTTGCACCAAATAAATCCGGATTATTATTAAAATGTTTGGCGCAACAAGGTTGTATCTCAAAATATTTTAGAAATTTATTTAACAATTTATTTGCAATGCATTTTGTAATGATGTTTATAAACATATTAACAATGTTGATTAAGTTATCATCACATTTGTGACTAAAAATATTGCAAAAATCCTGTTTTCTGCCTTTTTAAAGAAAAAGGGGGCTACCATAATTGCCAGCGTCATATTCCAAAACGTTAGTTATGTAAAAGACTCATATCTTCTGAAGTATAAAACATATTCATTTTAAACTTATAACATATACTTAATGTCTGTATATCATCACATGCATTATACCCCATAATATATGTATAGTATTTTGATGGAGTTATGGCCCTTTATAAACTTAGATTTGGGGTTAAAAGTAAATTTTGATGCAGAATGCACACAACTTCCGAAGTATTACCTATATCATCTTAATATTTAAAACATTTATCAATTGTCAAATACTCCACCAAATAAATGCACTTACACCCCATAAGGCCCGAGTTCTTTGACCCTGACCTGCCCTTTTTTTTGGCATTTTCAAAAAAAAAAATTGGAAATCTAAAATTGTAAACATTTTTTATATCAAATATTTTGATGGTAATGTTACTATACCTTGTTTCATTATGTATTTAAATATTTTACTATAGATAAGTAGGTATAGCGCTCTCATTTACCACTGTGCCACAGGTATCATTGAAAAAATATCTAACTGAAATTTATTTTTAAATAAAATGTACATGTAGTTAAACTTCTGTAGAGTTTTTAAAATTCTTTATCAATGATACAGATACAAAAAGTCATGTGCACTGTATTTGTTATAAGATAAATTTGATGTTAGAACTAACATTGTTGCTTTAAATAATGGACCGTCATTGACTACAATCCACCATCAACTACATTTTGGGAGTTTGTATTTTTATTTTTTTCCCTCCTATGGACTTTTTTCTCAAAAATGTCCAAGTGACAAAAATTCAAAAACTCTGGCCTAACTTTAGAATGTATTTGGACAGAGTTATCACCTTTTCAACTTAGATTTTTAGGGTAATTAGTGAAAGTTTTATGCAGTAGACATATAAAGTCCTAAATATTAGACATACTCACATGACACTTCTTACATAAATGTTTAATAACCCAATTATCAAATACTTACATCATGTCACAATTATGGTGCTTTTAACTTAGATATCTGGATTGAAAATTAGAAGCATTTCTGCAGTAGCCGTAATTATAACTTAAAATAACCCCATTTCAAATCCTAAATCACTCTGTCAACAGATCCCCCATTCCAAACACTGAATCACTCTGTCAACTGGTGTCCCTTTACAAACACTGAATCACCCTGTCAACTGGTCCCCCCCATTACAAAAACTGAACCACCCTGTCAACCGGTCCCCCCATTACAAACACTGAACCACCCTGTCAACCGGTCCCCCATTACAAACACTGAACCACCCTGTCAACCGGTCCCCCCCATTACAAACACTGAACCACACTGTCAACTGGTCCCCCCATTACAAACACTGAACCACACTGTCAACTGGTGTCCCATTACATTAACACTGAACCACTCGGTCAACCTGTCCCCCCATTACAAAAACTGAACCACTCGGTCAACCAGTCCCCCATTACAAACACTGAACCACTTTGTCAACCAGTCCCCCATTAAAAACACTGAACCACTCTGTCAACTGGTCCCCCCATTACAAACATTGAACCACCCTGTCAACCTATATATCCCCATTACAAACACTGAACCACCTCACTGTCAAATACAGTTTGACATAACTTATGTTTAAGAAATAATATATATCATTATGAAAAATCGTAGTATATACCAGCTGTAATACAATGGTTTGAAATTCTGACGTGTAGGAATTATCCATGAAGGCCGAAATGTTGAGTGGTTAATACAAAAGCGCCAGAAAGACAAACTGTTGATAAACAAAAGGTATAATACGGCTTTTAAATATTTTACTTCGATTCAAACATGATTGTATGATGTTATAAAAATGATGTGACATCACTTCCATAGTATATGAAACGTTATACAACGCTATTCTTGCTCTTTGTCTATATAAGTTGTGGTCATGTTAGAATAAAGATGAACATATTGCATAAATAATTTATTGACATTTGACTATAATTGTATTAAAAATAAAAGATTGATGAAATAATAAACTAGAGTTTGCATTTCAATTCTCTGGCAATAATACAAAATATGTATTTGCATTAATAATCACAATTTGATGGTTCTGTTGCTGTATTACCAAAATGCATTGGATCAGAACTAGTTTTTCTAAAAAAGACATTTTATGGAAAATTAATTAGATGCAAGAAATAGCCATATAAGGTCCTGAATCTAAAAACTAATAATAAGTTGATAATTTTGTACAGGTGTTTACCATGCAATAGCCAAAAAAGCTTCACCATTTGTTATCCAAAATAGTATGAAAATACCAATCACTACACAGAAAAAATCCAACATTTTGTAAGCGTAAAATATTAATTTTTAGGAAATATCAGGGATCAAATGTTGAATTGAAGGGTTAAATGAAATCCTTGTAAAAACAATCAAACATTTATCATTTAATACAAGTTTTTAAATTCAGTTTCTTAAAGCATGCTAACTTATCAATCATGATTAAATGACATCATTATGTACTAACGTCATAGTAGCTTAGTAGTGACATCGTGTTATACTGGTAATATGCATTACCATATTTTTCAGCCAGATTTTAGGTATAATATTAATAATTTTATAATAGTATTACATGTACTATAATGTATGTTGCACATTTAACTATTAACTTTAATTTACATTTACAGTACTCTTAAATGAGATACAAACATGTTTCACAAAAGTATCCCACCTAAATGTAAGTAAAATATTTGAGATACAACCTTGTTGCGCCAAACAAATCACCTCAATATGAGATACAACCTTTTGCCAACTATCATTTTTTAGGGTTAGAATTTGAATTTAGTTTTCAAATTTAAATAGCAATATGTATTTATGGATTCTTAATCATTTTATGCAAAAAAGTCATTTTGACAAAAATGTGAGATACAACCTTGTTGCGCCAAAGGGACGAATTGCTATTATGCACCAGTCAGTTTAAACCACGGCAAAACTCCGGGGAAGGGCGGGTGATGATGGGGGAACTTTCCCGTGTTTTTACTTTTCCGACGTCCCCGCTCTGCCGTGTGAATGTGGGAGCTTTTGTTTCGCGCCAAAATAGCGAGGAAAATCTGACAGTAACGTTACACTATAAATTAATGTATACTTATTATATAGGAACTCACCAGTTAGCTATTGGATGGTGAACGGCAGGTTTTTATCGTTCAATCATCCAATAGATCGCCGGTTGGCATTTTGAATATACGGTGATATCTCCTATAGGTATACTAAGGTATTCATACCACCAGCTAGCTATTGGTGAATGGCAGTTTTTTATTGTTCATGCATTCATCCAATAGATTGCCGGTTGGCATTTTTCATATGAATACCGGGTGACCTCTCCTATAGGTATACTAAAGTATTCATATACCACCTGCTAGCTATTGGTGAATGGCAGGTTTTTATTGTTCATACATCCAATAGATTGCTGGTGGGCATTTTGCATATGAATACGGTGATCTCTCCTATACGTAAACTTTACAACTAATACATCAAATGTATGTACTTCTTTCAAATTCTTTTCAAGGAACAGATCACTTACACCCACGCGCCTGTATTCATCTTTATATGTCTATAGGCTGTTTAAGCCTACATATATTAAATTACATGAAGTAGGCCTTTTTTAACACAGTGGGGTTTAATACTACATCTCTGTAAATCTATATTAATCCCTAATAAGCATTGTCTTAGACAGTTTTGTCGTAATCGTTTATTATCTTAACGTTCAACGATATATATGATGTATATACTCATCTGCTAGATCGAAGTACAGTAGGGGCCTATTTGTGACTATACTCTCACTTGTATTTGTTGAGCAGTATACTTGCTAGAAAAGTACAAATAGTTGTCTCCCTTGTTAACCCATTGAACACGGGCAGGCGCGTAGCTAGCCCTCTATTCATGTGGATTCACTATTATGCTTGGGGTCGGGAACATGCTCCCTCATTGGTGTAATTTGGAGCATTCTCGTGGTGCTTTATTTATTTCTAAAAACGTCAATTTCAGGAGCATTAATTTGTAAATAAACGCTAAAATCGGCATTATATAAAGTAGGCCTACTTTTCTTATAATGTATTGCATTGCGTTGCGTTGCGTTGCGTTGCGTTGCGTTGCGTTGCATGATATCAATGATTATTACCATTTATAATTAATCGCAGTAAATTAAAGCATTTCATGGGAATTTGTTTGATAAATTAAATGTACAATTTAATATTCGAATATTAAAGTTAAAAATGCATATAGTTCAGGTAATCGCATTACAGGTCATTACATTACATTAATATCATTTTTCTTTATTCATGTATAAATTTTGGTTTCTTATTTAAGTTATTTTAAGTAAATTTTAATGATGAAAAAGGGCGGAGCGAGCGAAGCGAAGCGAGTCCTTTTTAGTCATTAAAATTTACTTCGAAACGAAGCGAGTTGTTTTTAGTCATTAAAATTTACTTAATATGTTCTAACTGGCTTGCCCAAGAACTTTTATCATAGAACGATATCAAACTGAGAACATGGTTGTATGGTATGCAGCTCAGTTAAATATGGCATTTTTTACCTAACTCGCCTCGCTCCGCTCGCAAAATAACTTTATCAGTGAATGATGGTATTACAAAATAACTGTTAACAGTGAATGAAAACGAGTTTATGCGGTATTCATATCAGATAAAAATTGTGTTATTTTTTCTAGCTCTCTTCGCCCGGTTAGCAGTTAATGATATCAATTAGAAAACGAGTTTGTGTTGCATGCAGCTCAGATAAAACAATGCATTTTTTCCTGCTCGCTTCGCTCGCTCAATAACTATATCAGTGAATAGTATCAAGTTGAGGACAAGGTTGTGTGGCAAGCAGTTTACACAAATAACGCATTTTTCGAGTTTGAGTACCATTACCCTCGGGTAAACAATGTATTTTACAACACTCTCGTTGGTACGGACCCGCAACCTCCACCAGAAGGATTTGGTAGCTCTACATCCCCTTGCAGAAGTACACGGAAACCCAACACCCTTCATCTAAACGTCCCCATTATCTCTATAAAACCCGATTTCGCACACCCTTTTGAAAAATCCTAGTTACGGCCATGGTGTAGGCACACTAATACGGCGAATACTAATTTTGTAAATTGTTTTCTATCTTTGTATGTAGATAGAATAGCGAAATGAAAATTAAAGTCGACATAATAATTAGATACTGTATTTAACTCCACTTGGGAGAGCTATCACCATTTTCATACAACTTAACACAATATATAAGCATATTCATACAATTACAAATAAACAAAATCATAGATTAGTTAGAGCAAAACATAAATATATGCACAATCTCAATAAAATCAGACCCGTGTTACGCTTTACAACTTTACGCTGATATAGGATCTGACGACACTTCGTGCGGGTTCATGTCGATGTGAACTTTACGTCATACAATAAAATCGCTGCTTTCACTAATCTGAAAGTGCGGTGAAAGCTGCTGAGTCTACGTGACGTCATTGTGCACCAGAGAGGTCATTTTAAAGGAATGGCGCAAATGTTAGGGTCTAATTTTAAATGAGATTGGTATATGCATAACACAGTACAATGTGCCATTATAGTAATACGGTGATATATGCACTGAGTAAGTTGAATAAACCACAGGAATTTGAAGTTCTATTTAAATGGATCGACTGCTATGCTATTTTATAGATATAATTTCCAATTCCCGTGAATAAACACAGTAATGCATAGCAGTAAACTACATGAACAAGTCAAACAGCACAAAGGAATTTAGCAACAGTACATACACACAGATTAATATAAGCATTCCCCCATATCTGAATAGTTTTTGGGAGGCGATTAAGCCTCTCATTACTACTATTGCCCATTTCTTAATACAAAATTAACCGCCTTTAGGCTGCTATGTGAATACGCATTCAAGTAGTTCCAGAAACTGTCAACATTCCCAATACTGCTACATATGTTTCTCCAAATTTTTTAACTGATTTAAGCCAATCAGCAACATTTGTTTATTCTAAGATCAAAAATTATTGTGAAACTGTTCGTTAAATCGATATTTTGGCCAAAAGCATACATTAAACTACATTAAACGCATACATAGTAATACACTCACACGCATGCACGTAAGTATCATACATGGACATACATCGTTAAAATTTGTATTCATGCACACAAAGCATGCACCCAACCATTCACAGTGCATAATTATATAAGGATTGATACAAACTCACATACATACACATAGATATTTACATAGAACAAGATACCCATTTACATAAGTACATACAAAGATGCCCACATCGCATGTACTAGAACGTATAATCAAATGCGAGCATAAATATTCCACCACCAGAAGATGACCTTGGCAAGGAAACGAAACATCTACTAGTAGGTCATCTAGAATGGAATGATTACTAGTATTGGCTTACTTACATTATGTAATCATGAAGCAATTCAACATAACCTTTTTATGAATAGATAGTATCAGCCGCGTAATTAATATTTCAAGGCATTTCCATCGTCCTTGTACATTTTAAAACAAACGATACCAAGGCTACGACAGTGTATGTAAATGAAGAAATTCACTACCAACATGTAAAAGATTAAAGACAAATCGGACAACACTTCTGATATTAACAATCACATCATTAGAATCTACATGTAGTATTTTACTGAATGAACGGTTTTATATTTACGAAAATTAACACTTGTAACTAACATAATCTACTTAGATAGCTAACACGTAGAAATCTAGTCATTTTTTATATTTTCACATTCCTCCATGTTTTTGACTACTGGGTTTTTATTGATTTCGGTTCTTTCAAATTTTCCAAATATCTTGGCACATTTTTAAACTTCACTGAAGTATGTCCGTTATCATATTTCTGTCACGTCACGGGTTGTTGTATTCTCCGTTATTAAACATGTATTTCTGTGTCACGGGTTGTTGTATTCTCCGTTATTATATTTCGGTGTCCCGGATTGTAGTATTAGTAAATCCGTAGAATCCGCCTGAAGAAAATAAAAAATAAATTACTTAAAATTGAAATTATAAGTCAAATGAACTATGTTATTACTAGGGTTTTACACAATTATAATTATTTGTGTTATTATTTGTGTTATAATCCAAATTAACGCATTTATTGTTTGAAATAAAAGAAGATCATTGCACTGTTAAGAACAAAAAAAATATGGGAAGCACGTTGCATTGTGCCGAGAGCGAGTCATCTAGTTACGGTGCAACAGGTCGTTCAAATAACGATCGGAGGCAGGTTATATCTTTTCACGAACAATTAATGCAGTCAGTGTCAAATTCACTCTTTGCTTTTTCACGACTCGATCAATACAGGTAATGATGTTGTGATCCAACCGTGGGCCTAATGATTCGGACGCTTCAGCATTGAGTGATTCAGTCCTGGTCAACGAATTATGTTTGCACTTAGATAGTTCCTGTCAAACATTAAATATCAAATCACCCTCTGCTTTTTTAGCGACTCGTTCACTTGTGCTTTGGTGACTCGGACGCATCAGCTTTGAGTAACTCAATATGGCTTCCTAGCTTTATGCAGTATACGACTCGTCATAGTTATGCGTATGTGCCATTATTACTTGTTATCTTGAATGTTATAACTATCATTACTAGTTCAAAATAGTGTCAAGGGATCCTTCCAAGGGTTTCTAGGGGTCCTTCAAATCGCAACCAATGTTCCTACTTATAATGTCTACGGGAAGGTCTCCACTGGATGGACTCCTAGAAACCAATGGAAGGGTCCCAAGACACTCTTAAGATAAACCCCATAACACATTGTGAAGGACTCATAGACAAATAGGGTCCATGGGTCTTTCCTATGGTATTTAGGGGATACATAGTGTCAAGGGATCCTTCCAAGGGGTTCTAGGGGTCTTTTCAATGGTATCCAATGTTCCTACTTAAAATGTCTACGGGAAATTCTCCACTGAGTGGACTCCTAGAAACCAATGGAAGGATCCTAAGACACTCTGAAGATAGACCCCATAATACCATGTTAGAACCCATAGACAAACAGTGTCCATGGGTCTTTCCTATGGTATTCAGTGGTCATATAGTGTCAAGGGATCCTTCCAAATGATTCTAGGGGTCCATCCAATGGTAACCAATGTTCCTACTTATAATGTCTACGGGAAGGTCTCCACTGGATGGCTTTTAGAAACTAATGGAAGGATCCCAAGACACTCTTAAGATAGACCTCATAACACCATGTGAGGGACGCATAGACAAACAGTGTCCATGGGGCTTTCCTATGTTATTCAGGGGTCACATAGTGTCAAGGGATCCTTCCAAGAGGTTCTAGGGGTCCTTCCAATGGCAACAAAAGTCCCTACTTAAAATGTCTACGGCAAGGTCTCCACTGGATGGACTCCTAGAAACCAATGGAAGGATACCAAGACACTCCAAAGATAGACCCCATAACACTATTTGAAGGACCCATAGACAAACAGTGTCCATAGGTCTTTCCTATGGTATTCAGGGGTCATATAGAGTCAAGAGATCCTTCCAAGGGATTTTCGGGGTCCTTCCAATTGTAACCAATGTTTCTACTTATAATGTATACGGGAAGGTCTCAATTGGATGGACTCCTAGAAACCAATGGAAGGATCCCAAGACACTCTTAAGATAGACCTCATAACACCATTTGAAGGACCCATAGACAAACAGTGTCCATGGGTCTTTCCTATAGTATTCAGTGGTCATATAGTGTCAAGGGATCCTTCCAAATGTTTCTAGGGGTCCTTCCAATGGTAACAAATGCCCCTACTTGAAATGTCTACGGCAAGGTCTCCACTGGATGGACTCCTAGAAACCAATGGAAGGATACCAAGACACTCTGAAGATAGACCCCATTACACCATTTGAAGGACCCATAGACAAACAGTGTCCATAGGTCTTTCCTATGGTATTCAAGGGTCATATAGAGTCAAGAGATCCTTCCAAGGGATTTTCGGGGTCCTTCCCATTGTAATTAATGTTCCTACTTATAATGTATACGGGAAGGTCACAATTGGATGGACTCCTAGAAACCAATGGAAGGATCCCAAGACACTCTTAAGATAGACCTCATCACACCATGTGAGGGACCCATAGACAAACAGTGTCCATGGGTCTTTCATATGGAATCCAGGGGTCAAAATAGTGTCAAGGGATCCTTCCAAGGGGTTCTAGGTGTCCTTCCAATGGTAACAAATGTTCCTACTTAAAATGTCTACGGCAAGGTCTCCACTGGGTGGACTCCTAGAAACCAATGGAAGGATACCAAGACACTCTGAAGAAAGACCCCATAACACCATTTGAAGGACCCATAGACAAACAGTGTTCATAGGTCTTTCCTATGGTATTCAGTGGTCATATAGAGTCAATAGATCCTTCCAAGGGATTTTCGGGGTCCTTCCAATTGTAACCAATGTTCCTACTTATAATGTATACGGGAAGGTCTCAATTGGATGGACTCCTAGAAACTAATGGAAGGATCACAAGACACTCTTAAGATAGACCTCATAACACCATTTGAAGGGCCCGTAGGCAAACAGTGTCCATGGGTCTTTCCTATAGTATTCAGTGGTCATATAGTATCAAGGGATCCTTCCAATGGTAACCAATGTTCCTAATTATAATGTCTACGGGAAGGTCTCCACTGGATGGACTCTTAGAAACTAATGGAAGGAACCCCAAGACACTCTTAAGATATACCTCATAACACCATGTGAGGGACCCATAGACAAACAGTGTCCATGGGTCTTTCCTATGTTATTCAGGGGTCACATAGTGTCAAGGGATCCTTCCAAGGGGTTCTAGGGGTCCTTCCAATGGTAACAAATGTCCCTACTTAAAATGTCTACGGGAAGGTCCCCACTGGATGGACTCATAGAAACCAATGGAAGGATACCAAGACACTCTGAAGATAGACCCCATTACACCATTTGAAGGACCCATAGACAAAAAGTGTCCATGGGTCTTTTATATGGTATTTAGGGGTTAAAATAGTGCCAAGGGATCCTTCCAAGGGTTTCTAGGAGACCTTCCAATGATAAGCAGGGTTCCAACTTATAAATTTTACGGGAAGGTCTTGAAATGTGTTATGGGCTCACAGAAACCAATGGAAGGATCCAAAGGCACTCTTAATATAGACCCCATAATACCATGTGAATGACCCATAGACAAACAGTGTCCATGGGTCTTTCCTATGGTATTCAGTGGTCATATAGTGTCAAGGGATCCTTCCAAGGATTTCTAGGGTCCTTTTAATGGTAACCAATCTTCCTACTTGAAATGTCTCGACAAGGTCTCCACTGGATTGACTCCTAGAAACCAATGGAAGGATCCCAAGACACTTTTAAGATAAACACCATAACACCTTGTGAAGGACTCATAGACAAACAGTGTCCATGGGTCTTTCCTATGGTATTTAGGGGTTAAAATAGTGTCAAGGGATCCTTCCAAGGGTTTCAAGGGAACCTGCCAATGGTAATCAGGGTTCCAACTTATAATGTTTACGGGAAGGTCTTCACATGTGTTATGGACTCCTAGAAACCAATGGAAGGATCCCAAGACACTCTGAAGATAGACCCCATAACACCATTTGAGGGACCCATAGACAAACAGTGTCCATGGGTCTTTCCTATGGTATTCAGGGGTCATATAGAGTCAAGGGATCCTTCCAAAGGGGTTCTAGGGGTCCTTCCAATGGTTACAAATGTTCCTACTTAAAATGTCTACGGCAAGGTCTCCACTGGATGGACTCCTAGAAACCAATGGAAGGATACCAAGACACTCGGAAGATAGACCCCATAACACCATTTGAAGGACCCATAGACAAACAGTGTCCATGGGTCTTTCCTATGGTATTTAGGGGTTAAAATAGTGTCAAGGGATCCTTCCAAGGGTTTCAAGGGAACCTGCCAATGGTAATCAGGGTTCCAACTTATAATGTTTACGGGAAGGTCTTCACATGTGTTATGGACTCCTAGAAACCAATGGAAGGATCCCAAGACACTCTGAAGATAGACCCCATAACACCATTTGAGGGACCCATAGACAAACAGTGTCCATGGGTCTTTCCTATGGTATTCAGGGGTCATATAGAGTCAAGGGATCCTTCCAAAGGGGTTCTAGGGGTCCTTCCAATGGTTACAAATGTTCCTACTTAAAATGTCTACGGCAAGGTCTCCACTGGATGGACTCCTAGAAACCAATGGAAGGATACCAAGACACTCGGAAGATAGACCCCATAACACCATTTGAAGGACCCATAGACAAACAGTGTCCATGGGTCTTTCCTATGGTATTCAGGGGTCATATAGAGTCAAGCGATCCTTCCAAGGGGTTTTCGGGCTCCTTCCAATCGTTACCAATGATCCTACTTATAATGTCTACGGGAAGGTCTCCATTGGATGGACTCTTAAAAACCAATGGAAGGATCACGAGACACTCTTAAGATAAACCCCATAACACCTTGTGAAGGATTCATAGACAAACAGTGTCCATGGGTCTTTCATATGGTATTTAGGGTCAAAATAGTGTCAACGGATCCTTCCAAGGGTTTCTAGGGGACCTTCCAATGGTAATCAGGGTTCCAACTTATAATGTTTACGAGAAGGTCTTCACATGTGTTATGGACTCCTAGAAACCAATAAAAGGATCCCAAGACACTCTGAAGATAACCCCATAACACCATTTGAAGGACCCATAGACAAACAGTGTCCATGGGTCTTTCATATGGTATTCAGGGGTTAAAATAGTGCCAAGGGATCCTTCCAAGGGTTTCGAGGGGACCTTCCAATGATAAGCAGGGTTCCAACTTATAAAGTTTACGGGAAGGTCTTCACATGTGTTATGGACTCCTAGAAACCAATGGAAGGATCCCAAGACACTCTGAAGATAGACCCCATAACACCATTTGAGGGACCCATAGACAAACAGTGTCCATGGGTCTTTCCTATGGTATTCAGGGGTCTTATAGAGTCAAGAGATCCTTCCAAGTGGTTTTCGGGCTCCTTCCTATCGTAACCAATGTTCCTACTTATAATGTCTACGGGAAGGTCTCAATTGGATGGACTCCTAAAAACCAATGGAAGGATCCCAAGACACTCTTAAGATAGACCTCATCACACCATGTGAGGGACCCATAGGCAAACAGTGTCCATGGGTCTTTCATATGGAATTCAGGGGTCAAAACAGTGTCAAGGGATCCTTCCAAAGGGGTTCTAGGGGTCCTTCCAATGGTAACAAATGTTCCTACTTAAAATGTCTACGGCAAGGTCTCCACTGGATGGACTCCTAGAAACCAATGGAAGGATACAAAGACACTCTGAAGATAGACCCCATAACACCATTTGAGGGACCCATAGACAAACAGTGTCCATGGGTCTTTCCTATGGTATTCAGGGGTCTTATAGAGTCAAGAGATCCTTCCAAGTGGTTTTCGGGCTCCTTCCTATCGTAACCAATGTTCCTACTTATAATGTCTACGGGAAGGTCTCAATTGGATGGACTCCTAAAAACCAATGGAAGGATCCCAAGACACTCTTAAGATAGACCTCATCACACCATGTGAGGGACCCATAGACAAACAGTGTCCATGGGTCTTTCATATGGAATTCAGGGGTCAAAATAGTGTCAAGGGATCCTTCCAAAGTGGTTCTAGGGGTCCTTCCAATGGTAACAAATGTCCCTACTTAAAATGTCTACGGCAAGGTCTCCACTGGATGGACTCCTAGAAACCAATGGAAGGATACCAAGACACTCTGAAGATAGACCCCATAACACCATTTGAAGGACCAATAGACAAACAGTGTCCATGAGTCTTTCCTATGGTATTCAGTGGTCATATAGAGTCAAGAGATCCTTCCAAGGGGTTTTCGGGCTCCTTCCAATCGTTACCAATGATCCTACTTATAATGCCGACGGGAAGATCTCCATTGGATGGACTCTTAGAAACCAATGGAAGGATCCCAAGACACTCTTAAGATAGACCTCTTAACACCATGTGAGAAACCGATAGACAAACAGTGTCCATGGGTCTTTCCTATGGTATTCAGGGGTCATATAGAGTCAAGAGATCCTTCCAATGGGGTTTTCGGGGTCCTTCAAATTGTAACCAATGTTCCTACTTATAACGTATACGGGAAGGTCTCAATTGGATGGACTCCTAGAAACCAATGGAAGGATCCCAAGACACTCTTAAGATAGACCTGATCACACCATGTGAGGGACCCATAAACAAACAGTGTCCATGGGTCTTTCATATGGAATTCAGGGGTCAAAATAGTGTCAAGGGATTCTTCCAACGGTTTGTAGGGGTCCCTCTAATGGTCTACATTGGACTCTTATATATTGTCCCGGGTTGTTTACATTGGTACCTGATAGTCTGAGGCCTTCAAATAATGTCTACGAGAAGGTATTCACAACGTGGATAGGTAGGCTCTCTACGATAAAATACCACAACACCATTCAAAAAAAACACAGACAAACATTGTATATGTGTCCAACAGTCCATCCTATGGTATTCAGGTGTCTTATAAATGCGACCAAAGTTTAAAAATGGTCTTAACAATAGTCTACATGATTCATTTTATAGTATCCCGGCCGTCCATTGAAGACCGGAGTGAATGTCAAATGCATACATATTTCAATGACTATTAATTCTTTTTGCATCAAATGAGTGCCTAATACATGATTGTATATAACATATAATAGAATAGTATTTTACCTGTATTGATCATGACAAATTCTGACAGCTGATACATGTATGTTTGTAACTTTCTTCCGCCTTTCACTCAATTTTGTTCTAGTTTGACTTGACTACAAAACCAAACAGGGATGTTCTCATTTTCCTCAGTCACATCATTTCAATACTGGAAAATTATATGACAAAAGTCTTAAAATTCTGTGAAACGAACACAATACAAAACAGAATATTATGCATAGTACGTTGGTTGTTCGATAACTTTTGTATAGCACGGATAATTTGACATGATTCTGACCTTTATGCATGAATATACCGGTATTACAAGGTTATAGCGTTGAATATATAAATTACCGCGAGCAAACCGTGCAATATCGGTTCTTTAGATTTGTGTTGGTATTACACCTCGAGCGTCTTCGTGATACTCCCGCTTATGAAAACATACAAGAAATGCGAGATAACGGATGCTATTTTTAGATGTGGTAATAATTTGTTAAATGTTGTTACAAAGTACACGTATCTTGGAATTGTTCTTAATGAACATTTAAATTATGATATTACTGCTAAAGTTGTTGCTCAGAGTGCTAATAGAGCTCTCGGTTTGGTTATTGCAAAATGCAAATTTTTGGGTGGAGTCCCGTATAATGTTTTCACCAAATTGTATGATTCAGTTGTCTGGCCTGTTATTGCGTATGGTACCGCTATTTGGGGACAAAATACCTTCTCATGTGTCAATGCTATCAAAAATAGCTATGCGTTATTTGTTAGGGGTTGGCAAGTACACTCCGAATGCGGCCGTAGTTGGAGAAATGGCATGGAAGCCATCTATAGTTCGACAGTGGAGCTGTATCTCTGCATACTGGACAAGGCTAAATTCACTACATGCATCTCGTCTCACTAAACGTATAGCACTCTGGGCAACATCTCTAGCAAACCATTCTTGTAAAAAACTGGCATTACAATGTTAAGCGGAAATTGTTTGAGCTTGATTTGTATCATTACAGTGACATCAATATAGTCATACCGAAACATAGCTTTAAACGCTCTGTTGATGAACGCATGTTCAATATTTTTAAAATAGGATGGCTTAACAACAGGTCTCTAGCCGAAATGGTAATGGTGGAAATAAATTACGCACCTATGCCTTATTTAAACAACAAATGAATGTTGAAAAGTACTGTAAAATGATCATGCCGTTTAGTCACAGATCAGCTGCTTTTTGTAAATTCAGATGTGGCGCTGGAAACCGGTAGATGTGAAAGGTTACCTTTACATGAAAGAACCTGTCCTTTCTGTAACGTATGTGTTGAAGATGAATGCCATGTGCTGCTTTATTGCAGTTTATATGACGACATACGTAATACTCTTAATAGAACGAGCTACAGAAGTATGTGATATATTTGATAATTTGTCAGACCATGATAAACTGGGCGTAATATTTACTCACCCAGATTTGATTCGTTTAAGTGCCAAAACCTGCTGTTATATTTTAAATCGTAGAAATTCTTTTATATGTAGATAGTATGATTTTAACATACTTACAGTATTTATTTCCTGTTACACGTCTGTCACGTGTAACCCTTTTATAATTTATATGTTTTAACGTGTTATTTTTATTACATTTATTATATTACAACATTTTTAATAATGATTAATGTATTAAAAATATGTGTATACATGTATATAAGTGCCTTTTTAAATTGCAATACCGTCGTGAATGTTAAGTCTCTTATAATTCTATATAAGAATGGTCACATAATAATGTTTATGATATTTAATATGATTGTTACTGTATATAATATGTGAATGAAACTCAAATAAAGAATATATATATATACAAGCATGGCTATAAATAAAGACAATACATCAGCTGTGAAATTATGCAAATAGAAAATCTCGTTAAAATTGTTAAATCGTATTTGAAATAGTATTTGAAATAGTATCTAAATTATTGGTAACCACGGATACATAAAAAAACAATTGAACTGTTGTACATGCTCTACCACTGGCGCTATAATTGGATGATCGATTATGTTCTACATGTATATACAATAGGTTACATCTACATTTTGCATTCATCATTGAATTTCTTCATCAATTTCAACTTTTTACTGACAATCGCTATTCCGATTTTTATTGGCAGATGTCTAAGTCAGACATAATTTTAAACTCATTTGAGAGATAGAAGTGTGATACAAGGAACCCGGTGCGTTATCCTAGCTCTTTTCAAAAAGACCCCTTGGTCAGTGCAGGACCTGTTCTATAAATACGCATCTAAACTCCCTGGTCAGTGTTGGTTTTAACTTGCCCGATGTACAGCACCGGTACACGCGAGACTACCTCCGGATTTCAAACCAGTTCGTCTCAAGTTGGGTGGGAAACACTGAAAAGCGTTTCAGAAATGACTGAAGTGCCCCGGTCGACGACAGAAGCAGGGACCTCTCGGTCGGAAGTCAAGAGCGTTATACGTATATATGCGCTCGACCATCGGGCCACCCATTCTTTAATGATTAAAATTAATGACGTACATTGCTCGAATTGAATGTCTACCTTCTGAGACTAAATCAGACTAAAGCGATACAACGACAGTTACCAATTATAACAAATATAAATAGAGCAGTACAAACTGTACTTACATTATTATTAGGCTAGTACAAGTTTGTCACAATCCTTTTTTTTCATTCAGCGATACGACGTATACATATAAATATTCAAATATAAAACATCTGAAATTTTCTTTAACCTGTGTAAGGTGACAACACGTGACGTCGACCAACAAATATTGAACTCGCCTGAAGCGATTTTATTCAAAATAATGTAGATGTATTAGGCCTTTTCGACTGTGCTGTTTCGTGGAGCAGGTTACAGTCTGGTTCCCGATCTAATTTTACAGTTGTATTACTGTAGTAGTGCTGTAATACCAGGCTACAACTTGCTTCACGAAACAGTCCAGTCGAAAAGGCCTATTGAATGCATGTCGTGGATCAAGAGGGGCGATGAATCGTTATCGTATACATGTATGATGGAACCAAGATGTTAGGCCACAACAGTCGGGTCAAACCCCTCTGATGAAACATAGCCTGAGCAAAATTGATCCAGCTGGTCGTCTTCCTAAACTGAGCTGAGCACTTGATGTGCGTAATTAGCGCAAATTTATGTGCGTAGTATGGTGTAGTCTGACGGTATTGATAAAGGGGATGTTGGTCACGGATTTTGGAATCACGCTTGTAGAAGTAATTAAGTACCCGTTATGATTTCAACAAGCCCCTTTTTGGATTTTGTACGTCATGGATGATTTTGCACAAAAACACGTGTTTTATTTCTGTAAATCGATAGATTAACGTGTGGAATAAAACATAACTCAACTTCATATGTTTTGGTTGAATATATCACATAGTATCAGATTTTATAGGATGGCCAATTAGAAATTCGGCGTAGTGTAGTTACGCCCCTGAATAAAGAAGAGTTTAAAGTGAATTAAGTACAAGCTTTGTCTGAAAAAATGCCGTCTTTTATTTGTCACGACCATGTGCAGCCGCGTAATCGCGTACAGTATAGGCAGCTGCGCGCCTGACGGGAATCGGGGTATTTTCGTTCTTATATAATTTTTATTTATTTATTATGTATATTACTCCCTTTTTACTGGATGCGTTATTAGTTTGACCGTAAAGCGTCATTGAATCGGTCTACCTATCCAGGCGATATGAACGAGTAGAAAAACGGCATTCGCACCGGGTCAAATAGTATATTATTCCCACTGAAGGACGTTTGTTCGGGTCGCATTCTTGCACGTGTCCTCTTAACTCATTATACATGGCATCGAACAAGACATTACAGCTGATGAAGACAATCGTGGAACATTCAACGAAACATGGAGTTGTATTTGAAAACATTTTGAAACAGGTGAGCCGAATCTTTTGATATATACTTACCATAGAAACTTAGGCGTCTAGTATTGCAAATAAGATCATAATAGCACAGACTCAAGAAATTGTACTTCACAAATTACTAAGTTTTGACTCCGTATTTTCTTATGTCATGATATTACATTGTATGTGTTTTATGTACTCGTATCTACTAAGGCCGATCGCTTAATTACGTTAGGCCTAAACAACAAATTCAATTCATAACGGTTCCAGTGCAGTGTTAGAAATCATTAGATCTATATCCATGAAGATCTAATATCTACCAGAGCTACAGATAAGCTGCGTATTGGGGGTAATTACCCAATTAATTTTCTTAAAAACCCAATAGATTTTGAGAGGAGGGAGTAAGAAAAAGCAAAGACAATTTGAAATACCCAAATAGAAAAGGATGTTATAGTGAAAAATAGTACATAAAAGCTTATTTACCCTTTGAGTTTTATTAAATACCCAATTAAAATTTGTCAAAACCCAATCAAAATTGAAACTCGGGGGTAAAATACCCAAATGGACTAAAACCTTATCTGTAGCGCTGTCTACATAACTTATTTTAAAAGTTAAAATGTTCTTGATAAATAATATATCTAGATCTACTAGTACCAGAGTGTTGCGTCGTTATCAGTGTTTTGTCCCATGGGTGGCGATACTCGAGACGTTACTGGAGTCGGTGCTTATATTAGCTCTAACCGGTTTGAGATTAGTCAAGCCGAATTATTCAGTGACCGGACCGGTGAAATAAGACGCGTGTGAATACACAGGTAACTGTATCATTTATAAACTGTGAACAAACACAAACATTTTTTTATATAAAATTTATAATATCTAAGATAATATAAATTTAATAAAATATTTTTATTTACTCTTTATCAATGATACTGTTACCTGTGTGTGAATCCCGAGTGAATGGAACTTACATGGAATATTACGGTGAATTACACGGTGTGGATTTTAATAACCTGTTCAATTCCTCTGTGTCAACCTTCGGGACAATGCCATTAACCGTGTTATACCGCGAAGCCTGCTTTTTTATGAAACTAATTTCGCAATTCATTTCGCAATTCAGATTTTATATACGTTTTGTACATGTTTGTCAGCAAATAGTGGCATTGAATGATTGTGTGAACTTGTCTATTATCATATTTATTTTATTTTACTGTAATTTCCTTGTAATGATAGACGAAAGTGATCAGTGGTGGTGGCGGAAGTTGCAAGTGTGAGATGCGCGTGACTGAAGAGCACCAAAATAGAGGCGGTACTCTCCATGGAGGTATGACCTGTACTCTGGTTGATGCCGTGTCCACATGGGCACTCCTGGGTACCGAGGAACCTGTAGCTGGTGTCAGTGTAGATCTCAGTGTGTCGTGAGTATTTTCAAGTAGATCTACAATAAAGTTCCGCTTATGAAATAATTACCACTTTGATTATGATGGGTACTACCGTGATGTAGTCGGTTCAAAAGGTCACATGAACAAACATTAACAATAACTTGTCCGGCCGACTCAAAAGAAGCACAGACACTTGGGGTCTGGACCCCGCCTCCGCAGCTACGCACCTGGATATATTTTTATCTTCAACATTGTATACCAAGACCCATACATTAATCACACAAACATCATTAAACGTATCCGGGACAAATAAAAAATATTCGTATATACCTCTCTAGCTATAATAACGCATGTTATTTAAGCAGTAGAGGAATTACGTAGATTTTTGTATTAATATCAAATACATCCAACAAATGTTTGTGTGATTACTGAATGGGTCTGGCTATATAATACATACATGTATCACAAATATTTCCAGGCGCATAGCGGGAGGGGGCGTGGTCCAGACCCCAAGTATCTGTGAAAATAAGTACTATATTAACCACCGTTGTGCTCGGTCGGTTCTTTAATTAAGCCAACATTGTCAAGTTGGTGGAGTCTTCTATGAACATCTATACGAAACTTTATAAGAAATGTACATAATTTATTTATAGAATCTATGTTTCAACTCGCTATGACGATCGATGACAGTCCTAATACATTCTCAGATTCAATTACATGGTTTTATGAAAATATAAAATAAGTTGAGTCATTGTAAGGTTGGGTTTGTGTTTCAATCAGTATAATTTGTGAGTACTACATGAAGTACATTGTACAAGGATTAAAACATTTGTGAGTAGTACTTAACATTTTATTTTTAGTGAGAACTACATGCCATTGTATTATTTTTACAGTTTCTTAAAAGGAGCTAACGTTGGCGAAGACATTGTAATAGACGCAAAGACGCTTAAAAGAGGGAAACGTTTAGCATTCTTGTCTGTAGATATCACGAACAAAGCTAATGGAACATTACTTGCACAAGGAAAACATACTAAGTTCATAGGATAACGCAAATTATGTTTTGTTGTTATGGAGCATGATACCATTACGTCGATCGGTACCAAAGCTGTGGGATTGTGTATTAGGTTTTTATATAGTCATATTGTCGAAAATGTAGTACACACTACTTTCAATGAAGTAATCTACCTCTAGTAACACATGTGAAGTTCATATGATATTCTATTTTGTGTTAGTATCTACTCATCGGTGAATGAATACAATTCAGGGGTATTGTATAACTTGATGCTGTTGTGAAGAACATTAGATGCGGTTACCAGACTACCAGTTTTGATGAACCGAAGAAATGTTGTTTAGCAACAAGATCGAGTGGTTTTTTGAATGAGCTAGATGATTTAAGCAATGCTTATAACTTGAAGCATGATACGGAATTGAACTTGTCTGTGTATTAAAAGATCTGTGTAAACCTTTTTACTGCTTTCTCAATAAAGACAATTGCAGTCAGTTAAGCAACTGTAGTCAAGTGCATGCTTTCACAGTAGAAGACAAAAAGATGACAGTGCATTTAAGGAATTTAATGACACCAAATGTACATACATGTAATTTTATCATATTTTATTAATAATCCAAATGAATGTAAGAAGGTAAAGCAACTGAAATGTTATATATGAATGTATTAATTAGTATTTATCACAATCATGACTGCTAAATTGTGTGCATACGTCATCACTTGTCGTTTCTGTGTACCCTTGTGACGCACTCAGACCTGATCCTGAAACAGACATCATTGAGCATAATAATAATAATAAAAGACTTTATCTTACGAGGAAACTCATTTGACAATTATATTGAATTGCAATCTTCCATGAGATTCTCAAAGCATAAACAGGTTTTAATATGTAACAATTGTTTCAATTGTTCTGTAATATTTTATAGTTGATTATGTGCAAGGAATGCATTTGAGCATATTGTACGAGATATATGAGAAATTGTTAAACTACGTGTACGGCCATACATGTATACAAATGTTTCACAACCTACCTAATATTTCAATTCATTTCTACACTCGAAATTAACGCCCCTTTATGTCCGGCAGAGCTAGTATAGCACAGAGAATTTGACATGATCCTGACCTTTATGCATCAATATATTACAAGGTTATTGCGTTGAATATATAAATTTCCGCGAGCAAATCGTGCAATATCGGCCCTTTAGATTTGTGTTGGTATTACATGTCGAGCGTCTTCGTGATACTCTCCGCCTATTCATGAAATCATACAACCGGGATTATAAATATAGACAATTTATCAGCTGTTAAATTATGCAAATAGAAGTTCGAGAGTCGTGTCAAATTCTCTGGACTATATGTACATCGGATAATCTAAGTTGCAAAAGCATTTAAAGAAACACAAATTTGCAAAGAAGGACCATAACTCTGCAGCTATAAACGAACACAAGATTACTGTAATGGTTACACTTCTTCAGTGAGGTACCGGTCACCGGTATATTCACATTTTTCTTACCTAAGTAATAATAATACCGTTTATAATGAGCCTATTTCAAATACGGGTAACTTTAATGTACTTGAACCGCTAAAGTGCTTTGTACAAACTTGATTAATTGATTTGTACCAAATTTACAATTATAATTTGAATTATACCTGTTTTGTCTCATCGACCCGTCCAATAAATATTCAATGTCAATTATGAAAAATATACTTATATGTTACTATAGTCCGTTTAATCAGATCTGTCCCTTGTATACAAACATTGCAATATCATAACATTGTATCGTTATTGTTTTAAACATTTCAATTGGAGAAAGATGCAGTCAAAACCAATACCTTATTCACTAAGCTTCATACTAATACACATAATGTCTATTAAAATAAAACATTAATAAAAGAAATTGCTATGTTTATATACACAATGTTATGTAAATAGGTGACCGACCTGATTAATCGATTTATACATATAAAGTTTATAAACACACGACTATGTCGACAGATAACTGGAGGCCCATCATTAATAAAGAGTAAAAAAATTTTTTTTTAAATTTATAATATCTTAGATAACATAATTTTATAAAATATTTGTTTTTACTCTTTATCAATGATACGGTTACCTGTGACTATGCCCAGTGGTTAACATGTGATGTGGTATTTACCTGTAATCAAGTTCTCCAGGTTACAGTAGTTAGTACCATAGTCCAGGTATGCATACCATGTCTCGGACGTGGAGAAACCCTGAAACAGTCGCATAAAATGTGTAATATAATGTCCATTGTATTATAGAGCAAATATATAACACTGTATAAACGAGTCAACTTCCGGTTATCGCAATAAAATATATAACACTGTATAAACGAGTCAACTTCCGGTTATCGCAATAAAATATATAACACTATAAACGAGTCAACTTCCGGTTATCGCAATAAAATATATAACACTGTATAAACGAGTCAACTTCCGGTTTATAACACTGTATAAACGAGTAAACTTCCGGTTATCGCAATATTAAAGGCATTCACGTTTAATTGTAATGTCTTCCAATAGGTCATACTGTGATCGAAAATCACAGATGCTTCTGCTTACAATAAGTCATACTAGTTGAACTGTACAGTATCCCAATAAGTTATATACAGTGATTGGGTTTACACGCAAATATATGAGAGTCTATAGCTAGAGTTATTAGTATATCAACAAAGATACAATTAGTGTATATTATTAATCAGTACATTGGCCAAGCTACGCTGCATCTAGATAAGCTTATATCTCAGATGTGAGTATGTATCATAGTCGCACAGTATTTCAATAATCATATCGCTGACTTAGAATTAGAAGGTCGTAAGTAAGACTCATGCATATATTTGAAATCTGAATCGTAAGGCGCTTCTTATGAGCTTCGGAAGTGGTCATGTTGACCAAACTGAAGTTTAAAAAGCTTGTTTTTCCATAAGTAAAGAGTAGTTTTCAGACAGTTTTTTCCTGTTTTCTCAGAATATTGATTTTGTACTTACGACCTTCTAATTCTAAGCCATCAATATAAGGTCATATATTGGGGGAATTAATAAGCCATAAGACAGTACCTCGACATTACAGCCAGCTCCGCTCTTTGTCATTTTGAAGCTAATGTCATCGATGTAATGTTTCACTGGAGTAGAGTGTGTGCCTTTAATTTCAGCATCAGTAGTGGATGAAATCTGAAAATGAACAATACATCGTATGCTTATAATATTACAAATTTAGTATACAAAATATTGCACGATCTTGAACGCTAAATTGTGACACCGTGTTAGTACAACGATCAAGACAATATTTGCATGTATATCTGCCACACGAGAATTCACGGAGGTCTGTCACAAGTTTGGGGGATAATACAAGTTATACAGTAAAACTATTTTATACGTGTGAACATTAAATTGCCTAAATACACTACATGTAGTTGTTAGTCAAGTATTTCCTTGATTGTCTACGTTCTATGGTCCTGTTGAATTTCAAACGTTTGACTCAACATGCATAGAGTTGTTCGTTTGACTCCAATAGTGAATCGACGGGCCTCCAATTCACGTGTGATAAAGATGGAACCCGGTGATAATAGCGATGTTTACGTTCATTTCGCAACCTCCCTCATATCATGTTGGCTAGTCGCCTATGAAACAGTAATTGTCCGGGAAAGTCTGCGATATAACGGTTGAGTTGCGTTTTATGCGGAACTATGATCACCAGATGTCGGCCTGATAACCTGGGTTCCATCCTCGGCCGAGGTGTTTGTTTTGTGACAATACAACTACATGTATAGCCACCATGGGTATCGTACCCAAAGCAAATACACCAATCATAGGCGGATCCAAGGGGGGGGGCGGACCCGGCGTACGCCCCCCCTAAAATCGTCGGAGCCTAGGTAATTTATCATATTTTGGATGTAAGAACAATATTGATACGCAATTTTTTTCACTCGCTTCGCTCGCGTCAATAAAACAATAATCTATTTATTGATTTTAAAGTGAACTTAATGCTGTATGCAAACAACAAGATATGGCTGATTGGTAGCATGGTGCCAAACATCAGCTACAGAGATTCTTGCACATTATAAATGTCTGACAAGTCATAAAAGATTAATACAGTTGGCTTGATTTTCTAATAAACCTGTCCTTTTCATTATTAAAAGATATCTCAGAATGCAGCTGACGTATTCCGTGGTTCTTTTTAAAAGGTCACGAGGCAGATCGCAACTGGACCCCCTAGTCGCTGGATCCCAAGTATTTCACATTTCCACTTGAACAAAAGTGAAGCCCTGGAGTTCGCAGGGTATGCTGCTCAGATAGACAGTGCATTTTTTCTTCGTGACGTATTCACAGCAGCTATATATCAGTGAATATAATCCAGTCGACTATCGTTAGTCCTGGCTATATAAACAACGAGTTTTCTTGTTCGTTTCGCTCGCTGTAGATCTACGCAAATTCAATGAAAGTTTTCGATTTATCAATGAGTTTGTTGGGTATGCTGCTCAGATAAACACTGATTTTTTCCAATTCTTACAATTACTAAATCAGTGAATATTACCAAGTGATAAGTGTGTGGTGTATGCTGCTGAAATAGATGATTGCATTTTTTTTCTTGCTCGCTCCACTCGCACAACCGCTATCAGTTAAGTTTGTCAAGTAGGGAATGAGTATGGGGGATATGCTGCTCAAATAATTACTGCTTATATTCTTGCTCGCCTTACTCTCACATTAACTTTATCAATGAATATTATAAGATAAAGAACGAAATTGTGTGGAATGCTTCTCAGAGATACATTTTTTCTTGCTCGCTTCGCTCGCACATTTCTTTGAGAGGGGGGGGGGGTCAATACATGAATGTACGCCCCCCTAACGCCAAATCCTGGATCCGCCCCTGCCAATCAAAGGTAAAGTTTATTAATGTTAGACATGATGTTGTTTATGGTATCATGCCATACCGTATAGAGGCATTTCTCTCCACCATTAGCGCAGTTATCAGCTGATTTCCATTTAGCTGCTTGTGATGTTATGTTATTGCTGAAATCTTCACAGGTCACTGATGGAAATGTCCTGTAATATAATAAAACAACGGTATTCGGTAGTCAAGATATCTATAGACGTAATGGATACTCAGTTAGTTAAATGTATTGCCAGTATTACTTATACGACATTCTGATCACCTCGGCCTTTATGCATTGTTATTTGCCGGAGACAAACGGAAATGGCCGAGCTTTCACGATTGACTTATACGAATGTCAAAATGTTCAAATACCAAATCGAAAGTCATATTTGTAGGTCTACGGTTTTGGTATACCTGTCCAACATGTTCTCTAAAGGAATACTGTTGGTCAATTCGTTACGGTTATCGGTGTCATGTCCCTTCACAGGGTCAAATCGCAGTCACACAAGAATTGCATGCCGGTCGAGAGTTCACCTCTGATTCGTCGTGTGACTCCCATAGACCACCAAAAAGGCATCCATTCTCTAGTGACAAAGATGGGATCAAGTCGTGCCCGTGCTCTTGCCTCTCATCTGCTCATGGCTATGGTTTGAATCCCAAGTTGGCTTGCTTACTTTGGGTATTTGGTGCCAACTGGCTAGCTAGGTGTCCGTATCAGAGTATAAGCCCAAAGTAATGTCTGATCTCCAATCAAAACAAATACTTTTCTAAAAATAAAATAAATTAGCAAACTGTTGTTACGTAATCGGTAAGTAATTTCCGTTTTGAAAACTTGATGAAAATACAAAAGAAAACTGATAACAAACTTACCATTCTATTTTGCAAGATGCATGTAGCGGGTTGGGTTGCACATAAGTCACGAAGGATAGAACCGACAGAACGGAGAGAAACAATACGAGAGAGACG
The DNA here is from genome assembly GCA_947247005.1 of Spisula solida. Classification (NCBI taxonomy): domain Eukaryota; kingdom Metazoa; phylum Mollusca; class Bivalvia; order Venerida; family Mactridae; genus Spisula; species Spisula solida. The sequence continues at coordinate 17,009,283 of OX365958.1, forward strand.
TTTAAACTAGTCATCCTTATCACTTGAACTGAACACAAACTGGACACAAACTATCAGCTGATTGTACTATATACAGTCATATTCACATGTCCATATATTTATACACTTGGTTATACATACTTCACAAGACACCATGGCCATTGGCTACCGACTGAGATAGTATATACATGTAGCAAATAAAAAACAGTCGGGCGATGTTATACTCTACAAATTAAACTGGTCTTCTTATTAATTACCTTCTTAGTTCTATTAGTATAATTCATTTTCATGAACCTAGGCTTGCAAGAAGCGCCTTGAGATGCACGATATGCTTTAATAAAAGGGTAGAAAACGATTGACAAATGTATTCGACGAATTAGTGTGGATACACAGTGTAATAAATTGGAGCACATTAATAGTACTGCCACGCCTAGCCTGCATTGAAAATCCCACACTTTTGCCTGTGGTGAGTGCGCTTGCAGGGTTTCCAGAAAATAACAAGATAACATTTTATCACAAACTAAATTGAAATTATATATTGGAATGATTGATACCCAACAATCGTAAAATGAGTTTTCAACAAAATATATAAGTTAAGCGATATTTGACTATAAGTCACGTGAGGCGTTTTAACGTCCTCGAGTGTAATAACAAACATGTACATCGGGTACTATAAACACTAATTTAAATGACCGTTTCGTCCGGAAATTGATATCAAGGAGCATGTGATACATATTCACGTATAAAGGTCGACGAACAAGTCAATATTTTCGGATAATACTCCAGTGATCACAATGTTGGTGAAAAGGACTGTCGTGTTAAGGTGTATAGTCTGTACATGTGTGTGTTCACGGGTCAATCATTAGAACATGACAATATACTTCAATGTAGTATTTCATAACTCATGTAACTGGACATAAGATTGCCTGAACGACATGTTTCTGTTTTTAGCTCACCACTTGTGACAGAGTGAGCTTTTGTGATCACTCTCCGTCCGTCGTCCGTCCGTCGTATGTTCACAATTTGCTTGTGTAGACATCAGATGATTATTTTAACAAAATCAAGGTCAAGTCCGATGTTGGGTCATCCGGGGTCAAAAACAAGGCCAATTCATTGAAAAACATTGTGTAGTCACTAGAGGTCACAATTTTGACCAAATATTTATGAAACTTGGTCACAATGATCATTTCAACAAACTCTAGGTCAAGTCCGATGTTGGGTCATCCGGGGTCAAAAACAAGGCCACAAGGCCAATTCATTGAAAAACATTGTGTAATCACTAGAGGTCACAATTTTGACCAAATATTTATGAAACTTGGTCACAGTGATCATTTCAACAAAATCTAGGTCAAGTCCGATGTTGGGTCATCCGGGGTCAAAAACAAGGCCACAAGGCCAATTCATTGAAAAACATTGTGTATTCACTAGAGGTCACAATTTTGACCGAATTATTATGAAACTCGGTCACAATGGTCATCTCAACAACATCAAGTTCGATATTGGGTCATTCGGGGTCAAAAACTAGGTCACTAGGTCAAATCATAGAAAAACCTTGTGTTGTCACTAGATGTCAAATCATAGTAAAAACCGTGTAATAGAAGCTGAAATGTTTCTTGAATCTAATTCAGTAAATGTAAACTATTAAACAGGTTACCTTAGAGGCCTGCATACATTGCTACGACAGGTGAGCAACCTAGGGACCTTTTAGCCCTCTTGTTTTTTCCAGTACATATGGCAGCTCATGTTTTGTGTACGGTATGATCGACCAAGTCTGCCATGTATGTTCCAAAAGCCTTCAAAATACAGCTTACGATCTTCTAGTTATAAAATTATATGCACATAACACTACATAGCGATCATAGCAGTTATTTACGGCTATCATACATATAGACTTCAACGAATTTCTAGTTGGCCAACCTATACAATATAATATTCTGTGATATATTCAATCAATAAATCTTAATTATGTTATTGTTTCATTCCAATCACTATAAAAAATAAAACACTTATTTGTGCACAAAATCATCCATGCGGACAGGTTGGCACGAACATGCCTTTTTGTACACGTGGAACTCGTGCACTGCATGTAATATGTTCGTAATTGGTAGGAATGTATTCTCCATGGATTGCCTTTTATGGAAAACATTGAACTTCGCGAGAATGAGCAATGGGGAACGCGCTTACAATCGCAATTACAAAAATCAAACATTTCGGGAACGAGGATCACATGCACATGAGCAAGTAAAGGAGCTTCTACACGGTAAGGTTTGGTGTATACATATCTTGACCAATAAGTCAAAATGTACCGTGTAGTACACTTCTACCACACATTTTCGGGAGATGTACGACGCATTCATTGCATAGTTGCCACAGTACAGCAATGGCTTGGTGTAACACCGAAACGGAACTGCTCATAGAATTATACCATTCAGTAAGATACATATCAACACTACACACAGTTCTAGCAGTAGGTCTTCCTCAATCGACTCCATTGTTTACAAGTGTTTGGAGAGAAATAACATGTGCTTTATAAGTCATGATGTACCGTGTAGTAGAAGCGTATGTCTTCGACTTACTAGTATACAACAAGACTAACCGTGTAGATGCACCTTAAGCATCAACAATTCCGTATGGATAATTTGTACATGAATACCTGATTTCTTTGGGAAATCGATATAATTATTAGTGTGCCGAATGAAAAAGAAACATACTCATAGTTGTCTATGTTGGTATGGCAGGCTGCCCATAGGTGTCTATGTTGGTATGGCAGGCTGCCCATAGGTGTCGATGTTGGTATGGCAGGCTGCCCATAGGTGTCGATGTTGGTATGGCAGGCTGCCCATAGGTGTCGATGTTGGTATGGCAGGCTGCCCATAGGTGTCGATGTTGGTATGGCAGGCTAACCATAGGTGTCGATGTTGGTATGGCAGGCTAACCATAGGTGTCTATGTTGGTATGGCAGGCTGCCCATAGGTGTCGATGTTGGTATGGCAGGCTGCGTTGGTATGGCAGGCTGCCCATAGGTGTCTATGTTGGTATGGCAAGCTTGCCATAGTTGTCTTTGCTGGTATGGCACGTTTATCATAGGTGTCTATGTTGGTATTCTTTGCTTCCCATAGTTGTCCATGTTGGTATTCTCGACTTGCCATAGTTGTCTATGTTGGTATTCTTGGCTTGCCAAAGTTGTCAATGTTGGTATTCTGGACTTACCATAGTTGTCTATGTTGGTATTCTTGGCTTGCCATAGTTGTCTATGTTGGTATTCTTTGCTTGCCATAGTTGTCCATGTTGGTATTCTTTGCTTGCCATAGTTGTCCATGTTGGTATTCATGGCTTGCCATAGTTGTCTATGTTGGTATTCTCGACTTGCCATAATTGTCTATGTTGGTATTCTTGGCTTGCCAAAGTTGTCTATGTTGGTATGGCACGTTTACCATAGGTGTCTATGTTGGTATGGCACGTTTACCATAGGTGTCTATGTTGGTATGGCAGGCTTGCCATAGGTAGCTATGTTGGTATGGCACGTTTACCATAGTTGTCTATGTTGGTATTCTCGACTTACCATAGTTGTCTATCTTGGTATTCTTGGCTTGCCAAAGTTGTCTATGTTGGTATTCTCGGCTTGCCATAGTCGTCTATGTTGGTATTCTTGACTTGCCATAGTTGTCAATGTTGGTATTCTCGGCTTGCATTTGATGACAGATTTCTACTTGCGTTCTTAGTAAAAAATTATGTCACATACCACATGGTATGTCCACACTGATATTGGCATTAGACAGGTTGGCATGGTCATGCAAAGAACCCTATTATAAAATTATTGAAGCACAATATACACATGTTTCAGATTTTAATCAGCAAAATATTCATGACAAACAATATATACGTTAAACAAGTACATAAGAATGTAGCAATGTTCATTAAGTGGGTTAGCTCCCCTAGTACAGTATTATATACCACACCAGCGGATATGACTACAGTTACCTCCCCTTGTAGAGTATCATATAGGTTATAAACCACTAAATGCATACGCGACCCAAAATCGGATACACTCAAATAGTCCTTACAGAAACTTCTGTTTGCTTGGAAATGGTGATATGCCTTGACAAAATGGAACTAGAATCTTCTTATTGAGTTTAAAGGTATTGTATACATGTAATTGAATGAGTGAATGTGTTTCATCTTGAATATTTTGAGATTTTGGCATATTTGACAAAGCGAAAGTAGAGTAGGGTAAAACCCACATTGGATCGGTCTGCGCGTCTGTAAAAATTTGTCTACCGCCTTTGACGAACAAAATCTTTCTTATATTAAATATGACCCTCTGTTTTTTGGTCTTATTTTGTAGCTGCAACATACTGCTTTTCAATGATTTAGGTCTGTGAACTGGTCATAGACTTTAACATGATATTATCTGGGACTGACAGTTGTCACTTTACATTGAGCTAAAGAACAATTTTATTTAGTGGTTTGTGACCTATACCACACCAGCGGATATATGACTACAGTTACCTCCCCTAGTAGAGTATTATATACCACACCAGGGGATATATGACTACAGTTACCTCCCCTAGTAGAGTTTTTATATACCACACCAGGGGATATATGACTACAATCAATGAAGATTGTCACAATTTCCTGGTAATACAATTGTACAACATTCCCAATACAAGCAGACAGTAAAATGCACCATCGAATGTTATAGTACCATAACTTGGAAGGTTTTTTTTGACACAAAAACGTATGTCTCCCATAAGGACTATAATTACTCTGGCAATATTCATCTAAACTAAAATTCCTGACAATATGCAGAAGGCTTGGTAACAACCTATTCATGAGAAGTTTCATTGAAATTTACCAGTGGTTAATGAGAACCATCGCAGACAAACTTTGTGACATCCCTCCAGACAGTCAGACAGATGTTCAGCACAAAAGCAATACGTCTCCCGGGCTATATGTGGAACAAATAATGAACAGCACAAGCAAACAATATAATGCACCATGTAGTAATATAGTACCATTAAGAATACTAGTAGCACAAGCAATTAACAAATAGACTAACAACTACGATACTCATCAACATTAAATGTGATGACCAGGATGCACTAAAGCATACAGCACCAATTATGTACAGATTTAATGATTATGATAAAACGCCAGTATATCTTGTGCTGGACACAGCTCACTGTGGAACACATTGGGGTCTCATTGAAAGACAAGTTGCCCAAGATGGTCCTAGCTAGGTCATTCACGAGAGTAATTCTCAAATTTCAGGATTTTTAAAGAACCGTAAATTTTGACTAGGAATCCATTTGTTTAGAAAAGTGCTCCATAGCGCTTTCCACAGGAGGTCACAAATCCATGCCCACTATATTTTTTTGAACCAGAGGTAACTGAATAAAGGTGCTCAGATTTCATAGATTAAGTCTAAACTGTGACATCTATCTTCTTTAATTTGGCCTGGTGACACCTGTTTTGACCCCAGATTACTCAATATAGATCTTGGTCTACATTTTATAAAAGGCAAACATTTTGCCAAAGTTTCGTAAAGACTATGGCAAAGCTGTGGCCTCAAGTGTTAACAAGGTATTTCTATCATTATGCCTACTGACCTAGTTTTGACCAGAGATGACCCAGTAATGAATGTGACCAAGTTGTTTCAGAGCGGTTAACATTCTGACCAGGTTTCTTACAGACGTATTAGACAAAAATTGTAACTCCACTGTGTCAACAACCTGTTTGGGAGATTGACCAAGTGACCTAGTTATTGACCCCAGATGTCACAGCAACCAATTTGACCAGACAGGCAGATGGACAACATACATTCAATGATCTTAAAAGCTCACAAGGTTTAAAATATCTGTATTTACATAAAAAGGCCAATGGTTTACATTTAGGAGTAGGTTTACCATTATGACACCCACACAACGTAAATAGTAATAACAAACAAGACTGCGTTCAATAAACGCTTATGCCCCCTGTGGAAGCCTTGTCCATAAATAAGTCTAAGTCCAAAATTAGGTCAAGGTGAAGGTCAAAATGGGGTTAGGTGATACTGGCGTGTGGAGAGTGTTCATACACAACATCCATGCAAGTATGAAAGCTTTGTAGCAAGCCATATTAATGCTAGAAGAAACGGTCAATTTGGGTTAACCAGGACGGACGAACGGACGAACGGACAGACAGGTGAATCACTATATGCCTCCCCATCTATCGATAGGGGGGCATAAAAATAACAACATTCACACAAACTAGAAAGCAGTTATACACCAACACATCTTATCATTAATATATGCATGATATATACATAAAACAAAATAATAACAATGATTGTAACAAGAGATGTTTGTAAAACATGTATGCTCCCATGGCAGCCCAATAGTCATAAATGGTAAAAGTCACAAAGCCTTTGACCGACTGACCTAAAAATCAATAGGGGTCATCTACTGTTGATGACCAACCTCAATGTAAAGTTTTAAGATCCTAGGACAAAGCATTCTTGAGTTATCAAACAAACCCATTTGGTCTACCGACCGACCTACAGGCGACTGACAAGTGCAAAGCGATATTCCCCATCAAAGATGGTGGACATAATTACAGTACTGTATTTGTATCATTGTGTAGAGAGATATAATCTTATCATACTTTGTTTCAGCAGATGTTATAGGAACAGGTACCTTGGTTACCGATGTAACTGGACCTAGAGACTAAGTTCAAGAGTGCTGCATTCCCATTGGTTAATTTTATGACAAGTCTAAAAATTGAGCCTTCTCATTGGTTCATCTTATATACATTGATGACATTCCATTGGTTAATTTTATGACACGCCTAACAACATAGCCTTCTCATTACATAGGACTGATTGGTCTCTTTTATGATAAGTCTTAAATGCTGACTAACCAATGGTTTATTAAATGACTAGTCCAAGATAGCAGCATTCGCATAGACTATGTTCATGACAAGCTTGAGAATTAGTAACTTTTGTGACCAGTCTAAGAAAGAAGACTTTTCATTGGTTAACCAGTAACCAGTCTAACAATGTGGCATTACCATTGGTTACTGTAATTATTATTCTGAATGAGTATTTTATAATTGGTTAATGTTTGCAGTCTTCGTATCTGCTAATTCTATAGCCTGCCTAAAAGTGCTGCCTTCTCATTGGTTATTTTTATGACTGGTCTAAGAATGCAGCATTATGATTGGTTACATTTATGATAAGTTTAAAATTTAAATTCAGCAATTTCATTGGTGCATTTATAACTGTCTCAGTTGAACTCGAACAAACAAGCAAAACATAACACATCATACAAATGGATAACACAGGTCCATTCATTCAAATGCATCATATACCAAAACAATAAAATTTGCGACTTTCTAGTTGACAGAACAAGTTGGCGATCAGCTCATTGAATGACTATGGACACAATCATCACAGTTTTAGGCCAGAGTTCTTTTATTTTTCATTACTCGGACCCTCCTGCCCAATTTTTTGGCATTTAAAAAAAATTAAAAAAAAATAAAATTGCATTTAATTGTCAAATGTTTTTATTCATTTATTATTGTAATATATGCACTTGTTTTATTATTTTATAATTTTATTTATGATAAACTGGTATAGTGCTTGTTTATTTTTGTTTTCATTCAAAACTGTACCATATATATTGTTTAAAAAAAACGTCTACAGAAATCTATATTTATGAAGCATGTAAACAATTTCTAAAAGATTTTGTTTCAAATTCTTTATCAATTTATTAGTCTTAAGATAAATTGGCCGTTTTCTTGAAAACTATCACTGATGTGGACTGTCATTGACATTAAGTGATGGAAATAGTGTCGTAGCTATACATTTTGGAGTTTTTATTTTTTCCCTCCTCCTGCAGACTTTTTGCTCAAGAATGTCTGAGTAACTAAAAATGAAAAAACTCTGGCCTTACCAAAGATTAATTCGATTTGCACTTTTACAGTTCAGCTATCTTGTACTAGTAGTGTGTTATCAACTGCTAAGTGCTAATAACCATATGGTAAGGTTATGCTAGCCTTTCTAACTTCTTTCCAGATAGCAAAATTATCTGACACAATTAAATCTTATCTAGCAATAGAACCTTGACATGTCTATCGTATGATTAAAGTTATAACAAGAATTCAAGGAGTTCTGAATTCACCACCAACTTTAATTAAATGCATGTTTTGCAAAATTCTGTCTTAGGTCATTGGCAACCACAATCATGATAAAAGTAATTTAATATATAGTTGGCAAGAGGAGTTTTAAAACAAGAAATTCATGATGTATGTTGATGTTAAAAAACACTTTAATCAATACATGTAAGGTGTGTAGCTACCTGTAAGTGTGTACATATCTTTATCAACATGATTCTGATCACTGGTCCTCGATGCGGTTTTATGGTCCGGAAATATATTAATCTTAGTTAACCTCAAGGTAAATTTCTCCAGCCGGAATTGTCCGAGGGTAGGGAATACAATTGGCCCATAAATCCATCATTTATACACCGATCTTATCAATCTTGCTGTCAATCGTTAAAGGCCGGAGAAATTTACCTTGAGGTTAAATAAGACAGAGTAATATTTTTTCTGGACCATACAATCGCATCGAGGGCCTGTGATTCTGATCAAAAGATAAATTCTGCTAAACTTCATACTTCACAACTATTCTTTATTAAATAGCATTTGAACTATCCCCTACACACTTAATATCCTCAGAAATCGAACTCTTTTTCAGAGAAAATATCTGTAAAGTAGGGTTGTCAAAATCGACCGAATCAAGCATCCGGATGTCCGAATCAGACATCCGGATAGATCCGAACGTTCGGATCAATCGTAACATTGCTTTTTGATAATAACTTTTCCATCGTAACCAGTTTTCGCGACTTTATTATATCCTCCGTAGAGCGACATGCATCCGGCGAAGACAGAAAAAACTGCCGTTCTGTGGAGGTCGATTGTTTTAGAATGTCGTTCATAGACTTTTGAGTGTACATAATCACGGTAATCATAAATTGATGTCGTTTGTCGCATAAAATTAGATCTACTCATAGCCGCGTGTTTTCTTCGATATAATACTTACGATTATTTAATTAAGATCGTTGATAAGATACAAAATGCGTACAATCCACGAGTCTAGTATTTATTGCTATTAAACACGACTCTCTAACCGAATCCACTTTATTTTACGCACATGCCGTATTTAATTGAATTGTTTACCTTCAAAGTGTTAAAATCTCTATTACGTCATATCACTCACTACACAATTTGTACACGTGATCGGTAAGTGCATAAATTATGCTGAAATTGACAGTTTTAGATGACTCGATTAACCTATTAACACGACCTTTACGTGTACTGATTGATAAGCGTGTTTATGTCATTTAAAACTATAAATAACGACTTTGAATTAAAAAAATCGAATGTTATGCATCTCATCAAGTGCACGGTATGTACTGAGATACTGTGTCGAACTGATCCCATAGGCAGTCGCTAATTTACTAGCGCCCGCGGCATCGGGTTTAGTTACATAGATGAGCGATAATTATTATAATCCACGAAGGTGCGAAAATTATTTTTAATGATCAAGTAATCTATTCAGCTTTGACTTTTAATGATTTAATCCCATTATACATACACTATGTAAGTCGTATGCAGTGACACTTTGTACTAGTATATTGTAAGCCTAGTAACTGTATAATGTGTAAACGTGTCATCATCTTGACGACGTAGTCTATATTGCGCCCCATATGTTCGACACTTAGATAATATTTTATGATTATCGATTTCAGCAAAAAAATCATGTTTTTATACGAACGTCCGAATACGAAAATTGGATCCGAACTTCGGAACGGGATCCGAATGTTCGGATGTCCGGACTCCGGTTGACAACTCTACTGTAAAGTAAAGGGTTTATTTCTTGATTAATAATCTTAAAATAGTTGATTTTCAGTACTAAATAAAGCAACCCAAAATACCTAGAATGCACCATTTTTTCCACACAATTTCGGGTGGAGCATGCCCTAGACTGCAAAGCTCAATTATGAAACCACATGAAAAGTGGTCTAGCCACACGCCTGCATGTACTAGCCACTGATTTCATGCTTAAAGCAGACCACTGAAAATATTAAGAAATGCTAAGCTCCATGCTTGACATAGTGAACCACCACACAGAAGTCTATCTCACAGAAGTCTATCTATGGATAAATGCAAAGGGAGTAACTGCATTGAGACTTTTGTCACATTATCATTAGGTTATCTCCCATCGATCAGTCACTAACACGTCATGTAAGGAGGGGATGAAACATAAAATGGAGAGACAATAAGGCCTAAAATAAACAAGAGATGTTTGTAAAACACGTATGCCCACATGACAGCCAATAGTATGAAATACATAAGGTCACAAAGATAAAGTATGAGGCGTTCTTGAGTTATTGAACAGAAACCATTTGGTCGACGGACATGTGCAAAGCAATATACCCCCTCATCAAAGATGGGGGGCATAAATATTGTTTGTTTTCCCCTCTTGTGACCTAAGTCTTGGTCCAGTACTAACAAATACATTACTCAAGTCAAACAAAAGTAATACAATTGCTAAATATTATGAAATTGACCAAAACATCCGTATGTCTGTATATACATATGAATACCCTCAAGATTATCTTAATCATGTGATATTCATGTGATGTCATTGTATCTGGCATTGCTGTGATTATTTGTGTTTTTGTAAATGACCAAAAAATATTGCATATTGCAGACTACACTATATTACATATATCAACAGTTTGTTAAAACTGATATATGCAAGGTTTTTACAGGCCACAGGCCATTTTGGAAAGAAAACATAACTTTTACACTTTTGTTATAGTACAGAGAATTTGACCTGATCCTCAACCTTCATAAGCGGGAAGTATTACGAGGACGGTCAAGATACAATACCAACACAAATTTAAAGGACCAATATTGCATGATTTGCGCGCAGAAATTGATATATTCAATGCAAGAACCTTGAAATATATTCATGCATAAAGGTCAGGATCGAGTCAAATTCTCTGTGCTATAGTACATGTATGAGCACTTATTCTACATGTTTCTATTGTCTACATCACAGTATTTGATGGTTTTGAGCATATTCTAGATGACAACAAGGTGATTTCATCAAGGTGAACGAAAGGCAAGGTTGGTAACACAAATGGTACTCTCTCGTGATGAAGCTGTTCTAGGATTGCTAGGAAACCCGGTCGTTGAGTCTCATACCTACAAACAGTATAAAATATCTGACACTCGTTTATTATAAACAATCACAATTTTCCAAGTTTCAAAGACTTAGAGATACAGACTATGGTCCAGGACTGGTATTCACAAAGCATCTTAAGTGAAAAACTTAAATATTTGACTTAGTGATTATAGTAACTGTTAACATAATGCTTTTAAACAATGTAAACTCTTTATCGTGTTGATTTTCTTGCTTAGCTGACAAACTTTAAGATTTTAAGAAATTTCTAAGTTTTTTGCTAAGATTCTTTGTGCATACGAGCCCAGTATACTGGATTTGTAACCCTGCAATCTGGGTTTCGGTTCCCGGTTGCAGTAGGTCACACACTTCTATCGTTCGGTTCCCGGTTGCAGTAGGTCACACACTTCTATCCTCCATAAGTGGAGATGTTGCTTCTTCTAACTATTTTAAATTTTTCAGTAATTATATTCAAATTTCTTAGCAATATTTTTGATTTTCAAAGTTGTTACAAAACATGGCCATCTGGGCTATGGTAGATGACATTTCAATGGTATGCTCTGCCAACATTTGTACCAGTATAGTAAAGATATTTATACCTTTTCTGTAAGACAGACTGAAGACGGTCACATTCTTTCAAAGTGGTCTCAGTGTATAACTGTATCACATACAATCTTTCAGCCTGTAATATACCGGTAGTAGAGCATAATTATATAATAAATTTACCAATAATAAGTCAGTGGTTCTACAGAGGCATATTGCCCAATCTAGAAAATAAGACGCTAGTCTGTTCCGGGTGCCATTAGGACACATCCCTTCTGTTTAAATACTGTTAAATTGTTAAAATTCAGCATATGAAATTTCAAATGACTATAACTCGGTCATACATGGTATTTTTTCATCAAATAACTTTTATATTCTGCAGAATAACTTTAATCTTTCTAATGCGGCAATTATTCCAGAATTGAAGGACCCCTCTAAGTACAGTAAAACCACAACCTCTGGTATTCTTATTGAGTCTGTCTTAAAATAGAGGTTATTAATGATTGATAACAAAAAGGTTTTTTGACACATAAAGGTATGTCTACCATAAAAGCAAAAACTCTGACAAAAATCATCGGACCTTTAATTTCTGGTGATATGCACAACTACGACTTGGTGACAAGTATTCATATGATATCAATTTAGACTGACAGATATCCAGCACAAAATCAATATGTCTTCCTTATTATTCAAACAAACTTTCAATAATATTTGACCAATAGTTAAGAAGAACAAGTGCTTACAAACTTTGTTACGTTCATTCAGACAGACATTTAGCACTATACGTAGCAGAAATAAATATATAGCAAAGTTCATAAATGAAAACGAAAATTGTGGTCATAATCTGAGTTGCATTCCTTCCAACCTTTCATTCCTGTGGTTGACACAGTAACTACCAAGACTGTTTCTTCTGCAAAACTACAAGAGGTTACATACCTGTTCAATGAAGCTCTCCAATGCTTTAGAGTCAACCCTCGAATGATTGGTGACTATTACCAGACGTTGTAGGTACTCACATTGTAACAAAGGCTGATAAAATCTATCGTCCAGTTTTAACCATTGTTGTTCAATTCTGTAAATAATAGAATAAAACACGCTACATAACAAGTAATATACATTTTTGTTACTGTTGGGTTATATAATTACATGTGTGACATAAACAAACTCAGGGTGGCCACAGAAAATGAAGAATGAAATTCCACGATTTTTCCCGCACTGAAAGGTGATTTTCTCTGCCTGAACTCAGATACTGCTGCAAATATGGCCTCAAATCCCCCCTTATAGACATACCTTTACCACTTATCTCATTAGTTATACATATCTTATAATAAATAAATACCTATCTACTGGCAGTAGACACATTTTGTCCACCAATTTTTGTAAAATTCCCTGATAATTCCTTGATTTTTGCCCAATTTTGATATTCCCTGATTTTTCCCTGCAAGGAATTTTTTGGGCATTTTCCCTTTTTTTTTAGAGGCCGTGTCCACCCTGTTAACTACTGGTTGAAATATCTTCACAAAAGACCAAACAGTTGTGAAAGAACATCCCCTAAAATTATATTTTATGTTGAATGCTGATCAAGAGAGTTACCCATGTACTATTTGAACAACATTTGGCAGCACATCTCTTCCTATTGCCAAGGCAACCACACTACACTCAACTGAATAACCAATTATTGGGCTATGAATTGGTTTAAATCTCATCTAATAATAGACCACATGATCAAAATCAATCATCAACAATGTTAACAAGAAATAACACGGAATGTAATGAATACCCCCCAGAAACTGCTTGATACAGTCAGATATGCACAACTAGACTTGGTATTGATCACTCATGCGAATTTTAGTTGAAATCCGACCATTGGTTGCTGAGAAATAGCGCAGACAAAATTTATTAGTGTAAAAAAAGGGCCATAACTACCTTAAAATTGATCTGACCAATGTGTGCCTACGATATGCACAACTTGACTTGGTACTGATATAGCGAAATAGTGCAGACAAAATTTATGGTTAAGTGTAAATATAAGTGTAAAAAACAAAGGGCCATAACTACCTTAAACTTGATCCGACCAACATGAGCCGACGAAATGCAAAACTAGACTTGCAAAGGTTCGTTGAAATCTGACCATTGGTTACAGAGAAATAGGGCGTACAAAATTTATAAGTGTAAAAAAAACAAAGGGCCAAAACTACCTTAAAATTGATCCGACCAATATGTGCTGATGATATGCACAACTCAACTTGGTATTGATCACTCATGCAAAGTTTTGTTGACATTCGGCCATTAGTTACAGAGAAATAGCACAGACGAAATTCAGAAGTGTAAACAAGAGGGCCCAAAGGGCCCTAGGTCGCTCACCTGTCGTACTAGTGCATGCACACCCCTATGGTGATCCTACACATTTTCTGAATAAAATTTAAGGAAATTCAGCCTCTATTGCAAGTTTTTGTATGATTTGACCATGTGACCTAGCGTTTGACCCCAGATGACTTAATTAATATCAAACTTAACCTAGATTGTGTTGAGATGATTATTAGGACCAAATTTCATAAAGATTAAGTCGAAATTGTAACCTCTGGCGACTACACAGGGTTTTTCTATGATCTGACCTATAATTTAAACAAAATATTTCCTCCATATAACTGTACAAAAACATGCTATAAAGACAGAACAATACCTAAACACTTAAAGTGGGGTTTGAACCCATGACCCTCAGGAAAATGTCAATTGACATTGTGACCTTGTTTTTGACGCCAGATGACCCAAAATCGAACTTGGCCTAGATTTTGTTGACAGGATCATTGTGACAAAGTTTCATAAAGATTAAGTTGAAAATGTAACCTCTGGTGACTGACTACACAAGGTTTTTCTATGATTTGACCTATATTTTAAACAAAATATTTTGGAATATTTTTCCTCCATATAACTGTACAAAGACATGCTATAAAGACAAAACAATACCTAAACACTCAAAAAAAATAAAAATAAAAAAATAAAAATTATGGTTCCAGTGGGGGTTGAACCCACGACCATCAGGAAAATGTACAAATACATGCTATAAAGACAAAACAATAGCTAAACACTCAAAAAAAAAAAAAAAAAAAAAAAAAAAAAATTATGGTTCCAGTGGGGGTTGAACCCACGACCATCAGGAAAATGTACAAATAAATGCTTTACAGACAAAACAATACCTAAACACTCAAAAAAAATAAAAATAAAAATTATGGTTCCAGTTGGGGTTAAACCCACGACCATCAGGAAAATGTACAAATACATGCTATAAAGACAAAACAATACCTAAACACTAAAAAAAAAAAAAAAAAAAAAAAAATTATGGTTCCAGTGGGGGTTGAACCCACGACCATCAGGAAAATGTACAAATAAATGCTTTACAGACAAAACAATACCTAAACACTAAAAAAAAAAAAAAAAAAAAAAATAAAAATTATGGTTCCAGTGGGGTTTGAACCCACGACCCTCAGGAAAATGTCTATGCTCCCTACAGCGCTTTGATTTCCACTTAACCACTCTAGAATATTTTGATATTTGACCTTTACAAAACTGCTGTGAACCCTGATACACATTTTCATTGGTTGATGAAAGTTTACTTGTATGTATAGAGTGTAGAGAGTTACAGCAGAGTTTAGTGACCATGAAGACTACGTGTTGAAAGGTTTAAAACAAGGTTTTTTCTATAATTTGACCTAGTGAGCTAGTTTTTGACCTCAGATGACTCAATATCGAACTTGACCTAGATTTTGTTGAGATGATCATTGTGACCAAGTTTCATAAAGATTAGGCCAAAATTGTGACCTCTAGAGAGGACACAACCTAATTGTTGACGGACGGACAGACGGACGGACGACGGACGAAGTGTGATCACAAAAGCTCACTCTGTCACTTTGTGACAGGTGAGCTAAAAAACAAAGGGCCATAACTACCTTCAAATTGATCCGACCAACGTGTGCGGACGATATGCACAACTAGACTTGGTACTGATAATTCGTACAAAGTTTCGTTAAAATCTGACCAATGGTTACAGAGAAATAGCGCGGACAAAATTTACATGGACCAACCAACCAACCTCAAGCATGACTCCAATATAGCCACCATATACTATGTATCTGGGGAATAATGACTGATTAATAAAGGGTGTAACAGTATTTTGTTATTAACATAATTTAACCATGGTGGTTGCTACTGGCCTAAAGACAGCATGATTAGTAAACACAATTGAGAATTTCTTCCATGTTTTTTAAAAAAAAGAAAATTTATTTGTGTTTTAGACTCATTCTGATATAGAAAAACAGGCTTTAACTGTAATACAGCACCTGGGCTGTTCTATCAATGCACTTACGAAAATCGTAAACTTACAATCAAATTTAAATTCTTTGTAATTCTTTGACAACCGTGAAGTTTGGTAAATATGGCTGCTATACTAATAAAGATTCAGTTAATGAATTTCTACAAACCACATTCTACCTAATTTGCAGTGGTTAAAGAATAATAAAACAATTTAAATTTGAACATAAGTTTAAGATATCCATAAGTGCTTTGATAAAACAGTACCCTACTGAGTAGACACTATGACTTTAAATGACATAATGTGTGTAAAACAATGTTCATCATCAACTCCCTGGATAAACTTACCTGAGATCTTTAAGTTGTTTGAAATGCTGTAAAGCTGTCCACATGCCCGGGGTTTGAGTTCCGAGACCAAAATAAGCTAAATGTAGAACTTGTAACTTCATACAGTTCTCTGCTATTTGTTTTAGACATTCACTGTTTTTAATACCTGAATTCAGAAAGAAAAAATATTTCAAAGTATGAATTAAGAATCTAGCAGATTGGATTCCCACGCTAGGGTTTTCCCTGTCATTGGTTACAGTTGACTCAGCTCAAAATATGGACATGTTGTCAGTTGCTTAAGACAGAACAAATCAGTACTGGTTGATTATTTATTGCTGGCCACAACACTGTAGTTTATTTATCAAATATATAACCTTACAGAGACAACTACAGTAATTAACCATATATAAGGCGTGCCTTTACCAACCTGGAATCGAAACAATAATTAGATGTGTCCTTTACGATGATATATTACCATTTTCCGAGTCTCATTCCATCTCAAACGGCAAAAAATGAAGTCCGCCATTTTGAAAAAAAGGAAAATAATTCCTATCCCTTATAGATTGTCAGACGTAAACAATAAAACTATTTGGATTATGCAACAATGTGCAATATTTTCAATGTTTTAACAACCAAAATTTTATCCTTTGATTGGCAAACTAAATTTTCGATGTATATGATTGTGTTAACATCTGCTGCAAGGTTCACTATAGTGCACCCAGGATCATGTGATATTCCTAAACATTAATCAGTTTGGTCAACTGTTGCACAAATTGGTTTTACAAATTACGAAAGTAACCAAATATTGTCAGTTTGGTACCAAAAACATCACAGATAAATCATGCACATCTGATAATGCACCTTTGTGGAATATACCAAATTTTCCTGCCTTTCTAATTATCATGGGCACACTATAACAGAATGAATGTGAAATCATCAAGTGTCATTTACATGGTACTAAATCTGTTCTTACCTGGTAAGCCAGTTAACTGTAAGTATGTTAAATGTTTCCAGTTGGAGAGGTGACTAAGGTTTGAGTCCAGGAACTTGTGCGACTGTAAGCTACAAACAAACAAATTATAGAAAATGGACATTTATTTGTCTCAGAGAAATACAGGTCAATGTCAGTGTGCTCATATCTAAGTTTAAATCTGTCAACAAAAAGTTAAAATGAACCTTAAGTATTTTATTCTTCAACTGATTTTAATGACACATCATCGATTCTGCAAGCTGAGAATGAGTTCTTATAATCCATATCACTTTAAATAAGTTTGAGCAAAAGTTAACTGTTTTGCCAGAAACCACTTACTCAACTATTATTCAGGCATTTGAGCCAGTTTCGGACAAAACCTGTGACATTTTGTAGAAAAACTAGAATTATCACTGTCGTGACCAGGGCCCCGTGGTAGCATGCTGGAAGAGGGGTAAATTGAGGGGTGGAGAAAATTATAGAAGTATAGTGGGGTTGCATAATTATCAGTGCTACTGGTTGCAATTTTCTGTACTAAGACACAATAACAAGAGATGTTTATATTAAACACGTATGCCCCCATGGCAGCCCAATAGTCAGAAATGGTGAAGGTCGTAGTGACCTTTGACCTACTGACCTCAAAATCAATAGGGGTCATCTACTTTTGCTGACCCTTCTCCATGTAAAGTTTGAAGATCCTAGGTCAAAGCCTTCTTGAGTAATTGAAGGGAAACCAATTTATACGATTGATGGACCTACCGACAAACAGACATGTGCAAAGCAATATACCCCCTCATCAAAGATAGGGGGCATAATAAAGTTATATATCTATACATGTACTGAATACATATTTATCCCATCTTAAGTTAACTAACTTTATATTTTCATACAGAATTGTTTATACTTTATTATTGTATTATTGTATCAATGTTAATACTAGTATATGTATAATTGTCTTATAAGTACCATGTATATTTGTCATTTTCACTTACTTACATGTATATATAACTTCTACTTTTTTACAGCCAATTTTGATTTGTATATATGTTTACTTGGCAATGGACTTTGTGTTTATGCCAATAAATAATTTGACTTGACTTGATGCCTGAAATACGCACATTTCTGTGTGACGTCACAAGCACCTGTAACTGTTTATCTGTACATCATTTAGGATGGCAGAAAGGGGCCAGCGTTTATAAACAAACATAGGCACAAAAAATTTGTTTTCTAAATGACTTATTCATTTTTTGTCCCAATTTCAATATTTTTATATTCATGGAAAGTGCTTGACATTCATATTTTAAAAATGCTATCGGTTTAATATTTTTATAGTTCAAATATACAAAAATAATGATTTTAATTACCACTAGGCAGTCCAAAAGACGGCTATAATCACCTTGCCGCATTAATGAACAGTGAAATTGTCCAATAAGTTTTACATTTGCTATGAGTTTATGCAATTTGGCCCAGGCATTAAAAAATTAAGGTGCGGGAGGAAAATGTAAGGTTCCAACCTTTGACCTTTTAACTGTGACCTTGCCCTAGAACTGGCATGGTTGGAATGTGGGTTCTGCACTTCGTCATCATTAGTTACACATTAGGTATCAGTTTCATGCAATTCGGCCTACGCATTAAAAAGTTATGGAGCGCACACGAAATGTAAGATTCCGACCAATGACCTTGAAATGTGACCAAGACCTTGAACTGGCATGGTTGGGATATGGGTTCTGCATGTCGTCTCTATTAGTTACACATTTGGTATGAGTTTCATGCAATTCAGCCCAGGCATAAAAAAGTTATGGAGCAGACACGGAATGAAAGATTCAAACCTTTGACCTTGAATTGTGACCTTGACCTTGAAGCGGCATGGTTGGAATGTGGGTTCTGCACATCGTCTTTATTAGTTACATATTTGGTATGAGTTTTATACAATTTGGCCAAGGCATTGATTCAGTATTCAAATCATTCACATGTATGACACTGTCATTGTTTTGTATTCAAATCATACACATGTACGGCACTATTATTGTTTCAGTATTCAAATCACACACAGGTATGGCACTGTTATTGTTTCAGTATTCAAATCACACACATGTACGGCACTGCTATTGTTTCAGTATTCAAATCACACACAGGTATGGCACTGTTATTGTTTCAGTATTCAAATCACACACATGTACGGCACTGCTATTGTTTCAGTATTCAAATCACACACAGGTATGGCACTGCTATTGTGTCAGTATTCAAATCAAACACAGGTATGGCACTGTTATTGTGTCAGTATTCGAATCACACACATGTACGGCACTGTTATTGTGTCAGTATTCAAATCACACACAGGTATGGCACTGCTATTGTTTCAGTATTCAAAGCAAACACAGGTACGGCACTGCTATTGTGTCAGTATTCAAAGCAAACACAGGTATGGCACTGTTATTGTTTCAGTATTCAAATCACACACATGTACGGCACTGCTATTGTGTCAGTATTCAAAGCAAACACAGGTATGGCACTGTTATTGTGTCAGTATTCAAAGCAAACACAGGTATGGCACTGCTATTGTTTCAGTATTCAAAGCAAACACAGGTATGGCACTGTTATTATGTCAGTATTCAAAGCAAACACTGGTATGGCACTGCTATTGTGTCAGTATTCAAAGCAAACACAGGTATGGCACTGTTAATGTGTCAGTATTCAAAGCAAACACAGGTATGTCACTGTCATTATTTTTGTATTCAAATTGTACATATGTACGGTACTGTCATAGTTTCAGTACTCAAATCATAAACATTTATGGCACTGTCATAGTTTTAGTATTCAAATCATACACATGTATCATGTATAGCACGGACATTTTTAGTACAATTTTGTATTCCAATCAAACACATGTATGGCTTTTTGAACCTTTTGAATATTCAGCTTGGCTAATTTCTCATTTTTGGTAACTCAAGGGTTTTTAAAAAATATAATTCAATCATGATGACATGAGGTAATTTAGCTGACAATTGAACTAGACCGGGATATATAATAGTCATAAACATTGTTTCAAAGCTTGAAGGTGATCAGATAAAAACTGCTTGAATTACAGCGTAGACAAATCACTGGTCGCTGCCTGCCTGCCCTCTGAGGGTGTTCGCATAAGGTGTCTTGTTTTCAAGGGGCGTATTCAACTCAAACACATGAATGTAATTGCCATCAAATTCATAAGAACTTGTATTGCTGATGTAAAGCCTACGATTGACATTACAAAATGTTATACACTGAGGATTTTCTACATATTCCTTTCTGTGCATGATGTATTTTGTCCTTAAGTCTGGAGATACAACATGTATGTGACCAGTCTCATAGCTACATACAAACAGTACACCATCTACTCTACTCACTATACCTTGTGGATGTTCACATTTTTCATGTGTATACGTCTTTAGTATTTGTCCATCAAATGTAACAACACTAACACTGTTGGTTCCAGAGTCCGATACAATCACAGTATCATTGTTTTGTCCAAATGCAATATAATTAGGGCATTGCAGCGCATATTCCTTGCCTTGTTTTGGCTGTATCAAGTGTACTTTCTTAATTCTTCTTTTGTTTTGTATGTCAAGGATTTCAATTCTGCCAGGATTCAGATAGCTGACAGCCAACTTCTCATCATCTTTGTATGCAATACCATAGCAGGCATCGTTGACTTTTATCTCACAATAAAAGGTAAAGACTTTTGTGGCATTGTGTAGTAGTATCTTTTCCCTGTACGGTAGTGTAACCGCAATCAGTTTAGTACCGAGGGCTGTTACTCCCATTGGTGGACTTGATGTTCCAAAGTTTGACATCACTGTATTGTTACTTAAGTTAATTAACTTAACATTCATGTTGTGTGCGTCAGTGACAACCATACGATCTGGGTCGAGAAGTGCACAGTCGGTGATCAAACAATTCTCCCTGTCTGCTTTAGCTACCACACTAATGTTTCCGATATATTGGTGTTTTGGAAATTTTCTTGACAATTTTCCAAGTGGTGTATTGGCTGATACAATTGCATCTAGGTCATCATTAATTTGAAACTCATACGGTTGTTGTTCTTGTCTTTGGTTAATTTTGCTGATCTGCTTTTCCATTGTAAGCAGCCTGTGTTTAGCTTGTTTACTGAGTATGAATAGTGAGTTTATATTGTTATTGGAGTCATTTAATGCTTTTAACAGGACTGCAATTTCAGCCTCCATTGCTTGACTTTCTTTTTGAAGAGTTTTCAATTCAGTTTCATCTTCTTTTCTCATCTGAGCAGCTTCATCAAGTATCTCCTTCTCCATCTGATCAAGGTACTCGTTTATCTGTTTACGAACGGATGTAATATTCAGTAGAACATTGTTGTAAGGTGTGTCTAAGTTCTTGGAATCTTTGTCCAGTACACCATCCATTTCCTTGAGTACATGGTGAAGTTGCTGGAGTTGCTTAACAATATCTCGAAATTCGTCAGTGTTTTGAAACCCATCAGAAATGTCCTGCACCCTATCTTTCTTGCAGGTAGCATGATCTAGTGTCATGCAGTCTCCACAACCTGGTTGATCATGTGATTCGCAGAAAAATCTTACTATTTCAGGACGATGAGTTGAGCACACATCAACGCAGATATCTTTAAGAGACTTTTGCTGCTTTGGCATCTGTTTCCTGTCAGTAATCACATGACCTTTTGTCATCTTTAGTCTCCTGTGCATTCGAAGACAATTTTCACACAAGTATTCATCGCATATCTGACAATAGCCTTCCACAGCTTTCCAGTCATCATCATTCTTGCAAGGATCACAAAATGCTTCATCAGCATCGCCAGATGCTATATCTGGTGATGTTATATCGAATGATTCTGTTGGCAAATTTCCTCCTTCGGCCATATTGGATTCTCATGTAATATAGAAATCAATGATGAAATGAATTCCCTGAAATAAAAAATAAGTATCACTTGATTTAAGTAAAATATTACCACTTGACAAGTTTTATGTTAGCACAACTCTGTCTCGGTTAGGTACTTACAAGTCTTGCAAAGTTAACTGACAGGAGATTAATGGCTGGGGAGTTTTCCCAGTAACAAGAGAGCCATTGGCCCTATAGGGCTCACCTGATGACAAACAGTTTAGGCAGAATCAGTGACCTGATTACCTAGTTTTTGACCCCAGATGACCCAGTTACAAACTTGACCTAGATTTCATAAAGACACACATTGTGGCTAAGTGTCATTAATATTACATCAAAACTGTGACCTCTAGGTTATCAGGGTTTTTCTTTGATGAGCCCTTGCAACCTAGTTTTTGACCCCAGATGACCCAGTTACAAACTTGACCTAGATTTCATAGGGACAAACATTGTGACCAAGTTTCATTAAGATTACATAAAAAATTTGACTTCTAAAGTGTTAACAAGGTTTTTCTTTGATGTGATTATGTGACCAAGTTTTTTTTACCCCAGATGACCCAGTTACAAACTTGATCTATATTTCCTAGGGACAAACATTGTAACCAAGTTTCATTAAGATTACATGAAAAATGTCACCTCTAGAGTGTTAACAAGGTTTTTCTTCAATGTGACCTTGTGAACTCGTTTTTGACTCCAGATGACCCAGTTATGAACTTGACCTAAATTTCATAGGGACAAACATTGTGACCAAGTTTCATTAAAATAACATGAAAAATGTGACCGCTAGAGTGTTAACAAGGTTTTTCTTCAATGTGACCTTGTGACCTCGTTTTTGATCCCAGATGACCCAGTTACAAACTTTATCTAGATTTCATAGGGACGAACATTGTGACAAAGTTTCATAAAGATTAGATGGAAACTGAGACCTCTACAATGTTAACAGTCAAATTGTTGACGGTGGATGGTGGACAGTAGACGGTGGACAGTAGATGGTGGACAACAGACGGCGGACAAAAAGGTGATCACAATAGCTCACCTAGAGCACTTCCTGCACAGGTGAGCTAATAAAATCCACTAAATAGTAAGTCAAACAAGAAATAGGTCCATGGGACATGGGTGCCCCCATTACAGCATGTTTCATTTCAAATTGGAAAGGAGAGGGAAATGGCAGGTTGTGAGAATATTTTTCAAGTTTCCTATAAAGCCATTTGTGAAATTAGCCATGCCCCTGAGGGCAATATTTTTAGAAATCAAACATGAAAATTATAAATCTGGTAAAGGGCTGCCAAAGGAACATTGCTGGGTAATGATATTGAAATTGGACAGGCAGTTCAAAGATGCTTTTCCACCTTTTTTTATATAACTATATAGAGGAAATTAGCCCTGCCCCGAGGGCCAAGAGAATCAACATGAAAGTTAGGAATTGGGTACTAAGAGGGTCATCCAATACTGTATAGCGGGTATATTTCACGGGGGTCTAATTTTCGCTATATTCGCGGTCAACATCGATAGCGCGAAATCTAAACCCAGCGAAATATTCACCTCGTAAATATACAAATTTTACAAAGGGAGACAATTCATGATTAAAAACCAACGTTGACCCAATGATTTTGTAAGAAGTACGTCGATTTTAAGTAAAATACGGCAGTAAGACTTCGACTTATAATAAATTACAAAATATAATTCGAAATTAGATCTTTGTAAAACGTGTGTAAACTCTATGCATGTGTATCAAATATCATATGTGCATCATGTTTTCTCAACGTTAAAAGGTGCTAATTATAAGCAGGTGCATCAAAATTATTAGATTTAACCATTTTGTTTGCAAAACGTGTTAATGTTTGCCGAAAAAGTATTTGTTTGTGTAATTTTTCTAATGACAGTCAACTCGGCCATCAAACAAACCGTTCAAAATAACCGTCGAAACGCAACGAGCGATTTATGAACAAAATAAATAATCTTACTGTGTAATTTGTAAATCCCGTAAATCGTTTATAAATCATCAAATTTGGAAGGACAGAACCATACGTCCATGTATGTTATACCAATGGACAGCATAAATAAATCCTGGACAGGGGGTTTAAATAGTCTTATAATAACTTCTTATTAGACTCCTTATACCTGGCAAGTGTTTCCCTGTGCACCCAACAAGATCAAACGCTTTAAATAACTCAGACGCAGCATGTGTACACACTGTGTTGAGAAAATGACGTAATATATTCCGGCATATCGGAAGCGTTGATTTGATTTTGCGTGCGTAATTACATATAGCGTATCGTCAGTTCTAAATTGTCGGACTTGTTTAATTAATTATTAATTATGGACTATGATAGCAATTTGGGACTTGTAAAAATGTACGTATGTTCGCAATTAATCAACACTTAATAAACACTTGAATTGTCATTACGCCCGGTTTTCTTATGATATTGCATGTAAGTGTTAAGCTTTATAAATTGCCGTGTTCAGCAATGAATTTCCGTTTTTTTATTTTCCAAGGTGTAACTTACGTAAGATTGACCTCTTATTTCTTATTTTCATTTTTACCAACAAGGTTTTAAATTCGCGGTCGAGGTCGTTTGCGCGAAATCAAGACGCCGTGAATTCAAAAGGATCCAGATAACGCGAATAATGGACCCCGTGAAATATACCCGCTATACAGTAAACATTTTTGTTGGATTATTTTAAAATCCAGCCAACAGCTTCTGGGAAGTAGACTTTTGAAGTTGGTTAAGAAAACAAGCCCCACCCCTGGCAGCAATGTGTTTAAATTATCAAATGATAATAAACCAGTCAAGTATCAATAATCATTCGAGTAAACTTTCATCAAAATTTGGCCCAACCAGTTTAGGATTTAATAAATAATTTGACTGAATTATTGATGACAGACGGACGAGGGATGAACAGATTGCAATAGCTCACCATGAGCACGAAATCAATATTAATTAACAATATTTAAATTTTCTCTTCATATCTTGAAATTAAAATCATGGTCTTCTCGCCAATATAAACATATTAAACATTTGTATATATATATAAATAATTATTGTTCGCTTACCTTACTAGATATACCAATATTTCTCAGGGAGGATTGACTAACAAAATTTTTCTTCAAAGTCACCTCTGCGTTATCTTCAAAACTAAACTTCCTTGTCAATATTCAGCTAACCGGTTTAGATATCAAAGTAGATCTCAATAGATACATGTACTCAAGATTAAGTGTTTGTGGGTGTCGTTCATGCGTTAAAGGCTTATTCATATCT
Organism: Spisula solida; assembly: GCA_947247005.1. Taxonomy (NCBI): domain Eukaryota; kingdom Metazoa; phylum Mollusca; class Bivalvia; order Venerida; family Mactridae; genus Spisula; species Spisula solida. Next base: position 17,034,805 of record OX365958.1, read on the forward strand.
TTATTTGATGTGGTAGATTTGTATTATGTTACAATACAGTATTATATAATTACAGTACAGACTTGGAATTGATTGAAATCTTTCAAAATTACTTCAAGTTTTGTGTAACCAATTCAATTTTATATAATAAAACCTGTTTTACCCCGCAACCTGTTGGTATGAGTAAAACTACTTCATAAAGCAGTGTGTCAGTTAAACCATGTATTTTATTAAGACATGTTTATAAAAATCACACAAATCAACAAGTATAAAAGTAATCAAGTTTGTACTTACATGTGACTGATTATTGTATTTTGTATTTAAAGTTATTATTTAGGCATAAAGCATTTTTTTACCTGACAAAATTACTGGAGGTAACAGGCTCCGTCTTCCCCCAGTCAGTTTTATCCCCCGGGGATAAACCGGGCCGGCCCAGTTTATCCCCCGGGGAAGAAGAGGCCTAGTCAGTTTTATCCCCCGCCAGGCCTCCTTTCCCCCCACCCCAGGCCTCTTCTTCCCCCACCTAAAAATTATGATTTTTTTTTGTTATGGAGATGGGGAAAAAGAGGCCTAGTCTATTTTATCCCCCACCTGACTATAATTAAACAGAGATGGGGGAAGAAGAGGCCTAGTCTATTTTATCCCCCACCTGTCTATAATTAATACAGAGATGGGGGAAGAAGGGGCCTAGTCTATTTTATCCCCCACCCGAGTATGATTATTATGGAGATGGGGGGGGGGGGGGGGAGAAGAGGCCTAGTCTATTTTATCCCCCACCCGAGTATGATTATTATTGAGATGGGGGGGGGGGAGAAGAGGCCTAGTCTATTTTATCCCCCACCCGAGTATGATTATTATGGAGATGGGGGGGAAAGAAGAGGCCTAGTCTATTTTATCCCCCACCCGAGTATGATCATTATGGAGATGGGGGGGGGAAGAAGAAGCCTAGTCTATTTTATCCCCCACCCGAGTATGATTATTATGGAGATGGGGGGAGAAGAGGCCTAGTCTATTTTATCCCCCACCTGACTATAATTAATACAGAGGTGGGGGAAGAAGTAAGTAAGTAAGTAAGTAAGTAAGTAAAGTCTTTATTTTACGAGGCTAACATATTTACAATAATTCAATCTTCCTTATGGGCCTCAACATATTTACATACAGAGGCCGGATCTTTTTTATCCCCCACCTAACTATTCTTAATACAGAGGTGGGGGAAGAAGAAGCCTAGTCTACTTTACCCCCCCCACCATCTAACTATTCTTAATACAGAGATGGGGGAAGAAGAGGCCTAGTCTACTTTATGACCCACTTAACTATAAGCAATACAGAGGTGGGAGAAGAAGAGGCCTAGTCTACTTTATCCCCCACCACTTTGATCCATACTCGGTTGCGATAGGCCAGTCTATTTCTTCCCCATCTCCATATTAATTATACTCAGATGGGAATTTAAAAGACTAAATTATGGCAATAATGAACATATTTATCGGGTAAATCAATTCATTTTTTCACTCTATATCACTTCAAAAACAAATTCACAGGCCATATTTACCATTATTTCATGTTTCTCACCAACATTTATTAATTCAGAAATATTATTTTTAGCACATTACAAAAAAACTTATTTTTTAGGTGGGGGTAGAAAAGGCCTGGGGTGAGGGAAGAAGAGGCCTAGGGGGGTTAAACCGGGCCAGCCCAGTTTATCCCCCGGGGGATAAAATAGGCCGGCCCGTTTAATCCCCGGGGGATAAACTGGGCGAGGGATAAAATTGACCGGTAATTAGGTGGTAGCTGAACACTTCAGATTTAGTGATCATCGCCTTTCAGAAGATTACAAATCTATAGTGTGCATAGACAGTGTATTTATGTATTTTTTAACAGGTCAATAACAAGACTGTGTTCAATAAACGCTTATGCCCCCTGTGGAAGCCTTGTCCATAAATAAGTCTAAGTCCAAAATTAGGTCAAGGTGAAGGTCAAAATGGGGTTAGGTGGTACTGGTGTGTGGAGAGTGTTCATACACAACATCCATGCAAGTATGAAAGCTTTGTAGCAAGCCATATTAATGCTAGAAGAAACGGTCAATTTGGGTTAACCAGGACGGACGGACGAACGGACGGACGGACGAACGGACGGACAGGTGAATCACTATATGCCTCCCCATCTATCGATAGGGGGGCATAATCACTATATGCCTCCCCATCTATCGATAGGGGGCATAAAAAAATGTTTTAATATCAATTGTTGTTTGTTTGTTATTATTAAAAGTCTCTTTTCGAGTTACAGATGCCACAAGCAAAATGTTGTCAAATTTTAGCATTTCAAGTGCCACAACTCTGCTAATACTGGTCGGATCCATATAAAAAATGTTAAGGTGCAGACGGACAAATCTATATGCCCCCAAATTCATTTGGTAGGGTTCAAAAAACTGTAAAGTACCATACTTATTGGTATACTACAGCAACATTCTTTATTCTGCTACAATCCAACAAGTACCCAAGTTAAGCAGTTACTTGTCTTAAGAGGCCAATGTCAATAAATTCCAATGAGCAACTTTTAAAGCAAAACACCTGTAGTAAGCTACCACCTTTTTTAATGGCCACATTTAAATTACGAGACTCCCTTGACTGGTTGCTTTAGACAAGTTCAACCATTATTAAGAAATACTGAATATGTATCTGTGTTTAATCATAGAATAAAGCACAGTCACGAGTTTGAATGCATAGTAAATCAATTACGAACGCTACAATTTAATGTACACATCCGAACAAGTGACTGTGCTTTATTACAGATAAATCACAGGTACACAGGTTGTCATACTCCGCATTTGACAACATATCAATACATAGTAACCACTGCACTATTTTCTTCCTCGGAATGCTATTAGGTTATTTACCATAACTGAGTTTTATCAGTAATTCAAGCAGATCTTGGTTCCCTTTATATTTACATAGGTGAAACTGCTGATATGTGTTAGAATAGATGTTTTGAAATATCATTCTAAAGGTAAGGCCAGAGTTCTTTTATTTTTTGTTACTCGGACCCTCCTGCCCAATTTTTTGGCATTTTCAAAAAAAAAATTGTAAAACTGGAAAAAAAAATTGCATATAATGTTTTGATGATAAATGGACCAGCCTTGTATTATTATTTTGTTTATAATAAGTTTTATTATATTAGTGTTTCACTGTAGTGTACTAGTCTTAAGATAAATTGGCTGTTTTCTTGAAAACTAAGTAAACACTGTTGTTGAGTGTTGATTGCTTTAAATTGGACCGTCAATGACTATTCTACCACCAACAGCTTGTGGAAGCTATATTTTGGGAGTTTTTATTTTTATTTTTTCCCCTCCTGTAGATTTTTTTCTGAAAAAATGTCAGAGTAACAAAAAGTTAAAAAACTCTGGCCTAATAGTATGATTAAGCCAGTTTGAGATTAAGATCAATATATCGATTGATTGTTTTGCACAGTGTCAATAAACTGTAAAAGCATTTTCAAATCTCACTAAATTTATAACATAAGAGATGAAGTACTTTGTACAATAAACTGATTTTTCCCATATATACCAAGGGAAGTACCTGCTGTATATCATTATTCACTTTATTAATACAGTACTCACCATGGTGTGTAGAGGAGTTTAGATATAACAATACTTTGATGAAAACCGGTGTTGATGAGTTCAAGGGAGGTAAGTCTTGGACACGCTTTATGAAGACGAGATAAATCTGTGTCAACCTCCTCGCTACTATCCTCACATGTAGATGTACTGGCTTGAGGCTGTAAAATAACATGATGCAGTAGCTGACCAATGAATTATAAGTAACTTTCAATACAGTAGAACTTGATGCTGAGAAACAGGATCTTTGCTTGTTTAGTTGGGCATTGTGCATTGTGCCTTGTATGTGTTTTATGTTCCTGTGCTCGGTTGGTTCAGTTGGGCATTGTGCTTTGTGTGTTTTTAATGTTTTCTGTGCTCGGCTGGTTAAGTTGAGTGCTGCCTTCCCTGTCTGACTTAATATAATCATTTTGATGCCGAGAAACAGTTTAGGCTCAAACACCCTAGAAATCTCAAACAGTTTATTCAGTCCTGGCAAAAATAATGATGTACTAGTTAAAACTCAATTATACAGTTGAAGACCTGAACAGGCAGATTGATAAAGCTACTATCCTGGTGTAAATGTTCAGCTCATCTCCAGTAATATGCCTTTTTCCTATGGTTTTATGGGATTTTAGTTGTTCTAGTTACATTTACTTGAAAAAATCAAACCAATGTTTTCATCCATTTAAGTTTGGACCGGCACTATTTCGTCACATGCATTATTTCCATAACCAAAGAATAAATAGGAAGCAATAGAATCATAGAAATAAGGCTTACAAGGTGATATTCTCTAAATGCCAGCTGTGTTCTAATTTTTTTAAAAAATTGTCAACAGCAGCTATGACTATACCCATCATATAATACATAAAGTCACAAATAACTTACCACTCTGGAAACTCTTTGTCTTTTACCACCATGTCCCTTACTGACATATCCACCAGATTTAGAGTAAGTCTGCTCATTTCTGGATGAAACACAACATACTGACAATGCTAGACTCTTGAATGCTATAAAAAGAAACAAGATGAATCAATTCCTGGATTACCGGTACCATTCATTCTCACTTTCTTACTCCCAGTCATTCAATCATGTTTCCTTGACTTTTTACAGTTACCGGTTATAGTTTATTAGGCCAAAAATATAATATTGACGAATGTTTGTATCCCCTGCTCGACCCTTGCCAATTAGGGCTCAGGGTAGGTAGTAAAAATATTTTTATTTATTTTTTAAAATAGACAATAATTATGTACATTGTCAATAATTTGTGTTTTTCCTATGCACTTTATTACAATTCTACTGTTTTAATTGATACATATAGACATAATGCTATTTACACTTCATCCTTTCAGAACTTACTTTTTCTATAACATAATTTTTTTTTTTCAGCGGGTCAAAAAATTATTTTGGGTAGGGGACATTTTGCTTGGGTTGGTAGGGAAGGGGAAACAAATAATATTTTATATTTTGCCTAATCGTCCATTATGTGCGTTTTTCTTTTCAGTTTTAACACATTAATCAATCCTTGCAAGACAAAACTAGACATCAATAATGCATACATAATTGGATCCACACTGTAGGGGCCTAAACATTTAAATCTCAGTTGTGCATAACGTCACATGCTGAAGAACATAGCTAACTATAGATTCATGACAATAGTAAGAATACAAATTTAAGGACGTTTGATACAGTTGTTTATGCGCATCATTTCTGCGCATATACCTTAAACGGGGATAGAGACCGCGTTTTGCACTGGATCGTCATGAAATTCGGCAAAATGTTTGTCGTGATACCATCTAGGGTTAGTATAAATATGGGTACTTTGGGGTAAAAAAAAAATTCACTGAGCAAATAATATGAAAATACTCTGCGTGAAATAGCGGTTACATTTTCATTCATATTTTGTGAAATTAGAAATTAATACTTGTGTTACCTGTACCCATTTATAATGAGTGTTTGTATTACCTGGGACTACACATATCCCCTTTTACTGATATATAGGGAATAAATTAATGATCTCTTGACTAAAATTGTGAAGATTATTCAAGTTAGCGATTCAGGGCCCATCTGTGCCCCCTTGCTGTATGGTATGCATCATCACTGCCAAATTGGGAAAAAGGGGTGATAATTCAGTCAAAATAGCACAAAGTGTAGCTTGATAACCTATGTTTTATTTTAATTGTTAGATGAAGTACACTTTAATCAACATCCTTAGCCAAACATAAATTATTACAAGACTAGAAATTATTGGAAAAAACATATAAGCAAAATGTACTAATTTGGCCTTTTTGCGCCATTTTACCGCCATTTTACCGCAATTTTCATTGCTAAGAGACACAATTACGACGTAACTGCACCTAAAATAATTCTTGTAACACGTCAATTTCTTCTAAGTTTATATTTACTATACTTTCATGTACTGTGCGGCTCCCCAAAAACCATTCTGAACAAACTACAAAATATTCAAAATACAGCTGCCCGCCTCATCGCACGGATACCGCGATACAACCACATCACTCCTGTACTGAGGGATCTTCACTGGTTACCTGTACAATACAGAGTGGAGTACAAGGTATTGACTCATGTTTACAAAGCACTACATGGAAAGTCCCCAGGCTACATCAGAAGTATGTTGGAAATATATACTCCACAAAGACAGCTTAGGTCACAAAATGACTCTATTCTTCTAGTTGTGCCGAGGATGAGGACTGTATCGTACGGTGATCGATGTTTCATGGCTGCAGCACCGAAGCTCTGGAATGCACTGCCAACAGCACTCAGAGATAGTAAAACACTACCATCATTCAAGAAAGCGCTAAAAACGCACTGTTTTACTAAAGCATATTCTGGCTGATTATTAGTTTGACTTTTTAAGGGTCTCCTAAAAGGTAGTACATTTATACCTACGGAGACGGTTTCTCGTAGCAGTGGTATGTGACGCTGTTTTTGAAACACTAGTACAGTAGTAAATAGTGTCTTATAAATCGGGGGTCTCCTGTCTCCTTAAAGGAAGTATCACTATTCCTTTGGAGTTAGTTTCTCGTGGCAGTGGTATGTGACGCTGCTCTTGAAACACCCATGCATCCTGCCTCCTTAAAGGAAGTATCATTATTCCTTTGGAGTTAGTTTCTCGTGGCAGTGGTATGTGACGCTGCTCTTGAAACACCCATTTTAGGGGGTATTTGAGGGAGGATTTTAGCCTTAAACTTTAATATATATATATTCATTTGTTGTTATGTTGGCATGCATGTATCTATGTAAAATTGTTTTAACCATGTCTTAAATATGATTGTAAAGCACTTTTGAACGTGTAATTACATGATAAAAGTGCTATATAAATATGGTATAATAAAAAAAAAATAATAATGTATATAATTTGCAAATGTAAGTACTCTTTTGGTATAAGAATATTTTTTTCCGCGCAGATAATGCGTCACTTTTACGCAATTTCACTAAGGTTTTTACAATATAGGGGGACAATAATGACGTCATAGTGCTGAAAGTAGCCCTGTGACCTATCTTTTTTATTTAATATTTGGATTAAGTACACTTATGTCAACAAAATTAGCAATAAAAATTATATTGGTCATCGAGGTTGTTTTTGAGCTACGGCCGATTTTGTGTATTTTTTTTTCTTTTTCAGCAGTCATTTTTCGGAAATTTTGATAATTCTCGTTTTGTCAAAAATTTGTGAATTTTATTATCAATACCAAAAGTGTATAGGAATGTTTGAATAATATGTGTTTGTTCATGCAGGCCAATGATTTTAACAAGAAAAAATATCGATTTTAATGCAAAAATGAATACATTGCGAAATATCAGAATTTTTGGTCATTTTCTTGAATGCTGCAAAAGGGCCCATGACCCCTTAAATAGTACCGCAACATACCTTTTTTATTTCACATAATGCTTCAGTATATATTAAACTATAATTGCACCTTTTTTTTGGTATCGTTTAAAAAAATAATTACCCTATCAAACGTCCTTAACACATACATTGGTAGCTTTGGTGAATTGAGCAATAACAACTTGGCAACAAGGGTCTTTCAGAAAAATGTTGAAATTTAAATACATTTATGTAACAAACTGTTAAAGGGACTGCCTCACATATTGGTGTATTGCAAAAATAAAATAAAATTGTCATATATTCGCATACTTTTGGTATAGTTGCCTGTATATCCCATAAACAATCACACTGATGAAATAACTTGAGAAACTTCGGCATTTTGTAGTTACTTAGTATTTTTACATAAAAAATTCAATAGGGTATGAATACCCTATTGAATTAACACTACTATTACTTAAATTGCTTGAAATGTGTCCGCATTTGCTGAAAATGAATCGAAGAACGAAACAAATACCTCACTCATGTTTACGCTGTAGTTTGTTGCTGTTACAGTTCCGACTTCGATCAAATATGAATTACATAATTCACATAGCATGTTGGAAGGAAACATAGCGCAAGAAAAAAATTACGATATACAAAAATTTTAGCCAAATCTTTGAGGCAGCACCTTTAATAACAGAAACTAACCAAGACAGTATTATCAACAGGAATCCAAAATCATGCTTGAGGAAGTTTCAATGTAATTTTCAAATAATGTTGACAAAAACAGGAGCACTGGAGAAAACTGCGGCTCTAAAATGAGTAATTAGGGAGACTAGCGAGAAGCTAGCAGACTGGTACCTGATATGTTATGTCTTGTGAGAACATCTATCAGTGAATACTTGGAATCAGTCTCATGTACATGGATGCCAGACAGGTTGAGATGTTGTAGACTACCACATGATTCTAACACAGAGTCCAGTCCATGCAACTCATCCTAAAAATTAATCCAATACATTTATAATTTTATTTGTTTTATTGGTATCCCATAATGTTTAAATACAAAACATGTATTAAACAATACTAAACTAGAGATGTTTGTAAAAGCTGTAAACTCCCATTGCAGCCAAATAGTTATTTATATTAAGTCATGGCAACCATGACCTTTGACCTACTGAGCTCAAATCAACCTTCCTCATAGGAAGTATAAAGTTTGAAGATCCTTGGCTCAATTGTTCTCGAGTTATTGATAGTAGGAAATCATTTGGTTTAATTGTTCCTGTTAAAGGTCACAGCCATCTTGACATGCCATCTACTGACCTCAATTTCAAATAGCTGACATCTACTAAATCACTGATATAATTCAATGAACATCGACATTAAGCAATGTCATATACTTTTAATGCCCAGTTAAAAAAAATTATTACTGCATATTCATGCCTCACAGATATGTTGTGGTTATGCTTACCTGACCCCAAAGTTTGCACCCAGAAGTAGCACCTCTTAAATTCAAACTGACTAGATTTTTACATCGACTGGCACTTGCGAGAAGTCCGAGGCACCGACTTTCAGAGCGAATATCGGCAAGGTTGAGGTGAGTAAGGCACGGTGCCTCTTCTATCGATATTGATGCTTCCAATTCATCAATATGTACTTTCGAAAGGTCCAAGTTTTTCAAAGTTGGCCATGACTCCTGAAGGCAACGTATGAAGTATGAGCGTTTAACAGCTTGTTTCAAGTCCAACCCAGATACTGACAAATTTGTGAAGTGTATTCCTGGTAGTTCAAAGGCTTTGACTAGAATACCAAAGAAGTAGAGCCTCGATGTAGCATCTTCTGTACAGTTTATGGACATTGTTTTTAGGTTGGTCAAATGATCGGTTTTCACAATCAATGGATGTATAAGTCTCTTGGAGAACTTTTGGCACATACATGGTGTCCCTATTACACAGAATGATTCAAGATTTGGACAATATTCAAATAGAGTAGTTTGTTGACTAAGATGAAAGCGCAATGAATTTGCTGCATATCCATTAGATTCTTCTCTTGTATGTAATCCGAAATGTTTTAAGTTTCTTACTGAAGCCTGAATGTCCTTATTGTCATTGATGGCATTTGAGAATTCAAGCAAGTTTGAAACTGATATGACTAGTGATTTCAAACATGTAATAGAACACAATATCTTTGAAAGTCCTTTGATAGTAAATTTGCAGTCAAGCAATGAAATGTGTTGAATTTTCTTGCACCTTGCCACGTACGTGGAGAGTACTGTTGACGTGAACCAGTAACAATGGTTAAGATTCAACGTCTCGATGTAAGAGCTTCCGGCTGTCAGGTACTCACTTAGTGCTCGATCAGATAACCCATAGGCACAGGACAGGTCTGAAATCCTGAAAGCAAACAAAGATTATAGTAGTGTTAGGAAAAGACGGCTGCCTTACAAATGTAAATGAATTGCTATATCAGACAACTTTGATATGTCGAGAATATATTTTGGGAATTGCTGTGTACATCTTGCAGCATTAAGATTTCATAGAATGGACTTTCAGCTGTTGCATGATTAAGCATGCGATTTCATCTTCATTGATTGCTACATCCACAAGGGTGACAAGGATGATGTGAACCACATAAAAAAGACATTTGGATCATTGAGCCCTGAGGCTGTAGCGGTTTGGTTAGGCAACAGTTCAAGGTATGCTCTAAGTGTTCTTTAGCTACATGTATGAATAATTGTTATTGGAATGTCACAGAGTGACTTTTTCCTGAGTGTAACAAATTGATGTAAGCAACTAGGCCAGTTGAAACAAGTGCATGACTTATTGAATCGGTACACCCAGGACAAATAGATAGGCATACACTAATTAGTGCATCTATTGGGCTAACTTATAGGGCAGTAGCTAGGAAACAATTTTCTCCTTCTTTCATTCGGGGTTTAGCCGCTTTGACACGCTGTTTCACACGAGGCCACAGACACTTGGGGTCTGGACCCCGCCCCCAGCTACGCACCTGGGAAATTTTTAACATCAACATTGCATACCCAGACCGATACATTAATCACACAAACATTATTAAACCTATCCGGGACAAATAAAAAATATACGTAAATGCCTCTCTAGCTAAATAAAGCAAATAAATGAGTTATTAAAGCAGTCGAGGACGTACGTAGATTTTTGTATTAGTATTCAACAAATGTTTGTGCAAGTACTGAATGGGTCTGGATATATAATAAATATAAAAAAAATATTTCCAGGCGCATAGCGGGAAGGGGGCGTGGTCCAGAACCCAAGTGTCTGCGCACGAGGCTAGCTGGTTGGTAGAATGCAGCAAATGGCTTCATACAATTTGGCAAATAATGGATTAGACATTTTAAATCAATCGCCAATACATTTGTTACTTGAACTGCGCAGTGAGTGGCCAACGCTGCTTGAGGTCAAATTAATTTTGACCATTCTCTCCAACCTCAAAGTTCAATAATAAGCTAGACAACAAAAAAATCTTGAGACAAAAGATTGAACCTGAAGATTTCTTTGTCGTGACACACATCTCTGAATCTCGTGCATACATCAGATATGTTCTTCCAATAAACACGTGGCACCAGAGACAATATATACAGAAGAACATCGTCAGAAATCTGGTCAAACCAGCAAACTTTATCATTTTCTTCCATTTCCTCAGTACATTTTTTGATCCGAGTCCAAGCAGACGCTTGCTGGGTTTTAACAAGAAAGCGTTTTCAGCACTTAGATCAGTCACGTAAATTTTGCTTATTTGTTTTTTTGCATTTTTTGTATGATTCCATTTATTTTATAAGTTCTAACTTCCTTGGTCACGTGTATATTAAATCATATTTTATCTATATGATATTTTCTTCTTTGTTTTAGCGCTTGGTTTGTGTTTATTTGGGTATTTTAATAGTCGATCAATTTCGGATAGTTTGTATTTTCGGATAGTAAATTTTGTATGGTTAATCACTAATCATATATGCTTACAATGCAGGATGTTTGCCCCTTTTGATAAGAATAAGTGTTTGCTTTGTATTTGTATCTTGGCAAAAAAATGTGCAGCCTGTGTCTCACCCACAGGTCAAATGCTCTCCGACTGAGCCATATATATATTCTCGATATCGACATTACACGGTAAAACCCGTTTTTTCGGAACCGGAATTTTATGGTCAGGGGGCTAGCGAGCAAAAGGCCGTATAGCGGGAGTGTATATAAATATTCTTTTTTCAACGTTTAAATATGAAAAACATATAAAACAATTATTGCACATATTAGACATCTTTGTTTTTTTAATTTTAGCAAGAATTGTCCTAAAAAATGCTTTATATATGAAATATTGCATTTTATTCTACACTGCCACTTTTGTAGCTCGACATTGATGGCGAGAAAATATACGCATTTTTCAAGTTAAACATATTATTTAGGCGAAAATATTATCATCGAGGTCGTAAAATAATGTTGTCATTGTGTTCCAGTAAGACTTCTTACAAATTTGTACCATTTGGCTAAAATAATCGCAATTTTTGTACCTGGTTGCTCTATAGGCTATATGCAGCCACCACCCTGACATATATTCAGAATATCTCGAATATTGTCGCTCAATTAATTTCGTAATCCCGGAAAACAGGGTTTTACCCTGTAATGTTAATATGGTGAAATTACAGCCTCTTACATGTACACTCTCTCACTGGCCACTTTCTCACCATGTTGTGAACAGGTTTAGACTGTGACATCATTTTTGTACAATTACAGGATCCAATCACAGAAGTTCTTTATGTTATGCCATTTTATAGGATTTATAAGTAAGTTGTGTTAGGTATTTATTTCATCAGTTCCTTTGCCACCCACTTAATCAATCTTAGTAAAGTTTTCTAAAAGTACTGCAAACATTTTTTCAGATGAAAAAATAAATGAACATAGGGGACATCCTAACACGGCTCAGAATGGGTTGTATTTGTGCCAAAGAATGCTTGACTATAAACAATAGAAGATTTTATATCAGGTCTAGGCTTGGAGAAGGGTAAGTACATGTACTAGTAATGCTTAAAATCAATAAAGTGCTAGTTAGATCCAGGTGGGGGCACAACTGCTGCATGCCCTCCTTAAAAGTTTCTCATAATCATTCATCCAGAGCTACAGATAAGCTGCGTTATGGGGTAATTACCCAATTAATTTTCTTAAAAACCCAATAGATTTTGAGAGGAGGGAGTAAGAAAAACCAAAGACAATTTGAAATACCCAAATAGAAAAGAATGTTATAGTGAAAAATAGTACATTAAAGCTTATTTACCCTTTGAGTTTTATTAAATACCCAATTAAAATTTGTCAAAACCCAATCAAAATTGAAACTCGGGGGTAAAATACTCAATTGACTAAAACCTTATCTGTAGCTCTGATTCATCTATTATTATCTCCATATCACAGAGACACTGCAAACATTTTGTTGCACCCACACACGCCATAAAAACATAACACAAGTCAACCAACTCACAATAGAAGGCCTGGCATGATCTCTCGAAGCATCTCAAGTAAATATATCAACTTAAATTGAGATTTTGCTCAAATCAGATCAGAATTTGAGATAAATCTTAAGTTCCAGCTCTTATGATTTTACTGTTATAACTCAGAATAATATTCCTGTTTAGTGATGCTAATTTAGCCTCAAGCCTTGCACATTTGAGATGAGATCTTGCTCAGATTGAGATGCTTTTGGATATTGGGCCAGGCTAGGCCCTTATAATTTTTTTATTGGGTTAGTCAAGGAAACAAATGTCATGGTACATCATTTAAATTTTTTCGTCTGTTTTATTGTTTTATCTTTACCTTTCATTGATCCAATATTTGTAAGTGTGGAATTTTCCCTGTTATACCATGTGGGTTCACAGGTTTGTCAAACTTTGTCTTTAAGTAAACAAAGGCAGTTTTTCAGGATGATCTCAATATAAAAATGCTTTTTCCTGGCTTTTGTTTTTAGCTCACCTGTCACAAAGTGACAGAGTGAGCTTTTGTGATCACTCTTCGTCCGTCGTCCGTCCGTCGTCCGTCCGTCAACAATTGGCTTGTGTAGACACTAGAGGTCCCAATTTTAGCCTAATCTTTATGAGACTTAGTCACAATGATCATCTCAACAAAATCTAGGCCAAGTTTGATATTGGGTCATCCGGGGTCAAAAACTAGGTCACCAGGTCAAATCATAGAAAAACCTTGTGTAGTCACTAGAGGTCACAATTTGGACTTAATCTTTGTGAAACTTAGTCACAATGATCATCTCAACAAAATCTAGGTCAAGTTCGATATTGGGTCATCTGGGGTCAAAAACTAGGTCACTAGGTCAAATCATAGAAAAACCTTGTGTAGTCACTAGAGGTCACAATTTTGACTTAATCTTTATGAAACTTGGTCACAATGATCATCTCGACAAAATCTAGGTCAAGTTCGATAATGGGTCATCCAGGGTCAAAAACTAGGTCACAAGGTCAAATCATAGAAAAACCTTGTGTAGTCACTAGATGTCACAATTTTGACTTAATCTTTATGAAACTTTGTCACAATGATCATCTCGACAAAATCTAGGTCAAGTTCGATATTGGGTCATCCGGGGTTAAAAACTAGGTCACAAGGTCAAATCATAGAAAAACTTTGTGTAGTGACTAGAGGTCACAATTTTAGTCTAATCTTTATGAAACTTGGTCACAATGATCATCTCAACAAAATCTAGGTCAAGTTTGATATGGGGTCATCTTGGGTCAAAAACTAGGTCACTAGGTCAAATCATAGAAAAACCTTGTGTAGTCACTAGAGGTCACAATTTTGACCTAATCTTTATGAAACTTAGTCACAATGATCATCCCAACAAAATCTAGGTCGAGTTCGATATTGGGTCATCTTGGGTCAAAAACTAGGTCACAAGGTCAAATCATAGAAAAACCTTGTGTAGTCACTACAGGTCACAATTTTGACTCAATCTTTATGAAACTTTGTCACAATGGTCATCTCAACAAAATCTAGGTCAAGTTTGATATTGGGTCATCTTGGGTCAATAACTAGGTCACATGGTTAAATCATACAAAAACCTTGTGTAGTCACTAGAGGTCACAATGTCGACCTTATCTTTATGAAACTTGGTCACAATGATCATCTCAACAAAATCTAGGCCAAGTTTGATATTGGTTTATCTGGGGTCAAAAACTAGGTCATTAAGTCAAATCATATAAAAACCTTGTGTAGTCACTAGAGGTCACAATATTGGCCTTATCTGTATGAAACTTGGTCACAATGATCATCTCTACAAAATCTTGGTCAAGTTTGACAGGTGAGCGACCTAGGGCCCTTTGGGCCCTCTTGTTATTGCTGCGTTCTGTTTTATGGCTGTATTACTATACTTGCTTGCTTTTATTATATAGGGGATTCAGTGTTGTTGATTTGTTGGAAGATGCTAGAACACAAAGTCTGTATGCGATGAAGAGAATCACATGTCATGGTGATAGAGATGAGAGGGTTGCTATGAATGAAATTGAAATCATGAAATCATTGAGTCACAAGAATCTTGTACCATTGGAGGAACATACTACAATCACAGTCGGTCATCATGTACAATCACAGGACCCAATCACTGAAGTTCTTATTGTTATGCCATTTTATAGGGTAAGTTATGCATTTTAACAGGCCTTTGATAGTACAGTTAATAGTTCAATAAATAATCATGTAAAATTACAATTTTGGCAATTTCATTGAACATTATAACTCTTTTTAGTTTCTCTGAAATGAAATAATTTTGTGGTGTTATCTATTAGAATAATTTACCAGATGTAAAACAAGAATTAGTTGACCAATAGAAGAATTATGTTTGGTTGTAAAAATGTTCGTAAAGCAAAATGAGTGTTATAAAACAAGCAGGTTCTGTAAGATTGCAGCACTACTTTGTATATTGCAGCGTGGATCAGTGCAAGAAAGAATAGAAGCTTTGACTAAAAGATCAAATCGAATGAAAGAGGAAGATATTTGGTCACTATTTCTTGGTGTATGTAAAGCTTTGAAAGCTATGCATGATCACAATCCACCTTATGCTCACAGGTTTGTCACTCAATACTTACTCTGGTCTGGAAAAGTTTGGTTTCCTAGTGACCTTTGAAAATCCTTGCATTGAAATTAGAAAAAGACACTCACATGAAAATCATTAGGTATTGAAACAGATTACATCACTCATCATTGAGGCACATTTAACTGGGGTCTGTTGCCTAAGCAAAGCACTACCGAGCGCCTTTATTCAGTTACCTCCCGTTCAATTAGATATAGAAGGCATGTATTACCTCCTGTGGAAAGCGCTACGTAGCTCTCGCCCATGTTTACGGTCTCCTGTTTAATGTTGGTGTGTAAAAAAGTGCAGATTATACTTTTAAAAGCACCACACAAGGCTTTTATTAAAGTTAAAGCAAATTTTTATTCTAATTATGGCAGATTTTAAAACTGAAGGTGTGGAGCTTTATTGATAACTACCATGCTTAGTAGACCAGGAAGTTATTGCACTCCTGATTGAGTGATTAGAAACAAACACTCAGATATCTTATTCAGTCTCTTGTTCTGACCTCGACTACATAAAATAACTTTGTGCTTTAGTTCTCTGTCTATAAAAACCTCATTGTTTGCACATTGTGGTTTCACGGTGGTTGCTATAGTGGTTGTATATTGCAGAGATATTAAACCTGGCAATGTGATGATCACTGATACAGGGGAGGCTGTTCTCATGGATCTTGGTTCAGCGACTAAAGCTAGAGTGGAAGTGAAGACAAGATCTGAAGCCACATCTCTACAGGTTAGTCATGTTTTGTTGGTGTAAATCTTTATAAATTCTGGCTGGTTATGACAGCTCAGCTATTCCCCCTAGAAGGTCAAGGTCTATCTGAATGTTTGGCAAGACTTGTTTCTCCATGATTATAGTCATTTTAGCTCAACTTTTCGGGGAAAAAAAATGAGCTATTGTCGTCTTTGGATCGTCTGCGTCAGCATCTGCGTGTGTGTTGGTTAAGTTTATTGTCAGAGTCATTTTCTCAAAGGCTATCAAAGGTATCCACTTGAAACTCAACATTGTTATTCACCATCACAAGTGCAATGTGGTGATCTGCATCTATTGACAAGAGGAAACAAATTTACCGCCTCCTCGATAGCCTAGTGGTTGAGCGTTCGCTTGGAGTGCGGGAGGTCTCGGGTTCGATCCGTTGCTGCGTCATACCAAAGACGAAATAAAAATGGTACCAGAAATTCCCTTGCTAGATGCTCAGCATAAAAAAGGGGAACTGGCTTGTCTTCTCTCATACCCTCGTGGAGATGGATAACATCAGGAATGAGGTGTCGAGAGTGATTAATATAAGTTGGAAAAACTTGTTTCACAATCGACCTTAAATAAATTAGTATAAGAGGAAACAAATCTATCCAACATTTATTCCCCTTTTCTGACTTTGAATGTTTTACACAAAAAATGTAAAGTTTTCAAAGACTATCAAAAGCATCCCCTTGAAACTAAAAACATAGTTGTTAACCATCACAAAGGGAGTCCATACTGACAAGGCTGGTAACCCTCTGACCTATATTTATAAGTTATCTTCCCTTGTTACTCTTTGAACTTCACTCACAGATGAGCAAGGGTACTATCAAGTATGAGTAAGTCGAGCGTCCAGCACTCTTAGGCTGTGGCCTTGTTCCTCCTCTGACAAAGACTTTATCAATTGCCTTTTGTGGGTTAGTATTGCTGTTCCTGGAAATGAAATTCTTTGAACTCCTACCTTGGATTTTTAATTTGTTTTCATTCTCTCCTAGTTACCAATTAAATTACTCTTGAAGGATAGATTGAACCTCAGATAAAAATTGAGTTTGATTTCTGTGGAATTTTGGTCGTGTTTTATTGTATATATGTCATGGATAGTGCAATGACTAGCACTATGTATACACCATTATACTAAGTACACATTGAACTTGTCAGGATGAGGCTGCAGAAAGAAGTTCCATGTTATTTAGACCACCAGAGTTGTTTAGTGTAGAGACAGGTACCAGTGTTGATGAAAGAACGGATGTATGGGTGAGTGCATTGTGCAGTCAATTGACATTGTTTACATTATATAGGTACTGTATAAATTAGCAACATGGAAATATTAGCGAATTGGCAAAACCAAATTTGCTAATATTTCCTATAGCGTAAATTTTGGCTAAATAGAAAAATCACTATTTTTATGCATGCCAAATATACTGTACATAATGATAGCATTTATTCAACTGTTTCAAGGAACCAGTGGAAAGTGCTGGTTTGTTCCCAGTCAATTCTAAGCTTGATACCCATGGTGGGCAGATGTTCCATGTTCTACCATCAGCTACACAATTTCCTATCCAGTTATCTCCCCTTACTAATAACTTGCAAACCAAAGTGGTTCTGTCAGTATTTTGACAAACTTGACTAATCCGATAAGAAGAACAATTCTACTCACCCTGGCATTTTCAGCATCACTTCTTGTTTTTACATACGATCTCCTATTTTTCAGCACCTACTGCATGGATTACATGCTTTTAAATTCGTTCTGTAATTATCATGGGGAATGTAGTCAATGTACATCCTTTTCTGTTTTGTAGTCTCTAGGATGTACACTGTATGCCATGGCATTTTTGGAGTCTCCTTTTGAAAGAGCATACCAGAGAGGTGATAGTATTGCATTAGCTGTCATGTCACAAAATATCAAAATTCCAGCAAATAACAGGTAAAAATTCATGGTATTTTACTTTAAATGTTTTTGTCTACGGGTACTTTTCTCACGGTATGAATCCCAATACACGCGTCTCTGTTCTGTCAGAGAATTGCGCTGTTTTCATATGGCTCTGACTGAACTGAAAACCGATGTAACGCTCAAATGGAACTCAGATGTCATGTATCCTGAGTTCTGTTCGAACGTTACATCGGTTTTTAGTTCCGTTAGAGCCATATGAAAACATAATGGAACTTAAAAGGTGAATCCGGATTCATACAGTTTTTCTGGTTTACAACATTGAGCATGTCTGAATCAGGTTTTACAGACTCGCACAAAATAATGAATACCTCTATACATGTATCACTGAGAACCTTGATGTAGTGACACTGTTTGCTGAGTTGTAAGGAACAGCTGTGAAGAACATCAAAATATCATGATGAATGTTCCTTTGATTTTGTACCTGAGAAAATATACTGTCTAGACTGGGTTCATAACTTTGACCTCACAATTGTCTGTCTAGTGTTCTGTGGACCGTGCTTTCTAATCTCTCCTTGTATGTTCTCTATTTCAGCTATTCTAGTTCCATCGAGGAAGTTATTCGAGAATGTCTCGTTGTTAACCTATTGGAAAGACCATTCTTGGATCAAATATTGAACAAAGCTCAGATATTGTGTAACAAATCTTCAGGAAATGTGTGAAGTTTGCTCAGATAAAGTTTATCACATAGAGACTTAAAGAGTGATGAATACAGTGT
Organism: Spisula solida; assembly: GCA_947247005.1. Lineage (NCBI taxonomy): Eukaryota > Metazoa > Mollusca > Bivalvia > Venerida > Mactridae > Spisula > Spisula solida. The sequence continues at coordinate 17,053,685 of OX365958.1, forward strand.
TAATGTTAGAACAAATAGAATACTAAGTTAGTGACATGGATGGAGTAAAAGTTGATACGACTTGGCTGCAGAAATTGCCTTTGGCTCACACGCTAAATTCCTCTGCCTTGTCAGATTAACTAACTCATCCACGTCACTAACCTATTATTCTCTATGTTACCTGCTTTGAGCAGTCAAATTTGCTGTAAGCATTGGTTGTCTTAGACCAGATAGACTGTGTTGTGACAGTGTGGTTGTGTACATGCGGATATACACAGCTGGTCTGTGTACATTGTTACTGTATGAGTTATAGACCTGCAGCATTAGTTACAATACATGACTTGTGTCATCCACTTTAAATTGAATTAATACCATTTAGGTATATACCTGTACATATACATGAAACACTTAATATATTCAAAATATCTTGGTATTTTAATGACATTGATGATCATGATCATTAGACTAGGTGAGCTGAATTAAAACATTGTGATATGATAGAAAGTAGAAATAGAGGTTATTGTCCAAAAATAAAAGGTAACATTTTTAGTATACATGAATAAGTTCTCAGATTGAGATATAATTGAAAAAAGCAAATGTTGATGCTGTTTTTCTAGAAATAAAGTATTCAAAGTGAATAGTGGAAATGACTCCCACCACTCAATTTCCAAGAGTCATCAAAATGTTGCAAGAAAATTCATATCATAATTTAACTTAATGAGACTCTCAAATAGTTAAAACTGGAACGTTCATCAAATTCAAGAGTCAAAATGCAGGTTATTATTTTATTATCAATTATATGATGTCTCCGAAATAAATAAATACTGATTTGACAGGGTTCATTCCATGGTATTGTGGGCCATTTATTTATCAAAACATTCTGTTTACCTGTGCTCATGTCCATATATTTTTTTGCATTGTATTTTAATTAAAATGTCACATTATTTGAAATGCCACTTTGTTAAATCTCGATAACTGGTATGTACATTATGTATGGATGTTGTGGGTTATTCTTCTATCTGACCCTTTGATTATGAAGCGTTTTTATGCTCTACTCAATGTGAGTATGCTCGTTTCAACATGAGTATGCTCGTTTCAACCTGAGTATGCTTGTCTCAACTTCAACATATTACATATTTAGCTCCTTTACATTGAAACAACTAAATTAGCTTTATTACTTTATCAGCTACTTGTATTCTGCTTTCTATTGATCTAATACTTTTCTTTAAATTACAAGACATTTTACTGTTTTAAACATCTGAAGTTTGAGCATGAAATTGAGTATGAATTTTTTTCATTACTGTAAAATCATTTAATTTCAATGTAACAAAAATTCATGGTTTTGGTGAATAAGACCATTTTGTGGGGACGTAATTTCAAGGATTTTGGATTTATGAAAAATTGCAGAAATCATTCAAAAATCTTACAGATAAATAATTGTTTTATTACATGCTCATATACAATGTATTCAAATAAACTTCCCAAAAACCCAGTCTTATACCTGACTGAACTTGAAAGCAAGTATGGCAGCCACTGTAAACTTGACATATTTATTGGTATAATTATTCATTGGGGATTCAATTTCATGGTTGAGGTCATCCACGAAATCCACAAAATTAAATCCTTCATGAATATTAATGACATAGAGGATATTTGTTTGTTTTGATTGAATATGGTTTATATCTCATCGTGTAGTGATAAAATTCAATATTTTCACTCGCGCATAGCGCGAGTGAAAATATTAAAATTTTATCACTACAAGATGAGATATTAACCATATTCAATCAAAACAAACAAATATTCTATTTATTTAATGCTGTTATGGTGTCAAAACTGGTACTATTTATGCCAAATTACCACTGTGGTTAGGCTACGTATGAATATGTTATTCCATTCATATTTTTCACTTCAAAATCCGCCATCTTGGATTATGGTTAATAGGTGAAAACGACTTTTTTGAGAATTTTGCATTAAATCATACACCAACTTGTAGGAAATGGTCTAACTAAGAATAAAAACCCCCACATGACATGTTTCCGTTCAGTAATAAAAAAGTTACAGACTTTTAGTGTTGAGATTTTGGTAAATTAAAGTAGTCCCTGTGAGGGGGCGGAGCTAATATCAGTCACATTGTAGGTGATGACCAGTGACTGATATAGGCTTTATTTCACTGATAGAACTCCATATCTCATCAGTTAGCATTAAATAAATTACAGTATCACAGCACCTGGTGACCTGAAGCATTCTGTGAGGTTTTTACATTGTATATGTACAAAATGTATTTAGTTATTTTTGGGAATATTAATGTGTCTTAACTAAGTTAGGTGTTGGCCTTCTTTGAAGACCTAGGTTTTGTGGATTTCCTTGTATCATGTTTCCACAATTGTTTTTCTTTTAAGTTATATATGCTCATTTTTCTAGGCCTATATTTATTATACATTTCTTGTCTTGCAATGTGCTTCCTAATAATGACAGCAGTCTTTTATTTTTTACCTTCATGTATAGTCTTGCTCATATATTAACCAATGACATATTTATTTAGTGTTATGTCTGCTCAAGTTATGTAATTCCATCTTTAAAACATTTGTTAAACTTGTATAGTACAGAGATATCAACTGGATCCTGACCTTTATACACGAATATATTACAAGGTTCTTGCTTTGAATATATCAATTTCCACAAGCAAATGGTACAATATCTGTCCTTTAGATTTGTGTTTATATTACATCTTGAGCGTCTTCGTGATAACATACCCCCTTATGAAAACATATAGCCGGGTTATATTATTATAGACAGATATCAGCTTTAAAATTATGCTAAAAGAATGTGAAAGATCAGGTCAAAATATCTGTACTATATAACTCAAACTATGTGACAGATTGTTTGTGTCTGGTAAATCTGAAGTACGGTTAATTTTCTATTTCAGTTAGTTAAAGTACTTTTGCCTAATATTGAATTCCTATTTCGGTTTAAGGCTTAGTCTGTTAATAATCTCAGATTTATATAAACATGGCCTCGGGTTGAAGATGAACTGGTCTAAATGGGAATATCTACAATATGCAGTAGAACTTTGATGCCTCAAACAGACCGGGAAAAGTTGTTCAAGCCATCTACATGTTCAAAGCATCTACTGTATACTGACTACATGTAGTATGTTAACCATTTTGCTGGGACTGAAGAACCTGTTTGAGGGTTTTAGGGTGTCCGAGGCAAAACTGTTTGATGTATTGCAGTTCTACTGAATTTTCTTAGGTAAGTATTTGAATAGTATGTATATATCGAGATGCTCAATATAATGTTCATTTATGTATTTTTGTTATGATTATTTATGTTGTACATGAACTGTATATGGACATTGTTATTTATTATGAATTGTCATCCATATTGTTAAAGGTGCAATAAATATTAAAACAGTACACGTATTGGTATGTTATGTACAAATCTATTGACTTCCATCGACTGTTTGATTTCCTACAGGGTCATGTTTTATCAAGTACTTACCGAAATCTTAAACTGATTCTTTATACATGTAATTCTTCAACAACTGCCAATTGGGGAAAGATATAGTTTGTAAGAGTTCATTAACGGAATCATTATTAGTATTGCAGATCCATTCAAAATACTTTCTGAGTGTACCAGGGTAAGGAAAATGTGCCACCAGACAGGGACGAGAACTTACAGGGCGAATGCTCTACTGACTGAGCTACCCAGCTGCATTCACAAGTTTCTCCCCTATTAATAATTCAATGATATACACACTACTACATGAGCTCATGCAAAAGAATTTAAATTTAAACACAACTTGAAGCATTTTGTAATGCTTTGATAAAACATGACGGCTTGCTGTCTAATTTGACCCTGGTTGCATACCTACCTGGCTTATCAAGAAATCACTATGTGACACATTACAGTGCCCACAAAAATAAGTATACAGTAAATAATTGTTGCAAAATTAAACTTTGTTAAATTATTCAATATCTGTTTATCAGGCAGTCACAATTATACTAGTTTCTGAAACTACAGGTATAAATTAGTCAAAATAGAAATAAAGACAAAGATGTTCGGCACTAAAATAATCATGTGATCAAGAAGGCTGAATTTTCCATCTTTTTGTGACAAAGTTACCATTCAAGAGGGACAAAGAAACTTAAGATTTTGCACCTAGGGTACCAATTAATGTATGGCCTTTCCATTTAATAAATAAAAATATTCTTCCAATATATTGTTGCTTCACTGTTCTGCAAATAGTGTTATTACAGGCAAGTAAATGGGCAAAAAACATCTGTATACTTATTTTTGGTGGGCAGTGTATTAGTACCCTGTCCAGCTATGTAAAGGTGGTAGACAACTTGACTGTCATCTAGATTCAATATTGATGTTCAGATGGTTATATTCCTCCATGATATTAGTTACAGTCATGCCTTCAGATTGTTCTAGTAGTTTGTCAGTTGTTCACAGAAGAGCTTACTAGTACTTGTTGTTTAATTATTACAGAAAACTGGTAAGGTCATTGGCAACCTATCATACATTATTGAGTACTTTCAACATTCTGATTGAAGATCTCTATCGATACTATAGTCTCGTATAAAAAATTTGATGACAATGTTGATTTTACTCCACATGTGGAGAAGTTGCTGGTTTCTCGTGGAATGGTAAGTTAGTACTGGTTTGTTTACTGCCCAAGAAAACTGGTAAGGTGAATCAGTCACGGTATATAACTGGACAATTGTTGAGAAACATTAAACCTGAATCAATCAACATAGAATAATTGTAATGAAAATATATGTACATGTATATCATTATAATTATATATTCATATGTTTGTCATCAGATTATGCCAAGGGAGATAAGCATTGGTTATCCATGGTTAATCTAAATGAAATGATGATACCCCTTACAAGGTTCCAAGTAGGTGTATAATGCAATACCCAATATAGAGACTACTAGGTCAAAATAGAAATAAAGACAAAGATGTTCGGCACTAAAATAATCATGTGATCAAGAAGGCTGAATTTTCCATCTTTTTGTGACAAAGTTACCATTCAAGAGGGACAAAGAAACTTAAGATTTTGCACCTAGGGTACCAATTAATGTATGGCCTTTCCATTTAATAAATAAAAATATTCCCTTTCTTCCAATATATTGGATTCCAATATATGTTGATTTTACTCCACATGTGGAGAAGTTGCTGGTTTCTCGTGGAATGGTAAGTTAGTACTGGTTAGTTTATTGCTCAAGAAAACTGGTAAGGTGAATCAGTCACGGTATATAACTGGACAATTGTTGAGAAACATTAAACCTGAATCAATCAACATAGAATAATTGTAATGAAAATATATGTACATGTATATCATTATAATTATATATTCATATGTTTGTCATCAGATTATGCCAAGGGAGATAAGCATTGGTTATCCATGGTTAATCTAAATGAAATGATGATACCCCTTACAAGGTTCCAAGTAGGTGTATAATGCAATACCCAATATAGAGACTACTAGGTCAAAATAGAAATAAAGACAAAGATGTTCGGCACTAAAATAATCATGTGATCAAGAAGGCTGAATTTTCCATCTTTTTGTGACAAAGTTACCATTCAAGAGGGACAAAGAAACTTAAGATTTTGCACCTAGGGTACCAATTAATGTATGGCCTTTCCATTTAATAAATAAAAATATTCCCTTTCTTCCAATATATTGGATTCCAATATATGTTGATTTTACTCCACATGTGGAGAAGTTGCTGGTTTCTCGTGGAATGGTAAGTTAGTACTGGTTAGTTTATTGCTCAAGAAAACTGGTAAGGTGAATCAGTCACGGTATATAACTGGACAATTGTTGAGAAACATTAAACCTGAATCAATCAACATAGAATAATTGTAATGAAAATATATGTACATGTATATCATTATAATTATATATTCATATGTTTGTCATCAGATTATGCCAAGGGAGATAAGCATTGGTTATCCATGGTTAATCTAAATGAAATGATGATACCCCTTACAAGGTTCCAAGTAGGTGTATAATGCAATACCCAATATAGAGACTACTAGGTCAGCGAAAAAATTCAAAATACCGTCCGATTTTTCTATACCCTCCACTGCATTCTATGGATGCCGCCCTAACGTTTCTAAAACAACACTATATATACAACATAGAATAAACCTACAAATGTACATTCTATGGATGCAGGAAAAACATAATAAATGTGTGCTATTGTTTTCTTCAATAAAATATTGAAGTTGAAACAATAAATATATCTTTAGTTATGTGTTTGGTATCACACTTTGCCATCCTTAACGTAATCGTTCACCTCTGCATCAGCATTGTTATATGCTGTAAGTTTCCTTACACAGTTGGGAAAATTATCATTTGATTATATAATTCAAGTCAACGTTTAATTTGTCTGTCAAAAAACGTACATTGTATGAAGGACATTGATAAACGCCAGAAATTGGATAGTGCTTAAACCGATCCTTGTGACTCCAGAAGCCAGACCTATTGATATACCATCCACTACTGTTTTCTTAGTTTTTTTTATCACATAAAAGCTTTGATCCAATTAAATAAATTGTCCATACATGGACCCTCTTACTCTAATTGGATTTTTTGGCAGTCCATTTCGGTTTCTTTCTGTCCCCGTAAGTCTCCATTATTTAGTAAAACCCTGTACTTTCGTTTTGATAACAACACTGTGTTTAAATGTAGATAAACTGGCAGGTACATTTACACAAATGTATCGGTTTTTAATAAGGTGTAATAAGGAATTAATATATATTTTCTGTTAAGTAACACGTTTTTTGTGTTGTCCCTTCTATATCCATGTTATTGTTGTTGTCTTTTGTATCATGGAGGATACCATAAGTCGTTCATGCCAGACGTACTATTACTTAAGAGAACGCCGGGAACCAGACTACTGTTTCAATTGCTTTCGTTCTGTGCCCTGATAAAACACAGGAATTAACGCACAGCTTCCGGTACTTGAGCGTTATGTTGTTTTGCTCTACAACGGGACCAGTGCAGTTTCTAAAATCGACGAAGTTCGAAAACTCCTGTTTACAAGAAAGTGTTGTTCTATGGAGAACATCCGTCCAACAGCTGGCTCCTTGATATAACACACTAAACATGTTGCATATCATGTAGGACCTATTTAGTGTCAAGCAATTATTACCAGAAGTACCAAGTACGTTGGATTGGGGATGGCTAAAAGGTCTAACAGATAAATGGGAACCATATTGGACTGCTTCACCTTCAGCTTCAGTGTCATGTGCAGAGCTTCTAATTGTGCATTTTTTATGACTTTCCGTGATGGCTGTAACCAGAACAGAACAATTTGATATCAGGCATACATGAATGAGGTGCAGACAAGTGGTTATATTTACAGTATAAACAATAACAATATTACAATTATTTCTCAATAGTTGGGGCTTAGTGACGAATTATGAAAATCATGATAATATATAGCGTAAGAAAGATAATACTCTTATGAACAGTTTCTTAAAAAATTGAGCAAAATACAAGTATATGATATAGATCATGAAAGGTGTAAAGAAAGTTCGTTCCGGTCAGATAATGTGACATATTTTTATTTTTACCAAGCGAAATTAACCGTGATTATGAAATTTGGAAAGGAGGAACATCACATACATAACGAAATTTAAGAACTGTGGAATATTTTTGTCTGGATTCCGTTTTAATTGCCAGCATTGTCAAGGATTTATAGAACGCGGAAGTAAGCTTACGTTAACGTTGCATCGAATGTCATTTTAAAGATGAGTCGGCAAAAAGAAATAACTTCACAAATGAAGCTTACCCAAATTTAGGCATTTAAGACACGTCCCATTTATCATGTAAAGAGTACTAAATAAATTAAAAAGTAAAGACAAGTCTGAATAGACAAAACACGCTACATTAAGAAAATATATGTTTATGGGAAAACAAAATACATATTTATTTGCAAAACGAAAACTCTTACGATCTCTTAATTATGATGATGTTTTGTTCTTAGATAACAAGGTTAAACATTAGTTTAGTTCAGTACAATTAAGTTCAACGCATACAAAACGATACAGCGGCTAGGTAATAAAGGGAGTATTTCGAACTTTACCGGCGCCGGGGTCACGACGTCGTTTACGTCATCTTCGAAACAAGATCAACACATTATTCATGGTGTCAAAAAGATATTGACAGTCGCATCAGCTAAAATTGCTATACATAATGATGTTATTGTGCTAGGAGACTGGATGCATACTTTGGTCCAAATCGAGTACAAAAGTTCTTTCAAAAACCGGAGCGAACTTTCTTTATACCCTTTATATTAGAATTATAAACAACTTGAGCGCAAAGGAGCGAAGGGACCAAATAAATGATTTATTTCATGAACCATTTAATAGATATTGTGCTTATTGCAAAAATATAGGAATGTATATTGTCCTAATAAATAAACTATAACATCCAATTACAAAGTTACAGACTTTTAAAATTAACCACTCCAGCCTACCCATTGTGCGACGATCCAAACGTCACTCAACGTAAACGTAACATTAACAAGCATTCAGTATTCCCCCCCCCCCTCTCTCTCTCTCTAATATAAAACAAGTTCCATATGGTCTCAGCGGAATGATTATTTGCAAAAATATCGATTTAACGAACAGTTTGACAATATTTTTGATCTTAAAATAAAAAAACATGTTGATTTAAGTAAAAAAGTTAAACTATTTGCAGAAACATATTTAATAATATTGAACATGTTGACAGTTTCTGGAACTACTTGAATGCGGATTCACATAGCAGCTTAAAGGCGGTTCAGATTGTATTAAGAAATGGGCAATGGTAGTAATGAGAGGCTTAACGCATCCCAATAATTCACAAACATTATTGACACCTCCCCTAATCGAATCCGATGCCCATGGCATTGTTGTACATCGAAAATGTCTATTTGAAGAACAAATAGTGTTACCCTTTAATAATTAAATTTTACAAATTTACAAATTTTGACACTAATTATTAATATAATAACTGCTTTAAAAGAGGACACATTAACACAATCTATACTCATTCTGTATTAAAAGCTATTAGGCATTATGTGATAACTAAGGAATTCACGCAATACAAATGCATGTACTTTTTCATCTTCTAGAATAAACAAAACTAATCAAATATGTTAATTACTAGGTTAGCTACGTTATTAGTTCCATTCATTTGGCTGTTTTAAAGTTATAGTAATACAGATGGGAAATACAATAAACTTGAATAAAGCGTTCTGTAATAGTTTGACATTGTTAAGGGCGACGGGGATACAGAATCAGACAGTCTTGTACTTAACAAGAGCTGTCCATAAGACAGCGCGCTCGACTATTCGCAACTATTGTCAAATAAATCTAAGTTCAAAACATGGCTATATGTCATACAACTTAGATTTAATGCAATATCATATGCAATAGAATTCGGTTAGCTCGTACCTGAGATAACTCGTACCGGAGTAAATTGTTACTGGTATAATATATTTCTTTATATATAATTGTACTAGATTCCTTTTTGTGCGTGTTTAAATTGCATGTGTATGTGTGAATGTACATTGCACTAATATTGACATGCGGTTACCGAGAACTAAACGAACGTAACGCATGCTTTCAAATGACGTGTTTTTATTAAACAGTTATCAAAATTAATAATAGCATATAAAATAACATATATTGGTATCATTTATAAGATAAAATAAATTGACATTTGATAGACTGTTCCTGCCTCCGCCGAGGTATAAACTAGTGCCCCAGCGTATTTCTCCTTGAGATGCTTCGGGAGATCCGGGTGGATGCACTTTCATAGATATGTTTATTTCCAAAAACATTAGACATTATGCCCATGGGTTTACATATATACAATGAAATTACAAGTGTTATAATATGTTCACATTCACACACATGCGCACTCAAATATCTGTTCATTCTTCATTCTATCAACAAGTATCTCCTGACTGAAACTTAATAATTTATAAATGGGCAGAAATGTTCGCTACATCAAGTTGACATACGGTAATTCTTTAGGTCAAAATTACATTATTCATATGTATGAAACTTTGCACATACTAATTACAACACATCATATGCTTCATCCCAATATTCAACTGCCTGATTTTGTGTTCAACTTGTAATGTTTTAAATTTATACGGCAAGAAGGACATTGTCGCGATTTCTTTAAAAATTGTCGATTAGTTTTCGTGACTTTCCAAAAGCGTTGAAATAGAATAATTCAGATAAATGAGATGCTATGAAACGTTTTAAAACAATTACATTCGTGTATTAAGACACTGATTATCATAAGATGCTCACAGTGAAAATTGAGACTTGGTGAATTTTTCTCTGATTTCTTTATAAAAAGAATATTGTACTCACTTTCCAAAGTATATACTCGTATTAAAAGGAAATGACACCCAGTTTTTATTTGCTGCATTTCACACAATTTACATACATTTTGTAATCCTTAAGTAATGTATAATTTTATACCCGGGCAGAATATTGTATTCACTTTCTAATTCCAGAAAAAAGTACGCTTAAACGATAATAGAAAATCGGTCAGGGAAGACAGCACTCAACTTAATCAGCCCATCACAAAAAAACATAAAAACATCACATGCTACTATTACATGACACAATTCCCAACACGTAACTGAACGAGCAAATGAACTTAACCGCTGAAAGTCAAAGTTTCAGCTATTACAACATTGAAAGCCAAAGTCCCAGCTGTCAAAAAGCTGTTAATTTCCAAAATCTATTACTATATACTTGACAAATGACATATGACCTGAGAATAATTGTGACGAGTGTTTGATGTTCCCATGTATTTACTCGTCGTTCCAAGAAGTGTGCATTTGGCATTCCTACGCACACCGTACAATCCGCTGTGTGTAAGGCAGTACTGTATGTTGAAGGCAGAGACACACGCGTTTTGCGCCACGATAGTGGGGTAAGTATTTGTTATTTTATATGTGCTTTGCTTTGCTTTTGAGAGTGATCACTTACATATATCGATGACGTGATGAATGAACAATAAGTATATACAATTTATGTGCCCACAAATGCCATATTAATCGAGTAAACAGGTTTTATGTATGCGATGTTTGCCAAAATTTCGAAACTTTCGCCTTTGACATTACATTCTCAACTTAATTCGTGGTTTGGAACAATTCTAAAACATTGAATACAAACTTCAATCCTTCCTCAATATATCCGTTTTGGAAAATGTACATTTTCTGTGAAGATACAGAGGTTTAAATTGAACAAGGTACAAAAAATGCTAACGAAATAGGCAGTTCTGTTTTTCGAATGATAACGACAAAGGCAGAGCGTTGAATATTAATGCTAACACAAAGGCAGAGATAAGAGACTTATGCTAACGACTAAGGCAGAAATTATAATTACTTGACAGGGCCATAAAACTCCTTTGTACGATTTGTATGTTATAAATATAACTCAGGTTCACGTTAGGCTGTATTGCACTGCCAATTTTACCAAGAATAACGAGTGTTTAGTGGTTATTTTCATCAAGTTGATTAACGGCATATATTACTACATACCTGGTGATCGCTGACGCTGGCAATTATCGGTTGTGAGTGGCTCTTTATGTCTGTAAATGACGAACTGGTGTTTGGGGGGGGGGGGGGGGGGGGAATAAGCACTCCATTTGTTATCATGAAGTTAAGAAACAAATAGTTTTTAGCATTCTATAGAATATGTAAGTTCGAGAAATGCAGCAATTCAAATTACTTGACAGGGAACTTAATAGTCCGGTCTATAAATGGGATATTTAGGTAAGACCTGGCATTGAACTGTATAGTAAATATTTTTTGGTATTCTGTTAGGGAATATGTTGTTATTGAAGAATCTGAATGATGCCCAGCTGGCACCATTGAGCATTTTGAGAAATTCAAGATGGCGTCCAAGATGGCCGCTAAAATTAGAAAAAAATGCCATAGGTGCATGAAATAAGTTACAAATTGCTATTTTTGCGGGTGGATTGTATTTTAGATATTAAAACATAATTATTAATGTAAATTTATCATTAGTTATTGATTTAGTGAATCTAAGATGGCACCCATGGCAGCTGGAATCCAAATCCCGGCTATAATGGCCGCCAAAATTGCCAAATTGCTAAAACTCAATTGTTTTAATTATATGTGTACCAGTAGTGTAATATATGATAAACACTCAAAGAAAACTTCAATTTAAAACAGTTGACCCATTAGCTGATTCAAAATGGCGTCCAAGATGGCCGCCATAATAAAAACAATATGTTAGTGGATCATAAAGAAGTTACATATTAATATTTTGCTGATTGATATTAGTGTAAGTGTCTCAAACATAATTACTTCTGTAATACACTGCATAAATATATCATTATTATTGATTAAGCCAATTTTAGATGGCATCCATGACGGCTGAAATCAAAATGGCGGCAAAAATGGCTGCCACATATGTCAAACTGAACATTAGCATTTAATAGCATGTAACGTAATATAAATTGTTAATTTTTGATATAAGTACTGCTATAGGTAATAACTGTTCTCTACAACTACAATTGAAAACACTTTATGATTAGCTTATTCAAATTGGCTTCCAAGATTGACGTCAAACAAGTTAATTATGTATCTTAGACCACTGGTCGATTGGTATACTAGTACAAAAAATGTATATGTATATGGTATTGTAAATACTAGTATAAGTATAATTATATGGGTTTTTTTAAATATTCGTTTGTTTCACAAACAACATTTTATGTACATTTGCACTTGATTTTATCCACTTCTCCTGTAGTTTGGCAATAGGCTTTGTAAACAGCTTTAATCGTTTTCGGACCTGCATGGGTCGCAGTGTTTGCCACACAAAACGAAAGCTGTGACAAGAAATGTTCTTCAAGTAATATCTGGTAGGATTATCTGGTCTTTTGGGTTCAATTCCAATTATAGGTGAGTGATGTTAGACTGTTCTCACAATGTAGATGCCATAACACTTCCATGTTCGTCGTTTTATGGTTGGGGTTGTGTGTTCGTGCTTCGTCATGTGCCAACACTGACGCCATTTTCGTGTATAGTGTTGGCGGTGGATTTCTGCTTCATCCCCTGTTAAGGCGTACAGTTATTAATTATGTCTTGGTGGTATATTTTCCAAATTCTACATGGACATTATGGTTGAGGAATACATGCAGAGCCATTATCTGTCTACGTGGAGTCTTCACTGTCTGCTCAGTAAGGTACCAGGTCTTTGAAATATACAGCTATATTGTCTTGGCATTGAGATGAATAGCTTGATGTCTGATTCGATCAAGTTGTTGCTGGTGTTCCACTGTGGTTTAAATGTATTGAAAGCATTGCAAGCTTTACCTATCATAATCTTCAATTTAAATCCTCCCCTGTCCGTTCCAACACGTCTCAAGAAAATGAAGGTCTCATTATCAATGTTTTGATGCTCCACAAGGCATCTTGCATGATTAGAGCATAGCGCATAAAGTTGCATCGCAAACCGTTTTGTCTTCTTGACAATTACCAATGTCTTTGGTTTTGTTGTCAAGACAATGTACATTCTTTAGCACGAGACAAAGCTGTGGGAGATGCCAGCAATTTACATTCAGAATATGTTGCAGTTCACTACATCCAATCTGAAGATATACTAGTCAACAATGCACATTAAAGGCCTGTGTGAGACACTAGGCCGATACATTCAGCATATTTCAAATCTCTGACTCAATTCATTGATGTTATTATCGGTCACATACGTATTATCCTTACAAGTGACAACTATGTTGTATTCCTCTCCAATCCTGGAAGTTACCAATACCACCTTGACCATGATGCATTTCTTTCACTATGCAACAATTCTTATGTCTCCCACATATCACTCAACAACTTATTATAATTATGCTGAGGTTGGTGTATGAGCTTTCAGCGCTTGATCTTGGTTAATTATGGAGGCTTTTCTTGCAATCAGCCTAATAATGGGTCGCTAAGTAGCATCACTTCTGGTAGGATCAGTGTATAGTTCATTTTCTCTCCTTCTGACAAGATCTTTTATGACCAGTGTCATCATGTAATCATTAACCTATTCTTTTAGTAATCAATTTGCCACAACCCACATGTTCATTCAGGCGCTTTCGTTACCTTCTTCCCATAGTTCTCTATATAACTCTTGGTGTTTTAGATATCTGGTCCTTGTTTGCAACCGTCTGTCTGATATCTATAATCTCGTCAGTGAGCCAGGTTTTGTACATCCTCTTATTGTATCCCAATTGATCTTTAGAAATAGTTTTATTATTACATTCTATATCCGGCGTGTTGATGTTGTGACAAGCTTAAGAAAATCCAAGAATGGTTGTTCCTTACTCTAGCAAGTAATTTTATAACTGTCAAATATGTAATCCACAATAGATAAAGTCGTTATAATTATTACTATTATTATTACCAGGTCTGGTCTGGTCATATTTTTGCCCGTATATAAACTATTATGTCATGCAGATGTCTTCCCCATCCTCTGGAGATCGCTACATAATATTTGGTTTAAAGCGACCATATCAGATGACCTCCATGTGGCCTCGTAGGTTCTTGGGTGTTGGAATCTTTTTCATTCAATAACACATGAGCATCACATGGCAGCATAGAATATACTTCGTTATCAATGATCATTTCTTTACTTGTGATGGCATTTGTATCACCAATGAAAGTGATAAACTCTTTTTTCGGGGTTTTGAGCAATACGAGTTATTACCGTTTAACTATCTTGATTCGTCTGGTCATTAATTATTACACAACCGTGACGCACTGGAATTTGGACAAAAACCATGTTTTGATGGGGACAGAATACACCTGATTGGTTGAACTTTGAATGCTACCTAATAATTGCACGGGGTCCCGTATTATACAGCATGTACATTGATTTTTGTAAAATTGATCAATATAAATTAGTTTATTTGAAATGAATACTTGATGATTAACACTAAATTTACCAACCGACCAATGACAATGACTGTATTGTTAACCACTTCGTTCACGTTTGGAAGCCATTTTGGATGCCATTTTGAATCAGTTATCGGGTCAATTGCTTTTAATTAAAGTTTCAATTAGAGTATTTACAACATATTGCAGTACTGATAGTATTATAATTAGCCATTTTGATTATACTTCATGGTTTTTAATAAAATATGCCAATTCGTAAATTATGACGGCCATTGTTGCCACCATTTTGATTTCAGCCTTAATGGATGTTATCGCAAATAGACTCAAACAATAAATGATGATATAAATAAATACGTCAAATACATCTTAAGAACAGTCAATCAGCAAAAATAGCAATTTGTAACTTACTTCTTGCGTCATCGGCATATTTTTACTGGTTTTGGTCGCCATCTTGGGTGCCATTTTGAATCAGCTAATGAGTCAATAGTTTCGAAATGAAAGAAAGTTTAATTTTGAATAATAGTTACATATTACAGTACTGATATAAACAAATAGGATTAAAATAGATGATTTTTAATACAATTTACCAATTTGGGCAATTATTGCGGTCAACGTAGCCGCCATTTTGATTTTAGCTGTCCCGGATGCAATCTTATATTAACTAAATCAATGAATAATGATGAATATATATTAATACTAATGATTAAAACATTTAAAGTACAACTGATGAGCAAAAATAGCAATTTGTAACTTATTTCATGCACCCATGGTATTTTTTCTAATTTTAGCGGCCATCTTGGACGCCATCTTGAATTTCTCAAAATGCTCAATGGTGCCAGCTGGGCATCATTCAGATTCTTCAATAACAACATATTCCCTAACAGAATACCAAAAAATATTTACTATACAGTCCAATGCCGGGTCTTTTTCATAATTGACCGGACTATAATTCATTGTTTTGTTTGTTTGTACAAAAATGTATGTTATTTGTATGTTACAAATTTTATTTGACTATTTTTCGTGAATAACTCACACGAAGAACATAATGTCGTAAAACATTGTAATGCCCCGATACATTACTATACATGTGCAGTCGAACATATGATCTTGGTATTAATCTTCTAAGCCTTCAATGTTGATTAAAATTACCTGTATTTTATAAATAAAACAGTCAGGTTATTTAAACAGTCATAGAGTATACGGTATTACATCTATTTATGGGCTGGCAACACGTGCTCATGTAGCATCACGTATATCATGTAACATATTATGACAACTCGCAAATGCTTTAAATATAGGTTTTACATTTTATAAAACCTTACAGTATAAGCTTTAAAAACAAGCTTTAATGAAAAAAATCGATCGAATATAAAATTAATATTTGCATTTTTATTTTGTAAAAAACGGGACATTTTACACTTACTTTTACGCGGGACGGACTCTTACTCGTCGCCGTGGATTTAATAATTAGGGTATCGTTATGAATGTTGTATAATTAGACAGATATATATCTCTGCTTCATTACAAGCTTTAAATATTTAAAATCGGATAATAGATAGTAAAATTATGAGGTCTTATATAAAGTAGGGTAGAATTTGACTAGTGCGTTTTACGCTTACCGCGGTAACATTGTTAATTGGCCGATCGATATGTGTAAGCGGCAGCATATTTACACCTTTTACATACTTTAATATAGAGTGTCATATACATTTAATTAACGTGCGTGGTGACACGTAAAAATACAGTGTCGATGACTAACAATTTATGTAAACTGCTGACAAACAAGTGCTGTATTTATACCTTAGTGTCATAGATCTACATTTATTAAATATGTAAACGTGCATGGACATGCACTAAGTTTAAGAGAATTAAAGCTCCAGCACGAATAAGATGTAAAGTACAACCTCCTCGACAGAGCAACAACCTTTGATTTCCGGCCATTGTATGCCATCAATGATTAGGAGACTATAAAATTCAACTCTTCTTCTTCTTCCGAATAATTTGCAGGGCCCACTCTGGGGCATTGTCGCAACTTGTAGGACTTATTGCGCCTCCCAAAAACTGTAAATTCCACCGTCATTTTGTTAACATTGTACTTATATTATCGATAGAATACTACGAAAACCACTCGTTTCTAAACTCTAAGACAGTGCCCGGAGAGCGTAGGCCCCCAAAAGCTATGCACTCGTCATTAACAGGCGTAAAAGGCCACTCACAACCGATAATTGCCAGCGTCAGCGATCACCAGGTATGTAATATATTCCGTTAATCAACTGGACGAAAATAACCACTAAACACTGGTCGTGCCCGTGATTCTTGGTGAAATGGACTTTGGAATACAGCCTAACATGAACCTGGGTTATATCTATAACGTACAAAAGGGTTTTATGGCCCTGTCAAGTCATTAGAATTTCTGCCTTAGTCGTTAGCATAAGTCTTTTATCTCTGCCTCTGCGTTAGCATTAATATTTAACGCACTGCCTTTGTCGTTATCATTCGAAAAACAGAACTGCCTATTTCGTTAGCATTTTTTTGTACCTCGTTCAATTTAAACCTCTGTATCTTCACAGAAAATGTACATTTTCCAAAACGGAAACGACAGATATATTGAGGAAGGATTGAAGTTTGTATTCAATGTTTTAGAATTGTTCCAAACCACGAATTAAGTTGAGAATGTAATGTCAAAGGAGAAAGTTTCGAAATTTTGGCAAACATCGCATACATAAAACCTGTTTACTCGATTAATATGGCATTTGTGGGCACATAAATTGTATATACTTATTGTTCATTCATCGCGTCATCGATATATGTAAGTGATCACTCTCAAAAGCAACGCAAAGCACATATAAAATAACAAATACTTACCCCACTCTCGTGGCGCAAAACGCGTGTGTCTCTGCCTTCAACATACAGAACTGCCTTACACACAGCGGGTTGTACGGTGTGCTACGTAGACTTTAGATGTTTAGTCGTTCCAGTTGAACTTCCTTCCGATGAGAGAAAAGAAACGTTCGTTGTGTGGACGAAAATAATCCTTTAATATTTGTTTAGCAGCTTTGCTAATGTCTTTCTTGTCATTGCGGCCTCTTCTTTTATCGTAACATACATGTTTCCCTTTCAGTGATTTTATACAATAATATGTCTTCTCTGGAATGTATACAAAGCTATCCTTTTGAATCCGGTGAGGTAGATTAAGGAATGTTTCTATTCTGTGCAGTACAGTCATAGGATCTGTTTTAAATTCCTCTGCCTCAATCAGAAGAAGCTGGTCTTGTTTGAAATACTTCATGTAACGTTCATACGGTTCGTCATACACTGAGAACTTTAAAAGACGGCTTAGCTCATATTCAATCCTGACTGGAAGTCGTTTGATAATGTTTGTCGCGTTTTGATTAACCTTCCGTAGGATTCTATTTGTTGTGTTTTCTATTCGTGCATGTTCAAGAGTCCATTCAGCAGAATATGTACCTTCTACTTTCTTACTCACATTATGTTTAAGTGTTCTTAGATGTTTAGGTTGTAGACGAAGTCCGTCTTCTACATACGTCGTTATTCTGGTGAAAAGTTTCGGAGAGACGAACAAGGCCTGAGAGAATAAACGTTGAACTGGTTCACGTACCATCAGTATCATTTTGAGGTTTTTGTTAAATTTGTAAAGCCTTTCTGGTACATTAGCATCCTCGAAATAGCCCGGATGTTTCATCAATGTAATTTGATCTTTGTATATACAAGGCATATGCTGACGGAAATATTCATAAGTTTCATTGTACTTATTTTTGAAATATGCATATTCATAAGGCTTAGTTTTTATCTGAACATTTGGATGCATACTTATAAAATCCATCAACTCTCTAGTACCACACTTATACACTCCTACAAGAATACAAGTTGGAAACTGTCTCACACATGACTCATTTATTGGCGGGCTGTATAAATGGTCATGTATTTCTTTAGTACTACTGTAGATTAACTCCGTGTTAAATACAGTTTCAATTTGTTCACTGTCGGCAGTGTTTCTTACGTCAACTAATCTCGCTGGAAAAGTATTCCATCGAACATGTTTCGTTGTTTCAGAAACCCTCTCCGATATTAGCACGCACATAAAAATGATGATAAACGTAATTCCAAGAATCGAATAAACTTTACATCGCTTCATCAAAACAACTCGACCCATCATGAATGTTGTTGATAAAATTTTGCAGTTTAATATTACGAAATTCGCGTCCAAAGTTTTTATAACTTTTTTTAAAACTTCTTGTTTGAAATACTTCAAGTAACGTTCATAAGATCCGTCATACAATGATAACTTTAAACATTTCAATCCGGATGGGAAGTCGTTTGATAATATTTGTCGCGTTTTGGTTTACCTTCCGTCGGATTCTATGACTTTATTTAAACTTCCAGTGCCATATACGTTGGAGAAACACATTGCGTGTCCTTATTTAAGTCTTTCACGTTCTCAATTTATCGCTCATGTGTGTTCTTTTATTCTTAAACACTATTTATAATTATCTAAACAAAATAATTAAATAACTCATTTCCATTGATCGGCTGCATGAATGTAATGACTTTAATCCGGGGGACGGTACATTTACTGTATGGTATGCTGTGTTCGTACGTCACTATATTGTCTCTAATTTCACGATTGAAATGCACATTGTACGGTACATTTACTGTATGGTATGCTGTGTTCGTACGTCACTATATTGTCTCTAATTTCACGATTGAAATGCACATTGTACTGACATTGTTTACGCTATTCTTCTAAAATTAACTATACCTGAGACTTTTAAAACTCCAAAGTCCTATCTGATATTACAGAACAAATTTTATATGTTTCATATTTTCAACCTAATGAAAATCATTGTGCGTATCCCTCCCCCAAAATTACAGTTCTATAACCTGCTCAACGAAACAGCCCATTCGATACGGCCAATTGTTACATAAAGTATAGAACGGATAATTTGACCTGATGCTTGCCTTTATGCACGAATACATTATATTACAAGGTTTTTGTGTTGAAGACGTATATAAATTTCAGCAGCAAATCGTGCAATTGGTCCTTAAGATTTGTGTTGACATTACATCTCAAGGGTCTTCGCGATACTTCCCGCTTATGAAAACATACAACCGGTGTTAAAATATAGACAATATATCAGCTGTAAATTATGCTAATATAAGGTCATGAGCCGTGTTAAATTCTCCGGTCTATATAAATCGACATGCAACATTGATTTTTGTCATGGTTAAAACGTGTCATAAAGTTTTATGTTTGTAAAGTTCGATTAAAGTTACTGATACATACAGTCCGTGCAGGATAATGTGGTAGTCACGTGACACAATGTGGACACTGTCAATTGATTGAATTAGGTAAACCATGGTTAAGGTTTGTGATTATAAATCATTCTAACCATCCATCCTTTCAAACATACTTCATAGCCGAGTGGATTAGTGCGTAGATACATTCTTACGATATCGATATTTTTGGCCGCGAGTTCGAAACCTTGTCAAGTTGTATGTATTTTTTTTATTTCTTTTTCTCATCTTTATAAATTTAAAAGCTAAGAGTTTTACAGAAAAATGGCTTAAATAATCAGTTCTATCCAATAGTGATACGAACCTGTAATTAAAGTTATTAAGTCTATTATTAAAGAGTGTATAGCCTAAGTATACATGTACACAATCAACGTATTGTACATGTATTATAATTAAAGCACAATATTTTTTATTGCTAGTACTTAGGTATTGTAACTACCAACACGAAGCCACAGATACATTATCTGAGTGTGACTGTAACTCAGACCATGATACAGCAGATGAAGTGATGTAAAATTCTTTTGTATTGTAATGATTGTGTGTTCTTGTCATAAAAGTTTAATTGAATTAAAAATAATTTCATCATGACCATAACAAAACAAGAAAAATATATAATTAACAAATTATAAACTCTCTCGAAAAGAATATGAAAATAACATTAAACATATTGTGATGAATTCAAAAAATACTAAATACTTCTATGATGGGTTGAACTTGAATCGCTCAGTTACAATTCTTGTGCGTTACCACCTGAGCTATTACAGCATACATAACTACTTGCAATTATTTAGTGCTTATATTACATTGTAATTAGTCAAGCATGACGATAAGGCCAAGCACTTTAACTGCCTGGATAACTGTCTATGTTAAATGTTAGATTTCGTCGTTGAATGGATGGTAAAGGATTAGCTGCACAAGGCAGTCATACTTGTCTGAAAGGTAAACTAATACTAGTCCATATTAAGTCTGTATTTAAACAGTTACCACTTACATAGTATTTTATGAAACGGACAAACAACAAACAATTACATTCTTTTAAAGTTATCTGTAATCCATATCATGTATTACCTGTCGTGAAATAGACTCGACTGCCACATTATCAAGCACGAACTATAAATCACACAGTTCATTTTCTCATTCAGATATGTGTTGGTTTGTAATATTTGTATGTATGGTATTGCCAGTCACTTTTAACTTGTCACCCATGAATATCCATGCTTATCCGTTGTCCAATCAGAGTTGTTATTTTAACTCATTAAAACAGTCTTACTGCACAAAAACGAAAACACTCGGGGGTTAATTAGCGACAGGTCAAAAGTGTTCGATAATACATGAATGTTCTTGTCTTCAAGTTCTTGCTCAAGATTTGTTTGACTGATTAAGGGGGTAGGCTTTCAGAGTGGGATGTCGTGGTTTTGAAGTCGTTAAGTTCTGCGGTGGACATTGGCTGTGTCGATGTGTGTTCATGAGTCCTTTTTGTGCTTGTTGTTCTCTGCTGTTTCTGTTGGGTGCATCCTCGCCCTTAGTTTCACCACAGGAACTTGCATTTATAATTTGAAAAAAAATGACTTTTCACTAGGCCTACTGTACTATTAAAATATATTTTTCATTTTTTTTTCTTTTTTTTTTCAAATTATAAATGCAAGTTCCTGTGGTTTCACATAGTTCTATATGCATTACTAGAAAATGCTCCAATATATAAGCTTCAATACCGTCTACTGTAATATGTTTCACATAGCCTTCACTCAATGCGTGCGTCATACCGACCTTGCGCTGAAACGTTTGATCAAATTCAATGAGTGTTCTCGAAATATGTTCAGATTACGAGGCAAAACTAAGACCTAACGTTCGAAAAAAGGCAATGCGCATATAAGAGGCTATGTGAAGTTTTGATATAAATGATATACGACATATAACAACAAGAAAAATAGGTACTTACCGAGGCTGAATATCCGCCATTATTCGTTTAAAAAACTAAACGAAGTCACGTGATTACTGCCCGTGATCTGCCATACTAGTCAAGTTAGGTTGTTCAAAGTTTCATAGTTCACAGTTTATGTCACACATGATCGGCAATCTTCTAGGAGAGAGTTCAGGGCAATACAATACAAAGTGTTTCATTTTCAGTGGAACATAACCTGCATGTGTGGTCCACCTTAATTTGGTTCACAGGACGCCTGTTAGAGTTTGTACTTTCCGGTCAGTGATTTGAAGCGGCCTCCCTTGAGGATCCAATCGGAATGTTTAATACAGGGTGGGGTTTGCCCGCTGTTAACAGGTCTATGTTCAGGTTCCCAATAGAGCTGAAGTAATGGCACATATCCGTAATATCTCACCCCAGTAGCTGTCCACTGCCTTGTAGACTTGGGACTTCCATGTAACATATGGGGCGGGTTTGAAATGTAGTCGAGAGGGTAGCCAAGATCATATTTCCAAAAACCCCTTTCATATCGGATGTACCAGCTGCAACTTGGGTTTCTTTTAACAGTCAGTTGCCTAATTGCAAGCCTTCTCTTTTACGACTGAGTCACCTCGGAGACGGACATTATTGTTCATGGTGAGAGCTCAACTTGCGCCTCAATAGGGAACAGCACCTTACAAGGTTCACTGCAACATCTGCACAGTTTATGTAAACTGTTCCTGGTATGTCTCCAGTTCTTTCAGGGGTCTAACTATTGAAATACCTACTCCGAGTCCATACAGAAGAATAGTGATGATGTGTAGTGTGGCAATGTTCGAGACTGGGTCATTACCGTTCTCTCTATGTAAGCGGCAATTCATAAATTCAGTTATAGGGTTATAGAATTATAGGACTTGGAGTAGCTTTTTAGATGCATTTTACAGCGAAAAACAATCACCTGTCCAATTTTAGAACATCCCTGAATAAAACAAAGTTCTTGAATAATACTCGGACTTGAAATACCAGGTTTAATACGACTGTAGCCACATAATAATTTCCCCTTTTCACCAGCCATTTCTATGTCGATAATAAAGCCATTGTATACGAGTGACCTGTGATCTAATGACAATATGTATGAATAGTAACTGTTGTGTAATGTGATTCGACTTCTTTCACGAGCAGATTACGTGTTTTTTCTACGGAAGCCTATCAGTCAAACAATATACATGTATATTGAACATCCCCTGTATTTACAGACAATTGTGACAGCTTACCACACATTTCCTCGGCTGTCAAGAATGTAACTTGTGGTAAAGACAGACAGTGGGGGATATTTCATGTCCGAAATATACCCATTCTTAGATTTCTGCGTTGCATTAGCTTAGTTGTTTCTTTCGGGGGGGGGGGGGGGGGGGGGAACTCCACGGTAATTTGAGGTCGTCCTTGTGTTTCTGTTAGTTGCTGCTCTGAGGGAGGTGAGCATTGTTAATTTGAGGTCGTCAGTTGCTGCTTTGGGGGGGGGGGGGGGTCGTCCGTAGTAATTTGAGGTCGTCCTTGTGTTTCTGTTAGTTGCTGCTCTGAGGGGGGTGAGCATGGTAATTTGAGGTCGTCAGTTGCTGCTTTGGGGGGGGGGGGGTCCGTGGTAATTTGAGGTCGTCCTTGTGTTTCTGTCAGCTGCTTTGAGGAGGTTGAGGTCGTCCTTGTGTTCATGTTAGTTGCTGCTTTTGGGGATGTTAGTGGTAATTTGAGGTAGTTCTTGGGTTTCTGATAGTTGCTGCTTAGGGTTGTTTCCCAGGTAATTTGAGGTCGTCCTTGTGTTTCTGTTGGTTGCTGCTTGGGGGGGGGGGGTGTAGTGGTGATTTAAGGTCGTCCTTATGTTTCTGTTAGTTGCTGCTTTGGGGGGGGGGCTTCGTGGTATTTAAAGGTCTTCCTTGTGTTTCTGTTGGTTGTCGCTTTGGGGATGTCCGTGGTAATGTAAGGTCGTCCTTGTGTTTCTGTTGTTTGACGGCTTACTCCAGTTATGTTTGACTGACTGAAGCGGTAGGGTGTCGATGTAGGGTGCCATGTCTTTGTATTCGCTTTGTTCTTTTTATCTTAACATTTGTGACTTGTGTTTCAGGTCTGTTCTGTGAGGTGGTATTTTTTATATGTTTACGTTTGTTTTGTGCTCTATTGTTTCTAATGGGTACTGCTTTTCCTGTACATATTCGTAGTTACTGCTTATTAGTTAAACTATTCACATTAAACACAATACTGTGAGCAGGAACCAGTCACCTCTCTATCTGGATGTAGATAATGCGAGCGGGAACCAGTCACCTCGATCTCTAGCCGGATGTAGATAATGTGAGCGGGAACCAGTCACCTCTCTATCCGGATGTTGATTCCTATTACTGTGATCTATGATTGTCACAGTGATAACGAGTCAACTTCCGGTTATAACACCTCGCAATAAGTCATACACAGTGAATTGTATAGTCTCATAATAAGGCATAAAGTAACCGGAAATCACAGAGGATTTAACTCGCAATTAGTCAAACAAGTTGAATTGTATAGTCTCCTAATAAGTCATATAGTGATTAGGTTTATACGCAGTGATTGCATATCAATATAAAAAATCAAACGACAATACATGTATATAAAATTATAATATGTATATTAAAAGCATAAACAAGAAATAAAGTGTGTTATGTTAAAATATGAACGACCATTGTACAAAAGTATATCAAAATAAATGTACTTATAATATGATATGTAAATCAGACATCTGATTGTTATATTTATAATTCTAAATATGTTTAAAAATAATGAATTTAAAAAAGAAGATAAAACGAGCTAACACCCCCCCCGGGCTTGAGCTATTTTCACATTAATGTATTTACTTCAAGCAAAATATATAGTCACACTGCGAACCTTTTTAGTGATTATTTTTATATGACAAATAAAACTATCCAGGGAATGTCGGCTAACGATGGTTCGTTGTATTGTTCTTTTTTGTTGATAGACGATTTAAAGGTGATGCTTCACGTATTAGTGTATTGCAAAATTAAATAAAATTGTCAATTGTCGCGTAATTTTGGTATAGTTGCCTGTATATGCCATAAAAACCATACTGACATTAAAAATAACTTGCGAAACATCGGCATTTTGTAGTTATTTAGTATTTTTACATCTAAATTCTATAGGGTATTAATACCCTATAGAATTAATGCTACTAAGTATGTATTAAATTGCTTAAAAATTGTTTGCATTCGATAAAAAAACAATTGTAAAACGAACCGAATACCTCACTGACGTTTACGCTGTAGTTTGTTGATGTTACAGTTTGATCCCATGTGAATTACATAATTTACAAAGCATGTAGGAA
This sequence comes from Spisula solida, assembly GCA_947247005.1. Classification (NCBI taxonomy): domain Eukaryota; kingdom Metazoa; phylum Mollusca; class Bivalvia; order Venerida; family Mactridae; genus Spisula; species Spisula solida. The sequence goes on from OX365958.1 coordinate 17,079,190, forward strand.
GGAAACTCCGTGATATTTTTAAAAGTGCACGATATCAAGAGTGTTTTAAATTGCTTATTTGCCATACATATTTCATAAAGCACCCGTCAGTGAAGTTCTAGTACATAAATACTCGATTAGGTAAGAAAATTACGTCATACAAAAAGTTTAGTCCGATCTGAGAGGAAGCACCTTTAAGGTGGTTCGCGATGTTGGTCATATAAAAACAAAAATAACCGGAACGTTATGAAACTTTGACAGTTTATACCTTATATATGACAGTGCATATAGAAAAATAGCCTTTGTTACCTTTTGACGTTAGTAACTTAGCAACAAGAAGACGTCAAAACTCGGGAATATTGGTGAATTTCTCAAGTTTGCTGAATTCGCTAACATTTTCTCTAGCGTGAATTTTGACCAACAAAGAACTCAACTACGAAATAAAAAAATCAGAATTCTTTTTGTCCCCTGGAAACATTCAAATACATGTACAGAATTCAATTAGGAAAACATTTGGATGTAAAACACATTACAAGGATGTGAAAATACGACCTTGAATGTAAGAATAAAATACATGTAGTGTAAAACTAATACATGGACATGTGCATTTAAAACATTTGAAAGATGATGAGCAAAATGGTCGCTTAAAAGTACATGTACAGGGTGTTAAAAAATTTCGTTCTCAATGTTTAAGATGCAATAATTTATTTTTCTGACGTCAAACTAATGTAAAACTTTCAGGATAAATTCTAAAGTGTTCTAAAGTGTTCAAGCATTAAATGAAGCTATTAGTGTAAGAATTCAAAATTATACACCGCGTACATAGCTCAGATAAATTAAGTATCAATTCAAATTTTGAGAAAACACTTGTTTAACACCCTGTACATTGTTTGTTGAGTTAATGTAAACTTTCTGTTAATGTCGTGTAGTAATATGTTATGGCACTGTAACACTTAATCGTTTTTGACGAGCTATATTATATTGGCATATGCAGACGTATGAGCATTTTATTCACAATGCTGGAATACGCTGAAGATGCAGTAAAACTAGTTTAGAAGCCACCAGCTGATGTATAACACAGCGTACGTCATCGTCTAATTTATTCGACGTACATAAGCTTTCTTGTAAGTCGGCACACGATGTTTCATACGCCTGGAAACCTGCAATTTGCTTTGTCTATTATTTTATAGTGATATTTTCAAGGACCATAATGATGTTGTAAGCGCTCATATGCATGCCTACGCTACATTTCGACCAGATCCATTTATTGTTTGTTATTCCTGCAATACAATATTGCTATCTTGTCCAACACTTCAGAACGGTTTATATAGAAGTCCTGAAATAAATTAATAAATAAATAAATTAAATTATTAATAAAATTATATCAATGACAAATACAGAACAAGTCCATATCGTTAAAACGTATTGATTAAACATCGACTCCAAACTTTATTGAAGCTTTCTTGTTAGGTAACTAGCCAGTATTTCAGCCAGATTAAAGTAAACGACCCAATTTTGAAAATGAAAGTTGAAAAAATGACACCAAGTCTTATTGTCAACCATATACTAGTAGTAAAAATACAAAATTACAAAAATATTTCGCCATTGTGCCTTTCTGTTAAACTTTGTCCATTTGTATGTGCAATTCTGCAATTTCGTTGTCCAGCATAAGGCTGCTTCGTATCTTTCAAAATTGCATGTACACTATATATATGTTGTAGATTGCTTTAGCATGTCGAAGGTAATAATCCATAATATAGTACATTTCTATGGTTAACTGAAATCTTCCGTTGATTGTAAGCAGTCGAATTTTGGGTCTGAGCATATTGTTATATTCTGGAAGAAGAATACAAACAACATTTCCCTAATTTACATTGCGCTTAACTCTACACACGCATAACCTTGAGGCTGTGCCAAAAGTATTTCTTGATTTCTTGAGATGTAAAATTGGTTTGAACAGTGACATGATAAAAACGTTTTTGAAAATTGTTATTTGATATTGCATTTTTAAACCAATAAACTACGATTGTTGTATCAAACTTAATCAGCCAAGCACAGGAAATATAAAAACATACAAGGTACAATGCTCAACACCGAACGAAAAATTGATTCGACAAGTGAACATTGTTACTATACCTGCTATACATGCAGTCAGGAAGCATGCTACATTCCCACATATCATTGCACGAACAACCATAGTTGATAAATCTGACTTTCTGGATGGTGCTAGCGTACCAAGCCCACCCAACATTATACCTATAGAACCAAAGTTGGCAAAACCACACAATGCGTAGGTAGCAATGATCTCTGATTTTTCCTGAAAGCAAAGTGTAATATGCTCGAATCGTTGACAAGAACCGATCAAATAGTACTGAAACTCAATCTCAAAAGGGGCATAATTCTGAAAGGCTCGTGTTGATATTAAATATTTCATATCATGGCATGTCATGTTCGTTTGTGTCAATGTCAATATGCAAATGCTTGTACTAGAAGGCTTTATAAATCATATAAGTGAATATTGATATTTGCATAAAATTTCACACCATGAGCAGTTATTTGAAGACTGAGTTCACGTTGAATGACAAATACATGTGTTAAACAACTCAATTTTGTCTATACAGTATTATTTGCATATCCTTGATATAAGCAATTAATACGTTGAATTTGTAGAATGAATATCATAAAAAATATGTGTTCGTATTTCTAAATGTTGATAATGATTATTAGAGGTCGATTTAGTTAGCCAGATTTACTTCGTTTTGTGTCCACAACTAATCAAAAAGTGAGTTTACACTGTAAAGGGAAGTAATCCTTATTGATATACGTGTTTGTTCCGGCGCCCGTTTGTTCACCGGAATTGCACGTGGGTTATTCCCAGCATAATGGTGCATTTATGTAGTCTATTACACATTTTATGATTTAAATGTATGATTTCAAACAAGTTGTCCCGAATCGTTACATCATATATTACAACATACCTACTTTTTAAGATAGTAACAAACATATTTCATATTTTACTTTGCGAACTATTTTGTAACTATTCTTAATATTTTCCAAGATATATCAGGCAAAAAAGAAACGCCTACGGGACATTAGTGTGTTTATTTTGTATCTACTCGAACTCAATGAATACATTCTATTTTCAATTCTTCTTTTGATGGCAAATAGTAACACCATCAGATATTAAGCGACAACATCAAACAATCGATTCTTTTATGAAATTCCCCAATTATATATAAAATTTTGATATTGTGGACGTCATATGGGCCAAATTGCCATTATATTATGCTTTTTTCATTTTATGTACTAGTGTTCTTGTTCAACTGTTTATTGTTGAGGATCTCATGGAAGATTGCCATTTAATTTAATTGTCAAATGAGTTTCCTCGTAAAATTAAGTCTTTATTACTCTACTTTAGTTGATGAAACTACTTTTCTTCTACGCCGCCACTAGACAGCGCCACCTTTGCAATAGTAAACCGGTCAGCCAGTACTGCATAACTACCGACGTGGATGTAAACCGGTCATGTAAAATAGTTCCATCAATTGCAGCATATATACTACAGAGCTACTTCCTATTTCTATATCTATATGACATTGGATATCCCAATAAATAAATTAAACCTATTTACAGTATTTTTGTACAGTACACTTTTACTTCTGTTAACTGCCAAGCGTAATTGAATTTACCGAAGAACGCAGAAACCTCCGAAATATCACGATGAACGCAAGCTTACTGAGACCATACTTCTGAATGAATGCCTCGGTTGCATAAGGTTACCCCCCGGTCAATCAATTAACCGATTTCACCATTACTATTTATAAACAATGCATATCATTAACTGGATCACATGTTCTACTGGGGGGTAAAACATTGACTGATTAGCCATTATACCTGTGTACATTGTATTTGAAGGTTACTATTAAAATATGTGTTTCAAATGCCATATTGAGATGATTTTAAGCATGTAAACTTGTAGATCAATATATATGATCATGCCAGAAAACTATATCTTCCAGTACTAGCATATATGGACAGGAGTTTACATCAAGACATTCAATCGTGCATTAATAAAGATTATACGCTAGTAATAAATGTACAAATAAATCATAAGAAAAAGTAAAAATTGTGAAAAATACAGCTACATCTGCTGATTCATCTTTATGCATTCATTCGAACAACTATAGTGCTTTCGGCGCTTTGATTACTTTAAGGCAAATTTAGGTAGAGAATGAGAAAGTTGAACTTACAGAGATAAAGCCACCTTCTAACACATCACCAGTGATGTTCATCACCACATTATCTTTCTGCCAGAACCAGTCTGTTGTATTATAAAACTCCGTGTAATTGTTGAGTGCGTGTCGGTTGTTGATCAAATCTCTCAGATCTCCGTATGCTATAAACTCATTTGTAAATGTCTTCACTCCTGAAATCAATCAATCAATCGATCAATCGATCAATCGATCAATCGATCAATCGATCAATCGATCAATCGATCGATCGATCAAGCGATCAATCGATCGATCGATCGATCGATCGATCAAGCGAGCAAGCGAGAAAACAAGCAAGTCATCAAGCAACTAGTATATATTAGCAACCAATAAATCAATGTTAACTAATTAATAAAAAGTAATACAACAGCAACCAAGCACCAACCGTTTGTTCGGTCAGTCAGTAAGAAGGCATGTTCAAAAAGAATTGCACATGGGGACAGCTTCTTGACAAGGGCCATCTCATATCTCTGGTCGTATGTGCTATAGCTGATTCGTTTTTTCACGTTTATTTTCATGATCGTCCTATACTCCTACTTTAAAATCTGTGATGTTTCTTTTTATGTGTTCTTTTTTATGCATTTCGACCTGCTGTTTATGCTTCAGTGTCACCTAACCTTTCCGATTTGTTAGTTTCTAATTGTCAACAAAGGTTTGAATTTGAATAGGTTTGTCCTTGCACCGCAGTTAGAGATTAGCATATTTGTATGGACTCTGTGACATTTGTGAAGTTAGTGAACGATTAAATGCTGATAGGGTAAATACCACGACAAGGAAGTTATCTATCACATAGATAACATACTTCATTTACTAAGGATAAATATCTATACTGCTATTGAAACATCTACACCCCGGAACATGGACTTCCGAGCAAACATCTAGAGCTTGGATTATTTATACCTTTAATTTGAAACTGCTCCGTGTAATTTAGAAAGCAAGGGATATAATTGTGATTGAAGACTTTTCTTTAAGGGTTACTTGTACTGTAGTTAAGTCGCATTTAACAAGAAAATTCAACCATTAAAATAGCGTCAGTACACAGAACGCTCCACCAATTTATTTGTCGAGTCAAAGATCATACACAAAAAAATTCTCCCGTATTCTTTTGTCGAGTTTTGTCATTGATTAAATGTCAATTGTTGCACAAGTTTGAAATTTTACGTTAACAGAATATAACATAACAGAACAAAACAGATATCTTATCACCATGTTTTCATGCATACCTCGGACTTTCGATTGTCATTTACTAAACCCGTGGTAGCAGTATGTAGATTAATTAGTTAGGGTGTTACTCACATGAACAATTACAAAAATTCTAAAGATTAATAACCGAGACAAATAAAGGTTGGACGAGCATCACTAGGCAACATGCATTGTGAATATATCTGCACGGCTCAGTTTTAATCTTTGCTTTAAAGTTAACGCTATAGTCGTTATAAAAGTATCTCCTGATATCTCGAGCAATATCTATTGGACATTTTGAACGGGACCGTTTTAATGAAAAGTTAGCAATTTGTATACTGATAACTTGTTTGAAATGGCATGTTCGCGGTCTCTGTCTGGAGCGCTTTGGGGTTGTCCTTGTGATTACAAGTCTTGTTGCTTGCCGACTTTGAGCGAGTTCACCTGTCCTACTAGAGTTAACTCTAATGATGCAAGAATCTAAAAATAAACTAACTCATGGAGCTCTTCAGCTAAACGAAACTACAGTGTAAACAAACATGACGGACATGTGGAACTACAGCAATTGGAAATGTCTGTACGGAATTTATACGTGATTCGTAAGAAATTGTCCGAGGTTTCCCGATTGGAACTACAGCAACCCAGCCTCGCAGCGGGGTTGAACTCGAGTACACTCGACGGTTGAAACTCGACTCATTTTGCGGTAACTCTAGTTAATCGAGTTTACGCTCGTAAGCCATCTGAACTCGCTCTCTTATTCTGATTATGTTTGACTGACGGAGGCGGCAGGTTATTTGAGTGGGATGTCATGTTTTATAGCTGTTCAGTTTACTTCTTGCATCTCAGTAGTGTACTTAGGCAATTGGGTGCGCCTCAATGGCAGAATGACATGTTTACACACAAATTAACAAACTACATATGCCAGATAAGGCTTATTTTGAGGTAGGTTGCCAACATAATTATACTTAAACTTACCTATCAACATGGCTACCTGTCTGCAATCAGCAACTTCTACACCCATAAAGTAGGACACAGGGAACAGTACGTAGGAACAGATCAACTAAATATGAATAAGAAAAATAAATGTTTCACCATTTAATCAGTGAAAATGCGTGATTAAGGGTGGCTTAATGTAAACCGATCACCCGGCAGAAGTTAGCTGTATTGATTAATAGAAATAATATTGGCAGCTATCACTTCAGGATAGGTGATTTTATTTTGAGGCGGCCAAACATTTATTGTCTTGAACCTAAACATTTAAGGGTTTTAACCTTTAGTGATTTTCACATTGCGTAAGTTACATGCGCACCGCTTTCCTTTCTTAAAATAAAAATGAGAGACTGGTCTTTCATCGAATTTGTAAGCCGTGGCCAAACATTGCCAAACTTAACATTAAATTTATCTTAATCAGTCATCTAGTTTGTTAGTATATTTGGAGCTTTGTAGCTGTACACATTGGTCACTCTTTGTCCGCCTTCAATAAATAAATTGTAGTTTTTTATAAGAACTGATGTGACACCAACCTATGTACATATATTCGGCCAGAATATGTACGTACATAGGCAGGACGTATCAAACAGATGTAAATAAGGTATATACAAATGTACATAGAAAAACAGCCCGTCTAGAGTTTGGTGGTTTTTATTAACAATATAGAGCTGAGCGAAATGTTATTTTAAGCATTTATAATCATAAAAAGTTTAATGTTGTCATTCTATAGCTAATATCATTAAGATAAGACAAGCGAAGGAACAATTAAGTGTCACCTCAAAAGTGAGTTCCTCATTTGGAGCTTAGATAATATAATATACATTGTATCTGTTATGTTGTGTTAAGCATTTATAGTCATCAAAAGTTATAATGTATTCTTTATTTAGCTTCTTTTTTTAAGTCAAGCAAAAGAAAAGGAGAAATTTGTTTGAAATTAATTGTCACCTCAAATGTGAGTTCGTCAATTCCCACTCTATCACCGAACCATGTTAACGTAGCATTGAGAAACCGGAGCAGTGATAGGAAGGCTATCACATTGACTGCTACAGCTCCACAAATCTTGATACTAGCAGATGCTCCATTAGATGCTGCCTCAATGATGTTATGCTCAGGACTGTAAATAACAATTATAATATTAATAACGACTTTATTTAAAGAGGCGAAACAGTTGGGCAAGCCCAGTTTTCCCCGTGAGTCTCAATGACGATTGATTTGTACATGAACACAATCATCTGTAATGTTCAAACAAATTCAAGCAGTTTGACAATGTTTGGAAAAAGGCATAGGCAGTATATGATCTCGATTTGAGCTAGATCTCATCACAAATAGTGCCATTTATCGTAGAAGTAATTAGAAGTAGTGGAAGGCTGGACTCAAAATTGGCACCAGAAATAGACACATTATTCTGAGTTTATTGCAGTAAAATGACAAGATCATGGGTACCTGATGTATTTAAAATTCTGACTCTGATTTAAACAAAGTCTCAATTTCAGCTGAGATTTCTACTTCAGCAGATGTTTCGGGAGATCGGGGCATGATGGTGAAAAGTAGTTACAAAATGACTGACTGTAGATAAACGTCTTCATGCCCAAACGTTCTTGTTTCAATCCGATTTCAATCATATTTCTGTCGAAAGTATGTTTACGCACAGGAACTTGCATAATTGAAAAAAGAATGAAAAAAAAATTCTGTAGATATCTAGGCCTACCAATAAAATATTTTAATACAGGCTCTCAGTATTGAATTTTTTCATTTTTTTCCATTTTTTTTCAATTTTTCATTTCTTTTTCTCATTTTTTTTAAATTATGCAAGTTTCTGTGGTCTACGCCTCGCTATTAAACCGGTTCATGTTAAACGGTTCAAAGATCTTTATTTCATTGCTAATTAAAATTGTTTGCTAATTAAAAACAATTTGCTTACGCTTTCTCCATTTTAGTAAAGTCATTCTTGGAGGCTTTGCTGGTTTCTGTTTCTGGATATGCTAGTTTAGATATAGCTAGAGCAGCTGGTGCACTCATAACACTGGCTGATAGAAGGTGGTTCGCTGGTACCTAAAGTTGTATGTACATTTAATAAATTAACAAATAGTATACATGGGCAAACAAATCATAATTTACAGATATTATGAGCAAAACTTTACAACATTTTAAACTTTTGTCAAATTTATTTACTGCTTTAATTTAACACAATGTGTCATGCATTAGAAAACCAGAGAAATATGTATTATAGTAAGTCAATGATGACTGTACTGGTAAATAATGCTCGGGCCGGGACTTATATAGCCCTACAAACATATCGCTCACCGATGGTAAGTCACACAAAAATTGACCACTATACCCTTTCCATATATAAGATATCTGGACATAATAATTTTAACTATTGCCAACCCTGTATATTAGTAACAACAGGAAATCCTATCAATGGACGAAGTATGTAATACTGTGATGTATAATGGATAAAACATACTTACACCAAAGCTTATATATGCCCCTAGCACACTTCCTGCTATAGTAGCAAAGCCACCAGTCATGACAGCATGTAACTCCGATTTTGTCATAGTTGCTAAGAATGGACGAATCATCAGTGGTGATTCTGTCTGAAGTACACAAGGAGGGATAAGTAAATACTAAATAGCAAATATGTCAGATGTTGTGTGAATCTGTTTTCATAGCAGTTTGTTGCCGCTTAGTCGGCTGGTTTAAGTTTAAAAATAATATAATTTCAACATTATTGGAACATGTACTAGTATTTAGTTTTACGCTTGCTGTTAGTAACCCGCGTTCATTCTTTGAATGGAGCGCTTTTAATCACTGACAATAAAACAAAATATACCAGCAACAACTTACTTCATTTAGTATTTTTAATTATTTATCACATACATCACTGACAACAATCCCTATACCAGTTAGTAGTTTAGGACAAACGAACGGTACTTTGTCGTCTTTAAATCGTACGTTTGAGTTATTGGATAGAATGGAATAATCGCTTAATTCCAATTTCGGGCCCTCTCTGGGATACAATTTTGATACATACACAAAAAAGTTTCAAAAGAGATAAATTACTAACTCTACAAATACTGATAAGGAAACGTTAGTTACAAAAACGGCCATTTTACTGAATCAAGATCCGTGAAGTAAAAGTACGTGAAAGGAAATAAACAAGCAAACAGTATGCATACGGCTGAACAATCGATTCCAATGTGATAACTATTCTACTGAACTAGAGTACGAGGGTTGTTTCATAAATTCGCAGAGTTCTCTATTCCAAAACTTTATCAAAAGAACTTAGAAGAAGCTAGTTACACTCACCATAGATACGAAGATATTACCAGCTGCATTGATGGACTCAGCCGCTGTGGTTCCCATACAGAAAGCCAGGAACTGTCCGAGAACTTTAATGACGGCTTGCATCACACCAAGGTAATACATAATGTTGATAAATGTGAAGAAAAATATGATGATAGATAACACCTATAATGGAAGAAGGAAATTAGTAATACTCGCATGCCTGGGTATGGTTTTTTCAAAGCACTTACAGAAACCGTGGAGTTACGCACACATTTAAATTCTTCATAATCCTCGAACAAATACACAATTTGGAAAACATGTGTGGTTTGAAGGAATGCATTTACTAAAACATCATTAATATTACAGACCCCCTTACCACAATTAGCAGCCGTCAATGAATTACATAGGGTTTAACCTTGAGCGTAACTTTAAGATTATCGTAAGTGCTTTGATTAGTTGCATTTTCATTTCATTGGTTTTAATTGCAAATATTTTTGCCAATTTGATCACGAAAAGGATAAGATAAATTTAAGAAATGTTCAGATGATATACCCTGGTAATTAAATTTAATAAAGACGAGGTATCGTGAAATACTATATTCTTACGTAATAGTGCAGTAATTACAATTTTTTTAAATATTTCTATACGAGGTATATAACGTTTCATTATAATTATAGAACTGTTTGTATGTTGCAGTAAAATATTTGCGTGTTGTGTATGTGATGCACAGTACGATATAGGCATCACGTATCATAAAAATAGGAACATGTCATGCTGACCGAACTGAAGTTGAAAAACTAAGTAAAGAGTACTTTTCAGACAGTTTTTTCTTGTGTTCTACAAAAAAGCGTTTTTGTACTACTCATTCAATGCCAGCGATGTGTGCATTGACTATGTCTTTTTGATAAGCACTGAATAAAAGATTATTATCATTTTACTGTATATTCTGCCGATGAAAACACTAGCCTTTGTTTACAAATAAAATGAAAATTAAATGAATTTTCGATGTCCATTTGTATTCAACCTTGTTCATAATTACATGTAACTTATTCACTTTTAATGCATACTAGTAAATTGTTTCATTCTACGCTGATAAAAAAGTCAGTCGAACGTGTAGCGTTTATATTATCCATATTGGTTTATTGATAAGGCTAGATTTATCTCCGGCGAGCTATATATTAGTATGTGGGTTCGTTTGTAAGTTATTGCTAGGTGACGAATCGTTTAAAGTTTAAGACTTTAAGTATTTATCGACTATATGTTTCATCATCATCATATTCAGTAATAACACCATTCCACAAGGAGTTTACTCGCAACAATTAAAATCATGTTCTTTCACGCATTAGGATATATAAAAATAAAATATACAAATACCTTCATCGCAAAGAAATGTTCATAGAAAGTGTCCCCGAACACAAATAAGACACCGGCCATAACATGATCGAGAAATTCGGTTACACGATCACCTAGCCATTTAAATGCTTCATATCCCCATTGCGTACGTAGGATTAGCAAGGCAAAGATGTACTGCAAGGCCATCCCCCAAAATACTGTATGCCAATTGACCTGTAAAATAAATAACTACAGTTTTTATCATAGAAATGAAAATAATGTTTGTATGCACTAAACAAGACGTTGTGTGTGGTACCATGGGGTACTCGACATATCAACTTCTTGTTTACCCCTCAAACTCCGATCAAATGCGTATCCATTGCATTCCGTTCGCACCCGTACCGTCATTGATAGCGTTATTTGAGTATGGGAGTAGTTATGTTACATACTATTATTTACATAAAAACAACAATTCATCATTTTAGATTAACAATCTGCATGTCTTTTATATATCGGGTAACAATTACTTAAAGTTACGTCTTTGTGTTCTAAACGCTGGGATCAAATGATGCATAATATTTCATGCTGATTAAAATCATCTCTCCATGGAAAGGTTGATTACATAATATTTCATACGCAGCAGAAAATATACCATATACAGTTCACAGCAAACAACGTAATACAGTAAATATAAATATTCTAGGGGTCGTCTGTGTGCTTCACTAATGTAACGCAATATATCAGAACCCTTTGTAAGTGACATGTAAGTCATTGATCGAAAAAACAATGAACGACTTGAAGAAGAATGATAATACTTTTATAACCCCGAGTGTTCGAGAGCTAAATATGATAAAATTGCCGGTTAATTAAGAATTAAATGTACTGTGGGAACGAGCGTTAACATGTATCAAACTATTAACATGTATTTCGCTCACAATCCCGTTTAGTTTCTTCATAAATGGCGATTTCGTAAATTGGCATGCAATACACGTGCCGGAAGACCTGCCATTGCTGTTAATGATGTGTTTGAAACATGCCAACGCAAGACAGCATACAAACAGTCACACGGTTGTTTCCATATCCTAAATGGCATCCATACCCTAGAGTCACATTCAACGTCACCCGATATTGCTCCAAAAGAGGAAGTGTTTGGTGGACTATGCCGTCGTGTGTACAACCAGGAACAATTCCATTTTACAGTCTACCAACTGCATGCAGCCCTGCAGCCCTACAGCCCTACAGCCATACAGCCCTACAGCCCTACAGCCCTACAGCCCTACAGTACTGACTGGCTGGTTTGAGGAAAGTAACTTGGCTGGATATACGAAAGTGGCGTAGTTATATAACTTAACTTACCCTGGCTGGGTTTACAGAAATGGCGTAGTTATATAACTTAACTTACCCTGGCTGGATTTACTGAAGTGATGTAAAAGATGACGATGTACAGTGCCAAACCAGCGACGGAGACCAAATTCTGAGGATGATCGATGGCGATATCATAAATCACATAAACAACAACAGCAACAACCACGCCAATAGCCAGTAACCTTCAATGGTAAAATACATTGAGAATACATTAGTGGTATTGCAAGACGCAGACATATAAATACACGTAGTTATAATATATAGCGCACCAGGACGCGGATATTTTCATATATGACACAAAATGCTATCCAATAAGATCACGCTACTGACCAGGGGTGGGATTCAATATTGATATTATTTTATTGGAGAATAAGGATAGCCAATCATATCGTCTGTTACTGACCAAGAGTTTAATATGGTGTGATCTGAATTGGTTGTCAAGTAAGATCAATATTGAATACTACCCCAGGGTACTGTCTTATCAAAGCACTTACAAAAACCTTAAATTTATGCTCTAATTTAAATTATTTATAATAGTTCTTTAACAACTGCAAATTGGTGACGGGTATGGTTTGTAGGGGCTCAGAAAGCAGCTCCATTTACCACACTTTGTAATTGTAAATAAATTATGACCTTTCAAAGTTGATCGTAAGTTTACTATTTCCGTAAGTGCTTTGATAAAACATTACCCAACACTCTAAGAGATCTTACTGTGGTGGTCAGTAACATGTTCTTGGATATCAGGTTCCTGTAATATAATAGGCGCAAATTAAAAAAATAAAATAAAAAATATATATATGTACGGGTTATTGGCCATGTAATGTTCTACCATGACATGGTTATGCTTACGCCAGACGAGCACAAAGATAATATTTAGTCAGACAGGGAAGGCAGCATTCAGCTTAACCAGCCGAGCACAGAAAACATAAAAACACACAAGTCACAATGCCCAATTGAACCAGCCGAGCATAGAAAACGAGCTTACTTTGCACTTTATTGTTAATTAATTCCAAGAAAACGGGTTATGGCAACTGTCTTCCGCAGGCGAATTAGTTAATTGACAAAACCATACCAAGCGAATATTGAGATATAAATAAGTGACATTTGGTGAATAATAAGAAAAAAGTTACCAATTTTCTAGGGCTGCTTTCAGCAGTTCAGCCGTTCAGCCACCCTTTGACATTTAAACTTCCCCTGTTCATTGGGCTACCTATGGAAACCTACGTTCGAGTCTCCCTGGGGAGACTATTTCTCTCCTGGTGGGTGTGCAGCCAACATCGATCTTCGGCGCCCAGGACTATCGAACATGTTCAGACACAGCCCTCACAGGTACCAATTTACACCTTGTCGAGTGGAGCATGTGGGTTATTCGTGCTCAGAGAAATTAAGCAGTGGTCTAGACGGGGGTTGAACCCGGGACCTCTCGATCCCGAAGCGCGCGCCCTACCTCTAGGCCACCGCTCCCCACTCATCATTTAGTATCAAAGCCATATGTCCTTAAATTGGTAATGGTATATCTCTTGTGCTTCAATGCGCTCGGTATGTCAACCATTATTACGTGCGGCAACGTTAGTTCCAGGTACCTGTTGGTTTGTCCGGTGTCTGGATATTGTGACTGTGTAGTCTACATTATGACTGAAATACTGATGGCGAGTAGGACTTTAAAACAATATTAAAACAATGTATACCATCAAAGACGGATGAAATATGTTATATATTCCTTTACCAGCTTATTGCGTTCATGCAATTCTGTGCAGCACGAGAATTTCGTGAATCACTCGTACTTTCCCACCACGTGTCAATCTCCTCTTCATACGCATTGTATACCTTCACGATCACATATAATATCACAGCCAATATAGTCGTAATTAACAGTCGCCAAGAACCTTCGTCACCGAACCTGTAATACGTAATTACGTTTTGTAGATTTGGATAAATTTGTTATTATTTTTTTAGAATGTTCTATGTTGGCATATTATCAGTTTTATCAGAATTGGTTCGAGGGTTGTTCAAACTGGAGGCAAATAAGCCTATAAAATTATCCTTGATAGATTTTAATGAAACAAGCGATAAATATGCCAAGTTTCAAACGGATAATCCATTTTTAAAATGCGATTTTAGTATAATTCCTAGGTACACTGTCCAGATACAGGACAAGAGCCAAACCGAGATCTTGACGTACCTGATATGTTTTCCGACAATGCATTTTAAGAGTCCAGGAAAAAAATAAAGGCCACACGGGACATTTCCTGATAAATCAGAAAGACGCGTTAATGGCTGCTGCATGTGGCAGGGGTATGGATGCCTTGGCACAACGAGGCATACATGGCAAAGCGGGTTATGCCTTGGCACAGTCGGAGAAGGCATGCGGTACGATTGATTAGTATGGTCCTTGAGATACTTACCGGTAATACATTGCGTATCCAAAGTATCCAAAGTAGGCCAGGGCTAGTACAATCCCAATTATAGTCCAGATTGTACTTTCGTTTTCATCATAGAACGTATGCACGCTTTTTTGTGCCGACAGCAACGCCCTCTGGTAAGCGTTATATTCATAATCATCTTCCACCGGTTGTTTCTCGGGCTGTTTGTCCACGTCAATGTTGACGTCATATATGTCTGCGTGCTTGGAGTTCTGTATAAAATATTTATAACAATCAAACCAAATTAAAGTGACCAAATTGAAAAAAATCAAAATACAAGGCTATAATATTATGACGACAGGGATTCATACGTTATCGAGGTATTTTCGGTAATTGCGGCTATGACGTATGCGACGTCAATGACGTCAACATTTTTTTAATAGTACAAACTAGAGATTTAAAAGCTTGTTTCGTTATCGAGAATTCATGAAGAATGAGGGGAAACCTCGACTGAAATTTATATCGAAAATGTATCCTTGTGGGCAAAGTAGAAAATGATGTATCGCACATTTCTTAGTACATGTACACTTATTCATTGGGATTGGATTTCGAGGTCGAGATAATCCCCCAAAACCCAACATTTAATCCCCCGCGAATATTAATGATTTTACAATATTATAGACAAAATACACGGGTAAGCACGCCCGGTCAGGGATAATGGTCCTCGGTTATGTGTACATGTATTTTATCATGTTTTTTTAAAGAGTCAGTGAAATCGAAAACATGCAATAAGCCGTTGATAACCATGTACTTATATAGAGGATATTTGTTTGTTTTGATTTAATATGGTTTATATCTCATCGTGTAGTGATAAAATTCAATGTTTTCATGAGCGCGTAGCGCATGTGAAAATATTAAAATTTTATCACTACAGAAAGCGATATTAACCATATTCAATCAAAACATTTATGCCAAATTACCACTGTGATTAAACTGAGTATGAATATGTTATTCCATTCATATTTTTCAATTCAATTTAGTGTTGAGTTTTTTTTGGGTAAAATTAAAGTAGTTCCTGTGGGGCGGAGCTTATATCAGTCACAATGTGAGTTATAACCAATGACTGATATAGGTTTTATTTCACTGATATTTATTTATTTAACTCCATATCTCATCAGTTAGCATTAAATAAAGTAGTATTCTGCACACACGACCTGCATGATGCCATATAAGCATTCGTACACTAGTTTTAATGACTTAATACAATTTCCACATACGCTAACTATACACATTAGGTCCTACTTATTCTTAAACCTACCATGTAATGTATGTATGATTTTCTATATTATATCATACGATAAGGTCCTTGACTACATTGGTATGATATCATTAATTTTGACCCCTAGTTATCATGTATTACGGATCTTCCGGGTGCAAGGGAGTCAATCAATATGTCTACCTCTTTATTTAGAACGATAACAGTTGGCACGGTTTAAGCAAAGATATAAATTATGCAATTTGAAAATACGCCCTATGGATTCAGTACATTGTATCTCAATGACATTTCATCAGCAGAGATAGCTGGGTTTATTCAGAAAATAAGATCGATACGCATATTTAAGAGGATACCAAACGTTGTTATAGCATGATGGTGTAGTTTAGAGAGATGGTGGCACATCTAGCTGTCCATTCTCAGGAAATGCTAACCAAGCCGATATATTTGGATGCAATATTTGCATTCTTTGTGTAGCACGAGGAGAATATGTAAAATTGATCACATGACTAACCATGTACACTTCGGCACGTGATTTAGAATTTTAATGAATTGGCTGTTAAGACAATTACATAAAACGAATCTAGACAAATAACGCTGCAGCTACAGCATACTCATGATTTGTTTTCTTATCTTGCTAAATAAACTTGTAAATTGATGTGTCTATTTTTTTTTTAAATGACTATCGTATGCAAAATATCTTTAACAATATTATTTCGGTTAAAAGTAGATTTTTAGTCGGATTTGAAACGTGACCAATTACAAAAGTGTCTGAGTAAGAATTACTTGTACAATACATGTATAAACATAACGTTACAGATTAAATTATACGAGTAGAAATTGCATGTAGTCGTCAATTAGAAAAGTGGCTGAGTAAGAATTTCATGTACAATAGATGTATAAACATAACATTACAGATTAAATTAAACGAGTAGAAATTGCATGTAGTCGTCAATTAGAAAAGTGTCTGAGTAAGAATTTCATGTACAATAGATGTATAAACATAACATTATAGAGTAAATTATACGAGTAGAAATTGCATGTAGTCGTCAATTAGAAAAGTGTCTGAGTAAGAATTTCATGTACAATAGATGTATAAACATAACATTATAGAGTAAATTAAACGATTATTATGTACATGTACAGTTATAAATTGGTACAATTACCTGTTCGTGTTCGTATCCTGGGTTCTCCTGTCCCAGGGGCCCCATACGTGTCATATGTACAGACTCCGACATCTTGTCAACATTAATCGGGGCTCTGACTCGCTGATCTTATGTAACCCAATGCTGCCAAACAAAATAAACGATGCAATATAGGAACGGTTCAGGATTTGGTGTTAAGGGCGCAAATATTGAAATGTCTCACTTTTGCCTGGGAAAATGGAGCGCGCGAAGCAAGCTAGAAATAGAAAGATTATTGTTTATTTGAACAACATGTATCAGCGAAGTGTCTCCGCCCCTCCTTAAAATCCGCCCTTGTAATGTGTGTACAATTAAGACATGGATACGTTTTCTGACTAAACATCGTCAAAACAGTGAGCACTGTTTTATCAAAGCACTTACCGAAATCTTAAACTTACGTTCAAATGAATTGTTTATGATTATTTAACAACTGCTAATTAGAAGTTATTATGGTTTGTGGAAGTTCATAAACTGAATCGCTGATAGTATTGCAAATTCATTTACTAAACTGTGTATTTTAAAAGAATGATAAAGCCTTTAAAGGTGCTGCCTCACAGATTGGGCTAAAATTTTTGTATATCATGATTTTCCAACCTAACCAAGTATTGGTGTCATAGAAAGCCACTGACGGTTGCTTTTTGAAAGATTTTGTGCAGATTTGCAATTTTAATCACTCTCGATATAGCCCACTGAGTAATTTTTTCTTGAAAAAAAATCGCTAAGTTTCCTGCCAACATGCGTTGTTAATTATGTTATTCGAACATGATTGAACTGTAACATGTTATCCCATTCATATTTTTCAATTCAAAATCCGCCTTCTTGGATTATGGTGAAAATGATTTTTTTGAGAATTTTGCCACAAAACATAAATCAGTCTAATTAAGAATACGAACCCCCACATGACATGTTTACGTTCAGTAATAAAAAAGTTACGGACAATTAAGTGTTGAGATTTTTTTGTAAAATTAAAGTAGTTCCTGTGGAACGGAGCTTATATCAGTCACAGTGTGA
This sequence comes from Spisula solida, assembly GCA_947247005.1. Classification (NCBI taxonomy): domain Eukaryota; kingdom Metazoa; phylum Mollusca; class Bivalvia; order Venerida; family Mactridae; genus Spisula; species Spisula solida. Next base: position 17,097,428 of record OX365958.1, read on the forward strand.
GTTATAACAGCCTCTTGAAAGGGCCAATTGATAATTTCATTGTCCTCGTTTGTTGGCTTTATCATTATTAGAAATTACCTTCATTATTTTAATTTTATTCCCATCTGTTAGTTAGTTTGCTAAAATGATTTGCTCACCCACCTATCTATTTAAAGATGACGGAGCATATTAGACCAAAGTACGAACGACGAACGGGTAGGATTTTTGACCCAGGTACTAAGTATAATACAATTGAGTGAATGCTTTCAGTGGTTTGAATGTTGTATGCTGATGATACAAATATAGTTGATTAGTGCGTTTAATAAGTAATACACAGTAACGGTTCGTGGTATTAATATTTGGCAACAGCCTGCTAAGTCATTATTTTACAGCTAAGATAAATATATATGTCACAACCGAAAGTTATTAACTATTATGTTATAATAGTATGCTACTGGAATGCGTTTAAACATTCGTAAATGGTTACAAGTCATTTGTCATAGAGTTTCAGAAAAGATCAGTATATCACATTACATAAGAAGTAAGTCAAAATGAGCAACACTCTGACATAGGTATATTAAAAAGAACTATTGATTTGGATGGGTAGATACAATCAAACCTTATATGGGATTTTCAGCAATATTAAACTTTAAATAAAGATGGCATTGTACAGGCTGCAATAAATACAAAATATGTATGTCAAGGATTTTGAGACTGTCGGTCTACTATACCTATGTATGTTTGTGCAATGTATTTAATTATGCTCTACATCCATTTGAGAAGGGTAGTAATACAACAGGCTAATCTGTGGTAAGAAGTCACTCAGTTTGTTGCATCAAATAAGTAACTGAGAAATAGTTCACATCACATAGGGTTGTATTGCAACATCACATAGGGTCGTATTGCATTATATCAACTGGTTAGTTATCGCCCCTTATGGTGTATATGGACCGAAACGTAAGATGTGAAGTAAGAACATGCTTATTGAAAGTAAAGACCAATAACTGTTGTTTATTCTAACACCATTATAAATGCTCATTCTAAATATCAGATCATGGCTGGGGAACTGTTTTTATTTTGTAAACGGCAGCGCATGCATTGATGCAAGAAAACCAATTCTGCTGCCGAAAATGTTTAAAGCAGATGCAAACTTGGCAAGTTTAAAGTTACCTCCTTTTGGATATATTTTCTGATGTGTTTTTAGTCAAATGTTAGAATTAACTGTTAATTTCTTACACGACATTTGTTTTATATTGCATTCCACTGCATATCATATCACTAGTTTTATCAATGATCGAGACATATGAGTTACCACATGTTTTATCAGTGGAACCCTTATCCAAATTGTAGATATATTTAATTGTTATTGAGTATGTATACCATAACACCATATACGAGGGATATATAACGAGAAAATGCTTATATCTTTGCTATTATATGTTATTTTCTATAAATATTTTATGTGGTGGTTAATACATAGATCAGAAGAAAACGTACGAATTGTTTTAAAATATACTGAAAAATAAATTGTTTGGAACATTTTTGCCGACCTATGCAACCGGTAGGCGGGGCAACGTCATTTTTCAACTTTTTAACGTCATTCAGAATCGTACAGGGTGTTAAAAAAGTTTTTTTTTTATTTGAACTCATACAAAATTTTATCTAAACTAAGTTTAATTTCTTACTCTGATAACTTTATTTATTACCAGATCGATGAGAAGAATGGTAGAACCCTCTGGAATTTTACTTGACAATTTTACATTCTTCTGACGCCAGCAAAATACAAAATTGAAACATAAACATTGACTTCCAGAGCTAACTTTTTAATAGCCTGTATGTCACCATATATGTTGGAAAGAAAGCTATTAAATTGAATTGTAAAAGTATGCACTTCTTTCAATGGTCAATAAAGCATTGAAGATCAACTGATAACCAATACAATAGACATGTAATAGCTTATTGAAGAAGGTCTTAAGTAGTCTATATTGGATAGTAACATAACCAATAGAACCTGCTTGACCTCTATACAATATCAAAGGTCCGCAGTGTTGTTGGGTTCTTACGTAGATTTATTCAACAGTATTTTAATTGTTTGTATATTTATTATGGTGGATTTTCACCGAACCACTGTAAACAGGGTCAACAAGTGCAGAAACATTTCCCATGAATACGATGTTATTGCCACAGTAAATGTATACTTCGATTGCCTTTGATTCCCATTCAGCTCACAGTAGGTCTAAGCTTTTCACTTACAAAGATAAACAAAGATAAATGTCAACAAAAACACGTGTAGAAATTAATTATATAGTATATTTAACGTTTCGGCATTTTGCCTTCATCAGGAAATACTATTTTACTTACAAAGATAAGCATTTTACTTGTACATGTATATCACAACAACATTAAAGTAAATGAAATGACATGGCATTAGAATACAGTGTAGCAATACCACGTGGCTTTTGACTACAGTTACAAGTAGAATTTTGTAAACATTGGAACACAAATATAGCCATAAGTATTGTATTTCTTCATCGATTTCTGTAAAATATACGCCACGCTAAGAGGAAAATTATTTGCTTTCCGTGAAATATAAGATCTTTTTCAGCAGCTTTACCGATTTTTCCATTACCCTGTGAAACCTACACGTTCAACGGTTTCACAAGGTAATGGACAAAACTTCACAGCCGCTGAAAATGCTTTAATAATTCACGGAAACCAAATAATTGTCTCCTTAGCGTGGCGTATATTTCATAGAAATCGATGAAGAAATAAAATACTTATGGCTATTTTATTTTCCAATGTTTAAAAATTTCTACTTGTAACTGTAGTCAAAAGTCACGTGGTATTGCTACACTGGAATAGCACATGGTAGGTAATTCTGTTAGCAGCTACCTGGGTGGGCTATCGACTAACCGTGATTTACAAATAAATCATTTACTTGAATTTCAGGCAAAAAAATGACTCAATCCACTTTTGATTGAATAGACGTAAATACTTTTGATCAAATGGACGTAAATCCACCAAAACGTAACATTTATTCATCTGCATTTAGAAATCGATTTCACATTATGCAAGTAATGGGTGATCGGATAAATTATGTAAAACGGTATTAAGCCATCACGCGAACATTTTTATGCGCAAATGTACCTTTGAGTATAAGCAAACTTGACGAACCCGCCCGATTGCAATCGAATATGGCACAGCATGTCTTAATCAGTCTATAAATAGATGCGCCTTTATGAGATTGCCGAAAAACAAAGTAACTTTCTAATTATATGTAATTTAAGTTATTAAAAGACATAAGGTAGAATACCAGTCAATAATATTTATCGTTTTACAAATAAAGAGCTGCTTTATTCAGAACCCGGTTTCAGTGATTATAAACCTTGCCTATGCTGAACTCAACATTAGTCTAGTTCCAGACGTTCTCGATAGTAACTACGGAGTACGTCAGAAACAACCGCCTTTATTCGTCTATATCTGACCTAACCATATTGTGTAAGGGGCAGGTAATCCAGACTAAACTCAACATAAACATTACACATGATTAGCGCTAATGTCATTATAGTGCAACAATTAATTAATCTTTTCTCAGGGAGTACTAGTATATGAGACTGCTTTCTTTAAGATAGTCCATCTATCAACAAAGTTTCAGTAATACGCAATACTAAAACTTACTATTTGAACGATTTGACGTTCGAACAAGGAATTGGGTTTGGGCATTAAACAGGTTTTATAATCACAAGACCGGATCTCATAAATCATGTCAACATACACAGTCGTGCAACCAGTGAACGTCATAACGTCGTTTCAAAATGCTAAAGATTGACTAGCATAGGTATGTTCTTTATCAATTTAAATTATATAAACGTTTTCGCAAGTTAAAGTTTACCAACTACATTTTCAATTGCTTTCTGTGCAACTTATTTGGGTTGTGCAAACACTATCATGTTTAGTGATTTATTTAATGTCAACAAAACACGAATCCACGTGAACATAGGTCACCTACGTTTATACTTTCACTGCTACTTATACATTTCATGTGGTTAAAAATGCGTTTATATACTTTAAATTGATAAAGAAAATACCTATGCTAGTCAATGTGAAGTTTGTGACATAAAATTTGTATAGACGAGGGAATGGAAAAATACTAAACGTCCCTTTCGGTCATTATGTCAATCAGAGGGACCTGCGGTCATTAAAGCCCTCTTGTTACTTTCCAATTCCTTCGGCTAGACAACAAACTTTTCAAAAAGCGCCGTTAACTTAAAATAAAAGGTGGCCTTATTTGACATATAATGTTTTCGTACCATGAAAAGTATAGTTCTGAAACGAATGCTGTATAAGTTAACTTAAGCACATACATTTTAAAAATCCCTTGTAGCAATGTTGTACTAATACAAATACCAAATACAATACTGCAAACATGTCACATATTCTTCACAAAACACACATTAATTAAGTGTATGTCACATCTTTCAAACTGATCTATTTCATATACTAGTATACCTCATTGACAGCACAGGCAACTACATTTACATAGCTTACATTAATTAATTACATTTTTGCATCGTTTTAACTTACCGCGCTTTCTGTAAAAATATCCACTAAAAACTGCAAATCTTAAAAAATTTCAGTTGTAACTTTAATTATAAGTCCTGTCATTTAACTTCTAAACTTTATTTACGTATGAAGAGGTCGTACACCACTAGACGTAAACATAGCCAGGTATACTCAACTTAACTAGTCAAGGTGACAAGCAAAATACAATCATCAAACGATACGACATTAAGTGTAGATACGCTCAATCCACTTACCTTGGTTACGTCCAAAACTTTACGGTAATTGACAAGATCTTGGGACCGTGTTACGCCTTAGCTACGTCCAAAATTTAACGGTAATTGACAAGACCGTGTGACTGTGTTATGCTTAATAGGCTTACCTTGGCTACGTCCAAACTTCACGGTAATTGACAAGATCTTGTGACTGTCTTACACCTTGGCTACACCAAAACCTTTACGGTAATTGACAAGACCATGTGACCGTGTTACGCTCAATCGGCTTACCTTGGTTACGTCCAAAACTTTACGGTAATTGACAAGATCTTGTGACTGTGTTACACCTTGGCTACGTCCAAACCTTTACGGTAATTGACAAGACCGTGTGACCGTGTTACGCTCAATCGGCTTACCTTGGCTACGTCCAAAACTTTACGGTAATTGACAAGATCTTGTGACTGTCTTACACCTTGGCTACACCAAAACCTTTACGGTAATTGACAAGACCATGTGACCGTGTTACGCTCAATCGGCTTACCTTGGTTACGTCCAAAACTTTACGGTAATTGACAAGATCTTGTGACTGTGTTACACCTTGGCTACGTCCAAACCTTTACGGTAATTGACAAGACCGTGTGACCGTGTTACGCTCAATCGGCTTACCTTGGCTACGTCCAAAACTTTACGGTAATTGGCACGATATTGTGATTGTGTTACGCTGTGATAACTTTATTAAACAATTTTTAACTAATTATTTCTGGACCCATTACGGTAATGTCCGTAATACTAAGACTCGGACAGAGCTTTTGTTATACAGTGGATAGAAGTGTACCCGCGACCAAACGTTACCCAGCTAGGGGTGCAGCCACATTAAATTAACTTGACCAACACCACATTTTTTTCTTCTCGTCCCTCTTCTTCTTTTCTTTTCTCCCCGAGTGTCTAGTACCAACCTTATCTACCAATGCGTCATCACGTGACCTCTAAATCATGCGGAGAAGTTGTCCGCTATTTGCAGGCGAACGTTCTTGTTAGTACTGAATGTTTATTTATTTGTAGTAATAAAGAACTTGCAGTTGTGTTATTATTATAGAATTGATAATGATATAAAACCGAGACTAACCACGTGGAGTAATGATTGAACAACGGTCTACAAGAGAAAATAGACAAAACGGACGTTCTAACGAAACGGTATTTAAGTGGCTAGAATACGGAATGAAGGGTATTTTGTGTCTAATTGTAGCCACATAAAAGAAAATTTTAGCCACGTAAGAGACAATTTTACTTTCGTTTTCACTATTTTCAACTGGTTTGTCCATAGAAAGTAGCCACCTAAGTACCCGTTTGTGGGCGCGGTCAAACAAATTCAACGCCTAAGGACGGGTGTGTAGTATACTAGAAAAATGACAGTATGTCACTCAGGTAAATATAAAATGTTGTCTTATCATGGGACCATCGTATACTTGAGCATTCATGAAAATAGAACATAGTTGACCTCTAAACTAACCCTATACTTAATGCAATTTACCTTGGTGATTGAAGCGCGTAGAATTAAATGTAAAATTCTATCGGCGTCGAGCTGTGACTTCACATACATATACTAGTATATGTAAATCCGATGAATTTCATTGAATGTGTATAGATCTAGTTATCTATTACTTATTATTCAAATAAGACTTAAACAACAACATATATGTTTGCGCATGTACGTATATAAATGTTAGTTTAGAAACGCATGTTCACTAATAGTAGACACGAAGCAATGACATAACATGTATTTGTAAAATGTGTTTGTTTCATATTATATTATTCCTATGCATTCTCTATCTCTATATTTCATATGTGCTTTGTATATATTAATATTGTTCTCTATCAATTATCACTATTTCTATTGTTCATAAAATGAATGTATACATCACTGTAAAGGTGGAATAAAATCGTATATATACTAATTCATTTTAGGTCGATTGTGAAACAAGTTTTTCCAACTTATATTAATAACTCTCGACACCTCATTCCTGGTGTTATCCATCGCCATGAGGGTATGGGAGGGAGGAACCCAGTTTTCAGTTTATACGGAGCGTCTAGCAAGTAATTACTGGAACCAATTCTATTTCGCCCGTGATATGACGCGACCTGGGATCAAACCGGGACCTCCCGCACTCGAAGCGGACGCTCTACCACTAGGAATTTAATTTATTTAAGTCAGTACTTGATAAAAATCAATTTTATCGAACATTTCCATTTACATAATCGAAATTTAAATATCATTTCTGGATTAAAAATTAAGATTAAATAAAAATAAAAAATAAACGGTTTTCAACAATTATACACTAACCGTGAATTTTCATTTGTTATACGTTAGGCAAGGATATTTTTATTTGGTCTTATTCAAATCAAACAAATAAGACATTACGTAACATGTACATTTACTTTATCTTTCGGTGAGTACACAAATCCATTAGGTAAACGTTGGAATGCTAGAATTGATATTTATGAGGCCAAGCTAAGACAGGTAACACTTTAAAGAAATGAAATCGGCGGTAAAAAGAGTGTCTTGATGGTTGCCAAGATGGTATTTACTTAACATACTCATATATGTTTTGAATGACAATCGCAAATAAACTAAACGGTCTGTTAACTCCAGTTTATACAATTATATCGCGGCATATTTCCTAATATACATGTAGTTAAAAGCATATATAACAAACGCGACACATTAAATATTTACTCATATATAGTATTCTGGATTACCTCCCCTATCACTTCGTTACTATTAATCGTAACTACTCTGGTCGTTTACGTCAGAAAAGTCCGGGGTACCCGATTGCGTTACTATAGTACGACCGGGCCGAGAACCAGACAATTCATAAACTACGTCACTTTATTAAGTGAAATCTATAGTAGGACAGTGATGTTATGCTTCTAAAGATAAATTAGACTACAAATCTCAGTAGCTAGCCAATCAGCATGGAGAAAAAGTGTTGAATAAATCCCGTATACAACACTTTGCTGTGGTATATAATAACAATAGATTGCTATATACTATAGTAGGCCAAGCAAAATAATTGAGCATAGCTATAATAATGTATACATGCATTTAGCACAGAAAATGTGGATGCCAAACATTTTTGATACCAAGCTTAGTTTAGTCTATATTATAAGTATTAACAATACTATGTTTTAAACACGTAACTAATTGGACTTATTAGAATACATGTACATGTATATCAAACCTCTCTACATTTGTTCATAATTACTGTCATAATCTGAGACAACAATTTTGATAGATAATTAACCAATTAAGGTATTGCCAACATCTCTGCTGGGTGCTGACAACATTATCAGTAGAGGGTGAATGCTGTGTTAGCTTCTATGACTACAGTATAACCTCTCTAGGGGACATATGTAGTGCAACAACCTCTGTACAACACAACCCTCAAAGTTACTTAAAGTTATTACATTTATATAATTTTGTAAATTCTGTAGGGCAACAACTTCTAAACAATGACCAATATTTGCAGCCCACAAAGGGTCTCACTCTACACAGGTTGTTCTGTTCTATTGTGTCTTCAATAATAACGTGCAGCTAAGACATCATTTCCACAGAGTAGAACTTAAAACCAACTAAACGATTAAAACAAATTGTAGGGGTTCCAATGGTGTCTGCAGGTGATTGAAGTAAATTACTTTTATACTATCACAACCCATACTTTACAAATTAAGACCTCACCTCCAAGACCACCTCAAAATAAAGACCACTACTTTCTGTCCACTGACTTGCACATTATTCAACCTCAAATTCACAGTAAAATTGCACCTATATGAAGACCACCTCTTTAACAAGATTGGCTCAGAATTAACCATTTTTCGTTCCGTTTTCATCTGTTTGCTCTTTGATAGAATGATGCAATCACTCAACATTATTGAGATAAGTTTTTTACAGTCCCAAGAAGGAATTTCATTATTGAGATTTTATTGTAAATAGATCTTTATATGCATCATGCAACACTTAACATATTACACCAGCACTTAAATGGTTTATTATACCCTATGTACCGGGTACTGGTCGATTTATAGGCTTGGTGTACCTGATAAACAAAGATTATTTATCTATAGTCTAAGTCAGATAGAACGGCTTGTAGGTGTTGATATGGGATTATAATCCTCTTTTCACTCGGAGTTATAAATCCCATATACAACACCTACTCATGTTCTATCCTATACTTCACTTTGTTGACATCTCATACCCTCGTGACGATGGATAACATCAGGAATGAGGTGTCGAGAGTGATTAATATGAGTTGAAAAAAAAATTGTTACACAATCGACCTTAAATAATCAAGTATAAACTAAACTTTATTGATACATATTTTCTCTATTATTAACCCTACAGTAAGGGTAAATGCACTTACACCAAACATCATAATGATGCTATGATTATTATATCCAACAAAATTTCAATTTGAAGAAAAAGGCGCAATTGAAAAAAACATGCACTATCGCACTGTATATCACACACCCTCACCTCAAAAAAGATTCGCTTCACAAGTGTGCGTTTGGAAGTTTAGATTTTCATCTTTCAGTTTATTGCAATTATATTGACTTAATTGTATAAACATAGGAAACATATTGAGTGACGCCTATTCATAACATTTATGCGATTTTAAATTCATAGTCAAAAATAAAATCCATTGATGCATGCTATCGAAACACCTTCATTGAAACTAATATTTTGCATTTTTTATTTTAACATACATACAGTAATTGATAGTGGTATTTATACTTGGAGTCAAAGCTAGCTCTAGTAATGCAGCAATTTATGGAGAGTTCCACTGTATGTCAATAGATATGTAACTATCATGAAATATTGGGTAAAGTTAATATTCACAGATAATATAATTCTTAGAAATGTATATCAAAATTCAATAAATAAAAGCTTAACCGGTAGGAAAGGTTGGGCATTTAAAGTAAGAACAATTTTAAATAATTTTGGACTTTCCGAATTTTGGGAGAACCAAAACAACATTACAGAAAAATTGTTTATTCCGATATTTAAAGAAAGGGTTATGGACTGTTTTAAACAAACATGGTTATCTGATATTGAGAACAATAGAGTACTCAATATGTTATATAAACATATTAAACCATACTTTGGAGTCGAGGAATACATATCTATGATACAAACCAAATACAATAGATCTGCTGTTACCCGTCTTAGGATTTCGTCTCACGATCTACGCATAGAGTCTGGGAGATACGGCAGGAATCGAGTAGAACGTCACGAGCGACTCTGTCTTATATGTAATTCTGGTGATATAGAGGACGAGTATCACTTCGTTCTTAAATGTAATGCGTATAATGAAACCCGCGTGAAATATATCAAACGATATTACCGAGAACGTCCTAGTATGTTCAAATTTATCGAACTTCTGAACACGCATAACAAAAAACTTATGTTAAATCTTAGCCATTTTATAAATAACGCGTCGAAACGTAGAATAGCAATAATCCAACAATAAATATCCAGTCACCTCATGCAATATAAGATTTATACTTATTATATTAGATTTTGATCACCTTAATTGTAACAACATACCTTCTTCATTTCCTTTAATCATTGGTTATAAACAACATTCTCCAAATTTGTTAAAAAATATAAACGTATATAATTATGATCCTTTCCTTTGTTCCAAGTGAGTGTGTGTGTGGAGTGACCGTGTGTTTGCGTGAGCAGGTGTGTGTGCGTGGATCTGCGTGTGTGTGTGGGCATTGTGCGTGTGTGGGTATGTGAGTGCGTGTGTGTGCGTGTGAAAGGGAGTGTGACTGTGTAAGAGTGTACGTACCATGAATAATTGTTAAAATTTGTTTTATATGACTATGTACTTTTATGTATACGTCTAAATAAACTGATTGTGTAATTTATAAGGGGAGAGCACCGTTAAACATAGTAAACAAGTTTTAGAACTTGTGGCTAGAGCCCTTTATCCATGCATACCATATGTTTATTTGTATGGTATAAATTGTATGTACTATTTGGGTAATACAATATATTTTGAACTACCCAACATCCGTGTATACACCTGTGTAGTGATTATTTATTATCCCGGTAATCGGACTTAGCATAAATGTAGCTCTACTAAGTTCTAGTATATAGAAAGTTTCCTAGAGTATTGTACGGATGCTTAAGCTTTTTACTAAATATAACATATTAATATTAAAATTGCGTAGATCTACCACAAATATAAAGAATTACATAATAAAAGTAAAGTAAATAATTAAAGTGAAATTATAATTAATATGACTAGATTCTCTACAGCTATGTAGTGTTTCAGTAAGAGTCTATATAAAATATATATTTGTTTCGCCCGTTCGACCTTTAAATGACGTAAGATTATGAGAATACACGAAAACATGACCCAAAGACACACTTTTGTGATGCAAAAATACCAGCGACATATCGCTCCATTATTACGTCGTGTTTGTACGTCACGAACATTGTTACGTCATGACGTTAACGTCGTATCTAAGAAACGACGCGGCATAGAAAATGGACAGCATGTCATAGTTGTGAATATTTTAAATAATTCAGGTATTGTTTCTAGCAGAACAATTCAGGTAATTGCTTTTTCGTGTGGTATATGATATATAGCACAGTAGACCTATATAATTATGAGAAGAACATTTTGATTACGTGAACTGCATTTGGTATTAATAAACAACCACCCATTTCGGTACTTTTTATTGTTTATAAAATATGTAATAACTGATTCAGGAAATTATGATTTAGGGAATTATTCATGGTTGTACAGAACTGAGTGTAGTTAATCGACCACAGGAAGCATAGTCGCCGAAGGAATGTTATATAGTTAATTAATTACCTACATGTTAATCAGTCAACATTTAAGTTTGGAATAAATACTGTAGCGCAAAGACAATACAAAGCCACACAAAAAACGACGACAGCGCATAGCCATCCACGCAAGGGTCAGACATAGAAAGAACCATTCTTATCCCAAAAAGATGGCTATTTCAAGCAAGCCTATACATTCACCCAGCAACAATGCCATATTGTTTTGTTTTTTGTCATCCTATCAGGATTAATCAAGAACTACATCATATACATGCATTCGATTAGCCGCAGAGGTGGTAAAATGAATAATGTGCGCTTGTAACCGTGTAATCCGGGTTGTATTCCCTTCCCAGGTCATACATTCGCAGAAAATTTGACATAATTTTCAATAAATAATGTTTCGCCCATATGTGGGAAATTGCTGATTCCGGTGGAAGCATAGTTTAGTACTGGTTAGGATGCAGTCCAGGAAAACTGTAGGGGATTCGGCTGCCGTATGTAACCCAATAAAAAGTCGCCTAACGGCATAAAACCTGACTAAACATAAAATATGAACAACTTCTTGGTGTACTGTAGTGGTCACACCACAGGGTGGACACAATCCCTAGGAGGTTTTTTGTGACCCTTGTATTTTGGGGTTGTTGAATTGTCACTTGTGTGTAATATTGCGTCTATATTTAACATTGCAGAAAAACAAGGATAGTACAAATCATATCATTTTATTTTCTAGTCTGACGGGCCATCATTACAGACTGTACTTGGAGGGAAGTATGGTCTTCCCGAACCCATCGTGGTTGAGGGAAGATTTGTGATTATTGATGGAGATCAAGCTACCAGCATGGTATGTCTGGGGCTCGAATCCGAAAGTTTGGTGGTAGCCGATATTGTGTGCAGTGGTTCCAGCATGAACTATGAACTTCAATCTCTAGTACCGTTATCTGTACTGACCATAGCTTACCGAAGTTCAAACCAGACGCTCGAGGTAAGTCGCATATAATTTGAACATGTCTCATCATGGCTTAACTCTCGTCTTTTGCGCATAAAATTATGACGGTGTTTCTTGAATTGCTGACCGATCCCTGCAGGTTATGATAGTGTATCTTGTTAGTCACCACATGATTAGAACACTTCCATTGGGACTTAAAATAAGGCTTCAAAGAACAATCTTGGCTAATGACTGGTTCAAAAATCCGTGACCATGGGGTCGTTCACATTGTTTAGCTGTATAGTAGCATGGATGCTAAACAATGTGAATAATATTAAAGTGTTGCATTCTCCTGAAGAAGACCATGTATGCTCGAAATATTGAGCAAATTGAGTGAAATATCTACAAATACGTATATATAATGTTTATGTATATATACGTATAAATAATATAGTGGCTAATTTGTTTTGCATGTCTACCAGCAAAATGTTTTAAGCATTTCGATTCGGTTTAAATCATTGACTCCACTGGTATCAATTGTGAAACTAATATCTGTATAACGAATAACATATGTCTAGCTATTTCGTTTTCGTGTTAGGCTTCTTAATTTCGTGCATACTAGTTCTTGATTGAACCTGCTGTGGTTCTATATGTATATATGTTTTTGGTCTATTGGTAATTTGTATATTTGTTTGCACATAATTATGCTTGATATATGTTGCCTATGTTTGTTGTAATCTTCAACTATGGAGGAAAAACAAACATTATAATTATTATCTAATTTTCGTGTGAGAGATAGTATCATGTGGTACTTAGAAGATGCAGCATCATAATGCGGCGCAATGTAGTTTATCCTGATGGAAATATCAACTTATCACCAACAGCTAAAAAGATAATAAACAAACGGACAGGGAAGGCATCAATAGAAACAGCAGACTACGAAAAGTACAATAAGTACAGTGTACAAATTGCAAGGTCTGCATATCTGTAATGATACGATTTTAGAATACGAGATCCTGAATGTTACACTTCTCCTTGTCTTTCAGGTTAGAAGTGAGTTCGGGGATACTCTCGTCTTTCAACTATGTTCGTGTGAAAACAAAACAGATTTATGGGATTTGTTTACCTCAACAATAAACGAGCTGCATCCACTAGAAGGAGGCGGCGAATCGTTGTCACTGACGTCTGTAGATGGTGGTCTTAAATCAAGCGCTGATTTAGTGTCTACTGAATTGGAGTTACGAAGGAATGTTCTATACGGAAAACGCCCGTTGTACTCAGACACAAGTATTCTACGAATATATCCGAAAGTTGCCGAAGTTGGACCACTGAAAAAGTTCACAGACGAAGAAAGTCTTGGTATTGAAAAGAAATATCCAAAAGTTACCGAATTCGAAATCATCAAAAATGTCACATCGGAAGAAAGTCTTTTTTCTTCGGACAGTTGTAGTTCAATTCTGCAGATATATGCAAACGATGCAAGATTCGAATTTCTGGAAAGGTTCACGTCCGCAGAAAGTCTTTGGTCAACTAACACGTTTGTTCTACGGAAATATTCTAAAGTTTCCGAATTAGAGTTACAGCCAAAGATCAAACTCGAAGAAATTGAAGGAACGTATCCGAAGCTCACCGAAAGCAGCGTCTCGCTACCAGCAAAGTTACCATCACAACCGGTCACGTGGTATGGGGACATTATTGTCAAGTTCCATAGCGTTAGCTCTCTTGATACTAAATGCGACGATTCAGTGATTGCCACAATAATGTCGTCATTGAAGGACGCGTCAAATAACGACGGTAAAAACAATAAAGGCAAACAACAGAAATCTGAAAACAAATTGGTGAAATTCCTTCGAGGTTGTTTATTATGTTGTATTAGAAGAAAATAAATTTTTGATAAAAATGTTTTATATTTAAATAAAACAGACACAGAAATCAGGAATCAAATTTGTGAAATTCGTTCGATATTTACTATGTTGTATTTGAAGAAAATAGAAATTTGTGATAGAACGAGTTTTATATTGAAATAAAACAGTCATTAAGCCAAATTTGTGTGAATGTTATTTATCAAAATCTGTCACAAACGTAATTGTAACCATTTGTATTGTTACCCTTTTAAAGAAAAATTAAGACTGTGAAAAATACAGCTACATCGTCTTTAATTTATACTTTCCCTGCATTCATTCGAACAATTCTATTACTGTCAGCGCTTTGAATTCTACTAGATATGAAGCAAATGTGCATTGTCCGGAGATATTTACCTGATCCAGACATGTATACACCTATACTGGTTATATATACGTGTGCAACACTGATCTTACACAGAATAGTACCCATTACACGAACAAATCGTGCATAAACATCGGTCTATCGGATTTATATTCATTCAGAACGAGATGTAAAATGATGTCCCCATCTATTGTCCCATATATTGTCCCATCTATTGTCAACATCTATTGTCCACATCTATTGTCCACATCTATTGTCCACATCTATTGTCCACATCTATTGTCCTCATCTATTGTCCACATCTATTGTCCACATTTTTTGTCCCCATCTATTGTCCCCATATATTGTCCCCATCTATTGTCCACATCTATTGTCAACATATATTGTCCACATCTATTGTCCACATCTATTGTCAACATCATTCTATTGTCAACATATATTGCCCGAGTTACAACCATCCAGAGGTGCAAACGTCAAGCTTATTATGACTTTGACAGCTGAAACTAGGTATTTCTGTCGTTTTACTGCTGGGACTGGGTCATTCAGCTTTTTGATTGCCGAGGCTACGGATACTTCATTCGGCTTTTCGACGACTTGGACTTTGGTTGATCATTTGCTAGTTCAGTTGGGCATTATGCCTTGTGTGTGTGTTTTCTGTGCTCGGCTGGATAAGGTGAGTGTTGCCTTCCCTGTGATCTTTTGTGAGTTTGTTGCAGAAGAGAGGTTAAACACATAACAATAATAGTAAATCGGACAGGAAAAGCCACATATTACAAAAAGGCACACAAATGAACAGTTAGACGCCAAGAAGCAGTGACAAAAACAAAGCTTGACAATCTGACAGACTGCCTCATTCGACAGTCAAACACAGCCGGAGTTAAGCAAATAAACATACACCGAATCAAAAGGACAATCAAACATCACAAAGAAATGTTTTCTTAAACACATAAAAACATCCACTGGCGAATACATGTGAAATTTCGGCGATCGTTTTATACCACTTATCGCAAAGGCAACCACGAAAGAAAAAACATGCCAGAATACTTTTCCATTTATGTTTATAAATGAAATTTTAACTTTTAGATAGGAGACTTATTCGACTTATATCGTTATTTTTAATTTCTCCACTGATTTGTCAGACTTGCGAGAAATAACGTCGCACAATGTACTCAGTTTTAGTTCAGTAACTCAGTTATAGTTCAGTATAAACTACACTATCGATTGTCCAAACCAAATCTTTACAGTAGCAACGTGTTAGTCTAACTTAACAGTAAAAATAGATTATATACATAAATGTCAATTTTATGTCTAAAAATGCTTGGTTAACCAAAAAACCCCGCAAAGTCAACAAACAACGTCTTTTGACGCAACGTTTAGTGGTTCCAGTTTTGTGCGTTACGTCACACGTGAAACAGGGAGGCTGTAGGCCTACCGCTTAAACAAATTTAAGGTTCACCAAAAACCTTTAACTCGACGTACGAGAGTCATCCAAATTCATGGTGCACTGTTTCTGTTAGGTTTAGCTCTAGGGTTTGTACTTGAGACAAGTCACATTTAAGTGTCTTTTTATTCGTGTTTGTCTGCCGACTCTTGCTCTGGTTAGGTTTGATTGTCCGGGACGGAAGGCTATCGTGTTTTTGTAGCTGTCAAGTTTCATTCTTTTCTTGTTTATTTTGATATTGTTCATTCCGTGGTGTGATCTGTCAAAGGAATCTGATATTTTTAAGACATGACCCAAAACACTATCCAAGACCCAGTTACATTAGAGCAAATATATTATCTAAAGTGCTGGTAAGTAACTGGGTTTTGGACCATTTATATAAAAAAATATCAGGTTCATGTGGAGCTATGTGTAAGCAGGAGCCATAGGGTCACGGTTTCCATATTTATATCCCTATATGTCTATCACAATCATGTTGTGGTTGTATAAAGCTCCGACAAACAAGGTTAAAAACAAATGTATGGTGTCAAATCACTCAAAGGACCACTTCTCGAGAAAGATCACTACATCAATGCATCACCGGGATAAATATCCCCCCTGAGAGCGCATTGCTAGTTAGGGTACAGCCAATGAAAACTGGTTAGGAGATTTGGCTGCCGTATCGTTGCGTATGTACACATTAAACAGCAATATAATTGAACTGTAGTGATCACAGCACAGACCGGACAAAATCCTTAGAAGTTTTTTGTGTGAACGTCGTATTTTGGGGTTGTTTAATTATTGTTGAGTTATTTAGTGTGGAATTGTGCGTCTGTATTTGATATTGCAACTTTTGGCAAGGGAGATAAATAATAACTGCGTATGCGTTCGACTCGATTTATTATCTATTTAACACTTGGAATCTCATTCAGTATAAAATATAAGTGTGTAGTTTAAAAAGCAACAAATACATAAAAAAACTTCAACGCGATAAATAGCAATACAAAAACAAACACAAAATCCGCTATTATGTATCGTTTATGAATATTTAGGAGCATGCAAACTTAATATGTAGTGCCAAATGTTTGAATGCTTTCATAGGCAAAGGTTACGGTTCTTGATTTTAAATTCTTAATCCATAACAAAAATATAAACAATTTTGTGTTTGTTTTTGTACAGCAATTTATCGCGTTAGAGTTATATATTATAGATCAACCACGAGTTTTGAGCCGTGACGGGAGATTACACTATTTAGTCATGGTGTGTGAATATACCTGGTTGGGATACCTTAAAAATGCGTTAATATATATAATTGCTTGACCTGATATTGTCAGTATCGCTGGCTCAATCGGTAGAGAGCTTAATTGTCAGCCTCAGACATGCGGGTTCAAGCCCTGATAACTGCACTATTTTTCTCACTTCATTTATTTTATTTCATTTTTTTCTTCGGGTCCAGTATTAATTTATCTTTTACTGAATGCATTACTTAAACTCGTGTCAAAGATTTTCGACTTCACTTGGTGTGTTGGTTGACAACCTGTCAGTGTTGTCTGTCTCTGAGTAGGATGATGCATTTCGATATCTTATAGCGGTTGCTTGAAGACCGTTTATTGCATTAGCTAACGCCATTGTTTGTGTCAAAGTTAAAAGACACATTAACTACATGTATATTATATAAATTATGAACTCCTGCAAACTTTCTGTATAAGGTATTTTATACAAGCCATATTAAATAGTCATTATCATACCATCATCTTCACCAGTATGTTAACTAGTTGAAGCCATTACACGTTTATAGTTACACGCTGTTACTATGACTAACGACACTTAATTTTGACTAATAAATCGCTAATTATTAAATACATTCCAGAAAACTTTCTTGTGTAATATTACTTGAACAAGCGATTTGAAAAAAGTATATAAAAAGTGATCATACAAAGGATCGAACCTGTAAAAGTAAGTCTCAGAAGACATCGCCGTATCCATTGGGCCACGTATTGAGTTACTTACAGAAACTACTTATTTAACTTATGTTGTTATTGCTTATATATACATACCCTTTTAGGGTGAATCAACTTTGCTGCATAAATTAGTCACGGCTCAAAAAACATGGTTGATCTATACCTGTCACTGTTAACTTGTCACCCATGAATATCCATGTTTATCCGTTGTCCAATCAGAGTTGATATTTTAACTCATCAAAATATTCTTACTGTACAAAAACGAAAACACACGGAGATTAAATAACGACAGGTCAATAGTGTTGACTAATACCACATTGATTCAGTAGAATTTGTCACGGTGTTTACATGAATGTTGTATAGTTCATAGAATTTGACACGACTCTCGACCTTCAATTAGCATAATTTACCAGCTGATATATTATCTATTTTTATAACCCCAGCTGTATGTTTTCATAAGCCGGAATTATCACGAAGACGCTCGAGGTGTAATACCAACACAAATCTAAAGGACCGATATTGCACGATTTCATTTTGCTCGCGGAAATTTATATATTCAACGCAAGTACCTTGTAATATATTCATGCAAGGTCAGGATCATATCAAATTCTCTGTACTATATAGGTGCGCGTTCTCAAGTTGATATCAAGTTGCATTTTACTAGTTCGTGGCGTCTTTTCAGATAAGTGAGACAATATTCGTAATACTAGAGGGTTGGTATTCAGTATTGATCTTACTTGACTTATGGATAAGGAAAACCAATCAGATCACACCGTATTAAATACTTGGTCAGTAACATGCGAGATGATTGGTTATCCTTATTCTCAAATTAAATAAGATCAATATTTAATACCCCTCTGGTAAAGGCGTTATGAAGATTCTTAATACAAATCTGAGCAAAAGGCAAAATTCGTCCATAATGAGCAGATCATGGTTAATACAAAATATATTACATTCTAATACAATAAGGAACACAGTCACGTGATATTGAAATAATGTGATAGCACACTATACTACATGTATCCACATGGCTAGTCTACCAGTTTTCATACGCTTGTTGATATACTTCAGAAAAAGCGACAACTTCCATAAATTCTTCTCTATCGTACTTGCCATCATTGTCATATTCCAGTTCATCGAGTATAATAACCGCTTGTTCGCCTTCTATTCCAATTTTACTGAGACCACTTTCAAGCTCCTCTCTAGTTAAAGTTCCGTTACCGTCCTTATCCATTTCTGTGAACGCATCCTTTAAAACTTGACTGAAAGTAAAATAATGAAAATACGTGTATTTGTATAGATATCCGTCCAACTTTAAAGCAACAAACGCGTAATTTATATTTATGTCTAAGTTACCTTACGGGCGTAGTTTGTCGGGCCTTGTGTGTCGGACGTTTACAAGTGAATCACATGGATAATGCAAACATGTGTCACATATCCAATGTTTTACGACCAACATTATATTCTTTTATTTGCCAATTGAATTATCTGTTTACATGTGTAAATCACACACACAGGAATCAGGAACATTTTTGGTCGAAGACTTTTGTAAACTTAAAAGTCAATTACAATACTACACGTATACATGTATTAATAGGTATCCAAAAAGGAATTTATCATAATAGTTTAAAAATGAAATGTCGAAGCATATAGTTTTAAACCCGAATACCCATTCTTCAATCATTCACGGGTGATAACTCTATGATCAGCCATCATTTAAATTTCTGAATTACGTCCCTTGTGAAATAGTTTGAATACTTCGCTTTTATACCATCGGTTATAATAGAGAGTTCCCGCGAGTATAAACAAATATTTTATTGGAAAGGCTTTAGGCAGTCTGAACTACTATCTTTCCCCTGTGTGTTTGTATTGCAGATGCAACTATCCGACACTAGTATTTGGCAACAGGTCGATACAAAATATTGCGATACAATTCAGTGTGTGCTTGTGTGGCGATCATGTTCCAATGGTGTTAATTAAACAGTTCCAAAATCTCTGATAACCACGTTATCTAGTATGTGATTCGGTGAAACTTCCTTATAATACATTTGTACTAGTATGTTAAATAACAGTAACCATCTTCCATACACATTGAAAAACATGTGGATTTTAGAGCAAGTCCAAAGGATATGATGATCACACTTAACACCCCTTAGAAGTGAAAGCCTGTTTCCGTTTTATGTGCGTCAAGTTAGGGAAATACTAGTACTATTGTTAATTACGTCTGACATGAAAAGGCTAGGAAGCGGTCCCCTGGACTCACGTACCATTGAAAACGGACATCTTACCACGAGAATATAGAGGCAGGGAATCATATAAGATATACCAAAGTACCATTAAACGTTTTAAAGTAGTGCCAAGCTCAAATATCTTCGAGTGTTTATTAAAACCCTTGTGAAATACTCAAAGCACATACGGACAATCGTAAACTTACGATCAAATTTACAGTCTTTGTAATTTGTTTACAATGTTTCAGTTAATGAGCTCCTACAAATCGTATCTGTCACCAATTTGCAGTTGTAAAAGAATTATAAAGAATTTAAATTTGACCGTAACTTTAAGATTTCCGTAAATGCTTTGATAAAACAGTAGCCAGATTGCTTTGAGCAAAGGTAAAGTAAACGAAACATTCAACGAAATTGCATGTGAAGCGAACCTGAGCCGTACTATACAATAAATAATTCATAGTCAAGTAGAACAAGTTTCAGAAGATGCTTCTTTTAATTGCTCAAACTACCAGTAATTACAGAGAATTCAACAAAAAATCAGAGTGATCAATACCCATGTTCATTCATTGATCAAATCAATTAATCGATTAATTTACAGCGTTTAAACCAACTATACCCTTGTCGGATGATGCGATGTGAATTCAAAGAATGAATGTACAATCACCATAAATTGGTACATCGTACTATAATCTGAAAAAGACACATCGCAACATCAGACTAGAGTGCATTTGGTTTATAAATACCCCTGTCACACCATACGTTTCTAATGCGTCCATACGGGCAAACAGGGGCGCGGTATTTAAGTCTGACCAGATAGAGAAAAAGGGAGGACAATAAGGTCCTTAAATAAACCGAATGAAAAATCCCGTACAGATGTAGAGCGATATGTATAATGACGTTTTCCAAAAAGGAGTAGGACGCCGTGAGTCATTGACGTCATAATTATTCTCCATGGTACGGTCATGGTATAGAAACGCAAATAACTCAATGGGGTTGCAAACGCCGTGTAAACTCAACAGAAACTCGAAAATTGTGATAGAGACGCCGTGTATGTACATAGATAGCTGAGAACTGGCCCTGTGGCAATATTCAATATTGATCTTACTTGAATTAAGGATAAGGACAACCAATCAAATCACACCGTATTCAACTCTTGGTCAGTAACAGACAATATGATTGGCTATCCTTATTCTCAAATTAAATAAGATCAATATTGAATACGAGCCCTGGTGTGAAGGGTGATCGAAATCTGGATTATTGTTTTAAAAAAGCACTCGCATTCTTAATGCGACCATCATTGTCCTCCTCAATTTGACTGCAATTGGACGCAATAAGGACGCAAATCCGGAATGGTGGGGGTATTATACACTCAGAATGTCTCTGAAAGATTATTGTAGACAGATTATTAACTGATCGATATACTGGCATAATGTTACCATACAGTACGATAAGTGACCGCGGGACATCAATGGCTTATTAAGGAATCACAGACAGACAGAGTAACTCAATATATAGATAGATGGCGACACACTGCCCTCCACAATCACTCTATCCCCAATACCGTAACGTTCTACCAACATATAAGGGTTGCATTTTTAAAGCAAAAAATGTGCCATGGGTAGAGAGCTAGACGTCAAAGAGATATATCTAGCTGCTAGACCCTAGGTCACAAATCCAATCTTATCGAACCAGGCGGGCATCGGCCGATAATCTGACAGCCGCCTGAGTCATTCTGTTGTAGACTCTTTTGAAATATGCATTGATACTCATCGGCTGGCGTCCACACTATGCCTAGACATTGGATGTACATCGGAAACACAGACATCGCTCGGCGTCAGGGTGATATGCGACTCAGGTAAGTGTCAAGTGTCAGGGTGATAAGCGACTCAGGTAAGTGTCCAGCGTCCCGGTGATAAGCGACCCAGGTAAGTGTCCGGTGTCAGGATGATAAGCGACCCAGGTAAGTGTCCGGCGTCAGGGTGATAAGCGACCCAGGTAAGTGTCCGGTGTCAGGGTGATAAGCGACCCAGGTAAGTGTCCGGTGTCAGGGTGATAAGCGACCCAGGTAAGTGTCCGGTGTCAGGGTGATAAGCGACCCAGGTAAGTGTCCGTTGTCAGGGTGATAAGCGACTCAGGTAAATGTCCGGTGTCAGGGTGATAAGTGACCCAGGTAAGTGTCCGGCGTCAGGGTGATAAGCGACCTAGGTAAGTGTCCGGTGTCAGGGTGATAAGTGACCCAGGTAAGTGTCCGGTGTCAGGGTGATAAGCGACCCAGGTAAGTGTCCGTTGTCAGGGTGATAAGCGACTCAGGTAAATGTCCGGTGTCAGGGTGATAAGTGACCCAGGTAAGTGTCCGGCGTCAGGGTGATAAGCGACCTAGGTAAGTGTCCGGTGTCAGGGTGATAAGCGACCCAGGTAAGTGTCCGGTGTCAGGGTGATAAGCGACCTAGGTAAGTGTCCGGTGTCAGGGTGATAAGCGACCCAGGTAAATGTCCGGTGTCAGGGTGATAAGCGACCCAGGTAAGTGTCCGGCGTCAGGGTGATAAGCGACCTAGGTAAGTGTCCGGTGTCAGGGTGATAAGCGACCCAGGTAAGTGTCCGGTGTCAGGGATAAGCGACCCAGGTAAGTATAAGGCAAGTTAAGTTCTTCTGTACCATTAACAAGGGTCGGATAATGTTTCGCCTTTGAAGAAGGTGACAGTTGCTTGAGGAAGAGCAATTTAATACGCGAAGACGAAGCCCAGAAAACTGATTATAATATGCCAAATGTTCCCCGTATAAGTGAAAAATCACTTGCTTGACCAAAATAAGAACGCTCGTCATTTGATGTATACATTTGCAGCCTCAAAAGCTTGTACAAATGCAAAATGCCTGGATAGTAACATTTATCATAAAGCAAATTACCACTTGTCTGTGCGAACCATCCCTTTGATAAAATCATCTTTTTTAATTGGTTTTGCTTCTTTCTGTCCGAAAAATGCAAACTTTTCCTGAAAGCATACAAGCAAATAACGTAATACTATTTTAATTACCATTTTCCATCCTTTTACTTCACTGAATAGTAAAAACAGAATCGTGGAGTATGATTATGTAAGTATTGGTGTGTTGTTCTATAGTTATTTAAGTAACAAAGAGTGTTTGTAAAACATGCATTTTTCCAACTAAGGCCAATTAGTTACATTACATTATGTATAAGACAGGAAAAAGATTCCACCACGTAGGTTCCGTTACAATAAAGTTGAATAAACACATAGAGCGTTTTCCAACTATGGTCAAACGCTTTTAAGTCAATTTTAGTCAACGCCATCTTGAAAATACATGAACGCACAATTGGGTAACGAGCCAACTTCAGCTTACATGGTTGATGGTCTAGTTCTACCGACAGAACCACCAATATGTGCAAAGTAATACACATTGCCTTTATGAAAGGATGCATCATAATTACATTCCAATACGCGAAAAAATATTGTTGAAGAAAGGCAGTGGTCCAAGAAAGTGCCACACTAAAGACGTGTTACCGTAGTTCAAAAATCATTCTGCCGCCAGATAAACTGAATGAAGACTAGACCAAGTCTCTAAGGTGCTTTGATAATAACCACATGCTTTTATTGATTGAATAGATGTCCATTAATAATATGCAGTTGCAATTTACTAAATAGGCATCCTACTTCATGAACAAACCTGGTTAATGGCATTGGTCGATGTTTTGTTACTTATTGACGATAGTTATTATAGAACGTTTGCCAGAGTGTGGTTTTACTTTTAAAATATTGCTGAAGATAATTTGGTAGCCATAGTAACAGTAATTGGATGAAAAGAATTAATTGAAACATTATACATCCTATAATAGCAATTTAAACAATCGGTAGACTATTAATCAATATCTCAAATTTCACTGAAATAATCCCGAAAGCATCGATCCATACACCCGGTGACCGTTTTAACCTTTTACCACACCAGCACATGGAATACAGTTTGGCGCATGAAGCATGGCTTCATGCTGATGCGTATCGACACATTTCCATAGAGTTCAATGCGGACAATATTCGAATAACCAGCATAAATATGCAAATGGTTTACACAACATATTCGTAATTACGAAGAAAACCAGATTAGCGGTCTTTCAAGTCCATGAAATGATGCTCTATTGGAAGAATTATAAGCAAAGCGTTAGACGGTCATACTCATCGACTGGAAAAGACAAACTAGTCTCTCAAAAGTCCGGAAACAATTGTGACAGTGTATTCCTAAACCATTCAATAGATGGCATGTAACGTATGGCCCGGACAAGCACATTTATTGCCATTGATTACCTTAATACTCAATGCGTGATTGGGTATCTTAATACTCAATGCTTGACAATGACCTTCATGGTATTGGCTCGCTTTTGGTACACGACCCATTTTCTAATGGTGGTGAACAAATGCAACAAGTTATATGAAAACCCCGCAAAAGTGGCGAAGAATTGGTACGGACAAACTCAATTAAGGCAATGTTTGACCTTTGAACTCCAATGGTGACCTTGACCTTCATGATATTAACATAACTGTAGTGAGCGAGAAGACAGTGGCTAATCTGACAGGGAAGGCAGCACTCAACTTAAACAGCCGAGTACAAGAAAACATAAACACATCACATACAAAATCACGACATCCTACACCGAAAGTCAACGTTTGATGGTGGTAAACACATTTAAAATCCTACAATAAATGCCAATGTTTTGGTCGGAACAAACAGTTACTGACATGGTGGACGCAGATAAGCGGAGGGTAAACCTATACAGTCGGACTCCAGGGCCCGAAATCACAACCAATACTTACACTCAGCACTCAACACTCAAATATTGAAAATGTAATATAATGAGCTATTATTTGTCCTAGATTGCAAATTTAGATGAGGAAAATGTAAAAGATAGTTAATGAGTGTTGAAGATCAAATTTGATAAATTTTCTTTGCCAATTTGTACTATTTATGAGGTGTAAATGTAATTATTAAATCTGAGTGCCACACTCAGTACTCAGACTGACGAATTGCAATTATAGCTTACAAATACACTAAATTAAACTAGGAAGTTAGCCAAAAACAATATTTAGTACCAATTTAACATAATTGCAACGTCTTGCTCTAAAAAAATGTCACAATGAACCTCAAAAGAGTGAATTTCAATATTTGAGTGTTGAGTGCTGAGTGTAAGTATTGGTTGTAATCCTGGCCCCTGGTGTGGGACTAAACCACTGAGGTGATCAATATTTAGGTTGGTTTTATGTTGACAGATAACAAGCAATAGTTCACAAGACAAACATGTCGTCAAGTATTTCGTAATGTAAATATACGTTTGTATTGTTTTCGTAATTATGGCGAGTATAAGACAATAAACGTTATACAGACGATCATAGAATCTGTATCAAATCTATATTAATCGGTTGATTTTGATTGGGCGAGACATAGTCATGTGGTTTAGGATAAAACCTCGTATTGACTCAAGTCGAGTTGTTAAATAGACATATCTGCGTTCAATATCAATGTGGAAATCATCCAGCACTGATAGTGTGTGGTATTAACTTGCACGTCACATTCCGTGACAAGATAGTGCCTTCCTATATGGATCCAAGACAAAACTCAGCGTACAATACATCAGGGATTCATGAGGCGAAACGACAGGTATCTATGTGAATGGGTAACGTAAGGAATACTTTCAATGTTGACCAAACACTTTAAACGATATGATTTAGACACAGACAAAGGATGCACCGTCAGCAAACAACTGGAACACCAGACTTAGATTATAACAAAATATCATCTATATGATCGATAATATGAAACAAATTCAGTCTACAGCACCATACGACAACAGTACAACATACGAATATACAGAGTGATATTGAGATATAGAGACATAGATGTATATTATTATTGTGATGTATAGCCTACATATACCAATGAACACTTTCCGCATATATTTGTTGATATCATTATGCATAATTCAAACCGTTTCAATTGTACATAAAAATGTATAATTATATCAGTTTGTAATACTATTTGCATGTAGATATATTATGTATATCTTCGATACTGGAGGAATGTTCAAAAATCTGTACAACCCCTCTCTTTACAAATTTGTTTTGTGAATAATGTGAATTAATGACTTTACAGTTTCTATAGTAACAGTTTTATGTTACAGTTTGATTGAGACAATTTGTGTTATTTATATGCAGCAAACAAGAGCGTAAATTGAAAGGCAACACTATCATGCGACTTATCAAGTATCATATATCCAACATTGAATGTTCATTGCTTTCTTTCTTGTGTAATATTTGAAATTAAGTTTATTGCTGAATGATGGTGGCTATCTTGTGCATTAAGAAAACGTGTATTGAATTGATATTCTGTCTGCATGCCTACTTATACATGTTCATCAGGATCCGAAATATATATATTAGCTACATCACCACCAGTACCTCCAACTTTGGTATGTCGAGGCCGGGATCGAACCCAACACCTCTCGCACTCTAAGCTTATAGTTTGGTTAAAATTTGAACATAAGTAACACTCATTGTCTCAATAATGAAATTAGACCAGGCTATAGTTAGCGTCACAACCCAAACCGCAACCAAAGCTGTATTCGGACTGATGAACACAGAAAATCGCATATAGATCTACAAAACGTGGGAATAATTTAAACGCACAACTAATTGCACAGTTAAAGTGTTCATACCAATACATGTATACCGGTTATGGTTTAGTGAAAATGAATGCATTACAAAACCATCTTCGTGAATAATAACTTTCGTATACTACCGGTTACTATTTATATATCACATTAAATTTACCGTAATGGTATATAGGTTAACACATCATTACCCGATGTAATACAGCAACTATCTAAACCCTAATTACCTGATTTACAAATATTTTACCTACAACAGAACAGAACCGTGATGATAATATTGAACGAACATCAAAATCTGCTGAGCTACAACTGGTCATGACCCCGTCCAAATTTCACGGATGCACTTATGTATGTAAATACCTTAACGATTATTAGCAGTAGACTGTAGGATATTATTATGTTTAAAAATAACAAGGCCTACCTGTACAACGTATATGTATATGTACAGTGTGTTTCAAAATATATTTTACACTAAAAACTTCATATTGCAAATAAGTATAAGTTTTTGGTCCTCCGAAATAATAACCACAAAATGACACAAACATAAATGGACTATAATATTGTCATGACGAAATCTATATGACGTCATTAAAGCAGGAGATTGTTTCCACTGAAAGGCGCCGATTAAATGTAGGACTCTTAGCCTTGGGTAATTCAATGGTTACTGATATGAGTAAATACAAGACATGTACTCAGACGCTCTACACAATGCAATATGATTGCCAATTAAAACCCACTTGTATTGGTGAGTTTTAGACCAGTGATAGTTCTTCTGTGAGCTCAAGGAGTACAATGTCTGCTAAGTGGCAATCAATGTTTCCATCGCAGGAATGCCAGATTTACTGAAACTTCAAACTAACCCAACATAACATATAAGAAAACGGACATTGTGGCGTGTCGTTTGCAATTTGGATGAAGGTACCACACGGGTACTGTTTTAAACTTATGATCAAGTTTGATTTTTTTATATTTTGTTAACACTTATAAAGTGTGATAAATGGAGCTGTAAAACTAATAATGATTCAGTAAATGAACTCCTACAAACCATATTCATCACCAATTTTCAGTTGTTAATGAATAATAAAGAAATCAAATTTGGTCGTAACTTTAAGACTTTCGTAAGTGCTTTGATAAAACAGTACCCAGGGGTGTTACGGAAGTACTGTGGCTCGTCCACGGCAACCATTATTACATAACATTGTAAGCAAATGTGAACAAATCTTTGATAATTGCAGTGACGTTATTCGTCAGAGTGGACGTCATCTGGCCCCAATTTCACAAAAAAAGTTATTGATGGGCTAAAACTGATATTTTAAAAATGTAGTGTGTTGGTTTTGTTGGGTTTATTAAACAAATACATATTTTTATGAAATTATAATATACATACTGAGAACAAGTGTGTTATACATGAAACTCATTTTTGAAAAGTCCTTTTAAAATTGTTGTTTTCTATTTTAAATATTGCTTGAGTATATATATTGTTAACTTGCGAAACGGTAAAACTTATTTTAACACCCTGTATATTCACTTTTAAACCGGTTTCGAACCATTTAACAAAATGTATGTAAGATCCATTTTACGTCAACCTGGTTTGCGATAAGTGTTTATAAATCGTTGAAAATAACATGATAGACATGTGTAATCTATATCCATAAAAATCCCGTAAAATCGTTATTATGACCAAATCTAGAACATTCACTATGTACCACGCGCACACGTATGATTTGTGTTATATTTGTTAAATAGATTACAAAACTAGACAGGTGAGTCTGCCTCGAAAGCCTACTTATAGAGCGTGGTACAGCGTCCGTTTCGAGTGCAAGAGGTCTCGGGTTCGACTCATCCATGCCAAGGCGACAAAAGCTGTTGGCCAGTGGAACTTATTACAACATTTAAAATAAAACAAGTAGACAAATGAAGTTACCTTAATGTCATCCTCATCAACAGTATCATAAACCTCCTGTAGACATTCCTTTACCTCCTCAACAGAGAGTTCATTGTTACCATCCTTGTTGTATTTATCCCAATATGCTTCAGCTTGCTCCTTGGTCACAGTTCCCGCCATTTTCCTGCTGTAGAAATTGAAGAGTCGACTTTAAAGCACCAAAATACGAACAGCTCCGAATGCCAGAATTACAAAATGCTGCAGCGCTTTTGTTACCAATAGGATTAAATACTATATATAGAATATACTAATACACCAAGTTGTTTTGTCCAAATATGAAATGTGTTGTATTTGGTTTACGTGGTTATACACTTAATATATACACCTAGGTATCTTAGGAATGTTTAAGATGATGTGAACCACGAAACAAGTACATCCTTGTACAGCGAGATGTAAGTCACGTGGTACATATAAGTACGTATTCACACTGTACTGCTGATCTACAGCGTACCTGTGAGAAATGTATCGGACAAATCTGTGTAAACCTGCCTTGTAACACTATAAAGATGATAACAGAGTAATTAATTGCTATATTGATCTCGAAATAAGCTGAAAACTACTATTAACCAACGAACAAATGTATTGTGAAGTGTTTTGATTAACTGATAGATGACACCGGTCACTCTATTGATTATTGTTTCATAATCAGACAAGTTTCCAATATAGCAAGTAACTGCACGAGGCTGTGTAAGCTACGTACTGTTTTATCAAAGCACTTACGAAAATCTTAAAGTTACGTTCAAATTTCAAATTAGAGCCAGATATGGTTTGTAGGAGTTCATTAACCGAATCATTGTTAAAAATGCAGCTCCATTTACCACCCTATATAACTGTCAAGAAAATATAAAGACTTTAAATTTGATCATAAGTTTACGATTTCCGTAAGTGCCTTGCTAAAACAGTACCCTGGTGAATTGCTACACGGCTACTGTCAATACTGAGGGTTCTAAAACTGTAGTGCATTTGCCGTTGCGTCAGAAGGTTATAGTTAAAATCAAGGTTACGTTAGTGTTAACTTTGTACAGTGTACTCCGTATGATAAAACATAATGGACAATCGGACAGGGAAGGCAGCACTTAACTTAAACAGCCGAACACATAAAACATATTACAAAAACAGACCACAATTACATGAAACAATGCCCAAGGAAAATGAACTTAACCGCTGCAAGACAAAGTTACAGCTGTCAAAAAAGTCGAAAGTCCAAGTCCCAGCTGTCAAAGAGCTGAAAGACCTAGTTTCAGCTATAAAAAAGCTGAATGCCCTAGTTTCAGCTATAAAAAAGCTGAAAGACCTAGTTTCAGCTATAAAAGAGCTGAAAGACCTAGTTTCAGCTATAAAAGAGCTGAAAGACCTAGTTTCAGCTATAAAAGAGCTGAAAGACCTAGTTTCAGCTATAAAAGAGCTGAAAGACCTAGTTTCAGCTATAAAAGAGCTGAAAGACCTAGTTTCAGCTATAAAAGAGCTGAAAGACCTAGTTTCAGCTATAAAAGAGCTGAAAGACCTAGTTTCAGCTATAAAAAAGCTGAATGCCCTAATTTCAGCTGTAGAAAAGCTGAATTACCTAATTTCAGCTGTAGAAAAGGCTGAAAGGTCCAATTTAAGCTGTCAAAAGGTCCTAAACGTCCTAAAGAAAAAACATTAAATGGTCTTTATTTGTTTTCGACCTTTTTAAGATCAATACGAGGGGTGATCCAGAATTACGTGGACTTTTGCTCTAGAACGTTTATTTTATGTCAGATCGGTATGAAAGTTGTACACAAGCTACTTTTATTTATTATTAACATAAAACGCAACACATATCTGAAAACAATTCTTTGCATCAACAGTTACACGCTACCATGGCAACACATAAATGCTTTCGCGGATCAACTCAGATTTTCTCCGTAAAACGTGTTACGTTATTGCTGATTGTTTATGTGTTTCTTCATTTAGAAATTCAGAAATATGGCATCATGTTGTCTAATTTTGTATCGACAACTGAGTGAAATTTCAAAGTCATTTTCGTTGTATTCGTCATGTTATGAATATATGTAACCATTGTCATTATCATAATTAACGTCAATAATGACGTCACAATATTTCAGTTACACTCGCATAACCATGTAATTCTTTGTACAGCTAGGAAAAACTCCAACGCAGACGATAGAAATCTTGGAGAAATCAAGTATTATACATATTGTATCACAGCAACTTGTTGTTACATGGCATAAACGTTTTAAAGAAGGCCTGTATGATGTGACAGGCCATGTGGGTAGAGGTAAAAACCCGACGTTGACTGGATCGGTGCTTTCGTTTGTCAGAATCAAGCATTCGTGACATTAGTGAAAAAATAGTATCTTCCAGGGCTGGTAACGGTACAAGTGGGTAAATATGGACAGAACGATAAAATATGCTTACAATAAGAGCATATTGGGTTAGGGAAAATAAAGAACAGTCGATTAACAGTGTTCGAAAGCATCATGAAATGATACTGACGTGAAGGTGACGTCGTATGTCATTCTGAGCTGCCCCGCGATTCATAACCATACCCTCTTACAGACGCTGTTTTTACGTTATTTATTATCACATCCACATGAAATTTGGTATACTTGTGCATTAAGTATCAATAGTAGATTGTCCACAAATTTGTAAATATAAGTATAACGGTTTTTGAATTAGAGCAAAAGTCCACGTAATTCTGGATCACCCCTCGTATTTACCTGTACTATATGGTGTCAAGGTTCAGTCACGTTTGTGAGTAATACGTTGATATTAATATCAACAACACATACGATCTATATCTACGAAGTACCATAGTGGATTATACACATTTTCTCTCGCTTCCCATTATCCGAGTTGACTACATGCATGGCGTGAATAATTATCGAAATGATAATCTTATACTTTGAAGATGTAGGCGAAAGAAAGCATGGCCGTAACTAGGATTTTTCAAAAGGGGGTGCGAAATCGGGTTTTAATTTTATAGAGATAATGGGGATGTTTAGATGAGGGGTGTTGGGCTTCCATGTACTTCTGCTAGGGGATGTAGAGCTACCAAATCATTCTGGTGGAGGTTGCGGGTCCGTACGAACGAGAGTGTTGTAAAAGCATTGTTTACCCGAGGGACAGGGTGCACAAACTCGAAAAAATGCGTTGTTTGTGAAAGCTGCTTGCCACAAAACCTTGTTCTGACCTTGATAATATTCACTGATAAAGTTATTGTGCAAGCCAAGCGAGCTAGACAAAAATGTATTGTTATCTAAGCTGCATAAACTCGTTCTGCCCTTGAAACCATTCACTGATAAGAAAATATTCAAGATTGAAGGTAATGTGCCAGCAAAGCTATTCTATACTTCATTTGATGACAAAGTTATTTTGCGAGCGAAGCGAGCTTGAAAAGATGCAAAGTTGATAAATTTCGCCAACAAAAAGGACTACTTTGGCGAAAAAGGGGGATGCGTTCGCACCCGACGCACCTCCCCTAGTTACGGCCATGGAAAGACAATATATACACTACTACAATACTATGCTTATTTTTTCACAGCTGATATAGAGTACCGTTTGTTATGATGAACCGTTTTTATTTGGGGGAAAAGAAATGCAGTTTTGGGTTCCATTTTCCTCGTATTATGGGGCCCATGATGACCAAAGGTAAATGTACCATTGATGATTTGTTTTTAAATTGATATATAGATCTAGTTTATTAGATGTATATTAAGTATTAGTATATTTTTTCTTTTTTCAATTCTTTTTCAATGATACAGTTACCTGTATCCATGACATGTAAAAACAAAATACTTTGCATATACCATAATGTTCTATAATGTGGGTAGTTTTTTCTCGAAGAAAACCTAAAAAAATTGCTGAACTAAACACGTCCACCATTATTTTTACCAAGGATGACAACTTAGGATTGACTGTATCAATAGTAATATATGATGGCTTCCCCTGATGAAAGACACGTGCTCCTGGAACAGCTAAATAAATAATTAATAAATGAAATACATGTAAATGTAACAGTAAAATAACGATACATGACACAAGAAGATCATCCTGTGACCGGATAATAGTTTTTATGGATATATGTGTTATGTTGGTGATCGTGCCAAAACAATAAATGAACAGTGTTGTTATCATATCAAGAAATTAAGGTGGGACAACACTATAAAATCAAAGTACTGAAGTAATATGGCTGGGGGAAATCGAAATTCTTGGCAGGGTTTCACCTTTAATGGTAAATTTGGATTTCAGAACAGATATGGATATTGTGACAATGTTTCTGAGACGCAATATCAAAGTTCTGAGTCATTTAAATCACACCACAACGGACCCATCACAATACTAGAGCTCATGAAGGCAATAGATAGTTCTAAGTAGGGGTGACTATTGAGTCCAATTTTGACTATTGAAATACTATTGCTATTGCTGAAAGTACTATTGCGATACTATTGTATTGCTGGAAACTATTGCGATACTATTGCAATAGTTATTGCCAAGATTTGAAAACCAGAGACTAACTTGTAAATGCAAATTTGCACTGTGTAAGATATATTATTATTATACCATATTTATATAGCACTTTTATCATGTAATTACACGTTCAAAAGTGCTGTACAATCACATTTAAGATATGTTTAAAACAATTTTACATAGATACATGCATGCAAACATTAAAAATGTATATATACATGTAAACATAATACAAATAACACAAAGAACCCCCCCTCAACTACTCCCCCCCCCTAAATTGGGTGTTTCAAGAGCAGCGTCACATATCACTGCCACGAGAAACTAACTCCAAATGAATAGTGATACTTCCTTTAAGGAGACAGGAAACCCCGACACTATTTACTACTGTACTAGTGTTTCAAGAACAGCTTCACATACCA
Source organism: Spisula solida (assembly GCA_947247005.1). Taxonomy (NCBI): domain Eukaryota; kingdom Metazoa; phylum Mollusca; class Bivalvia; order Venerida; family Mactridae; genus Spisula; species Spisula solida. The sequence continues at coordinate 17,131,284 of OX365958.1, forward strand.
CTGCTTCGATAAACCGTCTCCAAATGTATAAATGTACTACCTTTTAGGAGATCCTTAATAATCAGCCAGAATATGCATTAGTAAAACAGTGTATTTTTAGCGTTTTCTTGAATGATGGTAGTGTTTTACTATCTCTGAGAGTTGTTGGCAGTGCATTCCAGAGCTTCGGTGCTGCAGCCATGAAACATCGATCACCGTACGAGACAGTCCTCATCATCGGCACAACTAGAAGAATAGAGTCATTTTGTGACCTAAGCTGTCTTTGTGGAGTATATATTTCCAACATACTTCTGATGTAGCCTGGGGAATTCCCATGTAGTGCTTTTTAAACATGAGTCAAGACCTTGTACTCCACTCTGTATTGTACAGGTAACCAGTGAAGATCCTTCAGCACAGGAGTGATGTGATTGTATCGCGGTATCCGTGCGATGAGGCGGGCAGCTGTATTTTGGATATTTTGTAGTTTGTTCAGAATGGTTTTTGGGGAGCCGCACAGTAATGAGTTGCAATAATCCAGTCTTGATGTTACTAAAGAATTTATGAGGGATTTTGTTGCATTCATGGTTTTTCTCATAGGAGCAGGTTTAGCAGCGCATGCTCTAAATACTCCTGCAAAATGGTCGCGTGACGGCTTTCCGCTGTTATCAGGAAGTCCAGGGTCCGATATTTCAACTTGAGAGACATTAGTGTCAGTATCTCGGGTGATAACCACATCCAATGTGTGTCCAGCCACGTGAGTTGCTCCAGTAACATGTTGTCGCATGCCGCAAGATCCAAGTACACTAGTAAACTTGGCAGAGTCTGGGTTCGAAAGGGTGTCAAGGTGGATGTTTATATCCCCAACAATGATGATGTTACTTTCTGTTGTTACAAGTTTGGCCAGAAATGATGGTCACTCATTTTCAAGGAAAGTACATGTCTTGAGACCGTTTTTACGATTAGGGGGGGGGGGGGGGGGGGGGGGCTATACACCACAGCCAGACGCAGAGAATAGTTCTTAATGGTTACAATGCATTCCACTGTGTTCAAAAGTGGTAAAAACTTTATCATTGGTAGAAGTAAGAAGCTGAAGGTTAAGAGTGTTTTTGTACACAACTGCTATTCCTCCACCGCGTCCACCGCGAGGAGCATGTTTGATTGTGTAGCCATTTGGAACAAGCTCAGCGATGCATGATTTGTCGGAAGGTCCCCCGAGCCATGTTTCAGTCACAACAACAATATCATAATCATTAGATGATATATAATCTGAAAGGGCAAGACTCTTGTTTTTGACTGACCTTGGGTTTATACGAGGGCCACTTAAAAAGTATTAATCAGTGGCCGATATACGTTTAATATTCAATCAATGTGTATAAAAGTGGACATTTTCTGAAAAATACAACCTTTGCCTAGCTAACCAATTATGTAATATTGCAATCGGTAAAATATCCATTCACCCATGTGACATTGAACCAATAGGGCTATGAAACACTGGAATTGCGAGAAAATAAGGTATATTAGTAGACGTAAGGGTTGATATTAATGGTCATAATTTATATAAGTTTTATCCGATTGATTTGAAATTTGCAGATTTCATGCACCGTATACTTGTTTAACTAGTGCTGGGTCAACTTTATTGTTTGGACAGTCTAAATGGATTTAGTTGTACAAGGAATCTGCCATGTTCGAAATACTCCCAAAAACTGCATTTTGCTGGGACGGTACCCTATACGTTGTTGCTGCCTGGTACTACTGTACGTCTTAAGTGGAAGTCAAACATGTAGCTTTTTACACATTTAGATATGTTACTATCTTTCAGATGATAAATATGTCCTGAATTATTCATAATTTGTCCTTTACTACAGCCCAAAGAACATTCCCATGTGACCAAAAAATACGCATTTTAAATTTATGACGTCATAGTCCTAATACAATAATACAGAAAACAAAAATAAAAGCACATGATAGTAATTTTATATACGACGAATTCATGAAATGGACAACATGGGTAAATTGTCCTTGTTTATCATAAATAGGGGGTATAACATTACCCCACCCACTTTTTAAAAGTTGGACTCGACCATAAAATTTTGTTGTAAAATTGAGGTAAAAATGATTAAAATCGCCCGATGAATAAAACTACATATAATAATCCAGAAAAACTATCATGTTAAGAATAAATAACTGTTTATTTACCTAACTAGTATATATCTAATATTAATTAGGGTGTAAGTGTGGTAATTTGAGTCTCGGATGTGACTTGTTTATATTACTATAGTTTGATAATAATTTACTGTTTTCAAAAAATCACAAAATCCACGAATATATACAACACCAAAAATACATATATACAGAAAGAATACTTCCATAAAGATATCGCTTTGTTGTACAACATACAAATCTACTATTTATAGAAATTATTTAAAATGAATTTGGCAGAAATAGATTAACGAAATTAAAACGATATTGGTCCATTGTGGCTGTTTTGATGCGTGTGGTTATTTACAATTTTTTTTTAACGAAAAAGGAAGTTGTTTCAATGTAATAATAAACTGTATTTATAAAAAGGAAACTATCGTAACTATCGATAGTTGAGCTTACTATCGGCGATAGTTATTGGATCGATCCATACTATCGGGACACTCGAAATCGCAATGCATCGATATTTCGATGCATCGGTCCACCCCTAGTTCTAAGTACATTGTAATATGTCACAGTGCGTGTTCTATTCACCGTGTCTCCGTTTTTTACTCACATTACTTCATAAGATGCTCTTTAAATGAATTATCAAACATCGAATTGCCGCGGCAGCAATACTTACCATATTGCAGGTCAGACCTTCAAACTCGCGTAATGAATAGAATAAAAGACTTTAATTTTGTTAAAACGTTTCCTCGCAAATTATTTTGATGGTAGTAAACCAAAGGAATATAAGAAATGTGATAGTGAATGAATGGGTGCAGGAAATTACAAAAAACAATCCATCGTCAAAAACTACACAAAGAAATAATTCAACAACTCTTCACTTGCATATATACATTATGTTACGACAGGTATGATTAGCAAGAACTAATAAATGGGGGTCGAAACACTAATACGCGATAAGGTCTCGACTATCGGCGGGAAAATTGTACATTTGTATACACAGCTCAGCTTATTCCATAACTCTTCCTGCATACGAACTGGATAGAGTACGAATAGTGCATCGGAAAAAAACTAGGTAGATACTGTTACGTAAGAAAACCCGCCTAACTTTTAAAGGGGTTAGGTTAAAACTTGGAAGTATAATCAAATATTATGCTATATGGATCAGAATTATGGGCCTTAAAAAATGTTGTCTGTATTGAGAATGTACATGTTTACGCATGTAAGCGATTTGTGAATGCCAATTACAATGTCATGCAATGATGCTTTTTTATGTGATCTAGGTAGATTGGGTGTCCGATATTAGGCTAAATCTGTATCAAAATGGTTTCGGTTATGTGTGGGAAACACAAGACAACTTTAACCACCAATTGTTTTTATTTGAATATATACAAAGGCTTAAAGACCAATACATCCAGACATGACATACTAAATGCTTGGCTTTAAGTAAATTGTTTCATTATATCAATTATAAGAGTAATTATGGTGTTGCAAGCTATGTAAAATGTGTTGAGATAGGCAAATTCAGAAGGTGTATAGCTAATTTTAGAAGCTCTGCTCATGATCTTATGGTGGAAAAGGGTAGACACTTGGGTATAATACCTGAGTACCGTGTCTGTCCGTACTGCGAAGGATGGATTGAAGACGAACTACACTTTATGTTGACCTTTCCACTATACAGCCCCATCCGCCATAGGTATCTACCACATGTACATGTACAGGCAAACAATGCCTTTACAAATGTATATTATAGCCTAATGTCCACCCAGAATGTTTACATTGTGCGTAATGTAGCAATGTATATATATATTTTATGCTACTAAAGAAAGGAAGGAATATATACCTTTCAATGTATAATTAACTGGATTATTATAATGCTTTGTAAACAAATGTATACATGTATTATTTCTACAATTCACACTTCATTCATTGTTAAATGTCATATGTATGTGCTATTTATTTCTTGTGTATAGGCCGGTGGCCTGTTAAGCGCAATAAACTTTGAAACTTGAAACTTGAAACAAATATGCATATCGGTGCATCACAATAGTGTCCGTTATCAGGAGTAGGTTGTTACACTAAGTGTTGTACAGTATTTGGCATGGTCAAACACTGTTCATCTGTGTAGTACATATTCAAAAATACAATCCCTGCCAATGATGTCTCAAAGGCAACCAACGAATATATTCTATTAATACCTGCTTGCAAAGACCACCAATTTTATCCTACGTTATCTTAGTTTTCATTGATATTTAATAAAGAGAAACGACCTGTCAGAAAATACAATGTTTGCTGTTCCTACGGTGAGTTTTTACATACAGGTTTGTCTGTATAAGATTTTGTATGCTTAATAATGGCCATGCTAACTCAGACCATTCACTGTCCGTACGTTATTATTTCGTATAAATTCAGACAAAAACCACAGACCTTCGGCCCGAGGTCCTGGACCATATTTACAAGAAATCTCAGCTCAAATTGAGAGTTTGCTCAAATCTGAGTTGGACCTTCAGACAAATCTGAAGTTAGGGCTCTTTGAAAACGTACTGTTATAAACTCTTTTGTTTTTGTAATACCAAAAAAAATTCGTGATCGGTTTCACATGAAAATTAACACAAAGATACGAGTATATTTGTATATTGCAATATTTTAGCTCAGATTCAGCTTAATAAATTGAGATGTCGCGGGAGACCTAGGACTAAAGTTGCTAGTAGTCATTATCAACTCAAAATTTTCGACTAGAGCTAGGAGTACATAAACGTAACTTCGTGGTGGTTTGAAATAATTATATCATCTATCAATATCCGTTCAAATGTGTGAATTGACTTTTAATAGCGGTAACTTCCTAGTCTTGTCAAACAGTCATTTTTCAACTCAACTGTTTTCTTTTAGTTATTCAAATGTTGGATACATCACAACACTCGTAGTGTGTGATCGGTCTTGATGCACTTTCCGTTTACTTGAACGTGTTTCTTGAGTCAGTAAATATTCAAATGTCTGATACATTTTCAACGTTCATTGTTTGTGTGTGCGGTATGTCTAGATTCAGTTCCCCTTATCTTAAATGTGTTTGTTCAGTCATTACAACATGGATAAGTGTTCTTACGCTTCAACATTGCACACAACAAAGTTTATTATGTCTTGTGATCAGACAATTGTGGATTCATGTGTGGTACAAAAGTCAGCAGATTTGTTCTTTATCTTCCGAAACTTCAAACAATATACAGTATGTGGTGGTCTTGTCAACTTGAACTTGGATAATAAACACCATTTATAAACAAATGTATTTGTCAATGATTTAACGAAGCATGCTATGAATTCCCAACGAATGCAACGTCATGATATACATATGCATCGTTCATACTATGCCTACCTGCTGATATGTCATAGGGCGGGTCGTACATGATATATGGTGTCTCAAAAGTACTTTGTCTATAAACACGAGAGTCGCCAAGTACATTAATTCTTAAGTATTAATGTAAACAACTGGCATGCTACAAATTTCTTGATCAAGTGTGCAATGGTCGTGAATAGACATTTAGTAAGTCTTTAGCATCATCACACATCATAGAACATTCATGATTTCGTTTAATGCTATACAATTGTATGTGGTATGTACATCTATAGTGGCACAAGAGGCGACCGTGGTGAATTTTCCTGCCTACATTCTTCTTACTTAGTAGCAGGGCATGGCATGGCATGGCATGGCATGGCATGGCATGGCATGGCATGGCATGGCATGGCATGGCATGGCAGGGCAGGGCAGGGCAGGGCAGGGCAGGGCAGGGCAGGGCAGGGCAGGGCAGGGCAGGGCAGGGCAGGGCAGGGCAGGGCAGGGCAGGGCATGGCATGGCAGGGCAGGGCAGGGCAGGGCAGGGCAGGGCAGGGCAGGGCAGGGCAGGGCAGGGCAGGGCAGGGCAGGGCAGGGCAGGGCAGGGCAGGGCAGGGCAGGGCAGGGCAGGGCAGGGCAGGGCAGGGCAGGGCAGGGCAGGGCAGGGCAGGGCAGGGCAGGGCAGGGCAGGGCAGGGCAGGGCAGGGCAGGGCAGTTACTGTTGAATAAAATAAGCAACAGTACAAAATAACAACAGTTTCCGAATCTGTTTTACACCGACGAACACCACCATACAACAACGACAACAGAACTATAATGATATGGTCATAGTAACACACAACACAATAAATGTGTGTATGTAAGGCACAAACTTCAGCGATCAAGGAAACAACCAAAAACTTATCGAAACCCAAACATGACAAAAGTCACAACGTTCTCCTAAATGAAACAGAATGAAACACAAATTAACACAAATACAGCACGACCGTTATTACGCTTGCACATGCGCACAACATAAACGAACGTCATTTAATCACAATCGCTAACGACTAATACAAATCCAGAATAAATCAAACATTTGTATGAACAAATATGGTACATATCATCATACTTGAAATTCAAACAAAGGTGCATATAACAAACACGGGACGTGAATTTAAAACATACAAAACGAACGGGTTGCTTGAGTAGGAAACATGCCGACTTACCTAATGAATATCGTCATTTGTCCACGGTCACTGTCGTGCAATCACGCCAAGTTGAAACAACAATTGTCATGCATGCTATTTTCCTAGGCAAAAAACAGTACCAGTTTAATATCTACCGACATACTTTTGTATCCGCCATTACCTATCAATTGTAAGATGTTGAACGTCAGGGTTCCATTAAATAAATTGGTAATACAGTTTGTAAATCACAATTGACACAGTTCCAGCTTTATTACTTGTAATAGAATACTGGCAATGCATAGTTTTGAACAGAATTACAAATGATCTACCTCGCATCGTCATTGATATTCGATGGATATTCGTAATTAAATACTGCATACATTTCGAAGCCATACAAAATTGGAGACAGCGACTAGCCACCCTCACAAGAGACATACATAGAACGTACCCTACATACCCCCTAAAAATATGTTTAAAGTATTGGGTAATGCACGACAACCCGCATGATTTCTTGAATTAGCCTTTTATCATAAAGTGAGGTAATTGAAAATGATATTTACGCTAAAATAAGGTGATTTCTGAAAACACTCAAATATATTGACGAACATTAAGAGATGCGATTAAATATTGTCGCATGAGTAGTTGCAAAAATAATGTAATTGGGCCAGACTTTAAAAAGGAACCAAAGCAAACTTTCGTACGTAATAACTTGGATCGTTAGTTGATCAAAATGACTATCTATATATCTGAAGAAGTGATAGCTCACGTCAAACATTTTATATATGTTACTATTCCTTAATAAGATGCACTATAATGCCTTTTTTCAGACAGTGTATACCGGGATTTAGTGAGTCGAGGATTTGAACCGTGTTTCATAGAACATGTTTATATAAGACACCTATTTCATAACATCATCATGTATATGTTTCAAACTTCTGTGATATTTCATTTTATTTAATTCAGAGAATCTGTTTAATGTAAAAAATGTAAAAATTTAAAAACTAAATTTTATGAAAAACAAATCTCGTGCTTTCAGGTAGAAGAGGATGCTTAAAGGAATAATGATTAAAATTAAGCACCATATTGTGAGCCACTTCTCACTAGGTCTATAAACTAAGAAAATACGGAAAAACAACGTTGTAAAGTGAATATATATTTAATTGACAGGATTGTTCTTTGCCTGTATCTAATGGTTCCACATACATGTAACAATAGCAGAATAGATTCTTAACAAACACCAAGGATAGAATAAGATCTATGCATTAAAATACGATGACGGAAATAGTCTTAAACGACAACAATGATAAACAAAAGGAAGGGATGGGGGAAGGTGAGCCGCAGCAAGCACTGTTCAGTAGACCTAAATAAAGAATTAAAAGATCTCAAAAGATCTATTCTAATGATTATGTTATACTCAAGTTATATACCTGAAGAAGGCTTGTAATGGTAAGCCATTGTAAATCGTATGTAAACTTGGATAAGTAAACAAAAAGTTTCAAGTGCTAGATGCAAAGATCTGAGCTGGGCTGACAATGCTTGCGACAGTGCGCCTTATATAGCCTGCGCAATGCTGGCGCTTATGCTGGCCTGCTGGCGGCCAATCAGATTGCAGGAAATAAAGTGCCAGCTAAAGATAGTGATAGGGCTAAGCGTAGCATTTGGTAGAATAGCGCTAAATGACAACACAGTTAAACAATACAAGTAACTTAACACAAAGATACTATAAAATACGCTTTATAGATCAAACAACTAATAGTAAGGTTGACTATATGCAATATAATACATTCAAATGTTGGCGCCAGCAATGCCCCAGCATTGCGCGGACCGGATTACAAAATAGTGCGTGCTGCCTCGCCGCACAGAATAAACTCAATGTAAGATTCAGAAGTAGCAACCTAGTTATTATCAATAATACTGCTAAACATACATGCGAAGATAAACTCAACATGATATACACATCTTTAATATTTCAATAACAACTTCAATGTCAACCATATTACTACGCCATAGTTACAGCAGGTTCTTCCATGGGCGGATAACTCGATATCAGTAAAACAGACGAAAAGCTTTGCCGAGCTATCTTATCAGGTTAGATGATGATATTTACTGAAATTCCATGAATTATACATACATAAATCACTGCTATACATGTTTAATGATAATTACGGCGATATAATCGCTATGTGATGCAAGTCACAACTGGCAGGTGAAACTTGCATAATTTCGGATACGTACGGATTACGGACGTGACCTGAGGCTGTCACACATCCCCTACCTTAATTTATGAAACTTCTCCTGAAGTTTGAACCTAAGGAGAGCACCAAAAACATACAAAAACAATTCCTAACAATAAAACAATACATATCATTGAAAATTTACTCAACAACTTACCAATTAAAATCCAATTAAATTTCAATTAAGACAACACATTACATGCAAGATAACATAGTACAATATATCACCCATAATAATGTTACTTACACATCCATGGAATATGTGGCAAATTCAAACCACAACAAAAGCACAATGTCATCACAATATCAATATTGTCTGCACTAATTCACGGTTCACAGTTCACTATTTAAAGCACACAATCTCATCTGAATGAGTGTTCACAAAAATAAAATAAAATTGTCCATATCCAGGTCTGTCACATCACGGATTATACGAGCCATTTTGAACGGTAACTAATTGGAGGTATTCTGGAAGGATATCATAATAAGCGGATCGTCTTGGAATCTTCAATAGTAAGAACTTGTCATACATCTGTTGTGTGTAGGATATTGACTGTTTTATTATTATATATATAAGAGTCAACATAGTTTGTTCGAAGTCAAAATTTTTAGTTGATTAAATGTTCTCGCGTTGTGTCGAGGATGATTCAATTTCTATCTTCATATATGATGATCGTTGATATCTGGTAGATACAAATAATTTTCTGATGGAAATGTAGGCGAGAGTAAATTGACTGGTCTTCTGTTGAAGTTGTGGTCCATGTACTGATGATAAACGATGTTTCTAGTCTTCCATGATGCTTGATTAAATTCTATTTCTTAAATGTCCGTCTCTTTTGTTTTTCAGATTTCAGCCGAATCGGCACATGCTGGATCTCATGAGGTATTGATGATGGAGATGCCGCTATGAAGGATGCCACAATCTGTCCCTGCTTGGCCTCACTCAGAGGTGAAGATCCCAAGGCTATCAATCGGACTACTTCATAATTAAACACCAACATGTTACTATAGATGGAATGGAATCGGAAGCAAGAATCTGGAAGGACAAGAAAATTGTAGTTGAAGACCAGCTCTTCTCTATCTATGGGGGTGTAGCTGCTCCTCTGATGTAGTGTATTGGCGGCAAATTCCAAAGCTAATGCCCTTTGGTCAGAGGAAAAACTCTTCCACTCATGAGGAGGCCACTTCAAAGTGGAGGTCAAGGTGACGGATTCATCCGGAACACTTCCCCATTCTCTCCGACCAGGTGGGAGAAGAGGCATGGCACCAACTTGAAGGAGTTCCGTGGCCAACTCTGATGAACTTGATGAACTTGACTTTGGTCTGATGGGAGTTGGAACATAGAGTGGCTCCTCATTAAACATGGTCATAGTGGGGCAATACTCAGGAGTTGGTCGGTTGTTGGGCGAGTATCTTGGCGTCATGTTGCTGTAGTGGGGTGACTGTGTGGGTGTTGCAGATCTGGTGAAGGCTGAAGAATATTCTGAAGTGCCGATGCTGGGTGCAGGAGAAGAAGTAAACAAATATCTTGTAGCAATAAAAGCTGGTGGAGTGATGACAGCGTCAGTCGAAATCGTAGAGATAACAGGAGTCATGGTGGTGATAGAGTTGAAGCTGGTGGTTGTAGACTGAGTGATGGGTTTCGTGGAGTCAGTGGTTGTTGCTGGAGTGATGATGTGTTTCGTGGAGTCAGTGGTTGTTGCTGGAGTGATGATGTGTTTCGTGGAGTCAGTGGTTGTTGCTGGAGTGATGATGTGTTTCGTGGATTCAGTGGTTGTTGCTGGAGTGATGATGTGTTTTGTGGAGTCAGTGGTTGTTGCTGGAGTGATGATGTGTTTCGTGGAGTCAGTGGTTGTTGCTGGAGTGATGATGTGTTTCGTGGAGTCAGTGGTTGTTGCTGGAGTGATGATGTGATTCGTGGAGTCAGTAGTTGTTGCTGGAGTGATGATGTGTTTCGTGGAGACAGTGGTTGTTGCTTGAGTGATGATGGGTTTCGTGGAGTCAGTGGTTGTTGCTTGAGTGATGATGGGTTTCGTGGAGTCAGTGGTTGTTGCTGGAGTGATGATGTGTTTCGTGGAGACAGTGGTTGTTGCTGGAGTGATGATGGGTTTCGTGGAGTCAGTGGTTGTTGCTGGAGTGATGATGTGTTTCGTGGAGTCAGTGGTTGTTGCTGGAGTGATGATGTGTTTCATGGAGTCAGTGGTTGTTGCTAGAGTGATGATGTGTTTCGTGGAGTCAGTGGTTGTTGCTGGAGTGATGATGTGTTTCGTGAAGTCAGTGGTTGTTGCCGGAGTCGTAGTCGCAAATGGTTCGTCCAGAAATACTGGTGTTGGGCTCTTGAGCGATCTGTCTGAATCTTCATCAGGCTCGAAAAGTCGTCCCGCCATCACCCATACTTTCTTCACAAATTTGGCCTCAATGCCTACTGTGGCCGCCAGTGTCTTAATCATAGAAGACTGGTCCTTGTGTGGCTTCCAGCTACAGCGAGGGAGGGGGTAAGCTGGATCCAGCTCTGCCAGGATCCTGCACAAAGTGGACATAACTGGTGGAGAGGAGACACTGGCGTCTGTCAGCTTGACTTTGTACATATTGTTGTGATTGTCTGATATGTGAAGATCTGTTCCCCTTGCTCCCAGGTTGAGGGACATTACTTGAAAGGATACACTTGCTTGTCTTTTCCTAGAAGTTGCTGAGGGACGACTTGGTGATTGACGGGCCAGGTCCCAGCCTGCAGTCCACTCCTTGGGACCTGGTGTCCTATCCTTGGCCCAGGACAACACGACGTTCCTGGCGTATACTGCCTCTGGTGACATGAACTCGGATACCCGTTGATGCGTCTCAATGTAGGATGCTGCATCTTTGGCAAAGTAAAAGCAGTTTGCCTTGGACAAGGTTTTAACAGGCAGGTTCTGAAACTCCCGCTGGTGGTTGTCTTTAACATGCCTTGAGAGGTCCTGCTGGTAACGGAACTCCCGGGGCCTGGGATCAGGACACCACGGACAGATGACGGAGGCCGCTGCGTGGTTCGCTTTGATACTGTGTGTACTCAGATCCCTCTGATTCCCAAAGACCGCTGGGCACTTCTGGCAATAATAAGATTCCCGTTGGGGAGCATTCTTTCTTGCTGTAATAACAATATTAAATTTAGTGATATACAATAACTCCAGTCGGCAACCAATTGCAATGCAGACTCACGACTCGCAACATACTAGTAGTGGCTAACAATCTCGGCATAATTCTCCAGACTCAGGGTTCTCGACTCTTCTTCAAGAAAACAAACAAAATAGCAGGCGCCTGCCTTCTAGTAAATCGCAAGTGGGTGATCAATCCTCTTTCATTACTAAATGCAGAAAAAGAAAATAAACTACAGTGCTTATCACTGCAACTCTATGCCGACGAAAGTTCCACAATCTAATCTCCGATTTGAGTCTCACATTACAATATGGTCACAATGCTCGGACAAAAGTTTCGTAACTTCTTCCATGAAGGTGTAGACGTATACTACTTCAGGATAACTGGACGGACAAAATACACTCCGACAAGTGCAAATTCTATGTAAAAGATACTTGAGAAGAAAGACAACTCTAGTGATTTTAACTCTTGCTTAAATTGAGTTACTTCCCTTGTTTACTATAATTTTGCATGTGTTTATAAAAGAATAAAGTATCGAACTATTATACTGTTTTAGTTACGACACCAGACCTGGACATGGCAATATACATACATCAAGGGCTATTTATGCCCACAACAATTAAAACGTAGACACAAGCAAAATAAATTATATTTACATTAAACAATACACTAAGATGTATTGTACTCGTCACTTTAATCACGAAGTTTCAGTAATACTCCGTTGAACCATACTGGGGCATGAGAGCCCTCGTACAACCTTAAACGGTCTACATGAACTGGCTTTGCTGGTGCTTTGGCTGATTTCTTAATTAAATAGACTAGATCGTCAATTTTCTTGGTAACTAGGTAAGGGCCTTGCCATTGGGGAGCGAGCTTGCTGCAGATTCCAGGTCGTTTAGTAGAATCATGTAACCATACACCATTACCTACTCTAAACGAGCGTTTCTTGGCATATAGATCGTAATGCCTTTTTCTGTACAAGGCTTTAGTTTTGAGGGTTTTACAGGCGATCTCATGAAGATGTTCTAGACTTCGGTTTAATGAACTGACGTAATTTGGGAATGAACTAGTCTCCAAGTGAGTATTCGTACTGGGAGGTGAACCAATAATCGCTTGAAGGGGTAGGGTGATATCTTTGCCAAATACCATTCTGTTTGGGGTTTCACCAGTACTTGCATGTGTTGACGACCGGTAGGCCATCATGACCTGGGGTAAAAATTCGTCCCAGTTCCGTTGGTTTTCTTCACAGTACATGGTAAGCATGGCACCTAAGGTTCTGTTGAAACGCTCCACAATTCCATTAGCTTGTGGGTGTTGTGGAGTGGACCTGGTATGGTGGAGCTGGAGTAGGTCACACATGTCGGAAAACAACTTTGATGTGAAATTACTGCCGAGATCGGAATGGATTTGCAATGGGACGCCGAATCTAGACACATACTCGTCTACAAACGCTTTGGTGACAGTTTCTGCTTCTTGATTGGGTAGGGCTATGGCTTCTGTCCATCTGGTGAAACAGTCGCATATCACCAAAATGTACTTATTATTTGACGTAGTTATCGGCAAGGGACCATAGATGTCGATGGCACAACGTTCAAGGGCTTCATACACCTTGACTTCACCTAGGGGAGCTTTCACGGGCTTTGGGCGTTTTCGGGATGAACATGCATCGCAGGTAGTGCAGTAGCGTTCAATGTCCTTCTTCATGGCTGGCCAGTAGAATGATTGTCTGACCTTGTCTAAGGTCTTGTCAGCGCCCAAGTGTGCTGAAGACGGTATGTCATGAAAATGGTTAAGGACGTCATCCCGTCTCTGCTGGGGTACAACGATCTGTTTGACTGAATTGTGCTCATCGTTAAACCACGTTCGGTAAAGTACGTTATTCTCAAGGAAGAGTCGATCCCACATTCGCCATAAGGTTTTGGCTATTGACGTGAGACCACTCACTTGTTGCCACGATGGTCTCGAACTCTTTGGTAAGGCTTGTATTATAACATTCAAGGCCGGATCTTGTTGTTGTTCTAGGCTTATGTTTTTGAATGACCACTCAGGTGAGACTGCCATAGTTGGTTTTGGTGGAACTTGTTGCGTTTGCGACCTAGTAACGACGCGTGCTGACTCGCTACGTCCATTCAGACCTGTATTGGTATTTAACTCTGAACTTCCATGACAATGGTGGTTTGTGTCATCACAGGACGCATTTTCCTGACGCAAGCATTGTGTGCACGGCTTGCGCGACATAGCGTCGGCATTCCTGTGCTGAAGTCCGGCTCGGTGGGTAACTGTCATGTTGTAGGTCCCAAGCACTTCAAGCCATCTTGCAACTTGACCCGACGGTTGTTTTAGGTTTCTCATCCACGAGACAGCCGCATTATCGGTGCGTAGAAGTATATGCTGTCCGTACAAGTAGTGGTTAAAGGCTTTAAGAGCTTGAACGACAGCGAGGAGCTCTTTCCGTGTTACACAGTACTGTTGCTCATGAATGTTCATGGTCTTGCTGAAGTAAGCGATCACCACTTCTCTGTCGTCCTGTATTTGGCTAAGAACAGCACCGGTGGCCTGGTCCGACGCATCGGTATCAAGAATAAATTGGCAGTTCTCTAGAGGATAACCTAATATAGGGGCAGAAACTAAACACTCTTTAAGTTGATTGAAAGCTTCTGAACAATCATCGGTCCAGTCAAAAACATTCCCTTTCTCGGCGACCTTGTGTAACGGACGGGCGATCTTGGCGAAACTTTTCACAAACCGCCGATAGTAGGAACAAAGGCCTAGGAAAGATTTAACTTCCTTAGCGTTGCGAGGGATGGGCCAAGATTTGACGGCTGAAATTTTCTCTGGGTCAGTGGCCACGCCTTCTTCAGAAACTAAATGTCCCAGAAATTTAACTTGTTTTTGGAAGAACACGCATTTAGAGGGCTTACATTTCAAGCACGCGTTTTGTAACCGTTGAAACACGTGTTCCAAGCGGACCAACCCTTCTTCAACCGTTGTGCAAGGCACGATAATATCGTCCATGTACAGGAGACACTCTATCCATTGCAGACCTCTAAGAACATTTTCCATCAGGCGCTCGAACGTAGATGGGGCGTTAGCTAAGCCGAAACTCATTACGTTAAATTGGTACAAGCCTAAGGTAGTTGAAAAGGCGGTCTTTTCCTTATCTTCCGGTTTCATGGCTACTTGCCAGAACCCGCTGTTCAGGTCTAAACTACTAAAATATTTCGCGCCTGCAAGTGCGTCGATGCAGTCATCAACTCTCGGAAGCGGATAAGCATCTTTAATTGTGACATCGTTCAACTTCCGGTAGTCCAGGCAAAATCTGGGTGTTCCGTCGCGCTTAGTAACCAAGACAACCGGTGACGACCATGCACTGCTAGAGGGTTCGATAACCCCACGCTCGAGCATTTTCTGGACCTCGGTTCTTTCTATCTCTCGTTTCCCTAGTGGAAGTCGCCTCGGTGGTTGTCGGATGGGAGCCGCAGTACCGGTATTTATAGCATGTTCTACAACGTTCGTTTTGCCAATATCCTCAGAATTCTTAGAAAATACTCCCGCATATTTAATAAGTAATTTGCGCAGACCGCGTTTTTCTGTTTCCGACAAATTGGCTGAACTACGGTCGAATAGGCCTATCAGATGATCGGGAAGAATGGTGTCGTCTGCAGACTCGCGATTTTCAGAAACGGCTACATCGGACAATTCTTGCACGGCTGCAACTCGCTCTCTGGCACTATCGCGCTCGAAATACGATTCACAGGTACCTAGGTTGGTGTTCTTGTACACCGTGGTTTCTTCATCGCCGTAGTTTAGGATATGCAGTGCGATCGTGTCCTTAGTAGTATTCACGACGCCGCCAATCACGCAAATGCAACTCTTTGCCATTAATTCAATGCATGGTTCGACGTATCCAAACTCAGATAAATGCTCTTTCTGCGGAATATTTACGGTAACGCTTCGTCGACAGCGTGACGGTATTTTAACAGTGTCGGATATTTCAATCCTACACACTTGATTGGCTTGACCACCGGTCCAAAGCGGAACTATATTCTGCCCAAGTACTAAACAGGAACGTTTGTAATTAATACTGTCGACATGTTGCTTGAGAAAATCTTGACCCAAAATACCGTCGGCTTCAATACCACAGACGACGAATGGAATATCAAATTTGCTACGGCCGATTTCTAACGCAAGATCTACTCTTCCAGCTACTGACATGAAATCCCCGTTCACTGTCTTGAGTACGCTATCTGTCGGTTGAAGCCGTGACGAACCTTTGCTACCTAATTTGCTGATGACGTTGTCTGAGATAAGTGATGACGTAGCTCCGCAATCAATCAAAAAATTAACAGACATTTCTCCAATATTACAAGTTACATAAAAACCATTATCATTCTCATTAAAATTACACCCTGCACGTGCAGAATGCACTTCCTCTACCTTAAAATAATTGCCGGGCTCTCTAATTAACAATTTCGCTGACTCGGTGCCCTGTGAGCCAGCCGGCGTTAGTTTCCCTGTACTGGTGCGGAGCGTGACTGGTATTGGTCGGTTCGCTGGTTAACGTTGTATCCATAGTGATCGTTGTTGGTGCGCGGGGGTCTGGGATTCTTGTTTCTCGGACAGGATGCCCATAAGTGTTCTAACGATTTACAAGAAAAGCACGCTTTTGGTCCACGGGGAGTCGACTGAGCAAATTCTATTTTACTTAAACGATTCTCGATCTTTTCAAGCGTTGCTTCTATACTCGGTGCGCTTTCGCCGGAATCACACGCTCTGATGGTAGACACGGGGGTAGATGAACCTATGATTGCTTCGTATCGATCAATCACGCAAACCGCGTCGTTTATAGATGAACAATTGTTGTCCATGCATCGACACTTCATTTCGGTCGATATAAGCTTGTAGAGTTGATTCAACGCCAGGCGTTCTTGTGAAAAATGGTCAAGATCTGAATAGGCTTTCTGTGCCAGTTGCCTTAAATCATCCGCCAACGAAGCGATACTTTCTCCCTTCGCGCGTCGTCGATTTTCTAACTTCCCTAACCATAGGGTTTGGTGTTTCCGGTCGCTCCCGAAGCGATCAGCGAGGCGAGACAATAACATATTATAGTCGCGTCGTTCAACGGTTGTCAGGCTCATGTAGAAGTTACGGGCGGGACCCCTTAGACAGGCCGCTAACATAAGGTTCTTGACACGGTTGTCCCACATGGATAACTCGGCACAGTCCTCAAAGTGAGAGGCGTACTGTTCAAAATTACCTGAACCATCGAATGTGTCGGGTTTCATCATTGATCTATTGAACGGTGGCATAACGTTAACGTTAGGTGTGTGCATATTATCACCGTAGCCAGGGTTTTGAGGGGCATTCGGGATATAGCATGGGGTAGGCCTAGGATGACATTCAGGATTGTTGTTAGTTCTATTCGAGAAACCAAGATCAATAAGCTGATCGTTCTGTCTTAATGGGGCTGAATTTGTTGAGAGGTTCTCTGGGGTTGGTCGGCTATTTCTAATTGATGCAGAACTGCTTTCATGCTGATTTGTTGACACAATCTCTGGATGGGGCTGATTCGACGAGAAGATAGATCTATTGTTGGCTGGTGCTGGGTTGTCATTCTGATTAGTTGAATTTTCTGGATGAAACGGATTCGATGAACAACTGTTCTCTGACAGAATACTATCAACGTCGCTATTTTCTACGGAGTTGGATCTAGGCAGGTCGCGAAAAGTAACCTCAGGGTCAGGAGTCGCCATTTTATTTTAAAGAAAACAATCTTACCAGACACGAAAAAAATCCGAATTAACTTAGACTGATAGACCTATTTGAAACGGTTCGATCACCGGATAGGTATAGAATGTAAATTACGCTATCCGCACTTCTGACACCAAAAATTGTGAGCCACTTCTCACTAGGTCTATAAACTAAGAAAATACGGAAAAACAACGTTGTAAAGTGAATATATATTTAATTGACAGGATTGTTCTTTGCCTGTATCTAATGGTTCCACATACATGTAACAATAGCAGAATAGATTCTTAACAAACACCAAGGATAGAATAAGATCTATGCATTAAAATACGATGACGGAAATAGTCTTAAACGACAACAATGATAAACAAAAGGAAGGGATGGGGGAAGGTGAGCCGCAGCAAGCACTGTTCAGTAGACCTAAATAAAGAATTAAAAGATCTCAAAAGATCTATTCTAATGATTATGTTATACTCAAGTTATATACCTGAAGAAGGCTTGTAATGGTAAGCCATTGTAAATCGTATGTAAACTTGGATAAGTAAACAAAAAGTTTCAAGTGCTAGATGCAAAGATCTGAGCTGGGCTGACAATGCTTGCGACAGTGCGCCTTATATAGCCTGCGCAATGCTGGCGCTTATGCTGGCCTGCTGGCGGCCAATCAGATTGCAGGAAATAAAGTGCCAGCTAAAGATAGTGATAGGGCTAAGCGTAGCATTTGGTAGAATAGCGCTAAATGACAACACAGTTAAACAATACAAGTAACTTAACACAAAGATACTATAAAATACGCTTTATAGATCAAACAACTAATAGTAAGGTTGACTATATGCAATATAATACATTCAAATGTTGGCGCCAGCAATGCCCCAGCATTGCGCGGACCGGATTACAAAATAGTGCGTGCTGCCTCGCCGCACAGAATAAACTCAATGTAAGATTCAGAAGTAGCAACCTAGTTATTATCAATAATACTGCTAAACATACATGCGAAGATAAACTCAACATGATATACACATCTTTAATATTTCAATAACAACTTCAATGTCAACCATATTACTACGCCATAGTTACAGCAGGTTCTTCCATGGGCGGATAACTCGATATCAGTAAAACAGACGAAAAGCTTTGCCGAGCTATCTTATCAGGTTAGATGATGATATTTACTGAAATTCCATGAATTATACATACATAAATCACTGCTATACATGTTTAATGATAATTACGGCGATATAATCGCTATGTGATGCAAGTCACAACTGGCAGGTGAAACTTGCATAATTTCGGATACGTACGGATTACGGACGTGACCTGAGGCTGTCACAATATATATCTCACATATTACCATGCTTGCTTTGGAATTGAAAAGTCTGGCAAAGAATGGTGAATGCAACATGTGCAAGGACAGTGAACGTTAGAATTTGCAAGAACTTGTTAAGTGCAGGTATAGTACAGAGAACTGGACATGTTCCTCGACCTTCTATTAACATAATTTAACATATGATAGCGTGTCTATATTTATATCCCCGGCTGTATGTTTTCATATTTAAGCAGGGGTATCATGAAGATGCCCGAGGTGTAATACAAACAAATTTAAAGGACCGATATTGCACGATTTGCCATGCTTAAGGTCAGGACCAGGCCAAATTTTCCGTACTATAAATAATTGTTATTTGACTCACTGATCTGAAGATTAAAATCCATTAATAACGAATCAAATATTCACAAGAACACTATCACTAAAAAAAAAGAAAATCACATAGCACTAAATGAAGTCCACGAATTTGAATACAACTCGATCACCAACCTCCGCAATCCAAACATCTGTATATGGGTATATTTAACTGAAATAATATAGTTTTTAGTTCATAAAGTAAATGTTGAATATGGATACATATGATATATAATTATATAAATGAAAATTGGGTAAAAGAATTGTTAGGAACGTGTATACATATGCAATGGTTCTATTGGCATGACATTCCGGCTTGACATTCAACAGAAAAGTCGTCAAGTGGTAAGTATCATATGTTATACAGGCAACTTATATTTCAGCATGACTTTCAACAGAAGGTTTACATACACATGTTCTACATGAAGGACACCCCAGTATGACATTCAACGGACAATCACATACATATGTTCTACATGCAGGGCACCCCAGTACAACATTCAATGGACAATCACATACAAATGTTCTACATGCAGGACACCCCAGTATAACATTCAATGGACAATCACATACACATGTTCTATATGAAGGACACCCCAGTATGACATTCAATGGACAATCACACGCACATGTTCTACATGCAGAGCACCCCAGTATGACATTCAATGGACATTCACATACACGTGTTCTACATGAACGACACTCCAGTATGACATTCAATAGACAATCACATACACATGTTCTACATGCAGGACACTCCAGTATGACATTCTACAGAACGTTCACAAACAATGTTCTACATGCAGGACACATCAGTATGATATTCTACAGAACGTTCACAAACAATGTTCTACATGAAGGACACCCCAGCATGACATTCAATGGACATTCATATACACGTGTTCTACATGAAGGATACTCCAGTATGACATTCAATGGACAATCACATACACATGTTCTACATGCAGGACACTCCAGTATAACATTCAACGGACATTCACATACACATGTTCTACATGCAGGACACCCCAGTATGACATTCTACAGAACGTTCACAAACAATGTCCTACATGACGGACACCCCAGTATGACATTCAATGGACATTCATATACACGTGTTCTACATGAAGGACACTCCAGTATGACATTCAATTGACAATCACATACACATGTTCTACATGCAGGACACTCCAGTATAACATTCAACGGACATCCACATACACATGTTCTACATACAGGACACTCCAGTATGACATTCTACAGAACATTCACAAACAATGTTCTACATGAAGGACACCCCAGAATGACATTCAATGGACATTCATATACACGTGTTCTATATGAAGGACACTCCAGTATGACATTCAATGGACAATTACATACACATCATACACATGTTCTACATGCAGGACACCCCAGTATGACATTCAATGGACAATCACACACACATGTTCTACATGCAGGGCACCCCAGTATGACATTCAATGGGTATTCACATACACATGTTCTACATGCAGGACACTCCAGTATGACATTCTACAGAACATTCACAAACAATGTTCTTCATGAAGGACACCCCAGTATGACATTCTACAGAACGTTCACAAACAATGTTCTACATGCAGGACACCCCAGTATGACATTCTACAGAACGTTCACAAACAATGTTCTGCATGCAGGACACCCCAGTATGACATTCTACAGAAGGTTCACATACAAATATTCTACAGGCCGGACACCCCAGTATGACATTCTACAGAACGTTCACATAGAAATGTTCTACATGCAGTACACCCCGGTATGACATTCTACAGAAGGCGCATATACAAATGTTCGGCAAGCAGGACACCCCAGTATGACATTCTACATTCTGTTTTTGGCGTACAAATGTTCTACATGCAGGACACCTCAGTATGCCATTCAACATACGGTTCACATATAAATGTTCTGCATGCAGGACAGCTAAGTATGACATTCAACATAAGGGTTGCATGCGATTGTTTGCAAGCAGGACACCTCAGTAAGACATTCAACATACGGTTCACATATAAATGTTCTGCATGCAGGACAGCTAAGTGTGACATTCAACATAAGGTTCACAAACAAGTGTTCTACATGCAGGAAACCCCAGTATGACATGCTACTAATCGTTCACATACAAATGTTCTGCATGCAGGACACCCCACCAGTATGACATTCTACAGAAGGTTTACATACAAATGTTCTACATACAGGACACCCCGCCAGTATGACATTGTACAGAAGGTTCACATAAAAATGTTCTACATACAGGACACCCCGCCAGTATGACATTCTACAGAAGGTTCACATACAAATGTTCTACATGCAGGACACCCCGCCAGTATGACATTCTACAGAAGGTTAACATACAAATGTTCTACATACAGGACATCCCACTAGTATGACAATCTACAGAACGTTCACATACAAATGTTCTACATACAGGACACCCCACCAGTATGACATTCTACAGAACGTTCACATACAAATGTTCTGTATGCAGGACACCCCACCCGTATGACATTCTACAGAACGTTCACATACAAATGTTCTGTATGCAGGACATCCCACCAGTATGACATTCTACAGAGGGTTCACATACAAATGTTCTACATGCAGGACAACCCACCAATTTGACATTCTACAGAACGTTCACATACAAATGTTCTGTATGCAGGACATCCCACCAGTATGACATTCTACAGAAGGTTCACATACAAATGTTCTGTATGCAGGACACCCCACCCGTATGACATTCTACAGAACGTTCACATACAAATGTTCTGTATGCAGGACATCCCACCAGTATGACATTCTACAGAAGGTTCACATACAAATGTTCTGTATGCAGGACACCCCACCCGTATGACATTCTACAGAACGTTCACATACAAATGTTCTACATACAGGACACCCCACCAGTATGACATTCTACAGAAGGTTCACATACAAATGTTCTGTATGCAGGACATCCCACCAGAATGACATTCTACAGAGGGTTCACATACAAATGTTCTACATGCAGGACAACCCACCAGTATGACATTCTACAGAACGTTCACATACAAATGTTCTACATGCTGGACACCCCAGTATGATATTCAACAGAACGTTCACATACAAATGTTCTGCATACAGGACACCCCACTAGTATGACATTCTACAGAACGTTCACATACAAATGTTCTACATGCAGGACAACCCTGTATTATCAGTATGTTGAATGTCATGCCGGAGTGTCCTGCATATAGAACATTCGTGTGTGTAGATGAACCATCAGCTGAATTATTTGTGGCGAACAGTCTCTGCTTAAGTTCCCCGTATGTCTCATGTGGGCTTGATTGTACACTGGTAGTTTTAGACAATAACTAATTGTGTCGTACCTGTAGGAAAATCTTAACTATTTACCTTCATTATATTAATAATTAGGTCATTCAAAGTTCTACTTTCACTTTTTCTTCAATTGATTCTGCGAACTCAGTTGTATACAATATTTCACAAAGCGACGATGAATACTAATTCCGTTCTATTCTAATCTTATTTCGTTCTGTTCTGTTCAATGCCACAGTAAGTACATTTGTAAATTGTTTCAGAAATATGCTGATAAACTATCGCAGCATAACCAGAACTAATTAAAATTATTACAACAATTAATATTTCTTCAAACAATCGATCAAATTTCCTTCATTAAATGCACACTGTTTTCGTAAAATAAAATATCAACTTATATTAATCGTATAATTAACACGCTGTTATTGTTTTCAATATTCTTTGCATTCCATTGATAAGGGTGACCACGTGTTCCATGTGGTCATTTTTGTAGTGAATACAGTCCGATCAAATTAACGTGGTCCTCGACTTTAATCCATAATAGTAATTACAAGTGTATTGTGCGGACTACATGTATATTCATTTCGCACGGAAGTCGCGCCATACCGGTCATTTATATTATCCGATAATATAATATACATGTACTTATTATTATAATTTTATTATAGTGCACGCTTCGCTTATGGAAACAATAGCAGAAATGATATTATATAGACAAGATGTCAAATGTTAAATTATGTTAATAGAAGGTTGGACGTTAATGTTGATTTGTTCGCAATAAAATTCTCCACAATCGACACATACCTGACTTCACAGTTTTCACAAGATTCATGCTTTTTTCGCGCCTTACGTATACAGTGTAGCAATACCGCGTTATTTTGGACTACAAGTCCAAGACAAAATTGGCTTCACTTCGAAAACAAAAAATAGCCGTAGTTATGTTATTTCTTCATCAGGAAAATTATTAGCTTTCTAGGAAATATAAGATCTTTTTCAGCAGCTGGGTCATTTTTTCAGCACCCTGTGAAACCTGTATGCGATCGGACTACAGTTTCAAGCCCTTTTTCATAGGTTACACAGGGTGCTGAACAAAACGTTCAATTCATACAAAGACCGGACTGAGCTTTACACCATTCTTGAAGTAAGGTGATAAATAATTTGCAGCAATGGACAAAAAACACGGGATATCTAGCTTTAAATTCCTCATACATTCATGGTGGACTGATTTGATATTATTGATGCTTCTTTGTAGGCCAACCTTACAGAAACGTTTTATATAATTATGTATTATATATTATGGTTTGAAAATACCACATGCGTTATAAAATTTATTACATGTATACCAATAAAATACAGTGTGATGTAAATTATGGTTAACCCGCAAGTAAAATACGTAAACACAAAGTTATAAACAATTCCTTTTTTGCGCAAATATTATGACGTAACGTCAAAAGGTGAGGCACACAAGTATAACGCTTTTTAAAGTCAAACATACGTTTGCAAACAAATGCACGCATTATATCGACCTTGTCGGCCACCAAAGTGACTGAACTGCATAACTATTCAAAAACAATATTACTAATGATCACAGTGTATAAAAACTTCAACTTCCGGTTATCGCAATAATGAGAACACGTTGAATTGTATAGCCTTGCAATAAGGCGTACAGTGATAAAACAATCACCGGATGTTTCAATCACAATAAGTCATACAAGTGGAATTGTATAGAATCCCAAAAAGTCGTACAGTGACTTGGTTTATGCGCGGTGATAAAAGCAAAGTTTAAAGATACTTAAAAATACCACACTCATGGTGTTTCTTGAGCCGCCCATGCAGCTAGTAGAATTTACATTAGGTTTTCTTAGAGTCGACCTCTACATTTAATCCATGTTCGCTTCTCGAAGTCCCGCAGTATTGCTCAGTGTGTTTTGGGTCTTTGTATAGAGTAAGATTCAGAATAGTTTCAGCAGGGAGAATGCCTCCAACATGTACATAAGGATGCATATACATTTATTTCGACCAAGCTACGCCCCTGAATTAGATATCTTAACATGGCTATAATTTTACAAATCACGAGTTTGTGATGTGTCACAGGTGAACACATGTTATGATAATGTACTTGTAAATATCGTGAAAATTGCCTTTGTGTCGAAAACGCTTTATGTATACATAACTTGAGCAATAGCTTCGGGTGAGTAAAAAGTCTCAAGCTAATTTACAATAGGTGGCAAACTACTGAAGCTTTGGACAAGAAACCAGACTAACATAGAGGGCGCGTATTTGGAGAAAAGCACATGCCATTACTATTTCTGCCGTCTATATGAAAGGACGCAAGGATGATTTTTTCTTACGTTTTCTGTTGGAATTTGATAAACTTGGTGCGTTAATGCCAGCTAATTAGTGACGTAAGCATAATTATCTATACTTCTGTATTTGCTCGTTAGATCTATGTTTTTATTATAGCCTTTATCAGGTTGGGTACAATGCTAGACTTAGTAACGCTTGTAAAAAGTGATATTACCCTTCATAGTCAAAATAGATTTTCAGTAATTGCTTTGTATGGTATTGCAATGAATAAATAAACATGACGGAACTACCAGTTTACATTTACCAGATCATCAGTAACGTTGCTAAATAAATATCTGTAAAGTTGTAGATTTTATAAATCAACATTGAAATAAGATTGTCTTGTATTGTGCATATCATGTAACTAATCCCAAAAAAATGCGTATATGATTCATTTAAAGATCTATGAAAAAATCCAAAATGCCAAATGATTGCCAATTTCCTGCCTTCAATAATGATCTTATTTCGATGGTATGCCTTTCTTTTTGTTTTTAATTCAAGCATTCAAATTTATGGATAATCTGTACATCGAACACATTGCTAGGCTTGTTTACCGATTATTACTGTTTAACATGAATCATGGCACATAATAATTTGAAATAAGAAATCGATGTTTTTGTGTTGCCAATATATATAAACTGATAAAAGGCAACTGTACGATTCAGAGTGCCCGATATCGAGAGTGGTTAAAATTACTTATTTGCCATAAATCTTGCACAACACAACCATCAGTGACTTTCAATAACATAAATACTTGGCTAGGAAGGAAAATTACACCATGCGATCTGTGAGGCAGCATCTTTAATGCTATACATGTAAATGAATGAATTTCTAAATATTGGCACACTGTATCAACCTACATCAATGTAAAGGCATGCTCACTACTCTAGAACCAACCACATGCCCCGTTGGTATATGTAATCATACCTCTATCTATCTATATATGTCTATACCTCTATCTCTTTTATCTCCTTCTTCGTGCTATCAATCTGTCAAACTCTCCTCTCCATTCGATTCCCTCCCAAAACAAATAAGGAATGAGTTTATAAATAAGCTTAGCTTTCTACTCAATCCTAGATATGTGTAAATTAATATTTATTATGTGTTTATAAACAAATAAATAGTGTTTAAACTAACTGTACGATTGATTCTTCCACTTTAGATGACAGTGTTTGAAACCTCTGGAACAGTTTACTGTTATCGTAAAAGACGTCGGGACAGAAGTTACCCTATGATTTAGATCATTAGAGATCCATTGGAGTACAAACATCACACATATTGATACTGGTTAGTAGCTGTACTACTTATAAAATATGACTTACTGTTTTCCTTGCCGGCCCCCCTCTATTACATTTACAAAATGTGTATTCGTAAACAAATGCTCCAAGTGTTTGGAGAGACATGTAAACGTACGTGGCGGTTTCATTGTGTTGAAGTCTCAGGTAACTGTATCATTAATAAAGTGTAAATAAAAAAATATTATATTTTAGAAAGGTTTATAACGCAATGTTGTCTATGGATGTAATTACTTTATGAAGATATCGAAAGCCAATTCTTGTTTTTGATACAGTGAAAATCTGACCACTGAAGTACAAATGCACCTTTCTAAGATAACATAAATTTTGTAAAAGAAACTTTTTATCAATGATACAGTTACCTGTGGTTGAAGTAAGAATTTTCATAAAACATAAACATGTATCTATTGCAAATATAATGTAAATAGCCGGTACCGCTTCCAGAAACATGTTTTATTCTATATTATAATCCGTTCGATTCGTCATTGCAAGCAACTAACATTAGGAAAACGTAATACATGGTCATGTTGAGTTCAAAAAGCTTGTTTTTCTATTAGAAAAGAGTAGTACTTCTTGTATTCTCAAAATATTGATTTCGTATTTACGACCTTTTAATTCTTAGTTGAAACGATATAGTCAAATTTACGCATCTTTAATCCAGGATAATTCTTGCATGTCGATTGTGAAAGAAGTATATACTAGTACTCACTCTTGACATTTAATGCTCAATGGCATCTCTCACCACGAGGGTATGAATTACGTGTTGCTGGTGGAAGGGTCAGGTAGTTCTGGTGTGCAATAAATAACGTATATGTTAGCATTTGATCTCGTTGTGTTTTACAGGATATCCAGGTGAAACCGGGCATCAAGGATTGTTTAGATAAGTTGGACTCCCAGGATTATATTGGTTTCCAGTTGCATTCGGAGAGCACGCCTTTACAAAGAGAGGACATGAGGCAGAGGGGAACATGGTGGGTTGTCTTTTATGTTATATATTGATTTATCATGCTAAAACTCAGATGTGCTATAAACATACCGTTACCCTATCGGCTTAGTGGATAGAGTGCTGGATTATATTCACCGAGGCATTGGCAACACATGTGAAGGATTGCAGAAGAACAACTTAGTAAAGGTTGACAATTGATGTTTATTTGTAGGCCGTAGAGATTTCCTTCGTATAGTGTGACCATTATTTATTGAGTTTAGTATAGCTCTGTATCGCCAACCCAGCATGCATTTCAATCAAATATTGTTTTTTAAGATGACCAATTAGTTTTAATCCAGACGATTGTGTAACAAGTATATAAAGCATGAACTAAGCCACATCAGCAATATTGGTCATGTACCGGTATCAAACAAGTAAGAGCATTGTCCTATTGTTTGTGCGCCCCTTGTATTTTTAAATAAGTTGTGATGTAATGGTGATGTGATAATACGATGTACGTTACAGATATGAAGGCAGAAGCATTTGGTATTGGACGGGAAGGTTAACCAGGTATTGCTGCATATGGCTGATAAGCCTAGACCGCTAGGGCAACCAGATGTGGTTGAACTACCGGAAAGACATTGATGGTTTTGGACTTAAACATACATTATTTACCCTATTTCCATGAAAGATAGACGAAACTTTATCTAAGATTGTTTCAAGCA
This sequence comes from Spisula solida, assembly GCA_947247005.1. Taxonomy (NCBI): domain Eukaryota; kingdom Metazoa; phylum Mollusca; class Bivalvia; order Venerida; family Mactridae; genus Spisula; species Spisula solida. The sequence continues at coordinate 17,159,333 of OX365958.1, forward strand.
CGGCATATTTGATACATTTGGTCAAACGAGAATAGACTTTTGGTAATAAATAATTGTTATAAATTTGAAAATACAACTCTCATCGACCAGGAGGACTGTTAAGGTTACTGTTATATCGCCTATTTCCTGGGCCTATTTGTTTTGTGTATATTAATGCTAATGTACTAATATTTCTGCCCCTGCCAAACAAGCTCTATAACGCATTGGGTTCGGCTGCCCATCGTTTGAAGTTGCTGCTTACTTGTAAACGACAAAGTTAGTACTGGTTATGTTTAAGTCCAGGAAAACAACATTTAAAGTGAAAGATAAATTGCTTGATTCTTGTTAATTATAGTTTTTATAATTTCAGGCTTTCAGAGAAGAGGAGCGCAGATATTCATTTCAAGCGGGCCTTCGATTAAGTTAAGTGTGACTTTTTACACTTCTTTGGTCCATCCATTCCGTCTGTTCGACCCTGGTGTGGTTGAAGAACTGGTAAGCCAGTGATGGTTTTGACTTTAAACATATATAATTTATTACCCAATTTCCTAGACCGTTAGACGAAATGTTATCCTAGATTGTTGTGCTCACCCTGTCTTAAGCACCACATATATGATACTGTTTGGTCGAAATGGAATTGGACTTTTGGTAATAAATACTTGTTTAATAGTCGAAAATACAACTCTCATAGACATAGAGGACTGGTCAGGTGACTGTCATATCGCCTTTGTCAATGGCCTATTAGTCGAATATGGGCAGTAATCCCAATATAGGAAGTATTGTGTATATTAATGCTAATGTACTAATATTTCTGCCCTGCCAAACTAGCTGTATAATGTATTGGGTTTGGCTGCACATCTCGAGAAGTTGCTGCTTACTTGTAAAAGACAAAGTTAGTACTGGTTATGTTTAAGTCCAGGAAAACAACTTTAAAGTGAAAGTCAAATAGCTTGATTATTGTTACTTTTAGTTTCTATAATCCATTCCGTCTGTTCGACCCTGGTGTGGTTGAAGAACTGGTAAGCTAGTGATGGTTTTGACTTTAAACATATATAATTTATTACCCAATTTCCTAGACCGTTTGACGAAATGTTATCTTAGATTGTTGTGCTCACCCTGTCTTAAGCACCACATATATGATACTGTTTGGTCGAAATGGGAATGGACTTTTGTTAATAAATAATTGTTTAATGGTCGAAAATACAACTCTCATAGACATAGAGGACTGGTCACGTGACTGTCATATCGCCTTTGTCAATGGCCTATTAGTCGAATATGGGCAGTAATCCCAATATAGGAAGTAATGTGTATATTAATGCTAATGTACTAATATTTCTGCCCTGCCAAACTAGCTCTATAATGTATTGGGTTTGGCTGCACATCTCGAGAAGTTGTTGCTTACGTGTATAAGACAAAGTTAGTACTGGTTATGTTTAAGTCCAGGAAAACAACATTTAAAGTGAAAGTCAAATAGCTTGATTCTTGTTACTTTTAGTTTCTATAATCCATTCCGTCTGTTCGACCCTGGTGTGGTTGGAGAACTGGTAAGCCATTGATGGTTTTGACATTAAATATATATAATTTATTACCCAATTTCCTAGACCGTTAGACAAAATGTTATTTTAGATTGTTGTGCTCACCCTGTCTTAAGCACCACATATATGATACTGTTTGGTCGAAATGGGATTGGACTTTTGGTAATAAATAATTGTTTAATAGTCGAAAATACAACTCTCATAGACATAGAGGACTGGTCAGGTGACTGTCATATCGCCTTTGTCAATGGCCTATTAGTCGAATATGGGCAGTAATCCCAATATAGGAAGTATTGTGTATATTAATGCTAATGTACTAATATTTCTGCCCTGCCAAACTAGCTCTTATTATGCATTGGGTTCGGCTGCACATATCGAGAAGTTGCTGCTTACTTGTAAACGACAAAGTTAGTACTGGATATGTTTAAGTCCAGGAAAACAACATTTAAAGTGAAAGTTAAATTGCTTGATTCTTGTTAATTATAGATTTTATAATTTCAGGCTTTCAGAGAAGAGGAGCGCAGATATTCATTTCAAGCGGGCCTTCGATTAAGTTAAGTGTGCCTTTTTACACTTCTTTGGTCCATCCATTCCGTCTGTTCGACCCTGGTGTGGTTGAAGAACTGGTAAGCCAGTGATGGTTTTGACTTTAAACATATCTAATTTATTACCCAATTTCTTAGACCATTAGACGAAATGTTATCCTAGATTGTTGTGCTCACCCTGTCTTAAGCACCACATATATGATACTGTTTGGTCGAAATGGGATTGGACTTTTGGTAATAAATAATTGTTTAAAAGTCGAAAAAACAACTCTCATAGACATAGAGGATTGATCAGGTGACTGTCATATCGCCTTTGTGAAGGGCAAGGGCCTATTAGTCGAATATGGGCAGTAATCCCAATATAGGAAGTATTGTGTATATTAATGCTAATGTACTAATATTTCTGCCCTGCCAAACTAGCTCTATAATGTATTGGGTTTGGCTGCACATCTCGAGAAGTTGTTGCTTACTTGTAAAAGACAAAGTTAGTACTGGTTATGTTTAAGTCCAGGAAAACAACATTTAAAGTGCAAGTCAAATAGCTTGATTCTTGCTACTTTTAGTTTCTATAATCAATTCCGTCTGTCCGACCCTGGTGTGGTTGGAGAACTGGTAAGCCAGTGATGGTTTTGACTTTAAACATAATAATTTATTACCCAATTTCCTAGACCGTTAGACGAAATGTTATCTTTGATTGTTGTGCTCACCCTGTCTTGCGCACCATATATATGATACTGTTTGGTCGAAATGTGATTGGACTTTGGGTAATAAATAATTGTTTAAAATAGTCGAAAATACAACTCTCATAGACATAGAGGACTGGTCAGGTGACTGTCATATCGCCTTTGTCAATGGCCTATTAGTCGAATATGGGCAGTAATCCCAATATAGGAAGTATTGTGTATAGTAATGCTAATGTACTAATATTTCTGCCCTGTCAAACTTGCTCTATAATGTATTGGGTTCGGCTGCACATATCGAGAAGTTGCTGCTTACTTGTAAACGACAAAGTTAGTACTGGTTATGTTTAAGTCCAGGAAAACAACATTTAAAGTGAAAGATAAATTGCTTGATTCTTGTTAATTATAGTTTTTATAATTTCAGGCTTTCAGAGAAAAGGAGCGCAGATATTCATTTCAAGCGGGCCTTCGATTAAGTTAAGTGTGCCTTTTTACACTTTTTTGGTACATCTATTCCGTCTGTTCGACCCTGGTGTGGTTGAAGAACTGGTAAGCCAGTGATGGTTTTGACTTTAAACATATATAATTTATTACCCAATTTCCTAGACCGTTAGACGAAATGTTATCTTAGATTGTTGTGCTTACCCTGTCTTAAGCACCACATATATGATACTGTTTGGTCACAACGGGACTGGACTTTTGGTAATAAATAATTGTTTAATAGTCGGAAATACAACTCTCATAGACCAGGAAGACTGGTTAGGTGACTGTCATATCGCCTATTTCATGAGCCTATTTGTCGAATATGGGCAGTAATCCCAATATGGGAAGTATTGTATATGTTAACGCTAAAATACTAATATTTCTGTCCTGCCAAACTAGCTCTATGTGAAATCGGACTGAAGTCCTGATTCGAATGAATGTCTCATTTGTCAGTGATATGGTAGCACATGACTCTCCAACATGGAATTGATTGTTACTCTGAAGGCAATCTGAAGTATGACATCTCGATCTTAACTAGCTGAACTTGCCAGTGGATACATTGAATTAGAGCCTGCTTCCATGAATCTGCTCTCAGATATTACAACCGACATGGTATGTACAACGGACATGGTATATCTTCAGTGTGAGCTATTGTTCATAGGTACCTTAGGGGCCTAATATGAAAGTAAGCATTGCCTGGGATATATCGTGGAAGTGAGTCTGCAGTCAGATTCTTTATGCAAGTGTATGCGTTCTTCTTTCGATGTATCTTCCTGTCGAGGAATGTTGGCGGAGTGGTAGTTTCACCAGGCTTGTAGGATAATGTATTGAATCCTTGCTGGACTAGTTATGTTGCTCCTGTCTTTGATTAAATGACACATTTTTTTGAATCGCGTCTTCATTCCAATATCACTTGAACAAGTTTGCCAGAGCAGGAATATTAATTTCTTAGCGTCAATGTATACAACACCATCATATATGATTACACCTCATTGGATTTGGGCTGCACATCGTGAGAAATTGCTGCTTACTTGTAAAAGGCAAAGTTAGTACTGGTTATGTTTAAGTCCAGGAAAACAACATTTAATGTGAAAGTCAAATAGCTTGATTCTTGTTAATTTTAGTTTTTATAATTTCAGATTTTGGGAGACGAGGAGCGCAGATATTCATTTCAAGCGGGCCTTCGATTAAGTTAAGTGTGCCTTTTTACACTTTTTTGGTACATCTATTCCGTCTGTTCGACCCTGGTGTGGTTGAAGAACTGGTAAGCCAGTGATGTTTTTGACTTTAAGCATATATAATTTATTACCCAATTTCCTAGACCGTTAGACGAAATGTTATCTTAGATTGTTGTGCTTACCCTGTCTTAAGCACCACATATATGATACTGTTTGGTCACAATGGGACTGGACTTTTGGTTATAAATAATTGTTTAATAGTCGGAAATACAACTCTCATAGACCAGGAAGACTGGTTAGGTGACTGTCATATCGCCTATTTCATGAGCCTATTAGTCGAATATGGGCAGTAATCCCAATATGGGAAGTATTGTATATGTTAATGCTAAAATACTAATATTTCTGTCCTGCCAAACTAGCTCTATGTGAAATCGGACTGAAGTCCTGATTCGAATGAATGTCTCATTTGTCAGTGATATGGTAGCACCTGACTCTCCAACATGGAATTGATTGTTACTCTGAAGGCAATCTGAAGTATGACATCTCGATCTTAACTAGCTGAACTTGCCAGTGGATACATTGAATTAGAGCCTGCTTCCATGAATCTGCTCTCAGATATTACAACCGACATGGTATGTACAACGGACATGGTATATCTTCAGTGTGAGCTATTGTTCATAGGTACCTTAGGGGCCTAATATGAAAGTAAGCATTGCCTGGGATATATCGTGGAAGTGAGTCTGCAGTCAGATTCTTTATGCAAGTGTATGCGTTCTTCTTTCGATGTATCTTCCTGTCGAGGAATGTTGGCGGAGTGGTAGTTTCACCAGGCTTGTAGGATAATGTATTGAATCCTTGCTGGACTAGTTATGTTGCTCCTGTCTGTGATTAAATGACACATTTATTTGAATCGCGTCTTTATTCCAATTTCACTTGAACAAGTTTGCCAGTGGAGGAATATTAATAACTTAGCGTCAATGTATACAACACCATCATATATGATTACACCTCATTGGATTTGGGCTGCACATCGTGAGAAATTGCTGCTTACTTGTAAAAGGCAAAGTTAGTACTGGTTATGTTTAAGTCCAGGAAAACAACATTGAAAGTGAAAGTCAAATAGCTTGATTCTTGTTAATTTTAGTTTCTATAATTTCAGGAATTGAGAGACGAGGAGCGCAGATGTTCATTTCAAGCTGGCCTTTGATAAAGTTAAGTTAGACTTTTTACACTTCTTGGATCCATATATTCAGCCTGTTCGACCCTGGTGTGGTTGAAGTACTGGTAAGCCAGTGATGTTTTTGACTTTTAACATATATTATTTATTACCCAATTTCCTAGACCGTTAGACGAAATGTTATCTTAGATTGTTGTGCTTACCCTGTCTTAAGCACCACATATATGATACTGTTTGGTCACAATGGGACTGGACTTTTGGTTATAAATAATTGTTTAATAGTCGGAAATACAACTCTCATAGACCAGGAAGACTGGTTAGGTGACTGTCATATCGCCTATTGCATGGTCGTATTTGTCGAATGTGGGCAGTAATCCCAATATGGGAAGTATTGTATATGTTAATGCTAAAATACTAATATTTCTGTCCTGCCAAACTAGCTCTATGTGAAATCGGACTGAAGTCCTGATTCGAATGAATGTCTCATTTGTCAGTGATATGGTAGCACATGACTCTCCAACATGGAATTGATTGTTACTCTGAAGGCAATCTGAAGTATGACATCTCGATCTTAACTAGCTGAACTTGCCAGTGGATACATTGAATTAGAGCCTGCTTCCATGAATCTGCTCTCAGATATTACAACCGACATGGTATGTACAACGGACATGGTATATCTTCAGTGTGAGCTATTGTTCATAGGTACCTTAGGGGCCTAATATGAAAGTAAGCATTGCCTGGGATATATCGTGGAAGTGAGTCTGCAGTCAGATTCTTTATGCAAGTGTATGCGTTCTTCTTTCGATGTATCTTCCTGTCGAGGAATGTTGGCGGAGTGGTAGTTTCACCAGGCTTGTAGGATAATGTATTGAATCCTTGCTGGACTAGTTATGTTGCTCCTGTCTGTGATTAAATGACACATTTATTTGAATCGCGTCTTTATTCCAATTTCACTTGAACAAGTTTGCCAGTGGAGGAATATTAATAACTTAGCGTCAATGTATACAACACCATCATATATGATTACACCTCATTGGATTTGGGCTGCACATCGTGAGAAATTGCTGCTTACTTGTAAAAGGCAAAGTTAGTACTGGTTATGTTTAAGTCCAGGAAAACAACATTGAAAGTGAAAGTCAAATAGCTTGATTCTTGTTAATTTTAGTTTCTATAATTTCAGGAATTGAGAGACGAGGAGCGCAGATGTTCATTTCAAGCTGGCCTTTGATAAAGTTAAGTTAGACTTTTTACACTTCTTGGATCCATATATTCAGCCTGTTCGACCCTGGTGTGGTTGAAGTACTGGTAAGCCAGTGATGTTTTTGACTTTTAACATATATTATTTATTACCCAATTTCCTAGACCGTTAGACGAAATGTTATCTTAGATTGTTGTGCTTACCCTGTCTTAAGCACCACATATATGATACTGTTTGGTCACAATGGGACTGGACTTTTGGTTATAAATAATTGTTTAATAGTCGGAAATACAACTCTCATAGACCAGGAAGACTGGTTAGGTGACTGTCATATCGCCTATTGCATGGTCGTATTTGTCGAATGTGGGCAGTAATCCCAATATGGGAAGTATTGTATATGTTAATGCTAAAATACTAATATTTCTGTCCTGCCAAACTAGCTCTATGTGAAATCGGACTGAAGTCCTGATTCGAATGAATGTCTCATTTGTCAGTGATATGGTAGCACATGACTCTCCAACATGGAATTGATTGTTACTCTGAAGGCAATCTGAAGTATGACATCTCGATCTTAACTAGCTGAACTTGCCAGTGGATACATTGAATTAGAGCCTGCTTCCATGAATCTGCTCTCAGATATTACAACCGACATGGTATGTACAACGGACATGGTATATCTTCAGTGTGAGCTATTGTTCATAGGTACCTTAGGGGCCTAATATGAAAGTAAGCATTGCCTGGGATATATCGTGGAAGTGAGTCTGCAGTCAGATTCTTTATGCAAGTGTATGCGTTCTTCTTTCGATGTATCTTCCTGTCGAGGAATGTTGGCGGAGTGGTAGTTTCACCAGGCTTGTAGGATAATGTATTGAATCCTTGCTGGACTAGTTATGTTGCTCCTGTCTTTGATTAAATGACACATTTATTTGAATCGCGGCTTCATTCCAATTTCACTTGAACAAGTTTGCCAGAGCAGGAATATTAATTTCTTAGCGTCAATGTATACAACACCATCATATATGATTACACCTCATTGGATTTGGGCTGCACATCGTGAGAAATTGCTGCTTACTTGTAAAAGGCAAAGTTAGTACTGGTTATGTTTAAGTCCAGGAAAACAACATTTAAAGTGAAAGTCAAATAGCGTGATTCTTGTTAATTTTAGTTTTTACAATTTCAGGATTTGAGAGAAGAGGAGCGCAGATATTCAGATTCAAACTGACACTAGCTCAAGTTAAGTTTGCCTTTTATTATTCTTTAAGCCAAAGGTTTAGACTGTAGACACTGGTTTGGTTGAAGTACTGGTAAGCGAGTGACGGTTTTAACTTTAAACAGTCAGTTTATTACCCATTTCATTAGACCGTTAGACGAAATATTATCTTAGATTGTTGTGCTCACCCCTGTTTTAAGCACCACATTTATGATACTATTTGGTCTAAATGGGACAGGACGTATGGTAATAAATTATTGTTTAATATTCGGAACTACAACTCTCATAGTCCAGGAAGACTGGTTAGGTGAGGGTCATATCGCCTATTTCATGAGCCTATTTGTCGAATAAGGGCAGTTATCCTAATATGGGCAGTATAGTATATGTTAATGCTAAAATACTCATATTACACCTCGTTTCTTTGATCCATATATTCAGACTGTTCGTCCCTGGTGCAGTTGAAGTATTTTTAATCCAGAGCAGGGATATGAATTTCTTGGCATCAATATATACAACACCATCATATAAGGTTACATCTCGCATTTTGCATAATGCATTGGATTTGGGCTGCACATCGTAAGACGTTGCTGCTTATTTGTAAAAGGCAGAGTTAGTACTGGTTATGCTTAAGTCCAGGAAAACAACATTTAAAGTGAAAGTCAAATAGCTTGATTCTTGTTAATTTTAGTTTCTTTAATTTCAGGCTTTGAGAGAAGAGGAGCGCTGATATTCATTTCAAGCTGGTCTTTGATTACTTAAGTAAGTAAAGTTTGACTTCTTTGATCCATACAATCAGACTGTCTTTTAATCCAGTAATGACTTTTTAATATTAAACATAATTACAATTTATTACCCAATTTCCTGGACCGTTAGACGAAATGGTATATAAGAATGTTGTGCTCTGCCCTGTTTTAATTACTTCATATATGATACTATTTTGTCCAACGAGATAGTACATTGGGTAATAAATATTTGTACTAAAATACAACTCCCATGGACCAGGTATTCAGGTTTTGTTTATTGACTGCAAAATTATATATTTCAAGCGACAATTTGTCCAATGTTGACAATAATCGCAATATCTAGAGTCTACTGCGCAAATACTCGTATTTCTGCACTACCAATCTAGCTATTTATTACTTCGAGTATTGGTGGAAATAAGTGTTTCATTTGTCAATGATGTGGTACAACACCATCGTAAAGGATTATACCTCGCATTTTGCTTAATACATTGAAACTAGACTGCTAATTGTGAGAAGTTGCTGTTTACTTGTAAAATGCTAATTTAGTACTCATTGTCTGATGGTTTTAGTACAAGAACACTGGTTGGTTGATTGGCTGCCTTTTATTATATTTTGTTTGTGATACACCCCGAACATAATTATACTGGGACCGTAGTCAAATTGCTTGATCCTTGTTTATGTTTCTTACTCTATTTTCAGGTTTCCAGAGAAGAGGATCCATTTGTATTGCCATACACAGAAAATCTTTTTGAGTATTGGTGTATTGTGTGTTTGTTAGCTTTTGAAATAAAGTTATGTATATGCATACGTACTCATGTGTTGTTATTGTGTGAACACTTATACGCGTACAAATTTTCAGGAAAGTAACTCACAGTTTGGGACAGTCACAATTAAGCTCGCCTGTCACAGAATGACAAGGTGTGCTTTAAAGACCACTCTTCGTCCGTTAGTCTTGATGGCGTGTTTCGACAATAGAAGACACACTCTTTTCAAAACTTTTACAAACCCTAATTGGACACAGGTGGGTGTGTTATGGACTGCAGCCGACTGCAAACTGAACACTTCTCTGACAAGATGTAGCACAAATTCAGTACTAGTTAGCATAGGTATCGAATCTGCACAATAACACTACACCAAACACTTTGGATTTGTATAGACCCCAACGATAACACTAGCCTTTGTTTACAAATATAAATGACAAATTCTATTAATGCATTTCCGATGGCCTCTTTGTTCGATCTCGTGCATAATCACTTTCTTTTAATGCATATTCGTACTATTCCAATCCACACTGATAACAAAAGGGCATTCAACCACGCAGTGTTGATATTATGCATGTTTATACAAGGCTAGTGTTATCCTTGGCGATACATTCTAGTTAATGTCTTTCTTGAACACACGTAATTTTCGCTGACGAACTACTGCATTTATTTGCTGGCATTCAGAATATAAAACATGCATGCATCATATAATTATATCGTTGTGAACATCAGTGCGTCAAATTCTTTACAGATATCTATAAATATATAGTGAGTATGGATGTATCGACTGCTATGCTATTGTATGGATAAAATTTCAAAATCCTGTAAGAAACATACAAGCAATGAAAGGATAACGAAGCACACGCATTACTTCAAAAGTATTATTTTAACTACGAAACTGACATTGAATAACCCAGGATAAGAACTACATTCATGGTTGCGTAAAGAGCACTTGCGAACATAGACCACTGTTACAAATTTCCTGCTAATACAAATTTACCACGCGTGCTATCCCCATCGGGTTTCCTTCCACAACCTTCATACACACAAACACACCACACTTCGGATATGGCTATCTCTGTGTCCGGCACACAGGGAATGCAGCACTCAACTTATCCAGCCGAGCACAGATAACATGAAAAAACATACAAAGCAGTTGTCAAAGGCTTGTGAAAGAGAACGTTAGCAATAATGATCAATTTTTCTCAAAACTACGCTGAGATTCCATCACAATAAAAGTATCATACCTTGCAACTTGGCAATGAGCAGGGAGTGTGACGTGTTTTCACTATGATTTAGTAAGACACCAATAAACACATTGTCTAGCGCTGGGAAACTGGTTTCTATTCGCTCACATCTTCTGCACGATGGATATAGCAGAACACATTAAATCTAATAGTATAGTTTAACAAAATCTACTTGGGACTGATCACACTTCGACAAGGACTTCGTTGGTAACCATCACCAGTTGTTATTAAGTGTCGAACAATTTTAAACTTAACGAAAGAACTTTTGAAATATACTTAATATGTCTCAAACGAATTCTGTCAAGCAATATAAATTGAATTTCCATTACGAAGTACAAGTATCATTCTGATCTCCCCGGCCTTTATGCATTTTTACCGGAGACAAACGGAATTTGCCGAGCTTTCACGAGTGGTACAAGTCTGTAATAGTAATTGATGTCATGTGTTTCATGGTAATGATCACCAGAAACAATCGAAGTCATGTTGTCACCAGTTTGTTTCTTTGACACATTGAAGCAATTTGTTTTGGACTCCCGAAGGTAACAATATAAACAGGAGCATGTTTCTGGTGATCATTTTATTGAAGTGTAGATTAGTTTGTAAAGCTTTTATTTCTACAATGACTTGTTTATTAGTGTTAAGTCAACAGCCTAATTGGCTTATCAGACACACACCATCTGAGCACATGGACGACTTGGCTTAGATATGGTTATGCTAGGCTCACAATTTAAATGTTGTTAAACTTTGCTGGTGACTCAACAACCGGTCCTAGCAGTACGAAACTACTAGGATTCAAACCACCTTCGAACTCGGGCTTTTATGTTAGCTAGAGTCGCGATTTAAACACACTCGTTCTTAGACGAACTAATCAGTATTACCGGCGGCACACTAGAGTGCTCTAACGACTGAGCTAGCCGGGTTGTAGCCTAGATATTAGATGTATTTGTGTATGAATGTATTTATACATGTATATGTGTGTATAGTCTGTGTGTATGAATGTATATGAATGTGTATGTATAGATGTTTTAGGTGTATATGATACATGTATTAATAATTAATCACATTTCTATGGCAGTGTATTGAAACTTATTTTGCTAAAATAATACCTCATGTTAGCATTGGCATTTAGTAATTCCTGTATTTATAGACTGTAGTAACATCAGCATTCCAACTGTCCATAATCCTGGCAAAAGTCAACATTTTGATAAAAATTAGTCACGATCATGAAATTAAAAAAAAAAATTTGGTTTAGACATTCCCACTTTTAATATTGTTAACTTTCCATTTAAAAATATATATTTTGTTTTTCATGTATATATATATGTTATTTTGTTATAGTGATGAGCTGTATATGCTTAAGCTAAATAAACTGTTTGTTCTGTTCTGTTCTGTTCTGTTCTGTTCTGTTCTGTTCTGTTGTTATATTGCAAAAACAAACGTGTGTCGATCGATCCCTCATCTTAGATATATGATACTGTTCTAACATTCTCTCATAATAATTACAACTATACGAGTCTGCTAGTATAACGCATCATGAGCGCACAACTGCTCGGTAATCCTATATGTTTTCATATCTTATACTTTTGTCCTTATAGTGTTTATGTCTATCATGACATAAGTCCTGCATACACCAATCATCAGGCTGGAGGTAAAGCCAGACGTTTCTGTATTTACAATTTCTTACATGTTCCCATTTATAGTCCAGTTAGGATATTGTGACAGTGACGTTGCAGTTTATGTGTACGCAAAAAATCACAACCATTGTCTAAACAGGTAGAGCGAAGTTTAGTATGATAGTTTAGCATTGAAAGTATAGTTGTTTGTACAGTATAAGCCTTTATAATTGGATTACACCGTTATAGTTGAGTCGACCGATACGTCACTGGATTTTTATCCTGACTGGACTATAACTTAGTTGTTGATCATCAAATAAAAATGAAACACGCTTCTTAATACGTTTCCCGTCAGGACAAGGGAGGAAACTGTCGCAAATACTGAATACAATATACCGCATTGGTTATTCTATCCTGTTAACAATTCTCACACAATTATGTCCTCATCTTCTGTGTCTTGACTAGATAAGGTATACTACATTGGCGCGGAGAGTCAAATCCAGGCCCTGATCTCCAGAGGAATCTCAGGTAGATATCTCAACTCAAATTGAGATTTTGGTGATTTCAAAGTCTAAATTTGAGATAAATATGAACCTTGAACTCTTTGCTGCAATAAACTCAGAATAATGTTTCTGGTTTGTTATACCAATTTAGAGTACACTTTTGCATGGACACTATCTCAAACGATAGGTGACAACCTTTGAGTTGAGATTGAGCTCAGATTGAGATGTTTCGGGAGATCGGGGCTGGTGTAGGTCCATTTTGATGTGGCTTATAGATGAGCTTTCAGAAGATGGTAGCAGCTGATGTCAGTCAATTTAATTTTCTTATTATAATAAATTTTACTATGACGTTGTTGCGAAATGGTCACTGATACATACATGTCTGGTCACTGATACCTACATGCCTGGTCACTGATACCTACATGTCTGGTCACTGTCTGGTCACTGATACCTACATGTCTGGTCACTGGTGCCATGTTCTTATGTTTGCCGTTACCAATGGTATAATGAACCTTTATATCGATTTGGCAAATAAACTGAAACTGACATACTAATGATTAAGATAATTATAATTGAACAGAATCGAAGATCTGTGATTCTTGTCAAGTCCTTAATCCCTAAATATCGTATATACTAGTATTTAATACCAACAGAACATGTGACCGTATGGTTGGCGCCGTTAGTAAAGTTCTAGAACATGTGACCGTCTGGTTGGCGCCGTTAGTAAAATTATAGAACATGTGGCCGTCTGGTTGGCACCGTTAGTAAAGTTCTAGAACATGTGACCGTGGCGCCGTTAGTAAAGTTCTAGAACATGTGACCGTCTGGTTGGCGCCGTTATTAAAGTTATAGAGCATGTGACCGTCTGGTTGGCGCCGTGAGTAAAGTTCTAGGACATGTGACCGTCTGGTTGGCGCCGTTAGTAAAGTTCTAGAGCATGTGACCGTCTGGTTGGCACCGTTAGTAAAGTTCTAGACTGTCACATGGGGTTGTGGGTTCGAATGCCGGGTGTAGCAGGTTATGTAGTTTGTAGTTTGTAGCAAGCCGTATTACTGTTAGACGAAACGGTCACTTTAGGTTAACCAAGAATGTGCCCTTCAATAAGACTGAGTCCAAAATTAGGTATATGTGAAGGTCAAAATGAGGTTAGGTGATATAGGTGTGTGGAGGGTGCTCCATTACAACTCCCACGCAAGCATGAAAGCATTGAAGCAAGCCATATTGATGTAAGACGAAACGGTCAATTTGGGTTAACCAGGGACAGACGGACAGGTCAATCACTAACTCATTGCTGGCTGGAAATGTGAACTCGACTTTTTTGTCGAGTCGAATAACGAACAAACAGTTGGCTGGAAATTCGAACTCAGCTGGAAATTCGACTTGACCAAAAGTCGAATAACGCACCCATAGCTGGCTGAAAATTCGACCACAGCTTGAAATTCGCTTTGGTAGAAAGTTGAATAACAAACTTATAGCTGACTGGATATTGGACACCAGCTGGAAATTGGAGAAGGCAAGTCAATATCGAACTCACTGCTAGCTCGTTATTGGCGTGCAGCTAGAAATTGAATTTCTATCTACGATCGGCCAACTTCCTGCCAACTTCTCGGAGCTTCATAATAATGCAGGATAAAATACGCATGTCCATACATACGCTCACAAAGAGCTTTGAGTTCAATATATTGTTTTATTTACGAAGAAACGACGTGTAGAGAAGCGTTACTTTTGGGGCGAGGCAATTGGAGAGCAGTATAATAATAATAATAACTTTATTTTCCGATGATATACCCATTAAGCCTAGAGCTTATCTCCCATGGGGTCATCTAACCTCTATTGCTTGACACTCAGCATAGAATGTATACACATAACGTGTGAACTTATCAAAAACGGTTACCGGTTGCCACCCAATGCTACCTAAAATTAAATTTACTTGAAGGATGCCTAGGACAACCCTCAATTTCAAATACAAATTTTATATAGTTCTAGGTCAAAGATTTAAAATGGACTCAAAAAACTTCGCCCCGTTGCCATAAATAGTCTTACATGTTATTGATAAGAACGAAGGTCGAATACTAATATATGTACTAGACAGACAAATCTAAAACTGAGTCAAACAATCATGGCGGACCCAGGACTGACTAGTTTGTGTTTATTCCTAATTGGAGGTACGATTTTCAATGCTTCAATCACAAAATGCATGAATATGGGTTGTTGATAGATTGCATCTTCTGGCCCCGATCTCCCGAAGCATCTCAAGTAGAAATCTCATCTCAAGTTGAGATTTTGCTAATATTATAGCGTCCAACCTTCCGTGGAGTTGATATTAAGCTCAGGGTGTGATGTTTCGGGAGATCAGGGTCTGTTCTCCATCAACATCGGGCACTTATTCTGGCACATTCTAATTGCTGTTACTGTAACACGAGCGGGGTCGCGGCGTCGAAAGGTAGAGCGTTCGTCTCGGTAGACTTGTGGTAGAGCGTCCGCGTCGAATGCACTTGATGTCTCGGGTTCGATCCCAGGCCGCGACATACCAGTGGCGTTAACAATGGTACTGGTATACCTCTATTGCTTGACACTCAGCATAGACATTAATATTTCCAGGTAACTGTTAGTTCGTCCGATGTCAGGTAATGTGACTGGGTAGTCATCATATCACTGAATTACTGTTTACTAGTGGGACATAACACATATAGTTCGCCGGGGATAACCCTAGCCTTGTTAATAAACAAACAAAGCAAATTATAAACACTGCACGGTCGACTGACCGCCAGTTATCAATGTAGATTTGAATAGCATATCATTAAAAGTGTATGTGCACAAAATTGAACAAAACATTGTAGCAAAATATTTAAGAAAACAAAACGTCATTGGTATCAAAACACTGAGACGATCGTTTATCTTATCATTACTATCAGTTCTCTTATCGTAACATACAGGAAATAATTACACTCGAGTAATTCTGCACTTCGCTTAGTTTGTAATAGATAAATTTTAATCAAAGTAAAGATTAGGAATTCGTTAGGTTGTCTTTCATTTGTCGCTCTTTTTTCACTCCAAAGGTTTTTGTTACTTCATATGTCATACACAAAATGGCGATGACTAAATTGTTGTTTTTCTTCATATTTTGATAAAGGTATACTAGTATGCAAGCGTGAATACCAAATGTAAATACAGGTGAATGAGGGAATTATACATATGTGGTATCTACAGCGGAATGTTAGATATATAATTAAGTGGTGTCCACAAGATATGTGGTATCTATTTACAGCGGAATGTTAGATATATAATTAAGTGGTGCCCACAAGATATGTGGTATCTATTTACAGCGGAATGTTAGATATATAATTAAGTGGTGCCCACAAGATATGTGGTATCTATTTATAGCGGAATGTTAGATATATAATTTAGTGGTGCCCACAAGATATGTGGTATCTATTTATAGCGGAATGTTAGATATATAATTTAGTGGTGCCCACAAGATATGCGGTATCTATTTACAGCGGAATGTTAGATATATAATTAAGTGGTGTCCACAAGATATGTGGTATCTATTTACAGCGGAATGTTAGATATATAATTAAGTGGTGTCCACAAGATATGTGGTATCTATTTACAGCGGAATGTTAGATATATAATTAAGTGGTGTCCACAAGATATGTGGTATCTATTTATAGCGGAATGTTAGATATATAATTTAGTGGTGCCCACAAGATATGTGGTATCTATTTATAGCGGAATGTTAGATATATAATTAAGTGGTGCCCACAAGATATGTGGTATCTATTTATAGCGGAATGTTAGATATATAATTAAGTGGTGCCCACAAGATATGTGGTATCTATTTATAGCGGAATGTTAGATATATAATTAAGTGGTGCCCACAAGATATGTGATATCTATTTATAGCGGAATGTTAGATATATAATTAAGTGGTGTCCACAAGATATGTGGTATCTATTTATAGCGGAATGTTAGATATATAATTAAGTGGTGCCCACAAGATATGTGGTATCTATTTATAGCGGAATGTTAGATATATAATTAAGTGGTGTCCACAAGATATGTGGTATCTTTTTATAGCGGAATGTTAGATATATAATTAAGTGGTGCCCACAAGATATGTGGTATCTATTTACAGCGGAATGTTAGATATATAATTAAGTGGTGCCCACAAGATATGTGGTATCTATTTATAGCGGAATGTTAGATATATAATTAAGTGGTGCCCACAAGATATGTGGTATCTATTTATAGCGGAATGTTAGATATATAATTTAGTGGTGCCCACAAGATATGTGGTATCTATTTATAGCGGAATGTTAGATATATAATTAAGTGGTGTCCACAAGATATGTGGTATCTATTTATAGCGGAATGTTTTGTATATTTTAGTGGTGGCAGTGTCCGCAGAGTGTCCGGAAACGTACGAACGTCATGGTACACAATGTTATAAGATATTCACAACAAGAACAACATGGCTTGACGGCATTGTAAGACTGTTTCTTGTTCTTTTTAATGCGTCTTTACTTACTCACATCCGGCTTGCTAGTATAACTTTATATACAGGTTATCTTATGCAATGCTCACAATATATTGATGAGAACATTTGATCTATCGCTAATTAATCATCGTGTGTTTTCATTGTTGTACCGTAAGAATGTTTCGATTAGTCAAAATAACAACTCTGATTGGACAACGGGTGAGCATGGGTATTCAAGGACGCCATGTTTTAAATGTGCTAAGCTGTACTAAGTCATTCAAAGATATTTTGGTTATACTGTTTCGGCCACTGTTCGATTTCTGTTATCTTTTTTATTACTTTGGATCAGTTCGATTTCATGATTCCTCTTTTAACAGTGTTTTTTACCTCTATAACTAAACTGTTTCGGTTAAATGCTGTTAAATTCCTTGTTCGATTAATGAGGTCAATTATTGCTATGAATTATGATTTATTTCGATCACGTATGCATGACTTTGATATTTGTCCAGAGGTTCTGTAGGTTACAAGGCAGTCAGTTACTTTCCATACAATCTGAAACAGAACAGCATATCATCGATGGTATCCTCTCACGTATCCGAGGTAAGTGTTGTCATGGTTACCGTCACATTATCCCCGTACCGCGTTACATAAAAGTAAACACTACATAGTTTAAGTCAATTTTAAGACATGTATCCGTTCTACCAACTGTACATTTTACCCCCGCCGCCCGATAATTGAGTCGTTTGTCGACTTTTAACACGGCGCCACTGGCAGCCACAGCACATTGGATTTTGGCCCTCCCAGTTACACATGCAAACACCTGGGCGACGTTGAGTAATGCCGGTTATTTGTTTTGCACAAAGCCTAGAAATTGACAGGTGTGCAGACGGGATTCGATTCCGGAACCTCTCGATCTGTAGTTGTGTTCTCCAAGACTCCTATCATTTGGTACACTGTCCATATTTCAAAGTCGTTAACCCATTGCACGGCTTATACAAAAACATGATATACTATAAATAAGCTGAAATATTGATTGAAAGAGTTTTTTTTTCATTTTAATGCATACGTTATTGTTAAGTTTATATCAAAAACAGCAAGTTTCTAAAAATTCTACTTCCACCCGTTGTAAAACAGCGGCCGTCTTTCACATTTCATTTCTTAATTCCAAATGCTCAAGTTTCAAAACGCAACCCGTTCATTGGTTAGATCCTTAACTTCGGTATTAGATTGACCAATGGCCAAACAAAGCACATAGTGCGCAATTAAAGCCTGTAATACGTTACTGATAACTTTATGTCAATATAGTGTAGCTCGAACTAATTGCCCTGGTCCTTGTACCGCCAATTAGTGTGATTGATTTAACAGCGGATTTCTTGTTTAAAAATATTTCGGTCTGTGTTTTCATAAGCGCACTGTACAGTGTTAAAGATTAGTACGGGTGTACAATAAACACTTAGGTAATATCGAATATCCAACACGACACGACTTTTTCGTGGACTCTTGATATATTCAACACAAAAGCTTTTAATGCGTACATCCCTAAAGGTCGAATACCAGGTCAATTTGTTCTGACTATACACGTTCTGTTGGTGAAAATTACAGGTGCTTTAGCTTCCGGATCGTTTTGGACTGCTGGTGCTGACATATTTACAGAGGGTACATTTTCCTGGTACTATGAGGATGGTCAAAACGAACCCCTCACTGGGTATACCCACTGGGCGAATCGTGAACCTAGTGGTACCGCTGGTAATTAATTTATGTGTTGTTTAGAATATGACACTAGTTTGAGATTTATAGTTTACCCTACTTCTTTGTCCAATCAAAAGCCAGGGATTTTCAAATTTTTGGACCTCTAATCTAAATTATGTGTGCAATGGACGCAATATCTAGTAAGTGGTTCATGAAGTAAATCCATTTATTAGGACAATTTTGCTGTGTCCATATATGGAAAGCTAGACCCGCCTTCCCTCTAAATTGTACAGTTATTCCTATATCAGCAATTACCAGTTTATATACGAGGGGTGATCAACAAATACAAGGAAAAAACCCTAATTTCTTAATTTGTCATTGTAAGTGAATGAAATTTTCTATACATGAAGATAAATTTATTTCAAGTTGATTCACCGCTGATCATCAATGTTAACCAAAGTCGGAACGAATGCGGTTTCCTATATTCTTTGACATTATACGGCCCAAATTTTCATATTTTCCAACGTTGGACGTAGCAAACGATGACGTATCATTTGTGCGTTTGTAATTTTTTAAAGGGTGGGTTATGAATACTACATTCATGATTTCAAAAACAAGTTTTAATGTCACAATTCTGTTTTAGAACTATTTGCTTCAAAGTCGTCAGAAAATGAGTGCGATACAGAAATCGGCGATGAAGTGTGGTTGTGATTGAAACGTCATAACATACTAATGGCAATATTGCACAAAGCAAGAACGGGGTATGTTATAGCAAACAAAACAGGTGTATGTTTGGTATATTTATGCTATCATATGCAGCCGTGTGAAATCAATGCCGACATGCAAATAGGCTATACGACGTCAATAACAAATTACGTCATCAATACTAATGATCTCCAATAGCTAATTCTTATAATTTACATGTAAGTTGTAAAGGAAAAAATGAGTTTCGGTTTACAGGTCTATGAAGTGTATCTGGTTGTACAGCTATTTTTTAAAGTTACAGTTTCTATGTTGTTTCGACCAAATTTTACCTCGAGTTGAATGTTTTATAGCTATGTACATTGTGTATTTGTAATACCTCAATCTTTTATACGACCAATTATTTTAAGTGTTGGTCACGTTATACAGATTTCAAAGCATATTCCCGCGTATTTGTTGATCATCCCTCGTACATACAATCTTGCCTTATTTTATCATCATTACTCCATTAATGGGCATGCTATTGTTTGCAAACAAAAGCATTGGAAATGACACCAAAAAGTGGGCGGGTAAACTATAAGCCGGTTATAGATCACATATTAGAATAATAAACGAATTAAGTACGGCGTTCGCTTCGCTCACTTGTACTTAATTCGTTTATTATTCTAATATATGATCGATAACCTATACGTAATAAGCTTCTATCATCGATTTGAAATATTTTGTTTGTGGTCAAGCACTCGATCGCCTCTAAATATCTTATTGTTATTAAAATTACGGTTCGCTAGTCTACCCTCACTGTTATGGGACACCACGTTACAGTGTACTCGTATAGACCGTTTGCAATTGGGCCATCTGCAACAAAACAAATCCCACACTTTTGCCCGTAGTGAGTGCGCTTGTAGGATTCCCAGAAAATAACGAGATAACATTTTACTACAAACTAAATTGAATAATATGTTGGAATAATTAATTAACAAAACTGTAAAATGATTTTTCCATAAATAAATAATTTTAGCGATATTTGAAAGTTTAAGTAAGGTGAGGCGTTTTAAAGTCCTTGAGTGTATTTATAAATATAGTCTAGATCATAGGCCATGGTTATTTATAAAATTGTTCCTCTGGTCGAGTGCCTAAAATCCTAATAAAACTTAACAATTGTTCGAATCACAATAGATGAACCAATAATACATGTATTTCAAAAATACAATTTTATGTTTGTACTATTTAGCAAATAGTGACAATTGTATTGGTATGGATTTCAATGGTCGTGAATCATTCTGGTATGACAGGGATTGCAACGAACAGAGATACCCAATCTGTGAGACACCGTGAGTTAACTATATTTACTTCTCTGCGCATGCTCGTAAACATTAATGTTAGAAATGGTGCCAACACATCACAGACGTCCTAGACTGGTACCCGTTCGAATATAAAAAATATAATTGCGACGTCAGAAAGCAATCGGACCGAGGCACCAGTCTACAGACGTCCATCATTCTGATCACCTCGGCCTTTATGCATTGCAATAGTTTATTTACCGGAGATAAACGGAAATGGCCGAGCTTCCACGATTGGAACTTCCATTAGAACTTGTTATAATAAACACACTCATACATGTGATATTGTATGTCATTGTATTATCAATATTTTATTAAAAACTATAAACATGTAATATATATTAAGACCACAACAGTCTCCAATTCCTACCGATAAATCAGGTTATTATAAGTATTTCAGTGTGGAAATATATACCACGTGGTATGTGACGTAATATTTAGCTAACGCTGCAAGTCGAAATATGACAACTGAAAGTTTAAAACAACCAAAGTATTTCATTCTTTGACCGATTTTTACGAAGTACACTCGGCACTCCAGCTGAATATTGAGTACTATCCGTGTTACTTCATTCGCACGAATCCGACTCGTCTGTTATTCGGGCAGTTAAGTCTGTTTCGGGCAAAAACTGTGACCTTTTGCACAACAATATTAAGTGACATGGCTGGTCCTCATTCTCTTACCGATGTTTTTAACTTTCTGTTAGCAGATTTTTACTTGCGTTCTTAGCCAAAAAAATATGTCACATACCGCGTGGTATGTCCACACCGATAAAGTTGCTTAGCTACGGTACTCATTCGTGACTTGAGCGTCGCTGATGTCTCGTTATAATCGCTCAATGAATAAACACTTTTGGTTGTTGCTAGATTTCGACTTGTGGTGTTAGCTAAAACTGTCCAGAGTGTATTCAGTCGATATTATATGTTATGAGCCGGTAGGAAACTATCGTGGTCTAAGTCGGATAGACAACTTCGTTGGGGTGTTTCCAGTTTTCGTTGACAACTTCATTCACGGTCAATCCTATACACACATTAAGTTACAACGTTCGACGCATTTGGGTGGAGTACAAGTATAAGAAGTGACCGTGAGGTTGTCGTTTAGACACATTAACATAATACATACACCATATGATGCATGTTACTGCTTTCTAAATAAAAGTGTAAATGTCAACCACGAATATGGTTACCGGTACATGTATATGAAAAATGTTAGTTTTATCATCGTCGAATACTAGTAGCTAGTATATTTGTTAGTAATCATTACAACCGAATGCCATGAGACAATTCCTGATCTTATATGACAGTTTCATATACAAATGGAAAGCTAACATTTCACAATTTTATTCAATGTGGCACATGACCATGTTACTATCTATGTAACACAGGAATTAAGATTCTTGCACAAAATCATTTATTTTTTAAGTCAAATATAATTTAAGATCAAGTATTTCCTAGTGGAATTCGGTTGTAATGGGGACAGATATTATGAAACACCCTGTATTAACGTTTTGATGTTTTTCGTGTTGCAGGAGTGTCTGATCTGGCATCGATTATATGACTATCTTAACGTGTACTGTATTCTATACAATGTAGTGATGAAATAAACTTCAATTATAAGTTTAAATGTTGTTGTTGTTGTTAAACTGATCTGTTTGTTTGTTATGTTATTGAGTTTTATGTCGTATTTTAAACCTGTACTACTTGATCCCGGTTGTGCATCCAGGCGCGTAGCTAGCCCTCTATCCTTGTGGATTCAGTATTGTGGTAGGGGGTGCGGGGGCATGCTCCCCCGGAAAATTTTGAAAACAATGGTGTAATCTGGTGTATTTGGGGCGTTTTCGCAGTGCTTTATTTTGTTCTAAAAACTTCAATTTAAGGATCATTTATTTGTAAATAAATGCCAAAATTGGCAGAATATTTCTCTGAAATAAAGCTAAAATATAAACTAAACAAATGTAGATCTACGAGTCCCATTTTATTATGCTCACATAATTTTCAGATATGCTAATAGAAAGTCTAGTTGCCTGCCCCTCTTCAGTCCAGCAAATATCTGCGGTATGATAGCATTGTCAACCAATGTCCATATGTCTGTAGCAACTAGTAAGCAAAATTGCCAGTCTTGTCAGACCTTCAGTGGTTATAATATATCGCATATAATTTTTACCCTTTTTATAATACTGAAACTACCTCTCAGCTTAGGCTCTGTGGCCCCTGTTGGTGATTAGCACAACAAAGGATTAGTGCCCTTTTCTAGTTTTCCGAGATGGGTCGGTGCATGGGAACGTTGCCACAGTGTCTTTGGTGGCGAGCTGCTTTCGGCTTAGAAAGATCCATACATTAGAATCCATGGCCACATATTTGCCGTACAACTCTACCCTCACACACTGGAATCGATGCTTTAAGAACCTAGCGCTCCGTATTTGCTTCAACCTGTAGGTGGAATCGCCTTCTCGCCCTAGACAGCGCTTCAATGGTAGGCTCTTTATAGTGGTGTATGCCGCTTTAAAAGTGTATATCGAGTTCGAACGACTGGTTCATCACATATACTTTTGCTGGCGGGATCGGTTCATCATCTCTTCTATAGCAACAGCGTAGTTTCGTAGTTTACTCTTCTATAAAGACGTTTTGCAGATTACCGATTTGCTGTATTGTGTTGAGTACTTGTCTAAAGAGTAATAATAATAAAGACTTTATTTTACGAGGAAACTCATTTGACAATTGAATTAAATGGCAATCTTCCATGAGATCCTCAACAATAAACAGTTGAACAAGAACACTAGTACATAAAATGAAAAAGCATAATGGCAATTTGGCCCATATGACGTCCACAATATCATAATTGTATATATAATTGGGGAATTTCATAAAAGAGTTTCAGTGAAAGGATGTGCGAAACCGATATGTATGGAATCTACAATAAAAGGAAGGTATAAATCAAAATGCTGATCAATTAAATTTATAATTAATCACTATAAAGCTTAATTAGATATAGGGACATCATAAGAGCCAGCATATCATATAACAACATGTAAATTAAAACAATGACATTTATAAAAGCATGATACGAATTGAAACATGAAACACACTGCATGCCATTCTGCAGACATATATATATATGGCTATACATGTACATGTGTATTGAAGTAATGATTATGACTAGCCAGTCATTAGATATTTAAGTAGCAGAAACATGGGGTGTTTCAAAATAAGACGGCTTCACCCAGCGTAGATATAATGTTTTAAACTGTTGAATAGACGAAGAAGTACATGTACTTGTTTGCAGGCGTACACGATGTAATGCTTTAAGTTATGGACTTTGCAGTTAACATGGCTTGTGAAACTAGTTGCTATATCCTAGCTTGTACACGGCGATAACAACCTGACATGTTACTGGCTCCACCATAGCCCTGGTCACACGTCTGGGCACTTCTTCGTTTTAAGATTTCTTACAGCTAAAGCGGGGCAATATAGTCCTTTTGCTGTGGAAACTGGGTCATTCAGCTAGTTAGTAGGTCATCCTACCTTACGGGCCTTTCAACGTTTTAATACTGTTATTTAACTTTTGAGACTAAAGGCTGCTATAACTATGTAGTTCAGCAGTTTTACTGTTGTTACTAGGTCATTCAGCGTAGGCATTCCGCCTTTTGGTTGCTGTATCTTTTCTACTGGGTCATTCAGCTAGTTATAATTTATTATACTTTTCGACAGCTTGGACTTGGGCGGATCTGCGCTTGTTTAGTTGGGCATTGTGCTTTGTGTGTTTTTAATGTTTTCTGTGCTCGGCTGGTTAAGTTGAGTGCTGCCTTCCCTGTCTGACTTAATATACTCTTTTTAGTTATAATTAACCCGACTTTTTATGGCTCTCAATTAACTTAATAACTTGAGATTCCCTAGTATTTGACTCTGCTATATTTAACCAAACGAAATCCTGTACGCAGTTGTACTAGGACGAGTTTGTTAACATCAAAGACTACTGCAACACTACGGACACCATTACGGCTTATTAATAAAGTAACACAAACATTCTTGCGTAAATAAACGACTCGATGTATGAGGATATCACAATGCAAATTCTGTAAAAATTTGGAATACAGACACAACAAAGAAGCGTTTAAGTGAATTATGGTCTAAATCAAAAATATTTTTGTCAGAATCATGTGGATTCAGCCGCGTACTCGCGTATAGGTAGCTACGCGCCTGGCATCCAATACGTATTACCCCCGCTAGAATACCGAGAATAAGTACATCTGCTTGCGGAGACCACAATCATGTTCTAAAGTTCACCCAGTAAAATGGCTTGTATCATCGGGTGTTCGGCTTTACTGACATGGAAGTCTGATGAACATTTTTAGCATTGAAAGTGATAAAATGACCTCCGACTAGCGTTCATGTTACTTTTCAGATGTAAGTTTTTGGTTAGAGTTTTAGATGTTATACACTTATCCAACCATGTCGTTGTTCTTGTCATCACTCCCGTGTGAAGAGCCCTTTAGTATAGTAAGCACCTGTGCTCGTTCGTCTCGAGATCCATTCTTTCAGTAAATTTTCAACATGAGTGCATTTGTAACCGCCAGAGTGCGATATATTTTGACATAAGATTGTTTGTATTACGAAGATAATGGTATCAGCCTGCTAGTGCAGAAAACGGTATGTGTAAGACTGTTTGTAAAACTGGTGGTGTCCCGATTTCGATATTAATTATTTCCCAGATAACTATGATCCAGTGAATTAGACCAGTGAGTCGATACAGACCCCTATGGCTAAAATTAAGCCAAAATAATCATCACATAAATACATCTAGTCTGCATCAATTGCGGCAGTTATTTTAGACGACCAATCACATAGCTGTTGCCATGACGACACGGTTCAAATTCTCAATACGGTGAGTAATTATTCCAATCGGGATTCTTCAACGTGTTTTAATTCAGTGTTTTTGCATACCATTGATTTAATATGAACTAAGGCACTGTCTATTTTGCCGATTTTATCTTAAACATTAAAGAACTTAATTCTCAACTATATCAATTACAAAAACACTAGCAAACTTACACATGGCCCTAAAATCCTATTTTTCAGGCATTCCTAAAAACCCTTAAAAAGAGCCACATTCCAAAAAGAGTCCTTATTCCATTTTTTTGTAATTTTGGTATGAAATGTATGCTTTTTTTCCAGAAGCGTGTCCGGGCCACCTACTTTACATCCAGATGTACCTCGGTGGTTCGAAGTTTTCACTGTTGCATTACGGGGAGTACACGGGGAAACTCCGTGGAAACCGAATTTTGGGAGCCATCCCTAATGAGTCAGGGCCATTCGTAGGTTGAAAATCACCGAAGCGTTTGTGAAAGTCTAACGGGCCATACGTATACGCGTTTTTATCCAAAAAGCGAGTCTGAGTAATCAGCGCCGAGATAACATGCTCCATGGATACTGGTCAATAGTATTTCAGTCATATGGAGACTAATCAGTCACATTATCCTCATAATTGGCGAACCAGAAGTTACCTGGAACTTAATATGCTGAGCGACACACAAGGGAGATACTATACCAGTATATATAACCACAGGAACTTGCATTATAAATTTGAAAAAAAAAATGTTTTTGTTCACTTGACCTACTGTACTATTAAAATATAGGGCTAGTGAAAAAATATTTTTTTTTTCATTTTTTTTTCAAATTATTAATGCAAGTTCCTGTGATATAACAACTTAGGTATGTTGCTGAGTGGTAGCGAACCTCAGGCCTCTCACACTGGAAGCGGACACTCTGCCATTAGGCACGTGTATTGTACGTACAGTGCGTTTTAATTTATAACAGAAATGCAATACGATAAAAATGGTACGCAACCTTATGTGAAATGTATACACTTTTGTACTTTTGTACAATGTGATTCGGTTATATATTAAATACAGATGGCTTTACAAGGGATTCATTTGCGGGCTAATTCAGTAGGACAAAATCGATATTTTTACAGCTTACGTTGAAAATAAGAAATAAAAATTACTTGACAATATATTGCACATACACCTCAAATGTGGTCAAACTTACAAAAAAACGACAACCATCGTATCTAACTATACTAGAATACAAATTTGGCCTTTTGGACAGGGCTGTTCCGTGGAAAAGGTTATAGTCTGATTCCCGACTCCACTGTCTTAACACCACTCCTACTGTTATATTAAGCCTTTTCGCCTGGGCTGTTCCGTGGAAAAAGTTACAGTCTGGTTCCCGACTCCAATGTTTCAACACCACTACTACTGTTATATTTGGCCTTTTCGACTGGGTTGTTCCGTGGAACAGGTAATAGTCTGGTTCCTGTCCCCAATATTACAGTAGTAGTGATGTAGCAGTACTGAAATATTAGGGATGGGAAACCAGACAATAACCTGCTCCACGAAAAAGCCCAGTCGAAAAAGCATAGAGTATATGTTGAAAGTGACAATCAGCTATACTGACACACAAACCGCAATGTTTGTCGAGATAAGACTTGAAATGACGCTTTTACCATGACTTTCATTATGTGCTAGCATAGTGTTTGTCTGAACTCCAACAACCATGCTGTTCCTTATCTGTGTGTTGACATTTGGGGGTAAGTTTGTCTTTCATATAATTATATAATATACCGTTTGTACATTATTCAAATATCCAGAAGATGCTTGGTGATCTTACTACGACAATTGACCTAATGTTCTGGCCAACGTCATAAGAGCCATAAATGTTCACAAGGTTTATAAAGCACCGAGCGTGGTATAGTTATATAATTCTGAATTAAACTATGCATCGAGACACTCAAGAGATGCCCTGTCTTCAACAAGAAGAATTATATAATGCTCATTGCATTTAAATTTAGTTGTGAGTTGACCACTAATGAAGGGCGCTTAGTAAGAAATACTTGTACATGTACCATACTTATTCACCATTCTGTTGCCATGTGATTGGAATAGCATTTAACTACAGTACAATCATTACATGGCGGCTCTCTGTAGAACAAAACACTTTCTATACCTACAAAATTTCCCAAGCTGATATTTACTCTAAATTGAACCTCTGTAGAGAAACAACCTCTATACAACGGCAAATATTTGCAAGATGTTGCTCTAGGGAGTTTGTACTGTATGTTGATCAACATGTACGTGTCCAGTGTATTGTCTCAGTGTCCGGAGAATTTCGAGCGACATGCCAGCGACTGTTTTAAGGTGTTGTTAATGTTGATCAACATGTATACTTTCAGTGTCCAGTGTGTTGTCTCAGTGTCCGGAGAATTTCGAGCGACATGCCAGCGACTGTTTTAAGGTGTTGTTAATGTTGATCAACATGTATATTTTCAGTGTCCAGTGTGTTGTCTCAGTGTCCGGAGAATTTCGAGCGACATGCTAGTGATTGTTACGAGGTGTAGTTAATGTTGATCAACATGTATACTTTCAGTGTCCAGTGTGTTGTCTCAGTGTCCGGAGAATTTCGAGCGATATACTAGTGATTGTTATAAGGTGTTGTTAATGTTGATCAACATGTATACTTTCAGTGTCCAGTGTGTTGTCTCAGTGTCCGGAGAATTTCGAGCGATATACTAGTGATTGTTATAAGGTGTTGTTAATGTTGATCAACATGTATACTTTCAGTGTCCAGTGTGTTGTCTCAGTGTCCGGAGAATTTCGAGCGATATGCCAGTGACTGTTACAAGGTGTTGTTAATGTTGATCAACATGTACATTTTCAGTGTCCAGTGTGTTCTCTCAGTGCCCGGAGAATTTCAAGCAACATTCCAGTGACTGTTTTAAGGTGTTGGTAATGTTGATCAACATGTATACTTTCAGTGTCCAGTGTGTTCTCTCAGTGTCCGGAGAATTTCAAGCAACATTCCAGTGACTGTTTTAAGGTGTTGTTAATGTTGATCAACATGTATATTTTCAGTGTCCAGTGTGTTGTCTCAGTGTCCGGAGAATTTCGAGCGACATGCTAATGATTGTTACAAGGTTTTGTTAATAAGAACCAACTGGATTGAAAGTTATGTAAGAGCTCTGTATTAATACATTGTACATGTATGCATCTTGTACCAGCATATTAGGTCGTACGTTGTTACTCTAATTTTGACAGTAATATCAATTTTCAATATGGTCCGCTAAAATACTAATGTTGTGGCAAAAACTGCACACACCATATATGTTCGTATATACTAGTAACAGCACATTAGTTGTGTCATTTGTTTCTTTATAATTGTTTGTACTTATCGTGTTAAGCGTCGCTTTTCAACAGTTTTCAGTCATTTATGAATGCCAGTAAAAAACTTAACCCAGTTCTTCTTGAATTAGTTATCTATTGGATTTTCCGGAAAAGGCAACTGACTTCTCCACACGTACAAGATACGAGCGAGTGCCAATGTCACGGACGGAAAAACAAAACCTGCAAACTCAGTAGTTGAACCCGGGACACTCGGGTTTACAATCAGGTGCTCTATCCAATGGAAGGATCAAACTTTCATTTAATGTGCTGCAAAGATGTGTAACTACTGCTAGGCGTTTGTGGGAGAATGTTCGTACACACCTCTCCAAAGCGGCCCTGAGTAGGATAACATACACTCATAATCATTTTGTTCCAGAAATAATTATTTGCTATAAAATTCAAATCTCCAGAGCGAGCAACAATCTCTACACGTATATAACATCCCAACTTTGTGTTTCACATAGTGTGATGCTCTAAAGATGTTGTACAATCAGTCCAGAGCGACCCTCTGTAGAGCAACAACCTTTCTCCAACAACACCGTTACAATTTACTTTAACTCAAGTGATACTTTCTCAAAATTTAACCTCTGTATAGCAACAACCTCTACATGACGACCAGTATTTGCAGACCACAAAGAGTGTTGTTCTACAGAGGTTACACGGTTAATGTATTTGGTATGTGAGTAAATAACTGATATAGGGTCCCTTATATTGCAGAGGTACTGTCAGACTATTGGTGGTTTCTTAACAAAGATAACATCTGAGGATCAGCAACATACCATTGAAGGACTGATCGCTAGGTACCATGGTAAGGATAAAGTAAACAGTTTTAATGCTGAACTTGTTATTTAAGTGCTGTAGTAAATAAGTGACGAAATAAGTTAGGACACAATGTATGTATAGTCCGTTTAATCAGGTCTGTCACTTGTATACAAACATTGCAATATCATGTGATAACATTGTATTTTTCTTGTTTTAAACATTTCACTTCGAGTAAAAGGCAATGAAAACCAATAACTTATTCACTTGGCTACATACAAAAACACATAATGTCTATTAAAACAATACATTAATAATATAATTTGCAATGTTTATATACACAATGTTATGTGAACAAGTGACCGACCTGATTACTCGATTTTTTATTAGTTAGATTATTTAATGATCAAGTAATAATTAATCATTAAAAAGGGCGGAGCGAGTGAACTTATAATGCAGCATCCAGCATTTTGATTGGCCGAAATAATTTGATGCCAAGCACGACGTCATGTCTGAAAAGAGTAAAATGTAGCATTTAACCAGCGCAGATCTGCGTTTTCGATGGTTCAGAGTGTAGGTTATATTCTAATACATGTACCGTATTTGATTTTTTTCGTTTCGTTTACAATAACTGCCATTACACAATTAGTTACCTTTAAACAATTTCAAGCGCGTGGTCCACAATGAATCCGCTAGAAGGCCTTCAACAAACACTGACTTCCGCAAACATGGAGTCGGATCGATCTCTGTTCTGTCGTAGTGACAATGGTAATGCATTTAAGGTTTTGTATTCAAATGATAATTATGTAACATCCAGCATATTGATTGACCGATATAATATGACGCCAAGACACGACGTCATGATTGAACAGAATAAAATGTAGCATTTAACCAGCGCAGATCGGTGTTTTCATTACCGAGTCGGACATTGAGATTAAAGAATAGTTAAGTGACATTCTGTTTAACGCCATTTTGTTTTTATAGGTGGTTTGGACATCACCAAATTTTGGATTGGTGGAGGCGATATGTTTTCAGAGAATGAGTACCATTGGTACCTGCAGGAAGGCGTTATGGAACCAATGACAGGATATACCAACTATGGTAGAAATCAACCTGATAACTACAGTACGTAGGCTACTGAATAAAACTATAACTTAAACTACAGTTCATATCATATTTGAATTCTAATCCAGCGATCATTGCTTGTTTCCCGACCGCAGCAAGCCCATGCAAATTTCCATTCCAATATCTGGTTTCTGGTTGAACTTCTCGGTGAAAAGGTCAGTAATACAGTCAACAGGAAAACTATACATTGTAATGTTAATCGTCGTATACATGTACGAAACAGGAACCAATTGCAGAGAATCTGCGATAAACAAAACAATTCATTTCCAACCTTGGACATGTTAAACATAACGACGCTTGATTTCTGCAAGACACAAAGTTCATTTTGGTCATCTTTGAGTGTTTTTGTGGGTATATATATCGTTTTTATCATCTCGTCGAACTCATTCATAATATTGGAGTAATTACTCGCAATTCCACAAGCACTACCAATTCCACAAAGCACTTAATTGCAATTCCACAAAGCCCTATAATATATATACAATGTACATGTATTACAAGAGTAATTCGTAATTCCACAAAGCCATGCTTCTGTGTCGTTGAAAACACCTTAGACACGAATAATCGCAAGATTTATATCATGTGACATAAATATGCATGTACTTTGTTTTACAGACGGACACGAACATTGTCTCTCTATTGAATTCAATGGTCATACTGCACCATGGAATGATAAGGAGTGTAACGAAATCAAATATTTCGTATGTCAAGCAAAGTAAGTATACGTTTGTCGCCATAGAAACAACAACTATTCCCCGCGTTAACAATCAGTACACGCCCATTTCATGTCGCATTTTATGATTGAACATTAATCCTCAATACCCACACTCGTATCGTGTCAGCTGCTCACTACGTGAAATAGCATTGCTGAATTTCGATCCAAGTTAAACCAAAAACACATGTGTCTTCTATATAATTCATAGGTCTGGTACATGAAAAAAATATTAATTTAAACTAAAAACAAGCATACAACAAAACATACATGTATGTACAAAAAAGGGTTAACTTGTCCTTAGCAAGCTTTGAGAAGTGAAAATAACGAAACGTAGCGCGCTGCATGTTCTAGTGCCACTAGATTGTACACTGTGGAGGACTTTTATTGCTTTTCAGCTAAATTAAATTGCTAGACTACATGCACAATCATTGTACAAATGTATAAGTAACACAGCGGACTTATATAGTACATGTATATACTCCATGCTGTACATGTGTTGCGACTGTGGCACATGGGTATACGTACAATGGACTTCCAGACTCGACTTCTTACAAGCACCAATACTGGTTTGAATTCTACCAATGATGTACGAGAGGTGTTCAACTTATATTTTAACAGAATTGAACATCCAGTATTTTCATAAATTTCACATCTAAATCGAATGGTTTCTATTCAATAGTGTATAGTAATGTATCAAGAGGTATAAACAACCATTTAATATCATTAAAACAGAATCAACTATAGTATCGAGTGTGTTGATTTGCAGTTTTTAAGGCCAAAAACCTGCAACTGCTGCATAATGCTTACAATTCGCTTCTCTAATCGATGTTTCAATATTCTCCAGATTTAAAGTTTATTGATAGTTCATCAGGAGACTTCAGTATCCACTGTTTGGGTATAATATACTCCCCAGTCTAATTCATAAGGTACTTATTGACATATTGTGTAGGGGGACAGACTATTCAGTATTGGGTAACATTTTTCCAGGAAAAAGACGTGTCACATTTTTGTCGAAATTGTTTTTGAACCTTTGTCATAAATAAAATATGCGTTCATTTTTGTCCCCATTTCAGTCATTTTGAGTTCCGTTTTTCCAAATTATCAAAAACAAGATCATGTCATGAAAGCGGCCGCAAATACACCAAGTTTAGCTAGCTCTAACTCTATCTATAATCATGATCCTTTCTAAATTAGCGGACTCTGTCAATGTAATAATTTTCTCCAAGATAAAACATAAACTCACCAGGAACGACGAATTTTTTTCCAATCGCTATTCCGTAGTCGCATATACAGCCTCCAAGACCTTTGTCTGCGCTCTTTGTTTTGCATGGCATTGAGCTAATGGACATCGCATTTTTCTGAAATTCAGAATCTAACATTTCCGAAATAATTCGATTGAAAGTTGCAACTGATACTTACAACTTCGTTGCCATCCAACTTAGGGTTATTGGATTTGTCCTAGATGTCACCGAACCAATGGACATGGCGATTGACCATTTTGGTGATTTTTAATATTTGGTGCCAATTCGCCAAAACAAGCAGGTGAACGTATATCACTATTCATATGACAAATATTACTGATTGCCTTCACTGACATGGGTAATGCATAATATGCCAACACTTTTTTATGCTTCTATAGGGGAAATTTGTCTTAAAAAACCAAAACACAATGCCCTCTACAAGATGATTGATTTTGGTTAGAAAACTAATGCAAATATGAAACAAAATGAGTGTATTTACTACTTATGATATATCTTAAATGGTCGGACTTGAAGGTGTCGTTTTACTAAAGCGCCTTTAATGTACCATGTGTTGGCTGAAAAATGTCTCCAATCGTTGTTATCATTTGCAAATACCTCCATTTATGGTAATACGCTAATTTAAGAAACCAGTGTGTCATTCATTGTGAGGCAGCTAGAATACACGTAAAGCGTTACTTGAAACATCCATTAAGGGGATACGGGTGGTGCGTTCTGCGTATGACTCTTGTGTGGATGGCTATAGGTGCTGCCGCCTTTCAGTCTGTATGGCTTCGAATTGTAGAAAGTTATAAGACTTAGTGTATGAACATTATTGATTTATATTACAGAATGGAAACACAGAGTCCGGTGATTGGTTAGGAATGCACATCATGCCGGGACCAGGACTGTACCATCTGACCTAACAGTTGAATGTACAATAAAGTAAAATAAACACTGAACCAATGTCATGTCTTATTGTCAATGTTTCTACTTATAGTTTGCAACTAGCCCAACAGTGTGACGTACAAAGCAGTAGACGCGCGTAGCATAATTCCTACACACAAATACGCGGCTAAATCCACACGAGTCTCACCATGGCACCCTTTTCTTCCAAAATTGTCAGGTGAGCATGTCCCAAACCCCCTTCTTCTTCTTCTTCCTGTTAAGTACAGACCCCACTCTGGGGGGCAATATCGTACTATTTAAATCGTATGAGCGCGGTGCAGCAAGTATTAACAGTGTGAGAGTTAAAAACGTTTAAAAACAGCATATTCTTATCTATTCGCTGACCAGACCCCTCTTGAAGACTTAAACGCCGTCGACTATAGTGGCTTGCTAAGGTTGCTGGTTCCAGAGTCGTGTGGCGGAGAAGGAGTATAGGAACACATCAGTGCGACAGAAGGGAAGCAAGTACCTCGTGGAGTGGCCCCTGGTGTTGATTGATGTTGGGTGAAAGAATGTCTCAGCTGGAATGTCGACAAGTCCGTGTGTGATTCTGTAGACCATCACCAGCTTGCGTTGGAACAGCGTTCGGCAAGGGGTTTCCAGCCAATGTCAGCAATCATCTGGCTGGTGCTGCTTGTGGTGCGGTAGTCCCCTTTGACAAATCTTGCCAAGGGCAATCATAAATCCTCATGAAAAGTGGGCTAGCTACGCGCCTGTAGACCATGGCTACAACTCTAACAAAGGAGCCAAGATTGGCATGTATCGATCACCTGTGCACATTAATCTAGTAGAATCATGTTCAAAATGGACCTTAATTTCGGTTGGTACCCAACGTTCTGCATAGAATTCAATTATTTAAGCTATTTTTAGAATGGACCACTCATTGATCATTGTTAACCATTTGTAATGAAATCCAGCCTGTACTTTCTGATGAAGATTTTACTAATATGGAAAACGAGCCCGGCACACTGACGACGGTATTTTTTTGAAAAATCATGACAAATGTCAATTTTGTAAGAGAGTCATCTAAAAGCTCTATTTCTGTAAAAAAATAGAAATCCAACAAGTGTTTGATTTTTTATAATTTATGTAAGGATATTCAAATTGGTTGACATGGCAATCTGAGTTCTGCATTGATTACAATTCTTTTAGCAATCTCTAGGAAATACCACCTAAGGGACATTGTTGCCAATTTATAATTAAACTATGAAATATATTTTACTATAGATACATATAGGGATAAATGGCACCCTACCCACTGGCAGCCTCGTTTTTTGACGAATCACGATGGCAACACCCAAAGCATCTAAATCTGGGCTAAATCTTATTTCAAACACTGTCAAGTACCGGTATCTTTATGTCAATTTGCATGGGACTGGACTCAAAACCGGCATCACCAATGTGATAAGAAAAGAAACATTATTCTGTTTATTACAGTAAAATTTCAAGAGCTTGAACTTCAGACTGATATCAAATTCATTTTGATTTGAGCCGAGATTTCTATATGAGATGCTACAGGACATCAGGGCCAAGCGAACTCAGGATAAACAAACAAACACAATGGGATAACATTGTACACTTTAATATATACATGTACATTGTATTCATTAACAAGCAAATAGTTCCAGCAAGGTAGCTCATAGTAAGGTAGTGCAATTTTTTGACATGTCAAAATTTACATAATTTACATAATTACTCGGTGGCTGCACACTATAGATTAGTAAACCTCACTGACTTATCTATAGGGTGCAGATACCGTGAAGTTATGTACACTCAACCACTTTTCTAATTGGTCACTTTTCAAACCCCAAATACGTTTAACTGTGATCATAAAGTTTGATAATATTTTGCACACAAACGTTTTATGCAATTTTCCTTACAATTAATTTATTAAAAATCAAAATCACGTGCCAAAGTATGCATGGTTAGTCATGCGATCAATGTTGAGTCATACATGAAACGCACATGTACAAAATATCATTAACTAATATGATCACAGTTAAAGGTATTTCGGGAAAGAAAAATGACCAATTCTAACACGATCTGCGGATTAATCCATATAAACATAGAGCAGACCAGACCATGTATTATTACCGCACTAAA
This sequence comes from Spisula solida, assembly GCA_947247005.1. Lineage (NCBI taxonomy): Eukaryota > Metazoa > Mollusca > Bivalvia > Venerida > Mactridae > Spisula > Spisula solida. The sequence goes on from OX365958.1 coordinate 17,195,497, forward strand.
ACATGGTATCAAATTGGCTATTACTATTTACGCCCCGTATCACGTGACATATTTATGAATGAATGAACGTAAACTTTATAGTAAAAACTTCAACGGACCACGAGTTGCACGAATATCCAGTGTTACAGCTATGATGCATCTATTTTTAGAAACTCCAATATACTCTCAAAATTAAGATTCATAAAAACTTCTGATAATCAATTCATTTATATTTTTCATTTCATGAAATAGATACACTATACTCGTGTTATTAAAATTGTTTCAATGTTTAAAATGTGTTATTTCCTTCAGAAAATTAGGAAGGTCGTTTTCATTAATGAGGGAGGTAATTGTACCAGCTAATAGGCCACTCAATTTCAGCGTGGAATTATGTTAAATGTCAAATGGGTGAAAATGGAATGTGCGCAGTTAAATAGTGCGGTATATTATCGTATTTAGAATCAAAATAAAAGCTACGCACTCGTGATTTAATTTTTCCGCATCCAAACTCCTGCCCATGTTTTATTCACCGACAAAATACGCAAACAGATTTTTATTTCTTAATTAGAAAAGTGGTTGAGGGTATTTATTGTTAGGTCAATAAAATTGCACTATGCATAATGCAAAACATATAGATAGTAGACATCAACTATAATACAGTAAAAGCATTCCATTCAAACATTCATAACATGTCATAATAAAATTACAGATTATCATCAATCATACTTCCCAACCTCGTGACCCCTATTCAATCGGGAGTCTCAAAATTACGAACACAAAACCCTTTAAACCTTGATCGATATTGAACAAGGAAGGTGAAAAATATGTTAATAGACTATCATGTCCAAAGCAACCATGACAATCAATGGATAACGTATAAAAAATTCTGTCAAATATGGCTGCTTAAAGCAAGACGGGTGAATTAAATAAAAACTATAAGGGTTTTTGACAGAACAAAATGAAGGACTCTTACAAAGGGTTATAACTCTGTATACATGCACAAATATGATGGAATAATATTACCTTTAATGAATGACAACTTGTTATAAAGTTATATATATATTCACTTGATCAAGTTCATTAAACAAACATCCAATATAAGCAATTATTTACAGTGAAGACTATTCATACATGGTTATGTTTCAGTTACCCAACCCTGGCTCAGAGAAAAATACTGCAAACTCCAGCATTAAATTTCATGGACATTTTGCGAAAAATCCAACTTTGTGAGGTCGTAGATATGTTGACTTCAACATACAGAAGGATACCGCTTGTTCAGAAGTGATTTGAAATCAAATCGACACACACAAATCAATGAAAAGCCTATTAAAGCATTAGCTGCAAAACGACACATTCATTTTGGTCAGGGAATTAAGATACAAATGATTAAGAGAATTTTTAAGAAACATCACACAAAATATGATGGCAATACATGATGTGTCCCAAGGGACAGGTTTGCCCATTCAATGGGCTTTGAACTCTTAAATGAGCGTTACCTTGACCTTAAAAGGTCACTTGGCCAGTAGCTGACAATGTAATTATGTAATTCATCCACAATTACATACTAGGTACAGTTTTATCAAACCACACTTGCAGAAATTGTAAACTAACGTTTAAATTTTATTGCTTTTTAATTCTTTAAAAACAGCAAATAAGGAACATACCGGTAGATCTACATGGTTTGTAAGAGTTCACTATATATAGTAGTGCATAAGTTTAAGACTTTGGCAAGTGTTTTAATAAAACTGGGCCCTGATTATCACAGAAAGAATATGTACAAGATGTAATAGTAATGTGATTTAAAAGCCATGTAACTACAATTTAAGTATCAATGAAGATCACAAATACATCATGATTTTGATACAATAAAATACATTGAATTTCAGGATTCTATAGGGCATGATGCTAAAGTCACTCTCTGGGTAGAATAGTCCAAATATACATATACACTTCATACATTAAAACCCCATTTCAAATACTAGCTCCATAATCAGACTAACTCAAAATTAAGACCATAAGTTTCAAGTCAATTTTTGCTTGTTATATAATTTAACCTTTAAGTTTTAAGACAAAAACAGTGAAAAAGACCAGTTTTAAAGGCAATGGTAGTCTTATTTCGGTTGGAAGTTTTCAATTTAAGTTAAGGTTGCACATTAAAATGTATTTCTGATAATGATGGAAGTATTATCCAACAAGTTAACCTTATCCTCGACCTTTATGTTAAACAACTTAACCTGGTCCTTGACCTTTATGTTAAACAACTTAACCTGGTCCTTGACCTTTAAGTTAAACAACTTAACCTCGTCCTCGACCTTTATGTCAATCAACTTAACCTGGTCCTTGACCTTTATGTTAAACAATTTAACATTGTCCTTGACCTTTATGTTAAACAACTTAACCTGGTCCTTACCTTTATGCATGAATAGATTACACACTTCACGCACGGTAGAATGAAGATAAATATAGACGAGAAATCAACTGTTAAATGATTACAGAACAATTAATGTACATGTATCAGTGTATCAATGTACAAAGTCATCAAAGTTCATGACAGTATGTTCTCAACTATCACACATTTATGTACAAAGTCATCAAAGTTCATGACAGTATGTTCTCAACTATCACACATTTATGTACAAAGTCATCAAAGTTCATGACAGTATGTTCTCAACTATCACACATTCATGTGTAAAGTCACACATTTAAAGATTCCCCATGGCAAACTCGGAGATGATCCTAGGCGAGGCTGAATCAAATCCCACGACATCCATCATGCCTGGGTCGTTTTGATCAGCAATGCTGAACTCTGAAGCACACATACCGCAGACAACTAACTTGGCGTCTTTTCTATCTGACCATTGTCGATACTGCTTCAAAGCTTCTGATGGATGTATCGTGCCAAACCTGTACATAGACAGCAAAAGTTAACAAGCAAGAGCCACGTTCACATGGCCATCCCCCGCCTTAAATGTTTGTTACTAACGGGTGTTTATTCAAAGGGAGGTGATTTCAAAACTGGTTCATATAGAGTTATGGTTCTTGGTCACTGCACTTCTCCTAGTTGCCACCTATTCACATACCAAGTTTCAAATCAATACCTCAAACAGTTTTCAAGTTATGCCCTGGACAAAATATCGGACAGAAGGACAGGCGCATACTAATATCCTTTCGCCTTTGGCGTGGGATAATAATCTGTAGGTCAAAGTCATCATTACACACCACATGTTTAAACAACCAGCAAAGAAATAATCAATGTATTAATTGTTCTAGTGGTTAGAGCATAGTGGTTACATCACCGTGAAATTACAAATGGAACATGTATACGAGGGATGATCAATTATAACAAGAAAATGCTTATAACTTTGCTATTACATTGTTTTTTTCTAGACATATTTTATATGGTGGTATATACATATATAAGAAGAAAACGTACGAGAAAGGTTTCAATTTTAACGAAAAATAAGTTGTTTGGAACATTTTTGCCGACCCATGAAATTGGTACAAAGGGCAACGTCATTTTTGCACCTTTTAACGTAACTCAGAATTTTACTATTGTCAATTTGACGATCACATTTCTAAGGTCCTACTGTATTATTTTTTAAAAACTTCATATTATCCTTCTTCAATATTTATACGTCTTCAACAATTGCATTATACCAAGTTGAAAAAGAATCACGAAAGTCATCATTAGTATTCATTCAAAACATCCAACATTTTCATGCGTAGTTCTGATGTCAACGTCATATAACGCCCGTTTTGTGTTAGATCACTTGCCTTTTTCCATTCCATTTTTAATATGTTATTATGTTCACAAATTGAAGCATGATCATGAAATGATTACTTAATAGATTAAACATGCACAGTTGTTTTTTTTCATAAAAACTAAATATTTAATTGATAATCTTTTGATTGTCCACCAATTATGCTATTACAGACAATTACACTTGAAAACCGGTATATGACGTCAACATCAGTTAGGCAAGTTTAGGTGACACAAATTACCAATTGTCGTTACATTGCTATTGCTTATATGAAAGCTGTGGGGGTTTGAATTTGCGTGGAAATGGAGAAAATCCGCAAAATGCCCCCCTTGGTGTAATAAGGGTTACCTTAGCAACCATAAATTTTAGCATGATGTCACTGTAATCATGAATATTCAAGGAAACATTGCTAATATATGTTATTACTTCCAGCAAAAGTTTGAGTAAAATCGAATGAATCATAACAAAATGATAAGCATTTTCTCATTATATATGGATCATCCCTCGTACATAGTTCCCTAACGGTTTATACCTGGGACACAAACCACATGGACACTGGACTATGTCCATGTTACTGTATCTGAAGTGTATCCAATGTCTAGGCATCGTCGGATGGCGTCGACAAGTAGAAATGCATATTTCAAAAGGGGCTTAAAATTACTCCGATGACAGGCCGATGTGCGTCCGACCTCCAGCTTGATTTGATCAAAGGTACGCAGTTTGATCGTCAGACTTCTGGGATATACAAAGAATGAGACAATTATTGGATGACTGACAGAGTGATTCCAGAAAGGATTTCCTCTATAACATTATTTGCTGGGGGTATACAAAGAACATGACAAATGAAGCAATAGTTACCAGGTTTCATTATCTGTATACACAACAAACACATCAATATCCCTGATTTTGTTGTCCATAGCATCGATCATGGGTTGAGCACAGTCAGTACCACCAAACGAGAGATTCCTTGTCTTATTTAGTACAGTCTCCAACGTGTCACTGACATGTATGCCAATGTCCCTCATTTCACCAGCAAATCCTGTAAGTGTACGGACATTTATACAGGGGCTTATACAGGGGCCAGGTGGAACGTTGGGCCACAGACAGGAAAAAATGGCGTTCTTTGGTGATGGCCTTAGGGTCAAACCAACCCGAAGAGGATTAGGTAAGTAGGTTATACAGGTTTATCAACATACAGTTCAGGGGCGTACCATAAGACATTTTAAGCATATGCCCAATATTACAAGGGATTTCGCAGGCATGCACTCTCTCTGAAATTTGTTAAACTGTTGATAACGTGAGGTGCATTTTGGCAAGTATCTTGGATCGGAATAACAACCAAAACTTAAACTCAGCACTCAAATATGAATATACAGTCTATTGAGGTTCATTGTGACAATTTTTTAGAACAAGAATTAGTGATGATAGTGACAATTTTTTAGAACAAGAATGTGTGATAAAAATAAATTGGAACTCATATTTGTTATAAATTAGCCTGAGCTTAACTATACTTGGCAAATTGACGAGTAGGTCTAGGCCTTATGGCCTAGTGGCAGTTATGCTACTACAATTTACTGGTTAGTTGAACCAGAACAGAACAAGTAGTTCTCTCCCAACTCTCAACCTAACAACCCATTACATTGAGCTGAGAAAAATCACCAGCCTTTGATTAGAATGTTTTGCTGAAGCAAGTGTGAATTAGTTAGAGTATTCATTTAATTCCCCAGCACTTGACCAATTATGACCATCATCCTTAGAAATATCCTAGGCTTTATCTTCCATATTCAGTCAATTCCCCAGCACTTGACCATCAGTCTTAGAAATATCCTAGGCTTTATCTTCCATATTCAGTCAATTCCCCAGCACTTGACCATCAGTCTTAGAAATATCCTAGGCTTTATCTTCCATATTCAGTCAATTCCCCAGCACTTGACCATCAGTCTTAGAAATATCCTAGGCTTTAACTTCAATATTCAATTTAACCAAATCCTTTGGGTTTTGTAGATATAAATTTTTCTATTGATTTTAATTGAGGCCTCAACAAATATTTTTAAAAGCACTCGTCCTGCAATATAGACAAAGAGGAAAACCCCAAAATCTTACTTGTCCTGCTATATAAATAAAGAAGGAAGACATTGTGCAGGACAAGCGGACGAGTGAATTCATTGAGGCCTGTAATTTAATTATTATGATTTAATTATTTAGAACGAGTTCTACTGTATATATAGAATTCAGCTTACCTTTGATAATACAATTTTCCTCTGTCCTCGCCGTGACCATCATCATACAAGCTGCAGCCGTGGAACAATATATGGTACTGAAATATGATAAAACATCATAAATATGAGGGATGTTCAGAAAGTTCCAGGACAAATGCAGTAAAGTACAACCTCGGTACAGCAGCAACCTTATAGGAATATAGAGTTACTTTACATTTTTCAGTTTATTTGCTAATCTCAAGTAACAACCGGATACATCACCGCTTATTTCGCATCATCAGTTACGTTTCACAGCATCAAGTCAAAACATTTTTACCTGAATTGCTAGCAGGCGTATGCCATATAACAGGTTACTGTATCATTGTGGCCAGTTTTTACAGTATCAAAAACAACAATTGGCTTTCAATATCATCATAAACTAATTACATTCTTACAAAACATTGTTAAAACTACTTCCATGCAAAATGCCATCGAAAATGATCATTAAGTTAAAGTTATGCCATGAAATGTAGATCACTGAATTATTTTGAAAATAAAATGTGCAGAAGATTCATTTTATGTTTGTCAGAATGTTCCGAATGATGATTTGTGACAACGATTTTAATTGGTTGGTTCTTTAATACGGTATTTATAGCCAATAAAAACAAAAATTATAAAATACATACGGAAAACCTCTTGTGTTGTCGGACTCGCTAAAAACGGCGTTTTAGGCCATCAGAAGTTAAAATCAAAGTTTAAACAAGAGATGTTTGTAAACATTTGCCCTCATGGCAGCCCAAAGTCAGAAATGACCTTTGAACTACTGACCTCAAAATAAATTGGGGTCATCTACTGTTGCTGACCAACCTCCATGTAAAGTTTGAATATCCTAGGTCAAAGTGTCCTCAAGTTATTGAACGGAAACCATCTAAATAGTCAGAAATGGTAAAGGTCACCGTTACCTTGACCTTTGACCTACTAACCCCAAAATATATAGGGGTCATCTACTGTTGCTGACCAACCTCCATGTAATGTTTGGAGATCCTAGGTAAAGCATTCTTGAGTTATTGAACAGAAACCATTTAATACGACCGACATGTGCAAAGCAATATACCCCCTCATCAAAGATGGGGGCATAATGATAAATTATATCGTAAATTTAAGCATGCTTTTAAATGCTTTCAATGCATAATGTTGTTTTTGTTCACCTACAACCTTATAGAGATGATAACTATACATAAATGCATCTTAAAGTTAGTGACCGTCTCATCAATTTCCCGACCTTGGACCTTTATAGTGCATTATAATTTTTACTGTAATCTATTTTTTCTTTTCACTATTTATCAATGATACTGTTACCTGTGTGCCATATAGGTGGTGCACAAAACTGTATATATATATATATCTGATACTGCACATTTTATGGGCATCTGTCAATTATTTCTTCAAACAGGGGATGGGGGAGAATTATTATTTTTTTACTAGGATACGGATACAGGCTTTCCAGCAGCATCTTTGAAAAAACTAGGAGAAAACTAGGAAAATTATTTACAAAAAACTAGGAAATTCTAGGAAGGTTGAGCCAAAAACTAGGAATTTTCCCTATCTGATTAACACAGTAACCGTACACATTTTATACTACAGACTGTTAAGCTGTCAATAGTAGTCATCATAGAGCATAGTCCAACCTTCAGTTATCACCTGAGAAGGTGTAGTATGAGCTTCATATCACACAGTCTTGGTTGTTACTTGATACTATTCAGTGTATTCACTAATAAAGTTATTGTGCGAGCGAAGCGAGCTAGAAAAAATGCATTATACTTGATACAATTCAATGAAAAGAGTAACTATGCGAAACAAATAAGAAAATCATGTTCATCTGAGCTGCATACCACACAAACTCGTTCTAGATCTACTTGATGCTGTTCATTGGTAAAGTTATTGCGAGGAAGCAATCCAGAAAACTATGCAGCATGCCACACAAACTTTTTCTCTACTTCATAATATTCAGCATGGACTATAGATATGTATAGTTTCTGTATTCACTGGTCCTTCACTTGATACTATTTATCATGCTTGTTTATCTGAACATAATGACATTTACTAGATATTTTGCGAGCGAAGCGAGCTTAAAAAAATAGACATCTTCCCTGAAGGTCTTATTCTGAAAGAAAATCTCCAAACCATATTAAAACACAGTTTTACCTTATTCACAAATGCCAAATTTATGAAAAACTAGGAATACTAGGAGGTTTTAAACAAAACTAGGAAAAACTAGGAGGGCATTAAAAAAACTAGGAGAAAGTAGGAAAACTAGGAAAAACTAGGAACACTGGAAAGCCTGCGGATACCTACACAATCAGAAGCCATAGCTTCACTGTTATACAAGATAAATCTACTGACCTGCTGCCTAGAACTGGTTGTGACATAGATCCACTCACATCAACAGCTAGGTAAAATTTCTTGCCAGTAGGTGTAACAGCCCCAAAGGCTTGGTAGAAGGCATGTTCTAGAGCTGACGTGATACCAGAATTCATATTAGCTTCCCATGTAAGACTTCCTTTATCACCTTTCCCTAGTAAAATGTAAAACAAAACATGTTAAGGATGACTCCTAATTTAAGAGACTAACTCTTCTGAAAGCTTTACTCAACTTGATAAAGCAATATACTTCATACCCGCTACATGCATGTGGTACGTAAACGTACGGGCATAGTCAAAACCTGTGTTACCGGTCACCTGAATAAAACAGTCACCCGTAAATCTAAATAAGCCAGTTCAGGGGCCCTACAGACGCACAATGCCCAATGCTGAATATAAGATGCAAGTCTGGTTCAGGTACCATTAGAATACATCACTACATTAGAACACAGTTTCAAACATAGTTCTATTGTTAAAATTCTGCGAGTGAACCTTAAAATGACCATAACTTTGTCAATTCTTTTACTTTTTTCATCAAATGACTTTTGAATTTTGTGGATTTCGTGGATAACCACAACCACGAAATTAAATCACTAATTAATAATTATACCAATAAATATGTCAAATGGCTGCCATACTTGTTTTCAAGTTCAATCAGATATAAGACTGAGTTTTTTTCAATCAGGTGTAAGACTGAGTTTTTTTTTAAGTTTACTTGCATATTTCAACATATTTGAATTATTTCTGATATTTTGTGTAAATTTTGACATTGCCATTTTTCATGCAATCCGAAATCCTTGAAATTACTTCCCCACAAATAAGTATTTTTCACCAAAATTACAAAATTTTGTTCCATTGAAATTAAATGATTTTACAGAAGATAAATCCGAAAAGAATACTAATTGTCACCCCTCCAGATATAACAAGCCGACCATATATAAGTTTTACAAACAAACAACTTACCAGCTTTATATTGATATAACCCCAGGAGGATTGTGAATGGATGAATGATATTGCGTCGTTTTACGGCACCGTCTCTGTTAGAATGACTAGACTCTTCCTCATCAACCTCCATACGTTCCACAGGTTCACCCGATCCTTCATCCGGTGTCTCAATCACTTCATTCATTGTCCTTATTTTATCTAAACACTACAAACAATAATAGCATATGATTATTTGTGAAAGACTACACAGGGGTCTCCATGACAACACATGTCTCCAAGACAACACATGTCTCTATGACAACATATGTCTCCATGGCAACACATGTCATCATGGCATCACGGGTCTCCATGACAACACATGTCTCCATGGCAACACAGGTCTCTATAACAACACATGTCTCCATGACAACACATGTCTCCATGGCATCAGGGGTCTCCATGACAACACAGATCTCCATGGCAACACTGGTCTCCATAGCAACACATGTCTCCATGACAACACATGTCTCTATGACAACATATGTCTCCATGGCAACACAGGTCTCCATGACAACACATTGTATCTACAGCAGTGTGATTGAACATATACAACATATATATATATTGAAACAACAGATAAATAGGGGTGAGGTGGTTGTTAAACAGAGGGTTTCTATGTAGAGGTGTAGCTGTTTATACTTACAATTTGCTCCTCTTCACTGCTCATAGCAAACATTCCATAACTTGACATGCGTCCAAGGTTACGCACCATTGCCCATACAAGCATATGTGGCAGGAGCTTCATCCAGACATTTTTGTTCTTCAACAGCATGGAGTTACAGTGTTCCCAGGTGAGCTTATGTTTCTCTATAAGATGGCACAGTTCGCCCTCACTCTGACACAAACTCGCATCATCACATGCACCAAAGTATTCGCTAAGCTCTAGTAGCTTTTTTCTAGTCTGTTCATCTTTCCTGGCTAAAAAAGCATCAGCCGTGTAAAAGGTGCGTGCTGCCTTAAGATCTTTGACCACATACCTGATAAGCAAAGAAAGATCTGTAACACATTATTGCATTAGAAACTGAAACAAATGTGTATCAATTGAAGTTGAAATGAAGCTGAATACTAGTAGTATTTGGACAACCATAAATTCAGAACATTTTTACTTACACACTATGTTTCAAACATTTTGTGTAAAACGACCATTCCATTAAGCCACCGTTTTCAGGCCTTTTATAGGACAGTCTCTTAATCAGGGCTGGTGCTGGCCATTATGACTTTATAGCAAAACAAAATGTTCTCCAAAAACTCAATGTGCACTACTTTTATTGCATGCTTCTAATTTTTCATTATTGCATGTAAAAAGGGGGCATAACTCATAATAGCAAGCACAATCAATAACAAGAGCACCACCTTCAAGTGCTTGACGCTCAACTTTCACATACATGATAGAAACAAAAAAATGATCAAAATGTCTAAGTACAAATATAGGTCACAGGGTTACCAGCTTTGTCAGTATGGACTCCCCTTTAGATGGCAAATAACTATGTTGAGTTACAAGTGGATACCTTTATAGATATTCTTTGAGAAAATGATCCCGACAGCGCACACGTCCACGCACACTATCTCGTCAAGACAAAGCTGGACTTTTTTCTTTGAAATGTCGAGCTAAACATAATTAATTTTACCTTAGAATAAGGGCCAAGCATGGTTGTGAGTAATCATCCGGAATCAAGTGTGCTAATCTCAACACATCTCTGTGAGACCATGATTCTCGTTGTTTATATTTGGTGACATGTGTAGCCAACTTCATTGCGCGATTGTTAAAGTTGGTGTACCAGTTGCAAACAGCTCTTTTATGGGCCCTTCCCCACCCAGTACCTGTAAAATATACCATTGAACAAATTGATTATATTTGGTAGATAGAGCCAGGCAGACAGTAAGACCAAGGCAGTTAGAGCCAGGCAGATAGAGCCAGGTAGGTAGACCCAGGCAAAAAGTAATGCAGATAGACCCAGGTAGGTAGAACCCGGCAGATGGACCCAGGCAGATAGAGCCAGGCAGATAAAGCCAGGTAGGTAGACCCGGGTAGTAAGACCCAGGCATGCAGACCCAGGCAGATAGACTGAGGCTGAGAAAGCCAGACAGACAGACCAAGACAGACAGACAGACCCAGGCAGATAGAGACAGGCAGACAGACCCAGACAGGCAGACTAAGGCAGATAGACCCAGGCAGATAGAGCCAGACAGACAGACCCAGGCAGATAGAGCCAGACAGACAGACCCGGACAGACAGACCCAGACAGATAGAGCCAGACAGACAGACTAGGGCAGATAGACCTCGACAGAAAGACTAGGGCAGACAGACCCAGACAGATTGACCTGAACAGACAGACTATGGCAGATAGACTTAGGCAGGTAGAGCCAGGCAGACATACCCGGACAGACAGACTAGGGCAGATGGACTCAGGCAGATATACCCAGGCAGACAGACCCAGGCAGATAGACCATGGACAGACAGACTAAGGCAGATGGAGGTACTCTCCGTGAAATGCTGGAGTGGCATCAAAAAACATTTATTGCTTAGAGCTTAAACTTCAGATCCATTTAAAATTCAGATTCAGATTTGTGCAAAATCTAAATTTAGCTCTGCTGAGATTTCTTTTTGAGATGCTTGAACAGATCTGGCTCCAATCTCCCGAAACATCTCAAGTAAAAATCTGATCTCAAGTTGAGATTTTGCTCAAATCAGAGTCTGAATCTGAGATCAATCTGAAGTTTGAGCTCTTAGTATTTTACTGCAATAAACTCAGAATAATGTTTCGGTTTGTGATGCTAATTTTGTGTCCAGCCTTCTGTGGAAATCTTAAAGACACATGACAATATTTGAATTGAGATTAAGCTCAGATTGAGATGTTTCCATGAGAGGCGGGATGTGAAATTGGCATCACAAAACAGAAACATTCATTATACTATATTATAGTAAAATTTGAAAAGCTCAAACTTCAGATTTATTTATTTGTTTAAAATTCAGACTTGGATTGTAGCAAAATTTTAATTTGAGGTGAGATTTCTCTTTGAGATGCTTCAGGAGATCAGACCCTGCTTACCGGAGTCACTGCTTTCTTGCTCACAGAACTTGATAAACATAAACAAATGGGTTGGTATTCTACATATTTCGGATAGTATTGCATAGGCTGCTTTCTTTGTATCCTTGTCATTAGACCTTGCACAGATAGCGTACGCCATGAGTAGAGGACCCTGTTTAACATTACGTTGGTTCACGCTCACGTCCTTGATTAATTGAACAAGTTCAACACCTCGACCACTACCAATCAACCTGAAAATACATTTGATATAACATAAGTAATAAGTTATCAGTTTTTAAGGGCAAATGTAGTCAATGCTGTTTAAGCAGTTTATCAACACATTTGAATAGGCTAGTAACAATTAAAATGTATTTATACTGCTAGGAAAATATCATGCTTGGGTAGGACAGAAATTATTTAAAGGTTGAACATCGATACCCAGTGTAGGTGTTAGTCACTAGCTGGCTCAGGACATATCTTAAAATAACGTAGTAATGTCCAAACTTGCTTTGTAGTGTGGCAACCATGGACATAGTCACTAGCACTCATGAATATTCCGTGCAGGAATATCAGTCGTCCTGTCAGGTTTTTCAAGTCCAAACATTATTAAGGTTCAGTAACGAAAACACAGTGGAAGAATATCATAAGATCCAGTTCAACACATCAAATGAAAGAGAACACCAAACAGAATGAATAGTAAAAATCCATTTAGGCTAAATAAAAAAATATGTGCGGTTCAGGTAACATTGGTGAAAAAAAAGAGGGTAGATATAGGTAGGCATTTTTTTAGATGCAAGTGAATATGACGTACATCAGTCATCACAATTTATTTTCGTACCTGTTCAAAATCAATAAAAAATGCTAGGGTTGGAGCAAAGATCATACACTCACATATTCTTTGGTTGGAGCTAAAAAATAGGGTAGGTAGGGTTACCTGAACCGCGTATATTTTTTAAGCCTTACCGACATTTGACATTATCACGTTTTACCGACTTACCTATCAACACATTTGACATTATCACGTTGTAGATCTGATTCTTTGGCATAATACATTCCACTCTCATTGCCCATGATGACAAATCTAAGGGCTCTCTTCAAGTCATCTATTTGGAACACATATCCACCGGCATTGTTCGGTATCTAGAGAATTTACAAAGGATTTATTCAGCTAGATTTGGCATGGTTGAAAAGAACCTTTCCATGGTTGGGGGGAGCCTGGATCATCCCGGTTTCAATTGACTGGTGCATAATTTCTTAATTTTTAGATTGTCTTATTATATTTTAGGATGTTAATAAATGAGGTTTACTATTAAGTATTCCTTTCATATCTACAAAAGTATTTTGAAGAATTAATGGAAATATGATGTGAATAGATCAACAACCATAAAGAAAGTAAAATTTGAGTACGAATAATGTTGAGTACGAATATAACTCATCATATATTTCAACCCAGATGGGCCCAGCAATGCCATTAACATAAAAGATAGTAGAAGCCAAACATAATGAACATTAAAATTATCAAAATATCATAAATACAAGACAAAAATTGAAACCGAAACAAGAACTTGTTCATTCTTGAAAGTACGAAAACTCTTTTTCAGTGATAATATTTTCATGAAATACTGTACCTGATCTTGTTTTCCATGTAGTGTTTTATACAGTGGTTCACTTTGTGGAGTTGGAGTCCCAGATGGTTGTGCCATTTTCCTGAAAAGTCGGACCTTCTATTTTCACAGATAGTCTAGAATGAAGAAAATGTGTTTACAGTATCGTGAAATTCGCTCTAAAAATAGATTGTCTATAAATAGAAACATTCGGGTTTTTTCAGAGCTAAAAATTAAATGCTATTCTTGTCATTTTCCTTGTTTATATTTGTACACACTAAACACGTGTGTGTGTATTTGAATTAAATTGAATATCACACTGTGCATACCAACACCGAGACTGAACATATTTGATCAGAATGTCACTTGTATAATGATGTAAAAATAAATTCTTTGTTAAAAGTTCAAGGGATATAACTTCAATTAAAGTCATAATACAGTAGAGTTATTGCCCTTGGTCACTGGCATTGACTGGTGCATGGTGGTAAGCAAGTGTTATGAAGTTCGATGCTATTTCGATAAATACTTAAGTATGAGAGAATTAGTAATCTAACTAATTGCATGCTAAGTCATAATTAAAGGGCCATTAAATTCACCCAATAGATATCAAACATGATTCAGATTATATAGTTAAAATCCAATATAAGCATGCAAACCTTTCACCCCCTGCAACGCTGACAGTAACTCCACAAACATGTGACGGTAATAGCCCATTCCTTGAATAGTCTAGCTGAAAATGAGGGTCATGCAGCACTCTGTTTAAAATCTTGTGTAATTCAGTCAATTTAATAATTTTGGGACAAGTTACAAAATGTATGTGAGCTTGTGATCACCATTCATCCGTTATCAGTCAGTGCATTCATTTTCAGCGTTTTCTCTTTTCTGCGTAGTATAGGGCTTTCATTAATGACTTGATTTTAACCGCACTTGCACAATTATAACTGTAACCTCTATTGGTTCCTTTCTTAAATCCACCATGTATTCCACAAAGGGTTCCAAAGTTATGGCCCCTGAAAGGGCCACATATTGGCTATTTAGTATTATGGTCTTGTGTGCACAATAGTAGTTTTATTAATAATGTGTTTTTAGCCAAACATACGCTGCCCACTTGTACAGAATTGATAGTTCCACTGTATCAAAAAGAGTATGTACAAGTCTGGTTTGTTTTGTTGTACAAGCAAGTGCTTAGTGGTAAGGTATGCTACCAACATGTACAAAATGTTACGCCAATTACTGGGACAGAATTTTAGCTGGATTCTGACCCCAGACAGCTTTAAACAAACAATAAGGCAGAGCAATCTCTGCTCTTACAAAATGCCAATAAGTAACATATAATTGTGTATACAGGTGGCCGTATCGTATTTTTTACAAGTTGTGTGGGTTTTTTCTGCGATGACTGAGACAGTTGTAGTTTGTGGCCATTCAATTTTACCCCTGCCTAATTGGCTAATGACCTCCAGCTTCGAGGGATATGTACAATTTGAGTAAAAAGTATATCTTATCATACTAAAAGGGTCTACATCACGAGTCGAATATCAGGTCACCTGTGATTGCAAGTACAGCAAGTCCAACATGACCCTTTACATCTGAATTTGTTGTTGTAAATTTGAAATTGGCACTATTGTTTTGTAGTATATTTCTTCTGCAATGGGTGCCTGTCTTATTCTACAATGTATGTACTTCTAGAGAAATAACATTCTCGTTCACCAGAGTATTCTTCGTTCGAAACATAGTCTGGGAACTTGACGAACCACTGATGTATGAGGATGGAGAAATAACAACACAAACAAATTTAAGGATTTCATGAAACATATATTTCTCAGTTTATTTCATAATTTCTGTTGAAATGAACATGCTTATTATATAAATATATCTATAATTATATTGAATAACTGTAATACAGGGTACTATATAAGTGGATATTACGACAATTCCATAAGTTTAATGTCTGAAATCTACCGGTTAAAAAAATTAGCTAATTAGCTTTTCTTTTTTCTTTGTAGGCCAAAATTTACCCTAAAGGAAATGTTAGTTAATTTGTTGATACATCCATGTCGCTAACTTAACTAACTTAAACAGTACTACATAACTGTATATAAGGTACTGTTAACCAATTTACTTTCCCGAATACTTAATTTTGCGTTTGCTGATCGTCGACATATTCGTGACTACAAATGTTCGCGTTTTTAAGTTTTCTGCAATGTCCATATAAATGTTTTTAGCATTTTCACTGGGACTTAATTTTGCGAAATTCTACCACTCTCAAACTCCGCGAAATTAATTCACAAGAAATAATTTTTTGGCTTACAGTTTCCTGAAATAATTTATTAAATAAAACAGTGTGAGTATATAAATTTTATTAAACCTTTTATTATTAAGTACATTTGTACAGTTCAACATGTGTTAGTGATGATCTGAATTAGGTAACTACCTGTCTGAGCAGCCAATATTATGACATACCAAAAAGATATTTTACATATTTAAATTATTTCACTAGTTGCTAAAAATTAGAAAGGAAAATATAGTGTACATTATAATTTATTACAAAGGTGTCAGTTGTGGGTCCACGACCCTCATATACAGTATCACATGCAACTGACCCCTTTGCGTAAATACAAATAATCACGGAGAAAGACAAGTATTAGTATTTGAAATATATCTTGAATCTTCTATAAATCTAGTGGTAATATATTAGAGTGTATCAATGCATTATGCAGGCGCGTAGCTACCTGTACGCAGAATACGCAGCTGCGTACACATGCTTCTTAAAAAGTGAATAATTAAATGATCGAAAAATGAAATAAAAACTGATGCCTAAGCCCTAAGGGGGGTAATCCTTTAGTATTTTCAGCATTTCTTAGAAACACTTTTTAAAAGCTCTATACACAAAAAAACTGGTTTTATCAGTAAAAATAATGTTAAAGATGATGAAAAAAAACCACCCCAGAACGCACCAGAGAAAATTTTTCAGGGGGAGCATGCCCCCATACCCCCCTAGCCTTCTTCCGTACACATTAAAATACCTCTAGCAACGCCCCTGTTATGGGTAACATGAGCAAGTAAGAAGTACAATAAAGTATGACTAAATGTCACATAAAAAAACAATAATTAAATTGCTGTCATTTTTGTAGCACTCTCTATAATAGATTAAATACTGTATAATGAACAGACAATTTTGAAGCATTGTCTATAGAGTTCAGTCAAACACAAAAATAACAGTGATGAGTAACACTTACATCTTATAGCCTGGAGATATAACCCAGGTCCAGAACCATAAGAATTAATGGCAGAGTAACTGCTGCGAGGCCATTATTTCCTGACCTACACATCATTTTACCAAGTATTGTTTAACATAGGCCATATGAAATTCGATGACAGTTTTGTTACTGTAGAAGTGACCAAATATACCACAAAACAAAGCACCCCAAGCTATATCAACAATTTAAATTTTGTGGGAGCATGCATGCCCTCTAGGTACACCCCTGATGACTATATTAAAAGGTTTTTATACAGAATATATCAATTTCAACAAGTAAACTATCATGCAGTTTCAGTCCTTTGGTTTTGTGTTTTAATATGCCATGTGCATATTTGTTTACTTCCCACTCATGAATACAGACAGTCTAAGGTAGACAAACAGTTACCTGTAAAACCATTGAAGTAGAGTTAAAGAGGACCAGATAATTCCTCCTATACAAACTCCTGTGAAATGATTTTTGATCAATGCACATTTTGCAAACATAACCTTAGGATAATGCTAATGAAATAAGACAATATAGATTCACACAACCTTAACAGTTTTAATTGAAATTACGCCAGTTGTTGATCAATTACCTTTAAAACCATTTCAATGGTAAATTATAAAATTATAAGTCATGATCCGATGGATTCACTTGAAGCAGGATCAAAGGTGGTATTCAATATTGATCTTACTTAACTTAAGGATAACCAATCAGATCACACCATATTAAACTCTTGGTTAACAACAGGTGATATGATTGGCTATCCTTATTGTCCAGTTAAATAAGATCAATATTGAATACCACCCATGTTCTATAAATAATTATTATATAGTACAATGTATATAGAATCCCTGCTTGAAAGCCTTCTACTAACATTAAGGCGGAGCGATCTCTGATCTGGCGTAATGTCAATTTCACGACTCAATTGTCTAACAAAGAAGAATAATAAATATTCCCATATATGTGTGTTCATTAAAAGTGCAGTCACAATATACAAGTAATCTAAGTGAGGGAAATATACAAACAAGTTGGTAATATAGTATTATATACATGTAAATAATGGTTTCAGAGCATGTGGTTTTTTAATTCCCGAAAACATGTAAAATGTACAACAGAACAGCATTTTTCGTTAAATATAGTTTCTTGTCCCACTGGTCAACAGTGTTTTAATTCATTAGGGAGACTACATCTGAACATATTTTATGTTGATAGGGAACCTATCTTTTTAAGTTGAAAAAGGTTACCCTTGTATCCTCCTAATTATTGGAAGATTTTGATCGAAAATATATAACTTTTATTATCATATATATATACATTGATGCCCCTAATATGAATTCACTGATGTCGTCCACTCTTTGAAGTAACAAATACGACAGTAACTTTTGTACAGACAAATGCCTCAGCACTATAATTCTTGAACATAATAGATGAAACATAGAGAATATAAGAACTTGGTATCCAAATGTAAGAGATACAACGATAAGCATTGAACAGATATATTGCACAAATCAATAAACAACACATTGTAGTATACATGTCTAGTTAGTCGCAGAGAGCACCTATACAGAGCAACAAAATAACCAACTAACATCTCTACATCTATATATAGTAACCACTCAACCAAGGCAAACATGTCAAAGTCCCAGGGGAGAATACTGATGCTCTATGTAGGTGGCAGAGTGCACTCTCCCATAGGGTGTTGCTCTGGCTAGACAACAGTGTACAGTCTCCCATAGGGTGTTGCTCTAGCTAGACTACAGTGTACAGTCTCCCATAGGGTGTTGCTCTGGCTAGGCTATGGCGTACAGTCTCCCATAGGGCGTTGCTCTGGCTAGTCAACAGTGTACAGTTTCCCATAGGGTGTTGCTCTAGCTAGACTACAGTGTACAGTCTCCTATAGGGTGTTGCTCTAGCTAGACTACAGTGTACAGTCTCCCATAGGGTGTTGCTCTGGCTAGACAACAGTGTAAGTCTCCCATAGGGTGTTGCTCTAGCTAGACAACAGTGTACAGTCTCCCATAGGGTGTTGCTCTAGCTAGACTACAGTGTACAGTCTACCATAGGGTGTTGCTCTGGCTAGACAACAGTGTACAGTCTACCATAGGGTGTTGCTCTGGCTAGACAACAGTGTACAGTCTACCATAGGGTGTTGCTCTGGCTAGACTACAGTGTACAGTCTACCATAGGGTGTTGCTCTGGCTAGACAACAGTGTACAGTCACCCATAGGGTGTTGCTCTGGCTAGGCTATAGTGTACAGTCTCCCATAAGGTGTTGCTCTGGCTAGACAACAGTGTACAGTCTACCATAGGGTGTTGCTCTGGCTAGGCTCTAGTGTACCGCCTCCCAAAGGGAGTTAGCCTCTACAGACTACAATTCACTGACCATGTTACTTTGCACAGTCTCCCAAAGGGTGTTACACTGGCTTGCCAGGTTATAATGTACAGCTTTCCAAAGGGTGTTACACTGACCAGGTTATGTTGCACAGTCTCCCAAAGGGTGTTACACTGGCTTGCCAGATTATGATGTACAGCCTCCGAAAGGGTGTTACACTGGTCAGGTCAGTTACGCTGTACAGCCTGCCAAAGGATGTTACACTAGATTAAATGCACAACAATAAGAAAACTATGAATTATACACCAATAAAGATTATTACAATACATAACAAACCATCAACACATGATCAACATGCAACAACTAGAAGGGTTTCTGACACAAAAACGATTGTCTCCCACAAAGGGCCATAACTCCCATGAAAATCAACCAGCCTAAAATTCCTGGCAATGTGCACAATTAGGCATTGTACCAAATATTCTAGTGAAGTTACATTGAAATCTGACCAATTAAACAGTTTAAGTAGAACAAGTGCGGACAACTTTGTGACATCCACACTGACAGACATCCAGCACAAAATCATGCCTCCCAACTATACATTATGTGGGTGATATAATTTACATTTACTAAATGCTTTTCAGGTCAATACATTATGTAAATGGAATTACTTGTGAAATACATTTTTATTCAAATTCAAAATTGGCTGGCAAGAAAAATTAAACATGTAACAACCTGTATCAAACTCAATCCATAAACATAGATTATCAATGACCTATATTGCTGGCTTAGAATGAGAAGGTCGTAAGTGCTACGTACAACCTTATAAGACTCATACATATTTGAAATCAGCATCACAAGACGCTTCTTATGAGTCTATTGTCAGGAAAATCGGAACAGGTCATGTAGACCAAACTCAAATTGGAAAAAATTGTTTTTCCATAAGTAAAGAGTAGTTTTCAGACTGTTTTTTCTAGTTTTCTCAAAATAGCGTTTTTGTACTTACGACCTTCTCATTCTAAGCCAGCGATAATTATGCAAACTGTTGAGTTACAATGAGCAATTAAGTCAGATGCTGTCAAGTCAATCTGAATGGATTCTTTATTGTGTCCAAACAACAGAGTGTAAAACTGTACCAGTAAAAACTACATGTATGAGTGGAGTATATTATTTTTGAACACTAAATGTTTGAACACGATATTTATGGTGAAACAATCTTGTCATGTATACATAAACCAAATACCTAAATTCTTAAATGGTATTTTTAGATCTTTGACATAAACATAGGAAGCAGTTTAAAGTTACACACAACTAAACACAAATCTAACCTATATAGATAAATATAATAATTCTTATAATTTTGTAGACTAATAATTCTATATGTACAAAATGTATTTTGACACCCTGTTTTAATAAATATTCCATATCCAAGCAAATAACAAAAGCTGGACAATAACAGTGCAAGGCCAAAACAAAATCATATTATGGTTCTATAAGGTTGGTTACCCATGATTCATACAAAATTCTTGCACAAAAATCAAGGACTTTTCAAGGTAAAATAGGTATTTTCAAGGCATTTTTTCAATCATTTACTCAGGGGTGTCAACAGGGTCAAATTACAAATCCTGAAAATCCTTCTGAGAAGATTAAATTGGCCATAACTTTGCCATTTCTTGAGATATTTTCATCAAATAACTTTTATTTTGGTCAGATATCATAGCTCTTTTATGATAGCTAAATCCGGAATTCCGGATTAATCCGGAATATTGACACCCCTGTTTACTGAGGTTAATTGTTCGAAAATGCCATTATGCGCTGTCATTCTATTCACTATTTCTAGTGACGTCAAACACAAGAATACCCGATTCATTAAATATCAGTAACATTTATGTACTTTCAATTTTTGAGAAAAAGAGTGTTTCTGTTTCATTTTGACACAGATATTAAATGTGCCATATTGACAACATCCATACACTTTTTATCAATATTCAAGGCTGTTTGCCTGAAATTAAGGATTTTCAGTGAAATTCAAGTACCATTTTGGCTTGTTTTCAAGGCAGCACTTAATTCAAGTACTTTTCAAGGTTGAAACCAAATTCAAGGACTTTTCAAGGCCTGTGCGAACCTTGTTACCCTACCACCCCTATGTTATCCCTACCCTAAACATTTTATTAGCATTTTCCCGTGCAAAAATCAATAAAATGATTTTGAAATGTTTTTTCTACTACCTACCTACCCACCCTATTTTACAGCATGTTATCAGAACCACAATATTAATTAGTTTTGGGCTAAATTAAATAACATCACAAAAATTGAAAGAAATTCAGTACCCAGTACAATGTAAATATATTTTTAAAATGTGTATATGCTCATCAACTCAAAATCACACACACTACAATAACTGTAGAACTTTAATGCCTCAAACAGTTTTGCCTCAAACACCCTACAAACCTCAGACTGGATCTTTGATCTGGCCAAGTGACGATATTCTTGATGTTTACAGTATAAAGATGACTCAAACAAGTACCGAAGATGGATCAAAAATATTTTGCAATCCGAAGGCATTTCGAGGCACTATAGTTCTACTGTACATGTATCTTTTGGATCATTACATAATCAGTATAATAAAATTAAACAACATTGTGTGATATAATACACTTAACCATTGAAAGAAATAATAGTTCCCACTTCTTTTAAATATTTGTTATATTTACTAAGTTAAGTTTTATTATTTTGGCTGCATGTTAAGACTCATCCAAGACACTGAATTTTCCACAAAAAACAATCACAGATCATTTAAAATCCTTTTTGATGGATTAAAACAATTCACACAGACAAAAACATCATATTTAATTTAATGAGTTACACACGACCTTTACACAATATCTTGATTGCCATATTGTAACATTATACTATCAATTTCTCAATCAACAAAACATAAATTCCATCAAAATTGGTTTTCATTTGTACAGCTCTTTTGAAAGTAGCATTATTTAACAATGACTTAACACAATATTTTACCATACATGACGGAACAATGCTTTATCTCTAAAATCTCTACCTTCCTATCAGGTCATTCTTCAAGAAAAAGAACATATCATAATAGACCACTCAAACAATTTCAAATATCCGTCTGAAAGTCATATTGACACAGACTGAACACACGAGATATACACACAAAGTCAAATGGTTTTGACACAAAAACGTATGTCCCCAACAAATGGCCGTAACTCGGGCCATAATCATCAAACATAAATACCCTGATAATATGTACACCAAGGCTTGGTACTAAGTAATCATGTGAATTAAGTTTCTTTGAAAATCCGACCGATGGTTAAGGAGAATAAGTGAGGACAAACTTAATGACATTCCGACCTCCAGCACAAAATCAATGTCTCCTCCACTATATATAGGAGGCACATTTACCAAAAGGTTCCAGAATTGTGTATAGTATTCAGTCCTAGAATTGTCAGTTTGAATTTTCAGATTTTGTCGGACATGTTTATCGGACTGACATATGTCAGGATTCTGTTATTGAAATAATCCATTGACTCTTATTGCATAAAATGCATATAATTCCCCTCTTTGAATTTTTGATGAATGTTGAATAGAACATAATTATTCATACAAAAAATAGTAACATACTGTTAGATACAGTAATTATTTTACTATGATGATTTCACTAGAAGTTATAACAGACTGGAACCAGTATTTATTAGTTCATTTTATGCTCAAAATGTAGCAACTCATATTTCATCACAATACAATTATTTTTAGTAACAAGGTATCTACAGTGGCATAACCATGGCCAATCCTGAAAATAAAATGCAAGTCTGTTTTCAAATTTCAAATGACCATAAGTGATGATAACTTTTTCAATTAATATTTTAAATGTTTTCATCAAAAAACTTTTTTTCTACAGAAATGATTGTTCTTTTAGTGTAGGAAGTCTAATATTCCAGATTAATCCGGATATGTAGGAACCCTGTTTTAATTAGTAAGAGAAAGAATTCTGTAAGTTTTCCATATTGTGATTATCTTCCTTAGATGACTCTCTAGTTGGAGGAGAGTTGAATACGTTCCTCCTCTTCAGGACTCTTCGGTCTCTTGTATTCTGGTCTAGTGACAACATAAAACACGACAGCAGCAAGGGAGATAATTGCCAGCCCCAGACAGTTGATAACAACCCCTTGTGATGGCAGCTGACTGTATGAACTGAAAGAGATAAAAATATAATTTTGTTACATTCGGTCAAGTATTGGACATAGGTAAAACCATGGGAGATGATCCAAAGAAAAGACAGATGCAAAAAATTGTGAAAATAAGACGAAAGAATATCACAGCGTATTAACGAGTCAACTTCCAGGTATCGCAATAAGTCTTACCCGTTTAAATGTGTAGTCTCCCAATAAGTCATACATTTGCTCATAAGAAGTCATACAAGTTGAATTGTATAATCTCCCAATAGGTCAATCATACAATGATTTAGTTTATACGCTGTGAATATGGTCATTTCAGATTAATTTTAGAAAATATCCAAAGCTGTGTACATGACGTATCCAATGTTTGGTTTTGATTTCATGTCGATAAAAAAGAAGAAAACACGGATAGCTGATTTCCCGTAACTTTTTTAAAGGAGTAAGAGTAGTTAGGCCGTAATCATTAAATATTTACTAATTAACAACCCATACATTTAAAGCAAAGGTGTCTGTATTCATCATTATTTGCTGTTGGAAGAAGGAAATGTAATATAATGAATATGGCTCATTTGACAATGGTACCTTCAACCCCCAAATGAACATGTATATTCATTTTCCTCTTCTAAACAGCAAACATTTTTTGTAAATCCTAAAAAAACTAGAAATATAATAATAATAAGGGGACAATATTCCATTAATAAGAAGGCAGGAAATTTTAATTCAAGTATAATTATTTAAATGTCTTATCAGTTTATTGCAAATAGATATATATATATCTTTATTTACAAACTCGGCACATACGTGAGATCATTATGACACAGTGACATTATCTTCAAATTAATGACCTTAATTTCCTCTTTATTATCTTCAGGCAAAATATGCATTGTGTTAATTGTTCTTTCATAATTTGACACAATGTCATGGTTTCCTGATAAAAACTGGCAAGCCAGCTCAAGGGTGGTATTCAGTATTGATCCTATTTAATTGGAGACCAAGGATAGCCAATCATATTGCCTGTTACTGACCAAGAGTTTAATATGGTAGGATCTGATTGGTTGTTCTTATTCCTAAGTCAAGTAAGATCAACAATAAATACCACCCCTGGGGCTTTACACACAGTACATGAACTGGTAATGTTAATTCTAAACACAGAAACAAAAGTTTTGATGACAAGGGTGTGGATTTTGTTTATTTTAGGTATGTTTACTTCATGTACTGTTAATAAATCACTATGTACATATGTTTATCTTTACACTGATCTTTATTGTTTATATTAATTGTTCATAATTATTTCAATGTATTTATTCAGACATAATAATTTACTATTTGGTAAACAATGTAATTTTAGTAGCAGATATTATTTCTGAATTTAGATACTTTGAGATCACCTTGTTTAAGTAATTTCTATTCATAGATAACTTACTGATGTTGAATGCCCCATTGTTTTTTTTGGACATGTAGGGGCCTAGCTAGTGAACAGACTAAGGCATGTGTGTAACATTAATTTAAAAAGTAAGAATATAAGTATGGTCAAAATGGCATTAAAATCTAAAATTTTCATAACCATGAGGGCCCCCAACCATAACCACCAACAGAAAGGTGTGTGTGCATAATTGAACATCAATTCAAGCCTGGCTATGCTCCTCAGACATGTATCTGATAGATAAGTATTTATCAGGCTCAGAAAGAGCAAGTTTTCTCAGAGGGCACCAAACTGGACTAAGCTTTCAAAATCTCTGGGGGGTCCAGCCAGCTATTGTGATCAGGGGGTCCAACCAGCTATTTTAATTGCTAAGGATGGTCCTGTCAGCTATTTTGCTCAGAAGGGTCCGACCAGCTATTTTGTTCAGGAGGGTCCGGTATACTTTTTTGCTCAGGAAGGTCCGGTCAGTTATTTGCTCAGGATTGTCGGAGTGTCCGATCAACTTTTTTGCTCACGAGGGTCCGGTCAACTATTTTGCTCAGGAGGGTCGGGTCAACTATTTTGCCCAGGATTGTCGCGTCAATTATTTTGCTCAGGAAGTTCTGACTTTAGGGTTGTTGTGTTCAGACTTGCAGCTATGGCTTCCTAATCTTCATCTTATCTCATTAATAAAGTCATTATACAATGTTACCTCAATTTTGCCAAAAGTCAAGGGAGAGGGAAGTGACAAACCCTATTGGATCCATGCATGTTTACATTGTGTTGTAGCCATTATCAGTAACTGAGTTCAATAAATTTCATTGCAGGTTGTAATTTTGTAACTGACGTTTTACAATAACAGACATTTATTGTGAAAAACTAAGACGCAGATGAGTTAAATGAGTGATTGAATTGTGACAGTTGGATGGACTAGTAGGAGAGATATGCATCACAAGAGTCTAGATTAACTGCATATATCTGGTATTCAAACATTGGGCAGTTAGTTTTTTCAATTGGCGAAAATCAATATTTCAATAAATATTAATTATTAATCGAGGAATACTAGATTGACTAACTGTTAATTCCCTGAATAACCTAAGAAAATGCTTTGTGAAACTGAAAATATATAGAGCGTCCATGTAATGAATAGCAATGTGGTAAAGTCAGGTGAGAAATCGTTCATATGTGGACTTTGTGGAGCAGCATTTACATATAATTCTTTCCTGATGAGGCACATGAGAGTACGTACTTGTGAAAAACCATTTAAATGTGATGTTTGCGGATCTACATTCAACGAAAAATACAATCTGACCAAACACAAGAGAATACATACTGGTGAAAAACCATATAAATGTGATGTTTGCGGATCGACATTCACACAAAAAAACCATCTGACACGACACATGAGAATACATAAAGCTGAAAAACGAAATAATAGTGATATTTGTGGATTAACATTCACAATCCAAAGCATTCCGACACAACCCATGCGGATACATTCCTGTGAAAAACCATATAAATGTGATGTTTGCGGATCGACATTCAACCAAAAAAGCGATGTGACCAAACACATGAGAATACATACTGGTGAAAAACCATATAAATGTGATGTTTGCGGATCGACATTCAAACAAAAAGGCGATGTGACCAAACACATGCGAATACATACTGGTGAAAACCCATATAAATGTGATGTTTGCGGATCTACATTCACACACAAATGCAGTCTGACACAACATATGAGAAAACATACTGGTGAAAAACCATTTAAATGTGATGTCTGTGGATCAACATTCACACAACAAAGTAATCTTATCCAACACATGAGAATACATACCGGTGAAAAACCATTTAAATGTGATGTTTGTGGATCAACATTCACACAACAAAGTAATCTTATCCAACACATGAGAATGCATACCGGTGAAAAACCATTTAAATGTGATGTTTGTGGATCAGCATTCAGACAAAAAAGTAATCTTATCCACCATATAAGAAAACATTCTGGTTAAAAACCATATAAATGTGATGTGGGTGATCAACATTCACACAAAAAAGTAATCTTATCCAACACATGAGAATACATACCGGTGAAAAACCATTTAAAAGTGATGTTTGTGGATCAACATTCACACAATAAAGTGATCTGACATGACATATGAGAATTCATACTGGTGAAAAACTATTTAGATGTAATATTTGCAGATCTATATTCCAAGAAAAAAATGCACTGACCACACACTTGAGAGTACATACTTGCGTTAAACCATTCAAATGTGATGTTTGTGGATCAACATTCACACACAAAAGTGTTCTGACCATACACATGAGAATACACACTGGTGAAAAAACATATAAATGTGGTGTTTGTGGATCAACATTCACACACAAAAGTGTTCTCACCAAACACATGAGAATACATTCCGGTGAAAATGTGATATTTGCAGATCTACAATCATAGAAAAAAGTACCCCAACCAAACACATGAGAATACAATCATACTGGTGAAAAACTATATAAATGTGATGTTTACGGATCTACGTTCAAAGAAAAAAGTGCCCTGAACACACACATGAGAAAACATACTGAGGAAAAACCATATAAATGTGCGGTTTGTGGATCTACATTCACACAAAAAAGCAATCTGACACGACATGTGAAAATACCTTGTGGTGAAAACAACATTTAAATGAGAAGTTTGTGGATTTACATTCAGATACGTTTCTAGCATGAAAGCTCATAGAAGAAAACTTTCCGCTACACAAGAGGGCCATCAGTGAGCCCTGTATCTCTCAACTGAGTACCATAATTCACTGGCTGGGAATTAGAAGGTCATAAGTACGACTTATTACCACATAAGACTCAGGCATATTTTAAATCTGCATCTTAAGGCACTTCTTATGAGCCTATTTTCATGAAAATCGGAGATGGTCATGTTGACGAAACTGAAGTTTAACAAGTCATTAAGAATTGCAAGCAATATAGAAGTCCCCTACCGGTTTGTGGTTATTTTCAATGTTACTGTTGCCATAGCAACCACAATTTTTGTCAGAATCAAAATATTTTTAACGTGCATAATCCCCTTATTGCCCCCTATCCACATATCAAGTTTCATTAACTTAGCTTGGAAACTGGTTGAGTTATAGCAAGATCCTGATTTGTGCATATTTTCACTCTTTCTGTCGCCGTAGCAACCACTATTTTTGTCAGAATCAAAATATTTTGAGTTATGTCAGGGTCCAGATTTTTTGACTGACGGCCGACTGACGGAGGGCAAACCTATGGTCCCATCCTGTCAAAAACCGGTAGGGGACTAAGAAATGTTGATCTCCAAAGACAACTTATGACGGATCCTATATGTACAATGTCACTAAGCCCGGTTTTCCTGGAGAACGGCTCATATACAGGAATTATGTAATTAGATACAGAAAAAAGTCATGTTCATTGATTAAACTTTAAGTAATTGGATAGTATATTACTATATCTTAGATTTAATTTTTCTCATGAATTATGTTAAAATAACTTCTTCCGTTGCTATGGTGACCCATTTCTGAAAAGTACCCATATTGAGAAAAAAGAGGGGTTAGTGGTTAGAATCAGTAGCTACTTTTCTCTAAAAGCAAATATTCATGTTTTTGATATACTAAATTAAACTAAGAATATAATTCTAAATTGTGATACTATTTTGAAACGTTTACGCCAATAATTTATTAAATACTGAATTTCTGAAGCGCGTATTAACGTTACGTCAAATAACGTTTCATTGACATTTGCGACGTCACTCAAAAAATAGGCGGTAGTGGTTAGTTCTAAAGGTCTATAACTTTGTTAGTGGGTGTTCTTATTTGCTCAAATTTTCAGTAACTGTTCATAAGAGTCTTGTCTTTCTAACGCCAAACTATCATGATTTTCATAATTTTATCACTAAGCCCGGTTTTCCTGGAGAACGGCTCATATATACAATGTATACTCTTATGAATCATATACAGATGAAGATACCGGTAACACATATTTATCTACTCAAAAAAACTTATTAAAGGATAGAGTCATAATATTTTGTTTTACACAACCATTGGTAAAAAATTATTAATAGACAATAGAGGGACACATACAAGTACACTGACTGACATGTGCAAAACAATTAGGCCTCAACAAATATTTTTAAAAGCGCTTGTCCTGCAATATAGACATAGAAGAAAACCTCAAAATCTTACTTGTCCTGCTTTAAAATTATAAATAAAGAAGGGAGATATTGTGCAGGACGAGCAGATGAGTAAATTTATTGAGGCCTGGCAATATATCCCCTCATCAAAGATTGGGTAGAAGCAATATTGATGTATCAAGGATATGTTTTGGCCGATCGATTATCGATTCATATTTCGAAATATCAATACATGGGTAAATGAATGGAACCACTAAAAATCCTAATTTTCCTCCGCAAAGCATTTCCTTTGTTAAAATTGAAGTTCACAAATTGTCGAAATTTGTCTAAACTCAAACCAAAGCTGCTATTTTCAAAAGCTGAATCTATACCCAACATATAAAGTGTAGCATGGCTAAATAAGTGAATCATGACTGATGGGCCTGTTTCTTGTTTGTCTTTTTGGGTAAATCGATATATATCGATGTATCGTTGATACTTGTCTTCCGACATATATCGGAATCTTCGATATGCATCAGGTCGAATCAATGATGGCTCTGCCTATTGGAATACTTACAATCCATCCTTGTTGTTGGAGAACAGAGCTTTCTCAGTGATACCAGTCAGAGCTGCACAACAAGCTAGTCCAAATACAGCCAGTCCCCAGAATACATGATGTGGCATGTAAATAGTTCTACCAGCAAAACCAAGCTTGGGAAACAAGAACGCCACAAATCCACACACCCACTGAAATACAGAAACTTATATAACTAAACATATCAATACATGGGTGAAAGATTGAAATTCTGAAAAACCTGAAATCTTCTAAAATTGACAATTCACATAGGGAAAATAAAGAAAAACAGATGTTTGAAGTTCAGGCATTTACCTGGAAAAATTCACCCATGTCAACATACAGTGAACTCCCTCAAAACCGGACTCTCTGAAAACGGAATACCCATAAAGTCGGACGATTTCTTAGATCCTGAATTTACTTACTTGCACCTTGAATTTACTATGAGTATATCATTGTAAGGATATCTCTGATTGGCCATGGTACAGTAGTTAGCCTGCTGAAAATTGGGCCGGTCAAACCCTTCCATGAAAATTTGACAACAATGTTGATTTTCCACCACATGTGGTTCTATGTAGAAGGGTAAATTAGTACCGATTAGGATACAGTCCATGAAAACTTGTTAGGTCAATATACTGTTGAAAATGGTTGGAATAACAAACAAATAAACAGAAACTATAATTATCCAGTTTTGTTTGATTTTTGTTTGTTT
Organism: Spisula solida; assembly: GCA_947247005.1. Taxonomy (NCBI): domain Eukaryota; kingdom Metazoa; phylum Mollusca; class Bivalvia; order Venerida; family Mactridae; genus Spisula; species Spisula solida. Next base: position 17,226,071 of record OX365958.1, read on the forward strand.
GTGTTTTGCGCTTTTTTAAAATAACAAATTCAAGATGAACTGGCATTTGACCGCCATATATACAACATCATTAATAACAAGTACTGACTTGCTCCACGGCAAGCAAGCAAGCAATTGACAACCTCTCCAGATGTGAATGATGTACAGTACACGCAAGATGTACAATTTCCACTCGGCCACCGCCTCATAATTAATTTGAGGTGGCATGCCACCGTGGCGGGTCCATCGTGGACAGAAAGTTCCACTCTAAATTGTCCCGATATCTCGTAGATCAACCGTCAAGGTGGAAACGCGGTGGGCCAAAGCAACTACCAATTGTTTCCTAATTGGTGTTGCTTTAGTGAGGTTGTACTGTATCAACAATGTAGAAGCTTTAAGCCTAGGTCCCACTGAGAAATTCATCATGATGGACCTGTTCGTGATGTCCTGATAAGTCATTAATTTCTACCGGGAGTGCATTGTTGAGGCAAAAATGCTCAGTGGGACCTAGGCATTAAATAGAACAAAACAGTAGAACTGGAATGAAATAATTGCAATGAAATAGAAAAACATACCTGCAGTCCAAACAATATCATTGTTATGAGTCCAATCCAGCTGTGTAGACTGTATAAGTTTGGTATAGGGTTCTCCACCAAGTTGTGGGAGTCGAACACAGCCTTCAAACCAACGGCAGCAAATACCAGAGCTCCTAGCTGTATAGCACCATGTACAATCTTAATGTACAACTTGTTGATGTTCCGGAAAACTCTGTATGCCAGAATAGCTGAAATATATACATAATAGTTAAATTATGCCTTGCCATGTGGCAGCAGTAAAAAGTCTTACTTAAAAAGTTGTTATCCAAATATATCAATTATTGGTGTAGTGTTAAAAGTTACATTAACGTCATAGTATAATACTGGTTACTTGGGGTTGTTTCGATAGCCCAATTGTATAAAGCATTCATACATTCATGTACCTGGCATTGCTAGGCAATGGTACCATACAGTATGGATTTGCGGCAAACGGAAACATAATAAACAAAATAACATCTCCACCTCATCGACATGAAACGAGAGCAGAGATAACTAGAGCTGTCGCCATTCGGCAGAATAATGTACCCCCGACGGCAAAGGGCCATAATTCTGGCAAAATTCATTGCAGCGCAAATTCCTTTCTTCATGCACATCTATATGTTGAGGTTGTTCATCTATGAAAGTTTGAGCGAAATCCTGCCAAAACTGTAGGAGATGTTGCGTCCACAAGAATGCGTCTACGGACGGACAGACAGACGGACGGACGGCAGACGGACGGACGGACGGACAGACAGACAGACAGACAAGCTGAATCCAGTATACCCCCCCTTACAACTCGTTATGCGGGGGTATAACTAATGGCCTTATTGATTTTCGTGAACTGTCAGACAAATAGCCTATTAATGTGATTGTCTGACAGAATAACAGAAATACAGATTTTTGAAACCCTGACATATGGTGTTATTTATACATATACTAATATTGTGTAATACAAACTAACCATCAGCATACAGGAAGATCATACCGATCACCATAAATACAGGGTGATAGTTAAACTCCTTGGCTGGATCTTCTTGCCAGGCAAAACCACCTTGGAAATGTCCCATCCATACTGCCACCAATATAACAGCTGTCAGTCCGAGTCCCTGGATCAACAACACCAACCCACTGAAGAAACATAAGTTGGGCTGAGTTTGGTCCTTTTGGTAGGGATCCATATTTTCGTACCTGCAATAGTATAATGCATGAACATTGAATACTCGGAATACCAAAACTATTATATGAGTATGTGAGGTCAACCTAAGTACATTTGTATTAGAAATGATTAAAGTGAAGTTTATATAGCGTACATTTAAACTTTGTATGTTATGCCAGGGGTCTGTTGCTTAAGTGCAACTGAGCGCCTGTAATCAGTTACCTCCGGTTCAATCAAATATAGAAGGCATATATGTATTACATCCTGTGGAAAGCGCTACGTAGCGCTCGCCCATGGAGCGCTACCTCCTTTAGAAAGACAGTGCCTCCCAATGCATATACCCGGAGAAAACTCTGTTTAAAGGGAATATTTACTGGTGACTTAAACTTTTGTGTAATAGTTCTATTCGGCATCGTGATTGCATTCGCAACATTTCCCCCAAAATTCCCCGGTCATTTACCTGTGTACAACCGATATTTCCCGTCCATTGTTATACCTGAACGGAAACTTACGGAAATATCTCCGGAAAAGTCTGATGTTAGAAACGAAGCGTGTGACGTCACAATCGTGCTATTAACAAGATGTTGGACAGCGAAGTTCTCCGACTCAGCTAATCTGGGAAGATATTATACGGTCCCTGAGCTAATGAAACGCTAAATTCTTCGGATACAGATTATGATGGCAATGAAAATATTTTGCCGTATCAATTCAAACCTATTATTAATAAGGGAAATCATAATAACGGTGGCGAAGAAATCTTCCAGACATTCATACTGTAAATATCGCTGACCGCATTGGCTACACGGACTGGTTATTGACCTTCCTGTCGATTTTGATTGACAGGTGGCATTAGCCAATCACATTGCAGCATTTCGGCTACCGTTTATTGGTTATTGTAGGACACAAACTAAAATCAATGGAAATTGTGCAATATTTAATTAAGCATTTTTTCATTAATAATGAAGAAATTCTTAATACATTGGCACGTTTAGAAACTAGAGAATTTCAACTTAAATTGGTTGGTAGCGATGCCATGAAAGTAATTTATACACTAAACAAGACTGCGTTCAATAAACGCTTATGCCCCCTGTGGAAGCCTTGTCCATAAATAAGTCTAAGTCCAAAATTAGGTCAAGGTGAAGGTCAAAATGGGGTCAGGTGATACAGGTGTGTGGAGAGTGTTCATATACAACATCCATGCAAGTTTGGAAGCTTTGTAGCAAGCCATAAAGATGCTAGAAGAAACGGTCAATTTGGGTTAACCAGGACGGACGGACATACTCATGAGACGGTATTTGTGGGGTTTTCTTTTGTTCTTTCTTTTGTTTGGTTGCAACCCACAAGTAGCATTTTGCACCCCACAAGTGACGGAATGAATGGAATCTAAAAATAGCCTATTGTTCCACACCCCACAACTACCGGTGCATTCGTACGGATGAACGGACGGACAGGTGAATCACTATATGCCTCCCGATCTATCGATACGGGGGCATAATAAATTTATTAAAACCTGAGGGCCTCGGAAGTAAGAGATACATAATTATGTAAAATTTCTCAAATATAGTCTGAGTTTGAAGCAATATCGATGTAAGTTTATTTGAAAGTATCTATAGGCACGGAAATACATTAGACATTCTGTGTATATCCGTGCTAAAGGCCAGAGTACTGTCAGACATATATAATAGTATGTATACATTACTACAAATCGTATATAGCAACACTATCTGACCTTGCGAAAACTGCATTCCAAGTAACTGGTGACACATTGTTAATTGACAGTAAACTAATCAGCAAGACACCCCGACCAGTCGTAGATCATAGAACCCCGACTGATTACCACGGGATACCAACCTAAGCGATATCATCAAAGAATATAACACATTGGAATTCTAACTGACTTATAATCTAGGACTTACATATTTAGTTCTGGTATAATGGTGCATATAAAATATGTGTAGCTCAAATTATTGTACTTGACCCGACATTACGTTATGTTAGAAAACGATTATGTTTTTTTATTGATAACGCGTGATTGTACATTGGTAATTAGTTTATTTGTTAACTGCCAACCGTGTACACATATTACGGAAGTTGCAACCTTGTCACTCTGTTGCTAGCAATCAACAAAATGTATGTCACTGCTAAGCGATAGAGCACATGGATAACACCAGCGATTCTTGCGTTTTCTTTGATAAACACCAATAAAACCCCGAGGTAGAAAATCAGGAAATTGGTCTACTATACCATTATTTTAAAAAAAGTTATGCACATTTGAATTTTATTATTATATAGCACACTAACATACTGACCGGGTGCAAACGATGAAAGGCTAGTTTATGGAATATTTCTTTACACAGTGCATATATGTAAATATATCGCTGGTTTAGCAATATTAGATAGTATTACTATCTTCTATTGCTAAACCAGCGATATATTTACATACTAACCAGCGATATATTTACATACTAAGTACTATTTACGACCTTATAAGACTCATGCATATTTAAAATCTGCACCACGAGGCGCTTCTTATGTGCCTATTTTCATGAAAATCGGAACTGGTCTCAGACACGGGTTTTTTCTTGTTTTCTCAAAATATTGATTTTGTACTTACAACCTTCTAATTCTAAGCCAGCGATATGTATTAACCAATAAAATAAATTATTTTTTACAATAAAAGATGCTTCTCTCAAGACAGGTAGTTAAATTTTCCCGAGTTGCGCAAAACTATAGTGATTGAAATCAAAAGAAACATTCTGTTTGAGCGACAGATTAAACTGCGAGTACCGATTGTGACGTCACAGTCAGATTTTACGAAGATATACGAACGCGCTTCCAAAAATTTCCGATATCAGCGGTATCGGAATATGTGCACTACGCTTATATGATTAGTCGACATAAACATCGTAAATACTCGTAAAATATCGGAATTTTCGTTTCTGATGTTAAAAATAGACATTTATTGACCTAAATGTATAATGGAAACAAAGTCAGTCAATAGTCCCTTTAAGTTACACAGTTAATATAAACACAAAATGAAAGTATTTGGTAACTATCCCTCAGTTATGTGCCAACCAGATGTGCCGAACTATTAGCCCAAAATAGGAAGTGTAGTTTAATAATTACTTTAAAGTTGAAACATTCTTACACTGACCTACATCTTTCAAACTCCTCTGAGCTGAATAAAAAAAATAATCTAAAATACTTGATTACACTTAAATTTCAAAAGTACATGTATAAACAGTATATATATACTAAACAAATATATTGTAATAAAATTATTTCTTATCTTCTAAATTCACATAAAACATAGTTTAAAGTTCTATGAAAAGACAGAGCTTAATAATAAATGAAATCTCAGGGAAATTTGATACCATTCATGAAACAGTCGACCAACACAAGTCGTTACTAATTTTAAATTAAAACTATTCATGCAATGTGACAAGAATTTGAACAGAATATTACACAGTCAGGTAAATGATAAAAGCACCAGAAGTTATAAACGCTCAAAGATTCAATGCATAGTTAAGTCAGAATAAAAAGCAACCACACATGAAAATCTCATGCATGAATGATTATATATATTAAGCAATATTATCTCTGAGCACTATCAGATTGACAACTGAACGCTTTTGGAGGCAAGCCGTTTCCTAGCAAAGTGCCTCCAAAAGTGCTGAAAAAATTGATATGTTACTAGTGAGAGCTCCTGACAGCAGACCCTTGCACAGCATTTAAGCTCTATTGAAGCAATCCGTGGCTAATATTTAGAAAGCTCTCCCCAACAAAATGCTGAAGAATGGTATGCTATAGGTGAGCACCGCTCCCTGGTAGCCTTGTTGCACAGATGTAGGAGTGCAATTTGGTAGCTATTTGGTTAGGCATGAATGGGCTCATCTAGCTCTAGAAGTCTTATATATACCCAGTCACATTACGCATACACTGGGCCAACCAGCTCTTTGAACTATCCAAGTCAGAGAAAAAATCATTTTTTGCTTCATACACATCTACATATTCAGGTTGTTCATGCACAAATTAACTATAAATTGTATTGTCCATAAAAGTACAAAGGGCCATAATTCTGTCAAAAATCATTGCAGCGCAAATTCTTTCCTTTATGAACATCTACACATTGAGGTTGTTCATCTGTAAAAGTTTGAAGGAAATGCTGCCAAAACTGTAGGAGTTGCGTCCACAAGTATGTGTAGAGTAATGGCTTGGTCGTAGTGAATACACAAAAGTATCGCAGTTTCAACGTTTATTTCATACCCTCGGCTCTCTCTCTCAGAGCTCCATTCATGACTCGGCGCTCCAATTTCAACTGATCTTATAACACAACTTTACTCGGTTTATATAGAGTATAGCCAGACATGTATTATACAGAGGACCAGTGTAACCAGTGTAACCAAATGTTCAAGCTTCCTTGTATTATTTAAGATCACCCCCACACCACATTAACTGTGTCAAAATAGCATACTCGACTGTCAAACCTACAGTGACACACTATGCACATGTCAACATTGACATACAATGTTATAAATGCGTCTACGGACAGACAGATGGACAGACAAGCTGAATCCAGTATACCCCCCTAATATAACTCGTTGTGCGGGGGTATAATTAACTTAAAGTCTACAAAAAAAATGTTAACAATTCCATTGTGGCCATTAAGACACTTCTATTAAACCACACATATTACTATGAATTCCACTGAAGCCAAACTGTGTTCATTTAATTACAGCTAGCGCCTGCAAAAAAGAGTTGAATTCCACGGAGGCCAAATATGTTCAGTTTAAATTACAACCAGAGGTAATCCTGTCAGTAGCAGACATTGAGATATGAATGCCAGAATCACGCACACAATCATCAGATATGCCACACAGGTGAACAATAATACAACATATACCAGACTTGTATGCAAATAGACTGAGCAAAATGTCAGCATCTAGTTCTATAACAGAGTCAGGGACAATTTGCATTATATCTATATTCATGCTTAGAGGTGATTCACAGCACTTATTTACAACAATTTAGTGAATTAACACGCACATAAGCACAGCATCAATCAACAATGGAATATATTATTGTATACGTGTACATGACATAACATTATCAGTAGAAATGATTTTGTTGCCGGTGACATATTATTATATATATAATGGATCCATCATTTATGCAGCCATAAAATATTAAGATTAAACAAGAAATATCACTGAATGTGATGAATACCCCCAGAAACTGCTTGACACAGTCAGATATGCACAACTAGACTTGGTACTGATAGGTAATGCCAAGTTTCTTTGAAATCCATTGGTTACTGACCATTGGTTACAGAGAAATAGTGCAGACAAGATTAGCACGGACCAACCAACCAACCAACCAACAGACCAACCAACCAACCAACCAACCAACCAACCACAAGCATGACCCCAATATAGCCCCCATATAATATGTATCTGGGGGTATAATTATTACAAACAGTGAGTCGAAATGGATTTTTAGTCCTACAAACTCAGAGATGATAGAGTAATATGCCAAGGACACATTGAGTAACATTGAATTTAGTGAAATGCTAGTATTAAAGTAAAACCAACAGTTTGTATTAGCTTTAAACATGCATGCTTCATTTATGCTCAAGGTCGATGAAAACACACCACTTGGTTTAATCTTGTATTTATTTTTAGTAATTGAACTTTTTGAAAATTATTTTTGATGATTGAAATTGATCATTTTTCGAACAAATAGTTTTGTTTGATTTTTGCACAATAACATGTTTTAAGCTGCTAATTGTAAATTAAAGGTGGGAAATCAAAGTTAACACAACCCTGGGTGTAGTGAAGATATCACAAATGTTTCAATCAGTACCATATGGGGATTTAAGCATCACAATGCAAAGACATGCGATTTTGAAAACAAGAGGGCCCAAAGGGCCCTAGGTCGCTCACCTTTCGAATTTAACCTAGATTTTGTTAAGATGATCATTGTGACCAAGTTTTATACAGATTAGGCAAATATTGTGACCTCTAGTGACTACAAAAGGTTTTTATATGATTTGACCTAATGACCTAGTTTTTGACCCCAGATAAACCAATATCGGACTTGACCTAGATTTTGTTGAGATGATCATTGTGACCAAGTTTCGTAAAGATCAGGCCAAAACTGTGACCTCTAGTGACTACACAAGGTTTTTCTATTATTTGACCTTGTGACCTAGTTTTTGACCCCAGATGACCCAATATCGAACTTGATCTAGATTTTTTTGAGATGATCATTGTGACCGAGTTTCATAAAGATTAGACAAAAATTGTGACCTCTAGTGACTACGCAAGGTATTTCTATGATTTGACCTTGTGACCTAGTTTTTGACCCCAGATGACCCATTATCGAACTCGACCTCGATTTTGTTGTTATGATCATTGTGACTAAGTTTCGTAAAGATCAGGCCAAAACTGGGACCTCTAGTGACTACACAAGGTTTTTCTATGATTTGATCTTGAGACCTAGTTTTTGACCCCGGATGACCCAATATCAAACTTGACCTAGATTTGGTTGTGTAGATCATTGTGACCAAGTTTCGTAAAGATTATGCTAAAACTGTGACCTCTAGTGACTACACAAGGTTTTTCTATTATTTGACCTTGTGACCTAGTTTTTGACCCCAGATGACCCATTATCGAACTTAACCTAGATTTTATTGCGATGATCATTGTGACCAAGTCTCATAAAGATTAGACCAAAAGTGTGACCTCTAGTGACTACACAAGGTTTATCTATGATTTGACCTTGTGACCTAGTTTTTGACCCCAGATGACCCAATATCGAACTTGACCTAGATTTTGTTGAGATGATCATTGTGACCAAGTTTCATAAAGACTAGGTCAAAATTGTGACCTCTAGTGACTACACAAGGTTTTTCTATGATTTGACCTTGTGACCTAGTTTTTGACCCCTGATGACCCAATATCGACCTTGACCTAGATTCTGTTGAGATGATCATTGTGACCAAGTTTCATAAATATTAGACCAAAATTGTGACCTCTAGTGACTACACAAGGTTTATCTATGATTTGACCTTGTGACCTAGTTTATGACCCCGGATGACCCAATATCGAACTTGACCTAGATTTTATAGAGATGATCATTGTGATCAAGTTTCATAAAGATTAAGTCAAAATTGTGACCTCTAATGTGTTCACAAGGTTTTTCTATGATTTGACCTAGTGACCTAGTTTTTGACCCCAGATAACCCAATATCGAACTTGACCTAGATTTTATAGAGATGATCATTGTGACTAAGTTTCATAAAGATTAAGTCAAAATTGTGACCTCTAATGTGTTCACAAGGTTTTTCTATGATTTGACCTAGTGACCTAGTTTTTGACCCCAGATGACCCAATATCGAACTTGGCCTAGATTTTGTTGAGATGATCATTGTGACCAAGTTTCATAAAGATTAGGCTAAATTTGTGACCTCTAGTGTGTTCACAAGCAATTGTGAACGGACGGACGGACGGACGGACGGACGGACGGACGGACGGACGACGGACGCCGGACGAAGAGCGATCACAAAAGCTCACCTTGTCACTTTGTGACAGGTGAGCTAAAAAGACTCTCTTGTTAAAAATTAAAATTACCCGTAGGAACACTTAAGAGCACAAAATGCAATGCCTTGTAAATTCTGGATGGATTATTGCCCTCCTTTTACACTTAATACAGTTTGACAACAGTAAAACATGAAATGGTCGGTGCTCGGGACACGAAATACATGTTTGAACTCGTTTGATGCTGAAAGGCTATACATAGATGGAGTTTTGTGAACTTCGGTTTTTTACTTTTAAATTTTAACATGTTACTTTTTTGATCACCATAACTAATTTTTCAATTCTTAATCTCTACAGCAATAAGCAAAAAGATATTCATTATTAACCAAGTGGCACATCTTCATTGAACGTGAGTAATTATTTCAGGGTGAAAATACCCAAGATCAGAAGATAGTATGATCCTGTATTTGTATAGATTATAAAACTATTATGGATATTTGTTGTGACACTATGGCATTGAACTCCAAGAATAAGGAAAGAAAATGACAATAAATACATTCAGGGTAACACAACAACAACAAGATAACAACAACATTCTACAAACCCGGCCTGTTCCATGCTCCACGTCTCGAGTATTTAATACCACTGTACAAGTAAGAAAGGGGAACAAAATTTACATATAAGTCATGATGAAAATATGATCATGTGTTATATCATAGTTAGCTTAGCAGTATAGGAAGAATCTGAGCTCTGAGCTGTAACCTTTGGGTATCCACTTTATAAAGTCTTAAGCTAAAAGTGCAGTCACAGCTCATAAATCGCTTTTGATCTATAATGTATAACTCGATTACTCAGGTCAGTCATTTGTTTACAAAACATTGTGTACATAAACATTGCAATTTCTCTTATTTAATATGTCTTATTTTAATAGATACATATGTAATTCCATGTATTAGTTTGTGGCATAGTGATTATAATTAAGGTATTGGTTTTCACAGCCTTTCTCTAATTAAAATTTTTAAAACAACAAGAGGGCCCAAAGGGCCCTAGGTCGCTCACCTGTTATAGCAGTACATGCAAGACCTGTGATTTGACCTAGTGACCTAGTTCTTGGCCCCATATGGCGCAATATCGCACTTGACCTAGATTTTCTTGAGATGATCACTCTGACCAAGTTTCATAAGGATTAGGCTAAAATTGTGACCTTTAGTGACTATACAAGGTTTTTCTATGATTTGACCTTGTGACCTAGTTTTTGACCCCGGATGACCCAATATCGAACTTGACCTAGATTTTGTTGAGATGATCATTGTGACCAAGTTTCATAAAGATTTAGTCAAAATTGTGACCTCTAGTGTCTACACAAGGTTTTATTATGATTTGACCTTGTGACCTAGTTTTTGACACCGGATGACCCAATATCGAACTTGACCTAGATTTTGTTGTGATAATCATTGTGACCAAGTTTCATAAAGATTAGGTCAAAATTGTGACCTCTAGTGACTACACAAGGTTTCTCTATGATTTGACCTTGTGACCTAGTTTTTGACCCCGGAATGACCCAATATCGCACTTGACCTAGATTTTGTTGAGATGATCATTGTGACCAAGTTTCATAAAGATTAAGTCAAAATTGTGACCTCTAGTGTCTACACAAGGTTTTTCTATTTTTTGACCTTGTGACCTAGTTTTTAACCCCGGATGACCCAATATCGAACTTGACCTAGATTTTGTTGAGATGATCAATGTGACCAAGTTTCATAAAGATTAAGTCAAAATTGTGACCTCTAGTGTCTACACAAGGTTTTTTTATGATTTGACCTTGTGACCTAGTTTTTGACCCCGGATGACCCAATATCGAACTTGACCTAGATTTTGTTGTGATGATCATTGTGACCAAGTTTCATAAATATTAGGTCAAAATTGTGACCTCTAGTGACTACACAAGGTTTTTCTATGATTTGACCTTGTGACCTAGTTTTTGACCCTGAATGACCCAATATCGTACTTGACCTAGATTTTGTTGAGATGATCATTGTGACCAAGTTTCATAAAGATTAAGTCAAAATTGTGACCTCTAGTGTCTACACAAGCAAATTGTTGACGGACGGACGGACTGACGACGGACGGCGGACGACGGACGAAGAGTGATCACAAAAGCTCACTCTGTCACTTTGTGACAGGTGAGCTAATAAAAAATACAATGTTATGATATTGCAATGTAAACAAGAAACAGACCTAAATAAACAAACTGTACTTATCAATAATTTACCCAGGGAACATAGACGATTTGTCTCCTAAATTTGGCCAATATAAATAATGGTGATATAATTAAACTCCCACGTTATAGTTAGAACATATTAAATAAATTTTAATGATTAAAAAGGGCGGAGTGAGCGAAGCGAAGCGAGTCCTTTTTAGTCATTAAAATTTACTTAATTTGTTCTAACTAACTTAGAATATAACATTCTGCATTCTGATTGGCCGATAGAAAGTAGCGCCAACGCATGACGTCAAGTCTGTGAAGTGAAAATTTTAATGATTAAATTTTCATTTAACCACAAAAATTCGGCGTTTTCATTGGCTCATAATGTAGGTTATATTCTAATTATTGTAAGAGCCGTCATCATTTAGCCTATTAACCCCAGCCCATAGTGTGAAGATGCTTGATACCATTCTGGAATCTAATTACAATATTGATGAATATATTATAACAGCAGCTATTCAGAAGTCAGACAGAACTATACATTAGTAACTATTATTATAGTGGTCTGCAAGCTATAAAATTATGTCTTAATCAAATTAGTACCTCTTGAAAATAACACCATCATTACCGGAACCAATACGTTGCCTCAGATTTGACAACATGATCATTGATGTACCATCAAACACAGGTACAAAGTATCACAGTTCACACACAGTACAATGTAACTTGTATTATATAAACCTTTCTACATCAAATTTTATACAATTGTATTTATAAGTAAACATGCACATTAAACTGAGACTAATTCAGACATGTACAAGGTAAAGTGCTCTGTCCTTCTGACTATCAGTTTCATGTGGTCAGACTGTGAATATCTTGCAATACAATTTCTGATTCATAATTCAATAGATTCATCATTCATTTATGTAGCACACTGACACAATACAGTTCAATAGTATACATGTATATATACAGGTCGATACACATAAACCTCCGTCACATAAAAAAATGAATGTACATAGAGTACACCGACTCAATGCGGTTCAATGGTATATATTATTATAGTCAGGTCCATACACTACATCACATACAATTTATAAAACTAAAAGAAAGTAATTCCAGATATATGAATGTGAACACGCAGTTTTAATCATTTAATGTCCCCCATTATAACGCGAACATTTTATCCTTCACTTAACAGTAACTTTTACTCTCAAATACTTTATAGCAAATAAACAAATACACACTCATGAAGATGAGCCGAATCAAGTCAGGTCTTAATGATGCACATGTACAATATTGATGATTGGAACAGTAGTTTATCATAAAAGAGAACTACTGTTGGACAAGTACATCAAATGTATTAATCATACAGAGAGAGAGCTGCATACATCTGTTACCAAAGCTCTTAAACGTTCAAGGACAGATACTCATATTCTCATTAGTATATTTATATATAGGCTGAATAAAAACTCAAGACTTACTCAGTTAACATAATGTACTTACTATACTCAGTACACTGAGGGATAAAAGTGAACACTCTTTGTACATTAGAACTTGAAGGTGACCACGTCGATGTCATATAACAGATGCTGAGATGATTTTCATGCTTGCTGACATGTGTTACATAATAAATCATTGCCAGCATGTTACAAAATGTACGGTATCCATTTTTTGTCAAATTTCCCAGGAATGGAAAGTATTTGAAGTTCGCAGAAAGACTGGTTTCCAAATTGAACAAAATATGAATGCTTTGTCCATGTTATTTGTCTATTTTGACATTATAATATCCTCAACTGAACTTCTGAAGTACATGTATGTAAAACAAAATTAAAATGTACACGGCAGCTGTGGGTCTGGGACAATGATGGCAGATAATTAACTATAATAGTAATTACTTTTGTACATACCATAAACAGCATGAGTCATTTCATAGTTTAATTCAAACCTAAAGCAAGATGCAATCTCTGTTTATTGTAAAAGAAATAAAGTATAATTTGAATACTAATATACGAGGGTTGTCCGGAAAGTTTTGAGACTGTGTCTATACTTCAAAAAGTATTGGAAACAAACCATTAAATAGTATACAGCTGCATTTATTAACTATTTATGAGTCTTCTGTGTAAAAAAAAAAATATTTTAGTTGATACTTTGTAAGAGAATCGTTGCCTTGACAACCCATATATCACTTTACGGAGCACGTCAGAATTGACATGTTTCCCAATTCATAATTAACTCGCCATTTGAATAATTGGGATCGTAATGTATTGTTAAACCACATACATGTACCATCAAAACAACATAAGCTGCATCTCTGCTCAAAATTTGCTGTTGTATTGTGATAAACAAGTTTGTTATGGTCATTGGAAGAAGACAAGGTGCCTAAAAAATTCTGACGTTGACGTCACGTACCGAGCAGCGCGTCGTGATAAAAATATTTGTGCGCCCCAGTATGACTCCTACAGACACATAAACCACACTTTTTATCTTTCTGGCAAGGAATAAATAAAACTTGACAAGTTTAAATGCAGTGTTTAAGTTCGCCAGCTTCAAACATTAAGCGACGAGCATGAAGTTAAGTGCGACTGAAAGCCAAACTGAATAACGCTAATGACGAGGCAATGCAAACTGCTATCTGAGTGGGACATGTATCAAGATTGGCGGATTAAAGTAAGGGTTTGAGACCCGATTATTCGAAAACAGACAGCTGTGCATACTATCATATGAAATACTGTCATAATTTATTAAAGGTTAGAGCCTGGTTGGTTCCCAGGCTACTATCTACGGAGGAAAATGATACATGTGTGACAACCTATAACAAGCGTTCATGATGTCGTGTGTTTACGAAGTGCTCCGTTAGTTGTTACATGTACTTATTATATTGTTTGTGGTATGTGTAATCTCTTTGTGGTATCTTAATGAAACTTTCAGGCATAGTCCATATTAGATTGATCTATCGGCTTGTAAAGTTTCAAATATATCCCTCCAGTGGTTTGGTTTATATGAATGCAGTCTCAAAACTTCCTGGACAACCCTCGTACATGTACTGAATACTCCACATCAAAATAAGTCAATTATTTTTCACTATCATTATATGACAATTAATTATGCATTCAAATTAGAAATTTAGGTTAATTTTTGTTGATATTAATTTAACAGATTTTAAAATTAGTAACACCATCATCATCATCATCGTCACATACATGAATAACCAATTGAAAGTATGTGTACTTATTTGTGCGTACAATTTAGTTGTGTTTTTACCTGTAAAGCACAGAGAATTTGACATGATCCTGACCTTTATGCATGAATATATTACAAGGTTCTTGCGTTGAATATATAAATTTCGGCGGGCAAATCGTGCAATAGCGGTTATTTAGGTTTGTGTTACGTCTCGAGCGTCTTTGTGATACTTTCCGCTTATGAAAACATATGACTGGGGCTATAAATATAGACAATATATCAGCTGTTAAATTATGCTAATTGAAGGTCGAGTCGTGTTAAATTCTCTGGACATGAATTTCAATGAAATGTTCTTGCTGTAATTTAATAGTTTCTAAATCACTAAAATCCCTCCAGGCCATTCACCACAAGGAATTCGGCATTATATAATTTCTAGACCATGTGGATGTCTATTATTTCCATCACATATGTTTCACATTAAATATACCATAATTATCAACTTTTTTATAAATTCTTTATAAGTGCATGTATTAGTTCTGAATTTTATGCATTGTCATGTATAATATTAATATATGCCTGCACTTTAAAATATCTATCAATTAACCAACTATTTAATTTTTTTACAATAATTAACATCATTGACGTATGCAATTATAAAATAATCATGTAAATATCATATGCAATCAATAGTTAACATTTAACACACTGCATGATAGGCTTCAATCTAATTAAAATTCTTACCTTTAAACCCTTTGTAACATCAACAAGCAGACCATATGTTAGATAATCTATTCCAACAATCTGACAGTCTCAAACTGACCTTGACATTAACAGGAAGATAATTATGGATCTCGTTACTCCCAGAAGCTAGCAGACAGCGCTATAATATTAAGCTAGAACTTTTCTACTGTCGTCAAATAATTTGTCCTGATATAAAATCCAATACAGGATAAATCTCGTTTCAGCTGCCAATCTGCTGCCTAGAGAGACCCGCAGGCTTACAAATTAATATGAGATATTGATAATTCAAGGCAAGTATTATAACCATCCAAGGTTCAAATTGTAACTGATCCCTGTGGTAATACAGATATTGCATAATGTAGTCCGATAGTAATTTATAACAGTAATTAATTCATTTATCAAATTATCAGCCAAATATAGAGCAGAGGTATTAAGATCCTTATCCTTTATTAACATAATTAACAGCTGATACATTGTCTATATTTAAAATATCATATTGTTGTATGATTTTAAAAGCGGGAAGTTTCACAAAGACGCTCAAGGCGTAATACAAACACAAATCCAAAGGACCGATAGTCACAGTGCACAATTTGTTATCTTAATAAGTGCGCCCAAGATAATGTGATATTTACAAACAACATGAATCGGTTTGGTCAACTGTTGCAATATTGGTTAAACAAATAATGTGTAAAGTAAACAAATAAGGTCAGTATTGTACTTAAAACATAACTGATAAATCATGCACATCGGATTAATCCACCTTTGTGGAATATACCAAATTGTCCAGCCATTTTTACTATCCTGGGTGCACATATAATAACAGAAATTAATGTATTTATTTCAAATAGAAAAAGTAGACATGATGCTTGCGGATAATATGCTTTAAACTTTAAGTACGTCTTCACCGAAGTCCATAAATAATTCTAGAGTATGTGGTTGAAGCAATTAACTGCGTAATTATTGCAACACAGTATCAATTATACTATTATTATAAGAACTTTCCCATATGTGTCTAACATTTGCCAGTTAATTGTAGACCTATACATGTAAGCTACATTGTATCTGACATTTTTTCAGAAAGGGAAAATAGTTCCATTAACTGAAACTGTCTGGCCACGGCTGTATCAGTTATAATTCCTACAATTTTAAACCAATCGCAGTTGATAGCAACGTAAGGGTGCGAACTTATAAGACAAAATCTACAGAGCACTTAACCCAGGAGACTGTCTGTGAAGTCGTACTAATGGGAAACTGTCAATAAACATTATCCATTACTGTTAATAATATTAGATACAGTAGAATGAATGTATCAAACAATTACATAGCTTGACACCTCAGGGCAGACAGAAACACCTCCAGGACGAATTGGTCTACCAAGTAATTCACAGATTCTAATTCTCTGTTTAGATATATCTACATGGTACAATAAATTTGTACACATGTATGCTATATAAATATTAAAGCACAGTACCCTAGAATGATATGTAAAACCAATCTTGCAACCTGGCATTATACATTTAGTGTTCTAGGTTCTATAATATATTAGAATCTAAATATATGACTTATATGACTGTGCTTTGCTCTGTTATAGACCGTGACTTATTTGGATGAGATCAATAAATCACTCATGGTATCGTATGGACCGGTGGTGCAAGCTACACCAGAGGCACTTTAAAGAACCAAGGAGTCTAACCGACTCTATTCAGAAAGAGCTATGGTATCGCACTCGTATTCCTTGCATCATACAATAGTTCTAACATGTTTAGTATTTTCTTAGTTGGAGGTCATTAACCAATCTGGTAGGGAGAGAAGTGGATGACCATGCACTGATGACTCTCAGTCAAACCCAATCCAACAATTACACATAAACAAACCCATGTTCGGAACTCTGAACTTTATTACTGTGCATCAAAACCATGCCTATTAAAAACACAATTGTTACACGACATCATCAATTTATTTAAGAGTGGAATATTTTGTCAATAAGGGGAAAACCCATTTAAAGGGGGGGGGGGGGTGGCATGGGTCTGTTATTGGTCCAAAACTTAACAAGAGCCCTCTCTCGACTCGTATAACATAGTAGTATAGTATAACATTTGCAAACCTCCAGTGATATGTGTGCAAGTCTATATGATATCTGGTTGTATAACCCCAACTCATCCAGTTCGCCTCAAGATAATCAGCAAACCTAAAGCAGACACAGACAAGTACAGGGTGTTTCATAATATCTGACCCCATTACAACCGAATGCCACGAGAAAATGCTTGATCTCATCTGATGTTTTCATATACCACTGGAAAACTAACATTTGGGAGTTTTATTCAATATATAACATGATCATGTTACTATCAATGCAACCCAGGAATTTAGATTCTTGAAAAGTCATTTTTCACAATCGATAATCAAATTGAACAGAATGCTTCATTTACTATTGGAAAATAATTAAAAATATCAGGAGTTGATGTTACTTTCTTTAACTATTATAAACGTAAGGTGTTGATGTTACTTTCTTTAACTATTATAAACATAAGGTGTTGATGTTACTTTCTTTAACTATTATAAACATAAGGAGTTGATGTTACTTTCTTTAACTATTATAAACATAAGGTGTTGATGTTACTTTCTTTAACTATTATAAACATAAGGTGTTGATGTTACTTTCTTTAACTATTATAAACATAAGGTGTTGATGTTACTTTCTTTAACTATTATAAACATAAGGTGTTGATGTTACTTTCTTTAACTATTATAAACATAAGGTGTTGATGTTACTTTCTTTAACTATATTTTTGTTTGTTATTTTGTGTTTGACTGAGACAGTCGCATGGCCATTTAGTTTTATGCCTGTCTAATTGGCCAATCACCTCCAGCACAGAGGGAAGAGACGGAAAGTTTGAGTGATATAAGGAATCCAGGCACGCTGCCTAGCTCATTTGGAATAGCCCCCTTGGTTCTTTAATCAGAACAACACAAGTGATACGTACACCACAATATTCGCTACTATTTGCCTCAGAGTTCTCATTTTGCAGAGCTCTGCTAATGTTTTGATCTGTATGACAATGGAACCAAATATGGCATAATGCTAAGGCTTATGGTCAGGCTATCACATCAGCATTTCCCGCCGGTATATCGAATGAATGCAAACAACTAGCCCGGCTGAATAAAAGCAATGTTCCTCAGAAGATAGTTCTGGATACCATGCCTAACTAAATGTTTATACTGATGTCCACCATTAAGCTATGGGATTGGCTTTTATGAAAGTTTACTAATCGAAAGTCGCTCATATAAAAATAATCAACAAAATTAAAATGGAAAAGTTAGAACTTTCATTTTGCTGGACAAAAGCCATTTTAGTCGGTCAGGACCAATGGTTTTAGCAATGCCTCAGTGCTGGAGGTATATTTGGGATATCTCGCGTATTGTTGCTAAAAATTCCATATTATATGGTGAATAGTCCAATGGATAGGGTGTTTTGTCATAAAACAAACTCGACTCAAACTGAGTCGTCCACTGTTCAAACCATTTCGACACGTTACAGTACCTGTAGTGTTGAAACCAAAAGTGCCCCAAAACCCGTGCAAATTAAATTTTAATGGCATTTGCATAAAATCTATTATTTTTACGCCAAATTCTGGCATTTTCGCCTCTGTACATGTTCAATACAAAATAAAAATACGAAAACTGTCAAATACCTGGCAATATTGGTCATTATAATGAATCGACATTAGTAAATCGATAAATAAATCAGTATGCCCCGTAGCTAAAAATCACAAATAAACAGTAAAAGTCTAAAGACTGTTATCCATACATTACCGCAATTGATTATTCTCTGATTAACATTTATAATTCGAATCGTTCAACAAGCCTTAAATGCTATCACTCATCGTGTTTTTTGTTTGATTGTCGTTCACAAGCAAAATCATCTTAATTCACTCACAAATGTACATTAATTTTCTGTTTGTTAGTTTAAAGCGAGCTTATTGTATGGTTTGGCGCTTCTGATTTTTTTACTGTGTCCGTCTGTGAGAAATCAAACGTGCATGCCTATGCCCGAGTATTCTGATTAGTCGATAAGCGAGTGACGACTTTGGCAACAACAATGGTGGCTGAAATTGAGGTCATAAATCATTAAATGCGATGTAGCTGTGTTTAAGTTGTTGGATGAACTTGTTGCTGTGTATTTTATAAATATTATAAATTAGAACACAAGAAAAAGGTACATTCTTCGTGGACATGCTATTTCAGGGTGGTTTAGTTGCTTTCATTTGATTTTTTAAGTTCCAAAAGTTGCGCAGAATATTTCTGCGCGATATCTGACCAGTTTTGCTCACATATGGATCTGTCTCAGTGGCTGGACCGTCAGAATTAAAACGCAGCCACATATCTGTCTAACTTGTCCACCTGATGAGTTATAAAGAAGAAACAGCTTTGACGATAAAATGGAATGATCATCGTCAAAAACATAGGACTACTCACAAGACCTAGTAGAATCACTACAATCTGAAAACTACAGTCTGACAGTACTTAGTCTTAGCGAATAGTGCCTGTAGAAATTGGCACAGTCCTGCAAAGCAGTGCTGAAATGAGAATATGTTTAATGTGCTGGAAATTCATAACATCTCAAGCTACAACTAAAAGCGTCTAACAACGTGAATACAAGTCCAGATGGACGAAAAAACTAGAGAATATGGTAAAAATTAAATTACCTTAAATTTATGTGATCTGTATCAAACAAACGAATGATGCAGCAAGCTTCTCAATGATTTTGTTTAGTAATCGATCAATCCTATTTTTCTGCGCCCTCGCTCGGGAGATTTAGATTAATTATCAAACAATATAAAATAACCATTTTAAACGGATTTTCCATTCATCATATAAATATAAATAAGTAACCTGTATAACATACAGTATTAATCTGACGACGTAAGAAATAAACAATGTTTAATAGGACCG
Source organism: Spisula solida (assembly GCA_947247005.1). NCBI lineage: Eukaryota > Metazoa > Mollusca > Bivalvia > Venerida > Mactridae > Spisula > Spisula solida. Next base: position 17,246,402 of record OX365958.1, read on the forward strand.
CAGACAAAACAAAAATCCGAGATGTTCCGATTTACGGCGCAACGTGAAAAATACTTACTCATCAAAATTACTTTGTACGTAAAAGTGTAGTATGAATCGGATACAACTTTTGGCTGGAAATGAAATGCCCCTTGTTGGGCGTAAGTCTTGTTGTCTCATACGTTTATTTTTCTAACAAGTATCTTACAGTACATTAATACATATTATGTCGTACCCTCAGAACAACCGACTGGATGTAGTGGATGTATGATCAGTTGATCAATCAGAGATTTACAGATTGTCATAACTTGAGTAATGATGTGGGTTGTCTGCAATATGGGCTTGTTTCAACCGGGCAAGTTGCGATTGCATCATTTAGTTGTGATGTTTAACATACTTGTCTTAATAATTAGACGTAAGCGGCTGATTAGAAGCTACTTTGGCCAAAAATCCACTTTTCAAAATAATAAAAAATGACAAAAAAAGAGAAAAAGAAAATTGGCAGGATTACAGATTCCGATTATGGGGAATTTTGACACCATTAAAAAGCAGACACCTGTTAAAAGATGGCTGGCCAATTCATACAACAAGGATCTCCCAGTGTGAGGATTTAGACAAAATGTTAGGGTTTTAAGGTGGATCTGCCCACCGCTCCCCCCCCCAGGGGGCAAAATATTGATAGGTGCATCATATGATTTGGATAGCCAAATGTGCTGATATCAAACCCAATTTGCGGCTGAAACAAGTACAAGAAGGCTAATTGAATCGAATAGGTACACTGGGCACAAATTGTGTGTAGAGGATTGGTTTGATGGGTAATTTCCTTAGGATGAATCCATTATAACATGTATACAATGTCATGTACATGTCCCCCCTGAGAAAATAGCAGTGCTGGTCAAAGAGTAAAAGAGGTCGATCTATGCATATATATGACAAATTATGATATTAAAATTCATGTGTCAATTAACAGTTATGGTCACTCATGTCATGGACATGATTGTGTACGTAACATTTAAATTTCTCAAATTTGCATAATTACAAAATATTTTTTTGTTTCAGTTGGAACTTTCAAACTTAAAGGAAAGGAGTTGGTACTGAAAACACTGGAGTCTGCTCTTGGGGCAGGGTACAGATCAATAGGTTTTGCTTTATTCTTATCTTTTTCTGTTAATCTAAACTTGAAACTTATTTTTGGTCATTAGGGATGTATTGGGATCATTGAATGTCTGACATCTGTCAAGAACCACATGTCCTGATAAACCATTATCAGTGATGCTATTTTATATATAATCTTACTGGATTTATTTTAATACTTATAATTATATTCTATTTATCACCTGGCTTATGCCAACCTTTACATTTATAATTATAGATCAAATGTGTATGTAGAAAATGAAAAGAAAAAAAATATTTAAAAAATATTATAGTTATGATAGAACTATTTATGAAGAAAACATAAAGCTGGTGTTACAGGCTGGTGACAGCCTTCTACCAGTAGGACATCACTCTGTTTCATTTAGTGTGTATACACCAGAGGTGGTATTCACAAAGCGTCTTAAGGGAAAACTTAAATATTTTGACTTGAGTTAAATAATTTAGCTGCTCATATTTCCCAAGAAACGAAGAATAACCCATGTTTTCTTTGTGTTTATTGTAGCTCTTTACATGATGCTTCTAAAAAACTATCTAAACAATTGATAATCTTGATTTCCCTGTTTAGATACACTAAAGGAAATTTCTAAAGGAAAGTTTGAGATTTTAAGAAATTTCCAAGGTTTCCCATAAGATTCTTTGTGAATACCACCCCAGGCTGCATTATGATTACTATGTTTTATTCTTTCTCGCTTCAGACACAGCTGCGGTGTACAGAAATGAGAATGACATTGGAGACAGTTTGAAGATGTTATTGCCTAAATTCGGGTTGACTAGAAAAGATATTTTTATCACTAGCAAACTTGGTAAATCAAAATTTACATATTATTATAAAAGTGCATGTATAATAACAAGCTCAGGCTGAAATAAACCCATTTGCAGTTTCCAAACTGTCTTAATTAGGAACTATTTGTCCCCAGTTGGATAGAAAGTAACAGGAATTTTAAATACACAAATGTACAACTGCTGAGCATCTGTACTGTAACAGTTCATTAATGATTCAAATATGTCTTTAAATTGTACTATTACTATGCAGTTGAAGGACAAACATATTCTCTACCCCATATATGAGTGTACATATATGTTTGATTTTTTAAATATTTTCTATTAGTTGGACACACAGAAATATCAGGCATGCATATCCTCAATTCAGTGCATCTAACCTTTTTAGACGTGCATGGCAGATCACTATCGGCGTAATAATTATGGTATTTATTATATACGTTGCTCTCAGGCCCGAAGGACCAGGGTTCCGGAAAATGTCAACAAGCTTGCTTGAAGTCACTGGACAACTTGCAAACTGATTATCTAGATTTATATTTGATACACTGGCCTGGAACTCAAGGTAAAAAGCCTGAGGACCAGTCAAATAAAGAACTACGACATGAAAGTTGGAAAGATTTGGAATTATTGTACAAAGAAGGTAAATTATCACTTTGTATGCTAACTTATTGTAAACTAATCAATTTTGTGGATAAATTGACAATTTTTTCGGGTCAGAATTTTGTGGATTTTAAAACTTTGGAGGGGAAGCCTTTTGTTATTGTTACATATTTCAGAGATTGATTAACTATGAGGATTTGGTTTTGTGGCCAATTTATACATAAATCAACAGCAAATAATCCTCAATGACATGAGTATTAATGATTTTACGGTTTTGGTTTCGTTTGAAACATCATGGAAAGTCATGGTTACTTGATGGGTTTTCTTTTACAGAATTTTTAAGGTCACTTAAACTAAAAATTGACAAAAAACGGTTCTGCTCAATAACTTTTAGTTAGGTATGAGATGTCATTGACGGAACTAGTTGTGTATGTAGCTTGTGTGAAAGAGCGGCTTAGAAGTGAACATGGGGCCGGTAGGGTCAAGGCCACTGTTATAAAAACAAAATGTATCAATTTCTGCCGAATTATGCTTGGCTGCCATGATAATCTGGTTTTTGTGGAATTTCAACGTCTTGTTATTTGGATACTAGTAATTTACAGCAATTTGTAGCAATTGCATGGAACTGAATGATATTACACATATGAATCTAAATATATCGCAATATTAATCACTGTTTAACCCTGGAGGATGGTGGCAATACACAGGACTGTAGACATAGTCTTACCTACTAAATGAGTTCCAGGAAATATACTTTGGGATTAGAATTTTAAGAGACCCCACTCAGGATTTGTAAGGATCTTGGTAAGGGATTGTAAGCTGTTAAAATAAAATAGGACTGGCTTTTAGATTTCGTTTATTTCAACAATATAAAGTAAGGCTCAATTCAGAACATAAATATTGTGTATTCTCAGAATTTATTTTGTGTTATTGTAAAACCTCACTAATAAGATCACCCCTGTGTCTTTTAAGACTGGACTATTGAGGTTGATTAAAGAACAAAACAACTAATATGACCTTGAAAACACAGTTCTTTATTTTGAGGTGGTCAGATTTATAATATTGATGGGGTTTTTTAGTAAGATTTATCTGTATTATTTCAGGGAAATTGAAGGCTATTGGTGTGTCTAATTATGAAGAACGTCATCTAATAGAATTGTTGTCAAACTGCACTGTCCCTCCGTCTGTTCTACAGGTATAGTGTATACATCATTATTTTGTCAACATTGATAACCAGCTGTCCGTGATACATGTACATGTATGAAGAATACAAGAAGTGATCACATTTTACGTCCCGATTCCTATTCAATATCAATGTGGGGCACCAGATAGGCAAATGGTAATTATTAACTCTCAAGCAGCTTTCCATTGGGTCGAATAATTACGTATGTAACAAGGATTTAAACCTTCCACTTACTATAAAATCACATATTTTCGTTTCGTGGATTTTGATGAAAATGCATTTTCTTGGGGTCGTTACCTCGTGGATTACAGAACATGAAAAGGTCAACCCATGTCCGACTTTGAGAGCTCGATGAAACTTGGGGATTAGATTTCGTGGTCAATTTTAACAACGAAATCAGCAAAAAATTCAAATCCCTCAAAAAATAATTATTTTACAGTACCTTATAATCACTTGGCTGAAAGTGACAGATGCTAATTTGCAGGAATGTTTACGTTTTAGGTGACTCATGTCCTATACCTTATGTACCTATACCTATATTTTCATGCTACAGTACAACCACTCCAGAGAAGCCCTCTGTATAGCAACAACCCCTTAACAATGGCCAGTATTTTCAGCTTCCAAAGGGTGTTGCTCTACAGCAGTTGTTCTGTAGTTAAAAAGTATGGTCAGAACTCATATTAACATTTATTTCTGCCATACGATTGTGACTCTACGTTTCAAGAATTTGCTGTTATATATGTTTTCTTTTGCAGATTGAGTATCATCCACATTTAGTTCAACATTCATTGGTCAAGTTATGTAACCAACACAACATTCACTTCCAAGCTTATTCATCACTTGGAACAACCACAGATAATAATAAAGTAAGTTTCTCTGTACCTCTTATGATGCATGCACATAGTAACACACACATGAATATGCAACTTACGTCCGTCTGTCCATCTTACTATTCCTCTAGCACTGTCCCCTTTCAAAAACTTGGAAAGTAGCGAAGTCAGAGATTAAATCATGTAAAGCTTGAGCCTACAGTCATCAAACTTGATATGTTGGCTGGCTATGACCTACAGATAATCCTTTTTGTTTTAGATGTCAAAATTATTTTTCATTTGCTATTTTAATTTGGAGCTGCAGACATGGTCCAGTTTTAATGAGCAGGATTTGTAACATGGCAAACTGGGTTTGAATCCTGGTCGCAGCAGGAGATATTCTTCCATCATAGAAATTTGACAACAATGTCAATTTTCCTCCACAAGCGGAAAAGTTCCTGGTTCCTTGTGAAAGGGTAAGTTAGTACTAGTTGGGATACAGTCTAGAAAATCTAAATCTGGTTTTGAGAATCTAACACTGTATATAACTGAAAATAGGTTGAGAAAACACCTTAACCTCAATAAACATTTTTTTAGCTTGACTTTTCAAAGAAAAAAGTTGAGCTATTGTCGTGACAGGATTTTGTTCATGTGTTTTGGTTAAATTTTGTCAGAGTCTTTTTCTCAAAGGCTAAGGTATCTGCTTGAAACTCAAACTTGGAAATTTTGGTCAATTTTGTTACTATCAAGTACGAGAAAGTCAAGCGTCCAGCACTTATACTCGTAGGTGATGCTCTTATTATTTACAGGTCCATGTTTATATTTTTCAGTTGCTAACAGATTCTACAGTGTTATCAATAGCAGAACATTATCAAAAAACAGTTGCTCAGATTTTGTTAAGATGGGCAGTGCAAAAAAATATAGGTAAATGTATTGGTTCACTTGGATAATGTCTATTTAATTTCAGCAAAATCTCAATTTGAACTGATTTTACTTGAGATGGTTCAGGAGTTCGGACCCTGGTGTAATATTCCAACTTGTATCAGTGACTAGTTCATACATGTCAAATCTCCCGTTTTATGCATGAGTTTCATTTGAGACTCTACTCACGCATGATTGGAGGCTAATTGATCAAATTTCACGCATTTCTTGGACATACAGGAACTATCCTAGAGGCAGGTTAGGCTTAACCAAATAGTTTGCAATGACTTTCTGGTAACATACAGCCACAAATAGGTTGTTGTGAAATTTGTTATAAATGAAGAGAGTAATTAATTTTTGGAAAGTATAAAAGTAGTATGTTAAATTTTCCCAATGCCAATACACATTTAGAGTTGTAGTCATTTTTTAGAAAAGATCAGAATTCAAGTAACATCCAATTTCTTAGGTAGAAACTTGATACTGCGACCATAAGCTACCTGTATAGTACAAACACATTAACCTGGTCTTCCAACCTTATAATTAGCATATTAATTTAACAATTAATTTTTTATGTCAATACTTAAATTTTGGCATTTGTTTTGTTAAGTTCGCTGTATTACATGTATATTTATAAGAGTTGTTCAATAAAAACTAAATCTAAATTTTCGCAAACCACGACTTTCTTGCAGTCATTGAATCAGATGTATTCTGCACAAGAAGCTTGTAATATATTCATGCATAAAGGTGAAGGTTAAATTGTTAGCACTTATAGTCTACTTGACACGAAACTTGTGTATTTTCAGGTGTTATACCAAAGTCAACCAACCCAGTTCATATCAAAGAAAACTTTGACATATTTTCATTCACATTATCAGAGGCAGATATGAATAAACTTAGTAACTTAGATACTCAACAACATTACTGCTGGAACCCGGCATCAGTGACTTAGTGTTATGAACTCAGCTATTGTGTTTGCGATTGGTTCCCTATGAACCCGGCATCGGTGACATAGTGTATAACCTCAGTTATTGTGTTTTTGATTGGTTCCCAATGAACCCGGCATCGGTGACATAGTGTATGAACTCAGTTAATGTGTTTTTGATTGGTTCCCTATGAACCTGGCATCGGTGACATAGTGTATGAACTCAGTTATTGTGTTTTGGATTGGTACGCTATGAACCTGGCATCAGTGACATAGTGTATGAACTCAGTTATGTCGGATTTGGATTGGTTCCCTATTCACCATATCGACATTACTGGTTAAAACCCGTTTTCCGAAATTAATTGAGCAGCAATGTGCGAGATATTCCGAATATACGTCAGGGTGATTAAAGCATATAGCGTATAGAGCAACCAGATACATTAATTGTGATTGTTTTAGCCAAATGATAAGAATTTATTAAAAGTCTTACTTGAACACAATGATAACACTATTTGACAAAATCGCTGACAATATTTTTGCCTAAATAACATGTTTAACTTGAAAAATGCGTATATTTTCTCGTCATCGATATCGAGCTACGGAAGCGGCAATGATGATTCTACCGAATTGTACGAGATGCTCCGAATGGCTACCCCCCTGACCGTGAAATTTCGAATCCGGAGAAACGGGTTTTATCCTGTAATGTCGATATCGAGAATGAGACCGGCATCAGTGACAAAGTGTATGAACTCTACTGTGATCAGTTCCCAGAATATGCTGACCTCAGTGACATAGTGTATGAACTCCGCTATTGTGTTTCTGATTTGTTCCCTGTGAACACGACAAGTGACAGTGTATGAGCTCTGTGATCTGACAGTCACTGGAATATACTGTAAACTTGAACTGTATTATTTTTGTGAGTAATAAATTTGATTTTTTAAATGCAACTTCGCTGTAATTTTGGGTTCATCAGTGGACCAATGGTCAGACTTGGTCACTGTAAAAATCTAGTGGCGGTTGTCCCTGACAACGTGGTACTTTGATCACTGATTTCAAATTGGAATTTTTGAATCAAGTGCATTTGTCTTACAATTCTTGAACAAATTTAATGGGGCTATGTTGGGAACCTTGATAGTTGAAAAATAATATGCATAAATACAACAATATTTTATTGAACTGTTCATTATACATTGAAAACTTTTACAAATCTTTACCATACATGGTTGTTAATACTAAAAACAAACTTGACATTTTAAAACGAAGAAAAACTGAACAGGAACATCTAGTGTGCTATTGTTTTAACATAGCCGTCACCATTTCACATCTGGCTCTTCTTTCCCTTTCACTTTTATGATATTTTTTCCTTTTTTAGTTTTTGAACTTGATTTCTGTGATGCATCAGTGTCATCTTTGTTTTTCTTGCCCCCTGAGGTCGTAGGTTGTGATGGAAATGAATCTACTGACTCCGGGTCATCATTGCTCGAATCTGAACACCGGCAGCATTTATTTTCACTTTTCACACATTTCCATAGAAACACACTTGCCAGCATTGTAAAGAATAATGCTCCAGCCAAACCAGCTAAAGCTAGAATACCAAATTTTCCTAGTCCAGTTATTTTATTCAGTATCTCATCTGCTAAGGAACACCCAGCCTGCAATATTAAAGGCATGTACAGGTACATATTTGTATTACTATATTATCCATTATTTGCTATCATAGTTCTAATTACATGTGTGATAAGTTAAAAAAAATCCTCATTTTTAAGGCGGCCTGGGATTGGGGAAAGGGGCCTGGGGGATACATTTCTTTCATGGGAATAAAGCGGGTGGGTTCAGTTTCTCCAATAGGAATAATCCAGGGTGAGCCTGCTATATCCCCTGCGGGAAATTGTGAGTGGGGGAGTGGTCATCTACTGTTACTGACCAACTTCCATGTAAACTTGGAGGATCCTAGGGTCAAGAATTTCTAGAATTAAAACTGTTTGGTGACTACTGAACGACAGGCAGACTAACATGTACAAAGTAATATACCCACTTATCACAGATGGGGGAGCATAACTAACCCATAATACCTACAGGAGACACAAAAGTATGCCTAGAGATCCTTCAAAACTGGTATTTTTATTCCCATAATACACCCTGTCTTAGACAGGTGAATAAAAAGGTGCCACATATTTGGGCTGTAGCAGGTTGACAATTGTCAGAACACTTGAATGATTAAATTTATTGACAGATTAAAAGTTTATTGGCATAAAATATCAACAAGTACTTACTAGCTCCTTATTTTCATCTGATTTGTCAACACAGTGATTGTTCCCATCACATTTGAGGTCTGCAGAAATGCACCTGAAATACCATGATTAATACAATATTTACACAATAGTCTGCCTAGATCAAGATAGTTACTGGTACTGTTTTCTCAGGACTGTAAACTATACATTATCATGGCTTTTAAGGGCTGTATCCAGAAAAAAAAAAGGTTTTATTTTTTGTTGTTGTTTGTTTTCCTCCAATAAAACCTGCTTATTTTGATTACTGTAAAAGCATTTATTTTCGTGAGGCTAAATTTTTGCGAATTTCTAATTTGGGAAGTAGTTCGCGAGGGTTAAAGTTTGCGAATTTCAAATTTCAGAAAAATAAAGTTCTACTTTGTCGTCAATATCCCTTGTGCATTATTTCGTTGTCACGGCGTGATAATCACTCTGGTAATTATGACTATTGTTTGTATAATATAATGGTCATCTATCCAGGCGTATTAATTCTTAATTGGCCGATTGGCTAGCTTGTTGGTATTTACTAGTACTCAATTAAGCCAAACCAGAATGTACCATAATTGTGTAATGAGAAAACTGTGAAAGTATATTGTATTCAGTCCATTGTTTCCGAGCTTATCGGAACAAGCAATAGCTGTGGGTGTTAAACGTTGTACCTGTAGACAGACTTTTTATCACAATCATTGAACTATTCAATTGAACTACTAAATGAATAGAATTTTACAGAAATATTTTATGTTCACATTTTCTGTTGTATATATTAAATGTTTTGTAAATATCAATCAAACAAAGTAAGTTTATCAGGCAAAGTTATGAAGTCAGCGTAGTCGTCAGTATTTGATCAATTCCGAGTGGATTGTAATGGCGTTGCTTTGCCGTAATCAATATTGAAGTGTAACATATTTGAAGGTAATAATTTCACGAGCATCAATTTTCGCGAATTTATCGGACTCGCGAATATATCGAAAATTAAACCCTCGCGAAATATTCTGCTTTTACAGTAATTCTCAAATTTTCATCAAAGCGAGTGCCTCGGTGTACCCCTGCGTTATTACAGGCCTGCTTTTTTCCTTATACATTAGAGGCCTTATAACAGCGCCTTCCCATGGAAAAAATTCTTTAAAATCTTAGAGTATTCCTCAAATTAAAGTTTACTTCTACAAATTCTGTTCCTTATGTTACCAAAATACCAGTATTTTTTCCTCTAATAAAACGTCCTAGGCCTCATCCGAAAGGTTACAAAAAGCTCTGCTAATAATCTTTAGAATTGGATCATATGAATATCTTAATATGAATGTAAAATGATTGCCGATTAGCAAATATGCCTTTTATCATAAATAACTAGAAGGTTTTTGTGCCCCTACACTTATTTATAAGTGGGGGGGGGGGCATATAGCATTGGTGCTGTCCGTCCGTCCGTACGTAACACAAATCTTTAGTGTTGAACTCCTTATAAACTGATGGGTGGAATTTCTTCAAACTTCCACAGAATAACAACCTCAATGTATAGATGACTGTAAAGGATGGAACTTTTGCTGCATCAATTTTTACCAGAGTTATGGCACTTTGTTATTTTACACTAAAACTAGGCTTAGTACCAAGTATTCATGTAAAGTTTCATTAAAATCCGACCAATGGTTAAGGAGAACTAGTGCAGACAAACTTAATGTGACATCCATCCAGTCAGATGGACGTACGTCCAGCACAGTCACTATGTCTCCCTCACTATATGTGGGAGACATAAATGTATGATGATTGGAGAACAAGATGAGGGAGAGTTTATTATTTGCTTTCAATGGAATATGGAGATTTTTCAGTGAAAATAACAGTGAGATTACCACTTTGTTATTTTCACTGGTTTAGAAGCTGGTTCCAGTATCATGCAGAAAAAGAAACGTAACGTCAACGGCATTGGGCTTTAAAATATGCGTTACTTCATCATGACGTCATAATTATTACGTCGTGACATTCCAATTTTGACGTAATTTAAGCCAATTACAGCACATTTTTAAGAGGAATTGAGGCATATAATTATAATAAACAGAAAATTTGTTGATTTTTGATTTAAGATCAATTTTATTTCACTTGTGATCACAGAAAGTTAAATTTTCACTTGTGGCTACGCTGTACCTGTTTGTGTCACACTGGAACTCAGTACCAGTACATGAGCCCTCATGAAAACTGGTGATTAATGCTTTGAATCCTTTTCTCTGTGTAGAAGAGTCAGATATAAACCGGATTTCAATCTTATCTGTCACAGATACAAAATCTGAAATATAGAAAATGCCACAATAAAACTTCGCCAACTTAGAATTATAAGACTCACAAAGCGTTTCTTATGAGCCTATTTTCATGAAAATCGGAACAGGTTATGTTGACCAAACTGGAGTTAAAGAGCTTGTTTTCCATATTTGAGTAGTAGTTGTCAGACAGTTTCTTGTTTTCTCAAACTAGCGATTTTGTACTAATGACCTTCTTCTTTTAAGCAAGCGAATCAGGTTAATTTACCTTGATCGTACATACACCACTATAAGATAGGTTACTACATGTGTTTACCTTGAATTGTATGTACACCATTATAAGATAGGTTACTACATGTTTTACCTTGAACTGTACATACACCATTATAACATAGGTTACTACATGTTTTACCTTGAACTGTACATACACCATTATAAGATAGGTTACTACATGATTTACCGTATATCGGGTAATTTTCGCGTACTGCAAATTTCGCGATTTTCGGCAAAATCAAATTTTAGCATAGCTAATTTTAGCGATTTCTAACCTGTTTGTTATTTTCGCGTTTTCCATCTTGTAAGAAAAGATTAATCCAACATGATTGTTTTAGCGCTGCTAAAATCCAGTATGTACTGGTTGGTACTGCCGGCGTGCGTATGTTGTTGTTAACAGCGGGATCGCATACTGTTTACTGTTAAAAACCAGTATGTATAGGTGTATTTCTAGGTAATGCATGTTTATGTACTTTAACCATAGAGTTTATACAGTTATGAGATAGGTTACTACATGTTCTACCTTGATTATATATACACCACTATAAGATAGGTTACTACATGTTTTACCTTGATTATACATACGCCACTATAAGATAGGTTACTACATGTTCTACCTTGATCTGAACATACACTGCTATAAGATAGGTTACTACATGTTTTTACCTTGATTGTACAAACATCACTTATAACATAGGTTACTACACATGTTTAGCTTGGTCTGTACAAACACCGTTATATTATTAGTATTAGTATAAAATAGGTTACTACCTGTTTTACCTTGATCTGTACATACATCATTATAAAATAAGTTACTACATGTTTACCTTGATCTGTACAAATATCTGTCACTTGTGTACTACCTACAAGTAGAAATAAAATAATACCACATAAACAATTTTAAAATAGAGCTGACTCATAGAAATAATTATAGAATTTATAAAAACTTATTATTTTATTGAGTTTGTCGTTCAGAATATCTTATACTAGTTATTGATAATCCTCCAACCTAAAGTTTCTGGCAATATGCTGAACTAGGTTGGTACCAACTATTTAATAATTAAGTGAAGTTTATGTGAAAGATAAATGAAATCTATTTGTACCATCTCCCAGTTCTGTAATCATCACCTTGTCGAGACATGTTCCACTTGGAGGTTGAAGATCAAAGAAAGGAAACTGTACTAGTAACTTCTTACCTGAAACAGTAATCAATACAACTACATGTGAAATTTTTGTATAATATAGTATAGTTCCAGTCAGTTAATTTAGGATTTGAAACCACTCGCCCGAATTGTCATAATTTATAAATTTTTAGCATGTCTGTCATAAAGTGACAGGGGAACTTTTGTGATCATTCATCGTCCATCTGTCTGTCTGTCCGTCCACAATTTTTTGTGTTGTCACTAGAAGTCAAATGTTTGGCCTAATGTCACAATGATCATCTCAACAAAATCTAGGTCAAGTTTGATGTTGGGTTGTTTAGGGTCAAACTAGAACTGCCACAGAGTGACTTAGATACCCCCACAAACCGCTTTGTCACAGACGTATGACACCACATACAAATGTTGCAAGGTGGACAACAATTGTACAGCTTCTTTTAAATTCAACAATTTATGATGACGTTATGGTCCTGACAACATAAACAACCAGTCAGGTAGTAGTGAACATTTGTGCTACATTATTTTCAAATCCCACAATAAATGACTTACATGTAGTTATGCTCCGGACAAAGCTCAATTATGACCATTTTTTACTTTTGAACTCCAAGTGTGACCTTGACCTTTGAGATATTGAAGTAATTGTTTCGCATGACACACCTTCTGGTAGTAGTGAACATTTGTGCCTCATTAAATAAATGACTTAGTTATGGGCTGGACAAAATCGATTATGGCTACGTTTGACCCCAAGAATGACCTTGGCCTTTGAGATATTGACATAATTGTTTCACGTGACACACTGCCGGGTAGAAGTAAACATTTGGGCCAAATTATTTTCAAATCCCATAATAAATGACTTAGTTATGGGCTGGACAAGCTCAATTATGGCTACTTTTGACCTTTGAACTCCAAGTATGAACTTGGCCTTTGAGATATTTATGTACTTGTTTCGCATGAGTCAAGTTGACACACCGTCTGGTGTTGGTGAACATTTGTGCCTCATTATTATCAAATCCCACAATAAATGACGAAGATAGTTGTGCTCTGGACAAGCTCAATTAAGGCCATTTTTGACCTTTCAACTCCAAGTGTGATCTTGACCTTTGAGATATTGAGGTAATTGTTTCCAGGGCGAACAAATGTACTAAGTTTTTAAAAATCCTTCAATGCATACAGAAGATACAGCCCCGCACAAACTTTTGGACAGATTGACCGACTGTCCACAATCGCTTGTAAACACACTAGAGGTCACAGTTATGACTAAATCTTCATGAAACATGGTCACAATGTTTCTCAATGAAATTTAGGCCAAGTTCAAAACTTGGTCATGTGGGGTAAAAAACTAGGTCACTAGGTCAAATCTTAGAAAAAGCTTGTGAACACATTAGAGGACACACTTATGGTCCATTTAATCTTCATGAAACTTGGTCAAAATGATGTCTCTATGAAGACTAGGCCAAGGACGAAGCTGGGTCATGTGGATTAAAAAACTAGGTCACATCTTAGAAAAAAGCTTGCAAACATATTAGAGGGAACAAATATGGCCCAATCTTCATGAAACTTGGTCAGAATGTTTGTTTCTGTGAAATCAGGATAAACTTCCAAACTGGGTTATGTGGGGTCAAACACTAGGTCACTAGGTCAAATCTTAGAAAAAAAGTTTGTGAACATAGTAGAGGAAACAATCATGGCCCAATCTTCTTGAAACTTTGTCAGAATGTTTGTTTCTATGAAATGTAGGTAAAGTTTGAAACTGGGTCATGTGTGGTAAAAAACTAGGTCACTAGGTCAAATCTTAGAAAAAGCTTGTGAACACATTAGAGGAAACAATTATGGCCTATTCTTCATGAACTTTGTCAGAATGTTCGTCTATATGAAATATATGTAAAGTTCAGAACTAGGTCATGTGGGATCATAGTCAAATCATAGAGAAAAAGCTTGTGAACGCATGGGGCAGTTCAACTCTTAGAAAAAGCTTGTGAACACATTAGAGGACATATTTATGGCCCAATTTTCACGAAACATGGTCATAATGTTTGTCTCTATGAAATCTAAGTCAAGTTCGAAATCGGGTCATGTGGGCTAAAACAACAGGTCAAATAATGGAAAAAGCTTGTGAACACATTAATGCAAAATCTTCATAAAACATGGTCAGAATGTTTGTCTCTATGTAGTCTAGGTCCAGTTTTGAACTAGGTCATATGGGGCAATAAACTAGGTCACTTGACAAATCTTAGAACAATCTTGTAAACACATTAGTCCACAATTATAGGGTTTTAGCCCAATGTTCATGAAACTTTGTCAGAATATTTGTCTATAAAAGTTAGGCTAAGTTTAAAACAAGGTAATATTCTCTATAACAGTTTAAAACTAGGTCATTAGGTCAAATCTTTGAAAAAGCTTGTGATCACATTACATTAGAGGACATAATTAGATCTATCATCTGAAACTTGGGTCACCATGATTATCTTAACACAATCAAGGTCAAATTCAATATTTGGTCATCTGGTGTCAAAAACTAGGCCACAAAGTAAAATCGTAGACAAAAACCTTGTCATTTGTCATGAGGTCACAATTTTGACCTATTTTTAGCTTGAAGGTCAAATCATAGAAAAACCTTGTGTAGTCTGTAGATGTCACAATTTTGACTTAATCTTTATGAAACTTTGTCACAATAACCATGTTAACAAAATCTATGTCAAGTTCGATATTGGGTCATCTAGGATCCTCTTCTTATGAAACTTGGTCACAATGATCATCTCAACAAAATTTAGGCCAAATATGATATTGGGTCATCAGATCATCGGGGGTCACTTTGACAAAGTATTTTTCAATTTTGTGTAGTCACTAGTAGAGGTCTGAAATCTCCCATGACTGAGTCACTGGTACACAGGAGAGCTAAAAACGTCAACCACACACTGCCATTCACACTAGATACTTGGGGTCTGGACCATGCCCCTTCCCGCTACGCGCCTGAATATATCTATATCATCATCATTTAATATGTATTTGTTTGAGATGTATAAATTCGATAGTTCCTCTGACAGCTTTAAATATAACATAACATGTGTTATTTATAACAGCTATTCTGTACAGTAAAGGAATTACGTAGATTTTTAATTTTCAATCACATACAGTACAGATCTATTCAACGAAAGTTTGTGTGATAAGTGTATGGATCTGGGTCAGGCGCGTAGCAGGAGGGGCGTGGTCTAGTTTCTACAGGTGTGCCACTGACTCGGTGACTGCCACCTGAGTTCAGGCATTTTCACACATTTATTATAAAAGCTGTTCGAGATCACAATATAGCAATGCAATTACCATCATCTGTCTCGAAAGTTGCTGGACAATTTTGGTCCGCTTTGTAGCTCGTCAGTCCCCCAAACAAACCAGCACCAGGTTGGGAAAGAAAAAGAACACTTGTTTTGCCAGTGATGTCCTCATTGCAGTGTGACTCTAGACCTCCCGTTTCAAGAATATATTCATCGGCCAACGATATAGTGGCAACACCAATTGTTCCAAAATGCAGAAACAAAATGAGGGTGTATGCGCAATTCCTCCATCTCAACAAGTCGTTTTCCCACGACTCCATGACACTTGACATTTGATATGACGTCATCAATGACGTAATTTAAAAATGTTCACTACGCAGTGATCTCCCTTGACGGTTCCACGATGGACCTTGGTCCACTGTGAACTTATTTCAGGTGCTAGATCAGAAACTATATAGATAACTATAGTATAAGGCTAGAAATTATAACAAAAGAAACTAAAGTACCAACTATTTTCTTAGGAGTGTTTTTCCTCTTTCCTTTGAAAATACCCGTCTTATTTTAAACATCTCACAAATTTTCACCAAGGCAATTGTCTCTCTAATTGACTAGTCTACAATTGTATTCACATAACGAAATGTAGTACACCACTTCCCACTTTCTGGAATTATTTTTGTTTATATTAAAGCGCAGGAAGCTATAAAGTCATGACGTTTGTATACATAGAACTTTGTTTCTTGACTGAGCATTGTTGGAATATCTAAGATATCAACATACTTCCAGACGGTTGGTTAATTTTATTTTGCTTAGAACACCTTACGAATAAAAAATCACACCTGTATTACAAAAGTGCACAGCGTATGGGGAATCACGTGACTAAATGGTACTATACACGGACATTTATGTTAAGTACCATTTTAGTCACGTGATTTCACGCACTGCTGATCATAGATGAATGTGCTTCAAGAGGTTCCGAAACCAAAAAGGTATCAAAGGAACCTGGTATTTTAAAATATATGGCCCAAACACCACCCAGGCCCCGTTAATGACAAGCACCCGTATAGAAAATAGACAGGAATGTGAATAAAATAACGCAAGTTTTGACGAGCATTACGAATTAATCATAATAAGCTCATGTTTCTAGAATTTGCATTGTCATGATTGTAATACCAGCCGACTAGCTTTTACGGGTCCCTTGAGACCTGTCGGCGATCGATGATTGTTGATCGGAGCAAACTGTCACATAATCAATGCAGATTTTATACCTAGGCTGGCAAATGACTGGTCATTATGTAAAGCCCGGTTCCAGACATATACACGGGATAGCCGTCTAGTTACCGAAAACCGGACCGTAAACAGAGACAAAAAAGCATCGAAGCAAATATTTGCTAGGGACTTGTCTATTTGAGGGAAGTTTCCTTCAAAAATATGCTTAATATTTTGTTAGTTTCTTAAATTTTGACCGAGGCAAACTGTAAACTGCAACAAACATACATGGGCGTAGGAGCGTCTTCAACATTGGGGGGGGGGGGGGCAACTATTTGGGAGGGGGGGGGCGGAAAAATAGTTTTTAGATATGTGGGGTCACATTAAGTGTTAATAAGCTATGGCGAAAGTTGGTGTTTATATTCACTAAGGTTAGGTGTGTCTACTAAGGTGTTTGCTTTTCAAAATACCGGGTAAAAATTGAACCCTATCATAAACTAGTATAGTAAGTAAGGGGGTCCGGGGGCATGCTCCCCCGGGAATTTTTTAAAACATTGGACCAATCTGGTGCGTTTTGAGTTAAGTTTTTGGTAAGATCAATCAAAATTAAGTCCTTATTTTGTAAACATTCTTACGAATTATTGAACAGATGTCCGAATTCTAGTGGTTTAATAAGGGGATTTAACATAGCAATTACAAAGTTTAAAAGCAATATAGGAGTTGGTGCAAACTTTATCTTACAATGTATTTCTGTAGTCCTTGTAGTTCTTTTCAACAGTGACGTAATCGGGTGATAACATATTACATAGATTAAAATCATTTTGCGAGCGCAGCGAGCACGAAAATTCACATTTTATACCTTTTAACCAATGATAAAAGGCAAATTACCTATTACAAGACTATTTTAGGCGGAAAATTATCAATATGTTCTGAATTATTGGGGGGGCCAAACGATATGTTGCCCCCCCCCTGTCCTAACATTGGGGGGGGCCTGGCCCCCCTGCCCCCCCTTCTCCTACGCCCATGACATATTAGTATGCTATGTTTGCATATTCACCAACTGAATGGGTTATGAAAGAAACCAGTTAAACAGTAACTTTGTCACTAGACAAAACAAAACTCATCTGAAACACTTTTCGGTCCTTATTCCATCTGTATGGGTTGTAAAACACTGTGACATTCATAAGAGCCAAGTGCTGTGTCTTCATATACATGTTTATACGAGACACATAAATACTTATAATTAAAAATGGAGGTCGTGGGTTAGAATCCTACTCACCAGCTGAGGGTTCACAAGCGACTTCAAACTTAATTCCTGTCCCTCTGTTGAAATAAGTATAACATAAAACACACAAAGCAATAAATTATGTCAAATTAAAACTTTTTTTATTCACGATAGTAAAAATAAATAACAATACATTTTGAATAAAATTCGCATTTTACAAAGCAAATGAATCCCTTCACCATCGCACGGAGAATTTGACGTGATCCTAACTGTTATGCATGAATATATTACAAACACAGGTAAATGTATCATTAAAAAAGAATTTATTTTACAGACATTGATTTAGTCTTTTGGATATACAAAATGTATATAATTTTTTTTAAACATTTTTTATTCATTTTTTCTTATTCTTTTTCAATGATACAGTTACCTATGATTACAAGGTTCTTGCGTTCAAATGATATATAAAATTTTCGAAGCAATTCGTGCAATATCGGCCCTTTGGATTTGTACGTGTTGGTATTTATACCTCGAGGTTCTTCGCGATACTTCCAGTTGGTGAAATAACAATCGGGATAATAATCGCTGGCTTAGAATTAGAAGGTCGTATGTAGGCCTACTTGCGCTTCTTATGAACCTATTTTCATGAAAATCCGAAATGGTCATTTTGACCAAACTGAAGTTTAAAAGGCTTGTTTTTCCATAAAGTAAAGAGTAGTTTTCCGACAGTCTTATCTTGTTTTCTCAAAACATTGATTTTGTACTAACAATCGCGACCTTCTAAGTCTAAACCATCGAAATATAAGCAATATATCACCCGTTAAAGTATGCTAACAGAAGGTCTAAAGTTGTATCATTGATTACAAATGAATTTATAAATTTTACATTTTTACCCTTAATCAATGATATATTACTGTTACCTGTGGGTCAATGAGGCACTAGGTTAATGTGTCACCAAGTCCGCACATCACAAAATAACAAGCATTGAAGCGTGGCATTTACCTTATTGGTGTATAGTGTAATTCATATGAGGAATAAAATGAACAATGAAAGTAACGATGAAATGAGATGGAAATACAAGTTTATGGGTAACGAAATATAGGAACAATTCAACTTTGAATTATATGAGGCATTTGACATTTAATATAAGCCCCTACCCACAAAGAACCATAATAATTAAAGGGTGTAAAGAAAGTTCGTTCCGGTTATTGAAAAGCTTTTTTACAAAAAAAAATATACATGTATATATATATATATCTTTGCACCAAATTTTGCATTCAGTCTCCTGGTACAATAGCATCATTAAAACAGTTTAAGCAGATTTGACATTCAATATTTTTTCAAACGCCATTAATTAATTAATGTGTTGATCTTGTTTCGAAGATGACGTAAACGACGTCGTGGCCGGGTAAAGTTCGAAATACTCCATTTGTTATACCGTCTGTGTGTTTTAAACTTGTAATGAACTAAACTTATATTTAACCTTTTACATGAACACAACATCATCCAAGTTATGAGGCTGTAAGTTTTCGGTTTGCGAATAAATGCCGTTAACATTTATCATACACGTTTTTTCTAAATGGCACGTTTTGTAAACTCAGACGTGTCTTTATTTTTGGAGTTAATTAGTTACCCTTTACAAATGTACTTGCAAAACGAGACATGTCTTCGCCAATGTCTTTCAACGTTCGTAGAAGATGTTCCTGTAATTTTCCGTCGTTATTTTTACAGAGTCGGTCCTTTAACTTTACCTTACTGTACCTACTCTCTATTTTCGCTTGACGTTTACGTCACGTCAAGTTTGATGAAATCGATACCATGCTCTTGCAAATTCATAACTGTGTTCCAATTTTATGATAACCCGTCCTTTAGCCGTCAATAACTTGAAGTATATCGTTATGTTTAACAATATGAATGACAAAAATGCCTAAATCTGGCTATGTTTCATTTGTGCAATTATTTCTGTTTGTCGACTCATCTTTAAAATGGTAGTCGACGTAACTTTAATTAACGTAAGCCTGATTCCGCGTTCTATAAATCCATGGAAACGGCGTCCACCAAAATGGAATCCAAGCAAAAATAATCCACATTTCCTAAATTAAGTATTGTACCTTCATTCCAAATTTCGTAACACTTCGCTTGGTAAAAATAAAAATACGACATACTTTCTGACCGTACTTTCTTTACACCCTTTACAAAATCAAATTACTAATTTTAAGCATTATTTACATGCCAATTATTTACATAAATAACACTAACAGATTGTCCTTAATGCGTTGTTTCAAACTGATTGAATTAAAAAAAAGAAATTTGCAAAAGGCACTAATTGCGCGTATTAAAGAATGTCTTAAAATATCAATTATCAGCGCGGCCAGACCGTAGAAGAACTGATAAACAACAGCCTCCTCGATGGAAATAAAACTTTATTAAGTAGATATATTACTAGTATACAATTATATATCATTATTCATATAACAATATATAATATTATGTATGGGACCAATGCTCTTGTTCGCACAGTTTGTTTTTACATTTTTTGCAGACATTTGTGTAAGTGAAATACTTTATATGTAATATAATAATCACGCATTTAGTGAGTAATACAGTAATATAACAGAAATGCACCTGCCAATTTAAACCATGCCCACAAAACCACGTGGATTTTTACTTTTGCCTTTTCAAACCCAGGGTAAAATCCCTGCCCCCCTCTCAATGGCCATACATATGGTACCCCCCCCCCCGCAAATTGCCCGCGTCCTAAACCTCGGATATAGTCATGGCTATGTTTCCGCTATTATGGCATGAAACAAAAGCCCTGCAATCACACGGCAGTGAGGGGCATCGGAAAGGTAAAACACTGGACAGTTCCCCCGCTATCCCCCGCCCTTCAGCGGGGTTGGGGTGTGTGGTTTCAACTGATGACTGGTGCATAATGGACCTTAGGTGGGAACGAACATGACATGGATACATATAATTATTTTTATAACGTTATTTCCTCCATTTTCTAAAAACGTTCATATTTGCAAACAAATAGGTATGAATAACCAACAACAAGATACATAAAGCAAAACAGATAAACATGACCACACCCACATATTTTGAAATGTACCTCTTGCCACACGTACAAACGAACATACACAGATACGCGCATATGTAGTATCACTCACCACCGTACAGCCACCCGCCAGCTAGCACGCATGTGCATGATTATAAGTAACTATAAACATTATGCTTGAAACTGTCAAACACCTTAATAAATCAAGGAGTATAAATAAATGTGGTTAAGATGCACTGTTCCAAATTCAGGGGATGAACATACAGGTATAGGTAATGTTCTAGTCACAATTAAGCTACAATAGCAAGTGTTCAGCTGGGCCTTTGCAGTTTGTCTTATTCCATCCACGTTCGTCTACTGGGTCCAAGGTTTATTGATGTGTAAACGTCAAGTCTTAGTCAATCAGAATGCCAGGACTTGCTGACGTTGGCATTAGTTATTAATAACATGCAGTTTTTTTCTTGCCATTGAACAGGTTTTCAAGGGATAGTCGTAATTAAAACATGAATACCAATTGATCTACGTCATTCATTCAGTTCTTTTGGTTGACATTGAACAGGTTTTCAAGGAATAGTCATAATTCCAGTATGACCACCAATTGATACCGGCGGCCCAAGGAGAAGGATTATCACTGAAGTATACACCGTTGAGATTAACTGTTTGACATGCAGTATACCACCAACCGGAGCTACCATGGTGACCAATAGCGCAGTTTTCGTTATCAAGGCCATCATTGTCGCTGTCCGATGTTGTGAACTGATAGTTATTATGGTGACCCAAACTGTTACCACAGTTGCCAGTAAATGTGCCAATGGATAACCTGTATTTGTCACTTACTGATGCCAATGAAAAGTCTTCATATAATGCATACGCTGTTTGGTTTTCAAACGATTCCATATCAATGCGGAGCGTTGACGTTTGTTCTGCTAACAGATGAATTGCTTCAAGACCAAGCCAATATTCGCCATCGACATCACCAAATCCGTTTACGTACTCCGTCCATACCCGACCGAAGTCCACTGATCCATCTTTCCTACGCTGTATAACTGTCCATCCGCCACCTTTTTGGTCACACCATGCTCTGACTGTCGTTCCATTTGACAAGCGTATGTTGTATACACCATCCTCTGTATACCCTAACTGAAGCCAATGCAGACAATCATCAGCGCCAACATCGAGTATAGCATCCATATCACTACCCAATGTATCCATATTGCAGAAAGTATCTTGCAAGTTTTCGCCCATCGGTTTTACCGTATATACGGCGTTGTATCTGTACTCACTACTGTAGAGAGCCAAACAATTCACTTTGTATGGCTGAACTTCGTACTTGAATGTAGAGGCATTTGTGGACGCCTGAAAGCCAGAGAAGTTTTAGATATAGAGCGGAAACGCGAACACACACTCGACAAAATAAGGCACCCGGTGTGAGTTTGCTATTTTGCTATTTGGCTCGTAGTGCATGTATATTACTTCAGTCGTCCAACCATAAGAGCTTGTCTTATGTGCTTAAAATTAACATTTTCAATACATATACGGTCTGTTGTTTTAAAATAAACACCAAACACAATTCAACCAATGAAATTGACTTATACAAGATGTTTTTAACAATTTTACTGTATACAGGATACAAATGCTAGTTGTTGTAATAATACACAATATCCGAGTATATACATGTATATATAAGAATGAATAACCATTGATTTTACAACATTTTCCATCCTTTTTTTGCGAATGCAGATCACTCGGTGATGTTCTTTTACGTTCATAAATTCGACAATGGAATTCATTGGATTATAATTTGTTAAAGATAAACAGAAAATACAACTGCTTTAATACAATCGAAGCCATTAAATAAACAACTCGCAGTTTTTTTGAAGGACCCTCTTATGTAATAAAACTGGTTAAAGATCAATTTATATTCAGTACTACTAGTAGTATTTTTTCTTTGCGTGATGATGTAACTTATTTAAATATACAAGTGTATGGAGACTGGCTCATATTAATAATTATGTACGCATAACGATAACACCTATGTTACGGATCGCCTGCAAATCCAGATCACCCTCCACCATTACAAAACCAGGTTACAGCTCTAGACCAAAAAGAGCATCTAGCTACTATCATTGCATTGAGTTTGCAAGAGAGGCGAGTCAAGCTTGCTGTCTCGTTGTGGCTGTGTTTTGTTTAATTTTCTGATCTAAGCCGTCACTCGACAGTGTACAATATTATGTACTAGTTTGTACTGGTCCCATAATTATAAAACATTTTTCATGCTCTGCTCAATTTCGTGCTCAAACCTCAAATGTCTAACTCAGTAAAACGTTCGTGAGTCACTAAAACATTTTTGTTATATAGATAACGTTAGCATTAAAGAAAGCAGAATTATATTTCTTGATAAGATAAAGAATATTCAACCTTTGTACTGCAAATGAGCTGAACAAATGCCATGCCCTAATAGAGTTGAGCATGAAAAATGATTTATAATCACGGAGCCAGAAGTTGGTTGACTAATGAGTGAACATAACGCTGGTTTAGAATTAGAAGGTCGTTAGTACAAAATCAATAGTTTGAGAAAACAAATAAAAAAGTGTCTGAAAGCCACTCTTTACTTTTTAAATGGAAAACAAGCTTTTTAACTTCAGTTTGGTCAGCTTTACCACTTCCGATTTTCATGAAAATAGGCTCACCAGAAGCGCATTGTGATACAGACTTCACATACGCATGAGTCCTATAAGGTTCTAATTCTAAGCCAGCGATATGTCAACAAATTCCTATGGAAGGATGAACATTGAATACAGACAAGCTTGACCAAATTGTTCGACAACTTATCAAAATAAAAAACAGGACTTACATAAAGAGATTCAGTAATGTAACCGTACATTATTTCGCTAGAACCATCATCCGACGGATCGTCCGTGTCCAGTCTGTCATCGAAATCAGTGTTACAATAACAGATCGCCGTGTTGTAGTTGTAATACATAGAGTATCGTTCCCTTTTCGCACAAAACCGCGAACACGATGTTATTGTTGGTGCGTTTGTCTCCTCCCCAACAATTGCTTCATTGATCAACATCGAATTTGGAAACGATGCCAAATCGTAAAACGATAAAGAATATAAGCTCTTCCATTCCGCCACAGTTTTATTCTCTAAACAGATCAAACTTGTTACAAATAACACTCTACTATAGAAACCTAACATCGTATTTCTATTCATGCATCGCGTAGCCATGCGTAGATTTAATATGGTATAAAACGAATTGTCAACTCTCCACTAGCATCTGGAAATCTGCCTAAAATACGATACGAACAACCATCAAATTTTAGCTCCGCCTCCAACCTCTGATCCAATCAAAACAATTATAGTCTGGAATCTACCACCATGACACCGACCCACGTGACCCGAACCATGTGACCGATTTAATAACAAATTACAGGCAAACCATATAATATACCAGCGTGTTTTTTTAGTTTCTGGAAAAGTTTCGTACAATTATGTGGAAAATTGTCCGCGCTTTTTCTCTGTAACCATTGGTCGGATTCAAGGCAATTTTGCATGGCTTACCAGTACCAAGTCCTGTTAACCATATCGTTGGCGCACCTTTGCCGGGTCAATTTTAAGGGAGTTATTGCACTTCATGTTTTTCACTCACAATTTTGTCCGCGCTAAATCTCTTTAACCATTGGTGGGAATTCAACCAGACTTTGTATGACTAATTCAAACCAATCCTAGTTGTGCAAAACATCGGCGGACCTTGGTCGGATCAATTGGACTTATTGTCCTTTGTTTTTTTCCTTTTTAGTTGTTCGATAGAACAACTATATTTGTATTCCCGTTTTTACAATCGCTCATAGTTTAGTTGATGAAACTACTTTTCTTCCTCCGCCGCCGCTATATATACAGCTTTATTTCCTCCAAATTGTTGAAGAGTTACATACATGAGAATAGATTACATACAATGATACAAATACATAGGTTCAGATTCCAATCGATAGAACAAACATATAGTTTCACATAATCACACAGACAGTTACAACTTTCATTCATTCACTCACACGCCACAACATGTTACAAGCAATGACATATTTAATTACAAATTATTTTCAGCAGTTTAGCATTTAAACACATGAAATCGGGGTAGTTCTTTGTTTACCATGTTCACAATAATATCATCAGTGTATCCTAACAAATACTTTAAGAAATTCATGTTTTGAGACTGTTGTAAGTAACTGCAAAATAGTCCACCAAGCAATGTTTCTATACCTTCGAAATACCCGTACATTGCGTGTTGGACTAAATTGCGGTTACCGACACAGTCAAACAGTTTATGGTTTACAGTAAATTCAACATCGAGGTTACAGGTACTGCAAGATATTTTTGATGGCCATCTACATTTGCACATCAGTTGGGATAAAAATGTCATTAATGTAAGGGAATTCGGCTTTTCAAGGGCCACACGCCATATGTTCGAAATTGTCAATTCATTATGTACTTCTCGAAATAACGCAAAGTCATTTGAAGCGTTCATTCGTTATAGCCATTCTGATCGTTCATATAATAGCACAGTCCGTTTGCATAGTTCATTCCATGTCTTCTTATAAGGAAATGAATTATAAGTAATGAACTGTTGTAGGTAGTTATAGAGGTTGTACTTGTGAATGATTTGAATCACATCATTTATATATCCTTTGTTATTGTGTGTAGATTTGTTCATGTATTGGTAAAGTCTGTGAACAAAGAGTTTGAAACACACATCACGACGGGCCATACGACACAATGTGCCGAAAAACAACAGTTTCTGAGTATCTATATACGCCTGTATACTAGTGAAACCAAGCATACCGATAGCTATGTCAGATCTAGTTTGGAATGGGATATTTTGTATCCTTTTTATACAAAAGTGGTGTGTGGCTTCAAGGTGACGCATGTCAGAGGCAGTTATAGAATTCCATAGCTCGCATCCATAAAGCGCACGAGGCAAGACGATACAAGTTTATAGTTTAGCCGCTGTTATTGGATTCAATCCGTCATTATGGATACCACAAGGCGAGAGGCTAAACAAAGTCCCACGTGCAGACTGTCGTATGGCAACAACACTAGCTGGAGATTTACGATTGTCACATTGTGTAATACCTAAGTGTTTATATTCTCTGACATTTTCGAGTTGTATATCACCGTAGCACAATTGTATATCGCGTGCACGGGGTCTGCCCGGTGTCAATATCATAGTGGCGCACTTTCTCGCATTATAACGGTAACGCCACTTGTTAGCGTAGTTTCTACAAGTACACAGAAGCTCGTTTAAACCGTCTTTTGTCAGTGACAACAGAACTACGTCGTCAGCTTGCGTAGGTGCGCTAAGGTTTACATCATTTAGGTTTACATACAAAATAGTTTTTATTTCATGCGGATCACATCGGTCTTTGTCGCATTGCAATATTTTATTTACCGAAGAAGGCAGCAACATCCGAAATTTCACGGTGAACGCAAGATAACTGAGACCATACCGTACTTCTGAATGAACAGCATGTGTTTACCTCCAGGTCAATAAATAGACCGATTTCTATTTACTATTTATAGACCATGCATATCCTTAACTCTGCTTGGGGCAAAACATTGACTGATATGCCATTATATCTGTGTACTTTGTATGTGAAGGTTACTATTGTTTGTGTCATCTTTTGATGATTTAAGCATTAAAACTATTAGATCAATATATTTTTATATCTTGCAGAAAGCTACGTATATCTTCCAGTACTAGTATATATGGATATGAGTTTACATCAATACATTCAAGCATGTTTTATTAAAGAGTATACGGAAGTAATAAATGTACAAATAAATCATAAGAAAATACCCGTTACATCATCTTTAATCTATACTTCCCCTGCATTCATTCGAACAACTACAGTGCTTTCGGCGCTTTGATGTTAAATTTGCCCACGCTATTTCTTGGTAATCATTGGTCAAATTTGGCATGACTTATCAGTATCAAGCATAGTGGTACATATCGTTGACACACAATGATGGGATCGGTTTTGCTTATGGTTGCATTGAAACAAAACTTTGAAGGATTCATATAAACATAGACTATGTTTTGCACATCAGCCTAATCTGAAACTCTGATGCTTGCGTAATTGTGTGAAGCAGTTTCTGGAGGTATTCATCACATTCAGTGATATTTCTTATTCCATCTAGATCCAGCGTGTTGCAATGGAGAACAACATTTTTTTTTTTGTATTTGGGTATGTTACTTTGCCATATAAATAGATTAAAATAAGTATTTGAACAGTTTCAATACATGTTTTGTAGGTTTTTGGAGTGTTGAGTTTTACGCTGTATAGTCGAGAGTGCGAGGAATGTTCCATAGAGCACATCCATACAAGGATGTCTGTACCCTGTGCAGTCGGACGGAATCTCAGGTTCGTTCGGTAAGATAATTAGGAGAGTACGGCGTAGTTTATTTATTTTATGGGATTCGTTTATGTTATTGGAACCCATCATTTATTAATATTTTGTACAGTAATTTAAGTCTTCCCTATCACAGGGCTTGTGTTTGTTTGACGTTGTTATGCGCAACCATTTTTCCCCTCAAAATCAAAAGAGATACATTTTGTACATGTATTTCAAATACAATTTAATATACAAAGCAACATGTGTTTTTACTGTTCATTTGGTCGCGAATGATATAACTCAAAATTACTTGAATACAATATTTGATGAGTTGTTAATTAATGGCCACATTATTTATGAAATCGCCATTCTCTATACAATTCAAAACAATCATTTACGACAACTGAACACTCGATTAGTTTAGTTTAGAACCCGCAATTGTGTGTCAATGGCGGAAAGTACCTCGTAACTTAAGTTTGTTTTGAATATTAAATGTACCATCGAATCAAATCAATATACTGGCAATAGTAGGATTCATTACTTTGAAACATAATTTTTATTGATTACGTATTTAAATATGCTACATGTATAGTGTCCGTATCACGTGACCAAATGGTTTGTTAAGGGGTCAAATCAACCATAAATCGCTTGATTCAGGAGCCCATTGCCTAACCATAACGCTACCAAAATAGTGCTATCGAGTGCTTTACTACATGTATGAATGTTATTATATTATTACTGGATGAATTTCCATGAAACAAAGACGAGAGCCGTCTCCTTAGCGAGATACACATTGTGCAGTTGTAAATCCCTTTATTTCATCAGGAAGTGCAACCGCGTATTTACAAAACTGAAAACGCAATGCTTTGTTGGGGAGCCAAACACAAAAACATGCCAAAATGTATTGTTCTTTGCCTGTTTTAGTGATACTGTAGACAAACTATCTTCTTTCGATACACAAGCCAGGACAAGAGTAATGGACGAAATCGTGAAGAAACTGTGTCGAAAAGCCGTAATGTCGCACCCCAATGCTCATTGTGTGTTTTAGGATCCCTGAAAATAAAGCAAAAATAGTAGGCCTATTAATCAACCTGTGTCATTTGAAAACTATGCTGTTATAGAGCTAAATGACAAAGCTGTTGTCCGCCTATAAACAATGTGGATGGGTTTAATGAGAAAACATGACTTGGCTAGGGAAATATAAACAATAAGTAGCAATATATTAATGTATTGAGCAAATGTTACCAATTAATAACGAGTGAGATAGAAAAGAAACTTGTTCTTCTACGTATGCCCTATTATTTCTGAAACTGCTCACCTACAAAGCATTTCTGAAATAGCTCCACCACACGGCATTTGTTGCTGTTTTTTAAAAAAATGTCGCCAATACGTGCATATATTGACAAAACATACACGTCTCTCGAGACGTATAGATATAAAATACAATGCATCGCAAGATAGTTTGTCCACAGAATCACTAGAATGGCTCCCCAACAAAGCAAATTTGCGTTTCAGTTTTGGAAATGAGCGGTTGCCTTTTCTGGCGGAATAAAGGGATTTTAGTACATATTTGAAACTGCACAAAGTGTATCCAGCTAAGGAGACGGTTCTCGTCTTTGTTTCATGAAAATTAATTTAGTAATAAGAAAATAAACAGGGAAATTGTTACCTGAGTCGAGGGATTTTCTGCCGTTTTTGTCTCACCACTTTAGCATTTGGTAACGTGGTATGACCATCGTGGAATACCAATTATACCAATTTAGGACCGTGGTACCAGTCTAGCTGTTTCCGACACATTCGGAACACCTCGTACAATTCTCTTCTAAACCACCGAGGTATTCTGAAAGGCTTTGGTGCACTTATACTGTTGTTTGCCGTCCCGATCTCATTTTACCGTGTTATTTCCAGTGTCGCGGAAACTAACTGGACACTGGAACGAAACAATAAATAATTTAGTTGATTTTTTAATGATCAAATGAAAATATCTCGATTGACATTTTTATAAATGCCTGCATAATTTATTTTGATTTGTTACTTAGACATTTCTGATTCTATTCAAACGCGACTACAATACTCATGATACCCATACGAATTAACAATGGAACTAATGGCATGTAATCAATTTGCATTTTATTTCAATTAAATATGCACTCGAAATCGATATTCGGTAATGACTGAAACTAGACGGGCCTTGATTGTTATACATATACATGTACAGTCCAACGTGTAATAAGCGACCGACCATGGAATGCAAATGGCTGCATGTTGGTAAAACAGTCTCTTAACACAGTGTGGCAATAATTATACCATGTGACTTTGTGCTACATATCCAAGACGAAATTTGCTTCGCTTTGAAAACCAAAAAAGAAAATAATGAAAATTTGATTAATTTCTAGAAATATCTTGTAAACGTCAACATGGCTCAAGCTTATCAGCCTCATAACTATAATTTTCCTAGGCGTTCTTTTGGCAAAAAGTCGCCTGAACTTCATTCATTTAATGCGTGCTGGTTTCAAAGGGGTTCGTATTCATAAAGCATTAATTTATGTTACATATACATATACATCATTAAAGCTATAGATATATACATGCTCACACACATGTACGTTATGCTTATTAAATTAGATTATGTGACACTTTACATTATTTGTTTTATTTTTATATTACATTATATATCATAACCATGACTGTTTGCTTGTATTTTTGCGGAACTTCCGTGAGTTTTTAGTATCATCAAAGTTTTGACGACAGAAATTTCTTTAAGAAAACAGCAGTTATGGTTTATAACCGAGGTATATTCAAATATTGCTCCAGAACAATAATCTCCACACAACAATCCGAAGTTTTCATCATTCAGAATACGCGATAAAAGTCATGGAAAGTCACGGAAATGGTCCCATTTATGCTTTAGTTTATAAAAAAAATCGTACATAAAGGGAGGGCATACCCCTCCCTTCAAACCCTCCCCCGCCTCCCCATTCTTGGGGAGCGCGCGACACGCCTGGTGCTAGACAAAAAGGCCCAGCTGATGATAGGTATTCTTCATTTCCTTTCAAGTTTACATGTTTTCCCTTAGACTGCCGTATATTTCATTGAAATCGCCACAGAAATATAATACTCACGGCTATTGTCGTGTTCCAATGTTTCGTCTTGGATTTATAGCTTTTATTGACGTAAAAGCCACGTGGTATTGCTACACTGTAATACAAAATTAAGACTGTTTTGGCGTATTAGGAGGATACTGAATTATGAAATGAGTATGTTCATTTGTAACGTAGGCATTAGTGGTTCAGATGACTTTTTTTCGACTATGTAAAAGTTCCAACTAGGCTATCCTTAAGGTTCTCCTATTTTTTTTATTTTTTTAGGTTTGTTCTGAAATATGAACTAGGGTATTTGTTGGGTACAATTTATGTTTTTAATTAAAACTGCTTTGTCAAGTTCATTAAACCAAACTAATGAAATAAACTGTGAGTTTAGAAACCTTTTAAATGATTTCAGCTGCTTCTATCACTGTCAATAGCATGATGTTAGTATTTATGAAGTCTAGTTGGAACATTTGCATAGTATTGAAAAAAAAACTTGCACACATGAGCCGTTCTTCAGGAAATCCGGGCTTTATGACATACTATTTTCTGCATTTATATAATATATTTGATTTTTTATGTTTCATTGTAGCTGGGAAGAATAAAATATCTCTATTATACTGTCCCTGATTGGAGCATATTATAGAAATTTTATTGAAATACTTGTCGATATTTGTTCAACATGATTAAAGTTGAGGAAATTGTATTATTTTTGCCTACACCAGGCTACTAACGTTCAACGTTCAAGATACTTTTTAATGTAGATCTCTTTTACATTGTTTTATTCAGGGAAGCTATCTGAATATAGGGTCCCCAGTATAATTAGTCTAATCCATTTTTATTCATTCTATCACTACTCTTTGAAACAACATTAACATTTATTATTATGAAACACTTAAAAGTAAATACATGTACTACATACACGCATAAGTAGACATAGCTTAATTGATAAAAAGTAATCTATAAAAAAGTAATTTATAATTATTATATTGAAATCTTATTATGGTACAAATTATTTTTATGACATTTCAGTTTTATCTTTTTTCTTTTTCAAACATTACCATTTAAAAAATAACCTCTCTCAGCAAACACAAATTCTCCGTACATGTACAAAAATGTATATTTTCACGACTCCCTATTTACATGTATATATTCATATCGATCTTTTTTGTACATAGCTTATGGTTATCTTATCACAAAATTAGCGCCCTGTTGTGATCGCTGCCAAATATAGCAATAAAATATACATATAGTAACTGTATAAACCGCCTATCGGTAGTTGACGCAAAAATACTGTAATACACGATGGTTAAAAAGGTTCGCCATGAATGTGTGTAATTATTTTGTCATAAGGTTTTGAAAATGCCCTGACATTTGAAAAAATGTATTTGTTATTAATCTAATTTGAAGTTATGGAATCATATATTACTATCTCTAAAATGTGGCCATGATTTATTTGAAAATAAGTTACGTCGTTACTATGATCAAGTTTTGAAAAATATCCATATTAAAAAAATACGGCAATTAAAAAACAGATGATACCCTTTTCTAAAAGCAAACATACACGATTTGAAAGTTAACGTTATTCTTTTTAAAGAAAAGCGCAAAGACGTGTAATGTCGACATGTGGGGTAACAAATATTTCTTATTTTAATAAAATAAATATACTCATTCAAACACGTTAATATTTCACTATTGAAATTTAATGACGATGACATTATGTGACTATAATGCACCTATCAATGTTTTCCACCGGGGGTGGGGGGCGGCGGGCTGACCCAGGGGAATTTGACATTTTTACTTTTTCAAAGTCTAAATTCCCACCCTAGAGCAACGGCAATTTGTCAAAATCCCCTCATTGGGTGTTGCTTTACATATCCCCCGGGATCAAATTTTCGGCCAAATTCAAAATTTCCCGGGACTTGGCACCATTCTGTCTGTCAAAATCCCATATATCGGGAACAGCTTTCTGTCAAAAGTCCCGTGTATGCCCACCGACCCCCCCGGGGGGGGGGGGGGGGAACGTTGATATGTGCATAAGATGACGTCACTTGTTCTAAATCACCTTAAGATCTTCCCACCAAGATATGCCGACAAATCCCGAGGCCATTAGGATCGGACATCGTTAACACTAGATTTGTGATATTCGTTTGATTGACGTTTACGGCGTCACTTTCAACGTACAAAAACATTTAAGTTTCGGTTGTTGCAAGAAAGAAATAAAGTAGATCTATAAGAGAATACATTAGAATTTCTGAAAACCTGAGTATTTCGAAATTGATTAGATTGGAGAGTTGTTGAAATCACCAATGCCATTCGTCGGCGTCGACGTCACACTCTTGGTTAAGGTTTTTTGGTGCAGGCTACTATATTTGGCCATATCTTACATATTATCCATGCTATAGTATTGAATATTACATTTGTTTCCTGTTATCAGTCAACACTAATGTTCAAGTGCAATAACTTCATTTTGATTTTAACTTGAGTTATGCCCCTTTTTAAGTTAGACTTTTTGGTTAAGGGTTTTTGGTGCAGGCTACTATGTTTTGCCATTTCTTACATAGTATCCATGCTATAGCATTGAAACTTACAACACTTGTTTACCGTTATGATCAGTCAACACTACTGGTCAAATGCAATATCTCCATTTTTATTTAATTGGAGTATTGTCCCTTTTAAATAAGTTAGACCTTTTGGTTAAGGTTTTCGGTGCAGGCTAATGTATTTTGTCATATCTTACATATTATCCATGATATAGCATTGAAACTTACATCACTTGTTTATCATTATAAGTCGACACTACTGGTCAAGTGCAATAACTCCATTTTGATTTTAATTGGTGTTATGCCCCTTTTTACGGTTAGACTTGTTGGTTAAGGTTTTTGGTGGAAGGCTACTTTATTTGGTCATATCTTACGTATTATCCATAGTTTAGCATTGGAAATTACAGCACATGTTTCCATCATCAGACATAACTACTGGTCAAGTGCAATAACTCCATTTTGAATTGAATCTACAGAGTTACATGTGTCCATTTTTTAACTTTTCTTGGTTAAATTTGTGTGTGCAAGTTACATTCATAAGATATCTCATATACTATCAATGATATAGCATTGAAGCTTAACACGCTTGTGCATCATCATAAGTTAACAGTACTGGTCACTGAAGTACAACACTCCGCCCCTTTAATTCTTACTTAGACGTTTCTTGGTAAAAGTTTTACAAGCCAAGTTACATTCAGACCCATTATAATCTCATATTCTTTCAATGAGATTGCTTTGAAACCAAGTTGTTTAACTTAAAGTCTGTTTTGAACTTAGATTTATGTGACAAAATTTAATGTCTGCGAATAGTCGAGCGCGCTGTCTCATGCACAACTCTTGTTAATTAATATTTGCACAACGTTTTTTGGATCAATTTTATTTAGTTGCTTACGTCAGACAGGAATGAATATTGATTTATTTACCCTTACTCGGACTCAGTAGCAAAATTTGAGTAGTAGGCCTAGATCTATATTTACGAATACTCAGGGAGTTTAAATAAATTTATAGAACAGGTCCTGGTATAATATTATAATGAATTTCGCATTTATAGAGCTCACGGGACCTAACTCTTGTGGTATTATAGAAACTCTTTACAACGGTTACTTCCCTTGCAATTACAGATTTGTGTACTGCAAAGGGAGACAACTACTGTTGGAATGTAAACGGGCTGTCAAACTCGAAAATTGGATGTTTTTGGTAGGTGTACACTTGTGATATTCAGTTATTGTTTTCTGATTATGTTCTTTTTGTTAATGGCGATTTGATGCAATATTTGCATTCGTGTGGGACCAAACTTCCTAAGATTAAACCAGTTACCTTATTGTCATTAGTTTTCGCGAATGTCAATATTGGACAAAAGTTAATTAAACGTCACTAATTCACTTCAATAATACAACTTACAAGCTCGTTTGTATCGGATATTTTATTATTATATGAACATAAATATATTTGAGCCATTTGTCTTATTAAACAAATTACACTGTTCACTGTTGGTGTGCTGCAGCGTGGCCACGTTCAGTCATACATGTTCCTTGTGTTGGAGATTTAGATGCGTCACTACTCCCAAATGAGACAACGAATAATGCTTTAAATGTAAAGCATTATTCGTAGGGTCTCATTTCATGATTTTGGACTAGTGGATAGATGCGTCACTATGTGACTGTCTATCATTGACATTGGAATGTGCTTGGATGGCCAAGCGAGGTGTGTCTTTAGGGGAATGTGCGCGGTGATCCCTGTTGGCCCTTGAATGTCCAGGAATGCCGTTGGTGCTCAAGGAGGTAACACAGCAGTTTTGGGAAGTTTAAAACTGCTTAGTTATTCTGTGGTGGTCTGGTATTGGGAGAACGACAACATCCCTGCACAAAATTTAGGGTTCAGGGACAGCCTGATCTCTACATTGATTGTCCCATGACACCCATTTCTCTATTGGCAGTGGCTATTCTTACGGCTGTTTTATTTGAATGTTACATATTGACAAACAATTGATCAATTTTTTGAGGATTTTTAGCTTTTAATTGGAAAAAGAGACTTTTTGGGATTAGGAATACAGCTAAATATCAACAATACATGATATATAATTATATTTGTATATCTAGGACTGGTTCACTCATCGTGATATACCAAGGACTGGATCACTACCTGTAATATACCAAGGACTGGATCACTAACTGTAATATACCATGAACTGATTCACTCACTGTAATATAGCAAGGACTGGTTCACTCTCTGTAATATACCAAGGACTGGTTCACTCTCTGTA
Source organism: Spisula solida (assembly GCA_947247005.1). NCBI lineage: Eukaryota > Metazoa > Mollusca > Bivalvia > Venerida > Mactridae > Spisula > Spisula solida. The sequence goes on from OX365958.1 coordinate 17,281,738, forward strand.
ATATACCAAGGACTGGTTCACTCACTGTAATATACAAAGGACTGGTTCACTCACTGTAATATACAAAGGACTGATTCACTCACTGTAATATACCAAGGACTGGTTCACTCACTGTAATATAGCAAGGACTGGTTCACTCACTGTAATATACCAAGGACTGGTTCACTCACTATAATATACCAAGGACTGGTTCACTCACTGTAATATACCATGGATTGATTCACTCACTGCAATATACCAAGGACTGGTTCACTCACTGTAATATACCAAGGACTGGTTCACTCACTATAATATACCAAGGACTGGTTCACTCACTGTAATATACCATGGACTGATTCACTCACTGCAATATACCAAGGACTGGTTCACTCACTGTAATATACCAAGGACTGGTTCACTCACTATAATATACCAAGGACTGGTTCACTCACTGTAATATAACAAGGACTGATTCACTCACTGTAATATACCAAGGACTGATTCACTCACTGTAATATACCAAGGACTGATTCACTCACTGTAATATACCAAGGACTGATTCACTCACTGTAATATACCATGAACTGATTCACTCACTGTAATATACCAAGGACTGATTCACTCACTGTAATATACCACCAAGGACTGGTTCACTCACTGTAATATACCAAGGACTGATTCACTCACTGTAATATAGCAAGGACTGGTTCAATCACTGTAATATACCATGGACTGGTTCACTCACTGTAATATACCACCAAGGACTGGTTCACTCACTGTAATATACCAAGGACTGATTCCCTCACTGTAATATACAAAGGACTGGTTCACTCACTGTAATATACCAAGGACTGGTTCACTCTCTGTAATATACCAAGGACTGGTTCACTCACTGTAATATACCAAGGACTGGTTCACTCTCTGTAATATACCACCAAGGACTGGTTCACTCACTGTAATATACCAAGGACTGATTCCCTCACTGTAATATACAAAGGACTGGTTCACTCACTGTAATATACAAAGGACTGGTTCACTCACTAATATACCAAGGACTGGTTCACTCACTGTAATATACAAAGGACTGGTTCACTCAATGTAATATACAAAGGACTGATTCCCTCACTGTAATATACAAAGGACTGATTCACTCACTGTAATATACAAAGGACAGGTTCACTCACTGTAATATACCAAGGACTGGTTCACTCACTATAATATACCAAGGACTGGTTCACTCACTGTAATATACCAAGGACTGGTTCACTCACTGTAATATACAAAGGACTGGTTCACTCACTGTAATATACAAAGGACTGATTCCCTCACTGAAATATACAAAGGACGGTTCACTCACTGTAATATACAAAGGACTGGTTCACTCACTGTAATATACCAAGGACTGGTTCACTCACTGTAATATACAAAGGACTGGTTCACTCACTGTAATATACAAAGGACTGATTCCCTCACTGTAATACACAAAGGACTGGTTCACTCACGGTAATATACAAAGGACTGGTTCACTCACTGTAATATACCAAGGACTGATTCCCTCACTGTAATATACAAAGGACTGGTTCACTCACTGTAATATACAAAGGACAGGTTCACTCACTGTAATATACCAAGGACTGGTTCACTCACTGTAATATACCAAGGACTGGTTCACTCACTATAATATACCAAGGACTGGTTCACTCACTATAATATACCAAGGACTGGTTCACTCACTGTAATATACCAAGGACTGGTTCACTCACTGTAATATACAAAGGACTGGTTCACTCACTGTAATATACAAAGGACTGATTCCCTCACTGTAATATACAAAGGACGGTTCACTCACTGTAATATACAAAGGACTGGTTCACTCACTGTAATATAGCAAGGACTGGTTCACTCACTGTAATATACAAAGGACTGGTTCACTCACTGTAATATACAAAGGACTGATTCCCTCACTGTAATATACAAAGGACTGGTTCACTCACGGTAATATACAAAGGACTGGTTCACTCACTGTAATATACCAAGGACTGATTCCCTCACTGTAATATACAAAGGACTGGTTCACTCACTGTAATATACAAAGGACAGGTTCACTCACTGTAATATACCAAGGACTGGTTCACTCACTGTAATATACAAAGGACTGATTCCCTCACTGTAATATACCAAGGACTGGTTCACTCACTGTAATATACCAAGAACTGATTCCCTCACTGTAATATACAAAGGACTGGTTCACTCACTGTAATATACCATGACTGATTCCCTCACTGTAATATACAAAGGACTGGTTCACTCAATGTAATATACAAAGGACTGGTTCACTCACTGTAATATACCAAGGACTGGTTCACTCACTGTAATATACAAAGGACTGGTTCACTCACTGTAATATACCATGGACTGATTCACTCACTGTAATATACCATGGACTGATTCACTCACTGTAATATAGCAAGGACTGATTCACTCACTGTAATATACCATGGACTGATTCACTCACTGTAATATAGCAAGGACTGGTTCACTCACTATAATATACCAAGGACTGGTTCACTCACTGTAATATACCATGGACTGATTCACTCACTGTAATATACCAAGGACTGATTCACTCACTGTAATATACCATGGACTGATTCACTCACTGTAATATAGCAAGGACTGGTTCACTCACTATAATATACCAAGGACTGGTTCACTCACTGTAATATACCATGGACTGATTCACTCACTGTAATATAGCAAGGACTGGTTCACTCACTGTAATATACCAAGGACTGATTCACTCACTGTAATATACAAAGGACTGGTTCACTCACTGTAATATACAAAGGACTGATTCCCTCACTGTAATATACCAAGGACTGGTTCACTCACTGTAATATACCACCAAGGACTGATTCACTCACTGTAATATACAAAGGACTGATTCACTCACTGTAATATACAAAGGACAGGTTCACTCACTGTAATATACCAAGGACTGGTTCACTCACTGTAATATACAAAGGACTGATTCCCTTACTGTAATATAGCAAGGACTGGTTCACTCACTGTAATATACAAAGGACTGATTCCCTCACTGTAATATAGCAAGGACTGGTTCACTCACTGTAATATACCAAGGACTGATTCCCTCACTGTAATATACAAAGGACTGGTTCACTCACTGTAATATACCATGGACTGATTCACTCACTGTAATATACCAAGGACTGATTCACTCACTGTAATATACCAAGGACTGGTTCACTCACTGTAATATACCATGGACTGATTCACTCACTGTAATATACCAAGGACTGGTTCACTCACTGTAATATACCATGGACTGATTCACTCACTGTAATATACCAAGGACTGATTCACTCACTATAATATACCAAGGACTGGTTCACTCACTATAATATACCAAGGACTGGTTCACTCACTGTAATATACCAAGGACTGATTCACTCACTATAATATACCAAGGACTGGTTCACTCACTGTAATATACCAAGGACTGGTTCACTCACTGTAATATACCAAGGACTGGTTCACTCACTATAATATACCAAGGACTGGTTCACTCACTGTAATATACCAAGGACTGATTCACTCACTATAATATACCAAGGACTGGTTCACTCACTGTAATATACCAAGGACTGGTTCACTCACTATAATATACCAAGGACTGGTTCACTCACTGTAATGTACCAAGGACTGATTCACTCACTATAATATACCACCAAGGACTGGTTCACTCACTGTAATATACCAAGGACTGGTTCACTCACTGTAATATACCAAGGACTGATTCACTCACTATAATATACCAAGGACTGGTTCACTCACTGTAATATACCAAGGACTGGTTCACTCACTGTAATATACCAAGGACTGGTTCACTCACTGTAATATACCAAGGACTGGTTCACTCACTGTAATATACCAAGGACTGATTCACTCACTGTAATATACCAAGGACTGGTTCACTCACTGTAATATACCAAGGACTGATTCACTCACTATAATATACCAAGGACTGGTTCACTCACTGTAATATACCAAGGACTGGTTCACTCACTGTAATATACCAAGGACTGGTTCACTCACTGTAATATACCAAGGACTGATTCACCCTCTGTAATATACCAAGGACTGGTTCACTTACTGTAATATACCAAGGACTGATTCCTGTAATATACCAAGGACTGATTCACCCTCTGTAATATACCAAGGACTGATTCACCCTCTGTAATATACCAAGGACTGATTCACCCTCTGTAATATACCAAGGACTGGTTCACTTACTGTAATATACCAAGGACTGATTCACTCACTGTAATATACCAAGGACTGGTTCACTCACTGTAATATACAATGGACTGGTTCACTCACTATAATATATCAGGGACTGGTTCACTCACTATAATATACCAAGGACTGATTCACTCAATGTAATATACCAAGGACTGGTTCACTCACTGTAATATTATAGTGTGCTGCTGTTCTTGTTTATTTTTAACTTTAGTAGTTAAATCCTGTATAATTGTTTGTTTTTAGATAACACGGGTGTCAATATGAAAGAGGAAGTCCCGGACATTGGGATTGTGATGTCGCTCTGTATGCTGAATGAGTGAGAATTGGACAAACATAGTGATTGTATCATGCTTAACTTGGTGTCCTTGTCAAGTTAACTCGCCTCGGAACTTTACGTACTTACGTGCTTGGAACTGTGACAATTTTCTAGTGATTGTATGCGTTATTGATGTTGAAAAGATGGATTGTGATGCAACAGTAAGTTGTAAAACTTCACCAGTGAAACTAGAGCCATTGGTTTTAAATGATAGAAAGTCTGATGAAGAAACGCCTAAGAAAATTCAAACATCTCCGAAGAAACCTCGAAAAAAGAAAAGAACTCCTTACAAAGAATATAGGTGTAGGTTTTGTGATAAATTTTATCGGAACAAACACCATCACGAACTGCACGAAAGAATTCATACAGGTGAAAGACCTTATAAATGTTCAGTTTGTAGTGCGGCATTCAGGAAAGCATCAAATCTAAATGAGCACCAAAGAAGACACCTGGGTGAGAAACCTAGACAATTTGCACCTAGAACTAAAACGTATGCAATAGGCCAACATAAATGTGGAGAATGTCAAAGAGCCTTTAACAGTAAAGGAAGCCTTACACGACACATGGACACACACAGTACAGTACCAAATTACAGTTGTCCCAATTGTGATAGGAAATTCTTCCACAAATCGACTTTAAACAGACACTTGTTAGTTGAGAGTGGAAACAAGAAGCATTCCTGTGACTTTTGTGAAATGAAATTTTTTGACAAATCTGATTTAAGAAAACATATTTCTATGCACCTAGGTGTGAAAAAGTTTGTTTGCTCAGAATGCGGAAAAGGGTTTGTGCAGTCCAGTAGTTTGAAGAGTCATTTGAAGACTGACATGTGTCAAAACACAAGGAAAATAACCGTAGAGTGGGAGTTTATTGAAAATACTTCTATCAAAAGTGATGCTGAAATGGACAATATCACATTTGATCCTGTCATAGAGAGAGAATTAAGAGAGGAAATTGCGACAAAGTTGCCCACAAAGAGGAAAGTTAGTGTGAATAAAGAGTCTGTTATTAATAGACACAAAAAGGTGAAACATGAGAACATTTGTAAAAAAGTAAACAAAGAAATCTGTGATAAACAAAAGTTAACTGCACTTATAGATCTCATACCAGGTGATGATTCTGATATAAACGATATTGACTCTGATGACAGTAATTATGAGGATGAAAGTGTTTACATTGACACAGTTGTCATTGATGATGAAAATACTGTTAATTACGACGTCAGTGTTGTTGATGGCAGTGCGGAAAACAACATTATAAGAACCACTAGTAGAAAAGCGAGTTCAGACAACCATCAACAAGATATGTTGAACACAGAAGGAACAGAAGGCGATAAGTCAAATGATGTATCTAACAAAGATGTGAAGGAGGTAAAAGATTTATCAGTTAAAGATGCAACTGTTCTTGATACAACTACTGCTACAGCAATTGGAAGTGATAAAGAACTATTAGTCATTAAGGTTGAACCCGTTCTTGATACAACTACTGCTACAGCAATCGAAAGTGATAAAGAAATGTTAGTCATTAAGGATGAACCTGTTCTTGATACAACTACTGCTACAGCAATCGAAAGAGATAAAGAAATGTTAGTCATTAAGGATGAACCCGTTCTTGATACAACTACTGCTTCACCAATCGAAAGGGTTAAAGAATTATTAGTCATTAAGGATGAAACTGTTATTGATACAACTATTGCTTCAACAATCAGACGAGATAAAGAATATGATGATGATGCATGTGTAATTGTTAATGAATTAGATGCTGACAGATCTGATGTTTTTGACTCTAAGACGACAGTCGTACTGGAGTCTGAAAGAGACAGAAATACTGTGACATCTAAACCGGAAAATACAAATACTGCGAGTTTTTTAAATTCAGTATCGGAACGTGAAACAGAATTCAGCAAAGGTGAAGTAATTTCGATAGACAGAGAAAATAACAATGACTACGATATAATAGAAATTAATTTACAACAAGTAGATGATAAGATGAGTTCTAAACATAGAAATAATGATATAAGCGAGACTCATGATAGTTTTACAAGCAGGTTAGAACAAAGCAAACAGTTAAAAGTACCTTCATTGAAATATCCGCTTTATAGCATTAAATCGGATGATGGTAAAGTAATGGAACTTTTCAAGAACGGTCGAGTGATTGATTTGCCTCAAAAGAATGTGAATGAAGTAGGAAAGAAAGCAAGTATTTCTGAAGCCACGAAGATCTTAATTGACAGAGCAAAGAAGACAATAGTTATTATTCCTGAAAACAAGAATGTACTAACCAACCCAGCAAAGACAGTGAAACCCCCAAAACAGCCTGAAGACAAGAATGTTCAAACTGACCCACCAAAGACAGTAAAACCCCCAAAACAGCCTGAAGACAAGAATGTTATAACTGACCCAGCAAAGACAGTGGAACCACCAAAACAGCCCGAAGACCAGAATGTTATAACTGAACCAGCAAAGACAGTGGAACCCCCAAAACAGCCTGAAGACAAGAATGTTATAACTGACCAAGCAAAGACAATGGAACCCCCAAAACAGCCTGAAGACCAGAATGTACTACCTGACCCAGCAAAGACAATGAAACCCCCAAAACAGCCTGAAGACCAGAATGTACTACCTGACCCACCAAAGACAGTGGAACCCCCAAAACAGCCTGAAGACAAGAATGTACTAACTGATCCAGCAGACAAAGTTAATACCCCAAAACAGATTGTCTGCAGACATTGTAAGATGGAATTTTTAGTGAAACGTGAGTATCTGAAACATCTTCGAGCCAATCATTTCAGAGTGAAGTGTGACAAATGTGGTGTGGAGAAAAGGAAATGGAGAGAGTGGGGTGAACATAAATGTCAAGTTTGCGAAGATTGTGGTAAAGTGTTTCAATCATCTGAAAGACTCAACAATCATAGACAACGACTTTACATATGTAAAGGATGCCACCAAACATTCTGTACAAATAACAGTTTGAAAATTCATGAAACAACTGAAAAGTGCAAAGTCATTGTGTCGTGTCAGCAATGTGATAAAACATTCTCAACCCAACATCTTCTTGAAAGACATATTAAATTCAGCCATGAAAAGCATGAAAGAAAACCTTTTCAATGTGGAATCTGCGGTTTCGGTTATGACAAATTAAAATCACTCAAAAAGCACTATATGATGCATGATGGTAAATTCATATGTAAGCATTGTAAAAAGAAGTGTTATGATAAACAACGCCTTCAGTTACATGAGTCAAAATGTGTCAAATCATTAAATGTTGCAGACATTACGAATAATGATACAGTTACAAAAGAGTCTGCTAGCAATTTTGCTAGCAATTTTGATTCAGATGATGAGATACGAAGCATTGCTAAGCCTCTTATTATGTCTAAAACTATTGATAACATAACCAATGTCAGTGATGTATTTCTAAAGGAAGGTGTTACTGGTGCTTCTAATCCGGAATCCGATACTGATGAAGATCTTGATCTTCCTGACATTGATGAACTCTCTAGTGATAATGATAAGTGTGAAGCATTGAATAGGTCATCTATTGTTTGTGAAGCAACTCTAGAAAGCACTGATCGTCATAATGATAAGAATGGAATACATGTTGATTGGAATATTGATAATACTGGTGAAATTGACAGTGATTCATCAATTCAGCATAGAACTAAGATTGAACATTACCCTGCGACCATCGATGGTAAAACCAAGCAAGAGACTAATGATAACGGTAATAAATCTGCAAACAGACTTGTCGTATCGAGTAACTTATTTGGAAAGGATGCATTTCCTGGTAAAAGACTACCTTGTTCTAAAGGGAGAAGTGATTTCAATGACTGCGACCAATATATCGAAAATACTGCATACATAAATTATGTTATGGATATTACTAACAACTCTTCGAACTTGAAAGAGGAAGGACAACCATCTATGTCCATAGCTTCTTCCATTCATAATAAAGCGAACCCATTTAAATTAGCTGTTGGAAATCAAATTGTGACTCAGAATGATGGTATAGACAAAGGGCTAAAGAAAGTTTCCTCTGAGCTTGGTGTGTATGATATTGATTTATATTTGAAACAGTATGGGGTTTCACAACACGATAAAGGCGTAGACTCTGTGTCTTCAGACGGTGATACTATTTGCCAGGTTAAGAAAGTGTCCGTAATGAGTAATGCTTGTAATAGAAATGTGGTCAATGTTGAGACTGAGGAAACAATGTATCATGATGAATCAGACAGTGGTACTGATACTGACAGTGATGGTTATGAAGAATGTACAACCGAGGAAGTTGAAGCAATGATATCAAAAATGCAATCTTAAATCTTTGATTTATTATATCCATTTCGAAGAAGTGGCTGTTAGTTGCTAATGTATGTTGGTCATCTGCATGTCTGTTAGTCTGATAGTATTTATTAGCAAACTTACTGTGTTTATCCCACAACTGTCTGGGTCGTATCATATCAACTTAATATTGTTGCGAAACAGGTGTCGCATCTTTGGTGTAAAATATGTTATTGGCATCAGTATTTTATCCACCTTCATGTATTATTTGAGAATATACAATTTTATCATTATTTTAGTTTTGAGGTACTGTAAAATCATTTAATTTTCACGGTTTTATATTTGCGGATTTTGGTGAAATGGTAATTTGGTGGTTTTCTAAATCGTGGATTTAAAATAATGAAAGTAAAAAGTATTTTTAAGTCAATTATTAGAGGGGGTTGCTCTCGCGATCTATTTCATCGCACGTCATTTATCCTCCGCGAATATTAATGATTTTATGAAACATGTCACACTCTCCATCTAATTTAGGCCTAGTTTGATAGTGTCATCTTTGGTAAACACTTCGTTATTAGGCCAACTCAAAGACAGACATGGTAAGAAATAGGTCACTAGGCCAAATCTAAGTTAAACCTTGTATGTGTGTGTAAGAATCTTTACGACATCTGACTATGTCTCTTTAAAATCTTGACCAAATTCGTTGTACACTTGGTCATCTGGAGTTAAAAACTGGGTCACTGCCAAACAAAAATACTTTTTTATGCCCCCCTATCGATAGATGGGGAGGCATATAGTGATTCACCTGTCCGTCCGTCCGTTCGTCCGTCCGTTCGTCCGTCCGTCCTGGTTAACCCAAATTGACCGTTTCTTCTAGCATTAATATGGCTTGCAACGAAGCTTTCATACTTGCATGGATGTTGTATATGAACACTCTCCACACACCTGTATCACCTGACCCCATTTTGACCTTCACCTTGACCTAATTTTGGACTTAGACTTATTTATGGACAAGGCTTCCACAGGGGGCATAAGCATTTATTGAACGCAGTCTTGTTTATCTTAAGAGCTCTGTCTTTATCGTATTTGATGAGTTTTAAAAAATCTTCATATTTTTGGAATTATCCCTTATTCTATGAGATTACTCAGGATGAGTTATCTTGGACCATCTTTACATTATTGTTGCAAGTTTTAATCAGTATTAACTATTTCATATTTGCATTTATTTATATTACATTAATGATACATGTATAACGTATGACATTTTTTACTTCAAACTCGTTGATATTCATGTGAAATCCACTGGAAATTCGCAGAATGTTTATATGTTAAGTATGTAATTACGCCCCTTGGACGTCTTTACATTTTAGGACTGTATCAGTTAAAAGCAACACCATTCTTTCTTTTTATACCCTCTTTTGGGTTGTTTTATTTGATACGTCAAATGATAGTTTCACACATCACTTCATTCCCATGATCTACTCAGAGTTAGATCCCATCATAACTGGACATAGAAGTTAAACATTTGTAATTTATTTGACCTTGATATATTTGCATTAATGGAATACAATCATATTTAACAAAAAAAAAATTGTCAATAAATGGATGATGTGATAACAACCCTGTAATTTGTCCTCAGAACCCAGATCGCATTATACCTAGACCTATAAGTTAAATCATTTGTAATTTATTTGATATATATGAGCCAGTCTCCAGGAAAACCTGCTATTTTGTAATTATCTAAAAGAGTATTCTTAATGAAGCAAAATGCTTAAGAAATTTTGTTAATATCATGGTTTTTAAGGAAGTTACAGCTGTTTAGTTTAGGCCCTATTCAGACCCTTTGTGCGTGACGTTGAAAGCGTCATTCAAACGTTATTTGACGTCTTGTAACAAGTACTATTAATGGAATACAATAATCTTTTTTTTAAAAATTGTCAATAAATGGGTGATTATGTATTATGTATAATACTGTTCAATTAAGTACCTTGTAATATTAATGGATGTGAAGTGACCAGATTAATATGTTTAGATTATACTCTTTATACTAGTTAGTCCCTACCGGTTTTTGCCCTCCGTCCGTTCGTCAGTCAGTCTGTCAAAAAATCTGGATCCTGACATAACAGTTTCCAAGCTAGGTTTATGAAACTTGATATGTGAATAGGGGGCAATAAGGGGATTAAGCACGTCTAAAACTATTTTGATTCTGACAAAAATGGCTGCTATGGCAACAGAAACATTGAAAATGGCTTCAAACTGGTAGGGGACTTCTGTATTGCTTGCAATTCTTAATTACTTGTTATTATAGTATATGATACCTGCAAGTATACACTCAACCACTTTTCTAATTGGTCACTTTTCAAACCCTAAATACGTTTAACTGTGATCGTAATTGTTGACGATACGTTGCACACAAACATGTTATGCAATAGTCCTAACACTCAAATCATTAAAAATCACGTGCCAAAGGATGTGTGGTCATTCATGGGATAATTTTTGCATTTTCGCCATCAAATAATATGATCACAGTTAAAGGTATTTGGGTTTGAAAAGTGACCAATTAGAAAAGTGGTCGAGTGTATGTATGCTGATTTTTGAACGGAGGTAAAGAATACTTAATAGTTAACACCAATTCTTTGTTTTGTTGCATATGTATTATTTATGTATATTTACCATTTAGACCATGTGAGATTATTTAATGATTTCACTGCATAATGTGATAGCAAATGCGATTGTAATTTTATTTTATATATGAAATTATGCGCTTATGCGTTTCTTACCCTTTTAAGGGAATTGTATAGCACTGTACTATGTATTTGTTTATCTGTATGGTATTTGTCCGCATGTCTGTAAGAAATATGCCATATCACAAATTTATATCAATTACTTGTAGTAGTTTCTTAGAAATTATTAAATTATGTGTGTATCAATAAACCTTATGCAAAATTAATGTTGGCATGAAGGTGTGTGTAATATGCAAGAGTGTGTTTCTTAAGTGTGACAAAGGTTTTGTATTTTTGGTAGTGGTTTCAATTAGAGAGAACATTATCATGCACTTGTGTCGTCTTTTGATTGGTTGTGGTTATCATGTCGAAGAACATGTGGTACAATTTAATTATTGCTTGGCTGCCTTGACAGATATTGATCCGTCCATTAGTAGATCAGACCATGTCCGATAGGTACATGTAATTTAACTAGCCAATATTTTACTCTACTGCTCCTTAACTTGGTAGGGTCAGGTTGGACATGACCTATACTGAACATTGTTGGTTTTTCTGTCAAATGTCAACGTGACAATGAACCACTTGACTTCAAGACATATTCATACCAATCGTTCCTAAAATAAACTTTTAGAGCAGAATTTCATGTACGTTTGGATATCCCCTCATACATAACTATTTGAATATCTGAATAGATGACATTCATGATTTACGTATAAGATAACGTTTAGTAAACATGTATGCATGTATTATTTATAAAAGTTATCTGAACTTTAAATAATGTTTTGGTAAACATGTTTTTCATTGTATGTCTAAGTCCTGGTGTTGTAAATTTATAGCAAAACCGAAAGACACATTTACTTTGGGGGAAAATAGTAAATTATCCCCCCTTACTACTCTCTAAAACTCTACAGGTCCTATCATGCAGATTACTCTGTTTTTATCCCTGTTTTGTTTGTTGTACATGGTAGTAATTAGGCTGAAATATTTGCAACATTAATTACCAGATCAAATAATAAGTTTGGCTACATGTTGTTTACACACCATGGTATATACATTTTTATGGCCCTAATATATTAGATAATATAGAAGTGAGAAATTTCTTATCTAAAATCAATGATATTTCTGTTAGAAACAAGGATAAAGTCCGAGGATCTCAACTAGTTAGGACCTGTATGCTAATTGGTCTACCTCAGGCTTTATCTTACAAGGGAGATAATTTATAGGTCACTTATGATTCTCATTATATATAAATGGTAAAATTAGATTTCTCTCTCTTCACTGATGTCATCACTATCATTTGTACTTGAATGTGAAACAAAACGATAAGTACATATTGAGGTGATTTATGTTCTCGTATGTGTGTATACATGAGAGATGATTTTACTTAATCAATTGAGTATTTTATGATGTACTGCATAAGGAAAACGTCATTAATAAGACCACCCTTATGACTGTTCAGGTTCTCCATAATGAATTTGTTTTAATGATGCAATATAGCTTGATAAAGAGCGAAACATCAAAACTGGACTTGGAAATTGCATTCTTAATTTTTAGGTGCTCTTATTACTGTTATAGAGGTGGTCTTAATGTACTATTCCTACCTCATGTCTTAACTTTGAAAAGTGATAAAATTGTATTAACCAAAGCATTAAACATTTGAAGACCTGCCAATTTTTATTACTTTGAAACATCTTCTTTCAGTTATTCTTGATTAAATAAATATATCAGCAACAACTTACTTCATATAGTATTTTTAGTCCCCTACAGGTTTTTGACCAGAGGGGACTATAGGTTTGCCGTCCGTCCATCAAAAAATCTGGATCCTGACATAACTCAAACAGTTTCCAAGTTAGGTTTATGAAACTTGGTATGTGGCTAGGGGGCAATAAGGGGATTATGCACATCTAAAAATATTTTGATTCTGACAAATACACATGTATTGTGGTTGCTATGGCGACAGAAAGAGTGAAAATATGCCCAAATATGGATCTTGCCATAACTCAGTTTCCTAGCTAGGCTTATGAAACTTGATATGTGGATAAGGGGCAATAAGGGGATTATGCACGTCTACATATATTTTGATTCTGACAAAAATTGTGGTTGCTATGGCAACAGATACATGGCTTCAAACCGGTAGGGGACTTCTGTATTGCTTGCAATTCTTAATTACTTGTTAATTATTATACCCCCACACAAGGAGTTGTTATACTGGATTCTGTTTGTCTGTCTGTCCGTAGATGCATTCTTGTGGACGCAACTCCTACAGTTTTGGCAGGATTTCGCTCAAACTTTCACAGATGAACAACCTCATCATATAGATGTGCACGAAGAAAGGAATTTGCGCTGCGAATTTTGGCAGAATTATGGCCCTTTGCCGGCGGGGTATATTAGTCTGCCGAATGGCGACAGCTCTGGTTTTTCACAAATTTGTTTTAAGGTCAAATGGTGGGCATATTAAATTTTGAATTATCCGTCCGCACGTAGTTTTTTTGTAAAGTGCATTCTACTGTAGTATGCTTCTCATAGCTAGTATGATATTGTTTTTTGTTATGTTTGTTTGTCATTTATGAAATAAATGATATTTGTTTATAATATACTGTTTGTTTATATTTAGCTCACCCGAGCACGAAATACAAATTGTGATCACTCTATTTCCGTTGACTGCCATTTGCCTGTGAACACTTTTGACTTAAACTTGATAATGGCCTTAATGTGTACGGCTATAAAACAAGGTCAAAGGACAAGGTTCACTAATGGCTTTAATTGACCTTGTGATTTTTTAGCTCCACTATTCGTAGAATAAGGGGAGCTATTGCAGTCACCCAAGCGTCGGTGTCTTTTGTTAAAGTTTAGGTACATGTTTTTTAACCTCTTTTATTCTCTAAGTCCTTTAAGATATTGCTTTCATACTTTGTATACTTGTTCACCATCATGACACCAACCCATATGCAGGAGTAGGTAACTCTATCAGGCATTTTGTTGAAATTATGCCTTTTTTTCTACTTAGTGCAAATAGTGCAAATGTTAAAGTTTAGGTACAGGTTTTTTAACCTCTAATATCTTCATAGTGCATTGACATATTGCTTTAATACTTTGCATACTTGTTCACCATCATGACCCCAACCCATACACGGGGGTAGGTAACTCTATCAAACATTTTGGTGAAATTATGCCCCCTTTTTCACCTTAGTGCAAATGTTAAAGTTTAGGTACAGGTTTTTTCACCTCTTATATTTTCAAAGTGCATTCACATATTGCTTTACATACTTGTTCACCATCATGACCACAACCCATACACAGGGGTAGGTAACTCTATGAAGCATTTTGTTGAAATTATGCCCCCTGTTGGATTTGGAAATGCAAATGTTAAAGTTTAGGTACATGTTTTTTACCTCTAATATCTTCATAGTGCATTGGCATATTGCTTTGATGATTTGCATACTTGTTCACCATCATGACTCCAACCCATACACAGGGGAAGGTAACTCTATTAAGTATTTTGGTGAAATTTTGCCCCCTTTTTCAACTTTCAGCAAATGTTAAAGTTTAGGTACAGTTTTTTTCACCTTTAATATTTTTAAGTGTATTCACATATTGCTATGCAAATTTGTTCACCATCATGACCCCAACCCCTACACAGGGGTGGGTAACTCTATGAATCATTTTGTTGAAATTATGCCCCCTGTTGGACGTTAAAGTTTAGGTACAGGATTTTTAACCTCTAATATGTTCAAAGTGCATTGACATATTGCTTTGATACTTTGCTTACTTGTTCACCATCATGACCCCAACCCATAAACAGGGGTAGGTAACTCTATCAAGCATTTTGGTGAAATAATGCCCCCTTTTGGACTAAGAAATGCTGATTTGTTTAACTTCAATGACCAAGAGGACCTACACATGAGTAGGTAACAGTCCTGCATAATTTTTCGACTTAGAAGCCCCAACCTCTACACAACAGAGGGTAATGCTGCTGTTATGAAGTATTTTGTTTTGAATGTATAATGATTGTACTATCCTAGCATGGCGGCGTGAATAGTGGAGCGCTCTGTTCGTGGACAGCTCTTGTCAAAAAATAAGATTGTATGTTCCTATAAATATGTCCTATAATTCAAATAATTTAACATTTCCTGTGTAAAAATAAGCATACATATCCCAATATCCCTTGTAATTTGTTGACAAAATTGCCAAGAATATGTCATGTTTAGCTGAACATGTCATCTTTTGCCATTTTTGCGACTATTAATGACGTGAAACCTTCTGAAAAAC
The DNA here is from genome assembly GCA_947247005.1 of Spisula solida. Taxonomy (NCBI): domain Eukaryota; kingdom Metazoa; phylum Mollusca; class Bivalvia; order Venerida; family Mactridae; genus Spisula; species Spisula solida. The sequence goes on from OX365958.1 coordinate 17,297,622, forward strand.
CACCATGGCATTCTTGCGAGACTTTATATTTTCACATAACTATTTTTAGCTTACCTGTTCTGGATGCAGGACAAACCAGTATGATATTCTACAGAACGTTCACATACAAATGTTCTACATGCAGGACACCCCACCAGTATGACATTCTACAGAACGTTCACATACAAATGTTCTACATGCAGGACACCCCACCAGTATGACATTTTACAGAACGTTCACATACAAATGTTCTACATGCAGGACATCCCTGTATGACATTCTACAGAAGGTTCACATACAAATGTTCTGCATGCAGGACATCCTACCAGTATGACATTCTACAGAACGTTCACATACCAAAAATGTTCTACATGCAGGACCTCCCTGTTTGACATTCTACAGAAGGTTCACATACAAATGTTCTGCATGCAGGACAAACCAGTATGACATTCAACAGAAGGTTCACATACAAATGTTCTACATGCAGGACCTCCCTGTATGACATTCTACAGAAGGTTCACATACAACTGTTCTGCATGCAGGACACTTCAGTATGACATTCAACAGAACGTTCACATACACATATTCTACATGCAGGACACCCCAGTATGACATTCAACAGAAGGTTCATATACAAATACTCTTCATGCAGGACCTCCCTGTATGACATTCTACAGAAGGTTCACATACAACTGTTCTGCATGCAGGACACTTCAGTATGACATTCAACAGAACGTTCACATACACATATTCTACATGCAGGACACCCCAGTATGATATTCAACAGAAGGTTCACATACAAATGTTCTGCATACAGGACACCCCACCAGTATGACATTCTACAGAAGGTTCACATACACATATTCTGCATGCAGGACACTCAAGTATGGCATTCTACAGAAGGTTCACATACAAATGCTCTGCATGTACGACACCCCAGTATGATATTCAACAGAATGTTCACATACAAATGTTCTGCATGCACGACACCCCAGTATGATATTCAACAGAATGTTCACATACAAATTCTCTGCATGCACGACACCCCAGTATGATATTCAACAGAAGGTTCACATACAAATGCTCTGCATGCACGACACTACAGCAAGCTATTCAACAGAACGTTCACATACAACATATTCTGCATGCACGACATCCCAGTATGATATTCAACAGAACGTTCACATACACACGTTCTTCATGCAGGACGTCCCACCTGTATGACATTCTACAGAACGTTCACATACAAATGTTCTTCATGCAGGACATCCCACCAGTATGATATTCAACAGAACGTTCACATACACATGTTCTTCATGCAAAACACTGTACAAAGCACGATGACATAATACGAGCTGTGTCGTGGGTTTTCCGACATAGTGGTCAACTTTGACATTTTCGGTTTATTTCTGTTTATTAAACTTCGTTCATTAAGGAATTATTCGAACTTATTTCATGCAATTCTGACGAGTACAAGTGGGTTTAATCTGAGTTAGAACATAACAAGTACGTCAGCTATAAATACTTTTAGTGACGTCGCGTTGTTGACGTTGTTGCATTTCAACATTAAAATTATCGTTACATTCTACATATCAACGTTTTTTAACCATCACATTAGTATGACTTTTCATGTCATGAATTTACCGTGATAACAATGATTAAACAATTTGCTGGAAATATGCAACAAAGGGAAAAATAGTTTTTAAAATGCGTAAAAATATGACATGTATGCATCAAAGCTATTCCATTTTTTCAGAGCTTAACTTATCTGGTATTCGCAAACCAGCCACTAAAAAATTGCTCATAATAAATGGCCCTGTGGGCAGGGATTTGGCAGTGGGTATGAAAACGCAAAAATAAAAATCCTCGCCATTCCCGGGGTTGGTGGTATTCTTTCAATTCTAATTGACTGGCGCATCGCACCGAACTAGTTCCCAAAACGGCAAGTCCCAACTAGTCGTAAAAAATGTTCTGGTCTTGCTAGAACGAGGCACTTTGTTAGTTTGTTTTATCTAAACAGTTTTCTTTACGTCCATATCCCGTCTGCATTGTATTTGAGCACGTTCGTAACTAGACCAACTCGTTCACAGGCAGATCAACTAGTCATTCGTTCTAATACCGCGATCCTAAATACATTTCTAAGTTCAGATGTACATTAAACTAGCAAATTCGCGAATGTCCATATGACCCCATATGGTGCTCGATCAGATAGAGTTTCATCCCCAATTGAGGTCCGACCTACTGCTAATAACTTCTTATAGTATAGTTCACAGTGTATAAACGAGTCGATTTCCGGTCGTCGCAATACGTCATACCGTGACCGGAAAAAACACATATCCCATTCAGTCAAACCGTGATTAGGTTTATACACGGAGAAGTTGTGAAAGTAGGCCTACACAAGGTCGTATTAATTAGATAATTGTTCTCCACACCTGAACCTCATGAAAACAAATCATGAACCGTGAGCATGTTGGTACTTGTTGGTAACAATGTCACGTCGTTAACAAACCTTACAACGCAATGAAATATGTTTACATACATTGTGTTTTTCGTTAAATTCGGTATACATTTTCCCCCCGCTTTCCTTTTCAATAGTCGTGAAGTGAATGAGGCCCATATCAGTCTAGACGTATGTGGTAGGGTGACGTATTGCACCGACACTAGTCGAATATATAGGCCCTATAGTGTCTGATCAACTTCTCGTTAAGCTTGGTATCGTGCTGTAATGGTGCGTTCACACTGGAGCCCCGCTTCTACTACGATATAAAATTGGTCCAAAGCGTGACCAATCGTGGGACGGTCGTGGTCAATCGGGAGAGGATCTTTGTGAACATGGTAGAGTCGTGGTGGAATTGCGTAGGTCGGGAAGCTACCGACCTTACTTACTGTGGACATACCACGTGTCAAAATGCTGTGTTTTCTCTCCAGTTATATAGATATAAAATATAATACATCGCATGAAAATTTGTCCACAGAATCATTAGAAACGACAAATAACTGCATAGTTTGACATGTTTTTTTGTGTTTGGCTCACCAACACAGCATTACGTTTTCGGTTTTGGAAATGCGCGGTTGCACTTTCTGAGAAAATAAAGGAATTCTGGTACATATCCACGGGCGGTAATCACGTGACTTCGTCTAGTGTTGTAAACGAATAATGGCGGATATTCTATTTGTAAAAGTAGAAGTGACATGAAAGCTGCTACTATTGTTGCAAATGAATCAGCTTTGCAATCAGGTGATTTGAAGCTTTACTATCACAAGTCATGTAGAGCTAGATTTGTTCATCCCTTTTACAAAAAGCAAACGGATGGAGAAGTTGAATCCTGTCCTGATCTACACCAATCACCTTCATTAACCAGGTCTCAACAATCATGCAGATTTAATTGGAAAAATGACTGTTTCATTTGTGGTGAACAATGTAGCCTGAAGCACAAGTCAAAATGGTCAAAAATCGAAGGTTCGATTGATGCAAATTCCAACCTTTACATGAAGTTACTTGAGGCAGCTAACTTAAAGGACGACACAAGTCTTATTGACAGATTAGTTAGTACCAACGGGGATTTAGTTGCTTTCGAAGCGAGGTACCATAGAAAAAAGGGTTGTTTGGCAAAATTATTAGTATTGGCCGAAAGAAGTTCAGATACCAAAGATCAGCCCCAGAAAAATTCATAAAAGCTTGCGAGTGCTTAAAATTTCAACTTAGAAACTCGATTGAAGAATAGAAAGAAGTATTTGAATTTAGTGACATAAAATCAAGACTTATTGAAATATGTAAGCAAGAAGACATTGATGAAGGCAATATTCCCAATAATAAGCAGATTAAGAAAAGTCTTCAATCCTTATGGTCAAAAATCAAATTCATCAATAGATCTGGTGTATCTGATTTAGTTTGTTCAGTAGACATAACTCTAGATGCAGCATTAGCAAAGTCAAAGGTTCTGGAGAATACACTTGTAGATGTGACAGATCAGCAGGAATATGAATCAACTCTTTATAACAGCTTTGTAGATGAAACTTCTGATGAACGTATGATATTGCATCAAGCTGCCAATATTTTACGTAAACAACTTCTAAAAACTGAAGGTTTGAAGAAGGAATATTATTCAACGTCTGAAATCAGCTTGACTGCACAACTTGAGTTTTTAGATCCTATTATTGTGTGTTTTGTCCGTTGGCTATCTAGTCAGTCAAATTAAGATGATGAAATGAAGACAAACCAAGACCGCAGAATAATTGCAGTTTGTTCTGACTTAATATCATTTGTGAAGCCTATAATAACACCAAAACATTTAGGTTTGAGCACATATCTTCATCATTTGTATGGAAGTAAAAAGTTAATAGAAGACTTGAATCTACATGGTTATACTATGCCCTACTCAGAAGTAAGACACTTCTTGACTTCATCAGCTGTGTACATGTCTTCAACACAGCAGAGAACACCATCAGGTATGAATTAAACATTTATGCTTCCATTAATATTTATGACTTAGCAACTGCAAGCAAACCTGTGGTGACTGTCTGCGGCAGGTCTTGTAATAGAGCTCGCTGTCAGTGACATGAGTGTTACTGTCAATGTGTTCTTCGCGCACGCACGCACGCACGCACGCACGCACGCACGCACGCACGCACGCACGCACGCACGCACGCACGCACGCACGCACGCACGCACGCACGCACGCACGCACGCACGCACGCACGCACGCACGCACGCACGCACGCACGCACGCACGCACGCACGCACGCACGCACGCACGCACGCACGCACGCACGCACGCACGCACGCACGCACGCACGCACGCACGCACGCACACACACACACACATACTATTGTAAAAGATAGCCCAAACAAATCAATGTCAACTTAACAAACGTTCATTAAGTGATGAAACAACAATTTTTAATGAATATCAAATTACTAAACGCTCATTTATTGATAAAACAAATACCACAATGTCATGTTTGTTAGTATGAATATTAAGCGCAACTTAGAGAATGAATAAACATATCTCCTGCATATATAAATGGTTTTAGCTTTTGTTAACAAATTTGTACTTACATTTTAGGTGCAATTATACCTGCAAATCTTGCAATTAGTATGGTAGGCAATAACCAGGGAAAACTTTTATTTGGGGATGCGGATAATTGGGACCACAATGAAAATACTCTAAGTGGAAAGCGGTCAACCCATGCTATGACAAGTATAACAATCTCAACGATTCCCTTTCGGACACAGGCTGAACGGATTCCCAGAATACAGGAACGATCATTTGATACCTCTGTAGTTCCAGGTAAGATCCATCTACCAATACTTATGTATTAAGCTTTTAAAGTTTCAACTTAATTATTTTTACATCAACTTTAGATTCAAGTTCTAATATGTTTTATTTATTACTGCTACTTCCAATAAGTATGGCCAGTACTATTGTCTCGTCTTCCCACCAATGTGTCTGTCCGAAATGATGTGTCAACAAACATGAAAAATGTTTTAGTTGCATAATACATGGCATGATTTTACAGGTGACGGGTTAGCACACACCTTGACATATAAGAAGCCAGATCTGAGACCTTCACCACAACTGAGCCCGCCTGTACGTGTTGAAGAACTACAGTGTTCTGATACCGAAGCTGTGAAGCTGTTTAAACTCAGGGAAATAATGTACCACATGGGTAGAGACAAATTGGTTAATGTTTGTGACGATAGAGCAGATAGATTTCCTCCATGGACTGTTTATCAGTCAGTCATAGAAAGTGACAACCTGTATGAACCTGCAGAAATATGCATACGTCTGGTGACAGCGGTCTTTGCGCCATCTTTACTGACATCGATGACACGCTGTCTTCGCAACTTTTCAAATGTCGCATGGAGCGGGATACATACTATGAAGACACTGTATTCAGTAGTTACTAACATGTGTGATTCTGTTGTCAAGACACTATGTAACCAGGGGCGGTATTCAATACTGATTTTACTTGACTTAAGGATAAGGACAACCAATCAGATCACACCATATTAAACTCTTTGTCAGTAACAGGCGATGTGATTGGCTATCCTTATTCTCCAATTAAATAAGATCAATATTGAATATCACCCCTGGGGTGGTATTCAGTATTGATATTATTTAATTGAAGAATAAGGATAGCCAATCATATCGCCTGTTACTGACCTAGTGTTTATTATGGTGTGATCTGATAGGTTGTCCTTATCCTTAAGTCAAGTAAGATCAATATTGAATACCACACCAGATCGTATCCTTCTGAAGGTGCATCTACACGGTAGGTCTTGGTGTATAAGTCGAAGCTGTACACATCACAAGATGTATATCTTCCCTAACTATAGTTTATACACGGTACAACATGACTTATAAATCACACATTATTTCTCTCCAAACGCTTGTAACAATAGAGTCGGTTTAGGAAGACCTATTGATAGGACTGTGTGTTGGGTTGATATGTATCATACTGTATGGTAAAATTCTATTAGCAGTTCCGTTTCGGTGTTACACCAAGCCAATTCTGGACTGAGGCGACTATGCAATGAATGTGTCGTACATCTTTCGAAAATGTGTGGTATAGTTGGACAAACATAAATTGGCCGGGCTAAATTTAGCTCTAGTAAATAAACACGACGATGACCTTCACATCTAATTAACCGGGAAAATTTGATAGACATGACAATGGTGAAATAAATTCTCGTATAGCACCAGTGGCTCAGTGCTAAAGCTTCAGTCAATAGGTTATGTACCAAGTATGCTTTTTTGTACGCAGGTTCGAATCTTTATTTTGTCTTTATTTTTATCATATTAATTTTTCCCCATTTTCTAAACTTTTTTAAATTAAAGGTCTAGAAAAGATAAATAAATAATAAACAGAGTAGTAAACTAATTTTTATTATAAAAGCTATCAGTTGGATTCGAACTCGCGCGGAGTAAAAGCATATATTCGTTGCAACTGGCCATTGCGCTTTACTTACTTAGCTATTTCCTAATTGCGTCTTGTGGTGTAGTTGATACACCTTATTATTATAGCTTACTTCAGATGCAAAAGGTAAACATTAATGTTTATGTTCTAGTTCTATTAATAGCTCGGCCAATTGATCTTTGTCCGATTATAGTAGTGTACTTCTCGTTACTACACGGTACATTTTGACTTAAGGTCAAGACTTACCGTGTAGATGTACCTTTACATGAACAACCTCACACCGTTCAACCCGATATCGTGTAATCGGTTGATATCATGTAATCAGATCACATCGAACGTCGCGCGACTTTGAGGCGGAAGTAAGTATTGCTTGTATTTATATTCATTTTGCAGGTTTCGAACAAAACGAGGAGTGCATATCAAATCGCTGTTATAAGAGGTATCAGTACACAAAATTCTGAGTAAAACCGTGTTATATTGAGGGAGAAATCACGGAAAATGTGTGCGATTTTTCAAGAAAAACGCGTTGTTTGAAACTTCTACCCCCCAAAAGGTATTTTTAAACAAAACGGAACCCTTTTACTTAGTCCATAACAAAAATTAATCCATTCCCCGTCTATGTGCAAAATCCCACCCTTGTATTCCTTTTTTTCGCTGTGATATTCGAGTATAAACTTGACATGGTGCAATATTTTGGATAACCTCGTATTCAGTTGATGATGAAACAAAGATAACCTTGTAATCAGAAAAGACGGTAGAGATGATATCAATGTAATCAGCCATAGTGAATTCTAATCGAACCGTTTATGAAACGCAATAACAGAGGAATAATTACACACAGGTTGCAAATGTGTATTTGTCCGCGCAATTGATATCAGGTGAGGGATTTCGGGCAAAAACTATGACATTTGAAGAACAGTATAAAGAACTAGAACTCATTATCGGCTTGAACGTCGATGCTGTCACGTTAAAACAACCGAAGAATAAACTGTATACGGGGAACTACCTTGTATATTCCCCAATTCTCTACCCTGATACCTAATCAAGAAATGCGTAACTTTAATAACAGCAATGTAGGATCGATGCTACGAATACATTATACTGCACGCATGGTTTAGCCGACTATCAATTTGCATGAGTAGAACAAAAGCTTCTGCATCTTGAGCAGCATATATATGTATGCCCACTCACATATAGATGTTATGGAACATTTGTGTACTCATGTATTGTAAATGTCTATATGCGATCAGTGAAAACATGTTCTATACACGGTCAATATCACTGCGGTATACAGTACACCGGATATTGCCAGTAAGGTGAGTAGTGTTATTCATTTTCGCGACCTTCAAGTGTACACCAAGATTAGTTCAGAGACGCTGCTTTGTCTTTCTGAGTGTGTTTAATATAAATTTTATCCAAAAAAATCTACTTCAATAATTTTCCTAATACCTGGAAACCGGCAAACGTCCGGGAATTACTTAAAAGGGTAATTTAAAGACCAAACTCCTATCGATAATAAAGCTGCTTTGTTTATATTCTTCATTAAATTTCACAACTTGAATCGAGCAAAATATTTGATAATAAGTGAAGTCATCTTGTTATTACTAAGATACTACCAAACGCATACCAGAATTTACCAGAAGTCAACATCAGCAATTCAAATTGAAATGTATACATGATCACGAGACGAATAGACAGTTACAATCATAAATCTGAAAATATGAAAAATCGACTGCTTATCTTTTTTATGATAACGACCTTTTTTCATATTTATAAGTTTCTTTTAGGCATTGTGCCATTAAAATAACTCGTCAAATCGGACGACAATTAGCCGTCATGGCGTAACAACATTCTGTTGTCTGTTGCTAAAATTTCAGTGTTGTTAACGCACCGATTGCTGAGCGAAATAAATGCAGATTTGTGATAAAACATTCTACCAGTAGTAATGCGTTTTTCATACAAGTTATGAAAGTCAGTTTCAGATACTTCACGATACAGCTGCGACAACGTAGCCTCGTGTACATGTGATCAATCATTTTCAACTATGGGCCGGAATGTGGTAAATCTGACAAGAACACTATGATTTGGTATCTTTGGCGCCGTCAAAGCAGCTTGACGTTTAATCCTACGATCATCGAGAATAGAGTTAGTAGATTCTAGTTGTAGGACTGTTATGAGTACACTTTTAATTTGAACATGCAGTAAGTAAGTGTCAAATGGATAGTACATTTTTAAAAGACGAAGAAAACCAGTGATGGAAGCTTCAGGTGTAGTAAGGTTCGCGGAAAAAATGTCATTATGACGTCGTTGACGTCAGACTACATGCGATGTATGTTAGCATGTATAATGTATAAGCAAATATCTCAATACATGTAACTGTAAAGTGCATTCTTTTATGAAAGTTTGCAAATAGATTCATGTAAATTGTGGTGAATTATTAACATTGTATGCGATTTACTAGCATCAGTGATATTACTTTTGTATATACCTTCGTAAATGCATTTTGTATGCTGTATTGATAACCCGCTTCCACAATCTCATCAGCTTATCCAGATACATATATTGGTGGTTTATGATAATGTTCAAAAATAGTAAATTACAGAAATCTAATAATTACATTGGCCATCTGAGTATAATTATTCGTCTGTTATTGCGTTTCATAAACGGTTCGATTAGAATTCACTATGTCTGATTACGTTGATATCATCTCTACCGGTTTTTCTAATTACAAGGTTATCTTTGCTTCATCATCAACTGAATTCGAGGTTATCCAAAATATTGCTCCATGTCAAGTTTATACTCAAATATCTCTAAATTATTTTTGTTATGGACTAAGTAAAGGGGTTCGGTTTTGTTTAAAATACCGTTTGAGGGGTAGATTAGTTTCAAATAACGCGTTTTTCTTGAAAAATCGCACACATTTTCCATGATTTCTCCCTCAATATAACACGGTTTTACTCAGAATTTTGTGTACTGATACCTCTTTCAACAGCGATTAGATGTGCACACTTCGTTTTGTTCGAAACCTGCAAAATGAATATAAATACAAGCAATACTTACTTCCGCCTCAAAGTCGCGCGACGTTTGATGTAATCTGATTACATGATATCAAGCGATTACACGATATCGGGTTGAACGGTGTGAACCTCTTCATGGGTTGTTCATGTGGGTTATTAACCTGCACTGGGTCAAACAAAGAAACAGTTGTGTTAAGTTATATAGCCAATTTCGAAGTAAGGTAATAAGTAATTTGCACCAGTAGATAAAAACACGTTTTTTCTAACTTTAAATTCTCATAAATTACTAGTGGGCTGATGTGATAGTATTGATGCTTCTTAGTACCTTACAGAAACGTTTTATATACACGTTTGAAAAAAACCCACATGCGTTATAAATAGATGTATACCAATAAAATACAGTGTGGTGTGAATTTTGGCTAACACCGCAAGTTAAATTATGTAAACACAAAGTTATAAACGATTCATTTTTGCGCATTTATTATGACGAAACGTCAAAAGGTGAGGCACACAAGTGTAAAGCTTTGTAAAGTCAAACAGACGTTTGCAAACATAGACACGCTTTAAATCGACTCCGCCGACCGTCAAAGTGACTGAACTGCATAACTATGCAAATACATTTAATTTATCACTAATGATCACAGTGTATACACAAACGAGTCAACTTCCGGTTATCGCAATGAAGAGTACACACGTTGAATCGTATAGTCTTACAATAAGTTGTACAGTAATAAAAGATCACACGATGTTTCAATCACAATAAGTCATACAAGTTGAATTATATAGTATCCCAAAAAGTCGTACAGTGATTTGGTTTGTACGCTGTGATAATAGCAAATGTTAAAGGTACCTAAAAAATAACCACACCCATTGTGTTTCTTGATCCGCCCATGCAGCTAGTAGAATTTACGTCAGGTTTTCTTTGAGTCGACCTCTACGTTTAATCCGATGTTAGCTTCTCGGTATTGTTCAGTGTGTATTTGGGTGTTTGTATAGAGTAAGATTCAGAATAGTTTCTGAAGGGAGCATGCCTCCAACGTGTACATATTGATGCATACACATTTATTTTGACCAAGCTACGCCCCTGAATTAGATATCTTACATGGCTATAATTTCACAAATCACGATTTTGTGATGTGATATGTGTCACAGGTGAACAAATGTTATGATAATGTACTTGTAAATTTCGTGAAAATTGCCTTTGTGTCGAAAACGCTTCAATGTATACATAACGTGAGCAATTGCTTCGAGCGAGTAAATAGACTGTAAGCTAATTTACAATAGGTGGCCAATTACTGAAGCTTTGGCGCGTATTTGGAGAAAAGCACATGCCATTACACTTTCTGCTCTCTATGTGAAAGGAAGCAAAGATGATTTTTTCTTACGTTTTCTGTTGGAATTTGATAACTTGGTGCGTTTATGCCAGCTAATTAGTGACGTAAGCATAATTATCTAGACTTTTGTATTTGCTCGTTAGATCTATATTTTTATTATAGCCTTTATCAGGTTGGGTACAATACTAGATTTAGTAACTGCTTGTAAAAAAGTGATACTACCGTTCATAGTTAAAATATTTATTTAGTAATTGCTTTGTATGGTGTTGCAATAAATAAATTAATATGTTTTGCAATTTATCTTATTGAAATCGGTCGTAAAACAACGAAGTAAACAGGTAAATGCCTTAATAAAATTGTCCCTTTTAATTAAAATAATATGTTAATATATATAAAACACAACCCAGGTCCCTGAATTTTGTGTGTGTAAGTTTTCAATGTTATAGATACTACTTAGAAAACTGCCCAGTCAATTTCTTGCAATTATCGAGTTAAATTTATCAAATCACTACAATTCATGCAGTTTTGCCACCATTTTTTACTAAATTTTGTTATGCAAAGTGGTTTCTAAATTTAGACTTGTCCCAACCTGTTTATTTTGCCAGTCAGCTTTCTGCTGAAACATGACGGGCATATGTGTACCTCTAACCGGATTTGAACCTGGGTCGCCAGATTAGACGGCAAGCATGCTTACCGCTGAGCTGAGGAGGTGCAAAATCAGAACTACCAGTTTATATTTACCAGATCGTCAGTAACGTTGCTAAATAAATATCTGTACAGTTGTAGATTTTATAAATCAACATTGAAATAAGATTGTCTTGTATTGTGCATATCATGTAAACTAATCCCAAAAATATGCGTATATGATTCATTTAAAAATCTATGAAAAAATCCAAAATGCCAAATGATTGCCAATTTCCTGCCTTCAATAATCATATTGTTTCGATGGTACGCCTTTCTTTGTTTTGTTTTTAATTCAAGCATTCAAATTGATGGATAATCTGTACATCGAACCATTACTAGATTTGTTTACAGATTATTACTGTTTAACATGAATCATGGCAATAAGAAATCGATATGTTTGTGTTGCCAATATGCCTAAAAGGCAACTGTACGATTCAGAGTGCCCGATATCGAGAGTGGTTAAAATTACTTATTTGCCATAAATCTTGCACAACGCAACCACCAGTGACTTTCTATAACATAAATACTTGGCTAGGAAGGAAAATTACACCATGCGATCTGTGAGGCAGCACCTTTAATGCTATATACATGTAAATGAATGAATTTCTAAATATTTGCACCTGTATCAACCTACATCAACAAGGCATGCTCACTACTCTAGAACCAACCACATGCCCGTTGGTATATGTGATCAAACCTCTATCTATCTATATATCTATATATGTCTATACCTCTATCTCTTTTATCTCCTTCTTCGTGCTATCCATCTGTCAAACTCTCCTCTCCATTCGTTTCCCTCCCAAAACAAATAAGGAACGAGTTTATAAATAAGCTTAGCTTTCTACTCAATCCTAGATATGTGTAAATTAATATTTATTATGTGTTTATAAACAAATAAATAGTGTTTAAACTAACTGTACGATTGATTCTTCCACTTTAGATGACAGTGTTTGAAACCTCTGGAACAGTTTACTGTTATCGTAAAAGACGTCGTGATAGAAGTTACCCTATGATTTAGATCATTAGAGATCCATTGGAGTACAAACATCACACATATTGATACTGGTTAGTACCTGTACTACTTATAAAATATGACTTACTGTTTTCCTTGCCGACCCCCCTCTATTACATTTACAAAATGTGTATTCGTAAACAAATGCTCCCAAGTGTTTGGAGAGACATGTAAACGTACGTGGTGGTTTCATTGTGTTGAAGTCACAGATAACTGTATCATTAATAAAGTGTAAATAAAAAAATATTATATTTTAGAAAGGTTTATAACACAATGTTGTCTATGGATGTAATTACTTTATGAAGATATCGAAAGCCAATACTTGTTTTTGATACAGTGAAAATCTGACCACTTAAGTACAAATGCACCTTTCTAAGATAACATAAATTTTGTAAAAGAAACTTTTTATCAATGATACAGTTACCTGTGGTTGAAGTAAGAATTTTCATAAAACATAAACATGTATCTATTGCAAATATAATGTAAATAGCCGGTACCGCTTCCAGAAACATGTTTTATTCTATATTATAATCCGTTCGATTCGTCATTGCAAGCAACTAACATTATTAAAACGTAATACATGGTCATGTTGAGTTTAAAAAGCTTGTTTTTCTATTAGAAAAGAGTAGTATTGTTTGTATTCTCAAAATATTGATTTCATATTTACGACCTTTTAATTCTTAGTTGAAACGATATAGTCAAATTTACGCATCTTTAAGTCCAGGATAATTCTTGCATGTCGATTATGAAAGAAGTATATACTCACTCTTGACATTTAATGCTCAATGGCATCTCTCACCACGAGGGTATGAATTACGTGTTGCTGGTGGAAGGGTCAGGTAGTTCTGGTGTGCAATAAATAACGTATATGTTAGCATTTGATCTCGTTGTGTTTTACAGGATATCCAGGTGAAACCGGGCATCAAGGATTGTTTAGATAAGTTGGACTCCCAGGATTATATTGGTTTCCAGTTGCATTCGGAGAGCACGCCTTTACAAAGAGAGGACATGAGGCAGAGGAGAACATGGTGCGTTGTCTTTTATGTTATATATTGATTTATCATGCTAAAACTCAGATGTGCTATAAACATACCGTTACCCTATCGGCTTAGTGGATAGAGTGCTCACATGGAAGATCGGGAAACCGAATGTTTCAGCCTCGTTAAATAAAGACGTTACTTACTTACTTACTTACTTACTTATATTCACCGAGGCATTTGCAGGATTGCAGAAGAACAACTTAGTAAAGGTTGACAATTGATGTTTACTTGTAGGCCGTAGAGATTTCCTTCGTATAGTGTGACCATTATTTATTTAGTTTAGTATAGCTCTGTATCGCCAACACAGCATGCATTTCAATCAAATATTGTTTTTTAAGATGACCAATTAGTTTTAATCCAGACGATTATGTAACAAGTATATAAAGCATGAACTAAGCCACATCAGCAATATTGGTCATGTACCGGTATCAAACATGTAAGAGCATTGTCCTATTGTTTGTGCGCCCCTTGTATTTTGAAATAAGTTGTGATGTAATGGTGATGTGATAATACGATGTACGTTACAGATATGAAGGATGAAGCAATTGGTATCGGACGGGGATGTTTACCTGATATTGCTGCATATGGCTGACAATCCTGGACAGCTAGGGCAACCTGATGTGGTTGAACTACCGGAAATACATTGATGGTTTTGGACTTAAACATATATTATTTACCCTATTTCCATGAAAGATAGACGAAACTTTATCTAAGATTGTTTCAAGCACGGCATATTTGATACATTTGGTCAAACGAGAATGAACGTTTGGTAATAAATAATTGTCATAAATTTGAAAATACAACTCTCATCGACCAGGGGGACTGGTAAGGTTACTGTTATATCGCCTATTTCCTGGGCCTATTTGTCGAATATGGGCGGTAATTCCAATATAGGAAGTTTTGTGTATATTAATGCTACTGTACTAATATTTCTGCCCTGCCAAACAAGCTATATAATGCATTGGGTTTGGCTGCCCATCGTTTGAAGTTGCTGCTTACTTGTAAACGACAAAGTTAGTACTGGTTATGTTTAAGTCCAGGAAAACAACATTTAAAGTGAAAGTTAAATTGCTTGATTCTTGTTAATTATAGTTTTTATAATTTCAGGCTTTGAGAGAAGAGGAGCGCAGATATTCATTTCAAGCGGGCCTTCGATTAAGTTAAGTGTGACTTTTAACACTTCTTTGATCCATCCATTCCGTCTGCTCGACCCTGGTGTGGTTGAAGAACTGGAAAGCCAGTGATGGTTTTGACTTTAAACATATATAATTTATTACCCAATTTCCTAGACCGTTAGACGAAATGTTATCCTAGATTGTTGTGCTCACCCTGTCTTAAGCACCACATATATGATACTGTTTGGTCGAAATGGGATTGGACTTTTGGTAATAAATAATTGTTTAATAGTCGAAAATACAACTCTCATAGACAGAGGACTGGTCAGGTGACTGTCATATCGCTTTTGTCAAGGGCCTATTAGTCGAATATGGGCAGTAATCCCAATATAGGAAGTATTGTGTATATTAATGCTAATGTACTAATATTTCTGCCTTGCCAAGCTAGCTCTATAATGTATTGGGTTTGGCTGCACATCTCGAGAAGTTGCTGCTTACTTGTAAAAGACAAAGTTAGTACTGGTTATGTTTAAGTCCAGGAAAACAACATTTAAAGTGAAAGTCAAATAGCTTGATTATTTTTACTTTTAGTTTCTATAATCCATTCCGTCTGTTCGACCCTGGTGTGGTTGAAGAACTGGTAAGCTAGTGATGGTTTTGACTTTAAACATATACAATTTATTACCCAATTTCCTAGACCGTTAGACGAAATGTTATCTTAGATTGTTGTGCTCACCCTGTCTTAAGCACCACATATATGATACTGTTTGGTCGAAATGGGATTGGACTTTTGGTAATAAATAATTGTTTAATAGTCGAAAATACAACTCTCATAGACATAGAGGACTGGCTAGGTGACTGTCATATCGCCTTTGTGAAGGGCCTATTAGTCGAATATGGGCAGTAATCTCAATATAGGAAGTATTGTGTATATTAATGCTAATGTACTAATATTTCTGCCCTGCCAAGCTAGCTCTATAATGTATTGGGTTTCGCTGCACATCTCGAGAAGTTGCTGCTTACTTGTAAAAGACAAAGTTAGTACTGGTTATGTTTAAGTCCAGGAAAACAACATTTAAAGTGAAAGTCAAATAGCTTGATTATTTTTACTTTTAGTTTCTATAATCCATTCCGTCTGTTCGACCCTGGTGTGGTTGAAGAACTGGTAAGCTAGTGATGGTTTTGACTTTAAACATATACAATTTATTACCCAATTTCCTAGACCGTTAGACGAAATGTTATCTTAGATTGTTGTGCTCACCCTGTCTTAAGCACCACATATATGATACTGTTTGGTCGAAATGGGATTGGACTTTTGGTAATAAATAATTGTTTAATAGTCGAAAATACAACTCTCATAGACATAGAGGACTGGTCAGGTGACTGTCATATCGCCTTTGTGAAGGGCCTATTAGTCGAATATGGGCAGTAATCTCAATATAGGAAGTATTGTGTATATTAATGCTAATGTACTAATATTTCTGCCCTGCCAAACTAGCTCTATAATGTATTGGGTTCGGCTGCACATGTCGAGAAGTTGCTGCTTACTTGTAAACGACAAAGTTAGTACTGGTTATGTTTAAGTCCAGGAAAACAACATTTAAAGTGAAAGTTAAATTGCTTGATTCTTGTTAATTATAGTTTTTATAATTTCAGGCTTTGAGAGAAGAGGAGCGCAGATATTCATTTCAAACGGGCCTTCGATTAAGTTAAGTTAGACTTTTTACACTTTTTTTGGTCCATCCATTCCGTCTGTTCGACCCTGGTGTGGTTGAAGTACTGGTAAGCCAGTGATGGTTTTGACTTTAAACATATATCATTTATTGCCCAATTTCCTAGACCGTTAGACGAAATGTTATCTTAGATTGTTGTGCTCACCCTGTCTTAAGCACCACATATATGATACTGTTTGGTCACAATGGGACTGGACTTTTGGTAATAAATAATTGTTTAATAGTCGGAAATACAACTCTCATAGACCAGGAAGACTGGTTAGGTGACTGTCATATCGCCTATTTCATGAGCCTATTTGTCGAATATGGGCAGTAATCCCAATATGGGAAGTATTGTATATGTTAACGCTAAAATACTAATATTTCTGTCCTGCCAAACTAGCTCTATGTGAAATCGGACTGAAGTCCTGATTCGAATGAATGTTTCATTTGTCAGTGATATGGTAGCACATGACTCTCCAACATGGAATTGATTGTTACTCTGAAGGCAATCTGAAGTATGACATCTCGATCTTAACTAGCTGAACTTGCCAGTGGATACATTGAATTAGAGCCTGCTTCCATGAATCTGCTCTCAGATATTACAACCGACATGGTATGTACAACGGACATGGTATATCTTCAGTGTGAGCTATTGTTCATAGGTACCTTAGGGGCCTAATATGAAAGTAAGCATTGCCTGGGATATATCGTGGAAGTGAGTCTGCAGTCAGATTCTTTATGCAAGTGTATGCGTTCTTCTTTCGATGTATCTTCCTGTCGAGGAATGTTGGCGGAGTGGTAGTTTCACCAGGCTTGTAGGATAATGTATTGAATCCTTGCTGGACTAGTTATGTTGCTCCTATTTTTGATTAAATGACACATTTATTTGAATCGCGTCTTCATTCCATTTTCACTTGAACAAGTTTGCCAGTGCAGGAATATTAATTTCTTAGCGTCAATGTATACAACACCATCATATATGATTACACCTTATTGGATTTGGGCTGCACATCGTGAGAAATTGCTGCTTACTTGTAAAAGGCAAAGTTAGTACTGGTTATGTTTAAGTCCAGGAAAACAACATTTAAAGTGAAAGTCAAATAGCTTGATTCTTGTTAATTTTAGTTTTTATAATTTCAGATTTTGGGAGACGAGGAGCGCAGATATTCATTTCAAGCTGGCCTTTGATTAAGTTAAGTTAGACTTTTTACACTTCTTGGATCCATATATTCAGCCTGTTCGACCCTGGTGTGGTTGAAGTACTGGTAAGCCAGTGATGTTTTTGACTTTAAACATATATAATTTATTACCCAATTTCCTAGACCGTTAGACGAAATGTTATCTTAGATTGTTGTGCTCACCCTGTCTTAAGCACCACATATATGATACTGTTTGGTCACAATGGGACTGGACTTTTGGTAATAAATAATTGTTTAATAGTCGGAAATACAACTCTCATAGACCAGGAAGACTGGTTAGGTGACTGTCATATCGCCTATTTCATGAGCCTATTTGTCGAATATGGGCAGTAATCCCAATATGGGAAGTATTGTATATGTTAACGCTAAAATACTAATATTTCTGTCCTGCCAAACTAGCTCTATGTGAAATCGGACTGAAGTCCTGATTCGAATGAATGTCTCATTTGTCAGTGATATGGTAGCACATGACTCTCCAACATGGAATTGATTGTTACTCTGAAGGCAATCTGAAGTATGACATCTCGATCTTAACTAGCTGAACTTGCCAGTGGATACATTGAATTAGAGCCTGCTTCCATGAATCTGCTCTCAGATATTACAACCGACATGGTATGTACAACGGACATGGTATATCTTCAGTGTGAGCTATTGTTCATAGGTACCTTAGGGGCCTAATATGAAAGTAAGCATTGCCTGGGATATATCGTGGAAGTGAGTCTGCAGTCAGATTCTTTATGCAAGTGTATGCGTTCTTCTTTCGATGTATCTTCCTGTCGAGGAATGTTGGCGGAGTGGTAGTTTCACCAGGCTTGTAGGATAATGTATTGAATCCTTGCTGGACTAGTTATGTTGCTCCTATTTTTGATTAAATGACACATTTATTTGAATCGCGTCTTCATTCCATTTTCACTTGAACAAGTTTGCCAGTGCAGGAATATTAATTTCTTAGCGTCAATGTATACAACACCATCATATATGATTACACCTTATTGGATTTGGGCTGCACATCGTGAGAAATTGCTGCTTACTTGTAAAAGGCAAAGTTAGTACTGGTTATGTTTAAGTCCAGGAAAACAACATTTAAAGTGAAAGTCAAATAGCTTGATTCTTGTTAATTTTAGTTTTTATAATTTCAGATTTTGGGAGACGAGGAGCGCAGATATTCATTTCAAGCTGGCCTTTGATTAAGTTAAGTTAGACTTTTTACACTTCTTGGATCCATATATTCAGCCTGTTCGACCCTGGTGTGGTTGAAGTACTGGTAAGCCAGTGATGTTTTTGACTTTAAACATATATAATTTATTACCCAATTTCCTAGACCGTTAGACGAAATGTTATCTTAGATTGTTGTGCTCACCCTGTCTTAAGCACCACATATATGATACTGTTTGGTCACAATGGGACTGGACTTTTGGTAATAAATAATTGTTTAATAGTCGGAAATACAACTCTCATAGACCAGGAAGACTGGTTAGGTGACTGTCATATCGCCTATTTCATGAGCCTATTTGTCGAATATGGGCAGTAATCCCAATATGGGAAGTATTGTATATGTTAACGCTAAAATACTAATATTTCTGTCCTGCCAAACTAGCTCTATGTGAAATCGGACTGAAGTCCTGATTCGAATGAATGTCTCATTTGTCAGTGATATGGTAGCACATGACTCTCCAACATGGAATTGATTGTTACTCTGAAGGCAATCTGAAGTATGACATCTCGATCTTAACTAGCTGAACTTGCCAGTGGATACATTGAATTAGAGCCTGCTTCCATGAATCTGCTCTCAGATATTACAACCGACATGGTATGTACAACGGACATGGTATATCTTCAGTGTGAGCTATTGTTCATAGGTACCTTAGGGGCCTAATATGAAAGTAAGCATTGCCTGGGATATATCGTGGAAGTGAGTCTGCAGTCAGATTCTTTATGCAAGTGTATGCGTTCTTCTTTCGATGTATCTTCCTGTCGAGGAATGTTGGCGGAGTGGTAGTTTCACCAGGCTTGTAGGATAATGTATTGAATCCTTGCTGGACTAGTTATGTTGCTCCTATTTTTGATTAAATGACACATTTATTTGAATCGCGTCTTCATTCCATTTTCACTTGAACAAGTTTGCCAGTGCAGGAATATTAATTTCTTAGCGTCAATGTATACAACACCATCATATATGATTACACCTTATTGGATTTGGGCTGCACATCGTGAGAAATTGCTGCTTACTTGTAAAAGGCAAAGTTAGTACTGGTTATGTTTAAGTCCAGGAAAACAACATTTAAAGTGAAAGTCAAATAGCTTGATTCTTGTTAATTTTAGTTTTTATAATTTCAGATTTTGGGAGACGAGGAGCGCAGATATTCATTTCAAGCTGGCCTTTGATTAAGTTAAGTTAGACTTTTTACACTTCTTGGATCCATATATTCAGCCTGTTCGACCCTGGTGTGGTTGAAGTACTGGTAAGCCAGTGATGTTTTTGACTTTAAACATATATAATTTATTACCCAATTTCCTAGACCGTTAGACGAAATGTTATCTTAGATTGTTGTGCTCACCCTGTCTTAAGCACCACATATATGATACTGTTTGGTCACAATGGGACTGGACTTTTGGTAATAAATAATTGTTTAATAGTCGGAAATACAACTCTCATAGACCAGGAAGACTGGTTAGGTGACTGTCATATCGCCTATTTCATGAGCCTATTTGTCGAATATGGGCAGTAATCCCAATATGGGAAGTATTGTATATGTTAACGCTAAAATACTAATATTTCTGTCCTGCCAAACTAGCTCTATGTGAAATCGGACTGAAGTCCTGATTCGAATGAATGTCTCATTTGTCAGTGATATGGTAGCACATGACTCTCCAACATGGAATTGATTGTTACTCTGAAGGCAATCTGAAGTATGACATCTCGATCTTAACTAGCTGAACTTGCCAGTGGATACATTGAATTAGAGCCTGCTTCCATGAATCTGCTCTCAGATATTACAACCGACATGGTATGTACAACGGACATGGTATATCTTCAGTGTGAGCTATTGTTCATAGGTACCTTAGGGGCCTAATATGAAAGTAAGCATTGCCTGGGATATATCGTGGAAGTGAGTCTGCAGTCAGATTCTTTATGCAAGTGTATGCGTTCTTCTTTCGATGTATCTTCCTGTCGAGGAATGTTGGCGGAGTGGTAGTTTCACCAGGCTTGTAGGATAATGTATTGAATCCTTGCTGGACTAGTTATGTTGCTCCTATTTTTGATTAAATGACACATTTATTTGAATCGCGTCTTCATTCCATTTTCACTTGAACAAGTTTGCCAGTGCAGGAATATTAATTTCTTAGCGTCAATGTATACAACACCATCATATATGATTACACCTTATTGGATTTGGGCTGCACATCGTGAGAAATTGCTGCTTACTTGTAAAAGGCAAAGTTAGTACTGGTTATGTTTAAGTCCAGGAAAACAACATTTAAAGTGAAAGTCAAATAGCTTGATTCTTGTTAATTTTAGTTTTTATAATTTCAGATTTTGGGAGACGAGGAGCGCAGATATTCATTTCAAGCTGGCCTTTGATTAAGTTAAGTTAGACTTTTTACACTTCTTGGATCCATATATTCAGCCTGTTCGACCCTGGTGTGGTTGAAGTACTGGTAAGCCAGTGATGTTTTTGACTTTAAACATATATAATTTATTACCCAATTTCCTAGACCGTTAGACGAAATGTTATCTTAGATTGTTGTGCTCACCCTGTCTTAAGCACCACATATATGATACTGTTTGGTCACAATGGGACTGGACTTTTGGTAATAAATAATTGTTTAATAGTCGGAAATACAACTCTCATAGACCAGGAAGACTGGTTAGGTGACTGTCATATCGCCTATTTCATGAGCCTATTTGTCGAATATGGGCAGTAATCCCAATATGGGAAGTATTGTATATGTTAACGCTAAAATACTAATATTTCTGTCCTGCCAAACTAGCTCTATGTGAAATCGGACTGAAGTCCTGATTCGAATGAATGTCTCATTTGTCAGTGATATGGTAGCACATGACTCTCCAACATGGAATTGATTGTTACTCTGAAGGCAATCTGAAGTATGACATCTCGATCTTAACTAGCTGAACTTGCCAGTGGATACATTGAATTAGAGCCTGCTTCCATGAATCTGCTCTCAGATATTACAACCGACATGGTATGTACAACGGACATGGTATATCTTCAGTGTGAGCTATTGTTCATAGGTACCTTAGGGGCCTAATATGAAAGTAAGCATTGCCTGGGATATATCGTGGAAGTGAGTCTGCAGTCAGATTCTTTATGCAAGTGTATGCGTTCTTCTTTCGATGTATCTTCCTGTCGAGGAATGTTGGCGGAGTGGTAGTTTCACCAGGCTTGTAGGATAATGTATTGAATCCTTGCTGGACTAGTTATGTTGCTCCTATTTTTGATTAAATGACACATTTATTTGAATCGCGTCTTCATTCCATTTTCACTTGAACAAGTTTGCCAGTGCAGGAATATTAATTTCTTAGCGTCAATGTATACAACACCATCATATATGATTACACCTTATTGGATTTGGGCTGCACATCGTGAGAAATTGCTGCTTACTTGTAAAAGGCAAAGTTAGTACTGGTTATGTTTAAGTCCAGGAAAACAACATTTAAAGTGAAAGTCAAATAGCTTGATTCTTGTTAATTTTAGTTTTTATAATTTCAGATTTTGGGAGACGAGGAGCGCAGATATTCATTTCAAGCTGGCCTTTGATTAAGTTAAGTTAGACTTTTTACACTTCTTGGATCCATATATTCAGCCTGTTCGACCCTGGTGTGGTTGAAGTACTGGTAAGCCAGTGATGTTTTTGACTTTAAACATATATAATTTATTACCCAATTTCCTAGACCGTTAGACGAAATGTTATCTTAGATTGTTGTGCTCACCCTGTCTTAAGCACCACATATATGATACTGTTTGGTCACAATGGGACTGGACTTTTGGTAATAAATAATTGTTTAATAGTCGGAAATACAACTCTCATAGACCAGGAAGACTGGTTAGGTGACTGTCATATCGCCTATTTCATGAGCCTATTTGTCGAATATGGGCAGTAATCCCAATATGGGAAGTATTGTATATGTTAACGCTAAAATACTAATATTTCTGTCCTGCCAAACTAGCTCTATGTGAAATCGGACTGAAGTCCTGATTCGAATGAATGTCTCATTTGTCAGTGATATGGTAGCACATGACTCTCCAACATGGAATTGATTGTTACTCTGAAGGCAATCTGAAGTATGACATCTCGATCTTAACTAGCTGAACTTGCCAGTGGATACATTGAATTAGAGCCTGCTTCTCAGATATTACAACCGACATGGTATGTACAACGGACATGGTATATCTTCAGTGTGAGCTATTGTTCATAGGTACCTTAGGGGCCTAATATGAAAGTAAGCATTGCCTGGGATATATCGTGGAAGTGAGTCTGCAGTCAGATTCTTTATGCAAGTGTATGCGTTCTTCTTTCGATGTATCTTCCTGTCGAGGAATGTTGGCGGAGTGGTAGTTTCACCAGGCTTGTAGGATAATGTATTGAATCCTTGCTGGACTAGTTATGTTGCTCCTATTTTTGATTAAATGACACATTTATTTGAATCGCGTCTTCATTCCATTTTCACTTGAACAAGTTTGCCAGTGCAGGAATATTAATTTCTTAGCGTCAATGTATACAACACCATCATATATGATTACACCTTATTGGATTTGGGCTGCACATCGTGAGAAATTGCTGCTTACTTGTAAAAGGCAAAGTTAGTACTGGTTATGTTTAAGTCCAGGAAAACAACATTTAAAGTGAGAGTCAAATAGCTTGATTCTTGTTAATTTTAGTTTCTATAATTTCAGGCTTTGAGAGAAGAGGAGCGCTGATATTCATTTCAAGCTGACCTTTGATAAGTAAGTTTGACTTTTTATGCTTCTTTGATCCATACATTCAGACTGTTTTTTAATCCAGTACTGATTTTTGAATATTAACATAATTATAATTTATTACCCAATTTCCTTAACCGTTAGACGAAATGGTATCTAAGAATGTTTTGCTCACCCCTGTTTAAGCACTCCATATATGATACTAAATTTAAATTTTAAAATTCAACTATCATAGACCAGTTGTTCTGGTTTTGTTTATTGACTGCCTAATCACCTATTTCAAGCCCCTATATGTCAAATGTTTGCAATAATCGCAATATTTAGAGTCTACTGCGCAAATACTCGTATTGATGCACTACCAATCTAGATATATGATATCAAACTGAAGTCTTGATGCAAATAATTATTTCATTTGTCAATGATGTGGTAGCACATGACTCTCCAACATTGATCATACAACACCATCGTATAGGATTATACCTCACATTTTGCATACTACATTGGAACTAGAATGCACATTGTGAGAAGTTGTTGTTTACTTGTGTAAGGTTAAAGTACAGGAACACTGGTTGGTTCATTTGGCTGCCTTTTATTATATACATGTTTGATACAGCCCGAACATAATTTGTGACAGTAGTCAAATTGGTTGATTCTTGTTTATGTTTCTTACTCTAATTTCAGGTTTCCAGAGAAGAGGATACATTTGTATTGCCTTACTTAGAGACTCTTTTAGTATTGGTGTATTGTATGTTTATGTTTGCTTTTGAAATAAAGTTATGTATATGCATACGTTCTCATGCGTTGTTATTGTGAGAACACTTATACGAGTACAGGATTTCAAGGAAAGTAACTTACTGTTTGGGACAGTCACGTTTAAGCTCGCCTGTCACAGTATGACAGGGTGTGATTTGAAGATCAATCTTCGCACGTTAGTCTTAATGGCGTGTGTCAACAATAGAAGACACACTCTCTTCAAAACTTTTACAAACCCTCATTGACACAGGTGGGTGGGTGTTGGATTGCAGCTGGCTGCAGACCGAACACTTCTCTGACAAGATGTAGCACTAACTCAGTACTAGTTATTATTGATATCGAACATGCACAATTACACAACAATAAACACTTTGGATATATAAAGCCCCAACGATAACACTAGCCTTTGTTTACAAATATAAGTGTTTAATGCATTTCCGATGACCATTTTGTTCGATCTCGTTCATAATCACTTGCTTTTAATGTATATACTATTTCAATCCAAACTGATAACAAGCGGCCATTCAACCATGCAGTGTTGATATTATTCATGTTTATACAAGGCTAATGTTATCCTTGGCGAGCTACATTCTAGTTAATGTCTTACCTGAACACACATCATTTTCGCTGACGAACTACTGCATCTATTTGCTGTCATTCAGAATATAAAACATAAATGCATCACATATATCGTTGTCAACATTATGTAACATCAGTGCGTCAAATTATTTACATAAACATGGTGAGTAGGGATATATCGACTGCTACGCTATTGTATGGATAGAATTTCAAATTATTGTAAGAAACATACAAGCAATGAAAGGATAACAAAGCACACACATTACTTCAAAAGTATTATTTTAACTACGAAACTGACATTGAATAACTACAGTCATGGTTGTGTAAAGACATCCTGCGAACATAGACCACTGTTACAAATTGCCTGCTAATACGAATGTACCACGCGTGCTATCCCCATCGGTTTTCCTTCCACAACCTTCATACACACAAACACACCACTTACTTCGTGCCCGGCACCCATAGAAATAAGATAATATTAAGTCGGACAGGGAATGCAGCTCTCAACTTAACCAGCCGGATACAGATGACATAACAAACATACAAGGCAGTTGTCAAAGGCTTGAGAAAGAGAACGTTAGCAATAAAGGGAGGGTGACGTGTTTTCACCATGATTTAGTAAGACACCAATAAACACCTTGTCTTGCGCTCAGTATTTGGGGGAACTGGTTTCTATTCGCTCACACCTTCTTCACGATGGAATCATCAATTATGAGGCGTCGAACAGTGATTAATATAAGTTGTAGTTGCTATTAAAGGTCGAGCAATTTTAAATTTAACGAAGGAACGTTAGGAAATATATTTAATATGTCTCAGACGAATTATGTCAAGCTATATACGCGATGTACAAGTATCATTCTGATCACCTCGGTCTTTCATCTCTGCATTTTTACCGGAGACAAACGGAATTGGCCGAGCTTTCACGATTGGTACAAGTCTGTAACAGTAATTGATAGCATGTGTTTCCATGGTAATAATCGCTAGAAACAAACGAAGTCATTTTGTTACCAGTTTGTTTCTTTTACACATTGAAGCAATTTGTTCTGGACTCCCGAAGGTAACAATATAAACAGTAGTACGTTTCAGCCTCGCTAAACAAGACACACTTGTTGTCGAAACAAAGTACTTAAGGTGAGTCGCTACCTTTGCGCGACGTCATACAAAAAGTTTCGACTTCGCACCGATTTATATGAAATTTTGATGGCTAAAAGTACAAAATCTGTAGTTTCCGACGATATATTTTAAAAAAAAATATATTAAAGAATTTTATAATTATTTAACGTCCTGTACGGGTATAGCGACGTTAGCGTGTTTTGAAGGTTTTGTCAAGCGTCAGGTGTATACACTTATCGATCGCTTTATGAAGGTAATCAATGTAAAGCCCCGCTCACGACCTTTAACGTGAATATAAATTAAACTGACAATACAGCACGCCGCGATAACGCGGCGTGTTTTTATTGCGACTGAGTGCCGTTTTTCGTTGTTTTTATAACGTCAGTACGCTGACGTTATATCAATGTCATGCAACATTTTCCACGGTGACCCTATAATATTAAATGAACTTGATATTTGCTGATATGTATGTTTCTGGTGATCATTTTATTGAAGTGTAGATTAGTTTGTAAAACCTTTTACTCTACAGTAAATTGTATACTAGTGTAATGTCACCAGCCAAGTTGGCTTATCAGACACACACTGTCTGAGCACATGGACGACTTTGCTTATATATGGTTATGCTAGGCTCACAGTTTAAATGTTGTTAAACTTAGCTGGTACGATAGTGAAGTGGTAGTGGTATAAGGTTATATGTAGCTTAAGGGGGTACGGGGTCCAGACCGCAAGTACCCTTGTCAGAGGTGATTGCGGGAGTAAGAATCCTCAGAGGTTTGGTTGGGAGTTTAAAGTTAAAACAGTGAGAGCGGAAGTTGAAACCCTCAGAGGTCAGGGGGTGGCAGTTGAAACCTTCAGACTAGAGGGTGGAAATAGGAACACTCAGACTTGAGGGTTGAACTGGAAATCGCAGAAGTGAGATTGGGAGTTTCAACTCTCACTCAGGATACATAATTCATACATTGTTAAATTTGTGATAGTGAACACCAAAACTACGTATATCTATTTGGATTGATATAACACCATGCCACGTACTCATTCAATCACTAACAATACATACATATAACCTAATACCATCATCTGTGACGTATCTTAAATCATGACGTAACAGTGTGGTCACATGCTAACTAAATGAGGAATCTGGCTATGACACGTTTGTTGTTCACGAGAGAAAGCGCATGATCAACAGGAAGACGATACTACGATAGTGAAACGTTAAACTACGATGATGAAAAGTCGAAAGTACGATAGTGAAAAGTCGAAAGTACGATGATGAAAAGTCGAAAGTACGATAGTGAAAAGTCGAAAGTACGATGATGAAAAGTCGAAAGTACGATAGTGAACAGTCGATAGTACGAAACAACGATAGTACGATGATGAAAAGTCGATACTACAATAGTGAAAACTCGCAATGTATATGTCTTTTGACTGTGATACTAACGTTATCGTTATCAAATGAGATTTAATTTGGTACCAACTATATTATCTTTGTCTGTCGTGATTTCTTTCTGAAACAACTTCTTGTACAACAAGTCGGCTTTTTTCTTATGGAAATATTAGATGGGACAACCTATCCATCTTCAAACAAATGCTTACATCCGGAAAACGCCCAGCGTTGCAACACCTCCGTCTTCAAGATATATAACGTCACTTCCCACCAATACTATGGCAAAATGTTGGTGAATTTGGCGAAACAATAGAAAAGATATACTATTGTGTGTAAAGTGCACGGGAAAATCGGGTTATAATGAGCATCATATTTTAGCACCCCCGCGTCAATTAAAGCATAATGATTACGGATAGAGCAATTAATTCCTCACATATGAAAACGTTAGATTTGTTACGGCTTCTTTTCTGAATAGTTTGATATCTCATTCAAAAATGTATCTTCAAAAATAAACGCACTACTAGATGTTATGCGTGTGCAATTCACGTAATTTCCACATTAGTCGCCACATTGTGCGTAACGTCAGTATAATATTGTTTGATCTGTATCTGCAATCTGTCTTCTGGTACCGGCCTGATTAGAAGCTCTCTGCATCGTTCCGTTTGTAATTCTGATGTTGTTTAGACACACTGTTCTTGTCTTTTGATGAATCTAGAAACTTATTTGTCAGCTTCTTCATATCCCTCTGTCCCTTTGCTGTCTCCGTTTTGTGGACAGGTCCTGAATACAGCATATTTAGTACATTCTTACACTTCTTTTGATGTGTTCATGTTTTTGTCGATACTCCTCTTCGAATCTCGTATTTTGCTCTTGTTTTGGCATTGTACATTAAACATTAACATATGGTACACGACCTGCTTGCGCTCATCTAGTTTATCACAGATTTACTATGCAATATTTCGCGTACAACTCACACGTGATGTGTTTTCTTCTTAAAGTGTGTTTTCAGGTGTTACAGCTCAGATCTCCCGGACTTCTCCCACACTCCCTTTACTGTATGGTCACTTTTGCTCCTGCTAATATACGAATCAAGCATAGAAAGACAAAATAAAGGAAAAAAGAAAACACACACCAGGCTTTGCCAGTATTTGAACTCAGTGCTTGTCCTCACAATACATATTTATAGCAGAAGTCGCTACCAATGTTAACTGCAGATGTATTTACTATCATTCCATTGCGCCTACTTGAAAACTAGAGCGGTGTTATCAATTATCCAGAAATAAACGGTTCTCGATGTTAAAGATACCTTAAAATATTATAATAGGCACATAGTTTCAAATTATCTGAGTGCACCCTACGGTGACAGGGGAGATACTATTTGACAATTTTCGGGTTCCGACAGGCCGCGAACAGTCAAGCCTATTTCTTGAAAACAACCAATGAGACAATAAAGTATTTTTGTGTCAGTCTCAGGGCCTAGACAGCATGCCTTGAAAACAGCATCCAAATATAAGGCCGAATCCTTGGGTTGTGGAGTTATGGCCCTTTGTTTTTCCCCCTACCCCTCCAATTTTAAGTAAAAAAATACAAAAGTGACCAATTTCACAGCATACACAGTATTTTTAAAGCCAATGCAATCCTATATTTGGCTCAATTTTACATAAATACAATACCTGAGCAAGGTTATTTCAGCAAGAAAAGTGTCTCCCATACCAGTGGATTTTTTGCTATTTGCTGTCAAACTTTTTTGCGGTTTCTAACGACGCTAAATTTGCACTTCCGCCAGTGGTGGTAACCTCCATTTTGAAGAGTAGCAAATCCTTCAGAGCCAGCTAATATTTATTTTCTATGATTTTTCAAAATAATAAACACCTTCTTTTTACAAAATAAATACAGATTTGAGTCTTTAAAATACCAATTTAATTTTTGGTGCCCATAAATTAGCTCTACACTAAATATTGGTTATTTTCAACCCCCTCACCCCAGTATATCCCCTGTCACCTAAAGAGAAGGTAGTACAGCGGCCATGTTTAGCCGCAGCGGATATGACGTAGCGGACACGGATACCAGTTCTTATGACGTCATATCAATTGCGGCTAAACATCTTTCTAGTGAACACCATCTTTCAAGTTTCACGGTTGTAGTGTTACAATGCAACAGATACATGCAACTCTATGCTGTATGATCGTTCCAAAGCTATAAAAACATCATGGTCATTTTCTCCCGTTGTCTCTTCCAAAACTTCTGATCTTCCTGTAAAAATACAAGATAGAAAGTTACTACATTTGCCGAAATAGTAGATCTATGCCAAAAATCACATTTAATTAAAAAGTATGGATGGCAAAATACAAAGTTTGCAAGAGTTGCTTCCCTTAGACTATAAAACTTGCATTTATTGTTTACAATTCGTTATTTTTTAAATAATCCAACTGAGTGTTGTGTTTCGTTTCTTCCGTTTTATAATATTTTTCACCTTTGTGACACAAATAAAGTGCAAAAATCTATGATTCTGCAGATAGGTTAAGTTAGTGCTTTTTGCAAATAGCCGTATTAGGCTTAATAGGACTTTAAAAATAGCACGTGTATAGTCAAGTTATGATATTGTGACAGTGACGTTGCAGTTTATGTGTACGCAAAAAATCACAACCATTGTCTAAACAGGTAGAGCGAAGTCTAGTATGTTAGTTTAGCATTGAAAGTATAGACATAGTTGTTTGTGCAGTATAAGCCTTTATAATTGGTTTTACACCGTTATAGTGGACTCGACCACTGCGTCACTTGATTTTTATCCTGACTGGACTATAATTTTCTTCATGCGTTACGCGGCATAAAGAAAACAAGTCTGTTTATATCGAAAAAATCCTTAGTTTTACATAATAATATTGCTGTTCAGTTTCTTTTGCTGTTCAGTATATTTTATCAACTTAACATATTTACATTGTATATCGTGCAAAGGAACATCATTTCATAAAAAGGACAGGTTTAGGAGATTGCTCAGACAAAACTATTAAATTACAAATTCTGTAAACTTACAGCATTTTCCTTAATATATCAAACCCGTTAAATCATCGTGAGTACGTGTGTGTATGATTAACTTAGGCCATACCAAATCGTATTTTCGTTTAGCGTCCACCTTTAGTTCAAAAACCTATCGAGCGATCCTGAAATAACGAAGCCCTCGAAAAAAAACAAGTCATACCGACTTCTATCCTCATAATAATAATAATAATTTTGTTTTGTTTTTTTTGTATATTATAACCATTACACGAAGAAGCCTTCTGGGCGAAACGTCGTATTTTAATGAATTTACATTAAATGTTATTCGTGTTTTGTGGTTTCCTTCTATTTATGCCTTATCATATCGGCACTTGTATACATACATACATTCATGTGTGCAGAACATTGAGGTCGGAAGAGTTCAACAATCTTGTTTTCGAGCTGGCATATGCATCAAATTAACGACGTATAAACTACATCCTGTAATTATCATAGATCCGGTCTCGTATATTTATATTAATGTACACGAACGTTGCACCAGAGGAATATTCACACCTAGTTATACATCACTTTGAATACTACGTTTAACGATCAACGAATATGAAGAATTTTATTTTGAAAAGTGTGATTCTGTTTACGGTACATTTGGCTAATTATAAATGTGTTGGGGACCCACATCTATCCCTGGAGCAGTTGAAATTAACACAGGATCTTATATTTGAAGATATTAATGCAATCAAAAGGAAGGTATGGGTACAGCTGACGTCTAGGATCAATGCCTTAGAGGGGAACGTAGATGAAATGAGTCGGAATAAATGTGGAGCATTTAACAGTACATATAACCAGAGTGGGGCCTCATCAGGAGAAAGAACGGGAGACAAGGCGATCTTCGTTCGAGATGATAATGAAAAATATGCACTGTTGCTAAAGAGTTTCAAAAACGAAAAGGTCAAATCAAGGCGTTTAGAAGGAACCCTAAATGTATTGGAGAATAAGATGAACACTCTCGCGACATATATAAATCAATTGGAACAAAATTTGATTGCATTGAAAGATGATGCTGAGGTCGATCGCAAAAAAATGATTACGTTACAAACGTCTCATAAAGAACTCCTAGAAGAAACAAGTATATTGAATGAGTCATTGCATACCAAGGACGATGATGCGTATAACATGATACGCAAGCCTTCATTCGTAAGTGAATGGATTTTAATTCGTGCCCAGGACGAGAAATTATCCAAACAAACAGTGTTTCATGGTCTAGGAACGTTACCGTATAAAGTGGACGTTCAAATTCGACCAACATCAGGACCCAATGCCGGTTGGATATTTTCAGGCGATTCAGCCATGCAAAGTGACGATGATAAAGCTGGCGAGGTGTACGGTGGTGTCGTGTATTTCTACGACGCGACAAACGTGTATATAACCGCACCAATAAAAAGTAATGGCGTTGCTCTTGGTGTTGTTGTGAACACTGGAGAAACGAATAACCGACGTCTTGGTAACAATCACCAGACTGCACTGGAGGCATATGTTCGAGTCAAGGCATGGGCACCGGTCGACTTGCCGGAACCTGACATGAAGTCAGATTGGTTGCCGCTTGATATCAGTAATAAATCTTTAACATACTACGAGTTGTCACACGGTTTGAAGGAATATCCAGGACTTGTGAACGTACAAATTCGTTGCAATTCATCCAATGGTGATATACTTATATCAGAAGGTTTAGGTGCCACGTTAATGCAACAAAAGTATTCAAATGCAGGTGGGGTCGTGTATGCCTTTAATGACATCTCGGTACGAATATGGACGGGTTATGTAAGTGACTTTGCAAGTGGTAAATCCTATCATCGCCTCCTCGGGAGTGCCGATGGTTGGGATAATTCTGTGTTGCGTGGCGTGAGTTCAAAGAAAGGACATTTTCGAGTTTTAGCATGGAACAGCAACAACGTCACAGGAAGAGACAAGCAGTCTCAAAAGCATGAAGAAAACAAAGAGTTCGCCGAATGGTCACCTTTTAAGCAGTTCTCTCCAGATGTTGATTTATTTTCATTCTACGTCCAAGCCAACGATGGTGTAAATCAAGGATTTAGATTTCCTGGTTATGGCAGTTCGCAATCTATTAGTTCACCGTTTGGTGGCGCTGTGTACGCTTACAATGCTAAAGGTGATGTGAGAATATGGCGGCCTAATCCAGCAATGAATGGTTCTCTGATACATAATCACGCACCGTACGGTGACGGTGTCAACATACAGGCCTCTAACAACGCACACTACGTTAGTACTCTGCTAAGAGCTAAATAAATATATTTTCTATCGGTTAGGCGAAGCGCATAAGACTGAAAATATTTTCCTGTGATTTGTTAAGATCTTGTGATTGCACCAATTAGGAGTTGTTATGTTGGTAACCATAGCGCACGAGTCGTCGTGCGTAGTGATTGAAGGTATTTGGTCATTCAGTTTTGGGCACTAAGAGCTAACAAGACGTATATTTTTTCGTGGATAGTGCGACTACAACTTAAGCAGATATTCAGCAGACGTTATGTTTAGTGTTAAAACAATTGGACTCAGTAAAAATAGTGCTTGGATTAAAGATTGTGGACGATTTAGTTGAAATTCTGCTTGCCCTACTAAGTGCTCACTACAATTATACTATATAATAAGTTATATAAAGAGTGTGTTGTTATATGTAGTATAGATATGTGAGGATCAAAGGAACGCCATATACAGGGTGTTGAAAAGATTGTTCTCGATGTTTAAATTTCAATGGTTTATTTTTGTGACATCAGTTGAATATAAAATTTTCAGGCTAAATCCAGAGATTCCACCATTGCTCTAACCTTCCTGGCATTGAATGAAGCTATTAGAGTAAGAAATTAGAATTGTACACTGTGTACGAGGGTTGTCCCAGTAAATCGTAGACTTTGCTTATTAACAAAAAAAGTATTTAACGCTTTAGCCTTAAATTTTTACAGACATTAAATAAATATGTTATGAATGTGTATACATAATTTCATAAAAATACATTTAACAATTAAAAAAATATTAACATTATAACAACATATGGTACGTATTTGCGGCTCACACCGACGTCTCGTCAGTAACGTAATAACGTCATTACACAGATCAGTTTATTCTACTCCCCGTTGTGAGCGATACACTAATGATGTCTTTTAACCCACTTTTGATACACCTCCTTAAACCATTCACAGTTTAATGAGCCATTGAACTTTTGTATCGCACACATGATTTCTGCTCGATCTTAAAAACGCAAACCCCGTAAATACGCCTTCAACTTCGCTATCTATGACGTTCTGTACAGCCTTAACATCCCGTAGATCTTTATATGGCGTTCTTCCTCGAGGCAATGTATCAGTACATCCATCACTAAACCTGCCATGCCACTTGTACACAAGTGCCCTAGACACACCACGATATCTCTCAGTACGTTTAAGCTTCTTGAAAGTGTCTATTGGTGTCATTTCCGTCTGTACACAAAACTCAATAGCCGTTCTGTGGGCCTTGCTCTCCCCTAACGTCGCCATTTGAGCATATTTCGAATTGCAGTGATGAATTTCAAAAGTGCGTGGTTCGCGTGCAAATGATGTTTATACGTCGAAATTTGCAAAAATGACGTGATAATAACGTACAAAAACGCAGACGTGAAATTTACGCGCCAAATTAAAAAACAAATTCAAAATAGCATGTTAACTACATCGACATTCAATAAATAACGGCACGTTTAACGGGTTGCGCCGCCCACGCTTACATGAGGTGCGACAATCACTGATTATATAAGTTAAGTACATATAATTTTAATTTCCATGCATGATTTTTATAAAAATATAATTAATAAAGGTAATTGTCAAATATAATGGTTATGTGACGTCAAATAAAAATATTATCAACAAAGTCTACGATTTACTGGGACAACCCTTGTACATAGGCCAAATGAAAGATAATATGATTTTTTATTTTAAGAACCAAATTTTTTAACACCCTGTATATATATAATGTCTACGACCAAGCAATGGGTTTGACATTATTGGCAAATATTACCGGTATTTAAATATCATATACCTGCGTGTGTGACAATTTATGTTCAGTAGTTCTTATTTGGTATGTGAGTTCTCGGTTTCTACTTTGCTGTACATATAGCCTAATACTTTATGCATTGCATATCGCTGGGTTAGAATTAGAAGGTCGTAAGTACAAAAATCCATATTTTGTGAAAACAAGAAAATACTGTCTGAAAACTACTCTTTTCTTATCCAAAAACAAACTTTTAAAACTTAACTTAGGTTAACATGAAAACAGACTCATAAGTAGCGCCTTGGCAATCAGATTTAAAAAATGCACGAGTCTTATAAAGTGATAGTAGTACTTACGACCTTCTGATCCTAAGCCAGCGATACATAGCATATGTTTTATGCTATACGGCTTTAATAAAAGCCCATTTTCAACTCTTTTCGAAACACCATTCATGATGGAAATTACTGGTTGCCTCTATAGAAACTTTTTGGATGCTCATGCGGGAGTATTTGTCCTTTAAAGCCAATAGCCATAGACGTCGCGTCACAAGTTGGAGCTAATTTTTACGGCGTTTTTATTTCTTGTAGAGTGCTTGTATCATTGATTCGTTGCGTAAACTATATAATGTTATATATCATTTCAAACAGAAACAATTTTTTTACTCAATTGGTTAATTTTCCTTTTAAAATGCTTGATTAAAAAGACGTAAAATTCGTACGAAGGGTGCATGAAACATACAAAATACATTGTAGAGATGTTCACACATTTGAAGTAAAACCACAATTTCACTAATAAATCCGTGCAAAAAGACATCAATCTTTTATGTGTAAAGTATTCAAACAACGTATTACTGATGACATATTCGTAAATTTGCATTTTGGAACGGGAACGATGTTTTCAAGAAAAAAATGCGTGTAAAGATTTCAAATTATGGTCAACGCATTTCAACCACGCATAATAATTTGAAATATAAATTACACCATTCATTTTTTAACGAACGTATTCAATATTTTTCAAGATCAATGATATGTAAAAACTTAATTAATAAAAGGACATGACCAATTCGTTTTTCTCGTTTTTAATGTCCACAGAAAATGTCCCACTGACGTTAAAAATACGTTTGTTATGTTAACAGTGAACTTTATAACTTCTTCATTTTTAAGGTTTTGTATTTTTTAAGAAAACGATTGAGTATATGAAATAGATATTGTCTTCTTACTATACACGATCGTACATGTATTTTAATGATTACTGTGACAAA
This sequence comes from Spisula solida, assembly GCA_947247005.1. Classification (NCBI taxonomy): domain Eukaryota; kingdom Metazoa; phylum Mollusca; class Bivalvia; order Venerida; family Mactridae; genus Spisula; species Spisula solida. The sequence goes on from OX365958.1 coordinate 17,333,699, forward strand.
GCGTTGTCAAAAGATATGTACTAATCGATGTCCACACAGAATGTCCCATGGCACTTTTAAGCCGACGTTGATGTTAATATTTACTTCAAACGCTTCTTAGATTTACTATATTGTTTGGTATAATAGTAATAAGCATCCCATATTAAATGTGCTGCCTCAGAGATCAGGCTAATTTTTTTATAGGACTTTAATTTGTACGTTACCAAGTATTTATGTAATAAAAAGCCACTGACGGTTGCTGTATGAAAGATTCGTGGTATACAAATAGGCTGCTAGGCTGGCAACTTCACGCTGCTAGGCTGCCAACTTCACGCTGCCAGGCTGCTAGGCTGGCAACTTCACGCTGCTAGGCTGGCAACTTCACGCTGCTAGGCTGCTAGGCTGCTAGGCTGCCAACTTCACGCTGCTAGGCTGCTAGGCTGCTAGGCTGCCAACTTCACGCTGCTAGGCTGCCAACTTCACGCTGCTAGGCTGCCAACTCCACGCTGCTAGGCTGCCAACTTCACGCTGCTAGGCTGCTAGGCTGCCAACTTCACGCTGCTAGACTGCCAACTTCACGCTACTAGGCTGCTAGGCTGTCAACTTCACGCTGCTAGGCTGCCAACTTTACGCTGCTAGGCTGCCAACTTCACGCTGCTAGGCTGCTAGGTCGCTAGCCTGCCAATTTCACGAACATCATCGTATTTGCAATTTAAACCACTCTGGGAATTGCGCACTAGGTATTTTGTTGTTTAGAAATAGCGCAGAGTTTTCTTCCAACATGCTTCTTGAATTATGTAATTCAAACGTGATCGAACTGTAACATCTACAAACTACAGTGTTAACATATGTGAGTTATTTACATCACACTGTATTTTATTGGTATACATGTATTTTAACGCATGTGGTATTTCAAACTTGTATATAAAACCATTCTGTAAGGCACAAAGAAACATCAATAAATCAAATGAGTCCACCATGAATGAATGAGGAATTTAAAGCTAGAGAATTCCGTGTTTTTGTCCATTGCTGCAAATTACTTATTACCTTACTTAAAAAATCGTCTAAAGTGCAGTCCTGTATTTCTATGAATGGAGCGTTTAGTTCAGCAGTCTTTGAAACCTATGGCAAAGGCTTGAAACTGTAGTCCGATCGCATATACAGGTTTCACAGGGTGCTGAAAAAATGGCCCAGCTGCTGAAAAAGACCTTATATTTCCTGGAAAGCAAATAATTTCCCCGATGAAGAAATAACTTACCTACGACTATTTTTTGTTTTCGAAGTGAAGCAAATTTCGTCTTGGACCTGTAGTCCAAAATAACGTGGTATTGCTGCACTGTGTGTATGTAAGGCGCGAAAAAAGCATGAATCTTGTGAAAAGTGTGAAGTCAGGTATGTGTCGATTTTGGAGAATTGTATTGCGAACAAATCAACTTTAACGTCCAACCTTCTATTAACATAATTTAACATTTGATATATTACCTATACATGTGTATTATAATTTCTGCCTTTGTCTCCATAAGCGAAGAGTGCACCATAATAATAATATTAATAATAATATCATAATGATACTAATAATAATAATAACTAAATTACCGGTAAGGCACGACTTCCTCGCGAAATTGATATACATGTAGTCCCCACAATAAGCTTGTAATTACATTAATGGATTAAAGTCGAGGACCACGTTAATTTGATCGGACTATATTCACTAAAAAAATGACCACATGGAACACGAGGTCACCCATATCAATGGAATGCAAAGAATCATGATTGAAAAATATAACAGCGTGTTAGTTGTACGATAATATAAGTTGTAGATTGAAATTTTATTTTACGAAAACAGTGTGCGTTTACTGAAGGAAATTTGATCCATTGTTTTGAAGAAATATTAATTGTTGTATTAATTTTAATAAGTTCTGGTTACCCATCCAGAGAGCTGAAACATGTGTAAAAATTGTTCAAACAACATACAATAACATTTCACTAAACATCTAAAAACACCAGTGGTTATGCTGCGCTAGTTTATCAGCATATTTCTGAAAAAGATACAAATGTACTTATTGTGGCATTTAACAGAACAGAACGAACTAAGATAAGAATAGAATGGAATTATTATTCATCGTCGCTTTGTGAAATATTGTATACAATATTCGAAGAATCAACTGAAGAAGACGTAGAACCTAATTATTAATATAATGAAGGTAAGTGGTTCAGATTTTCTTAGAGGTACGACACAATTAGTTATTAAAGAGGTTTCGAAAGGCAACGTGTAACGTGTACGTGTACGTGAATACTATATTTGGGTACTTCGTCATCCAGGTATGTGTACTTTCTACAAGTAACGGACGTGTGACAGTCGAAAATATAATGTGTACTTTGTCACACAGGTATGCGTATGCACGGGAAACCCAAGATTTTATCGCCGGTAGTCTCAGTAAGTTTATATAAACACTCATTATCGATTCACGAAGAAATCATGTTACAACTACCATGCGATGTTACAAGCACCCGTTGTGTTTCGCAAGCAAATTTTAATTGCAACGCGTACGTATACATGTACGGGTAGCTACACGTACACGTTGTCGTACACGTTCGTATCGCAACCTCTCTATTGTCTAAAACTACCAGTGTACAATCAAGCCCAGACTGGGTGTAGGCCTCGTGTCACATGAGACATGAAACTGTGGCCATTGGAAGGATCGCCACAAATCGTTAAGCTGAAGGTTCATATAAGCACACGAATGTTCTATATGCAGGACACTCCGGCATGACATTCTACATACTGATCATACAGGGTTGTCCTGCATACAGAACATTTGTATGTGAACGTTCTGTAGAATGTCATACTGGTGGGTGTCCTGCATGCAGAAAATTTGTATGTGAACGTTCTGTAGAATGTCATACTGGTGGGGTGTTCTGCATGCAGAACATTGTATGTAAACGTTCTGTAGATTGTCATACTGGTGGGGTGTCCTGCATGTAGAACATTTGTATGTGAACGTTCTGTAGAATGTCATACTGGTGAGGTGTCCTGCATGCAGAACATTTGTATGTGAACCTTCTGTAGAATGTCATACTGGTGAGGTGTCCTGCATGCAGAACATTTGTATGTGAACGTTCTGTAGAATGTCATACTGGTGAGGTGTCCTGCATGCAGAACATTTGTATGTGAACCTTCTGTAGAATGTCATACTGGTGAGGTGTCATGCATGCAGGACATTTGTATGTGAACCTTCTGTAGAATGTCATACTGGTGAAGTGTCCTGCATGCAGAACATTTGTATGTGAACGTTCTGTAGAATGTCATACTGGTGAGGCATCCTGCATGCAGAACATTTGTATGTGAACCTTCTGTAGAATGTCATACTGGTGAGGTGTCATGCATGCAGGACATTTGTATGTGAACCTTCTGTAGAATGTCATACTGGTGGGGTGTCCTGCATGCAGAACATTTGTATGTGAACCTTCTGTAGAATTTCATACTGGTGGGGTGTCCTGCACGCAGAACATTTGTATGTGAACGTTCTGTATAATGTCATACTGGTGGGGTGTCCTGCATGCAGAACATTTGTATGTGAACCTTCTGTAGAATTTCATACTGGTGGGGTGTCCTGCACGCAGAACATTTGTATGTGAACGTTCTGTATAATGGCATACTGGTGGGGTGTCCTGCATGTAGAACATTTGTATGTGAACGTTCTGTAAAATGTCATACTGGTGGGGTCACATGTCCATGAAAAGTGACCTAGCCCACCTATATATACATATTTAAATACGAATACAGAACATTTCTATGTGAACGTTCTGTAGAATGACATTGTGGTGGGCTGTCCTGCATGTAGAACATGTGTATGTGAACCTTCTTTAGAATGCCATACTGGGATGTTCTGCATGTAGAGTATTTGTGTATGAACGTTCTGTAGAATGCCATACTGGGGTGTCCTGCGTGTAGAACATTTGTATGTGAACCTGATGTAGAATGTCATAACAAAGTTACTGGGATGTCCTGCATGTAGAACATTTGTATGTGAACCTTCTGTAGAATGTCCGTTGAATATCATACTGGGGTGTCCTGCATGTAGAACACGTGTATGTGAATGTCTGTTGAATATTATACTGGGGCGTCCTGCATGAAGAACATGTGTATGTGAATGTCTGTTGAATATTATACTGGCGTGTCCTGCATGAAGAACATGTGTATGTGGATGTCTGTTGAATATTATACTGGGGTGTCCTGCATGAAGAACATGTGTATGTGAATGTCTGTTGAATATTATACTGGGGTGTCCTGCATGAAGAACATGTGTATGTGGATGTCTGTTGAATATTATACAGGGGTGTCCTGCATGAAGAACATGTGTATGTGGATGTCTGTTGAATATTATACTGGGGTGTCCTGCATGAAGAACATGTGTATGTGGATGTCTGTTGAATATTATACTGGGGTAACCTGCATGAAGAACATGTGTATGTGAATGTCTGTTGAATATTATACTGGGGTGTCCTGCATGAAGAACATGTGTATGTGGATGTCTGTTGAATATTATACTTGGGTGTCCTGCATGTAGAACACGTGTATGTGAATGTCTGTTGCATATTATACTGGGGTGTCCTGCATGAAGAACATGTGTATGTGGATGTCTGTTGAATATTATACTGGGATGTCCTGCATGTAGAACACGTGTATGTGAATGTCTGTTGAATATTATACTTGGGTGTCCTGCATGAAGAACATGTGTATGTGGATGTCTGTTGAATATTATACTGGGGTGTCCTGCATGTAGAACACGTGTATGTGAATGTCAGTTGAATATTATACTGGGATGTCCTGCAAGTAAAACATGTGTATGTGAACCTTCTGTTGAATGTTATGCTGGAATATAAGTTGCCTGTATTACATTTGGTACTTACGATTTGATGTCAAGCCGGAATGTCATGCCAATAGAACCATTGCATATACACGTTCCTATCCCCTAACAATTCTTTTAACCCGTTTTTGCATTCATACAATTATATATCATATGCATCCATATTCAACATTTACTTTCTTCAATATTATTTCAGTTAAATGGACTTATATACCCATCTACAGATTTTGGATAGCGGAGGTTGGTGATCAAGTTGTATTCAAATTCTTGGCCTTCATTTAGTGCTATGTGATTTTGTGATTTTTTTAGTGATAGTGTTTTTGTGAATATTTGATTCGTGATTAATGGATTTAAATCTTCAGATCAGTGAGTCAAATTAGAATTATCTATAGTACGGAAAATTTGGCCTATTCCTGACCTTTAGCATGTCAAATCGTGCAATATCAGTCCTTTAAATTTGTTTGTATTACACCTCGGGCATCTACATGATAACCCTGCTTAAATATGAAAACATATAGCCGGGGATATAAATATAGACAAGCTATCATATGTTAAATTATGTTAATAGAAGGTCGAGGAACATGTCCAGTTCTCTGTACTATACCTGCACTTAACACGTTCTTGCAAATTCTAACGTCCACATGTCCTTGCACATGTTGCATTCACCATTCTTTGCCAGACTTTACAATTCCAAAGCAAACATGGTACTATGTGAGATATACGATGATTAATTTTAAACTTTAATCCTTTTAGCATCCTGTTCTACCTTAAAGCAAATGATTTGTTTTTCATCAAATTTATTTTAATAATTCTTACATTTTGTACAGTATCCTGCTTCTCTGAATTAAATAAAATGAAATATCTTATATAAACATGTTTCATGAAACAATGTTCAAATTCTCGAATCACTAAATCCCGTAATACACTACCTGAAAAAAGGCATTATAGTGCATCTGATTAAGGAATAACAACATATGTAATAAAAAAAAATTATGCTTGACGTGAGCTTTCACTTCTTCAGAAATATATCTAATCATTTTGATCAACTAACGATCCAAGTTATTACGTACGAAAGTTTGCTTTGGTTACTTTTTAAAGTCTGGCCCAATGACATTATTTTTGCAGTTAATTATGCGACAATATTTAATCGCGTCTCTTAATCTTCGTCAATATTGTTTAGTCTTTTCAGAAAATACCTTGTTTTAGCGTAAATATCATTTGCAATTACCTCCCTTTATGATGATATGCTTATTCAAGAAATCATGCGGGTTTTCGTGCATACCCGACACATCAAACATATTTTTAGGAGGGAGGATATGGAGGGTACGTTCTATGTCTGTCTCTTGCGATGGTAGCTAGGTGCTTACGTCGCATCTGTATGGCTTCGAGCTGTCTGTGAAGCATTTAATTACGATTAATACTTTGTTACTATATATAGTAACAAAAATAAGCCTATTTGCGGGTGATGTTGGCCATCACGTGATTGATTATCGCCTATCCGCCCGGTCCGCAATCTCATAATCATAATCGGACCGGTTGAACGGGCGCACGTTACGTTATCCATGTAAGCATGACGTCACGTTTGAGCCAAAATGACGTTACGTTGCTCATTTGCAAGATATTATTAAACTAAAGACTTTAATACACTTCAGAGCCTGGCCGGAAGTTAATAATCAGCCCGGAATGAATAATCACACTCGGGCTGAAGCCCTCGAGGTGATTATTCATTTTCCGGGCGGAATATCGCCCTTCAGCCCGGCTGTGTCGTGTATTAACCTCTAACTATCCATCGAATATCAATGACGATGTGAGGTAGATAATTTGTAACACTGTTCAAAACTATGCATTGCCAGTATTCCATTACAAATAATAAACCTGGACCTGTGTCAATTGTGATTTACAAACTGTATTATAAATTTATTTAATGAAACTTTGACTACCAACATCTTACAATGGATAGGTAATGGCGGATCCAAAAGTATGTCGGTAGATATTAAACTGGTACTGGTTTTTGCCTAGGAAAATTGCATGAAAACATAAATATACATGTTGTATGGCAATACAAACATTTATTTCACAAAATATATTTGTACTTGTTGATGTAGATATGTAGCAGTGTTATAGATACCGTATGTATTCGACCATAAGACGATCTTGTTTATAAGAAACAACCTAACCATCGACCCATAAATTGTGATTTTTGCATAGACCGTCGTTTAGACTAGACCGTCTTATATGCGACTACATTCGGTATTCTCTGAACAGTTTCGTATACTGCCGTAGCCTTGACTTCACAGCTGAAAGCATGTATGTATCCAATATTACGTTTTTGTTGTTTCAACTTGGCGAGATTGCACGACAGTGACCGTGGACAAATGACGACATTCATTAGGTAAGTCGGCATGTTCCTTCTCAAGCAACCCGTTCGTTTTGTATGTTTCAAATTCACGTCCCGTGTTTGTTATGTGCACCTTTGTTTGGATATCAAGTATGATGATATGTACGTACCGTATTTGTTCATACAAATGTTTAGATTTATTCTTGATTTGTATCAGTTGTTAGCGATGGTGATTAAAACAAAAATGACGTTCGTTTATGTTGTGCGCATGTACGAACGTAGTACCGCCTGTGTTGTATTTTTGTTAATTTGTGTTTCATTCTGTTTTATTTAGGGGAATGCTGTGACTGTTTTGTGTTTCAATACGTTTTTTGGTTGTTTCCTTGATCGCTGACGTTTGCGCTTTACATACACACTTTTATTGTGCTGTGTGTTACTATGCCCATATCATTGTAGCTCTGTTGTCTTTGTTGTATGGTTGGTTTTCGTCGGTGTAAAACAGATTCGGAACGGTTGTTATTATGTACTGTTGCTTATTTCATTCAACAGTAAATTACTGTAGTGCCAAATAACGTCGCAAGTGCCAAGCCTTTTTTGACGTAAACAAGTTGACGTCATTATATCGACGTTCAAAAAACTGCGCGGTATGGCGCACGTTACAACGTTATTTAAGAATTATGAATACGTAGCTATGTTTTGTTGCGTAATAAAATATAAGCACGAGTTTGGATGCGTAGTAATTAAATCACGAGTGCGTAGCACGAGTGATTTAATGTACGCATTCAAACGAGTGCCTATATTTTATAACACAACAAAGCACTGCCCCTATTTATTATTTCGATTCTAACATCGCCAATGCTTTACCATTTATAGCACAACAAGACAGGGCTGGTATTTATAAAGCATCTTAATGGAAAACTTAAATATTTTGACTTAAGTCATAAATCGCAATGTACACTTTTCCTGCAAATTGAAGAATAGCCCATGTTTCCTTAGTGATTATAGTAGCTCTCTACATAATACATAAAATCTATGTAAAGAATAAATAATCTGAATTGTATAATTGAGTTTATACACTAAGGAAATTTTGAGATTTTAAGAAAATTCTTAGTTTTCTACTAAGATGCTTTATAAATACCGGCCCAGGTTGACGTCAAACTACTTTTTCCCTAGGAACGTTACCGTTACCTTCACCGTTACGTCATTTGTCATACAACATGACGTCAAACGTGACGTCATCAATCAGCTATATTTTATCGCGGTAATAAAATATGGTAAGCTCAATATACGCAAAGAAGGCAACTTTCACGTGCTGTGTTAGATTAGACGATAATTAAAGCGCCGTGTATGCATTCATAATAATAATAATAATAAAGACTTTATTTTACGAGGAAACTCATTTGACAATTAAATTAAATGGCAATCTTCCATGAGATGATCAACAATAATCAGTTGAACAAGAACACTAGTACATAAAATTAAAAAAGCATAATGGCAATTTGGCCCATATGACGTCCACAATATCATAATTTTATATATAATTGGGGAATTTTATAAAAGAGTTTCAGTGAAAGGATGTGCGAAACTGATAGGTATGGAATCTACAATAAAAGGAAGGTATAAATTAAAATGCTAATCAATTAAATTTATAATTAATCACCATAAAGCTTAATTAGATATAGGAACATCATAAGAGCCAGCATATCATATAACAACATGTAAATTAAAACAATGACATTTATAAAAGCATGATACGGAATTGAAACATAAAACACACTGCATGCCATTCTGCAGACATATATATATATATATGGCTATACATGTGTATTGAAGTAATGATTATGACTAGCCAGTCATTAGATATTTAAGTAGCAGAAACATGGGGTGTTTCAAAATAAGACGACTTCACACAGCGTAGATATAATGTTTAAAACGGTTGAATAGATGAAGAATTTTTGATATTATGAGGAATAAAATTCCATATTGAGGTACCAGAGAAAGCAAAAGTGTGGCAAAATAACTCGGACTTGGGTTTAGGACTATATAATTGGTATGTAGAAGATGAACGTAACAGTCGTGAATGAATATCTGCAGTAAATTTAGATGCAGATTTAAGATAGTCTGGTGCATCACCTCTGAGAGTTTTGTGCATTTGAATAGCTTTGTGATAAATAACGCGTTCATGAAATGTCATCCATTTGAGTTTTGTAAATAGAATACTTGAAGGAGTTGAATAATCACAATCAAGAATTACTCTAGCTGCTCTTTTCTGAAATTTTATAAGTTTATCTTCAAGACTGCTGGTACAATTTCCCGATACAACACAGCAAAAGTCAAAATGTGGAAGAATAATAATATCTTTATTTAGAGAAGGTCACATGTAATCAACCACGAACATATATAGTTTATTTTCCAATACATAAGACTTTACAGTCTATGAGCATGACAAATATTTACAATACTAATTTAAACATAAAATGGTCAATGGCAACAGTAATAACGTATGTACATAATTATGTATAGTCACTGAGTCAAGTCAAAATTATTGATAATACAGTATAAATTGAAACACGTACAATTACAACGTTAATAGTGAATAAAAGTGTGTATGAAAACTCGAAACAAAATAAACTTCCAAAGTTATAGTAAATACAATACAATACCCATTAACATTTTTGTAGTATAAAGATTCCACACAAAAACGTTATACTTGGAGTGAAAGTTGCATAAGAGTGTATTAATTTGTATAAAATGTTTTGTTTCTCAATTCAAAGGATTTGTAAGTATACATAGCAAGATTTCTGATGACAGTTTTATTTCCAGAATTTATCAAATCTATAAATTTAATAATATTTGCACGCTTCCAATAATATTTCTTTATATGTAGTTTTCTAATTTCATTATATAATGGACATTCAAACAAAAAATGAAACTCATCTTCAAGGACATTGCATAAACTACAATTACGTTCATTATATGGTGTTTTTTCTGGTTTGTGCGTTATAAAAGCGCTTCCGAGTTTCAATGGAAAGAAAATATTTAATTCTAGATAAGAGGTGCAAATAGGAATTACATTTCTTTATCACATTATTGATATGGTCTGCCCAAGATAGGCTTTCATTAATGGTGATACCTAATAACTTTGCTGTTGAAGTAATTTCAATAGAATGATCATGAAAAGGAATGTTGAGATTGGATCCAACAATATGATGTTTATTACGTTTACTTGTTATAAATAAAGACTTGGATTTTTCAGAATTAATGGCCATTTGATTTAGTTTACACCATTGATCAGCATGCAATAAATCTCTTGTAAGTGAAAAAACAACATCATCTAATGTCTTGCTGTGGGTTGATAATGTGGTATCGTCAGCAAATATGTCAGCAATGGAATGTGAAAGAGAAAGAGGCAAGTCATTAATAAATATTAAAAATAATAAGTTGACAACAAAATTAATTTTTATTTTCCTCCCCATGTTGAAATGTTGCTAGTTGCTTGTGGAATGGTAAGCACTGCTACCCACTTCATTACATTAAATTATTTCACCTATACATGTAATACGTTTGTCAGTATAAAAATACATAGAACCGAATCGACACTATAAAGGGTGGTTGCAGCTTACATTAGACAATATGTATATATTTTTGGTCGGTGTTCTAGTATGTGTTATCTTCGTGTCTTGGTAATGCGATAATCTATCACCCAGTATGGTTATAAGGTTTCTCGGTGGTCGCGTGGGTAATGCTCTTGACTGTGGATTGAGACGACACTGTTTCGAATCTCGGCCGTGTCACTTGGTCATTTCTTGTACGTTTTTTCAGTCAGTGTGTCCCATCCATTTACAGATAAGTAGCCTCCACCCTAAGTTCGAAAATCTATCTAGCTATCCCGAGAGCAAAAACGAACCCCTCGAAAAAACAAACAAGTCATACCGACTTCTATCCTCATCATTATATGGCTACCAAATATAGCTTTCATGCATTGTCAATCATAATAACTTACTGAAATAACTGAAAACGTGTTTGTGTGAAATAAAAACTGATACTGAGCTTAAATGCAGAGTCAATATTTAAAATTACACACAATCTTTACTAATCTTATTGAATAAGAGCAAAGAATACGCTAAAATAATAATCATTTGTTACTAAGAAATTGTTGTTTTTCTTCTCCCAAACGCTAAACGAAGAAACGATTTGGAAAGGCCTAATGTGTCCATTCGAAAGAGATAATGTATTAGAACCTGGCTGACCATGCACTTGCGACTGTCACGTGTCTCATAAGTTATATCGAGGAATCGAACTATGTATGTGTGACGACATAATTAAGCGATTGGGGAGTGAACATATTTTGTAGGGATATAATGTGTTTATGTCGTGGGACGAGATAGTGATTTTTCAATGTAATTAGAATTTGAGGTTATAAGTTTAAAGCACAAAACTTTCTTTTCAAAAAGAATATTATATGCATTTCTGATACAAACGATTAGTTTAAGAAGTAACTCGGCTCTTTGCAGCCTTCGTAATATCGGCAGCAGCATCTCGCAATCTCGATTTAATTCAACGCGAAGCATGCAAGGGATCAAATTAGCTTCCCCAGTTTACATATCCCGTACAATACCACTTGTTCAATGAACTGCTATAGTCTAGATTGAGCCCAGCAAGTTTGTACGAATATAGCGACCATTGGACGTAGGTCTAAGATCGAGCCCACCAATCAAGACCTATTTCACTGATAATTAAGGAGGTAAGAGCTGCCTTGTGCGCATGCGCGAAATTTCAAAATCGTATTAGATAAGAACAAACATGAATTTTAGTTTCAATGATTGCATATGAATGTTGATTAATGAAAATAAACAAAATATTATCGCAAAAATTAGATATTTTTAACTTTTTATTTTTTGCCTGTATGAAAAAGTGGGTGGGGAACGGCAAAATTGTGAATAATATGGGTTCACAATAAGTCCCTACAATTGTTCCTAAAATGCATATGCTTATATATAATATGTAGTGCATGGTTTAGTTATAAGAGGTAGCCACACTTTGAAATATTTTTAAGAAAAAATTATTTCATTACAATATGCAAATTAGGTTAATTTTATGCAAATTTATTCAAAATTAGTGCTTTTTTATGCACAGCTCCCAAAAAAGGCTGGTGACCCCTATTTTTTATTTGACTAAACTGGTGTTCTATTTGATACTAAACTTAGGGCCAATTTTAAATCATTTTCGATCGTTGGGTATTTTTTGACCTTCATTTGAAATCTTTTAAAAATCACACTTATTTGCAAGTGGGTGGGGTAACTATTTATCATGTTCAAATACTGAATTTGTTCACCAGGCAGCTGGAATTGTGACTAATGTCAATAGGAATGACCATTGAACACACAAAATATCATGCATTGCTTAAAAGTGGTTTCATACAGTAATAATCTTAAAAAGAACATAATGGTGCCATAAATGCAGGAAATAGATAAAATGACATAAATACAATGGTAGGTCATTAGAAAGCCATGTATGTCGAAAACGAGCCTGGTGACATATCATTTTTATGATTTCAATGTTGTTCTAGAAGACTGTTCTGTCATTTTAAGATGTTTCAAGGAAAATTCGATCGTTAGATAAAAGGTGCGCGTACCTCCTTAGATATGCATGAATAGATCCCAAACACAGATATTCATCAAATACCAGTTGAAAATACGCTAGTACTTCAAGACTCGGATAGCGCTGGTTGAAGATCCAAAGTTCGATCAAATTTACTAAGGATCATCACCATCGAATGTAGAACGAATTATAGTCAAGGGGCATTGGATGCCTAGCAAGGGGCACTGGATGCCTACTAAAGGGGTCGTTCAACGAATACCTAAAATTAAATTTTTACTAGCACAGACTCATGTTAAAGTAATGCCTATATATTATAAGGCTTTATAACCAGTAAGTCTAGCACTTCCACTTGCTAATAGACAGAGGTGAATGTGCTTTGGATCTGGTGCTGAGTTAAGACTGAATACTGTATGGTAATTGTTGAGCACAAGTCTAAGATCGAGTACAAACTTAGGATTTGAATTGAAAGACTACGATTGGGCGTGACACAAAAAGCACTTTGGACATACAATGAAGTTCTATTATTGTGTGCGTAAATTGATCACATGATTTTTTAAAATTTATTCCGCGGAAGTACCTCATCTATAATTATGCTGTTTGTCATAATACAAATATGCAACTTAATACACTGAGCTTATATGTATGCATATATGTTTTTACCCATAACTCGGCCAATATGCATTAAATTTTTCTGAAATTTTCAACATTTATAGCTAAGATAAGATATATGGCATTACAATCTATTTAATTCCATGACAATCTGATTAGACACTTTACAGCCACAATAAAACAATGATGTCATAAACAAAAGCCCTATGTCCTTCTGCGTTATTCAGATTGTTAATGCCGAAATGTACCTATTCTTCGTATAAAGTTCGGGAACAAGTGTCCGTGCATATCATGGAGACAGAAATAAAGTAAAACACAGATAAATATAAAGTTCAATTTAGATTCAGAAAAAAATAATTCTATTCACTCCATCTCTATCCAGAACTACTTCCCCTTGACTGTAAAATTGGTGGTATTTTTCGGTAAATCTGAAACATTGCTATCCAGAGTTTTTGAAACTTCACGACGGCTATGTTGCGGAGTGGTAAATCGTCTGATTTTGTGTTTTTCGAATTTGTCGATTGATTGACTATTCAAATTGACGTTACATAAGATAATAATTGAATCGTACATTTTTGTACAAGCAATTCCTCTTACGTGTTTCGTTTTATCCATTTCATGGTTCAATGCACCATTGTAGCGAATTTAGATGGACAGAACATCGAGTTACAATCCATTGGTAGCCGATAACACGCACACAAAATTTCGTTGAGAAATATTAATAAATAAAAAAGTTATCTTGATTTTCATTAGTGTTGCGTTTTCAAAGCCGCTCAGTGTACATCCTACATAAACTGTTCAGTGGGTAGTTTCTTACAAGTATTTGGGACAGCCATTATATAGTTAATAGATTTAACGTGCGTTTAAAAACCTGGTATTCAGTGTGATAATAATTGTTTAATTATGTTCGGGTCTCGTTACAAAGACGTAGATCTATACGGATGTTTTACAATATATTTTGTTTTATTTATAATCATTGAATAACATGTACCACAATGAACTTCCAACCCGGTGCCTAAAGTTTTGGAATAAACTATGACGCAGTATTTGAGGACAGATATGATTTTATTCATAAATGTGCGCAATTGTACAATTGATCCCCGGAAACACCATTGTTGGGCCTTCATGTGTGTTATTTTGTCCGCGGGTCAAGTTCGCGATAAAGGGGTATAATGAACCGAGTATTTTTTTCGGAATGTCAACCGTCATTTCGAATAGTATTTTCCAATTTTATTGCATACTACATATCAAAACTGTTCAACTTGATTTATTTCAGATTATTTCAGATTATTTTGACATTTATAAGGCACATAAAGTACTATGACAAATGACGCATGCGCATAAACCGATCCAGCATCCTTAAATAGTTTGACGTCATACAACGTTGCGTTGAAAATTAACACGTCTTGTGTGTACACAAGTGTTACAAAATATTATACATTCACTTGCTAATTATTCAATGGAATTGTACTAAAATTTCAGTTGTAGAAAATTAAAATGTATAGATCATGATTCTTTCCATAGTTTATGCCTAATTAACGGTATCCCGTGTCAAAATAGAGTGCAAATCACGCGAATTTCGTAGCATAACACGAATATTTAACTATTTTTGCATTCAGACAGAAAAGTTGTCATTTTGCAACTATTATAAAACGTTTATTAGCCTGATGAAGGCTTGGTGAAAACCGAAACGTCGGTCACAAATACATTATGATAACTTTAACCTGCGTTGATCGTGTAGCTACATTTACACTTCGGTGTCTTTGTTGAACGTTTATTTTTGTACAACCGTCTATATGACTGCATAATTAATCTCTTTTCCGGTGGTCACTTTTGATGCGCGATCCGCGAAATGGCGCCAATAATAACGTCGTCCGACGCATGGCGTCATATCCGAATTCAACCGGAAATGACGTCATAATGTTTTGACCCCTACTTGTTAACATCTTAGCCCTTACGTACGATGTTAAGATGTAATATTTCCAGGTTTCTTATGGGCATACAAAATAGGTCCAAAATAGGCCCGCGGCACTCAACGTAGTATAACAAAATAGGCCCAAAATGGGGACGTTACTCGAATAATATTTAACTTAGCATAAAATGAAATATACCAAAATACCTAGCATACAAAGCCCGACTGGTAGATATGTTTCATTTATCGAAACGTAAGAATGTATAATACAAACGGAGCAAAAGCGTCAAAGCTGCTACGGAAATGACGTTTTTCGGACTAAACACAAGTTTACATCTCATACTTCAATCATACCAAATACCATTATATTCTGACGTACATTTCTCTTTCGCCGAAAAGGTGGAAATCCACCTTTAGTGTGGTTGTTTATATCAACTATACCAAAATTACGCGAATATTTGACAATTCTACCATTGCATTACACCAATACGTGAGGCAGCACCTTTAAATCAACATCCATCTTATACACATACTTACAGTCTATCTGATTTACATACTTATAGTATAGTCATCCAATCGCAAATAAAATCTATATAACTACAATCATGTAACAAATGAAATAGTTCCAGCGGGCAAATGATGTACCGACTTCATTTGACTGAAATTGACCATATCAAATATGTTTAAATATAAAGGGGGCACCTCCCGCATAACCCCTTCTCTTAAGGAGGTACGAGCTGCCTTGTGCGCATGCGCGAAATTTCAAAATCGTATTAGATAAGAACAAACATGAATTTTAGTTTCAATGATCGCATATGAATGGTAATTAATGAAAATAAACATAATATTATCGCACAAATTAGATATTTTTAACTTTTTATTTTTTGCATGTATGAAAAAGTGGGTGGGGAACGGCATAATTGTGAATAATATTGGTTCACAATAAGTCCCTACAATTGTTCAAATGCACATGCTTATATATAATATGTAGTGCATGGTTTAGTTATAAGAGGTAGCCACATTTTGAAATATTTTTAATAAAAAATTATTTCATTACAATATGCAAATTAGGTTAATTTTATGCAAATTTATTCATAATTAGTACTTTTTTATGCACAGCTCCCAAAAAAGGCTGGTGACCCCTATTTTTTATTTGACTAAACTGGTGTTCTATGTGATACTAAACTTAGGGCCAATTCTAAATCATTTTCGATCGTTAGGTATTTTTTGACGTTCGTTGGAAATCGTTTGAAAATCACACTTTTTTGCAAGTGGGTGGGGTAACTATTTATCAAGTTCAAATACTTAATTTGTTCACCAGGCAGCTGGACTTGTGACTAATGTCAATAGGAATGACCACTGAACACACAAAATATCATGCCTTGCTTAAAAGTGGTTTCATATAGTAATAATCTTAAAAAGACCATAATGGTGCCATAAATGCAGGAAATAGATAAAATGACCAAAATACAATGGTTGGTCATTAGAAAGCCATGTATATCGAAAACGAGCCTGGTGACATATCATTTTTATGATTTCAATGTTGTTCTAGAAGACTGTTCTGTCATTTTAAGACGTTTCAAGGAAAATTCGATCGTTAGATTAAAGGCGCGCGTACCTCCTTAAAGCATTACACATTAAAATAATCAGCGGAACGAAACAAATTAATACCCCCACTCATAACGCTTTCCAATTATTTTAAAAAACTTTTCATTTAAAGGTTTAAAGTATTCCTGTAGTGTTTGTCTCACGTCCGTATTTATAACCGGATGAGGAAGCCCCTTTTTGGAATCCATACACGTTGGCACACCTGCTTTTATTATACAATACATTTGCTTTGTTTTATTGAACATAAATCGATCTGGAGTGAAATAGTTTCCTATTTGCAAAAACTTTTCGACCTTCTTCAATTCCACGGATGGATCGGTAATGAAATGGTGGCCATCAATTATCAATATTTGGTTCCTTTTAAACACATCCAGCCAGCGTTGCATATGACTTGGATAGGTAGAATATTTGATCAACGGTGATTTTTGGTTGACCTTGTTGTTGCTCATAATAGCATATTCAAATGATTTCCCTCTCACATATGCGTCATTTAAATCCACTAACATTGCATACATGGATAATGCTCTCTCAATGGGTTCTTTGACAATAATAATAATCTTCGTGTTAGGATTCATCTTCCGAATTCTTTCTGGAACTTCCGCTTTTATAAAGTACGGTGGTGATTTTTCTATCGTACTTTGATTGGAATAACTGCAGGGCATTAGTTGTCTGTACCATTCTAAAGGTTTGTCGTAATATCTGGAGAAGTATTGTGGTTCACCCGTTCCCCCCTTAGCCGTTGCTATCTGTGGATGGTCCGTTAGAAAACGTAAAAGAGTCGTCGTGCCTGCCTTCTGTATTCCTACAACAATAGCCACGGGAAGCCTTTTCTTACATTGTTCTTTCGGGACGTTTGTAGCTATATCAATGCTTTGGGGAATTTCTTCTCTCCGTGTATCAGTAACATTCGTACTGAAAAGCCCTACAATTATATGAGAGGACATAAACAGTTTACCCAATCACATCCGGTTCAAACGGTACCCACGTTAAACCAGTGTCTCACCACATATATTTACAAATATCCTGTGCATCGAGCGGATCAAACCTTAACAATAAACCCACTCCGAAATTGAGTAAATATTTTCTTCTTTCTTTATGCGCAGTTTAGGCCCCGGTCATACACACACTATATACAATGTTCATATCGCTGGCTCAGAATTAGAAGGTTGTAAGTACAAAATCCATATTTTGAGTAAACAAGAAAGAAAACTGTCTGAAAACTAGGTGTGTGAAGTTGGCTCTGAGATCGTTAATCGAAGATCGACATTCAATACAGACCTAGGTGCTAATACAGATCCAGCTCTGAAATCGACATTGGCAATTTAAGGTGAGCTAATACAGACCTAGTGGCCAATACAGATCCAGCTCTGAGATCGACATTCGCAAAAAAGGCCTGTGAATACAGATCTGAGTTTGAATACAGAGCCAGGTCTGACATCGTCATTCGATGTACACCGACGGCGAATACAGACCTAGGACCGAATACCGACCCAGCTCTGAGATCGACATTCGCAAAATAATGCCTATGAATACAGATCTGAGTTTGAATACAGAGCCAGGTCTGACATCGTCATTCGATGTACACCGACGGCGAATACAGACCTAGGACCGAATACCGACCCAGCTCTGAGATCGACATTCGCAAAATAATGCCTATGAATACAGATCTGAGTTTGAATACAGAGCCAGGTCTGACATCGTCATTCGATGTACACCGACGGCGAATACAGACCTAGGACCGAATACCGACCCAGCTCTGAGATCGACATTGGCAAAATAATGCCTGTGAATACAGATCTGAGTTTGAATACAGAGCCAGGTCTGACATCGTCATTCCATGTACACCTACGGCGAATACAGACCTAGGACCGAATACAGACCCAGCTCTGAGATCGGTATTCGCAAAATAAGGCCTGTGAATACAGATCCGAGTTTGAATACAGAGCCAGGTCTGACATCGACATTCGATGTACAACTATGGCGAATACAGACATAGGATCGAATACCGACCCAGCTCTGACATCGACATTCGATGTAAAGCGACGGCGAATACAGACCTAGGATCCAATACCGACCCAGCTCTGACATCGACATTCGATGTATAGCGACGGCGAATACAGACCTAGCATGGAATACCGACCCAGCTCTGACATCAACATTCGCAAAATAAGGCCAGTGAATACAGACTTAAGTTTGAATACAGACCCAGCTGTGACATCGTCATTCGATGTACACCTACGGCGAATACAGACCTAGGACCGAATACCGACCCAGCTCTGAGATCGATATTCGCAAAATAAGGCCTGTGAATACAGATCCGAGTTTGAATACAGAGCCAGGTCTGACATCGACATTCGATGTACAACTATGGCGAATACAGACATAGGATCGAATACCGACCCAGCTCTGACATCGACATTCGCAAAATAAGGCCTGTGAATACCGATCTGAGTTTGAATACAGAGCCAGGTCTGACATCGACATTCGATGTACAACTATGGCGAATACAGACATAGGATCGAATACCGACCCAGCTCTGACATCGACATTCGATGTATAGCGACGGCGAATACAGACCTAGGATCGAATACCGACCCAGCTCTGAGATCGACATTCGATGTACAGCGACGGCGAATACAGACCTAGGATCGAATACCGACCCAGCTCTGAGATCGACATTCGCAAAATAATGCCTATGAATACAGATCTGAGTTTGAATACAGAGCCAGGTCTGACATCGTCATTCGATGTACACCGACGGCGAATACAGACATAGGATCGAATACCGACCCAGCTCTGACATCGACATTCGATGTATAGCGACGGCGAATACAGACCTAGGATCGAATACCGACCCAGCTCTGAGATCGACATTCGCAAAATAAGGCCTGTGAATACCGATCTGAGTTTGAATACAGAGCCAGGTCTGACATCGACATTCGATGTACAACTATGGCGAATACAGACATAGGATCGAATACCGACCCAGCTCTGACATCGACATTCGATGTATAGCGACGGCGAATACAGACCTAGGATCGAATACCGACCCAGCTCTGAGATCGACATTCGATGTACAGCGACGGCGAATACAGACCTAGGATCGAATACCGACCCAGCTCTGAGATCGACATTCGCAAAATAATGCCTATGAATACAGATCTGAGTTTGAATACAGAGCCAGGTCTGACATCGTCATTCGATGTACACCGACGGCGAATACAGACCTAGGACCGAATACCGACCCAGCTCTGAGATCGACATTCGCAAAATAAGGCCTGTGAATACAGACCTAAGTTTGAATATAGACCCAGGTCTGACATCGTCATTCGATGTACACCTACGGCGAATACAGACCTAGGACCGAATACCGTCCCAGCTCTGAGATCGACATTCGCAAAATAAGGCCTGTGAATACAGATCTGAGTTTGAATACAGAGCCAGGTCTGACATCGACATTCGATGTACAACTATGGCGAATACAGACATAGGATCGAATACCGACCCAGCTCTGACATCGACATTCGATGTATAGCGACGGCGAATACAGACCTAGCATCGAATACCGACCTAGCTCTGAGATCGACATTCGATGTACAGCGACGGCGAATACAGACCTAGGATCGAATACCGACCCAGCTCTGAGATCGACATTCACAACATAATGTGGGCGAATACAGATATGAGTTTGAATACAGAGCCAGGTCTGACATCGTTATTCGATGTTAACCGACGGCGAATACAGACCTCGGATTCAATACCGACCCAACTATGACTTCGACAATCATTATTTACCGACGGCGAATACAGACCCAAGTGTGAATACAGATCCATCTCTGAGTTCGTCATTCGCAAAATACGTTGAGGGGAATACCGAGCTGGGATGCAATATTATTGACAGCCAGAAACCAAGAAAACAATATATTTTACATGCTTTATATTTGTTGTTAAATGCATGAAATCTGTAAAAGCAACATCAATACATACCGTTTTATTTATTTCTTAATTATAAACTAATAGTGAATGACCAATATAAATGAGTTCTAATTAAATACATTGCAAATTTACCATAGTTTTCATTGATTATTTAAAATTTATTTTAAAGGGAAGTAATAAAGCAAGTAATAAAGCCTTAACAATAAACGTCACTGCTACGTATCCACAGTTTAATGCATAGACCGATGACGAATACAGACCTAGGATCGAATACCGACCCAGCTCTGAGATCGACATTCACAAAATGTGGTTGGTGAATACAGATCTGAGTTTGAATACAGAGCCAGGTCTGACATCGACATTCGATATGAAACGACAGCGTATACAGACCTATGATCGAATACCGACCCAGCTCTGAGATCGACATTCGCAAAATAAGGCCTGTGAATACAGACCTGAGTTTGAATACAGACCCAGGTCTGACATCGACATTCAATGTATACCCACAGCGAATACAGACCTACGATCCAATACCGACCCAGCTCTGAGATCGACATTCGCAACATAAGTTGCGTGAATACAGATCTGAGTTTGAATACAGAGCCAGGTCTGACATCGACATTCGACGTTTACCGAAGGCGAATACAGACCTAGGGTCGAATACCGATCCAGCTCTGAGATCGACACTCGATGTATACCTACGGCGAATACAGACCTAGGATCGAATACCGACCCAGCTCTGACATCGACAATCGATGTATACCGACGGCGAATACAGACCTATGATCCAATACCGACTCAACTGACAGCGACATTCAATGTATACCCACGGCGAATACAGACCTAGGTTCCAATACAGTGTTAGGTCTGACATAGACATTCAATGTATACGCACGGCGAATACAGGCCTAGGTTCCAATACCGACCAAGCTCTGAGATCGACATTCGCACATTAAGGCCTGTGACTACCGAGCTTGAATACAGATCAAGGTCTGACATCGAATTTCGATGTGAGCCGACAGCCAATACAGACCTATGATCGAATACCAACCCAACTGTGAGATCGATATTCGCGAAATTAGCTGGGTCAATGCATATCTAAGCTTGAATATAGAGCCAGCTTGACATTCTACGAATACCGACGGCGAATACAGACATAGGGTCGATTACCGATCTAGCTCTGAGATCGTCATTCGTGAAATGAGCTTAGTGAATACAGATCTGAGTTTGAATACAGATCCAAGTCTGACATCGACATTCGATGTAACCCGACAGCGAATACAGACCTAGAATCGAATACCGATTCAGCTCTGAGATCGATGTTCGCAATATACGACTTCAAATACCGACCCAACTCTGACATCGACATTCGCAAATAAGGTGTTTAAATACAAAGCCAGCTCTGACATCAACATTAGATTTAGGATTTCATGGCATCATTCTGCGACTATATCTGGCACCCTCGCAGACGTTCAGGAATTTTGGTGCCATTTAATTTTTTTATATGTGTGACCTTTAAGGTCTGTTAGGAGTCAATTGCATCGGTCTGCGACTGTTTTTTTACACTATCGCAGACTTTCATGAATTTTGGTGCCAATTCAGAAAATGATATTTTTGACATCTAGAGGCCCTAAGGTATTCATTGCATCGGTCTGCGAATGTTTCTGACATGTTCACTGACTTTCAGGTATGTTGGTGCCAATTGAACAAATCACATTTTTGGCATCTAGGGACCCTTACGAGTCCATTACATCGGTCTGCGACTGTTTCTGACACACTCATCGACTTTCAGGAATGTTCGTGCCTTTTTAGAAAATGGTATTTTTGACCTTTAGGGACCTTTATGAGTACATTCAATCGGTATGCGACTGTTTTGGACACCCATCGCAGTCTCTCCTGAATGTTGGTGCAAATTGACAAAAATGACACTTTTGTTCTCCATAGGAGTCCTTTGCATCGGTCTGCGACTGTTTCTGACACTCTCGCATACTTTCAGGAACTTTGTTGCCAATTGAGAAACTGACATTTTTGGCCTCTAGGAACACTTAGGAGCTTACTGCATCTGTCTGCGACTGTTAATGACACACTTGAGGACTTTCAGGAATTTCGGTGCCAATGGAGAAAATGATAGTTTTGTCCTCTAGGAACTCTTAGGAGTCCATTGCATATGTCTGCGTCTGTTTATGGCACACTCGCAGACTTTCAGGACTATTATTATTATCACAATTACTCTAACATAGCCAACTTCTGCTTGTTATGTGGATGGATGTGCGTGATTCAAGCCTTGCTTCGAAACATTTAAATAGAGTATCACGGTGTTCACATTATCATATAATATAATTAAGATGAGTTTTGTATTAATCAAGACTATATCTGTAGTCTTTTTATTAACATAATACCTTGTCGTTATTCAGGGTGGTTCTTTTGGGATTGGCTGGAATACTCCGTCCGGATACACAGTTCTCTTTCTTGACAAGATAACAAAAGTTCTCTTAATTTCTTTGATTAAGATATCATATGTTTAGTATTGACATTAACAAGCCATTTTAATTACATTTAACTTATTTAAGATGGTTCCTATTTTTCTAATTTCTAACTCACCACAATGAGTCCATTTAACGGAGAATCAATGGTGTGACACAGACAGGATAAAACAGCCACACTTGTGCATAATTTAGTATTTTGAAAAAATAATGATATAATAGAGAAAATCAGTGGTTGATTAAAGAAAGGGAATAAGAACGTCAACGTAATTACAATGTAGAAATAACTGAATGGTTATAAGGGTAACATGTACTTCCAAGAATACATCAAGTAACAATTTTAGTAACGTAAATTACATTGGTATTTTCCAGTGATGTTTGTGATGTTTGATACTAAACCTTGAAGTAATATGTTTATTGCATAAAATCTACTAAACTATGTAATGACTTTTTTATCCTGTCTGTATCACATCATGATTTAGATGTTAACGTATTTTTCTGTGTAAACGTATCATACGGCAATATGTAGCATTAAAATGCGCTTAAAAACGATTATATCAGAAAAACATTGACACACATCTAGTCATGAAAAAACATATTAAAAGGATCTTTTATTTAACCCTTATCACACTTCTTCGTTCAATAAGGGGTATACCTAGTAAAATAACAAATATGCAAAGTACTATTTTCTAGGACTAACAAAGTAGTTTTTGATCAGTAGACATAGGGCAGTCAAAAAATAATTGTCAGCAAAATTCCCTAATACGGGGGACATTAGGACCGCCTTTGGTCTCATAGCCTAAGTTTGTTGTGGGTGGATTGTGGATTGTTAATAAAGGTTCCTTTAGTGTACTATATTAAAGCGACGCAGACGTGAAAACATTATATGTATAACACCATAACTCATGTGACGTTTGAAACAATTTAAAATTAAAATTAAACACATGTACTTTTTCAATGATTACTTTATTGACATAATGACCCATGTGTGAGATGATATTCATTACGAGGGCTTACTACTATCAGCTAGACATTTGTCAATATCAATGAGATGGAAACGGTTTCGTAAAAAATGAATGCGTTTTCAGTTCGTTGATATTCAAACAGGACATGTTTTATTGCACTGGACAATACTTGTCCCATAATTAAACAATACAATTATGTTATATGGGCTCATATGGTTTCTGAGCGTTGTTTTCAAATGTCATTCAGGCGGATTGGATTTAAATTCATATTATTCGAATATGTACCATTGTACTCATAAATGACAATCTGTAATTTTGAAACCGCTAAATTATTATTAAACTATAGCTATACAAATGAATCAAACGCGAAACCCAAAATACCACACATACATCCTAAATAATACTGGATGCATACTAGCGAATTATTCACTAATTTATTCTGAATATGTCAACATTTCTAGAATATGACATGATGGTTCTTTCGTCGGAGGATTTTAATCCTTTTTGCCTCATGTATATTTTTACAAGGCTTTTTATGTTCGACACTAACTTTTAAAAAATGGATGGGGTAATGTTATACCCTCATTATAAACAAAAAAAGAAAACTCACACATGTTGTCATTTTCATGTAATTCTGCTTACATGAAATTACCACCATTGTTTTATTTTTGTTGTTCGTATTATAGTATCAGGGATATGACCTCATACATCTAAAATACATAGTTTTAAACGACAAATGATGGATTATTCTGAATTTATTTGTTCTGTGAAAAAACAACATATTTAGATATTTAAAATAGCTACATATTTGACTTTCCCACTTAACACGTCCGACAGCAAAATTCAGTAACACTGTATAGGGCATAGTACCAGTAAAATGCCCTCTTCAAGAGTATTTGGAACATGGCAGATTTCCTGTACAGCTAAAGCCATTCAGACTTTTCAAACATCCGTGTTGATATATCACTAGTTAAACAAGTATAAAATGCATAAAATGTGCAAATTTGAAATCAATCGGATTACTTTTGTATATTTTATGAACATGTATATCAATCCTTTCGATTACTAATCTGCCTTATTTTGTTCCAAGTCCAGTCATAGCGCTGGTACCGCCGGTGATCCGCTTCCAAACCTCGATCGGTTAAGGTCATACCTTACCATAACAATTGCTAGCCAAAATTGGTATTTTTATTTCACCTATAACAAAATGCAGTAGCTTTTACGAATTTTATAATATGTATCATACTCTACATTTGCTAGCATGTATTGTGCAAAGGTTATTTGCAATTTGGTGAATGACCATCTAGTTGTTATGTACGTACATATTGTGTATATATTATATACAATATGGGCCAGATACTATATAGTTTGTCTTCATTAAGACAGGTTTGCCGCGAAATGAATGCACCAAGTAAACCACAGTTATAGACCAACCAAATGAACTTAGTTCTCACATTTTATGCATCGATATATTGCACGACAAGTATCAATTTCCTCGAGATAATCGTGTCTTGTTGGATATTTAGATTTGTGTTTATAGTATACCGTGTACATAATCGCAATACTTTCTGCTGATGGAAACAAATATCGTTTTAAGTTATTGACAATTAGTTAACGTTTAAATGATGCTTTATCGAATGTTCGATTACAAGGTTAATGTGTTTGCCTTGAATTTCGACACCAACGCCTAGTAGAGCGCAAACAATATGCATGTACAAAGAGGACTGTTCAATTATGTGTATGGTTCTTATTATCTTAACCATAGATTTCCTTGATTAGCTTCTGATTGCGCTGTGACGTTTTGGCAGATAATCGGGTTATTACGACATGTTATGAGTTAGAAAATTAGCTTATACCTTGCTCACACTGGCTGACTGGTGTCCGTATACCATAACTATTTAACCTGTGTATAGGCATAGTGTATACACTGAGCGTCGGCCGCTGGTTAACATTTGCTCCTTGGTAAAGGATGGCGGACGGGAACGGTTGAGGGACATAAAAAACACATTGGATCATCACGGAAATATCACTTTGACCCTACGTCACGTTCTGATTTAATCCGACAATTCCACGAAGACCAGCCGATGTCCGTCCGGCCTCCGGTCCACTTAGGTAGTGGGTATGCCGATCGATCATCGGATGGCGATTAGACGTGTGCCCCATTTATAAGCGATGTACTAACCGAACATTTTGCAAATGTCATGATACTTGTATACTAGGCCTACAAGACTAAAATAAGAAGTAGTCAATACACCATGGAAACCTGGTCGTTTAGATATGAGATATGTTATGAGGAATAATAGTGTACTAGCACAAAAATTGTCCTCATGGAATGGAACATGAGTTGTTGTTATTTTATCTAAATATTCTTGACATTAAAGTTGATCCTCATCCATCCGAAAATGTACCAGTGCATGGTGTTGTGATCGGCAAGGTTCGAGTAATCACTCCCGGTGGTGTGTGTAAAATGGACGACAACCACAAAGTACAAAATGGGTTTGAAATTATTTAAAGCAATTATGACGCCTTTTAGTTTTTTATGATCACTGTAATATTGTATATTGAACATCCCTCGTAGAAGTTTTGGCACCCTATCAAGAAAGACATCATACGACCAAAAAAGGTGTCAAGTGCGTCTAGTTCAAATCGGTCAGAGAAGAAAAACGTAAACTGTTGTTTTAAGCTCTGTGTTGTTCAAACGGAACACAAAGATTCAAAGTAAGTTCTGCATACTGCTTAAGTAGGAGCTATATTCAACCTAGGGCCTGTTTGTGCAGAAGGTATATATCGAATGTCAATGTAAGAGCTAGGTCTGCATTCGGACCTGGTTTTGCATTCGATATAGGTATATATCGAATTATTGTTTCCGAGGTTTAGTGGTTAAAGCACTTTTCTTCTAATCTGGCGATCCGGGTGAAGGCACTCATTTGTACTCCATATTTCAACAGAACGCAGACTGGCAAATAGAGGCTATGCCCGATGTCAAAAAATGTCGCTCTCAGAGCTGATTTGCATTCGGTCTGCACTAGGTCTGCACTCTGTCTGCATTTGGACCTTGGTGTGCATTAGACATCGGAATAATATTTAATGTCGATCTCAGAGCAGGATCATTATTCATTCATTGGTCTGCATTAGCCTTCGAGATAAATGGAATGTCGATTTCAGGCCTAGTTCTGTATTCAAACTCAGCTCGGTATTCAACGGCCATATATTGCGAATGTCGATGTCAGAGCCTGGTCTGTATTCAAACTTAGCTGGGTATTCAACGGTCTTATATTGCGAATGTCGATCTCAGAACTGGGTCGGTATTCGATAGTAGGTCTGTACTCGCCGTCGGTATTCAACGAATGTCGATCTCAGACTCTGTATTCAACCCGAGACCTGCAATCACCGGTCCTATATTGGGAATGTCGATCTCGGAGCTTGATCGACTTTCGACCCTTGGTCTTGATTAGCCAGCTGTATACACCGAATGTCGATGTCATAGCTGGATCTGTATTCCAACTTAGATCTGTATTCACCATCTTTATTTAGCAAAGTTGATCTCATATCTGGACGACCGGTATTCGACCGCAGGTCTGTATTCGACGTCAGTATACATCGAATTTCGATGTCAGAGCTGGCTCTTTATACAAACGCAGCTCAGTATTCACCAACCTTATTTAGCGAATGTCGATCTCAGAGCCGGATCGGTATTCGATCCTAGGTCTGTATTCGATGTCGGTTTACATCGAATGTCGATGTCAGACTTGGATCTGTATTCAAACTCAAATCTGTATTCACCAACCACAATTCGCGAATGTCGATCTCAGAGCTGGGTCGGTATTGGATCCTAGGTCTGTATTCACCGTGGGTATACCTTGAATGTCGATGTCAGACCTGGCTCTGTATTAAAACTCAAACATGTATTCACGCACCTTATATTGCGAATGTCGATCTCAGAGCTGGATCGGTAATCGATCCTAGGTCTGTATTCGCTGTCGGTTCATATCGAATGCCGATGTCAGAGCTGGCTCTGTATTCAAACTCAGATCTGTATTCACCAACCACATTTCGCGAATGTCGATATCAGAGCTGAGTCGGTATTGGATCCTAGGTCAGTATTCGCTGTGGGTATACATCGAATGTCGATGTCAGACCTGGCTCTATATTCAAACTCAGATATGTATTCACGCACCTTATATTGCGAATGTCGATGTCAGAGCTTGGTCGGTATTCGAATCTAGGTCTGTATACGCTGTCGGTTTATATCGAATGACGATATCAGAGCTGGCTCTGTATTCAAACTCAGATCTGTATTCACCAACCACATTTCGCGAATGTCGATCTCAGAGCTGGGTCGGTATTGGATCCTAGGTCTGTATTCGCCGTGGGTATACATCGAATGCCGATGTCAGACCTGGCTCTGTATTCAAACTCAGATATGTATTCACGCACCTTATATTGCGAATGTCGATCTCAAAGCTGGGTCGGTATTGGATCCTAGGTCTGTATTCACCCTCGGTTTACATCGAACGTCGATGTCAGTCCTGGCTCTGTATTCAAACTCAGATATGTATTCACTTACCTTATATTGCGAATGTCGATCTCAGAGCTGGGTCGGTATTCGATCATAGGTCTGTATTCGCCGTGGGTATACATTGAATGTCGATGTCAGACCTGGGTCTGTATTCAAACTCAGGTTTGTATTCACAGGCCTAATTTTGCGAATGTTGATGTCAGAGCTGGGTCGGTATTCGATCCTAGGTCTGTATTCGCCGTGGGTATACATTGAATGTCGATGTCAGACCTGGGACTGTATTCAAACTCAGGTCTGTATTCACATGCCTTATTTTGCGAATGTTGATGTCAGAGCTGGGTCGGTATTCGATCCTAGGTCTGTATTCGCCGTCGGAATACATTGATTGTCGATGTCAGAGCTGGGTCGGTATTCGCTCCTAGGTCTGTATTCATCGTCGGTGTACATTGAATGTCGATGTCAGACCTGGCTCTGTATTCACCCACCTTATATTGCGAATGTCGATCTCAGAGCTGGGTCGGTATTGGATCCTAGGTCTGTATTCGCCCTTAGTTTACATCGAACGTCGATGTCAGACCTGGCTCTGTATTCAAACTCAGATATGTATTCACTTACCTTATATTGCGAATGTCGATCTCTGAGCTGGGTCGGTATTGGATCCTAGGTCTGTATTCGCCGTGGGTATACATTGAATGCCGATGTCTGACCTGGCTCTGTATTCAAACTTAGATATATATTCACCCACCTTATATTGCGAATGTCGATCTCTGAACTGGGTCGGTATTGGATCCTAGGTCTGTATTCGCCCTCGGTTAACATCGAATGTCGATGTCAGACCTGGCTCTGCATTCAAACTCAGATCTGTATTCACGCAACTTATGTTGCGAATGTCGATCTCAGAGCTGGGTCGGTATTGGATCGTAGGTCTGTATTCGCTTTGGGTATACATTGAATGTCGATGTCAGACCTGGGTCTGTATTCAAACTCAGGTCTGTATTCACAGGCCTTATTTTGCGAATGTCGATCTCAGAGCTGGGTCGGTATTCGATCCTAGGTCTGCATTCGCTGTCGGTTCATATCGAATGCCGATGTCAGAGCTGGCTCTATATTCAAACTCAGATATGTATTCACCAACCACATTTCGCGAATGTCGATGTCAGAGCTTGATCGGTATTCGATTCTAGGTCTGTATACGCTGTCGTTTCATATCGAATGTCGATGTCAGACCTGGCTCTGTATTCAAACTCAGATCTGTATTCACCAACCACATTTTGTGAATGACGATCTCAGAGCTGGGTCGGTATTCGATCCTAGGTCTGTATTCGTCATCGGTCTATGCATTAAACTGTGGATACGTAGCAGAGACGTTTATTGTTAAGGCTTTATTACTTGCTTTATTACTTCCCTTTAAAATAAATTTTAAATA
Organism: Spisula solida; assembly: GCA_947247005.1. NCBI lineage: Eukaryota > Metazoa > Mollusca > Bivalvia > Venerida > Mactridae > Spisula > Spisula solida. The sequence goes on from OX365958.1 coordinate 17,363,946, forward strand.
ATCAATGAAAACTATGGTAAATTTGCAATGTATTTAATTAGAACTCATTTATATTGGTCATTCTCTATTAGTTTATAATTAAGAAATAAATAAAACGGTATGTATTGATGTTGCTTTTACAGATTTCATGCATTTAACAACAAATATAAAGCATGTAAAATATATTGTTTTCTTGGTTTCTGGCTGTCAATAATATTGCATCCCAGCTCGGTATTCCCCTCAACGTGTTTTGCGAATGACGAACTCAGAGATGGATCTGTATTCACACTTGGGTCTGTATTCGCCGTCGGAAAATAATGATTGTCGAAGTCATAGTTGGGTCGGAATTGAATCCGAGGTCTGTATTCGCCGTCGGTTAACATCGAATAACGATGTCAGACCTGGCTCTGTATTCAAACTCATATTTGTATTCGCCCACATTATGTTGTGAATGTCGATCTCAGAGCTGGGTCGGTATTCGATCCTAGGTCTGTATTCGCCGTCGGTATACATCGAATGTCGATGTCAGAGCTAGGTCGGTATTCGATCCTAGGTCTGTATTCGCCGTCGCTTTACATCGAATGTCGATGTCAGAGCCGGGTCGGTATTCGGTCCTAGGTCTGTATTCGCCATAGTTGTACATCGAATGTCGATGACAGACCTGGCTCTGTATTCAAACTCGGATCTGTATTCACAGGCCTTATTTTGCGAATATCGATCTCAGAGCTGGGTGGTCGGTATTCGGTCCTAGGTCTGTATTCGCCGTAGGTGTACATTGAATGACGATGTCAGACCTGGCTCTGTATTCAAACTCAGATCTGTATTCACAGGCATTATTTTGCCAATGTCGATCTCAGAGCTGGGTCGGTATTCGGTCCTAGGTCTGTATTCGCCGTCGGTGTACATCGAATGACGATGTCAGACCTGGCTCTGTATTCAAACTCAGATCTGTATTCATAGGCATTATTTTGCGAATGTCGATCTCAGAGCTGGGTCGGTATTCGATCCTAGGTCTGTATTCGCCGTCGCTGTACATCGAATGTCGATCTCAGAGCTGGGTCGGTATTCGATCCTAGGTCTGTATTCGCCGTCGCTATACATCGAATGTCGATGTCAGAGCTGGATCGGTATTCGATCCTATGTCTGTATTCGCCATAGTTGTACATCGAATGTCGATGTCAGACCTGGCTCTGTATTCAAACTCAGATCTGTATTCACAGGCCTTATTTTGCGAATGTCGATCTCAGAGGTGGGTCGGTATTCGGTCCTAGGTCTGTATTCGCCGTAGGTGTACATCGAATGACGATGTCAGACCTGGGTCTGTATTCAAACTTAGGTCTGTATTCACAGGCCTTATTTTGCGAATGTCGATCTCAGAGCTGGGTTGGTATTCGGTCCTAGGTCTGTATTCGCCGTAGGTGTACATCGAATGACGATGTCAGACCTGGGTCTGTATTCAAACTTAGGTCTGTATTCACAGGCCTTATTTTGCGAATGTCGATCTCAGAGCTGGGTTGGTATTCGGTCCTAAGTCTGTATTCGCCGTAGGTGTACATCTAATGACGATGTCAGACCTGGGTCTGTATTCAAACTTAGGTCTGTATTCACAGGCCTTATTTTGCGAATGTTGATGTCAGAGCTGGGTCGGTATTCCATGCTAGGTCTGTATTCGCCGTCGCTATACATCGAATGTCGATGTCAGAGCTGGGTCGGTATTGGATCCTAGGTCTGTATTCGCCGTCGCTTTACATCGAATGTCGATGTCAGAGCCGGGTCGGTATTCGGTCCTAGGTCTGTATTCGCCATAGTTGTACATCGAATGTCGATGTCAGACCTGGCTCTGTATTCAAACTCGGATCTGTATTCACAGGCCTTATTTTGCGAATATCGATCTCAGAGCTGGGTCGGTATTCGGTCCTAGGTCTGAATTCGCCGTAGGTGTACATTGAATGACGATGTCAGACCTGGCTCTGTATTCAAACTCAGATCTGTATTCACAGGCATTATTTTGCCAATGTCGATCTCAGAGCTGGGTCGGTATTCGGTCCTAGGTCTGTATTCGCCGTCGGTGTACATCGAATGACGATGTCAGACCTGGCTCTGTATTCAAACTCAGATCTGTATTCATAGGCATTATTTTGCGAATGTCGATCTCAGAGCTGGGTCGGTATTCGGTCCTAGGTCTGTATTCGCCGTAGGTGTACATTGAATGACGATGTCAGACCTGGCTCTGTATTCAAACTCAGATCTGTATTCACAGGCATTATTTTGCCAATGTCGATCTCAGAGCTGGGTCGGTATTCGGTCCTAGGTCTGTATTCGCCGTCGGTGTACATCGAATGACGATGTCAGACCTGGGTCTGTATTCAAACTCAGATCTGTATTCATAGGCATTATTTTGCGAATGTCGATCTCAGAGCTGGGTCGGTATTCGGTCCTAGGTCTGTATTCGCCGTCGGTGTACATCGAATGACGATGTCAGACCTGGCTCTGTATTCAAACTCAGATCTGTATTCATAGGCACTATTTTGCGAATGTCGATCTCAGAGCTGGGTCGGTATTCGGTCCTAGGTCTGTATTCGCCGTCGGTGTACATCGAATGACGATGTTAGACCTGGGTCTGTATTCAAACTTAGGTCTGTATTCACAGGCCTTATTTTGCGAATGTTGATGTCAGAGCTGGGTCGGTATTCCATGCTAGGTCTGTATTCGCCGTCGCTATACATCGAATGTCGATGTTAGAGCTGGGTCGGTATTGGATCCTAGGTCTGTATTCGCCGTCGCTTTACATCGAATGTCGATGTCAGAGCTGGGTCGGTATTCGATCCTATGTCTGTATTCGCCATAGTTGTACATCGAATGTCGATGTCAGACCTGGCTCTGTATTCAAACACGGATCTGTATTCACAGGCCTTATTTTGCGAATATCGATCTCAGAGCTGGGTCGGTATTCGTTCCTAGGTCTGTATTCGCCGTAGGTGTACATTGAATGACGATGTCAGACCTGGCTCTGTATTCAAACTCAGATCTGTATTCACAGGCATTATTTTGCCAATGTCGATCTCAGAGCTGGGTCGGTATTCGGTCCTAGGTCTGTATTCGCCGTCGGTGTTCATCGAATGACGATGTCAGACCTGGCTCTGTATTCAAACTCAGATCTGTATTCATAGGCATTATTTTGCGAATGTCGATCTCAGAGCTGGGTCGGTATTCGGTCCTAGGTCTGTATTCGCCGTCGGTGTACATCGAATGACGATGTCAGACCTGGCTCTGTATTCAAACTCAGATCTGTATTCATAGGCATTATTTTGCGAATATCGATCTCAGAGCTGGGTCGGTATTCGGTCCTAGGTCTGTATTCGCCGTAGGTGTACATCGAATGACGATGTCAGACCTGGGTCTGTATTCAAACTTAGGTCTGTATTCATAGGCATTATTTTGCGAATGTCGATCTCAGAGCTGGGTCGGTATTCGGTCCTAGGTCTGTATTCGCCGTCGGTGTACATCGAATGACGATGTCAGACCTGGGTCTGTATTCAAACTTAGGTCTGTATTCACAGGCCTTATTTTGCGAATGTTGATGTCAGAGCTGGGTCGGTATTCCATGCTAGGTCTGTATTCGCCGTCGCTATACATCGAATGTCGATGTTAGAGCTGGGTCGGTATTGGATCCTAGGTCTGTATTCGCCGTCGCTTTACATCGAATGTCGATGTCAGAGCTGGGTCGGTATTCGATCCTATGTCTGTATTCGCCATAGTTGTACATCGAATGTCGATGTCAGACCTGGCTCTGTATTCAAACTCGGATCTGTATTCACAGGCCTTATTTTGCGAATATCGATCTCAGAGCTGGGTCGGTATTCGGTCCTAGGTCTGTATTCGCCGTAGGTGTACATTGAATGACGATGTCAGACCTGGCTCTGTATTCAAACTCAGATCTGTATTCACAGGCATTATTTTGCCAATGTCGATCTCAGAGCTGGGTCGGTATTCGGTCCTAGGTCTGTATTCGCCGTCGGTGTTCATCGAATGACGATGTCAGACCTGGCTCTGTATTCAAACTCAGATCTGTATTCATAGGCATTATTTTGCGAATGTCGATCTCAGAGCTGGGTCGGTATTCGGTCCTAGGTCTGTATTCGCCGTCGGTGTACATCGAATGACGATGTCAGACCTGGCTCTGTATTCAAACTCAGATCTGTATTCATAGGCATTATTTTGCGAATATCGATCTCAGAGCTGGGTCGGTATTCGGTCCTAGGTCTGTATTCGCCGTAGGTGTACATCGAATGACGATGTCAGACCTGGGTCTGTATTCAAACTTAGGTCTGTATTCACAGGCCTTATTTTGCGAATGTTGATGTCAGAGCTGGGTCGGTATTCCATGCTAGGTCTGTATTCGCCGTCGCTATACATCGAATGTCGATGTCAGAGCTGGGTCGGTATTGGATCCTTGGTCTGTATTCGCCGTCGCTTTACATCGAATGTCGATGTCAGAGCTGGGTCGGTATTCGATCCTATGTCTGTATTCGCCATAGTTGTACATCGAATGTCGATGTCAGACCTGGCTCTGTATTCAAACTCGGATCTGTATTCACAGGCCTTATTTTGCGAATATCGATCTCAGAGCTGGGTCGGTATTCGGTCCTAGGTCTGTATTCGCCGTAGGTGTACATTGAATGACGATGTCAGACCTGGCTCTGTATTCAAACTCAGATCTGTATTCACAGGCATTATTTTGCCAATGTCGATCTCAGAGCTGGGTCGGTATTCGGTCCTAGGTCTGTATTCGCCGTCGGTGTACATCGAATGACGATGTCAGACCTGGCTCTGTATTCAAACTCAGATCTGTATTCATAGGCATTATTTTGCGAATGTCGATCTCAGAGCTGGGTCGGTATTCGGTCCTAGGTCTGTATTCGCCGTCGGTGTACATCGAATGACGATGTCAGACCTGGCTCTGTATTCAAACTCAGATCTGTATTCACAGGCCTTTTTTTGCGAATGTCGATCTCAGAGCTGGATCTGTATTGGCCACTAGGTCTGTATTAGCTCAACTTAAATTGCCAATGTCGATTTCAGAGCTGGATCTGTATTAGCACCTAGGTCTGTATTGAATGTCGATCTTCGATTAACGATCTCAGAGCCAACTTCACACACCTCTGAAAACTACATTTTACTTATGGTAAATCAAGCCTTTTAGACTTAAAAAAAGATTATATTAAGTCAGACAGGGAAGGCAGCACTCCACTTAACCAGCCGAGCACAGAAAACATTAAAAATACACAAAGCACATTGCCTAACTGAACCAACCGAGCACAGGAACAAGTTAAAGTGTGGTCGACATGAAAATAGGCCCATAAAAATCGCCTTGAATATACATTGGTCTTATAAGGTCCTAAGTGATGCTTACGACCTTTTAATTCTAAGCCAGTGATATCATGACAGACAAAATTTAACACTTATCAACAATTATTATAATGTACATGTATGGGTACATGTATGGGTGCATGTATGGGTGCATATTGGTCTGTATCGACTCACTGGTCTCTCATTCACTAAATATAATTATTAGGAGAGACTGGTTGACCAGGTGTTGATACAGTCCACTATACATTGGTGTAGTCAAATGATAAAACAATGTATCGTCGAATGATGTAATCAGTTTATTTAGATGAAGCTTAGGGTGGCGCAATTCCATCACTCGAGGATAGTAAAGATAAAATCTAAAACAATTACCTGACGTAGAAATGTGTTTTATAGATTTCATCTTTAATGGCCATATTAAAACGATTCCAGCCACGACCACAAATACAATAGCCAACAGAATGCCCCTTGGATATCTCCATGTATTAACCATTCTTGGAAGTTGAAATTAAATCGAAACTAAACACAAAAAGGATTCACGAACATTACTATCACCTGAAAATACATTTGTATGTGTATAAAATTACCGGTGCACCGTTATTTCTGCTGAAGTTCAGATCGAGCTAATATCGTAGTATGAAGTAACTTTTGAATAAATTTTGAAAAATTTAAATGATATGTGTTTAGATTTGCTTTAGATTAATGGTAGTGGTGTTAAAGATAATTACACTATAAAAATTTGGATGTAAAATAAAAAATAACTACAAAATGCCGATGTTTCGCAAGTTGTATTAAATGACAGTGTGCTTGTTAAGGGATATACGAGCAACAATATGAAATATCGCGAATATTTGCCAATGTTTTATTTTTGCAATACGCCAATACGTGTTTCATTACCTTTAATATTAAATCAAACTTGATAATTGAAACCAGCTGGGTATCTAGAGCCTACCAAATTTGCACATAGAGTTTAGCCTGCATGTAGCAGTGGTTGCCATTTATTAGTATTTTTTTCTTTCTGAAAATAACTTAAAAGATAACAATCAGCAAATAAAAGATAACACTGGCGTGGCTCTTGAACTATTTAGCCTTAAAGCAGTGAACGATTTATTCAAAACTTGAGCCCATTTCTTACACTTGCACCAAACTTGGTCCAATAACCGAAAATTCTGAAAATTTATTTCCTACAATTCTCACAAATTTCACAACGATTCAGAATCCAAGATGACGTCCAATTGGTAGGGTGACAATCTCAAGAAAAAAAAGTTGGGGTAGGACCTCTCTGTTAACAAGACATGTCATATACCAAAATGTTCGGGAAAATCTGTAGTATCTGAGACTGTCGGCATAAATTATAACAACACACAGACTATGTCATGTACCTCGTCATATAACAGCACACAGGCTTTGACTATGTCATGTACCTCGTCATAAAGCAACACACAGACTATGACTATGCCATGTACCTCGTCATAAAGCAACACACAGACTATGACTATGCCATGTACCTCGTCATAAAGCAACACACAGACTATGACTATGCCATGTACCTCGTCATATAACAACACTCAGACTATGACTATGTCATGTACCTCGTCATAATTATAACAACACTCAGACTATGTCATGTACCTCGTCATATAACAGAACACATGTTATGACTATGCCATGTACCTCGTCATATAATAGAACCATCAGCGCTTTGATTATGTATTAGAAAATATGCTAATTCACATGTAAACAAATGACCACGCTGATCTGAACCAAAGCAAGGATAAGCATGTAAAACATGTAAGACTATCTTATTTAAATCAGCTTTGCTACCAACTACATTGAAGTTTATTCTATTACCCTGAGGATTCAAAAGGTAATTCATTCAATCATGTACATTTTAGCATATTCTAAATAACATTATACGTATACACGATGGAAATATAAGCTTAATCAAAACTGTTCACCATGACTAGATGCTAAATAAATACATGCAGTACAAAATATGTATGTATGCAGGACGATTGTGAAGACGTATATAATGGGTTAACATTAACTTTGACGGGGAGCAGTGAACCCAAATACAACAGAGATAACCAGCAGTAGTATACATAGACCGACTGCCTTACCAACCGTATTAGATAAAGTATCAACTGCCTAACTCATCTGTAGTAGATAAAGTATCAACTACCTAACTCATCTGTAGTAGATAAAATATCAACTACCTAACTCATCTGTAGTAGATAAAGTATCAACTGCCTAACTCATCTGTAGTAGATAAAGTATCAACTGCCTAACTCATCTGTAGTAGATAAAGTATCAACTACCTAACTCATCTGTAGTAGATAAAATATCAACTACCTAACTCATCTGTTGTAGATAAAGTATCAACTACCTAACGCATCTGTAGTAGATAAAGTATCAACTACCTAACTCATCTGTAGTAGATAAAATATCAACTACCTAACTCATCTGTAGTAGATAAAGTATCAACTGCCTAACTCATCTGTAGTAGATAAAGTATCAACTACCTAACTCATCTGTAGTAGATAAAGTATCAACTACCTAACTCATCTGTAGTAGATAAAGTATCAACTACCTAACTCATCTGTAGTAGATAAAGTATCAACTACCTAACTCATCTGTAGTAGATAAAGTATCAACTACCTAACTCATCTGTAGTAGATAAAGTATCAACTACCTAACTCATCTGTAGTAGATAAAATATCAACTACCTAACTCATCTGTAGTAGATAAAGTATCAACTGCCTAACTCATCTGTTGTAGATAAAGTATCAACTGCCTAACTCATCTGTAGTAGATAAAGTATCAACTACCTAACTCATCTGTAGTAGATAAAATATCAACTACCTAACTCATCTGTAGTAGATAAAGTATCAACTGCCTAACTCATCTGTAGTAGATAAAGTATCAACTGCCTAACTCATCTGTTGTAGATGAAGTATCGACTGCCTCACTTATCTGTAGTAGGTAAAGAACCCAGTGCCTATCTCATCTATAGTAGATAAAGTAGCAACTAGCAAACCAACAGTATTAGATAAAGTATAAACTGCCTAACTCATCTGTTGTAGATAAAGTATCGACTGCCTAACTCATCTGCAGTAGATAAAGTATCAACTGTCTAACTCATCTGTAGTAGATAAAGTATCAACTTCCTAACTCATCTGTAAGAGATAAAGTATTAACTGCCAACGTATCTGCAGTAGATAAAGTATCGACTGCCTAACTCATCTGCAGTAGAAAAAGTATCGATTGCCTAACTTATCCGCAGTAGATAAAGTATCGACTGTCTCACTTATCTGTAGTAGATAAAGAACCCAGTGTCTATCTCATCTATAGTAGATAAAGTATCAACTACCAAACCAACAGTATTAGATAAAGTATCAACTGCCTTACTCATTTATTGTTGATAAAGTATCGACAGCCTAACTCATCTGTAGTAGATAAAGAACCCAGTGTCTAACTCAACGAAATAGATACGAAATCGCCTGTCTATTAGATTAAACAACCGACGATCAACCTGCTGTATAACATAGAGTATCGATAACCAAACTAACAATAACAGACAGAATATCGATAACCAAACTAACGGTATTAGGTAGAGTATCGATAGCCAAACTAACGGTATCAGACAGAATATCGATAACAACACTAACGGTATTAGGTAGAGTATCGATAGCCAAACTAACGGTATCAGACAGAATATCGATAACAACACTAACAATAATAGATAGAGTATTAATAACGAAACTAACAATAATAGATAGAGTATTAATAACGAAACTAACCGTATTAGAGTATCCACAACCAAACTAACGGTATTAGACAGAATATCGATAACCAAACAAACGGTATTAGATAGAGTATCGATAACCAAACTAACAATAATAGACAGAATATCGATAACCAAACTAACGGTATTAGACAGAATATCGATAACCAAACTAACGGTATTAGATAGAGTATCGATAACCAAACCAACAATAATAGATAGAGTATCGATAACCAAACTAACGGTATTAGATAGAGTGTCGATAACCAAACTAACGGTATTAGATAGTTCAAGTTCTTGAGCTTGGTATTAGATAGAGTATCGATAACCAAACTAACAATAATAGATAGAGTATCGATAACCAAACTAACGGTATTAGATAGAATATCGATAACCAAACTAACGGTATAAGATAGAGTATCGATAACCAAACTAACAATAATAGATAGAGTATAGATAGAGTATCGATAACCAAACTAAAAATAATAGATAGAGTATCGATAACCAAACTAACAATAATAGACAGAATATCGATAGCCAAACTAACGGTATTAGATAGAATATCGATAACCAAACTAACGGTATTAGATAGAGTATCGATAACCAAACTAACGGTATTAGATAGAATATCGATAACCAAACTAACGGTATAAGATAGAGTATCGATAACCAAACTAACAATAATAGATAGAGTATAGATAGAGTATCGATAACCAAACTAACAATAATAGACAGAATATCGATAACCAAACTAACGGTATTAGATAGAGTATCGATAACCAAACTAACAATAATAGATAGAGTATCGATAACCAAACTAACGGTATTAGATAGAGTATCGATAACCAAACTAACAATAGTAGACAGAATATCGATAACCAAACTAACGATAATAGACAGAATATCGATAACCAAACTAACGGTATTAGATAGAGTATCGATAACCAAACTAACAATAATCGATAGAGTATAGATAGAGTATCGATAACCAAACTAACAATAATAGACAGAATATCGATAACCAAACTAACGGTTTTAGATAGAGTATCGATAGCCAAACCAGCGGTAATAGATAGAGTATCGATAACCCAACTAGTATTGATATTCATACTTACGGTATTATATAGATTATCGATAGTTAAACAGTGATTACCAAACTATTGATGTAAGATAGAGCATTGATTACCAAACTATTGATGTAAGATAGAGCATTGATTACCAAACTATTGATGTAAGATATAGTACTGATTACCAAACTATTATAATAATAATAACGTCTTTATTTTCTGTGGATAACATAATTGGCAAACCAATTTTCATTATGGTCCACAATAACAATAGATATACATATACAATGACAATATTTACAACAACAATACATAACTCAAATTACACAGGTACAAATACATAAGTATGACACCTTAATCAGTTGTCCGCGTGTATTTCAGTCATAAACAACAATTTTGATATCATAAAATGTGTTGGCAATAATTATGAAATGCCAGTAAATTTCCACTTTACATATAAAAAATGAAGAAAGTGGCCTGCAGTTTGCACTGATTTTGGTAGATTATTCCACAGTTTTGCACCAGAGTATGAAAAGGATTTTCTTGAGAATTTAATTCTTGGCTTTGGAACATGAAGTATGTTTTGCACGGAGGATCTCAAATTGATATTTTGTTTGTCATGAGTGTATTGAAATTTGTTTCCCATGTATTCAGGAGATTGGTCATTTAATGCTTTATACACTAATACAGATTTTTTGTATTCAACTCTATCACTGAATTTTAGCCATCCAAGTTCTAAGGAAAGTTCTTGTGATGGTGCTGCATAGTCTTGATTAAGAATTACTCTAGCAGCTCTTTTTTGAAACTTATGTAATTTGCCTGCGAGGTCACCACTACAGTTGCCCCATATAGAACTAAAGTAGTCAAGATGTGGTAGTATGTATGAATTAAAGAATAGTTTTCTAGACGGAATTGACAGAAATTGCTTTATTCTTAATAACAGATATAGATAGGTGTTGCATTTCTTCAATACTGTGTTGACTTGTTGTTTCCAGTTTAGATTAAACTATTGCTGTAAGATAGAGCATTGATTACCAAACTAGTGATGTAAGATAGAGCATTGATTACCAAACTAGTGATGTAAGATAGAGCAATGATTACCAAACTAGTGATACAAGATAGAGCATTGATTACCAAACTAGTGATGTAAGATAGAGCATTGATTACCAACTATTGATGTAAGATAGAGCATTGATTACCAAACTACTGATGTAAGATAGAGCATTGATTACCAAACTAGTGATGTAAGATAGAGCATTGATTACCAAACTACTGATGTAAGATAGAGCATTGATTACCAAACTAGTGATGTAAGATAGAGCATTGATTACCAAACTAGTGATGTAATATAAAGCATTGATTACCAAACTAGTGATGTAAGATAGAGCATTGATTACCAAACTAGTGATGTAAGATAGAGCATTGATTACCAAACTATTGATGTAAGATAGAGCATTGATTACCAAACTAGTGATACAAGATAGAGCGTTGATTACCAAACTAGTGATACAAGATAGAACGTTGATTACCAAACTAGTGATGTAAGATAGAGCATTGATTACCAAACTAGTGATACAAGATAGAGCGTTGATTACCAAACTAGTGATACAAGATAGAGCGTTGATTACCAAACTAGTGATACAAGATAGAGCGTTGATTACCAAACTAGTGATGTAAGATAGAGCATTGATTACCAAACTAGTGATACAAGATAGAGCGTTGATTACCAAACTAGTGATACAAGATAGAGCGTTGATTACCAAACTAGTGATGTAAGATAGAGCATTGATTACCGAACTAGTGATACAAGATAGAGCGTTGATTACCAAACTAGTGATACAAGATAGAGCGTTGATTACCAAACTAGTGATACAAGATAGATAAGTGATACAAGATAGAGCGTTGATTACCAAACTAGTGATACAAGATAGAGCGTTGATTACCAAACTAGTGATGTAAGATAGAGCATTGATTACCAAACTAGTGATACAAGATAGAGCGTTGATTACCAAACTAGTGATACAAGATAGAGCGTTGATTACCAAACTAGTGATGTAAGATAGAGCATTGATTACCAAACTAGTGATACAAGATAGAGCGTTGATTACCAAACTAGTGATACAAGATAGAGCGTTGATTACCAAACTAGTGATACAAGATAGAGCGTTGATTACCGAACTAGTGATACAAGATAGAGCGCTGATTACCAAACTAGTGATGTAAGATAGAGCATTGATTACCAAACTAGTGATACAAGATAGAGCATTGATTATCAAACTAGTGATACAAGATAGAGCGTTGATTACCAAACTAGTAATACAAGATAGAGCATTGATTACCAAACTAGTGATACAAGATAGAGCATTGATTACCAAACTAGTAATACAAGATAGAGCATTATTTACCAAACTACTGATGTAAGATAAAGTATCAATCGCCAAACGTGAAAATAAGAAGATTAAAAAGCCACCTCTAGCACTTTTATTCCGAGACAAATGGTTTACATTACATTTGTGCGAGACAAAATAGTTTCGTATTTTACGAGGTGAAGAGAAAGTGACCTGTAATAATACATGTAGCTTCCAGGGTCCATCGACAATACTGGCAATCAAGTGAGTCAAGTAAAAAAGTATTATATGCTTATAGTTCCACATAGGTGGTAATCGAGTGTACGCGATAGCAACATTGAACTGGACTCTTAAATATTCTATCTTCACATGTCCACGTAGCAGGTTAGATTTGGAAGGTCAAAACATAATTACGATGTACAATAAGGAAAGCACACTATTAATGAGTGCCAAGAAAATACAGCCGGATACTGATGATACATATTTTAAGTTTGAAAAGTTCGGACTCATCATGTGACTGGTTTAGGGTGAATGCATTGTCATATGTAGTCGTAATTGTTGCCTACCATAAGGATAAATAAATTAAATGAATGATGTCACATAACATCACTGCATTAAACACCACTAGTAAATTTATCAATAAAATGATACATAACTATTTACCTGCGACAGACGCTTCTCGAACAATCCTGGAACCCTTACTCCACTGTTGTAAATCAGTCAGGCGAAGGAGCCCAAGATGACTCTGTAGATTCTATGTTTTCAACGAAAATATACCACTAATATTTACACCATCGTTTTCGGCGCAGACGATTCGCAAGTTTCGCAATGCTCGCGAGCATCACTGTATGGATGTAGCCTGGATTACCTGCCCCTTACACTACGTGATAGAGCCGTACTATAACCAAGTACGCCGGGAACCAGACTATGTATGGATGTTACACCCGACTGGAGCTCACGCTTCTTGCACACATTGAATATATATATAAATTCACCACCCAATTACGTTTTGCTATCAGCGAACCGGTTTTCTACCCTTGAAGTTTAATGAAAAAAAAAAGTTTTTATCCAAATGAAATGATGATATACGGTAATGAAAAGCTTCTATATGTCGCTTACAACGTATCTTGTGTAAGATCTAAAACCTCGTATTCATGTAAAAGCGATTCATCAATTGGGAGAGAACTATACACATAATGTACGGCTAGCGCGTAATTTGTCACTTTATTTTACATGATGATAAATAATTGATATTCGTTTAAAGCAGCGTAACATTAAAGCATTCACGCTGATTCAGAATCGATGGTTGATAATGATTGCCATAACTACCATGTTCAATATTCAAACATGGCGAAATTGATCGTCATGGTCAGATTATATAATGATACTAGATACTAATACTGTCTTACTTAAACCTATTCACTCCAACTGGAGACAAAAGGGTTCGACACGGCTAAAAATCAATCACTACACTATAGGTATAGTAAGGGAAATTAGTTATGACTGATCCTCAAATACTCAACTCAAAATTATGTCCAATATTTTAAACAGGTCGAATGCAATCATTTGATTTGTACTGCACACTTCACGACAATATAATATCATACATAAAAACAAAACTTTTATCAATCACGGGCGGTAATCACGTGACTTCGTCTTGTATGTTAAACGAACAATGGCGGCATTCAGCCTCGGTAAGCACCTATTTTTCTTGAAGTTATATGTCTTACAACCTCGATAGCAAAACCTCACATAGCCTATCATATGCGCAATGCTTTTTTTCGAACGTTAGAACTTAGTTTTGTCTCATAATGTGAATAGATTTCGAGAACACTCATTGAATTTGATCCAGAGTTTCGGCGCAAGGCCGGTATGTTGCACGCATCGTATAATGTGTTGTCGAATTATCCACAAATAAGGCTCTCTGCTACGAAAAAGGTATAAAATTATATCAAATGTTTGATTATATCGTGAACGAAACATGTATGGATTTCTACGGGGTAAAATTCGTCAGTATATTTCAATTTACGAAAGTAGTATGTAAAACGAACGTTTTTGTACTGGTATGTCTCACGTACAAATCTCGGTAGGGTTCAGTAAGTTCAGAGTTAGCTCTTTTTAAACATCTTACCACCCCATTTATATGTTTTATATGTCAAAGTATTTACAGAACGATACAGTTGAAGTCCAATTATTGCATTACGTGATATAAAATTGCAAGAAAAGCACTTCAAATGTGTGCCGTTAATTCAGATGCTTTAATGCTCATGTTTGGCCATGTCATTTCTTAATGGAAACTATATTATCAATGTAGTTTGTTAAAACCCAAAGAGTGCCTCCGGTTTACTGGTAGTCGCTAGGCCACAGAGAAACCAGGATTTCACTGTTCCTTTTGACCAACCTGATGTTATGAAGAAGATATACTAAATAGGCCGATGTAGGCTAGCTGTTCTGTTATAAAAACCTTCACAAAAGAGCTTGGATGGATCATGCGTAGTAATTATTCGAAACGATCCATATTGCTGCTATGTTACTGGAATAAACTACATCTAAATCGAAAGTAACTATAACAGACCTATACTAGATCTATATTAATTAAAGTCCGTGGAAATACCCGAAAGGTTGTATGTAGTAAAGATATAGGTCATGCGGTGAACGGAAACGTTCGTTTTTGAAAAGTTGGGAGTGGCAAACTAGTTTTGTGATATAATTTCTAATCCTTCTTTTAATAGACAAATTTCAGTGTGACGTCACAAGCACCTGTAACTGTCTGTTTATCTGTTTGGATGGCAGAAAGGGGCCATCATTTATAAACAACTGGCACTGGAATTTCAATATATTTTTATCCGAGGGAAGCTCCTAACTTTCATATTTTAAAAATGCTATCGGTATCATAGTTTTACATTTCAAACAAACTAAAAAAATGAATTAACCAAAATTATTAATCTGGTTCACCACCAACATTTGCAAGTTTAAATAGTTGTTTAAACGGGGAATTTCAGATAAGAAAACTATTTTTTACATAATCAAAATATGAATTTAAAGAGCTTTCCACAGATATAAGATACTTATAAATTGTACGAAAAATGAATTAACTAGTAGTCTCAAATATAAGATTACTAGTTTTAAGCCATTATCCACCGTATAGTTCTTGCCATCCAGATAAAATCATCCATATCTTTATGATATCTTGTTACTATTTTTAGAACATAAACAATAATATGAAATGTGCCTATAGTTACAAATATTAAATTGGTGTCGATCCTACCCAAAACAAATGAGTTTATATATAATATTGAAACCAGAAAGACTAAACAACAATTCTAACACGATCCGCGGATTAATCCATATAAACATAGAGCAAACAAGAGCATGTATTATTACCCCCATAAAACATACCTCTCAAATTGGCTGTTATTATTTACGCCCCGTATCACGTGACATATTTATGAATGAATGAACGTAAACTTTATAGTAAAAACTTCTACGAGTCGCGATGGCAAGGCAAGTTGCACGAGAATCCAGTGTTACAGCTATGACGCATCTATTTTTAGAAACTCAAATATAATCTCGAAACTAAGTTTCATAAAAACATCTGATAATCAATCCATTTATATGTTTCAATATATGAAATAGATACCCTATACTCGTGTTTTTAAAATTGTTTCAATGTTTAAAATGTGTTTTTTTCCTTCAGAAAATTACAAAGGTCGTTTGCATTAACGAGGGAGGTAATTGTACCAGCTAATAAGCCACTCAATTGGAATCACCTTAAAATTACAATATCTTACAGAAAATTTTTGTATAGGGTAGGGTATTCACACTAATCTAAATTTTTACATTGAATTGTAACATCGAAACCAGTAAGTTAAAATGCAATTCGCATTATAAATGTTATAACATGTATTTTTATGCGTTCACCATTACCTATCTGCGCCTGAGGACCATAAATTCCCCGAAACTAATTGCAACGATTATCTTACCCTTCAAGTACATGTATATGCCTTTTCAACTTAAATCTAAAATGTGACTATGGTATTTAAATCCAAACATTGCCCAATTACTCGCATTAAGGTCTCCTTTGTATACTTCTGTTTTATACCTCGTTTGTGTCATGAAAAGTCCTTGTTTGTCTGGTTAAATAATAAGTAGCATAAGACGTAAGAGTATTGTGTATTGGCTATTAGATCAATTGTTGAATGTATGTCCGTTTTTAAATTGACAGAATCTAAATTGAGAGTATACCGAGTCCTTAGTTGCAAACGTAGCATAAGTATGTATCGATTATAAAATCAATACACATCTATATAAAACCAATATACTTCTCCTTGAAAAATATTTTGACATATAAAACATATATATGGGATGGTCAGATGTTTAAAAAGAGCTAACTCTGAACTTACTGAACCCTACCGAGATTTGTACGCGAGACATACCAGTACAAAAACGTTCGTTTTACATACTACTTTCGTAAAATTGAAATATACTGACGAATTTTACCCCGTAGAAATCCATACATGTTTCGTTCAAGATATAATCAAACATTTGATATAATTTTATACCTTTTTCGTAGCAGAGAGCCATATTTGTGGATAATTCGACAACAATTTATACGATGCGTGCAACATACCGGCCTTGCGCCGAAACTCTGGATCAAATTCAATGAGTGTTCTCGAAATCTATTCACATTATGAGGCAAAACTAAGTTCTAACGTTCGAAAAAAAGCATTGCGCATATGATAGGCTATGTGAGATTTTGCTATCGAGGCTGTAAGACATATAACTTCAAGAAAAATAGGTGCTTACCGAGGCTGAATGCCGCCATTGTTCGTTTAACATACAAGACGAAGTCACGTGATTACCGCCCGTGTCAATACACGTACACAATGTCGCTACAAAGTTTCTACACTGTATCCCTATTCGAGTCTTCATTACACAATGTGTATATGTAGAGAACATCATTCGGGATAGAATGTATCCTTGTTACTCATCATTGCGCATTTAGAAGGGTTCACATTATTGCCAAAAGTGGTGGCGTTCCGAGAAATCCAAGATGGCGTCCAAGATGGCCGCCTTTTTGACAGTATTAGCTTAATATTAATGTTATGAAAATATCAGGAATATGATGCAACTTTTTTTAAATAACTTTGCTTAATTGTTATAGACACAGCAAAACTTTTTTAATCTAAAACATTTTTAGAATCTTCAAAGGTCAATGTCAAGGTCATTTACAGGTAAACCAATGTAAAAATGGCTTAAAACGCGTTTTCACCTGGTATTTTCTTTGCTTATTTAGCATTTATTTACAAAAACTATCGAAATGGATCATTTAAATGAAGGTTTACATTCAACAGTTTAAATAAAACTACTTTGGAACACTTTGGCATTCAAGTAATGGAGATACACACTATATCTTGTACTTTGTGCTATTCTTACCCCACCCACCATTTTTATACAAGAAATATGTACTCATGTATTCTGAAAGTTTTATAAAAGATGTCTGTGATAAAAATGTGTATTATTATGATATATCTATAGTGGCATTCTAAAAATATCATTTGTGACTAAAATTCACCAGCAAATCCAAGATGGCGTCCAAGATGGCCGCCGTAATATACATTTGTATAATGTCCCTTGTATAGCATTAAGCAGGATTAAAACAGTTGTTTTTCAGGTGAGGTGGCCACAAAAGTAGAACAGTATAACACTAGAACTGATTCATACCAAAATGTCCTTATGTGACTATAAAATAGTGTATTGACCTGCTGCCATACATTGTAAAAGGGTGGTGAGGACCAGGAAATCCAAGATGGCCGCCAATAATGGGCAATCCATATAAAGTATGTTCAAATTAATATGAGACAGTATCATACATGGGTGTAAAGATATATGTTAGCATGCAAATTACTCATTTGCTACTGTGCATCAAATAAGCATACTACATTGACCACTTTGAAGCAAAGTTCAAGGTCATGTCAAGTTCAAAGTATGAAAAATAAATGAAAAATACTATTCCTGGTGGTGATTAATACTACATACATGTACCAGTAGGTCATTGATAAGGTGTACACGTATAAATTGGTGGTGTTGAATATCTCTGTTGGTCTTGTAAAGATGAACTTGGAGGTTGTTTAGAACACCATAATGGCATTGAATTAGTGTAATTGTTGGGCAGTGGGTTTATTGGGTGATGATGAATACCCCATAGGAATTTGAATGAGTGCATTTGGTGGTGGTGAGGAGTACCAAATACTTCTTTAAAGGGTATAATTTATTATGTGGTGGTGCTCAGTACCTAATGTGATATAATGTACGCGTATGGGGAACTTAGTGTTTGAGTGCATTGGGTGCAGGTTGTTATCCCATACGGCATTGAATTGGTGTATTATATGGTGGTTAGCACTCTATATTGTCTTAAATGGGTAAATAGTTGGGTTGTGAGTATGTCATGTCGCCTTACACCAGTGTAATCCAAGTAGAGGTAGAGCTCATAGGTCTCTGAATGGGTGTATTTGGTGGTACTGAGATACCTATCCATGCCAAATACATTGTACACTCATTCAATGCCCTGTAGGATAGGCACCACCACCTAAAACGCCCATTTCAGGCCTTTTGGGGCACCAACCACTAAGAAATACACCTATTCAGTGACATATGGGATATTCACCGAGGTTAAATTAACCAAATCAAGGCCTTTCGCATAATCACCACTACCAAATAAACACATTTAATACCTACAATGGGATACTAGTACTCAACACAACCTAATTTACACATTCAATATCATATTGGGGTTTTCTTTACCAATTAATACACCCAATCAATGGTATTTGTGGAATTCAGTTCAGGCCATTTGGGTATGTATCATCCCCAAATACACCCATATGACATTCTCATAACCCATCAAGTCACACACGTCCCTAAAGTGAACTAACCACTAAATAATACACCCCATTTCAGGCTCTAATGGATTCTAACCACCACAAAATAAACCCAATCAAAGCTCATAAGCACCTGATACTCCCATTCAATGTTCTATTGGGTACCTACGTCCACCTTATACACACATTCAATGCCCTATGTGATACTCGCCACCACCTAATACATTCATTCAATGCCCTATGGGGTACTCCCCACCACATAATATACACATTCAATGCCCTATGGGGTACTTGCCACCACCTAATACACTCATTCAATGCCCTATGGGATACTCGCCACCACCTAATACACTCATTCATTGCCCTATAGGGTACTTGCCATCACCTAATACACTCACTCAATGCCCTATGGGGTACTCCCCACCACCTAATACACTCATTCAATGCCCTATGGGGTACTCCCGACCACATAATATACACATTCAATACCCTATGGGGTACTTGCCACCACCTAATAGATTCATTCAATGTCCTATGGGGTACTCGCCACCACCAAATACACTCATTCAATGCCCTATGGGGTACTCCCCACCACATAATATACATATTCAATGCCCTATGGGGTACTTGCCACCACATAATATATTCATTCAATGTCCTATGGGGTACTCGCCACCACCTAATACACTCATTCAATGCCCTATGGGGTACTTGCCACCACCTAATATAATCATTTAATGCCCTATGGGGTACTCGCCACCACCTAATACATTCATTAAATGCCCTATGGGGTACTTGTCACCACCTAATATATTCATTCAATGCCCTATGGGGTACTCCCCACCACATACCGGTACTTACCACCACCAAAAACACCAATTCAATGCCCTATTGGGTACGCACCACCACAAAATACACCTACTTAATGTCTTGTGTTGTACTCTAAACGACCAAGTACACCCCATGTAACACAGTGTGAAGACATATTGGGTACTCACCACCACCAAATACACCCGTTCAAAGTCTGTTGGGGGTACGAACGACCATATAATACACCCATTTCACGCCACATAGGGCTCTAACCTCCAAGAATCACCCCATTTCAGTGCCTAATGGGTATTTATTACCAACCAATACACCAATTCAATGCCCTATGTGGTACTCGCCACCATCTGGTACACCCATGTCAGACAATGTAGGGTTACAACAAACACCAAACAAATGCCCTGTTGAGCACTCACCACAACCAATTACACCCTTCAATGCCCTATGGGGTACTCGCCACCACCTAATACATTAATTCAATGCCCTATGGGGTACTTGCCACCACCTAATATATTCATTCAATGCCCTATGGGGTACTCCCCACCACATACCGGTACTTACCACCACCAAAAACACCAATTCAATGCCCTATTGGGTACGCACCACCACAAAATACACCTACTTAATGTCTTGTGTTGTACTCTAAACGACCAAGTACACCCCATGTAACACAGTGTGAAGACATATTGGGTACTCACCACCACCAACATATAATACACCCATTTCACGCCACATAGGGCTCTAACCTCCAAGAATCACCCCATTTCAGTGCCTAATGGGTATTTATTACCAACCAATACACCAATTCAATGCCCTATGTGGTACTCGCCACCATCTGGTACACCCATGTCAGACAATGTAGGGTTACAACAAACACCAAACAAATGCCCTGTTGAGCACTCACCACAACCAATTACACCCTTCAATGCCCTATGGGGTACTCGCCACCACCTAATACATTAATTCAATGCCCTATGGGGTACTTGCCACCACCTAATATATTCATTCAATGCCCTATGGGGTACTCCCCACCACATACCGGTACTTACCACCACCAAAAACACCAATTCAATGCCCTATTGGGTACGCACCACCACAAAATACACCTACTTAATGTCTTGTGTTGTACTCTAAACGACCAAGTACACCCCATGTAACACAGTGTGAAGACATATTGGGTACTCACCACCACCAACATATAATACACCCATTTCACGCCACATAGGGCTCTAACCTCCAAGAATCACCCCATTTCAGTGCCTAATGGGTATTTATTACCAACCAATACACCAATTCAATGCCCTATGTGGTACTCGCCACCAACTGGTACACCCATGTCAGACAATGTAGGGTTACAACAAACACCAAACAAATGCCCTGTTGAGCACTCACCACAACC
Source organism: Spisula solida (assembly GCA_947247005.1). NCBI lineage: Eukaryota > Metazoa > Mollusca > Bivalvia > Venerida > Mactridae > Spisula > Spisula solida. The sequence goes on from OX365958.1 coordinate 17,385,596, forward strand.
AATTACACCCTTCAATGCCCTATGGGGTATTCACCTCCACCTAATACACCAATTCAATGCTCTATATCCTGCACCAATACACTCATTCAAGGCCCTATAGTGAACTAACCACCACCACCTAATACACAGTTTAAAGCCATTTGAGGTATCCACCAACACCAAAATACACACATCCAATCATCACCACTAAGTAAAGTTGATAAACCCACTCAAGGTCCTTATAGAAACTCACTCATTCAATGTCATATTATGGGTAACTCCAAACCACAAAGTACACCCAAACATGTCCCATCGGGTACTCACAACCACCTTGACATGACCTTGAACTTTTGGTCAATGTAGTATGCTTATTTAATGCACAGTAGCAAATGAGTTTTTTGCATGCTAACATGTATCTTTACAGCCATGTATGATACCGTCTCGTAGTAATTTGAAATACTTTATATATTTATGGCGGCCATCTTGGTTTCCTGGTCCTCACCACCCTTTTACAATGTACGACAGCAGGTCTATACACTAATTTATAGTCACATAAGGACATTTTGGTATGAATCAGTTCTTGGTCAACTTTTGTGGCCACCTCACCTGAAAAACAACTGTTTAAATCCTGCTTAATGCTATACAAGGGACATTATATATTACGGCGGCCATCTTGGACGCCATCTTGGATTTATCTGGGGAATTTTAGACATGAATAATATTTTTTGAATGCCAATATAGATGTATCATAATAATAAACATTTTTATCACAGACACCTGTTGTAAACATTTCAAAATACATGAGTGCATATTTCTTGTATAAAAATGGTGGGTGGGGTAAGAAAAGCACATAGTACAAGATATACTGTATATCTCCATTACTTGAATGCCAATGTGTTCTAAAGTAGTTTTATTTAAACTGTTGAATGTAAACCTTCATTTAAATGATCAATTTGGATAGTTTTTATAAATAAATGCTATACAAACAAATAAGATACCAGGTGAAAACGCGTTTTAAGTCATTTTTACATTGGTTTACCTGTAAATGACCTTGACATTGACCTTTGAAGATTCTAAAAATATTTTAGTTAAAAAGAGTTATGCTGTGTCTATAACAATTAAGCAAAGTTATTTAAAAAAGTTGCATCATATTCTTGATATTTTCATAACATTAATATTAAGCTAATACTGTCAAAAAGGCGGCCATCTTGGACGCCATCCTTGATTTCTCGGAACGCCACCACTTTTGGCAATTTATGCCGGCAGTCTCAGATACTATGGACATACCCGAACATTTTGGTATATGACATGTCTTGTTAACAGAGAGGTCCTACCTACTCCTAAAATAGAGGACTTTTTTTGGCAAATAGTGTCGCCATTTCTATACGAATGCTGGTACTTAACACTTATTTACATTTATCACATAACCCGCGGTCCAGCAGTGACATAAAGCCGTGCCTGCCGTCCACTAGACCCCGATAGTATGCGGAAGGGTAGCCGATTACAGTTTGCTTGTTTCGGGAACCTTTCGGGATCATTTATCAATACAAATGGGCGGATCTTTGCCATCGGTATCGTTTGGGATGTATTCGGGGATCGTTATACGAAATGTTGCAGTATGAACACCGAAACCTATCCGAAGTAGGTGAACGCAACGCGAATGAATGCCAACAGTTCAGGAATTGGTCCCGAATGTGTCCCGATCGTGCGGAAAGGTTGCGGTTACATTGCAGAATATGCGGAAGTGTTTACGAATCGATGCTGATAGACTGCTGAAAGGTTGCCGATGTATATAAACGATGCCGAACTACTATCTTGTTATCAGTTGAAAGTTGAATACGATTGATGGAATACGCCATTATAGTCCGGCCACAAACCCAAGATACCTTGCATTGGAGTATAACGTGTTTTATTTGCTGATTTCAGTAGACATGACCTTTCTAATGGAATATCTGACGGGTGTAATTCTGTCACCCTTGAGCATTTTGAGAAAATTGGGGTAAAAGTTCCGAAACATAAACGAAACTACGAATTTATGGAATCGGTGAACTACAATGTCATTTATTATCAAATGTTACAATAAATCACACTTATAAGTAGTTATTAAGTTGAAGTTGAAGCTTGCACAAGTTTAGTGATGTGCATTAATGCAAAAGGAGTGGGGTAAAACATTTAATATAAAAATTACATGGAAATGGAATCGGTGGAATTTAACATCATTGGCCATTAAATTTTGTCAATAGTGACTTGTCATTAAGATATCAAACACCTATAGCTAGGCTATAGTACAAAATGTGGTATTTTTGCGGTAAAATATTCAAAAGTATGAAGGAAAATTGTATTTTTTTTTATTTTGTACTATTTATGTAGACCTATACAATGCCATGGATCTTTTCTTTGGTGATTAATCAATATGAATGGTATTACATGTAATAACCTTACAATTTTGATATCAAACGTTCTAAGCTTGGCTATTGTGCGAATGTGCTATTTTGGGGAATACCTTTGAAATATAAAGCAAAAGGGCGAATTGTTCGAGGTGGTAGACAACACAGTCATTTATCGTTTTATTTCATCGTAAGTCTATGCGACATATTCATATTTACATGTAGAGTTTAAGATATCAAACCTATGTGTAATGTTATGAGATCAATGTGATATATAAGGGTAAAATGTTATAAAATATTAACGATGAGTTTGATTTATGGAATCCGTAGACTTCATTGCCCTTAGATATTTATTTGATAGTAACTCACTCTGATAAATAAATATTAACTTATGAGTAGAAATGGCAAAGAAACCCAATGCAAAACATTTACTGTCGTGTGAAGCAAGTTTACAATAATTATTTTGAGGATTAACATTTTTAAAAAATACGTTGGACGGTGGGTAAACACAAAATCTCAGTAGGAACACTGTTTTCAGCCGTATAAATGTACCCTCAAAGTTCAATTTCAAGTATTCCGATGAATAAAATTATTACGAAGCCTCGCAGAAGGCTTCCCGAAGGTGGCGAGTGAATGACGATGTATTCCCGAACACCCTGAACTGTTGCCGATGGGTTTCCGATTACCCCGATGCACTCCCGAAGCACTTCCGAACAAGACCTTCGGCGTCCAAACTTTTAAAATTTGGATGCCGAAGATTTTTCGGTCCCGAAGTGTCCAGAAGGCTTCCAGAAGCGTACAGGAACGACACGGAAGGGTTCCAGAACGTCGCGAAGACATGCCGAACCATCCCGATTAGGCAAATTTAGCCTTCGGGAACCCTTCGGGGTCCTAGTGGACGGCAGGTCTAAATATCGTTCGGCACTACGAGAGTGTGCAATAAATATTCACTTGAGCCTGACGTGATATTAGCAAATCGTTAGCTTTGATCGGCCCATGACGTCAGGATAATACTAATAGTAGGGTGGCTTATTAGCCATGCCAGGCATAGCTAGGCATTATCCTTTATTTGCCAGTCAGCTTTCTGCTGAAACATGGTGGGCAAATATGGCGTCGAGCGCAGGAAAACGTCCCTTACGAGGCCACGACGATAACGTCATAAAATGCGTCATAAAATGAGTCGAATAGACCGCGCGTATTTTTAACAATCAACGTGTGCGTGTATAGTTTACATTATATTTCTCTAATTTTGTCGTTGAGAAGACGGAACTTAGCAGGATAGACAGTTCCGGCAGATAAATAATTTAAATATATCAGATTAGAACCATGTTTGAAGATAAAAACATATTTATTGTATTGAAAATGCTGTCGTCTCAGGTAAAAAGTTTGCGCGGTGTCGGTAACAGTTTCTGTACATGTGCATTAATTTACCGTGATGGTCGTAGATCGTACAATTCATTTTTTTAATCAAGATGTGTTGTTTATACTTTATAGTAAAGAAATAAAAATTATCAAACTGATGCGCATTCCACATTTTTTCAGTAGAATTCATATTAAAAGTATGCGCATCCCGTAGGGCCTAATGTGTCGTTATCAAAACTACATCGTAATGTTATTAAAAATATTACTGCACATTGTCATAGGGTAAAAAATTGGACTACTTGATAGCGAAAGAACGCTTGTAATAAAATGCATGTATATCTAATTACTTTAATTGATTTCGCATTATACAAATTTAATGTATTTATAAGTATATTTATTAGTATTATTAAATTTGTATATTTTGTGTAGATCTGATACACATGTATAACTGGTTAATAAACTACATGTACACAATCGTAGATGCATGTGCAGTTGGTAAGACAAATAAACTTTTCTTTAAGATTTTCTTTTGTTCCGGAGGCTTGCGGTTGAGACCTACGCATTTTTTTTTAATTTTATGACGTTTGGCAAATAATGATGCAGCATGCATCATGCATAAATGGTCATAACTTAAGAAATAGGCAATATATAATCATCAAATAAAGTAGGCGTCCGATTATGTAAAAAAGTAATTTTGTAAAAACATTGTCCTAAGGGCCCTTTTCCTGCGCTCGACGCCATATGTGCCTCCACCCGAATTCTAACCCATGTCGCCAGATTAGACGGCAAGCGCGCTAACCATTGAGCTATGGAGGACAATCTTAGGAGTAGGCGACAAATAAAGTAGAACAATCAAAATTATATACCAAAATGTTTGCCTACGTCTGTATTATATGGAACTGCCAGCGTAAATTGTCAGTCTTGTTTGTCCATTTGATGTACATTATCAAATGAATAATATTGAAGCAAATATTTGTGACTACATACTTAAATAAATATTGTATGAGAACATAGAATTTTAAGTGTATTCGTAAATTATGGCGGCCATCTTGGTCGCCATCTTGGATTTCCGGGGCCATAATTCACTCAGTTTGTATTCTATAAAATCCTTCAGAGCAGATTATATTTACCATAACTTTGCAATTTCTTGAGATATTTTCATCAAATAACTATCATTTTGGTCAGAAGCCATTGCTCTTTTAGGAATGATAAATCCGGAATTCCGGAAGAATCAGGAAAATTGACACCCCTGAAAGAGGCATTCCTGACTAAATTGCACGGATTTCTCGTAGTAAATATGGCCTTCAATGTGTCCAGAAGTTTTTCTCTTAATTTTAACTAGTTTCTGAAAGCTTCAAACTTGTCCGAGTTAATATGCAGATGAAAGATCTAAAAATACATGTACACATATTTGAATGATCTACCAAATCTAACAATATCTCGCAGCAATCTTATGAAATGTCGCGAAATCTCGTTTGTTTTAAAAACCTTGTATTTCCTGTTAATGAACACATGCAAAAACTAATAATTATATGCAATATATATATTATTCAGCTTTACACTAATACCTCATTTATTGTAATCATTCAAGGAATAAAACAATAGACATCAAAGAGCCAGACCTACTCTCATTTTAATGGAAATTCAAAGTTTATCAGAAAATACCCGATTTGTCTCTTTCAAATCATACTTTTCTGAATTATATAAGAGGTAGACAAAAACAAGTTGCCTCATACAATGGACAAAACTTAGCTCTTCAAAAATGAAAAATTGGTCATTACAAAAGGATGACAAACAAAAATTTTGATGCAAAATATCAGAATCTGCAGCATGCTATTTTGCATTTTCTTCCAACTTTCAATTGAGTGTCCAATCTGTGTGTTTAGATCTTTGTGCAGACAAAAAGTCTGACCAGTTTGCATAATGCTCGGATCACGCAAGTGGTCTCCATAGTGTTAAACAGATTTTTGCTTTGATTTGACCAAGTGTTTCAAACTCGTTAATCGTTCTGACCATGTTCAGAAGCTTCTTTGTTTATTTAATTTCACGACCTTGTTGTTGACCAACTTGATTAATACATTTACATTCTGAACAAATCTCATCAACATTGGACCTTAATACACCATTTTTAGATATCAAAAATTAAAAATGTCGAATTGTCCCTGTGTATTGACTTATGCATAACTCAAGATAAACAAAAGAAATAAAAACATGCTTGTGGCATCTTTTAATAATAATATATAATAAACAAATACGCCATATACAAACTCAAATACAACAGTAGTATGTTTTATTAAAAAAAACCTGACAGCCAGAAGTTTGTATTTCATAAAACTAATCGCACCTGTAATGCTGTACACAACAGTCATGTAATTTGTATTCTAATACTTTACATAAATAATCGCTTTTAAAGTTATGTTACGTTGATAACTATACTTTACACTTGGGTGCAATTATAGCTCAAACATATCATGTAAGTACAAACTGATAAAGCATTATTTATATATACAAAATGATAGCATGATTGTACATGTATGTAGTCTCGTGCCTCATTTGTCGGACAAAAGCTATACATAGCTTACGTTTTTTTGTTTGTACCAAATTTCCGACAAAAAATAAATTTTAACTTGACTTGACTCAAGGAGTTTGTGTGTTTTCTATACTCAAGGAACATTGCGTACATAGCATTAAGGAGCATTTTATCATTACACATTAGTCCACCTATCAATGTTTCCCCCCGGGGGGCGGGCATACGCGGGACTTTTGACAGAAGGCTGTTCCCGATAGATGGGAATTTGACAGACAGAATTGCGCCAAGTCCCGGGGAAATAGACTTTGACCGAAATTTTGATCCTGGTGGGTATGTAAAACATCTGCCAGTGAGGGGATTTTGACAAATTGCCCTTGCTCTAGGGTGGGAATTTAGACTTTAAAAAAGTAAAAATGTCAAATTTCCCTGGGTCAGACCGCCCCCCCCCCTAGGGGAAAACATTGATAGGTGCATAGTTACTTTACTTTATGAGCGAGTTCAGCTGACTTATGATTAACTTGAGTTGCAGCAAATAGAGTCGAGTTTCAACCCTCGAGTGTACTGGAGTTCAACCCCGCTGCGAGGCTGGGTTGCTGTAGTTCCAATCGGGTCACCTCGGACGATTTCTTACGAATTACGTATAAATGCAGTACGGACCGTTCCAATTGCTGTAGATCATGTAGATGCTGTTTACAGTGTGCGTAATGTAGCAAAGTATATATTTATGCTACTAAAGAAAAGAAGGAATACCTTTCAATTTATAATTAACTACAATATTATATTGCTTTGTCATCAAATGTACGCATGTATTATATCTACAATTTCACACTTCATTCATTGTTAAATGCCATATGTATGTGATATTTATGCCTTGTGTACAGGCTGGTGGCCTGTTTTGCGCAATAAACTTTGAAACATTGTACCTTGTAGATACACATGTCCGCCATAATTGTTTACACTGTAGTTTAACTCTTTTCGTTTTGCTGAAAAGCTCCAAGAGCAAGTTTATTTTTAGATGCGTACGTCACTAGAGTAAACTCTAGTAGGACAACTGAACTCGCTCCATTATACCATTACGGACCAGACCTGACCTCGAGTCAGTCCAAAGGCGTCCAAAAGTACTGGCAGTGCATCACTAACTAGTACATCGATCATAAGGGTACTGTTTTATCGAAGCACTTACAGAAATCGTAAACTTTCAAATTTTTCATACATACTTTATATGTTTACAATAATAAAGTAAGGTAAATGCGGCTGCAATACTTATAATATATATCTTGCTGAACCCCAACAAACCAAATCTTCCCCCAATTTGCAGTTGTTAAAAGAATTGTAAAGAATATCAATTTGAACGTAACTTTAAGATTTTCGTAAGTGCTTTGATAAAACAGTACCGAGACCCCGACGTCAAGACGTATCAACGCTCAAATTGAGAGTTTGCTCCAGTAGGAGTCGGGGTTTGAGACTTTTATCTCAATGTAAAGCTCGTGAAATGTCGCTGTAACATATTCCAGACATTAATTTTACTCGCATTGATTTTAAGGGATTGTGTCCCTGATTATGAACCTACACACTGGTCACATGACGACACATTTATCCTCGGATTTGTCGCCATATTTCTTGTTAAATTCTTCACATTCCTTCAAATAAGATACTGGCGGCCATCTGTTCTCAACAATGTGAGTTTTATTTTCTCCTTTAAGTTGAGAGAATTCTGGACGATTTTCAAAAGCAATGTAATTACTGGAGATGAAAAATAAGCACCATTTGGCTAGCTGGTCAGCGTTGTATGTCTGAAATAAAATAGTGTATCAATTGTATTTGCATGACTACCAGTATGTCGCATATACTACATATACTATATATTATATAGGTACAAATGAATAGACTGTGAGCATAGAGATGCGAACAGTATATGTAAATATATCTCTGATTAGACTCATGCATATGAAAAAGATATTTTAAATACACCATCTTGTCATTGTGAGTAGAAATTATGACCAATCATATACATGTATTTATTTAACAAAGAGAAATAAATTGTGTAAGGTATATTTCATTTTGCCTCCCTGGGTAACGGTTCAAACGTTATGTCAAGTTTTGCTTGTCTTATAAGATAAACACTGAGTACAAGCATACTTCTACTTAATTAAATGAAATCAGTTTTAATTTGGTTTTAAAATCAACACTTGTGACATGAGAGATGCAAATTTAGATGAGTCAAACCAAACGTAAAGAAAAAACATATATTGTTTTGACTCAGATAATTGAAACCTTGTACCTGTCCTGCGTTCAAAGAAAAACAACGTGACGCGCGTTTCGTACCTGGTACGAAACGTTGTACGAAACGTTTCGTACCGTTTGCGTACCAGGTACGAAACGTTTTGTACCTGGTACGAAACGTGCGTCACGTGATTTTTCCTTAAACACAGGGCAGCTGTCGCTGCAAGTAAAGTCAAGTTAAACAGAAGTCAAGTGACAAAATGTATGTACCTGCGTAGTATGCAGCAAACCAATAACGTCAATTTCAGCTTTTTCGATTTGTTTGGTAACACTTTTGTCCACTTCTTTTGTAATGTATAGTTCACACAAATTGACCAGACGTCGTTGACCATATTCATCAGCGAGAACAAATATTCCTACAGCATCATTCTCCTCGATGGGACAATGGTCAGTGTAGAGGTATTCTAAAATTGATAAGAATGTTTCTTCTGTCGTGTTGGGGATGTGGATCTGAAATGGAATACGTAGATGTTGAGTCCCACCCAGTCAAATGTTATAAAAATTCACATTGGTTGTGTACCAGGTAGCCAAGGTTGATCTAGTGGTTAAAATTATGTTATCTACGCATGGCAACAATATAAAAACTCCATTATATTTTCTTTAAAGTAGGTTACCTGTTATGTTTATTTTCAGGGTAAGGAACTTATATTTATTAACAGACATGTGTGCCGAATAGACAATGTGCGAACGTATATCAATCGATCAGTTTTATTTAAGCTAATTTGTAGAATTATATTGGTAACCGCTGCTAAATATTTCCCCTTACGTTTTACAGTAAAAATTTATAACATGCCATAAATAGAGGATCTTGCATGAGCGCTCATTACATACGAGTTTTATTAAACGAGTGGACAAAATGATATGACACAAGGCTTTGCCGAGTGTCATATTGTTTTTGTCGACGAGTTTAATAAAACTCGTATGTAATGAGCCCGAATATAAGATTCTATTTATCACATAACCTGAAAAATTGCACATTATTGTTTAAAAGGATGATGTACGCTGCATATGCTTCAGCCAAAATCCAGCGGTACAATGAGCGCGACGTCATGGCGACGTTGATATTATCCTGACGTCATTGACGGATCAATGCATGGATTGGCTAACGTCACGTCAAGCTCATTTAAATATTTATTGCACAGTCTGGGAGTGCCGAACGATATTTACGGCACGGCTTTACGGCACTCCTGGACCGCAGGTTATGTGATAAAGCAAGCCAAGGAATGTGTTAAATATTACATTTTACAGCAGGTGGTTATATACTTAAGAAATAAACTATGAAAAACCGTTGTATACCAGCTGTTATAATACAATGCTTTGGAGTTCTGACGCTTGGTATTAACCACGAAGGCTGTAGGCCTGAGTGGTTAATAACAAGCGTCAGAACGACAGGCAAAATCGCCGGTCATGTTAGAATAATCAGTATAAAACAGCGCACCTAAAGCCTATGTCCAACTGAGCATTTTGTGCTTCGGCGATGTACTCCCGGTGGAAATTCATTAGCTATCAGGACATCGGGACAGAATCCTCGTGTTCTAGGGGAATTGTGGAGAAGTCATGAGGCATGTAGTTTGTGATATCGAATAGTGATGAATCGGGAGGTATCGGAAGAAATTGGGAGAACATGAGTTCCTCAGTGGGACCTAGGCTTTAAGTGATAGTTGACTTTTTCAATGAAATATTACTTTAGTTACCTCTGTTTTGTTGTTCTTACTTTCCACAAAGTTACCACTAAACATGGCCGCCATTACTTCACATCTTGCACTAAGTACACTTTTATGTGCATACACGTCTTTACCTGCAGAGTTCAAAACAATAGCACATGAAAAATATGAAATTTAGAATAACTGCATCACAATTAATGATAAATATACATTATTCAATTCATACTTTGCCTTATAAATGTGACAATATAAGACTTAGTTACACATACGCAGATACACTTGTAACTTTACATGCCACTGTGATACTTCATTAATTTCTTTGTTAAATCCATTTAGAAATTGGGTTACATGCTTTGCTGAAGCGCTTTTTACTTTTTTCTGTCATAGTCATGTACAATGGTCAGTTGACTTGACCAGCTCAACTAGATTATAATCAATCAGTACTAAATCAACCAGAACGGTCCGTACGGCATTTATCGCTACGAGGTAAATAGAAATGGCCGAGAGATGCTAAATTGCCCTTCCGCAAGCAATAGACGAATATTTTCCTAAATATACTTTAGCCAATGTCACCGAAGAACGTACGTACTATTCTCAATTGAGGAATTCAACATGGGGTTACCCAGTGAGAATCTAGAGCTCCTTTGCAAACTGGACAGGCTTAAATAAACAAACAAACAAAGATATTTTTGACCATACCTTCAACATTGAACACAACATCAGCTTTGTCCGGGTTGTTAAAAAGAAGTTCTTTCATATTGGCACCAGTTTCATCATTTAGGAATGTCCCAATACTTGGATTTAGAAAATCTTGATCCATTATGATATTAGTACAAATGGTCTCTAAATGCGAAAGTTTAAAGACTCCGGCCACACGTTGTAAATCTTTCAGTTCATCTTCAGCGACATCATCTATGTCCGGGAATCTTGGTACACCTAAACAGAGACATACATACAGGGTGTTAAAAAAATTCGTTCTCAATGTTTAAGTTGCCATAGTGTCTTATTCTGACGGAAGAAGAATATAAAATGTTCAGGTTGAATTCCAGATGTTGGCAAATAAGGACCTACAGTTCACTAATGAAGAGTGACTAGTAGATGTATAAAATAAATGTACATGTAAATACTACTCAACATGATCGTATAAGCATGACAGTAAGTACCGGGTTATTAGCTACAACAAAAAAATTCCGGTACATCGAAATAAATGCACTAACCTGAATAAAGAAACTCGAGTACCCTTACAAAAGCTTTTGCAGGGATATCAGCGCTAATTTCTATTGTAGTGTGTTGATTCACAGCCAGATCTTGACCTTTGACATTGATATTGACATTTTTCTCATCATCTTGAATTTTGCCATTGAATGTTTTGTTCCCCATATACACCGCAGCAATTCCGGGTACTGCTCCCGAGTTCAAATGCTCAAAACTGTAGTTTTCTATGGCATTTATTTCTTTCATTTGATTATTCTAAAAAGAAGAATTTATTAACACAATTAGATCAATATAAGTATACATTTAATACCGAATCAGAATAAGATTTTGTTAAGACTGCAATCTTTAAATACAAAATGTACACTGGTGAGTATACCTCTGATAAAACGATGTGGTCTACGGAAAGATATCAAAAGATAGGGTCATGCGGAGACAGCAGGGTGTTTGTGTGTGGCAGAGGAGCATTTGTAACGTTCCATGTATTACAAATATGTAAAAATCTAGAGGAAGCACTACAGAAGGTTAGGCCCGCAGACACGCCCATGCAAGCTGTGTGGCAATCCAAACTTAAGATATAATAGAAGATGGGAAACTAAAGAAGGAGACGACCTGGGAAAAAGCTAATATAGACTGATTTAGTAAGACATCTCATTATCCCATGACATATAATGGGTTTTGTAATAGTATTTTCTTATCTATGGAAGTACGATATTATATAAACTCTTTTGAGCAATTTAGTTCAACTTTGTTCTTCATTAAAACGATTTGTAAATCAAGTTTCTTAAATGTTTACACCTACGTACCTTTACTTGTTTTGAAAAGCCAAGAACTTTAGCAAAGAATTTTGATGTTGAGCCAATCACGATAGAATGAGCATCAAGTCGATGGGTATCTTGTAATATAAACGTGAGGTCAGTGAACTTTGGGTCAGACAACATCCGAAACCAATCATCACCAAATGTTGACGTGTCGATTTCAATTTTAGGAGCAAACCCTGGAAATAAAACAGAAATTAAGTCACGTGCCTGATTGTTTTTAGAGAGACATCCATTATAGCTCATCTATTTAGGCCAGTCATCTGTTTACATAATATTGTGTACATAAACATTGCAATATCCCTGAAGAATTACCGTTAAAACGCAGCTACGGCAGACTAACATCAAACTGCAAATTAGTCAAACCATTTCGAGACTAACAGTACCTGTTCTAGCTAGAACATCAGAATTTAAAAGCAGCCCCATGAAGACAGCTTATTTGTCTAACTGCAAATAAGCTTCCGATGAAGAAAGTAGTAGTGAGGTTACAATGTCTTGATGTGTTTCCAAATGAGGACTATTGGCTATGTTAGAATCGAAATAATAAGTATGCACCTGAGTATTATATATAATAAAGCACAGTCACTTGTTCGGATGCTTACACGTGTTTTAATTACTACGCATCCGAACTCGTGACTGTGCTTTATTCTACGATAAAACACAGGTACATTTTCATTATTTCTGCATTAAAATGTTGAAAACGATAAATAATCTATGTTCTCGTATTACATTGTTTGTATACAAGCGACAGAACTAAATAAACTAACTGCATATCAAGTCATATGTCTAATTGTCCGTGCATAGAACAATAAATACTCACCAGTAGGTGGCATGACAGGTGGTAGGGGAATAGGTTTCGGTTTCCCTTTTCCAAACAAACTGAATCCTTTCTTTTTTGATTTTCCAATACTGATCGCAGTTAGAGCTGTTCTGATCTAAAAATACAGAAACACATCTTGAAAAGTCACGGGGACATATTTTTTCTTTTCTCGGGTTACTGCACTTGGGAGTTATTTTGCTGAAATTCTGAGGGGTTTCACTGATGATAATACATGCATTATTATGATTTATATATCATAATCCATTTAACCGATCGAAATTGTAGAGGATGCCACTTTTAACTGATTTATAAAATCTTACCCATCATTCCCCTATTATGGAATGATAATTTAGCCAAACAAAATACGGCCTGATTGAAGTATAAACCCACAACCAAACAGAACAGACACTAGTTCACGGAATAAGGCACCATATCATCGCTTCTTTATGATTATATTAGAAATGGCCAAGATCATATAACATTTATAAGGGTAGTCTTTGGAAATGATAATTATCTATGAAAATCATAAAATAAGGAACATGATTGCTTGTACATATAGTACAAGTCATTGACTCACAGTACAAGTCATTGACTCACAGTACAAGTCATTGACTCACAGTACAAGTCATTGACTCACAGTTCAAGTCATTGACTCACAGTACAAGTCATTGACTCACAGTACAAGTCAATGACTAAAAGTACAAGTCATTGACTCACAGTACAAGTCATTGACTCACAGTACAAGTCATTGACTCACAGTACAAGTCAATGACTCACAGTACAATTCATTGACTCACAGTACAAGTCATTGACTCACAGTACAAGTCATTGACTCACAATACAAGTCATTGACTCAAAGTACAAGTCATTGACTCATAGTACAAGTCATTGACTCACAGTACAAGTCATTGACTCACAGTACAAGTCATTGACTCACAGTACAAGTCATTGACTCACAGTACAAGTCATTGACTCACAGTACAAGTCAATGACTCAAAGTACAAGTCATTGACTCACAGTACAAGTCATTGACTCACAGTACAAGTCATTGACTCACAGTACAAGTCAATGACTCAAAGTACAAGTCATTGACTCACAGTACAAGTCATTGACTCACAGTACAAGTCATTGACTCACAGTACAAGTCATTGACTCACAGTACAAGTCAATGACTCACAGTTTGATTGAATACATAACCAGTACAAGTACATGCTTCATTACTAAATTATCAGTTCTGAACCGACTTTGTAAAAGAGCTAAATATCAAGTTCATTTTAATACAATTACAATGTAATATATAAATACAGTTAATCAATATGCAGAGAACAGTAGTTGTACATGTAGAAGATATGTTTTTAATCAGATTGAAAAAACAGTATGTAAAATGAGTTTATATCCTTACTGCATCATCGAAACATTATGTAAAATGAGTTTATATCCTTACTGCATCATCGAAACATTATGTAAAATGAGTTTATATCCTTACTGCATCATCGAAACATTATGTAAAATGAGTTTATATCCTTACTGCATCATCGAAACATTATGTAAAATGAGTTTATATCCTTACTGCATCATCGAAACATTATGTAAAATGAGTTTATATCCTTACTGCATCATCGAAACATTATGTAAAATGAGTTTATATCCTTACTGCATCATCGAAACATTATGTAAAATAAGGTTATATCCTTACTGCATCATCGAAACATTCCTTTAAACCATACTGTGTAAGAGCGCTGGTTTCACAAAATCGTAAGTTATTTCTCTTTGCCACAGCAAAGCCTTCGTCAAATGATACACATCCCTTTCCAGACCTGGTACCATGTCGCAAATCTAAAAAAGAATAGATTGATTATAACAAATCTGAGCATTTAAATGTTAAATGCTAAAAGGTGCACAAGGTAGTAATTATTCGACATTAAATTTCAATACTGTAATGATGGTGTGAGTATGTTGACGCCTAAAGGCTGTCTCACTGTCAAAGTCTGTGATCTGTGATTATTTTCTGTTTATATACATGTATATACATGTACGTGGGGTGATCAAAAAGAAATGAGACAAATGCTATAATTTGTAAAGTTTACGTGTTTTAACCATAAAAATACCACATTCGTTTAGGTGCATTCTATGCCGATTTGTACGTGTGAAATAACATTTTCTTCTATAAGTGGTGACTTATTAATAGAACGTTAAATATAAGGTGTTTTGCTATGTCGCCGCATATCAAAACGTCGTCAGTTTTCGTCGTATGACATGGAAAAGCATATGACTTATATTTTATTAAATATTCCTCCAATATTTGTCAAATTAACTGGACATGACGTCAAAACATTGAATAACCGCGGATTAAAGCGATTTTGATGTTAGTATGTCTGTTTTAAATATATGACTTGAAAAGAAACAGTACCGTCTCAAAAACCACGTCATATTTCGGCAAAAATCACAGCTTGAAAATATACAGTTTTATCACAAACTATAGAGCTAAGGAAAAACTAAACAAACATTTAACAAACATTGGCGGAAAATAAACTTTATTATATCAAGCAGAGGCCCGAAATGCATAAGACGAGCGTTCAATTTTGGACGTCGCTCGCCAAGACGGACGTCATACGCGGAAGCCGACTTTAGAATGATAAAGACGGAATATTATTTAAAGTATCCGACAGTCGTGATATTTTATTACAACTGAAATGTTTTTATATAAACAAACTCCCGTTCTTGTTAAATACTGAATTAATTACAATTGTATGCAATACGTTTAGAGATGTGTGCTAATTATTTGAGCAATGCGAATAGTTACCGTTTACGTACATGACGTCATTGACGTAAATTTTGTGCGGCGAGTCGCTGTACCCAAAGTTGCGAAACCGCTGATATCTCTTTAAGTAATAAATGAATAAATATGAAACTCAGCAGACCGAGAGAGCATATATTGTGTAATAGGCATACAACTTTTCTTATTTATATCCGTATGCAATGTCATTTTACAGCGTTTGTCTCATTTCTTTTTGATCACCCCACGTACAATTATATATATATATCAATACTTGGGACACACGTACATAAAATCAAGCATGTATATGTCTATGTCAGGAGCAGGTGGTCATTGCAGAAAAGTTATGTGACAGAAGTCTTTGTTGGCGAATGCAATATTTTATTGATTATTAATACCTGAAAAAGCCTTCTGGGCAAAACGTTGTAATTTAATGAATATACTTTAAATGTAATTCGTGTTTGGTGGTTTTTGATTATTAATTCATTAATAACATTGGGATTAAAAATCAGATTTTTTTCTGTCTCAGACTTACCATATTTGCAGGCTACTAAGACGATCGGTACCATAGGACAATAATGCCGTATCTCAGGCAACCATCTTGATTCAATATTTTCAAATGAGTCCTCACTTTCTACCGAGTAACAAAGGAAGAACACATCGGTTTGTGGGTAGGACAGCGGACGAAGTCTGTCATAGTCTTCCTGAAATAAAAAATCGAAAAACATCACATACTCGTACTTGCATACTGGTATATAATTGAAAGTTTAAACAGCAACTTCTAAAAAATATAATATTAGGGTCAGACAGGGAAGGCATAACTCAACTTAACCAGTAAAGTACATTTATAAGTCGAACTAGTGGGTCTAATTGGGACAAAACTGTAGAAATTCCACATAACTACTGCCAAATCGTAATTTAAATAGTAAGTAAGCTATTGCTAAATATGTACGGACTGGAATTGTTTTCATAATCAATTCTGTGAAGTAGTACCCATTTTAAACACGTTTGAGCAGTACATATACATGTATTTGCAGATAACAGATCTACAAAAGTTTTTATTTAAACCAGGGAGTTTATCCTTTTTATATATTTTTAGAACAGGCCGGTCCTGCTTAAACGTATTTTACCTGTCCAGCAGTGTCCCAGAAGGCCAGACTTACAGCCTTTCCATCAACTATAACATCGGCACAATAGTTATCAAACACTGTGGGAACATATAGACTAGGAAATTTGTTTGTTGCGTAAGAAATCAGCAGGCAGCTCTTTCCAACACCTCCGTCACCCACCACGGTTAACTTCAACTTGTGCATCTTGATTTAAAAAGTATCTGAAATGTGTAAAAACGATTAATTGATAAATTATTTAAAAATACATTAAGATAAAGACTATTAAGCATCACAGGTGTTTGGCGTGTGGATATGACCCCCATGGTTCCCTCTACAACCCAACAGGTCATATCCACATGCCAAACACCTGTGTTAAGCATATGTTTATAGTTCTAAAATCCAACCACTCTTTGTTCGATTTGACATGATGCTTTACAGTGGTCATCGAGCCTTTCGCAGAGATGATCATAGTGAGTGAAACGAACGAGAACTCTGTTATGAGACCGGTATTCGGGTTTTATTATCCGAGTGAGACAATGTACTTTCACTTTCGTTTTGCACTAACAAATCAATGTAAACTATTGGGTTACTAAACTTGACATATGTTGTCTGAAATCAACAAAACGAACTTACCTGTGCTCCTTATACTTCCAAACTATCTTTCACAATGACGGTAATCACAAATGCGTCTATATTTATGAATAAAGTCCACAATTCTATTAATAATTTTCCATCCAGAGTTATTAATATCCACCAATGAAATGAAACAGGGAAAATTTCTATTTATAGTACCAGAAAATCGTTGACTGGTTTCCGCTCATCTAATTAAATGCGTCAAGGTTATAGAAGTACCAGTGGTATTCTTAAAGCGGTTATCTCCCTTATCATAATTATTATTGTAAAGGGAGGTCACTGCGCAAACAAGAAGAAAGTGTGTAAATTTTACATTCATTTTTAATATAATTATTTTCAATATTGGGTTAAAATGAGAAGAGTTATCAGTATTTATATTAACTAGATCTTGCCATAGAAGCAGTTTCATTACCTTTTCTTAGTATTTGTTTTATTTACTTCGACGTATCAGTTTCAGATTATCAAACGGCCTTAGTTCCTTTCGACCCAGAATTGCAGAAATATTAAATAATGCATTATTTCATACGACCAATGTTTTGAATTCAGGTATTCATTATTAACACAAATATAATGATGTTCGTTTATAATACAGATTGTTGCCATGGATACAGGTGATGACAGTTTTGAAGATGATAGTTTGGGAGTTCAAGCTTTCCACATTGAGTCAGATGATGATGATTTTGATCTGAATGTACCACCAACTACGGGAAATGAGTACCTTAGACGTGTCCGGTAAAGCTATATTTATAATCAAAAAAATATCTCCCTTGTGTGTTTTTTATAATAATCGGTTCAAATACTTAATAGTCAATTTAGTATTTAGTTAATAAAATTTTTCAACTTTGTCTACTGTACAATGCAAATTATAACATTGTAAACAAACGTTTCCTCGATACCTTATGGTAGAGCCGCTGGTATGCTTTGAGTGTGTGACATCCCGGATTCGATCCCAGATCGCTTCATACCAAAGACAAAAATTGAAAATAAAAATGGTACCTGAAATTTTCTTGCTAGACGCTGGAGGAAACTTCTTTGCCGTTATCTATTATATGTTTAAACTTTTGACCCAACCCTCTTGCTGATAGGTTATACGTAATTACAGTAATATGTTATTTGTACTTATCTCATATCTGGCATTATCATATCTTTGAACTAATCCTGGTTTGTAGGGAATAACTTATGAGTGTATAAGTGTTTTTTTCATGCCATGTTTTCTTAAAATTCTCTTGCAATTTTAACTGTAAGTTTACAGTTATATAACTTATAAATACATGTACAATATGTCAAGGTTATATTTTAGAATGGAGGCAGATGGATGTCCTAAGGTAGTGGTTGCAGATCTGGATATTAACTCATTGAATAAGAAACAAACTGTTCACATTAAACAGGTATTTTAATAATAATTGAAAATGCCAAAAATGTAATAATAACTAATATTGTTTGTTTCCCCTTCCATACCTACCCGAGCAAAAAGTCCACTACCCAAAATATTGTTTTGATCCTCTGAAAAAATGATTTCATTAAATATAAGAATTGTTGGGTACGAGAGTACAAACCAAAAATATTGCCTGTTAAATTTTTGAAAAAAGTTATATTTAAATTTTGTTTACCTAGTTCCACACCTACCCAACCCTAATTGGCCAGAGTCAGCAAGGGGAAACAAACAATATTTTATATTTTTCGCCCAATGTGTTCTTTATTATTTTAAACATTATTATAAAATTGCTTATTTAATTAGGACATACATGGTTACAAATGATTGTATGTTTTGTCATAAAAAACCAATCTGTCTGCCTTGATAGATGGGATTTTTGTTCATGCTTGTTTTTCATGATTCATAATATTTCAATGAAACTTCACATGAATAGTTGTTATCAAGCCGAGATGTGTACATTGTTGGGAATTTTAGGTTGAGTGTTTATTGCTGAAGTTATGGCCCCTAAAGGGAGACATAGGTTTTTGTGTGAAAAACCCTTGTAGGAATTGAATGATTGTTTCAGGTCTAGTTCATAAAATTAGTGCTTGAGAATAAAACCCATTGTACACCAGTAATTATGCCCCCCATCTTTGATGAGGGGTATATTGCTTTGCACATGTTGGTGGGTAGGTCAGTTGGTAGTCCAAATGGTTTCCATTCAATAACTGAAGAAGGCTTTGCCCTAGGATCTTCAAACTTTACAGGGAGGCTGGTCTTCATCAGTAAATGACCCCTATTGATTTTTAAGGTCAGTAGGTCAAGGTCACTGTGACGTTTACCATTTCTGACTATTGGGCTGCCATGTGGACATACATGTTTTGCAAACCTCTCTATAAATTTATATTTGTATATTTCAGTGGATAGGGGATCATCAACCTGCTCCTCAAGGCTTTGCTCCAAGCTTGAACTGGCAGAATATACAGATTGCAAACTTTGCTGAACAGAGACAGGTACCGTGTAACCTTAATGATCACCTAATGACATGATCACGATTGAAACTCTTGAATACTTGTAATTGTCTTCTTATTGAGTTAGTCTTAATATTGAGGTTGAATGCAAACAAACAGTAAAAAGGTTATTATTAAGGTGGTTCTATTTTATATGATTTAGTAGTTTTTTATCATCTCAAATGGTCGTAACATATGGGTAGGCAGGGACGTATTTGGTGGGTGGCTTTGGGGCTGAAGCCCCCCCAGCTGTCTGGCTAAATACCATTTTAAATGAATGTACTGGGGGCTAACTAAATCACTTGGCATCTACCATACTGGTAGTGACCTGTATATTGGATTGTCTATATGACATCCTGTGTATAGATTGTTTAGCCCCCAGGCATGACAGGACCTACTGCTGTGGAGGTGTGATTTGTGCAACTGATAAAAAATTAAGTGTGTTTAGGTTGATTAAAGATGGTCAGGCAGAGCATACACAATATGATATCAATAGTTATCACCATTTAATCCCATTAAATTAGAGCATGATGATTAAACATAAAGTTTGACTTGAAGAACTTGCATATAATCATTACAGTGGGAAAAATTAATGTATATTTGTTATTGCTTGTTGCATGATTAATTAGGATTTCTATAGTATCAAATGTGTGGATGGAAAGTAATGATCACATTATTGAAATATTTTTAAATATTCATTAATTTCATTTAAACTTGTTTGATACGGTAAATTAAATGGAATACTTTTATATCCAAATATTTAAGTTGAAAATGTATATAGTGCAGGAAATCGCATAACATTATTATCATTTTTTTATTCATGTATGTTTAAATTTTGATTTCTTAATGGTAAAACTTTAACATGAAACATATTAACATTTTTAAATGTTTATCTAGAGCTAATAAATACAAATGAAGTACTACTTTATTATTTTTAGGCCTAATTTTAAAGTTAAAAGTGCAGGAAATTGCACCATTTTTATTCAAACATAGAAAAAATCTTCGCAGGGAGGGGTGTTAAAAAAATTCATGTTTGTATAAATTTGGATTTCTTAATAATTAAATTAATGTTAGAACAGTAAAACATGAATGATCACATTATTTAATTTATTCATGTTTTTAATGTTCATTTAATATAATTAGTAGCACTACTAAAAGTGCAGGAAATTGCACCATTTTTATTCAAACATTGAAAAAAATCTTCGCCGGGAGGGGACACCCCTCCCATTCCCACCCCATCTCAGCCAGTCAGCCCCCCCAGTTGGACCTCCTCTGGATACGGCCCTGGTAGGAGGGAAAGTATTTATGACTGACTCAGTTTGACTCCACCAAATATTTTTGGGGCATAATAAACTGCAAATAGATATATAATTATGTTTTTATTAGAAAGTTAGTCAGCATGTATTGTTGTGCACATACATGTTTTATATTCGAATTCCACCAGTATTCTCAGAGTTGTGGCCCTTGAAATGATAAAATTTGACTTCTGGTATCCCTAAGTTGAAAAAGTAATTGTACTAGTGTCATGAAACTCAATAGGAACATTAGCTTTCATGATTGTGTTAATGCGCATGTATTTTGATTCAGACTCGGCTAGTATTTGCAGTAGTGGCCCTTGAAATGATAACATTTTGCTGTTGTTGCTCATAGCTCAATAAATGTTTCAGCTTCAGTCATTAAACTTTGTACTTATATTACCGGTAGTCAGCATGTGTAGTTGAGTTGTATGGCCGATGACTTGGTCTAATGGCCAGTTAGGGCATTTGTGTCATATGGACGCATTTCTTTTCAAAGAATATATTTATATTTGTTTGGCATACAATGATTGCCATGTTTCCCAGACCCCTTTGCGTGAGATTGTTGATGGAAATTCAGGAGATTTCATCAAAAGGAGGGAGATTTTCCTTACCCAAACTTCAACTTACATTTATTTAATGAAGTTTGTATGCAATTTTCATTTATTTTTTACTTTATGACAATACCATGCATGCTTCATGAAGCAATTAAAATGATCCTTTCCATAATGTAAGCAAAAAAGTCAGGTTCCAGTATGTCCAAGAAATGCATGAGATTTGATCAATTTGCCTCTGATCTTGCATGAGTTGAGTCTCAAAGACTCGAGCATAATGTGTGAAATCGGGCATGCATGATTTGGGTGTAACTCCACTTCTGAACAATATTTCAGTTTTATTTGGTGGCCGATTCACCTTACCTGGACTTCATTTTAATCAAAGGGATTCGACCCGATAAAATATCTTTCACATCTATACTATGAATACATAAGACAGGGGTCTTTCTTTATGACTGGCCCTCATATACCCAACTCAACATTATGTCCAATATTTTAAACAAGCCGAATACAATCATTTAATTTGTACTGCACACTTCAAGACAATATAATATTATACATAAAAAATACAACTTTTATCAATACACGTACACAATGTCGCCTGTGTCGAGCATAGAATGTTCACAAAATGCGTAAAACCCGGTTTGACGACATAACCCTGCACAGACAGAAACTAGAAAACGGCCTTCGATAAAGAAGAGAAATCATTATTTACACACGATCTCAGGATATTAGTATGACGATTTGATAGTGGGACATATTTTTTGCAACTTACCGCCACCTATATGTTTCTGTTCCGCTTAAATAGACGATAATCCGAGTTCAGGGAGAACTGATATTCAATTTCTAATATTTACATTCATTTCGACCATTGTAGTATCACGTGACGAATCATGTGACAATATAGAAAATGATTGGTGTTGGAGTAATACCATGCAACTCTTCAGCCAATCAAATTACTCGTAACAAAAGCCGTGCTGTCACTGTCAAAATGGCAAAAGTCGGCGAATTGTTTTCAGTCAATGTTGTTGAATTGCTGCTTTCATCTAGCTAAGCTGTACAGAAACGGACGAGTGTCGGTGAGTTAATCCAAATATGTTCCTCTACCAAATCGTCATACTAATTTCCTGAGATCGTGTGTAAATAATGATTTCTCTTCTTTATCGAAGGCCGTTTTCTAGTTTCTGTCTGTGCAGGGTTATGTCGTCAAACCGGGTTTTACGCATTTTGTGAACATTCTATGCTCGACACAGGCGACATTGTGTACGTGTATTGATAAAAGTTGTATTTTTTATGTATAATATTATATTGTCTTGAAGTGTGCAGTACAAATTAAATGATTGTATTCGGCTTGTTTAAAATATTGGACATAATGTTGAGTTGGGTATATGAGGGCCAGTCATAAAGAAAGACCCCTGTCTTATGTATTCATAGTATAGATGTGAAAGATATTTTTATCGGGTCGAATCCCTTTGATTTTAATCAGTACCTACTTACCTCTATCTTCCTTAACTTAATCCTTCCTTCTTTTCTTCAGAATTTAGCAAGATATAAAGCTAAAAGAAAATGTTTGAAAGTAACTAAACTGCCTACTGTGGTAAGTATATCAGGTCGTATTGTTTTTGCATGTAGCTCACCTGATCACAGGATCAACAGTTGGTGCATTTGTATTTCATATTTACTCTTTTATTAAGCATGGAAGGAAACCTGCCCTCACTCAACGAAGGTATATGCAACGATATGTTAAATTATCACTATATTTGACACTTTAATCCTTCGTTGAACACTCTGTTTGGCATAAACAATTTGAACGTGTAAAACCCCGTTTTTAGCTCACCTGTCACAAAGTGACAGAGTGAGCTTTTGTGATCACTCTTCGTCCGTCGTCCGTCGTCCGTCCGTCCGTCCGTCAACAATTGGCTTGTGTAGACACTAGAGGTCACAATTTTAGCCTAATCTTTATGAAACTTGGTCACAATGATCATCTCAACAAAATCTAGGCCAAGTTCCATATTGGGTCATCCGGGGTCAAAAACTAGGTCACTAGGTCAAATCATAGAAAAACCTTGTGTAGTCACTAGAGGTCACAATTTTGACTTAATCTTTATGAAACTTGGTCACAATGATCATCTCAACAAAATCTAGGTCAAGTTCGATATTGGGTCATCTGGGGTCAAAAACTAGGTCACTAGGTCAAATCATAGAAAAACCTTGTGTAGTCACTAGAGGTCACAATTTTGACTTAATCTTTATGAAACTTGGTCACAATGATCATCTCGACAAAATCTAGGTCAAGTTCGATATTGGGTCATCCGGGGTCAAAAACTAGGTCACAAGGTCAAATCATAGAAAAACCTTGTGTAGTCACTAGAGGTCACAATTTTGATCTAATCTTTATGAAACTTGGTCACAATGATCATCTCAACAAAATCTAGGCCAAGGTTGATATGGGGTCATCTGGGGTCAAAAACTAGGTCACAATGTCAAATAATAGAAAAACTTTGTGTAGTCACTAGAGGTCACAATATTGGCCTAATCTGTATGAAACTTGGTCACAATGATCATCTTAACAATATCTAGGTCAAGTTTGATATTGGGTCATCTTGGGTCAAAAACTAGGTCACATGGTTAAATCATAGAAAAACCTTGTGTAGTCACTAGAGGTCACAATGTCGACCTTATCTTTATGAAACTTGGTCACAATGATCATCTCAACAAAATCTAGGCCAAGTTTGATATTGGTATATCTGGGGTCAAAAACTAGGTCATTAAGTCAAATCATATAAAAACCTTGTGTAGTCACTAGAGGTCAAAATATTGGCCTTATCTGTATGAAACTTGGTCACAATGATCATCTCTACAAAATCTAGGTCAAGTTCGACAGGTGAGCGACCTAGGGCCCTTTGGGCCCTCTTGTTTCCATTCTCAGTTTGAAATATGTACAGATACAGGGGTTTTACTATTCACATTGTTTTGTTTGCCTCTGTCAACTATTTTGTTACTATATACCAATTAAGGCACACCACCTCATTCTATGGTGAGCTAAACTTCGCTCACATGACAAACCTGTTTTCTGTAACAAATCGTTCAATGAATAACAGGTACAGAATGTGACAAAATATATCCTTCATTGAAGGCACGGCTGTTGTGTGCTTCAAATATGTGAGAAACATAGATACACAAGCCACATTTACCCTCACGATTCTGGATGGAGGGTTAATCTTTATTTGAATTATTTGTATGTTGGTTAAGATAACCTGGTAGTAAAATTCCAATACAAAATCGTTAAAATGACTCTTGATGTTCACAGTGTCTAGTAAATGCTTGGGTACATGATAATACGGTACATGAGGTTTATTTCTGCTGTTGTACATTTTTCTGCAGTTGAATATTTAACATCATTTACGTCATATTAGCTACTTTCTAGGCTTGTTTGCATCTTTGCCAATCCAATTTAGCTGTATTCGGTAACAAATATGCAGAAACATAGTTTGTTTTGAATCACAATATACTGTCTCACCAATAAAGTATGCAGAAATTTAAACACACCTTTGTTTAACACCCTGTCCTGAAATTGCAGCCTGCAGAAAAGAATACTCATAATTATGAAATCTGGTTAAAATTCATTTTTCAACACATTCAAATGTGTTAAAAATTAGTGTTTTACAAAACTCAGATTACGATTTGTTCATGTTACATGTAAAATACTGTATGTACGAGGGGTGTTTGGAAAGTTTCGGGACAAGTGCCATAGTATTTTTATTTCTCGTATTACTGTAAACCAATTTACTTTGGCGAATACTAACTATCGCAAATTTTCATGTTTTTAAGCTTCCTGCAATGTCCATATCAATGTTTTTAGCGCTTTCGAGGCGACTTAATTTCGCGGAATTCTACCCCTCGCGAACTCTACGAAACTAAATCGTGCGAAATAATTCCTAGGTTTACAGTAGTATATGTCTATCTAATGAATAGATGAAACATGTAGCTACAATTGAAGAAAGTTTCACAGAAAAATATCAAGAATTGAAAATATTACGGCTCTTGTCCCGGAACTTTCCCAACACCCCTTGTAGAATACCTTGACTTGTTTCAGCCACATGCCAATGATATAGAAGGATGGTGTAAGTTGTGTTTTGGTCGATTGAAACCTCCTGCAAGACAGAGTGCACCAGACGTGGATAAACAAGTAGATAGTACACAATCTATGGAGTGTAAACCTGAGCTGGATCAGAATGTCCTTGTTAATGATGGTGGTACTGTCGAGGTTGCATCATTTCCATCACATGAGGGCATCTTACCACTAGGTCAGTAACTATGTCTCCCACATATACAGGATTTCCACGGTCAGGGAAAAGAAAGGGAATTTTGGAATTTGGAAATCTGAAAATTGAGCAAAAGTCAGGGCAAAGACAGGGAATTTTGGAATTTGGAAATAAAAAAATTGAGCACAAGTCATGGAAAGTCGGGGAATTAAAGCTGTCAATAAGTGTCATTTCCTATGAAGAAAATACCAAAGACTGATAAAATCATCTCTCGCTATGCTCACTTGGGATAATCCTAAATTTTAATAACTTAAAGTTGATCAACAGCCCTTATACTGCTTCCTTGAACTTTAAGTTCCATGTAAAGCTCATTTATAGCCTCCTTTTCTCTTTTTGTATCGACAAATCTAAAAATGTTCTTTCAAACTTCAGTTAATAACAAAGATCAGCATTGCATCAATGTGAAATAAATGTACCTACATAGTTTACCGTAAAAGTTTTATAGACTTACAATGATGAGCGTTTTCCAGGTATTTATTGATCACCCCTTGTATAATTGTTAGTTAGCTTATGAAGGACAGACAGTTGAGTTTTTATGTTACTTATACAGGGGTGAAAATACTACTGATTGATCAAGAATTCCTATAAGACATATGACAAAAGTTATTTGATGAAAATATCTCAAGAAATGACAAAATTCAGTACATTAATTTAAAATCTGCTGAAGGATTTCTTCAAAACAAACTGAGTTTAAAATGGAAACTATGTGGTTGAAGGCCTCTTGTTTGGCAAAAATGGTGGCTGCATATGATTATAAGGATGTTTAATATCTCCCACTATTGACATGTAGTTGGGGAGACACATTGGTTTTGTGTAGGATTTTCAGCACTTGTTCTTATTAACCACTGGTTGGATTTCAATTAAACTTCAAATAAATAGTACCAAGCCTAGTGGTGCATATTGTCAGATTGTTTTAATTCTATGATATTTACAAGAGTTATTGCCCTTTAATGGTCAAAAGTAATTGTGTCTGCGCTAGTTCTCCTTTACCACTAGTCTGTAAATGGGGCATACAGTCATGTTCTACGAACATCTTTTGTTATTTATAGATGTAGGATCCTCAATCTCAGTATTGATTTTATGGGGGCTGGATCTAACGTCAAGGTCATTATGACATTCAGTTCAAAACTGTTCAGAAATAATTCAAGACCAACATGATGTCAAAATCATTGTAAGGGGGTACATGATTTGTTTTGAGGGCTACATATAGCTCTATTTTTATGCCCCCCTATCGATAGATGGGGAGGCATATAGTGAGTCACCTGTCCGTCCGTTCGTTCGTCCGTCCGTCCTGGTTAACCCAAATTGACCGTTTCTTCTAGCATTAATATGGCTTGCTACAAAGCTTTCATACTTGCATGGATGTTGTGTATGAACACTCTCCACACGCCAGTATCACCTAACCCCATTTTGACCTTCACCTTGACCTAATTTTGGACTTAGACTTATTTATGGACAAGGCTTCCCCAGGGGGCATAAGCGTTTATTGAACGCAGTCTTGTTTTAAAATGTATTATACATGTAGTAAAGCATAATGTTCTTGTTTTTTTTTCAGTCAGTGTTATGGTTGCCATGGATCAAAATACTGTGATTAAAGTTTTAGAATATCATCTTAATTGGTTTGAGGCTACTGGATTTACAGAAAGACAGGTATACCTGATAGAAATAGTAACCAGTACTGACCACATCACTGGCTTAGTAGAGTAAGGTCGTAAGTGCTTCTCAAGACGCATAGATATTAAGTAACTGCATCGCAAAGCGCATCTTATGGGTCTATTTTTATGAAAATCGATATGGTCATGTTGCCCAAACTGAAGTAGAAAAAGCTTGTTTTATGCCCCCCTATCGATAGATGGGGAGGCATATAGTGATTCACCTGTCTGTCTGTCCGTTCGTCCATCCGTCCTGGTTAACCCAAATTGACAGTTTCTTCTAGCATTATTATTGCTTGCTACAAAGCTTCCATACTTGCAGAAATGTTGTATATGAACACTCTCCACACGCCTGTATCACCTGACCCCATTTTGACCTTCACCTTGACCTAATTTTGGACTTAGACTTGTTGAAGGGCCAAATTCTTGGTTAACCCAAATTGACCGTTTCTTCTAGCATTTATATGGCTTGCTACAAAGCTTCCATACTTGCATGGATGTTGTATATGAACACTCTCCACATGCCTGTATCATTTGACGCCATTTCGACCTTAACCTTGACCTAATTTGGACTTAGACTTATTGAAGGGCCAAATTCTTGGTTAACCCAAATTGACCGTTTCTTCTAGCATTTATATGGCTTGCTACAAAGCTTTCATACTTGCATGGATGTTGTATATGAACACTCTCCACACGGCTGTATCACCTGACCCCATTTCGACCTTAACCTTGACCTAATTTTGGACTTAGACTTGTTGAAGGGCCAAATTCTTGGTTAACCCAAATTGACCGTTTCTTCTAGCATTTATATGGCTTGCTACAAAGCTTTCATACTTGCATGGATGTTGTATATGAACACTCTCCACACGGCTGTATCACCTGGCCCCATTTTGACCTTCACATTGACCTAATTTTGGACTTAGACTTTTTAAGCGTCTAATACTTGGTTAACCCAAATTGACCATTTTGTTTTACATCATGTCCATCATGGCGTTGCCTTAAAACTTGGCATACTTGTTTACCATCATAAGCCCCTTACATTATCAAAGCCATGTAACACTATCCAATATATTACAGAATTATGGCCCCTGCTTGACTTAGCTTTTTATGGGCAAGGCTTCCATGGGGGCCATAAGTGTTTATTGAACGCAGTCTTGTTTCCCTATGTAAAGAGTCGTTTTCAATCAGTTTTTTAGCTCACCTGTCACAAAGTGACAGAGTGAGCTTTTGTGATCACTCTTCGTCCGTCGTCCGTCCGCCAACAATTGGCTTGTGTAGACACTAGAGATCACAATTTTGGCCTAATCTTTATGAAACTTGGTCACAATGATCATCTCAACAAAATCTAGGCCAACTTCGATATTGGGTCATCTGGGGTCAAAAACTAGGTCACTAGGTCAAATCATAGAAAAACCCTGTGTCACAGGGCCCTCTTGTTTCTTATTTTCTCAAAATAACATTTTTGTATTTACGATTGTGTTCTCCTAAGTCAGCGATATGGCCCTGATCTCCCGAAGCATCTCAAATAGAAATCTCATCTCAAATTGAGATTTTTCTAAAATTAGATTCTGAGTAATAGACGATTCTGAAGTTTGAATTTTTAATAATTTACTGTAATAAATGTTTCTGCCATGTGATACCAATTTTGAGTTCAGTCTCAAATGGCAATTCACTCAACGACATGTGACAATATTTGTGCTGAGATTTTTCTCATATTGAGAAGCTTCGGGAGATCGGGCCCTGGTCTTTGATGTTGTTGTTAGCTACTGTGAAACAGCTGTGACCGTTGTCTAGTGGTTAGTGTGATGAATTTGTCACTCAGCGATATGGGACCAGGCAATTTGGGTTCGATTCCTCGTCGAGGCAGGTTATAGCCTTCTATTAAAATTCCACAACAATGCCTTTCCTGAATGAATTTCCTCTTCATGTGGAGAAGTTGCTGCTTTCCTGTGTAAGGGTAAGTTAGTACTGGATGAAACAGTCCAGGAAAACTGTTAGCGAAATCTGCAGTCATTTATAACTGACAAATTGTTACGGTATTTAACGTTAATAAACAAAATGAGAATCATTTTGATAATTTTATACTGGATTTCACCATTTATAGCAAGAAGACCTATTGTTCTCAGAACAGATGACCCATCAGTCAAAATCATGAGCATCAAAATGTAGGTTTTTAGAATTTTCAAAGGGCAAATGGAACCCATGTCTATTCAATTCTCAATTTACACAGGATATTCAATGTTATATCATTATATGTTATATTTCAGGGATACTGGTTTTATGCCCTGTTGGTATGTCTAGACAAACCGTTGCTACCTGATGCATGCTCATTGCTGAGAGGGTTAGCACGAGCATGTTCAAGATTACGAGCATCTTTCGTAAGTATTTCGTACATGTAGTACTTTAGATTTCTGTGATTGTTGCTGATTGGTCTAATGCTTTCATACTTTGCACTGCTAGGCAATGATGCCATGCAGAACAGGTTCTAATCCCTCTTTAAGTGCAAACTAATCATATACTAAATTTTAAAAAAGCATGATCTTCTTCTACATGCCCAAGTGTTAAAATGCTAGATTGTCATGGAGACTAACTGGGTTCAGCTTCAGCTTCCAGGTTGGTTACAGATGTTCTGTTTATCTGTGACAGTGCTAGCATCATGTCCTCCACATGTTAAAAAGTTGCCAGTAGCTCGTGGAAGAGCAAAGCAATGATCATGTCCTCCACATGTTAAGAAGTTGCCAGTAGCTCGTGGAAGAGCAAGGCAATGGTCATGTCCTTCACATGTGGAGAAGTTGTCAGTTGCCTGTGGAACTGTATTGATCATGCCCTCCACTTGTGGAGAAGTTGTCAGTTGCCTGTGGAAGAGCAATGATCATGCCCTCCACATGTGGAGAAGTTGTCAGTTGCTTGGGGAAGGGCAATGATCATGCCCTCTACATGTAGAGAAGTTGTCATTTGCTTGGGGAAGGGCAATGATCATGCCCTCCACATGTGGAGAAGTTGTCAGTTGCTTGGGGAAGGGCAATGATCATGCCGCCCTCCACATGTGGAGAAGTTGTCAGTTGCCTGTGGAACTGCAATGATCATGCCCACCACATGTGGAGAAGTTGTCAGTTGCCTGTGGAACTGCAATGATCATGCCCTCCACATGTGGAGAAGTTGTCAGTTGCTTGGGGAAGGGCAAGTTAGTACTGGTTTCAAAATGCATCATTCTAGGAACACTTGTTATATCAACCGGCTGCCATATATTTCTGAAAAAAAAATGTTGAAAACAATCTGTAAAACACAATAAAATTGGTCATGGTTTGGTAATTTAGGGAAATCGAAGCTGAGTTACATATCATTAGTTCAACTGTATTGACATAGTTAGATAACTCTTCTATGATTTCAAGAAATGTTATTTTAGTGACTAATTTCGTTTATCTGGCGTCAATTAATCATGACATAGTCTTCTGACAGCTCTTGTAATTTGAAATAACTCTGATTGCTATGAAAAAATCATTCAATTAAGGTCAGGAGACATCATTCAGCTTTATATAGAGATATAAGATTTATCTCAAATTGAGACTCTGAATTGAGCAAAATCTCAATTTGAGCTGAGATTTCTACTTGAGATGCTTCGTGAGATCAGGTCCTAGTTTCTTTCATAGAATATAAAACATGTAAAGAAATGGTACAAGTTATTCCGGTTTGTCATTTGTGTGCCTAAATCTTTCTAACTCCTCTGTCATCTTTTTTTCAGGACACCAAAGAAGATGTACGACTTATACCGTTGAATTTATTTATATGTTTAATATCTAGATACTTTGACCAATCAGATCTTAGCGACAATGTCACATGATTTATGATAGTTTTGTTATGATTTTATCACTCATTGCTTTGTTGCCATGAATGTTGTATATATACTGTGTTTTTGATTAAAATAAATGAAATAAACAACGTTTGTATAGTCTGACTTACTGCTTTAATTATACCCCCAGATACACGTTGGTAGGCTCAATTTTAAGGTAGTTATGGCCCTTTGATTTTTACACTTACAAATTTTGTCCACGCTATTTCTCTGTAACCATTGGTCGGATTTTAAAGAAACTTTGTATGAATGATCAGTACTAAGTCTAGTGCATATCATTGGCACACGTTGGTCGGATCAATTTTAAGGTAGATCTGGCCCTTAGTTTTTTTTAAACTTATATAAATTTTGTCCGAGCTATTTCTCTGTAACCAATGCTCGGATTTCAACGAAACTTTGCATGAATGATCAGTACCAATTCTTGTTATGCATATCGTCGGCACATGTTGGTTGGATCAATTTTAAGGTAGTTATGGCTCTTTGTTTTTTACACATATAAATTTTGTCTGCGATATTTTTGGGTAACAAATGGTGGGATTTCAAAGAAATTTTGCATGAACGATCAGTTCCAAGTATAGTTGTGCATATCGTCATGACACGTTGGTCTTATCAATTTTAAGGGAGTTATAACCCTTTGTCGTTTTACTCTAAAAATTTTGTCTGCGCTATTTCTCAGCAACCAATGGTGGGATTTCAATGAAACTTTGCATGACCGAACTATACCAAGTCTAGTTGTGCATAGCTGACAATGTCAAGCAGTTTCTGGGGGTATTCATCACATTCAGTGATATTTCTTGTTATATTAGTAATCTGGGTACTGTTTTAACAATGCTCTTACGGAAATCGTAAACTTACAATCAAATTTAAATTCTTTATAATTTGTTTACAATTTTAAAATGTGGTAAATGGAGCTACAAAACTATATAATGAGTAAGTTAATGTACTCCTACAAACCATATCCGTTACCAATTGCAGTTATTTAAGAATTATAAAGAATTTTTAATTTAAGCGTAAATTTAAGATTTTCGTAAGCGCTTTGATAAAACAGTGCCCACGTCTTTGAAAAGTGAATGCCCACTAGAAGTTTTTCCCTTTATGTCTACCAGATAGAGAGATAATGGTGGAGTTTCGGCTTTAACTATAGTTGGGTTTGGGTCAAATATCTGTGCATGTCTGGTTTTTTGAGACGTCAAAATCCAGTATTTGTTTTGAGCTCACCTGTCACAAAGTGACAAGAGTGAGCTTTTGTGATCACTGTTAGTGCGTCGGCAGTCGTCCGTCCTTCAACAGTTTGCTTGTGTAGACTTTAGAGGTCACAATTTTGGCCTAATGATCATATTAACAAAATTTAGGTCAAGTTTGATATTGGGTCATCCTGGGTCAAAACTAAGTCACAAGGTCAAATCATAGAATAACCTTGTGCAGTCACTAGAGGTCACCATTTTAGCCTAGTCCATATGAAACTTGGTCAGAGTGATCATCTCAACAAAATCTAGGTCAAGTGCAATATTGCATCATATGGGGCTAATAACTAGGTCAATTCACAGGACTTGCATGCACTGCTACAACAGGTGAGCAACCTAGGGCCCTATGGGCCCACTTGTTGAGTAGTTTCAAGAGTAAGACTTTATTGACTAAGAGCAACCTAGCAATGTATAGTTTAAACTAGAAGTTTTCCCAGTCTCTAGTTGAACTATGGTGACCACCGTAAGCACCAAAACCCAGCCAGGATCTTTGTTTACTAGAAACTTGTCTCCCTTTAATTATGCTTGCTAAGGTTGTTTCCCTTTGTTTATCGTAACCAAGGTTGTCTCCCTTTAATTATGCTTACTAAGGTTGTTTCCCTTTGTTTATCGTAACCAAGGTTGTCTCCCTTTAGTTATGACCATTATAGGGTGTTCTCCCTTTGTATGGTCCCTAAAAATTCGTCTCACTTAGAAGGTTGTCTCCTTTTGTTTATGGTAACTAGAAGAAAGCCTTACTTTATTTATGGTCACTAAAGTTGTCTCCCCTTGTTTATATTTACTTTGGTTATCTCCCTTTTGATACAGTCACTGGGTTGTCTCCCTTTGTTTATGCCACTAAGATTGTCTCCTTTTGTTTATAAAAAAGTTGTCTCTCTTGAAGGTCACAAACGTGACTGATTTTCACCCTCTGTTTGTGACCCGAAGGTTGTCTTTCCTTGTTTATAGCCACAAAGGTTGTCTCCTTTCATTTGTGGTCAGGCGAGATTTTCTCTCTTTGTTTTCGGTCACTGGAATGTTATCCTTTGTTTATTGTCCATATAAGGTTGTCTCCCTTTGTTTATGATATTCACTACAATGTTGTCGCTCTTTGTCTATGATCGCTGGAAGGTTATCTCCTTTGTTTATGGTGAGTAGAAGGTTGTCTCCCTTTGTTTATGATCAGTAGAATATTGTCTCCATTTGTTTATGGTCAGAAGAAGGTAATCTCCGTTTGTTTATGGTCCTTAGAAGGTTGTCTCCCTTTGTTTATGGTCACAAGGTTTTCTCCCTTTGTTTATGGTGAGTAGAAGGTTATCTCCCTTTGTTAATGGTGAGTAGAAGGTTATCTCCCTTTGTTAATGGTGAGTAGAAGGTCGTCTCCCTTTGTTTATGGTGAGTAGAAGGTTATCTCCCTTTGTTAATGGTGGGTAGAAGGTTATCTCCCTTTGTTAATGGTGAGTAGAAGGTTGTCTCCCTTTGTTTATGGTGAGTATAAGGTTATCTCCCTTGGTTAATGGTGAGTAGAAGGTCGTCTCCCTTTGTTTATGGTGAGTAGAAGGTTATCTCCCTTGGTTAATGGTGAGTAGAAGGTCGTCTCCCTTTGTTTATGGTGAGTAGAAGGTTATTTTCCTTGGTTAATGGTGAGTAGAAGGTTATCTCCCTTTGTTAATGGTGAGTAGAAGGTCGTCTCCCTTTGTTTATGGTGAGTAGAAGGTTATCTCCCTTGGTTAATGGTGAGTAGAAGGTCGTCTCCCTTTGTTTATGGTGAGTAGAAGGTTATCTCCCTTTGTTTATGGTGAGTAGAAGGTTATCTCCCTTTGTTAATGGTGAGTAGAAGGTTGTCTCCCTTTGTTTATGGTGAGTAGAAGGTTATCTCCCTTTGTTTATGGTGATTAGAAGGTTGTCTCCCTTTGTTTATGCTCAGTAGAAGGTTGTCACCTTGGTTTATGGTGAGTAGAAGGTTGTCTCCCTTTGTTAATGGTGAGTAAAAGGTTATCTCCCTTAGTTTATGGTGAGTAGAAGGTTATCTTCCTTTGTTAATGCTGAGTAGAACGTTGTCTCCCTTGGTTTATGGTGCAGAGAAGGTTACATCTCTTTGTTTATGATCACTAGAATATTGTCTCCCTTTGGTTATGGTCAGTAGATTGTCTCCCTTTGTTTATAGTCGCTAGAAGGTTATCTCCCTTCATTATTGGTCAGTAGAACGTTGTCTTCTTTTGTTTATGGTGTGGAGAAGGTTATATCTCTTTGTTTATGATCACTAGAATATTGTCTCCCTTCGTTTATTCGGCTCAAAAGGTTATGTCCCTTCGTTATCTCAACTAGATGGTAACCGTTGTCTATTTTAGCCCTCCTTTCATAATGACAAGGTGAGCGTTTGTCATGGCTCGTCGTTTGACCGAATATTGGCCTTATCATTATGAGACTTGATCCCTATGAAAATCGAGAGCTACGGAAATATAGGTCAAGTTTGATTTTTGATCATCTGAGGTTAAAAACTAGGCCATGATACCTCGCACTATAGGTCACAATTTTAAACTTATCGTTATGCATTAAGGCACACATACTTTATCATTCTTTTACAACTACATAACGGATGTTTCAATTAATGAACTCATGCAAAGCGTTTCTGTCCTTAAGGAGGTACGAGCTGCCTTGTGCGCATGCGCGAAATTTCAAAATCGTATTAGATAAGAACAAACATGAATTTTAGTTTCAATGATTGCATATGAATGTTGATTAATGAAAATAAACAAAATATTATCGCACAAATTAGATATTTTTAACTTTTTATTTTTTGCCTGTATGAAAAAGTGGGTGGGGAACGGCAAACTTGTGAATAATATGGGTTCACAATAAGTCCCTACAATTGTTCAAATGCATATGCTTATATATAATATGTAGTGCATGGTTTAGTTATAAGAGGTAGCCACACTTTGAAATATTTTTAAGAAAAAATTATTTCATTACAATATGCAAATTAGGTTAATTTTATGCAAATTTATTCATAATTAGTGCTTTTTTATGCACAGCTCCCAAAAAAGGCTGGTGACCCCTATTTTTTATTTGACTAAACTGGTGTTCTATTTGATACTAAACTTAGGGCCAATTTTAAATCATTTTCGATCGTTGGGTATTTTTTGACGTTCATTTGAAATCATTTGAAAATCACACTTTTTAGCAAGTGGGTGGGGTAACTATTTATCATGTTCAAATACTGAATTTGTTCACCGGGCAGCTGGAATAGTGACTAATGTCAATAGGAATGACCATTGAACACACAAAATATCATGCATTGCTTAAAAGTGGTTTCATACAGTAATAATCTTAATAAGAACATAATGGTGCCATAAATGCAGGAAATAGATAAAATGACCAAAATACAATGGTAGGTCATTAGAAAGCCATGTATGTCGAAAACGAGCCTGGTGACATATCATTTTTATGATTTCAATGTTGTTCTAATAGACTGTTCTGTCATTTTAAGATGTTTCAAGGAAAATTCGATCGTTAGATAAAAGGTGCGCGTACCTCCTTAATGTGTTGTTATAGAAAACCATGAATTGAAATACCAAGCTTTCATACATCCGTAAGTCCTTTGATAAAACAGCACCGCGTACCATGGTACATAAACGGGTGTGTGAGAAATCATACCTGCAGGTGTCTTATCCTAGTAAAAGGTTTGGTTCCCGGTTTTGTCGAATGTTTAGACGTCAAAGGTGCACATGTTCAACGTTGACTGATTAAAATAAAATATGGCAAATTCCTCACAGTATTCACAGCCTTCATAAACCTCAAGTCATGATACAAAAAATGAACACAACCGTTTTAAAACAAGGTGTTTAATAGGCTGTATTACAAGTATTCGAAACTATTCTCTCGCCCTTTCAGCAACTTGCAGAATTCACGCAACAGTCAACATTTTGCCCGCGCGGGGGGGGGGGGGGCGACCCAAGGGGAATTAGACATATTCAATTTTTAGATGTCTAAATCACCACCCTGGAGACTATGCTTACTGTCTAAATCCCCACCGTGGGGTGTAGTTTTCATCCGGGTACTTAAATAAAACCACGAATTAAAGTATCACGGTCGTTTTTCGTGATGTCAAAATTTCCGGACCAAAGTCTATTCCCCGGGACTCGGAGTCAATAAGGTTGCCTAATTCCCGCCTGTTAGAAAGATTTGTCTGTCTAATGCCACCGGTACCCCCCCCCCCCCCCCCCCGGGCGGGCATAATATTGACTGGTACATCATATACAACTATCTTAATTCGAAAATATCTAGAGAACGTAGATGAAATAAATTGACAATAGTGTACAGTTACAGTTCTCATAAAGACTCATAAAGAGTGTGTACGTAAGCTGTTTAGGTATTCTGTACATAGGACCTACTGCAGGGGTCCTACAATTCCGGAATAGTAATTTGCTGCATTAGAAAGAAGAAGTCTTTTTTCTGCACAAATTATTTGATGAAAAACAATAAAGAAATGACAAAGTTATGGTACTTTGAAGTTACATGATCTGAATTTTATCAATTAAAACAATGTTTGAAACCTAGGTAAGGTGTGGGGATGTGTGCTAATAGCACCCGAAACAGATTGCTACTCGTTTTCAGGATTGGGTATTATGCCTCTATGGGACCCTTGATACTAAGGAAAGTAAAAATAGAATTGCATTACTTGACAAATACTTTCAAAACAAATCATAAACAGAATTAAGTCAGGTCTTGAAGTATAATTCATTGTGAGAACAGGGTTTGGAGAATACATCGTTCTTCAACATAAAATACGATGAGATCACTGCGCCGGAACTTGATAGTCAATGTTGCTTCCTGTATCTTCTAGATGGGCCCCGTAGTACAAAGACTAACATCTTACTTGATGGTTGTCATGGAACTGATTCAATATATATTTTTGCATGTTTAACCAGTTCTGTTACATCAGTTGCGCTTTCTGGTAATATTTTGTATCCTGTGTGGAAAAACGAGTGTTTGGTAAACGTGAATGTATTCTGTTTGCGATATACCATTCCGTTCTTTTGCAACGAAACACATCCCTTCTTCTGTATGACATTCAACTTTTCGAAATTCCTACAAAGCTGTCTGAACTGTTCAAACCGAACAGGGTCGATTTCGTTTTGAAAATATTTGCTTGATGGTATAAATATTGAATGCGCATGCGTATCCGGAAGGTCACGTGATGCAATATCGCTCATGTATTGGTTGAGATGGAACGTGACGTAGTTTGGACCACTGGCGTCAATGTCTTGACTAAAATGACTGTATTTTGGCAAATTGTACATAAGTGTCTTCAGAAACGGGTGTTTAGCTTGACAAAACATTATAGAATTTGTAACCAGAAATTCGGTGTTGTAAATTAGTGTGGAATGTTCAAACGGCTCTGGTGAAAGGATACAAGCATATTTATTCAACACACGGTCCAGTCTGCGAATGCATTTCGTATCTAGATCAGCGTACACGCCTCCAAATTCGTACAGAACAACATACCTACAAAGTACAAACATTTGACAAAACGAGTGAAATTATGTTAATGTAAATCTACTACATTTGTATTAAATAGGAAACAATTGTTCTGAAAATTAAGTTATAACTCATAACTTATTGACATCTTTGGATTTTAGCTATGACGTGTCTGTTGAATAGTTTTAAATTAGTGCTTTGCGATAAAATTGCATGGAACATACACTCAAATGTCATTAATAATTTATAACCATTGGGTGCTGAAAGTGTCTAAGCGTTTTGTTATCAAATTGTCTGTCACAGTGCACATGTATACCAGTACCTGACAATTATTACCAAACGAAAGAAAACCATCCGGGTGGATGAGTGCTCAGAACGTCTGCTTAGAGAACGGAGTCGTCGCGGTTCAATTCCAGGCCGCGACAAACCAATTTTCAAACGGTATAGCTCCCATGTTTGGCGTATATAGCGCATGGAGATAGTTCTTTGACTGCTGGTCGATCAGGTACATAGAAAATATCACTGGATATTCTATATAGACTATATCTATGTTTTACTATCGGTGGATTAAATAGTAAAAACCTTAAGTGACTACGTATAGTGTTGTCAACGGCATCTTGTAAGGGCCATCTTCTTCACATGTGCTGACTCAACAGTACGATGATGATAATACGAGAATACGATAGCACGATAGTGATACTACGATATTACGATGATGATAATACGATAATTCAATAGTGATAACCCGATAATACGACAATAATAAGAATGCCTTATATACTATCGCGTTTTCACTATCGTACTGTCGCACTGTTGTCGTATTATCATATTATCATTATCGTACTATCGTATTCTCGTATCATCATCGTATTATCATATTCTCGTATAATCACCATCGTACCATTGTATTATTACTATCGTATTCTCGTATTCTAATAATTGAATAATTGATACATGTTATAATCCGCAATGAATGCCGATTATATTGTTAACTACATGAAGCTGTAAATATAATCTGCATAATTATATTTGTATGACCGGTCTATAGTCTACAATCAATGTTATTATACTATATGGGTAATGTCGGGCATCGACACAGGACATGCTAGACTATAATTAACTGATATGGAATTCAATTTACCTCAACATGTCTGCCTTTCTAACAGGCTCGACGTATGTATCAAAGGTTTCCAATAAGGTTCCATGCCTCTCAGAAATTAATTGTCTGGCGCTTTTGTCGGTCCAATACATATATTCATAATCCGGGTTGAGTTCAACGAACGAGCGTACATTGTCATGGAAACTTGAAGGTACGTGACGATTCTTCCATGTTTGGTGAATTATTTTTGGAATTCTGGCACGTGTGTGAAATGTTTTCTCATTCTCCACTGGAAACTCTTCTGTCAGATCGGAATCTAAAACATAGTCAGACACGTCAACTGTCCCGTCTCCCACCTTGATTTCTGTTTCCGAAAATATCCACCAAATTGTTAAACACGAATAAACCAAGACACAGACGGTTAAAGGCACAAATGTACGTTTATGAAAGTAATATCTTCTATTACATCGGAACATGGTGTACTTTAATGATTGTAATCAACTATTTTCGCTTTCTGTTAGGTTGAAACTTGTTAGGGCTCATGTTTACAAGGGCGTACCTCACTCATAAAGCTTAGGGGTGCGATATACTAGTAGACATGGCTGTACTGTAGGTAGTTGGTGAAAATGAAATTTACTTCATTATAAACAAGCTTGGCATGATGGTGGATTCGCATTGTTGGTTCCAATACGTAAACTTGTATTTTCATGAAGATATACCAAAATGAATGGTTAATTTTCGTATAATAAATTGTATGTTTTCAATATGACACATGTGCGCATGCGTATCATTCAATATGACACATGTGCGCATGCGTATCATTCAATTTGACACATGTGCGCATGCGTATCAAGATAAGTCACGAACTATAACATCTATCATATTAAGTGTGAACGACTTTAATTTTTATGCTGGATCTGTCCGTGTTAACTAGTGAACTGTCTTATCTTACTGGTGCCGTACATTGAATTTGTACTAAGTACTAGTAGTTTGTACCACAGGAACTTGCATAATTTATGAAAAAAAACTGAAAAAAAACTGTAGAGCCTGTATTAAAATATAATAGAGCCTGTATTAAAATATATTTTAATACAGGCTCTGCAGAAGTGAAAAAAAATTCTTTTTTCAATTTGTTTTCAATTATGCAAGTGCCTGTGTTTGTACAAATGTACTTTACTTTTGGTGCATGCTTCTTGGATACAATTAGGGAGTTATAAGAGACCTTCTAAAACTTAATTTATGCTCCTCTGTGGATAAGACATTTGGTAACCTTTGTCTGTATTACATGGAGACGTTGTCAGTACGATGTTATTCTTGCTGAAATGATGAGCAGTATTGCAGTTAATGTATTTCGGTCTTTTCTACCAATCAAACAGTCTGTGTATATATACGATGCAATGATGTGATTATCACGTGGTTTCTTTTGCGGAAATAAAATGTGTTTGTCCGCTCTAACGTGCTTTGCACGCATTTTCCCAAAAGTATGTCAGATCAGTGAGAACGAATGTGTTAATCTCGTGACCTAGCCTTTCCAAGTTGGGCAAGCCAGTCTCTTGTAATGCGAGTGTTTCCTGGTGGAAACGGATTTTGGCTCATGTGTGCGTTTTATTCGGAATTTATTTTCCGTTTCGTTTTGAAAGATTGCCTATTTTTTCCAAAATTTCAGCTATAGAACGTGCAAATGTCACGTAAACAACCGGAACCGGAAGTTGTCAGGAGGTGACCTCTCTGTGCTTGCGCTGCAATTTTAAGCGCAATAATTTATTCATTCAGTCTCATTGCGTGGCATAAACATTTTAAAAGACCCATGACTGCAAAACATGTTTAAGATTCAGGAAAATTAAATACTCACATATTTTGTCATTGCATGGAATAATCTGATGGTGCTCCGTTACTTACGGAGTGAAATAAATACAATTGGTATAAATCGTTTGTTCGGGTCAGTCACTTGTTTGTATAACATCGTACACATAAACATTGCATCTTGTCTTATTAATGTCTATTTAATTGATAAGATGCGTATTAGATTTGTATGTAGCCTACCTTAGTGATAGGGTATTGGTTTTTCACTCCAATTAAAATATTTAAAACAATAATAATTGTTATGATATTGGAATGTTTGTATACAAGGCCTGAATAAATGGACTATTCTATAGTCCAGTCAGGATAAAAATCCAGTGACGCAGCGGTCGAGTCCACTATAACGGTGTAAAACCAATCATAACGGCTTATACTGTACAAACAACTATAATTTCAATGCTAAACTAGAATACTAAACTTCGCTCTACCTGTTTAGGCAATGGTTGTGATTTTTTGCGTACACATAATATGCAACGTCACTGTCACAATATCCTAACTGGACTATACACTATAACATACCACACATGTACTGTAGGGCATAGGCCAATAAGGCCATTGTGTTTGTTTACTAGACATACTATAAAACCTTCCTTTTAAAAGACCTTTCTTACCTAATGTCCATAGAAGTTAGAACGATAATACATTATTGTCTTTTTGTCACTTTTTTAACAAAATATTTTTGCTCAAAAACACCTATGTGTGTACAACAAATGTATATTTTGATCCATAGGCCTACTGAAGTCGGGTAATCTGCTTTCGATTCATTGAAGTGCAACAGTTTACTGTCAGTTATTCTATAGCTCCTTCGATAATGAAAACTTATTATACATATATATACGGAAGTCTATATTCAGCCAAACGAAACGTAGTCCTGTTAAGTCCCAGTGCTACAGTTTTACCAAACTCCAATCATGAACCACACCGGGCAGTAGGCTATTTATGTAACATGTTGTTCGGCTTCGATGACGGAAAGGTCCGAGTACTAGTAGTTACGATTGATCAAACTCATTGTAACAGTTACTTCCCTTGCGTTTAGTTGTAGTTTCTTAGAACGTTCTGACTTTTTAAGTTCAGTTCAAACGGATAAATTGTCATTTCATAAAAAAGTCTGAATCATTCTATATAGATCTATTAACCGAATTTGGCTCGAAGGCATGTTCTCTCTAGTAGTACTTTATACTGGTAAATTGGTGTCTTTAAATTGCATTAAAGCCTCACACTCCATATAGAAAAGTTTCCCAGACTATGTCAATAATTGCTCAGAAATATGTCATATTTGATCATCTTTACGGTGATGTTTTTGAAATTATGTCTATTTTGAGCGAAATTGTCTCAGTAAATTGGATAATATAGCTCTTCAAATGATACACACTCCCTCCACAGGTAACTGTATCATTGATTAAGAGAGAAAACAAATATTTATCACATGTTTGATGTCGCGGAAGCTTAATAAAGCCATTATTTATTTTTGATAATACACTAGTGTAATAAAGCTTGGACGCGACGTCACTCAAAGTATAGGCGACGTCGTCAAAGTTGCGCGTTTCTTATAGTGAAAATAAGTAGCTATTTAATGTTTCGACCGGAAAAGGCTAACATGTGATAAAAAGAACATTACATTTGTGACTTTCCACATTGAATTTATTAAACTCGTTGATTAAAATCGATAAATTGCTCGGCAGAGCCTCGCATATTATTATTTTATTCTGCTCGTTTAATAAATACAATATGAAAAGACACTCATGTGATATCCTCTATTTATTTTTTTGTAAAATTTATTTATTCATAACTTATGAATATATCAATTTTACAAAAAAAACAACAAAAAAACTCTTAATCAATGATACAGTTACCTGTTACTACCTCTACAAAGTAGAACACAATGACCAATCATAGTATTTTTAGAATAAATAAATGTTAAAACTACGTCTGAACTTGGAGTACGAGTACCACCTTTTCGGTGAATGGAAAATGTAAGGAACGAAAATTATGATCCTTTTTTTTTAATTTTCAGCTACGTCATGCAGCCCATTTATTAATCCCGTCATAGGAGGGAGAGGGTCGGGGTACCATCCCTTCTCCCACCTTACAATGATTGCATGAATATACGAATCAACTTAACTAAATTACAACCAAAATTCACATATCACAATATAGTACAAGATTATGATCCTTTTTGCGACAAGTTACAATATATTTACAATATTACCGGTAAAACGATTTTCATCATGATTCAGTTTTCACCACTGGTTTGCTACTTAGGCATTTTTATTTTAGAAAGGGATGTAACCCCAGAAGTATTTGAAAACATAGTTTACCCGAAGTTGTCGTTACTGTCATCATTTTAGGAAACCTCACTTTTAGGCCTACTCATCTATCAACTTCAGTACACCGATACAACTCCAAGCTGAAAACTAAAACGGTTTTTATAAAATGAAATGTGTCTTCTTTATTTATTACATTCCATGAAAACTGGAATGTTTAAAATCGCAGTTAATGATTGGGAAGTTTTCGCTTATACCAGTCACCCCCGGCAGTACCTGAACCCACGACATTTGGCTCGAAAGTCGGGTGCTCTACCCATGAATTCATTGATCCGCCCGCCGCCCGGTAGATACAGAGCGTTTAAATTTTTCATACGAGTAGCGTTCAGTAAACACATGCGAATACCAGCACTGGCCTGCGTGATGAAACAATACACACGTATACCATACAATTTGCATAATAATTGCGTCCAGTCGGACAGTGACTCAGTGATGATAAGCATTGCATAAATATTATTGGTTGAAATATGAAATATCTGCAGGGAATTATTATCTGCAGTATTTGGCGATAAATTAAGTTATGCCACAATTGATGGCTTGAAGTAGGTTTGTGTTTTGCAGCACTGGACATCGTCCAGTATTCACGTTAGACGTCCGTAAATTCAACCATTTCTGTAGTCTGGTTCCGTCAGGTTCCCGTCCCTACCATTATTTTAGTCAGGTTACCGTCCCTACCATTTCTGTAGTCTGGTTCCCACCACTCCCATTTATGCAGTCTGGTGT
Organism: Spisula solida; assembly: GCA_947247005.1. Classification (NCBI taxonomy): domain Eukaryota; kingdom Metazoa; phylum Mollusca; class Bivalvia; order Venerida; family Mactridae; genus Spisula; species Spisula solida. The sequence continues at coordinate 17,429,979 of OX365958.1, forward strand.
CTGTTCCTACCATTTCTGTAGTCTGGTTCCTGCCACTCCCATTTCTGTAGTCTGGATCCCGCCACTCCCATTTCGGTAGTCTGGTTCCCGTCCCTACCATTTCTGCAGTCTGGTTCCTGTCCCTACCATTTCTGTAGTCTGGTTCCCGCCAGTCCCATTTCTGTAGTCTGGTTCCTGTCCCTACCATTTCTGCAGTCTGGTTCCTGTCACTCCCATTTCTGTAGTCAGGTTCCCCTCTCTACCATTTCTGTAGTCTGGTTCCCGTCCCTACCATTTTTGCAGTCTGGTTCCTGTCCCTATCACTTCTGTAGTCCCTAGCCTTTAGGTAGTCTGGTTCCCGTCTCTACCATTTCTGTATATATACTTTAGCGAGGCACAATGTATCTAGAGCATTTTGCATCTTGACACCTTTGGTAACAGTCGAAAACGTAGCGAGACTTGTAACTAAAACGCATGGTCTTATAGGTAAAAGTTGCAATAAAGTACTAACTACGGGACGGATTTGGATGGAAACAACGCTGACAGTCGCAACATTTGATGCTATATTATTTCCGTTCGTTTCCGGCGAGAAAATTCAAAATGGAGCTAAGAAAAGACAAGGTTAAAAAAGCGTAGACTTTTGTACTTTTTCTGACGTATTTTTTCAAAGATTTGTAAAAATTGTTTCAATATCATAAAAATGACTATTTTCTTGGAGATAAGGAAGCATATACAAAAATGTCCAAAAATACAGAAATAAAGTGACTTTTAAAAAATCCCATTTTTGAATGTATAAAAAATTGTTCCATGTGAATTTATGTAACTGAAAACAATATATAAAACTACGTTTTTATCGTAGTACAAGCAGCCCTAAGTTCAAGTAGATTGAATAATAAACAGAAAATATATTAACTTGCATAGACGTAAATGTCCCGTAATCGCAAATTAAGACAAATTATAACGTCGACGGTTATTCCGGCCATAGTTTTCTTGTACATGTACATTTACTCGTATAATTTCTTGAGTAAGAAAAATAATCACGATAAAAAGCGCATAACATATTGTGTGCTCTGTATTTATTTATAACAAATCAGCTCTTAATACTTAACTTTTATGTGGACCCTTATCCATCGCATTTAGTACTGACGCTGACAAAGGTCCGTGAAAAGTGACATAGCCCACATATATATACATGTTTAAGTATGTAAACATAGACGGTATTGGACACTTTTTATGGACCTGTGGACGCTGACGTTTGTTAACATAACGCTGCTTGACGTCGAACGCGTTATAGCACTTGTGTGGTCCTCCTTTTGACGTTACGTTTACGTACAATCGGGACGCCTCGGACAATCTCTACGAATTATCTAGTAAAAATGCCGTACGGACCGCTCCGATTGGTTTACGTAGAGCACTTTAGGGTAACAGTCGAATGTTAACGTTAACCGTAACTAAACTTACCATATTAACCGTAACTATCACCCGGTTTTTATGGTAACTTCAACGGACAAAAATACCTGAAATAACTTATCCAATCCGTAAAATCCGCCATTTATATTGTGTACTCTTTTTGTTGTGTTTTTGTCACACATTATGCATACCGTATTATGCGGTTTGGTATACTGATATCCTATTCATTCATGACTACTGACCACAATCTGCGTTTTTCTCTAAAACTTCTAAATTCTGCCGACCGATTGAGTTTGACCGGCAGATTTGTGTGTGATGCGGTCAATTGACCGATTATGTAATCTTGAAACTGATTAACAGTTAGCAACAATTTCGTCACATAAAACGGACATGACGTCTGGTAATATCTTAGAAGAACATGTCCTGCGCAACCTTGAGTTAGACATTTATCTTATAAAGTTATAAATTGCTCATAAATTATTTATTTTTAGTACAATATAGATGGAAGTTTACTTTTGAAAGGCTCTACTTGATTGCAATTGAACTGTAGACCGGACTTAACATCAGCCGATATTTGCGACAATTAATGGGTACCCTTGGTAACGCTGCACTACCTGGTCGGCGCACACCAGAATTGCTATATTTTTCATCTTCCATTCTCCTACAATTCGCACAATTGTAAGACATCATACGTCAGCGTCATGAGGTCATTTCCGTAAAATATAATGTTGTTAACTACTTCCGCCTTTAAATTAACACTGCGTTGATCTGAACAGTCAATGAAACAGAAACAGCGTCATGGCGTCAACGAATGACATTGAGTTGAGGAGCTTTTTGAATATCACAATTTTGCGTTGGAATATGAAAAACACCGACTAAAACTAATGAAATAATGAAACGTGGGAGAATCTAAAAGCGTATAGCCCGACAGTCACCTACAAATGGCACAAACGATTCAATGAGTGCAGAAGATCAATTGAAGCCAACAAAAGAAAAAGCTGACAGTGACTCCGTGTGTACGTGAAAAGTGAGAGAAATCATCCGAAAAGACAGACATAAAACCTTTAGACATCTAGATTGTCAGCGAACTCGACATTTCTCCCCCAACTGTGCATGGGATCTGTTAAAAAGAACTAGGTAAGTCGAAAGTCAGAATTTCGTTGACTTGTGTGGTGACTACGTAGAGAAAGTGCGCAACACATTGGACGGAAATTGCGTTTGCCGTTATGTGGCGTCGTTTAGTTTTCTTGTGTGCGCCGGACTATGCATATGTGACAATTTAACTATGTTACTGTTTAATATATTATTTTTCAGTTTTATAAGGGAGTATGGTTATGAATTAAAGATTGTGATGGTATTATTTATTATCCTTTATGAGCAATAAAACACGATTCACAGCATATTTATACGACCTTCCAGATCAACCCTCGTACATGCTCAGGGTTAACTTCAATTTTGAATCAGAGTAATGCCGAAATTGCGTGTGGTCACATTGTTAATAGGAGGCGGAAACCTTGAATGAGTGTGGAATTAACCAAGAGCCAATCCTTCCCTTTTTAACGATTGTCTTTAATCATTTAGAATATCAACACAGACTTGTTGTTTTTCTCTAATGCATTTGTTCCATTAAGATAGCTTCATTGAAAAACATGTTTCTAAAAATAGCGACGCGGAGGCGAAAAAAAGAGACGAGCTTTTGTATGTATAGATAAATTACATGTGCTTTAGCTTTTCATGCCTTGAATTAATTTCCGCCGATAATGCTTACTTGGTGATATTCCGTGTATCAGGTCATTTGTTTCATTGTCTGGAAGCACGTCGTTGGTTAAACATTTATTTCATTGCTCTTTAACGATTCCCCGTCATATCATCGCCTTAGTCTGAAGGTGTCCTATCTCCTTTTTCTAAAAACAAAAACAAACTAAGATAAATGCACCACTTGATTAATCTGACATTGCTCTATCTTAAAAAAAAACATCTCACATCATACAAAATGTATATATATATATATAAATATCTAAATAAAAAAATGACAAAATGAGTATCAAAACTCAATTATTTAATCAAAAACCCAATATACCCCTGAAGAGCCTGTTAAAGGCGAAATGCAATGGGTTTTTGATTAAATAATTGAGTTTTGATACTCATTTCGTCATTTTTTTATTTTGATATATACGTTCTGGTGACGGACATCATTCCTTTCTTGTATATACACTGTATACGTCAAATAGATTTAGGGTGTCTGATTTTTTGTCCTACTTGTATGCCCGCGGTTAGCATCGACGTTCAGCGGGTACTTAACCCTATGTCCGTCTCATTGGTCGAAAAAATGGTCGACCAATCAGTGGGCTACATGTTCATATGCAACATGTAATATTTTTTATACATGCCCATGTTTGTCATGGTCGTTTGGTGTGTACTTTGTCCTATTGCCGTCACACAGAACAGTTTTATTTCTAATTTAACTGGGAACTTCATTTAGCGGTTTAGTCTCCATTTTAAATTGTCATGTAACTTTGTTATTACCACGTGGTATGTTGTGACGGACCTAATGGGAGTGATTACTGTTACTGCAAGGGAAGTAACTTATGTGAGGAAGTTGCTCGTGGGAGTTACTTTCTAACGCTCTACCAACTGCGCCAACTTACAATATAAATTATCGTTTCAATAACGTCGACTTCAATGATGTTCGCGATGTCACACAAAAAGCACCAAATAGGGGCAGTACAAAAACAGCAGCTGCTGTAACTTACTTAAACACTCAAGACATTTACAAAAGTTCTTTTGCATTTTGCTTCATTAACATGATCCTGTAAGACTATAGAAAATCTCAAAATCTCATATACATCGTACTTAATAGTTGATGCAACATTTTGTATTATTACCTAGCACTCTATAAAACGAGTAATTCGTTATTTTTGACTGTTTCATGTCCTAATGTTTATTTTTAGATTTTGACTGTTACACCCCTGGATGAACTGTTACCTGCGCACTACGATGCGCAAAATAAATTCCTGCAAAAACACCCTGCTAGATCTATAGCGTATTTTTAATATAACTGTTGAACAATGTTTTGTCCCTTTTTGCTTTATTAAATGCCGATTTTATTTGTTTGATAATAAAATCATGGGGATAATGACAGTCTTGAATTGATAACAAAAAATATCCGCTATTAGTTTGACAAAATGTCTTAGAAATATCCTTTTTGTTTGTTGTACAAGTAGAACTTTACTGTAGTTATATAGAGTATTAGGTAATAAAACAGTTATTTCATGTCTGTTTTGGGTTAACAGTCAAAACTATTGTCCCTCGGTATCGGGGAAGACATTTTGAACTGTTGCCCTCGGCCTATCGGCCTCGTGCAACAGTTCAAAAGTCTTCCACGATACCTCGGGACAATAGTTTTGACTGTTAACCAAACAGACATGAAATAAGTGTATAATGGGTGACTGATTAAAGGATAACTGAAATACTGTAGTGTAATTTTTCATTATTGTGGAATACTCAAATATTTTTTCTTGATTTTAATGACGGAATCATTCTCGTACCATTACGTCAGTGATGAGTCAAGTTCCTAGATAACGTGTTTCTATTGTGTCCGCAGAATACCCTGGTAGACGAGAATGTAATGATAGAACGCAAATTATGTTTGGACGCATTAAACACAGTCATATATAGTATAGCACTTTTTTTTCAAAAAAAATAAAATTTTGAACCATAGTACAAAATTATACCATTCATACAAACGATGCCTACGCACCCACTAAGCACTAAGTATTTCAATAATTAATTGAGCTCGGAAACATTGAAACTGATACAGCGTTGTTTAGAATATTCATAGAGTCATGAAAGTGTTCCCGACAATACGGGCGATACGATGTTCTCTCATTCAACGAAACCTTCTAATTTAGAATGCCAACGTCTAATGTTATACAGTTATTCCAATTCACAAAAAGTGTTTTCTTTTATTCATTTCGCCCAATCTGTCAGGACTGGTCCATATGGAGTATTTCCATGCTAGTATTACACGCCCACGCACATTTTATTAATGAATGGAACAATTCCTCGCTATTACAATAAAAATGGAATACTACAATGCATATTGTTAAAACGTTGTTCATGTTCCAAGAAGCAGTATGTTTGGAGATTTTCCCAACACCCACGCTCGTTTAGTTCCAGAGGCATCTTATTACTACAATAATCATAATTATGTGTCCACAAAAATTAGTTATCGAATCTAGCTCAAAATATGATGATAAAACGACACTTTCTTAAAACATTATGCTAGAGCAAACAATTTCGATGTCTCTTCAAATTTTAGACATTAGTTATTTATTTATTTATTTTATTTAGTTATCAAACTATTGTGCTTGATGTTGAAATTGAATCTCGGATTTAGAGTTTGATCTTGAACGTTTTAGATCAGTCTCAGTCTCAAGTACAATAAATCCCTCTTTACACGAAAATGTTTTAAAGTTTTTCAATCTATTATGTAGATAATGTTTTTTTAGATGAGGGCTACAGAATAAATAAAATACAATGTAGCTAAAGAAATAACCAGATACTACAGTCTTGCGGACAACTCTCGAGAAGCGCAGAGGATCGAGTGCGCATTGAACCCACATAGCGGTGAATGGCAAGTCATTTGAAATCAGCAACCATAATTACTGATAACTTTACCACGCAGGCACTTATGCTCAAACTGCTCTTGTATATGTTTGAGTATCTGTGCTTTTCTTTTGCAGCCGTTCTAATCTTCTCTGGTAGTTCTATTGTCATGCCGGCAGCCCGGAACGTGTTTTCAAAACTAAGACAGACGGATAGGTCTACCTGTAGCGCTAACAAAGTCAGGAACTATAGCTTGGTTTGTAGTAAAGATAAATAATATTGATCCTGGTAAGCAGGCTCATTCACAAATGTCAAATGGCTGTTTGGTAGTACTATATATGCTAATCGGGCTTTCTACAGCCATTAATGAATTCCACCTATCGTGTTGAAATCGGGAAGAAACGTAGAAGTAATGCGATCTTTGATGAGAAATCTACGCAGAAAAACACATTGAATGGGGCATGATATTTCATACATATTGTTGTAAACATGAATAGTTACTTCGGGGAATAAATAGAGTACTGATTCTACGAGCACTTTGACATTATTGTATTATGAATCAAACAAATGGTTATTTGAAAATGTCGCGGAATGCAATTGTACACGAGCGTGTGGGTGGAGCGTCTTTACTGTTCCAGCGTTCTACCAGAATTTGATTATTACTCTATCTCAATGACATTGCATGTTATATGTCTCTGGGAAAAGACCTTTTTACTTGCATATAAAAGGATAGTTTTACTTTTGGAACCAGGCTACAAAAATAAGTTAATATAATCTCTGGTAAGTATTGTATTCTTCGTTCGTATGTTAAATTCAATGTACATATTTGCATAGGATCGGATTGTCTTAAGTAGATGCATTCACTGATTATATAAACAGACACCTTTCACATTTCGATGTAACATAAACGTGAAGGCACCATCATAATTTTGGTGTAACGTAAAACCCACGGAGATGCGATCATCATTTTGGTGTAACATAGGACACACGGAGGTGACACAATCATTTTAGTGTAACGTAGGACACACGCTTGTGTCACCATCATCTTGGTGTAAGGTAGGACACACGCTTGTGTCACCATCATTTTCGTGTAACGTAGGACACACGCTTGTGTCACCATCATTTTGGTGTAACGTAGGACACACGCTTGTGTCACCATCATTTTGGTGTAACGTAGGACACACGGAGGTGACACCATCATATTGGTGTAACGTAGGACACACGCTTGTGTCACCATCATTTTGGTGTAACATAGAACCCACGAATATGCCACCATCAGTTTGGTGAAACGTAGGACACACGCTTGTGTCACCATCAAAGACATCCTCGTCAGTGTCAAATAAGCAATGTTTCCTCATAATATTGTAATGTTTTACTCTGTTTGTTTTGCAGGCGTTTAGATTTATCTATGTTGGCCTGGACAGTAACGGCCAAGATGCCCATTTTTGCTTATATTTTGACATTTTTCTACTATTGCCAAACCTTACTTCGTACACGTGTACGTGCTTCTACATGCGTATTCTTGTAGTCAGTGGGTGGTAACGACTGAACGACTTTCTCAGATTCAAAAATGCTATTATGGAACTCCTATGTTCTATATGGGATCCAGAAATGGCTATTGTTACTCCTGGTTAATAGAGAAATGATGTAGATTTGTATCTGTAGTTCGTTGTAAATTTAGAAGATATTCCGATCATCTATGAGTGATTTATTTAGAGCGGTACCACTTTGTCTCATTTTCCGACACCGTCTGTGATATTTTGAAAAGTAGGAACGTGGAACCACTCTAGAGTTTTATTTCCGTGCAAGGATAGAGAAGATTTTTACGACAAACAAATGGCGTAATTGAACGTTTTCATGATATAGCGGGGAAACATATCGCAATGATTGCTACTATCATTGCCAGAGTGACAGAAGTGTGGACTTGACATTAATTCGATCATGTTTTGTTCCCGTAATGAGTTTTATTATACGATTTTTGACACACTTCTTGTACAATATCCAGTTTAAAACATTGTCCTGAGAGCCATCAAACATTTGTTTTCATTATATCTGTCAGTTTTGGGATTGACTTACTACTAGTTCTTGTGAACGCTTTGGTTTCAGTTTAAAGTTTTGTTAAAATCTAAAAGTAATGAGGTTTCGGGATAGAGTCGCAACGTCACAGGCTACACGTTTATACTCCCTTCAAGTCAAATATGTCATCTACACCAGCAGCAGCGGCAAAAGTAGCAACAAGAACAGCAATAACATAATCGTCATCTACACCACACCAACAACAGCAACAGCAACAACAGCAACAACAGCAACAACAGCAACAACAGCAACAGAAGTAACACAAGTACCACTACTACTAGCACTTACTTAAAATTCATAGTCGTCATCATCAGCAGTATTATAAGCATCATCATCAGCACTAGATGCATCATTATTATCAGAATCAAAATCAGCTTCATTATCAACATCAGCAGTACCAGCAGCAACACCACAAGACAGTAACGGAAATAGCACAAATACAAACACTACCAGCACTCACATCGAAGTCGTTTTCAAAATCATTATCGTCGTCTTTACCAACATGGCCATTTGATTGTTGATCACCGCGTCATGAAACTTATAGTCCAGTTAGGATATTGTGACAGTGACGTTGTAGTTTATGTGTGCGCAAAAAATCACAACCATTATCTAACCAGGTAGAGCAAAGTTTAGTATGTTAGTTTAGCATTGAAATTATAGTTGTTTGTACAGTATAAGCCTTTATAATTGGTTTTACACCGTTATAGTGGACTAGACCGCTGCGTCACTGGATTTTTATCCTGACTGGACTATACAATTGGTGTATACTTATATGTTAACAATGTTATGAAATTAGTACGTCAGCTGAAGAATGTTGGGGGAAGTAAGATCATTAATAATAATGAATGACTAGACACGAATATAAGTTTAATGCCAAATATTTAAATGAAGTAGACGATGGACAATGCATAAAAACCACAATTTTGTCTGCTTAATAAGAAGCTAGTAGGATGCGAATGATGTTAACCATTGACGGCTGTGGCTCCCCAGAGCGACACAGAGTCACGTATATGGTAACATTAGAGAATGAGCCGTTCACTTGCGACGTCACTTCCGCACACAATCGTTCAAAATCATTAATGAATTATGTTCACAAAAAGTTGAAAAAACCTTATTGTCACTTTTGGAGGATTAACAGCGACATGTTCGCTCATCCCAGATCTAAACCATACTATCCCCGTTCAAATGGCCAAATACTGGTACTGGTCAACGTTCAATAGCCTATGTACCCTTTCCGAACTAAAACATGTCAGCGTTCTAAAATCTTAAAATGTACACTTTCCTCACAAGAACGCGGTTGCAGAATAATTCTGTAAAAATGTCGACGTGACACAACTCTTGTTGAAACATCCTATAGAAATGTCGTGAATACGCAACTGCTAATGTGTCATTTTATAGCCTGTCGTCTAGACACTACTCCTAGTGTAACATTCTATTGAGCATCTAAACACAAATGGTGTAACATTCTATGGAGCTATCCTCTGGACACAACAACTGTTGTAATATTCGACATAGCCGTCGTCGAGACACAATTCATGTTGTAATATTCGACAAAGCCGTCGTCGAGACACAACTTCTGGTCTGACATTCTATAGAAATGTCGTTTAGACACGTCTCCTGTTGTAACATTATAAGGACATGTCGTCGAGACAAACCCTTTGTATCATTCCACAGAGTTGTCGCCGAAACGCAACTCTTGGTGTAACAATCTATAGAACTGTCGTCTAGACACAACTTCTGTTTTAACATTCCATAAAGCTGTTGTCCAGACACAACCTTGACATTAAGCCTTTTTATTTATTTTTTTGCTTTTTAGGAATGACAGCTAAAACTAGGTATTTCAGCCATTTTACTGTTGGAACTAGGTTATTCAGCTTGAGCATTCAGCTTTTTGATTGTTGAAACTTGTTCATTTAGTATTTTGACAGCTTGGACATGGGAGGATCATAACTTGTTTAGTTTGGCATTGTGCTTGTATGTTTTTATGTTTTCTGTGCTCGGCTGGTTCAGGTGAGAGCTGCCTTCCCTGTCTGAGTTAATATTATCTTTCTGTTGTAACATTGTATAGAGCTGTCGTCTAGACACAACTTCTGTTTTAACATTGTATAGAGCTGTCGTCTAGACACAACTTCTGTTTTAACATAGTATATAACTGTCGTCTAGACACAACTTCTGTTTTAACATAGTATAGAACTGTCGTCTAGTCACAACTTATGTTGTAACATAGTATAGAACTGTCGTCTAGACACAACTTCTGTTGTAACATTGTATAGAGCGGTCGTCTAGACACAACTTCTGTTTTAACATAGTATAGAGCTGTCGTCTAGACACAACTTCTGTTTTAACATAGTATATAACTGTCGTCTAGTCACAACTTATGTTGTAACATAGTATAGAACTGTCGTCTAGACACAACTTCTGTTGTAACATTGTATAGAGCGGTCGTCTAGACACAACTTCTGTTTTAACATAGTATAGAGCGGTCGTCTAGACACAACTTCTGTTTTAACATAGTATAGAGCGGTCGTCTAGACACAACTTCTGTTTTAACATAGTATAGAACTGTCGTCTAGACACAACTTCTGTTGTAACATTGTATAGAGCGGTCGTCTAGACACAACTTCTGTTTTAACATTGTATAGAAATGTCGTCTTGACACAACTCCTGGTGTACCATTCTTTAGAGCTGTCGTCTAGACACAACTTCTGGTGTAACATTCTATAAGCTGTTGTAACATTCGACTGAGCTGTCGTCGAGACACAACTCCTGGTGTAACATTCGACAGAGCTGTCACAATGAGGGTGTTATAATGCAAGTCTGCAAAAATATGACTAAAATACTCGATTTGGCTTTCAGCCCAAACTACGACACTAGGCATACCATTGGTCTTGCATGCGCAGTTAGATATCCTAATATTGCTGATGTATTATTTACGTAATGGCTCTAAGCAAATACTTAAAAGTTCTCTTTTTGATATCAAAGGATGATCAAAATATGAGCCAACTCATTCGAATACCATCAACGAATATCGTTTGTCACGATACTTAAGTTTATTTACCTTATATGCTGCGTATGTCAAAATAACAAGAGCCGAAATGCGTTTAAAACCGTATAATTACCGATTTAACCAATATAACAAATTATCTTTATTGTATTCAACAAGTGGCTCAAGTACTTGGATGATACTAAATGCGTTTATCTTTAATCACCACTTGTGAAAATGTGCGACAAGGCCACAGGGGGTCTCCTATTTTAGATATACTTCGCGCGGCCCCCAGTGAACTTCCGCACGCGACGTGTGACATTCTGGTTTATACAAACAAAATTAAACAGCACTGGGGCAGACCCATAATATATTATCTTGTCAGATGAATAGACTACGTTAAAGGTAGTCTACCTAGTCAAATTACATATTGTGGGATTACCACCTGGTACTGAGCGACACTTTCAAGGTTTCTAAACGTAATATGACCACTTTTCTGAACGCTGATAAAGGCACACTCCTGAACTCGTTTTCTCTGCACATTCGCTGCTCAAACAAATTTCTCCTACGGCCCCAATGCTAGTATTCTAAAATTCACTGGTGACTGTGATTTCTTAACGAAATATGACAACATTTCTTTACGCAGATAAAGGCACCTTATCGATTGTGTTTTCTCCGAACATTCGCTGCTCAAACAAACTTCTCCTACGCCCACCCCTCCGATACATTAGGAACACCTCGTACAATTCTTACCGCTTGTATTTTATCGGGCGACATCAGGAAGCGATAAATGCCGAACGGACCGTTCCGATTGCCTCCGATACTGAGTATTCTAAATTTCACTGTGATTGCTCTTTACCTTATCTCGTTTGGCCTGCCCCTGTGTCTTTTGATGTATGATGATGCTCATTCTATAGGTGACCAGGGTACTGTTGTATCAAAGCACTTACGAAAATATTAAAATTACGATCAAATTTAAATTATTTATAATTCTTTTTCAACTATCAGGTCTGGTAAATGGAGCTGTATTACAAGAAATAATTCAATTAATGAACTCCTACAAACCATATCAGTCCCCAATGTGCAGTCGGTAAAGAAATATAAAGAATATAAATTTGGACGTAAGTTTATGATCTCCGTGAGTGCTTTGATAAAATAGTACCCCGGTGATCGTTGTTTGTTTTGTGGACCATCGATGGTGCAGCTGTGTCGATGCGTCTTGTGTGAAAGGCAGAAAGTAGTTGGCATTCTGCCCCTTGCATCAAAATGGAAAAGAAATGACTCTGGTAAAGTTTAATTTTCGTGTTTTCACCTATGTTAACATATCGCCGTAGCTTGTTTAGGGGAAGAATGCTTTTGCCTTTTTGTGTCGTTTTCTCAGATCCATTGTAGTTGCTTTGTTTTCGGTGAGGATTCACTAACGTAGCTTCTTCCCAGCCTTTATCGTCCTCTGAAACAGGCTTCCCAGGTTGCTGTTAGCCAAGGTACCTTGGCAGGTTTACAGACAGTTATTTTAGGACAAAATAACTATAGACCACTGTTACCAATGTGGAGATGTCTTTAAAAAAAACTGTATATTTAGATACCTGGCCACTGTGTGTAAATAGTTTCAATACATCGCGAGAACTCAAAATTTGAGATGTGATTACTGAAGATGAGGGTGACGATAATCGTTGACGTTGTTTAAAGCTCGACTTTTACAGGACGATAAACACAGAATGACGACAGACACACTAGGACTAGTACCTTTTGTATGTTCACTCATACAGCTATGATACACTACACCAAGACCAAATACATCTGACTTATCAATCTGCTATAAAACAGACTGCTTAACGTGGAGGCCTCCCAAGTGTGCGAACAGTTGGAGATCGGGTATGTCATACCGACGTATAGTTTATAACATTATATCGAATTACGACACAGTGGTATAATGTCACCAAATTATTGCCTATCTTATTTAAGAGCGGTTCAAAAACCGTGTTTTATACCGAATGTTTGTACTTTATATCATCCAACAGCTGAAGCAATCGGAACGGTCCGTACGGCAATTTTACGGGATAAAATACCTCGGATGTATCAAGCGTATGAATCCAGCAGCTTTCTTTCTTAAATCCTACGCAGAAGAAAATGGGCTGAAGAAAATAGACCGTAACTTATCAGCAGCGGAAATATCAAAAGATGTTTTATTGATTAAACAATACAATTTCGCTATACTCCTTGAGCATAACACGCAGCTACGCAGCGCTTGCTTGATGGGCGTGTATTCCATTGAAGCACCTGTGTGTTCCTATCGTTAACACTGCTACTTCACGGCATCCCCTCTTGGATTACAAAGATCCACTTTCGTTTTTTGGAAACTTAATTTGTAATTCAACCATAGACCGTTGTGGTGTGTTTTTGGTTTATTGCAAGCTTAACTTACGGGTATAAGCAACGTGATGCCGAAGACAACTTTAATAAAACATGGAACATTTCATATGCCGACATATACTAGTATGCATGCAAGTTATGTATGTCGAAAGGCGAGTTTAATAGATGATCAACAAAGAAAGCCACAATCGAATTAGAACGCACTGGACACGCAGTTCGCACTTAGTACAAAGGCCATAGTCGTAGTAGACACCATATGGTGCAAACGCCACGAACGCCGTATTCGCGAATAGATGGCCTCGTAACGACAAGAGCTTGACTGCTAAAAAGCAACCCTGACATCACAAAAAGAACCCTATATACTTGATAATGTTGCAACAAGGTCGCCATGGAGTACCTGATCCATTTCTCCGCGTGTCTGCATATGCAATGCGTCCCTGTATATCCCATAAACAACCACACTGACATGTCTAAAATTTGTTCGCATTTGATGAAAACGATTCGAAAAAAGAACCAAATACCTCACTGATGTTTGCGCTGTAGTTTGTTGATGTTACAGTTTGATCACCTGTATATTACATAATTCATAAAGCATGTTGGAAGGAAACTTAGAGCTTTTTTTCAAGAAAAAAATACTCAGTGGGCTATTAATATCAAGAGTGGTTAAAATTGCTTATTTGCACCAAATATTTCACAAAGCAACCGTCTGTGTCTTTCTATTACATCAATACTTGGTTAGGTTGAAAAATCACGATATACAAAAATTTTATCCCAATCTGTGAGGCAGCACCTTTAAGGTATTCAACTCATCATACTTAATAGTAGTGTCACCTTAAACACAATCAATTATCGGGTAAAGTCAGCTCTTCATTCATAAATATAGCAAGCATTAATTGATTGATTAGGCAGGTATCTGATTAGCAGATTAACTTGATCTGGTATCAATAACAGAACAACCTATAGATTTGACAGGTGCTCGTTAATCGCTTGATTTATTTGTATATAACAGTAAATGTGTGATCAGCCATTGACAGGACACGAACTTAAGGTCGTGTACATGTTTTTATTAGTTTTCGTACTTCCAAGTAAAGGTTGCGGTTATTCGTTCACAAATATGGTTTAAGGTGGAAGGGTACTTTTTTAAAAAACGTTCCATATCCTTTCAATATTTTGCACCGATTGAAACAATAAGCTATTTGCAATCCAATGGTACATAATTTTGGTGTTATTTTACGGCGTCTAAAAATTATTGTAATTCGCATTTTTTAAATATATGCAGAACATTTTAATAGTCACCGTCATGTGAAGAATAGGATGGAGAGTGGGTACTTAGGTAGGAAATCCCCGACATTTCCAAGGTCGACCCTGATGGCTACCTCTAGACCTTTCCAAGGTCGACCCTGATGACTTCCCGCAATGTTCACTGCATTGATAGCTACACAGTATCAGCTTCTAGTGTTGGAGGTCCGCTGTTCGATCCATGTCCATTTCATACTTAAAATTTGAATTGGTTTGCATCTATAGGGTGTTAAAAAAGTTTGTTCTCAAAATTGAATTCATACTAAATTTTATCTGAACTGTGTATGCAGTGTACAATTGTAATTTCTTACACTAATAGCCTCATTTAATGCTCGATATATAAGAACAATGGAAGAAACCTCGGGAATTTTATCTGAAAAGTTTAACAATTATTTTAATGTCAGAAAAATAAACTATGGAAACTTACACATTGAAAACGAACTTTTTTAACACCCTGTATAGTGAGATTTGAACCTATACTAGGCTGTACTTATACTGGACCAGATATTGAGTCTTACCGATATTATATATAGGCTATGTGTACTGTTAACGTACTTTAAATTTACTAGTACTTTACGACGTTACGCTCGTTGTTGGCGTACATCGGCAATTTATAACATTTTTACACTTCAATATTGCATAAAAATCGTTTTAGAAATACGGTTGTTTATATTTTGATATCACAAGAAAGAGAAAATAATCGTCATGCTAGTAATGTAGTCCGCATTTACGTTTAGTTACTAGTATACATTAAATTAAACATAGAATGACGGAGAACGTCACATAAACGTCATGCAAGATGTAACGGAATTTACCAATGCGCAGTGTTTAGCAGCTTGGCAAATTTATATAATTATCTTTATCCGCCCAAAAAAGTAGACTCGGTGACGTGATGGCAATTCTATTTCACGTCGATGCAATTATGTACCGTTCAAAGCTTCCAGTAACAAACCGGGAGCGAAAGATGTATTCAACTAAAAACGTAAGTTTCATTTCGTTCCGCGGCAAGATTTGTTAAAACTTATTTTCTATAACTAAAGTCGATTTTTTATAATCTTTATTTTGACAAAAAGTACATTACAACGCCTTTAATACGACATTGCAAACATTTGTTCAGATACGCAAACATGATAATTCAAGGGCTCGCTGATCTTTACATGTACATGTTTAATTTAAACAAATATGTGCCCATGGTATTTGTACAAAATTAATCTAAAATTAATACCTTTATGTGAATATGAACAGTTCTACAGCTCAAGTCAGACGTTAATATACATAAACACTACGTCTACCAGAGCCTATAACAATGTACATTTATATATAATAGCAGCCATTCTTGGGAGTACAGACCGCTTTTTCAATAGTTACAGAAAGTCATTAACCATAGCATTTACCGATTACTTAGCTCTCACCATTCCCCGACAACCGACGTAGAAAAATGTAAACCATTTTCGATTTTTTATTTCAAATGATAAATTGCAATATTAATGAACAACGGACTATTTGATAAGGAATTCATTTGTCTTCCTGGTGTCGACAAGAGAAGTCTTTTACTGGATGGTTTTAGATCATACGTCATGGTAATACGTTATAATACTTCTTCTGGTGAAAGAGCAAACACACTGAAAGCTATTTACACAAATACCTTGTAGGCTGGGCAATAGAATAGTCCGTGTTGTTTAAGAGACTTCCCTAGAGTTGCCAATCTAAAAGAGAGTGAAACATTTAGGGTCGATGTCTTGTAGCTAATTGTTGAAAATTATCGATACGTTGTATCAAACTTACAACAAGCTACATTGATGTTAATTGAAGGGGTGTGGCTAATGCAATGATAATGGATGGGATGGGTATTAATTTTCAAAGGAATGAGTGCAATTACTTCAGTCCATGGTATTATCATCATGCACTGCAGTAATTGCTCTCTCCTCTGTACCAGCGAAGATCAAACGAAACATAATGTCATGGAATTAACCTATCTAAACATTACCTACAGACAGGTTATGTGATTCACGTGAATTTCTATATATTATTTTATGACTACCATTACATTGTTACAAACATATTGTATACGTCAATTGCATTGGTTTAATTGTGCTGATTCTTTATTCTACAATCATTAGACCGTATACGTATTGGATATGTTAATTGTATGCATAATAGACACGCCCTACAGACCTTGTAGTTGAACGACTATAATACAAGCCAGATAGCAAACTCTCACTCGGGTGTCGTATCTAATATAATAAGCCTCGCGTTTTCGTTTTCTATTTACAACAGTGTAGAAATACCACGTGACGTTTGGCTACAGGTCCAAGACGAAATGTGCTTGACTTCGAAAACAACAATAGTCATAACTATTATATTTCTTCGTCGATTTCTATGCAATGTACGCCACCCTTAAAATTATTTGCTTTCCATGAAATACGTATAAGATATTTTTGGTCGTTTTTTCCAGCACCCTGTGAAACCTGTATTCGTCTTGGACATGTAGCCAAAAGTCACGTGATGTCGGTACTCTGTATGACTTGTTAAAGCAAATGATGGTGATTCATCTCTTGAAAGGTTTGCATCGCGGTCAACAACTCTTGGATGTTGAAATTGCGATATGGACACATTTTTCTTCGAGGCTATCCTTAAACACCACAGACAGCGTGGGTGATGTACAAGCGACCGAATTCCATTTATTTTGTAAAAAGGAACCGTTTCTGATATAATTTCAACATAAAAGCACACCGCAGATCCTGTTAACGCTATAAATAAATGGATCGAAATCTAAAGTCTCGCTTAAAGCTCGTAAAGTGAATGATTTGCATTGGAACTACATTACATCAAGGCTGTTAAATGAGTCAGTAACAGTGTCTCCTCTTCGATAGACAAAAGGAAAAAAACAAAATATAATACAAAATCGGTCAGACAAGGCAGCACCCAACAGAACGAGCCGAACACTGAAAACACAAATAATAAACGACCACTTGAAGTTTAGACTCATTTTATTCAATTACAGCAACTACGATATAATTGTATCAATTTTTCCCATTATTTTTTATTTTAAAATAGTGATCTTAATTTATTACCTGTGAGAATATACACTGTTTATGAGAACACGTTGGCTTGTTTCCTATGACCTCAAACTTTTACGGCGCGTCATACACACACTAACAGCAATTTCGCCAGACAAACTGATTGTTTTGCAAACGGAGAGGACCAATTTACCGTCAATACGTACAATGCGTGTATGCAAACAAGTCTTCATATAAATGTGATCAACTGTCAAAGCAATATGAACGATCGGTAATAATATCAGACTTCAGGGCAGAACGAAAACTAGTAACTATCGTTTTTATTCAACTTTGACAATTGACCGATTTTTTTCAAAAGCACGTGTCCAATAATGTTTGGTTAACGTATGCCTTTTCGTGATATAACATCTACAGAGTCCTGAGGGACGGTTGGTGCCCAAGCTCGCCAGGGACTCTGTATAATATATGCTATAGCGGTAAAGGCATGGCGCAAACGCTATTATAGCATATAATTTATGTGTTTGTATTTCAAAATAATGACATTTGACAATAATAACACAAGTATTTTACAGGAACAGGTTGACTTCGAAAAGCATAAAAAATAGTAAACATGTTTCATGTGAGAAATCACACTGTGTAGTTTATTTTGGATTGTACATACTACAAATGCAGTTGTGTTTTCAAATACTTCGTTCAAATATGCAAGAGTTCATTTTTGACAAACAGTAAGTCTATCAAACAAGAGGGCAAAGATGGGCATATATCACCTGTGCACATTGATCTAATTGAACCACATTCAAACTTGACCATGGTTTCGGTTGCCATGGTAAACAGAGTTCTGCATGGATTTCAATTGTTAAAGGGAATATTTACCGGTGATTTAAACTTTTGTGTAATAGTTCTATTCGGCATCGTGATTGCATTCGCAACATTTTCCCCGAAATTCCCCTTACATTTACCTGTGTACAACCGATAGTTCACGACCATTGTTATACCTGTACGGAAACTAACTGAAATATCTCCGGAAAAGTCCGATGTTAGAAACGAAGCGTGTGACGTCACAATCGTGCTATTAACAAGATGTCGGACAGCGAAGTTCTCCGACTCAGCTAGTCTGGGAAGATATATACGGTCCCTGAGCTAATGAAACGATAAATTCTTCGGATACAGATTATGATGGCAATGAAAATATTTTGCCGAATCAATTCAAACCTATTATTAATAAGG
Organism: Spisula solida; assembly: GCA_947247005.1. Taxonomy (NCBI): domain Eukaryota; kingdom Metazoa; phylum Mollusca; class Bivalvia; order Venerida; family Mactridae; genus Spisula; species Spisula solida. The sequence continues at coordinate 17,448,954 of OX365958.1, forward strand.
GAAATCATAATAACGGCGACGAAGAAATCTGCCAGACATTCACACTGTAAATATCGCTGACCGCATTGGCTACACGGCCTGGTAATTGACCTTCCTGTTGATTTTGATTGACAGGTGGCGTTAGCCAATCATATCGCAGCATTTCGGCTACGGTTTATTAGTTTTTGTAGGACACGAACTAAAATCAATGGAAATTGTGCAATATTTAATTAAGCATTATTTCATTAATAATGAAGAAATTCTTAATACATTGGCACGTTCAGAAACTAGAGAATTTCAACTTAAATTGGTTGGTAGCGATGCCATGAAAGTAATTTATACACTAAATAAATTTATTAAACCCTGAGGACCTCGGAAGTAAGAGATACATAATTATGTATATTTTCTTAAATTTAGTCTGAGTTTGAAGCAATCCAAAAAAAATTGACAATTGTTGAGATAAAAAGCTTCGTCTTTAATTTGACTCTTTTAAAATATGTCATTTAAAGCCCTAGACACGTGAAAGTATGTTATTGTTATTTATAGAATGGCACTCTCAAAGGGCATTGCTACCAATTTGGAATACAATCTGGTCCGTACTTTAGATACAAAGATTTTACTACAGATAAGTATGCAAAACAAGCCCCGTCTAGCTACTGACGGCAATATTTTTTGACGAATCATGACAAAAATTCGTGAGAGGGTCACCAAACAGCTGTGAAGTTACATTGAAATCTGGTATGTCATTGATTTCTATGATTGTTTTTAGTTTTTTTCTTAATCGGTTGCCATGGTAACCAGAATTATGTAAACAATTCAATTATCTTAGCTTTTTAAAAAAATCACTCAAGGAACATTGTTACCAATTTATAATCATTGGAAATCGAGAAAGGTAGAAGTACAAATGTTAATAGCATTGATAGACTTTGCAAATGTTGTAATCAGAATGTTATTGAATCTGAATATCATTTTATCTCATGTTGTCCATTTTATCATGACTTAAGAAACAAATATTGTATAAATGTATCATTTCCATCATTACAAAAAATTGGTAGATTATTATCCAATAAGAAAAATAGCATAATAAGAAATATTGCGAAATTTATACATGATTCTTTACTTTTAAGGCAAGAAAAGCTTAATATTTTACCTGCTTCTTGAATAGTGCATATTTAAATGTGTATGTTTGATTTGATTGTACATGTATAACCCTATTCTCCTTTCATTTTGGTACCAATGTAAGAATACCAAAATAGTCCAGATTTTCCAGTTTCACTACATAACATGCATATTTACAATGCATTTAAACTCAATGTCATCACTCTAGTGCACATTTGTCAAGAAATATCCCCATTTACAGGCAAGCCAAAGTTTTTAAGGACTACTTGAGTATATCACCATTTGGCCCGCGTAGGCATTTGGTGGTTCTTTACCTAAACAACGAAGTCCATCGCCAAGTAAACATGTATACAAATCAAAATTGGCATGAAAAAATGAAATCGAACCAGTATTTTAAGAGAAAAATAATTTTTAAAGATTTTACTATAGATATTTAGGGAAAATACGCGCCCCATCCACTGGCGGCCATGTTGTTAGCGAATCAAGACAAAAATGTCAATTTTGTAAGAGGGTAACCTAACAACTATCTCTGTAAAATTATTTTGTAATCTGGCCAGTGATTGCTTTTTTCTAATTTCTTTACAAGTTTTTTCTTAGGGATAGCCATGGCAACCTGAGTTATTTATAAATTTCAATTTTGTTAGCTACTTATAGAAAAGACTACCGAATGAACACTCTTGAGCAGGTTGGTTGGGAGGAGAAGTCGTTTGAATGAATTGTTGACTCACCTAGTCACCTTCTGACCAATGAGTATCCTTCAACTGTCATGTTTTTGAAGTAAATCTATTACATGTGTCCTTTAAAGACATGTCTACTCTTCAAATGTGTCACGAGAAATAAAAACACAATGAAATTATGTTAGCTAGTAACAACATATTGAATAAAAATGCATCTTGCTATAATAAAATAAATGATAGAAAAATGAGCAAAAATCCTTGGATCAAGATATTTTTTTAGTAGTTTTTATTACATGTACTTTAAGATAGTATGGCATCACATTTATGCTTATTAGAAATTACATACAGAGCAATGGGAACATTTTGTGAAAGTTTTAAAAGAGTTTACCATCTAAATCTGATGATATACCCTTGCGTAGGAGTTTCAAACTCTTAATTAGACTTTTTATCTCCTAATTAGTTTTTTTATCTCCTACGGATGATTGATAAACTAATAGCAAGGCTGATTTATTTTTTATAGAACATTATGATTTGGCATCAGGACGCTTCCGTAGTTTTATTTTGCAAAAATGCTCTAAAGTACACATTTAATCTTTATATTGCACAATGCAAAAGCTATCAAACCTACATCAAAACATATTATTATGATTATTTTAAATTACGTGGGTTGTTCGTGGGATTTTATTATAGCTAGCAAACGTATTTTGAAACGGCCCTGTGAAAATTTACTGTTATTTTTCTATTGCGGGTACATATTTTACTGATCAATGACTACTAGTATTTTACAGACAAATCTTTGAAGCTCTTGGCAATTGGCAGACGTAGCAGACTAGCAGAGTGAAATTGACAGTCCAGCAAACTAGCAGAGTGAAGTTGACAGTCCAGCAAACTAGCAGAGTGAAGTTGACAGACCAGCAAACTAGCAGAGTGAAGTTGGCAGACCAGCAAACTAGCAGAGTGAAGTTGGCAGACCAGCAAACTAGCAGAGTGAAGTTGGCAGACCAGCAGACTAGCAGAGTGAAGTTGGCAGACCAGCAAACTAGCAGAGTGAAGTTGGCAGACCAGCAAACTAGCAGAGTGAAGTTGGCAGACCAGCAAACTAGCAGAGTGAAGTTGGCAGACCAGCAGACTAGCAGAGTGAAGTTGGCAGACCAGCAGAATAGCAGAGTGAAGTTGGCAGACCAGCAAACTAGCAGAGTGAAGTTGGCAGACCAGCAAACTAGCAGAGTGAAGTTGGCAGACCAGCAGACTAGCAGAGTGAAGTTGGCAGACCAGCAAACTAGCAGAGTGAAGTTGGCAGACCAGCAGACTAGCAGAGTGAAGTTGACAGACCAGCAAACTAGCAGAGTGAAGTTGACAGACCAGCAAACTAGCAGAGTGAAGTTGGCAGACCAGCAGACTAGCAGAGTGAAGTTGGCAGACCAGCAGAATAGCAGAGTGAAGTTGGCAGACCAGCAAACTAGCAGAGTGAAGTTGACAGACCAGCAGACTAGCAGAGTGAAGTTGGCAGACCAGCAGAATAGCAGAGTGAAGTTGGCAGACCAGCAGACTAGCAGAGTGAAGTTGGCAGACCAGCAAACTAGCAGAGTGAAGTTGACAGACCAGCAAACTAGCAGAGTGAAGTTGACAGACCAGCAGACTAGCAGAGTGAAGTTGGCAGACCAGCAGAATAGCAGAGTGAAGTTAACAGACCAGAAAACTAGCAGAATGAAATTAACAGACCAGTAAACTAGCAGAGTGGAGTCGACAGACCAGAAAACTAGCAGAGTGAAGTTGACTTCTGTGACCTTATTATGTTGAATTATATTAAGATGCGTGGATGTTACCGAGCGTCGAAGATTTGTCCAAACTTGCGTCACATACCATGTGATATGTCCATACTGTGATTATTACGCGTATACAAAGTGCAATTCGAAAAGGATAGCCCCATATTACAAACCCTAGCCCAAAGACCCAAATTTCGTGTGTGTCGACACTAAAACAATCGAATAAGACAGAGCATAACATAGTATGGCATAATTATAATATTCTGGCCAAGTTGTATACGAAGTATTGATAAAATAAGCTTTCTTGCGACTGAAGAAAACAATGTGTTATTTTATTTTAATACACTTGTTACTATACATGGTAACAAAAATAAGCCTATTTGCGGCTGAATATGGCCATCACGTGATTGATTATTGGACCGATTGAACGGGCGCACGTTACGTTATCCATGTAAACATGACGTTACGTTGCTCATATGCAAGATTTCTTTGCCAATTCGATTTACTCTTAGCGCATTTTATTGGTTACATCCTTGGTGTATATATACATCAGTAATATTTACATTGTTTGTTATTTGTAAATCGAGCAATTGTATTAAATACTTTAATACACTTCAGAGCCTGGCCGAAAGTTGATAATCCGCCCGGAATGAATAATCACCCTCGGGCTGAAGCCCTCGAGGTGATTATTCATTTCCCGGGCGGAGTATCGCCTCCCTGTCCGGCTGTGTCGTGTATTAACCTCTCAGTATCTTTAATTCTTTATCATTATAAAGGCTGCAATAGTTTAAATTTGTACAAACGGCCGTTGTTGTTATCTCTATTTAATTTAATGACTAAATATTTGTACATCAACTGGAACGTTGAAGCAGTATTTATTAAGCATTATTTACATTAACTTTATTTGTATTGTTTCTTATTTGTATGTATATCTCCAATCTAGTATCTGCTTGACCAGAAGAAATTCTTTTAACACGTTTAAAAAGGAACTAGGTGCCTATTTACAACTAGTCGTATCAGTTGCAGCTTAAAAACACGAACTCTGTACTTTATCTCTGTATAAACATGGACCATCTTGTTTGTAATACACGAGGTGATAATCTTACAATAATCTGACACAAACCAAGCACTTACGTACCTTTTAATTGAAGAGTCATTTATCACTAGCTAATGTTATCATTTTTATCAGTTCTTTATGTTACAATGACGTACATCCGTAAAAGTTAATCAGATCCCTAACTGACTTACTTCATCCAGTGCCCGCCAAAAATAAGTATACAGTTACAAAATTAAACTTGGTTAAATTATTCAATATCTGATTATCAGACAGTCACAATTGTATTAGCTTCTCAAACTAACTACAGTTACTAAATGAGTCAAAACAGATACAGAAGTGAAGGTTAAGATATTCTGAATAAAAATATTCATGTGATCCAATGGGTTGATTTTCCCATCTTTTCATGACAAAGTTATCTTTCAAGCCGGACAAAGAAACTTGATATTTTGCACCTAGTGTACCAATCAATATATGATCTTTACACTTAATAAGCAAAAATATTCAATGTCTTCAAAAAATAGTGTTGCTTCACAGTTCTTCAAATATCATTCTTACGGATGAGTAAATGGGGGAAATAGCCTTGTACACTTATTTTTGATGAGCAGTGTATATTGGAGAAGATTAATCTTTCAAAAAGGGTAAACTTCCTTTAAACATGCGATATCGGGGTTACTGGGTATATAGGTCAGAGACACTGTGACATAAAGTCGGGATAAGGATTCGGTTACCGGAATTTAGGACAGCGTTCGATTCACGGTTATTTTAGGCACACGTATTTCAGTTCAAACTTTGAGTTAACATATGGATGTGTTCGAACCAGAACAAATAAGTAAGCAGACAGACTCATGCGTGTTGGCAATACGTGTATTTGTAAAAGTTGCATAGAAAGAAGTTTAGTATGATTTTATTTGGGGTATACAACATATATTACTTCAGTTACATATGAATTATCCAGTCACAAGGTTTTCACAATTAAACTACCTTGACAACAGTTCAAAGCAAGAAGGAAAATATCTAGTCGCTTAATAACTATGTACGCTCCATCTAGTCACTTGTCTATCAGAAGCCGTACAATTATGGGCGAACAGTCAACACACAATATAACAAGTGTACGATATGTTACGCTATGTTATATATGAGGGACCTGACCAGGTCGGAATTCTATCTATATCATGTTCGGTAAAGTCACTGGCGCATTATTTGATCCTACCTTATCCAGGAACTAACAACATCGTGCAAAAAACTGTAAAAGCAAAATTTACATGCACTGACAACTCGAAGCCAGCAGCGCCTAGTCACCCAGGCAAGAGACATTCACAGAATGTACCATCAATATCACCAAAAACCGAATACTTCAAGTAAGCCTATGTACTTCCTCTGACAATGAATGAAATGCAATAAGCGTAAAACAGATAGGGGTTTTTAGAGTGGGTGTAATTTAAATGATAACTTGAAATACTGACTGAATTAATCATTTATGAATATTATAGGGAGTTATAAAGGGGAAGTAATTGCAAATAATAACTACGTTGAAATGAAGACTGAATAAACCATTTATGAATACTATAGGAAAGTGTAAGAGGGAAGTAATTGCAAATGATAACTACGTAGAAATGAAGACTGATTAACCATTTATGAATAGTATAGGAAGGTAAAAAGGGAAGAAAATGCAAATGATAACTACGTAGAAATGAAGACTGAATAAACCATTTATGAATACTATAAGAAGGTAAAAACGGGAAGAAAATGCAAATGATAACTACGTAGAAATGAAGACTGAATGACCCATTTATGAATATTATAGGAAGGTATAAAAGGGAAGTAATTGCAAATGATAACTACGTAGAAATGAAGACTGAATGACCCATTTATGAATATTATAGGAAGGTATAAAAGGAAAGAAATTGCAAATGATAACTACGTTGAAATGAAGACTGAATAAACCATTGATGAATACTATAGGAAAGTATAAGAGGGAAGTAATTGCAAATGATAACTACGTAGAAATGAAGACTGAATAAACCATTTATGAATACTATAGGAAAGTATAAGAGGGAAGTAATTGCAAATGATAACTACGTAGAAATGAAGACTGAATAAACCATTTATGAATACTATAGGAAAGTGTAAGAGGGAAGTAATTGCAAATGATAACTACGTAGAAATGAAGACTGAATGAACCATATATGAGTATGAACGTTTCTGGAGACTTGTATTGGCAATACACTGAAATAAAGACTGAATAAACCATTTATGAATATGAACGTTTCTGGAGACTTGAATTAGGCATATCTCAATTAAATCACAAATAAGGAGATTGCACTGAGGTCTATGAAAAATAATTTAATTCGTGTATGCATTTTGATGACTGGTTATAATTCTCAAGCGTGCGCGCATTAGCACACTCCTTCGCTGATATTGAACATCCATCAGAGGGTTTGTGTTGTATAGTTTTACATAAGTTCACACAAAAACCATTTAGGGCAATGCATTTTGATTCAAATTTGTCAATTGTTACAGTGGCATCGCGTTAATGACGCGATCTGGTATGTACTCAATAGCTCTGAGGTATAAGACTACAGTCTCATAATAAACGATTGATCAATGCAGTTAAGGAATGGCCAAAGTCAGATTTGTACAATTACAAATGTTATGATGCACTCCCAAAGGAGCGACCCTAATAACATTGCCTAACCAATTTGATTTGCATTCATTGGATTTGACGCCATCGTTTGACAATTGATCCGTTAAACTTTTATATCTCGATACCTGTTAGCCTAATAGGTGTTCATGTCATGGAATAAATTATCTATCCACTGATATCAATTTTCACTTCAAGGGGCAACTTAAAACTTCAGAACCAACATATAGAGGTCATAACCGTGGTCAGTAACATAAATTCATATAACATTCTCGGACCCGGAAGCGAGTCCGAATACCACGTGCGTGGGGGGTGAAACATTGTCCGTTGACCCTCATATAAAGTGTAAGGGTATTTATTGGGACCTGTCATCAAGCTTAATAGAATAGGTAGACTGTTTTTTGTGTCTAACTTATAATAATAAAGACTGCATGTATTCAAACGTGACTTTATTTACGCAACATAGTCATCTACTTGTAAACATGTGAACAGCTTATACATCCATTCACAAAATGAAACAATTGACTCATTATTGACAGCGTGATCTCAAGCAGAAATTGCTACGCTTACATCGAACACCAGTCACGAAATGCACACAAAAGCTCATGATACATCGTACGATAGCAGTGCATATTCAGTCAAGTAAAATTATGTCAACGCAAAGTTAAAAACGACCGTAAGTATTTTATCCTTTGAGTGAATTTAACGAGACATCCTTGACGCTCAAGCCAAGAACGAGTCATTTCCATGCAACTTAAAATGTTTCAACAAAAAAAGAAGAGAAATGTGACCAATTGTACAAAACATATTGTGTTGCATAGATAGTACTCATTCTCGGATTGAGCTTCGAAGATGTATCGTTAAAATCGGTCAACGAATAAAATACTTACGGTTGTTTTAAACTTTGTGTTGACATATTTTTACTTGCGCTCTTAGCCAAAAATACGTCATATTCCACGTGGTATGTCTACAATGTAGTCAGTTTACCGTTTCAATAGTGTCTTCATTTTTATACAAGCTAATATAGATCGCAGGAATTTGGCGTTTGCTAAAGAAGAGAAAAAAATCAAAGTCTATCACTAAGTATAAACACCGTTTAGTCTATTGAAGGGAGGTAATTGTGAATATCATACGACGATTGCCTGTGATATAGATCAGTTTGGATAATATTATATAGATCTAATACCAAGTTACATAGATAAGATGTGTTTGTTCCATGCAAACATCAGCTGGTCCAATTGCTTAATATTCCTGAAATAGTTGTAGGCCGAATACTAGTCCTTTGTTACCAAATTAAATACTTGCCTTGATTTATGTGCCAATTAAATCCATATAATTTAAGCAACTACGGTCTAAATGTATTTTAAAAACTTACGCACACAATTTAATTTATTTGTATGCACAAACTTTGAATCATAATGACGGGAAAGTGTCCAAAAATGTTAACGTTTGAAATTAATCATAATTATAAGGTAGTGTCTATACGCTAATTAAACAAACCGTGTATTTAAAACACGCTCAACAGGAAAACCTTTAAATTCGCTATTTATTTTTAGTGCTAATTTTAAGTGCTGTTTGTTTAAAATTTTGTTAAAGTTGATATTGACATGACACCGTTTCTTTATCGACAGAGGCTATGCTACCGCGTTAACGACTATATGTATAATGGCACAACATATAAAGTTTGCATGCTCCTAAATATTCAGAAACGATAATTAGAGCGGATTTTGTGTTTGTTAGCTCACATGTCACATAGTGACAAGGTGAACTATTGTGATCACTCTTCGTCCGTCGTGCGTGCGTGCGTGCGTGCGTGCGTGCGTGCGTGCGTGCGTGCGTGCGTGCGTGCGTGCGTGCGTGCGTGCGTGCGTGCGTGCGTGCGTGCGTGCGTGCGTGCGTGCGTGCGTGCGTGCGTGCGTGCGTGCGTGCGTGCGTGCGTGCGTGCGTGCGTGCGTGCGTGCGTGCGTGCGTGCGTGCGTGCGTGCGTGCGTGCGTGCGTGCGTGCGTGCGTGCGTGCGTGCGTGCGTGCGTGCGTGCGTGCGTCAACACTTCATACAAACAACATCTCCTCCTAAACCACTTGTCAAATTTCTACCAAACTTCACTTCCTTGGGTGGTCCTTTCTAAAAATAGCTAAAAGAATTGTAATCTATAAATAATAAATAGGAAAATCTTTTTAAAAAATCATTAAAAAATCAACCTATGGCCAGATTTCAAAATAATTTTACAGAAATAGTTGTTGGGTGGCCTTCTTACAAAATTGACATTTTTCTCGTGATTCGTCAAAAAACATGGCCGCCAGTGGGCGAGGCTCGTTTTTCCCTATATAACGATGTTAAAATCTTTAAAAATCTTCTTGTCTGACAGTACTTGTTGGATTTCATTATAAATTGATAAGAATGTTCCTTGGATGGTCCTTTCTAAAAATAGCTAAAAGAATTGTAATCTATATATAACTCTGGTTGCTATGGCAACCAATAGGAAAATATTTTTTAAAAATCATCAAAAATCAACCGCTGGCCTGATTTCAAAATATTTTTACAGAAATAGTTGTTGGGTGACCGTCTTACAAAATTGATATTTTTGTCTTGATTCGTCAACCGATAGGAACATCTAAAGAAAATCATAAACAATCAACCGCTGACCAGATTTCAAATAAATTTTACAGAAATATAGTTGTTGGGTGACCCTCTAGACAGATAAGCTGTCTGCAAGTGGCTGCTTAAAATTCTGACGGTCCAGCCACTACAGACAGACACTAACTAGACCAAAACACGGTCGGAGATTGCGCACGTTTTTTAAGCGCACTTTCAGCTCTTAAAAAGTATATGAAAACGTCAAACCACTATGTAATATATAGCATGTATACGAAGAATGAACCTTTATCTCGCGATAGACACCGATAACATTTTAAAAAATGCACAGCAACGTGTCCATCCGACAACTGAAACACGACTATATCGCAATTATGACCTCAATTTCAGCCATCGTTCTGGTTGTTATTGTTTGCGTCAAACGTCATTCGCTTATCGACCAATCAGAATACTCAGAAATTGGCGCGCTCGATTTCTAACCAACGGACACGTTAAAAAAAGTAATCGAGTCGAACCTTTAAATGAGCTGGATTAAAGCTAAAACACAGAAAATTAACGAACAATTGTAGTGAAATAAGATGATTTTGTTAGAAAACGACAAACAAACAAAAAACACCACGAGTGATCGCTTTTTAGGCTCGTTTTAACGATTCGAATAATGTTCCGGTCGAATCCGGTCAGTACGGATAACGGTCTTTAAACTTGCACTGTTTACATGAGATTTACGGACACGGTGCGCGCAAGTTTTTTTATTGTTTTTCTGATTATAACGGCCAATTATACCAGGTATTCAACGGGTTTCGTGTTCTTTTATTGTATTTAACATGTAGAGAGCCGAAAAATGACAGAATTTGGCTTAAAATGCTAATTTCATGAAAATTTAAAATGCACCGGATTTTGGGCACTTATGGTTTCGACGCTTATACGGACATCCCTGTATAGATTGCGTCGAAATGGTTTGACTAGGTGACCCTCTTACAAAATTGACCTTTTTGTCGTGATTCGTCAAAAAACATGGCCGCCAGTGGATGGGGCGCCGTTTTTTCCTATTTATCTATAGTAAAATATTTTAAAATCTTCTCCTCTAAAAGTATTGTTTGGATTTAATGTTCAATGGCTAACAATGTTCCTTGGGTTATCCTTTCTAAAAATACCTAAAAGAATTATAATCCATGCAAAACTCTAGTTGCCATGACAACTGATTGGAAAAACTTTTTTAAAAAAACATGAAAAATATTGTTCTACTTGATCAATGTGCACAGGTGAGCGACCTAGGGCCCTGTGGGCCCTCTTGTTTTTGTATTGCAATTTATCGCGTTGAAGTTGTACTCGGGTATTTGGACAATGCGGTGCTCGGTTATAAATATATCCACATAACTGAAAAATTGTAAATGGGACTTTTACCCCAAGATCAAAACATTAAAATGATATTTTTAACAATTGTTAATGGAATTATGCTACTGTTGACTGTCAGTTCAGATAATGAGAATGTTATTACAAAAGTTAGTAGTACAATATTTACCAGTAGATACTCACAATTTAGCTAGAAACTTGCAAGATCATAGCTCTTGCGTGTCTAATAAATAGTAGGAGGTGGTGCAATACCCTTTATTTCTTCAAATCCCCTTTACAGAATGATCACCACGAAACAAAAAAGTCAAAATAGTATTACACTCATTAGAGGTAAAACAACATTTTAAGCCTCTCAATACTTCACACTTCAGCGAAACATTGTCACCAATCACCTGAAGAACTGAAGTGGTATTTATTATCATTCTTTGAGCATCATCCGATCCAATTATCCAGCGTTTTTGAAGGACGCGTCGGAAAGACGTCATCGGAAAAAGATATAGCCTATATAATTTATAATTTGTCGCTGTACTCGTACGCCATGGCCGAGGTTTTGTCATTTACATTATTTTGTCTTATCGCACGTGTTACTCTTTATAGGCATGTGTTACTAAATATAGTAACACAATTGCGCTGTACCTGATATGTGTGTCAAGAGTGCCAAATATCGATATCTGGCCCTCTTCCGTATCGAGGCTATACCCGGTCATTTCAGAAGCGACGCGCGTACGTAACGTCATTACCGCACTGGAATACAAATTGAAGAGTCTGACTGTTTCGCAGTTTAAAGAAAGCTCTGGAAAAGTTAGATCTGAGCTTGTTTCGTGATTTCGTGTTTAGAAAAAATCAGTTAAATTGAATATATGCGATAAAAAGATTTTATTTAATGCTAACTGATGAGATATGGAGTTCTATCAGTGAAATAAAACCTATATCAGTCACTGGTTATCACCTACAATGTGACTGATATAAGCTCCGCCCCCTCACAGGGACTACTTTAATTTACCAAAATCTCAACACTAAAATGTCTGTAACTTTTTTATTACTGAACGGAAACATGTCATGCGGGGGTTTTTATTCTTAGTTAGACCATTTCCTACAAGTTGGTGTATGATTTAATGCAAAATTCTCAAAAAAGTCGTTTTCACCTATTCACCATAATCCAAGATGGCGGATTTTGAAGTGAAAAATATGAATGGAATAACATATTCATACGTAGCCTAACCACAGTGGTAATTTGGCATAAATAGTACCAGTTTTGACACCATAAAAGCATTAAATAAATAGAATATTTGTTTGTTTTGATTGAATATGGTTAATATCTCATCTTGTAGTGATAAAATTTTAATATTTTCACTCGCGCTACGCGCTCTTGAAAATATTGAATTTTATCACTACACGATGAGATATCAACCATATTCAATCAAAACAAACAAATATCCTCTATTTATCACATAACGTGCGGTCCAGTATTGCCGTAAAGCCGTGACGTAAATATCGTTCGGCACTCCCAGACCGTGCAATAAATATTTAAATTAGCTTGACGTGACGTAAGCCAATCCATGCATTGATCCGTCACTGACGTCAGGATAATATCAACGTCACCATCATTTTATAATATGACACGAGGCTTTGCCGAGTGTCATATTGTTTTTGTCGACGAGTTTAATAAAACTCGTATGTAATGAGCACGAATGTAAGATTATATTTATCGCATAACCTTAAAAATTCACGTTATTGTTCAAAAAGTTGATGTACGCTGCATATGTTTCAGTCAAAATTCAGCGGTACAATGAGCGCGACGTCATGGTGACGTTGATATTATCCTGACGCCATTGACGGATCAATGCATGGATTGGCTAACGTCACGTCAAGATAATTTAAATATTTATTGCACAGTCTGGGAGTGCCGAACGATATTTACGACACGGCTTTACGGCACTCCTGGACCACAGGTTATGTGATAAAAGTGTTTTAACTTAAGTCTTATTACAGTACCTCTACCACCAAGGATACATATGGCTATGTGCTCATGCCGGGTCGACGTCCCATGTTGAAAATCTACTCACCTTGCATTTGCACCAATTGCAGGTGAAGAAACGAAGACTAACACAAACACAGCGTTGTTCGAGTGCGGGAGGTCTCGGGTTCGACCCCTGGCCGCGTCATACCAAAGACGAAATAAAAATGGTACCAGAAATTCACTTGCTAGACGCTCAGCATAAAATGAAACTGGCTTCTCTTCTCTCATACCCTCGTGGCGATTGATAACATCAAAAAACTTGTTTCACAATCGACCTTAAATAAATTATTATAAACCGACGTCAGGATATGCACGTTAAATTTGAGGTGTAAGCAAAAAACTGGCTACTTATATTGCTTATTTAGCAAATGAGCATGCAAATCGTCAGATATGCCCTCGACTTGTGTTTTAAAAACTCCATTTTGGACAGTTTAGGACAATCAAATGTAATTTAAACTGCATTTAAAACCTACTGCACACTTAATATACCAAAGTATAGCTACTCAAAAATCTACAAATACAGAACTTTGAGCTACTTCTTGATATTGCATGGTTGAATTTTCGAATTAGTCCACTTTTTAATACTTCAAATACCTACAGCCGTTTTCATTGACGGGAAATACTGTGTACGAGCGGCCTTGACTTAGTTCTTTAACTTCCATACAAATACTAGTACATTCATTCATTCAACACGATTGATAGTGTAATGAATTTAATGTATATCATAGTTTAATGGTGTGTGTGATACGTAACACTAATTGTGAACTGTGATATACTTGTTTAAATATATCAGCGACAGTTTTGCTTTATATATATACGTCATATAAATTATGATAAACATAATTATAACTGCATTGACTAAAGGGTTGTATCCGATTTGAGTATCGTTTCTAAGGTACAAAATGTATATTGCGTTATTGGATACATGAAGCGATTTAGCTATGGAGGAGTCTGATTAGCTAATATGTCAGTCTGGATTACGAATTCAAATTAAAGGAAGGATTTTGCAAGAATTTCGTGAACCAGACAAATTCAATTTTCATCCAGACCATGTTGCATAGAGTCACGTGTTCAATTTTGCTTTTATAAATTAACGCTTCGACTGTTAATGTACGTAAACTGGTCTCGCATGTTTGGAACCACGCTAGGGGGTCTGCTTTATTACAAAAAAATATATTAATTGTCTTATACCACGGTAAATTAAGTGTTACATACCCGTTGGTGATACACTTTGGGTATAATCAAGATGGCCACCGCCGTGAGAAATCCGAACAGCTTTTAAAAGGCCTGTTTTCATTGGCTATTTTTAACCAATCGCGCTATCAGAAATGAGACACATGGTACCAGTCTTGCATAAAGAGGCAATAGCTGGAAACTACATTTGGAACAGTTCGGAGGTTTAGGTTGTGATATCGTAATACTGTCCAACTGATGCGAGCTTTTATAAAGGAAGTACATCAGCACAATGGCATCAATCATGACGTCATGGTACATTGCGTGCTCAACGTGTCTAAAACCCTAGCTATGGAACAAGGTACATTTCATACACCCGTCAACAAGAAATCAATTGTTTTCCTAAGCAATATGCGCACACTTAAAAAACATGGCTGTTAAACTATTTTAAAATTATTATGACGTCAGCTGGCCGCCCACTTACCGTGTCTACGTTTGCATAATATTCAGTGAATACTCCATGTCTGCAATGTCTTCCTTTCTTTGATGCATTTCGCAACAGTGTCATTTATTTGTAAATTGTGACATTCCATGCATAATTTAGCAATTTGTTATTGGTTATTGCTTAACAGTCATTTTTGGGAGGCGTTTAAGCCTCTCATTACTACCATTGCCCATCTCTTAATACAAAATTAACCGCCTTTAGGCTGCTATGTGAATCCGCATTCAAGTAGTTCCAGAAACTGTCAACATTCCCAATACTGCTACACATGTTTCTCAATTTTTTTAACTGATCTAAGCCAATCAGCAACATTTGTTTATTCTAAGATCAAAAATTATTGTGAAACTGTTCGTTAAATCGATATTTTTGCAAAAAAATCACTACACCGGCCGATACCGAACTTGTTTTATAATACGAAAATGACGTGTTCGTCAAATGTCCCGGCTGTAAAGCTATTTTTAGAAACTTCAGACTACGGTCAAGTGATGGTTTTATCAATGAATCGTATACGGTCTGCAAAGTACTGTTATGCAATCATATGGTGTCGCTGTACTTATAGCTAGCCGCTTTCTATAGACTGTCTCCCGCTGCGAGGGAAGTGATTACAAGACGGTATTGTAGCATCTGACAAATAGGCGCGTAGTATTATTTTAAAGCCACTTTTGATATACGCATTCAATACACGTATTACATATAAATTAATATGCACCTTTTAACAATTATTTAGATACCCAGCATGCCTATATAGTTACATATGCCTATTTTGACATTCAAGACAAGATCGGCAGTAAGAAAACGAACATTAAACGTGTAAAGTCGGTTTAAGCTTTAGTAGCAGCAACCACATCGCCTCCCAATAGTACTCTCAGTGCTTTGATTAGTGTACGACTTCGAACAAAATGGCGAATTTTGGAGTTAAGGTTGCTCGCTACCATTGTGCGACGTCATATAAAATTGTTCGACTTCTCGCCGATTTATAAGACATTTTTCAAGTCTAAGTCTACAACATCTCTAGGTTTTGAAGATATACCTATTTATAAGTATGTGCATTTACACTACATCCTTAAGTAATCATAAAAAATTTATAACAAACGCACAAATGATGCGTTTATTGTCGCTTGGCGTCGTCATTGTCATATGGTTATCACAATATTTCTTTAATATGTGCGTGAACACCTCTTCGAAACAATTTTGTGACACAAATATTCGCCGAGAAGCTAAGAATGACATTTCCCTTAATGTTTAGAGGAGTTATTTTGACTTAGTTTAATTACATACATTCTGATATCTATCCCAGCAATAAACTGTCATCACGTGTAGTGCGGAGATATTGACGAGACCTTAACCTATATGCATAAATATTTAACAAGGTTCTTGCGTTAAATACACAAATTCCCGCGAAAAATTCGTGTGATATAGGTCCTTTCGATTTGAGTTTGTATTTCGCATTGATATAGTCCGGAGAATTTGACGCGACTCTCTGACCTTCTATTAGCATAATTTCACAGCTGATGTATTGTCTATATTTATAATCCCGGTTGTTTGTTTCATAAGCGGAAAGTATCAAGAAGACGCTCGAGGTGTAATACCAACACAAATATAAAAGACCGATATTGCACGATTTGCTTGCCGAAATTTATATGAGCCAGTCTCCAGGAAAACCTGCTATTTTGACAAAAATATTGACTTTAAGATTTTCCATAGTATTACAGGATAATGCTAAATAAGCAAATTGCAAAATAAATTATGTTAATATCTTGAGTTTTAAGGAAGTTACAGCTGTTTTTGTAGAGTCCCTATTTGGAGCTTTTTGTGTGACGTCGAAAACGTCATTCAAACGTTATTCGACGTAACTGAAATAAGTATTTCATTATTACACCATTTGATCAATTCTTGACAAACTGTTCAAAATAGTACCAAATTCTATAATTATGTTTCAAATTTCAAAATATATATCAAAATCGAATTTTTTTGCATTCAGAGAAAGGCTACCTCTGTTTTAAACAACTAAATCATCGTTTTTCTCAATCGGAGTATTTTTCTGAAATTGGTCACCATAGCAACGAAGTATGTGTTTTCAACATAATTCATAGGAAAATTTAAAGCTAAGGTATAGTACTATATGGGTTAATTACTTAAAATAGAATCAATATATATTATGTATTTTTCCTTATTTTAGAGCTTTATCAAAATATTGTTACATAAAGTAATTACATAATGTCATTATAGCAGGTTTTCCTAGAGACTGGCTCATATACTAGTATTCAACGCAAGAACCTTGTTATATATTCATGCAAAAGGTCAGAATCATGTCAAATATTCTGAGCTACCTTATACTTCCCGTTGATGAAAACATTCAAAACATTACGGTTATAAATATAGACAAGATTTCCACTGTAAAATCTGACAGTGTGTAATGCAAATCTGGGTAAAGGTGTCAGGAAGCTGTGTATCGGTGCTATACACCGGGAACATTAAGGAACCAGGTTGTCTATTCGAAATAAGAGCTAGGCGCACTTCTGCAGCGTCGGACATACCTGTATCTTATGTCTCTCTCTCCATTCGGGGGCTTTCTCTCAGTATGTCCCTCTGGTCAGATCATGCTGTATCTGCACTGCTAGAGGATGCAACTGTGTCCTTGTGGCTGCAACACTGTAATGTAAAGTGCCTTTGAACGTGTGTTCTCATGAAAAAGGCGCTATATAAATCTGGTATAAATTTTACATCATGCTAATAGGAGGTCGATGATCACGTTAATATATCCACACTGTACACGCTGATAAAGCAACCATTTCATTCAGTTCTGCAGTAAAAATATAAAACAAAATCTAATAATAGTATTTTAACATAAACATGATGATCATTAATTCTTAATATAGATTTTTACGATTACTGATTTGTGTACGACTTTTATTTATGTCGTTTGTGATAGGATAGTATACGTGTTAATTGTTTAATTTTGAATTAATTGCCTATTTACAAATTATAGTGACTACACTATAGTATTTAAAATGCCAGTCAGGTAGACTCTAGACACCTCCATTTTGAGGGCATGCTCTTTCCGTCAACCAGCAACCAGTCTTTTGATAAATGAGCCACAGTACCGGTAACATTTCACAGATACTGGGTACTGTTTTATCAAAGGACTTACGGAAATAGTAAACTTACGATCAAATTTAAATTCTTTATAATTTGGTAACACTTTTAAAGTGTGGTCAATGGACCTGCATTACTAATAGTGATTCAGTTGATGAACTCCTACAAACCATATCAGTCACCAATTTGCAGTTGTTAATGAATTATGAAGAGTTTAAATTTGATCGTAACTTTAAGAATTTCGTAAGTGCTTTGATAAAACAGTACCCTGGTGATTTCAGAAGGTAATAGAAAACCAACTCAAACATAAAACATCATCACATACCTCAATTAATCGGATCAATACCCAACACACAGCCGAACGAGAAAATGCACTTAACCGTTGAAAGTCCAAGTTTCTGCTGTAAAACTGTCGAAAGGTCAAGTTCAGCTGTTAAAAAAGCTGACATGCCTAGTTTCAGCTATGAAAACATCTGAATGACCTAGATCCAGCAATAAGGAGCCGAATGACATAGCTTAAGGTGTAAAAAGGGAAGATGGCCTATTTTTAGTCGTATTTTTATCTGGAATATACCCCAGTACTAACATGCTAACCATGAAACTGGCACTATTGTCACTGGTGGACAAAATGTCAGTTAAGTAACCCGTGTCAAGGAATAGCGTATACATGTCCAACCCGAGATCGAACTTGGGTGATCCGAATGACTGCCTATAATGCACTACCAACAGTTCAGAACCGTATAATATGTTTTAATCAGTACATTCGTACTATACATAGTAGCCGTCCAACATCCTGGAAATACACGAGCATTCAAGTTTAAATCAAGTATTTAGGTCAGTCACGTGTTTACCTCACATTGTGTACATAAACATTGTCATTTCTTTTACTATAGGTGTTTTTCTAGGTTATGCATGTTTATGTACTTTAACCATAGAGTTTATACAGTTAACCCCCCGTTTAGCTACCCAAGTTGGAAATTTACCTATAGTGTCTTACTTTAATAGATAGTATATACATTAACATGTAGCTTAGTGAATAAGGTATTGGTTTTCATTATCTTTTTTATAATTAAAATGTTTAAAACAATTGGAAATTCAGTATTATGATATTATAATGTTTGCATACAAGTGACAGACCTGAATAAACGTACTATAATTCGCCTTATTGCTACATCATGTATACTTATGTATTAGAATCATATGTATTGTGTTGATACCATTAAACCGTCTAAATTAGTAACCTTCTTGCTTTATTCCTATACTGACAACATGTTCATGACAGTTTTGTGTAAAATGACAAAAATAGCTCAAACATTTTATTCCCTCCGTCACAACCTTGCATTGCCATAAACATCAATTCTTATACATAAACATCTTTAAAAACGTAAGTTCACAGTGACTTTGAAATTGACAAAAATAAACGAAATGTAAACTTACATAAACTATGAGTTTACACCTTTACAGATTTTATTAGTGCGTTAAAATATCAAACTATATTAAATAGTACAAAGTTGGTCACAACGTTCAAGGCACAATATGATCGGCTTCATATTATAGTAAAACTGTTATTATCCCTTTAAGGGCTTAAAATGAGCAGTTGTCAGTACCTTTACACCGATAGTGGCATAGTTTTTACCTTTTATTTAGTCATTTAACTTTCGTTTTCATAGAGCATTAGGTCATATACACTGTGCTTTAAAAAATAGGGTTTAAATTTTGGTAATAAAAATACTTAAATCGGTATACACGTGAGTGGACTTAAATTGGAATACTAAGGTGAATAAGGATATAACCCTTCAGTTAAGGTATGTGTCTCTAGTCTTTATATTAATCTACAAAATTTGTTGAGAGATATTTTACATGTACCATATTCCATCTGTATGCTTGACCTTACACATTCCATTGCAAACTGTTGTATCGAATACAGGTCACACTTTATGTTATGTTTATTACAAGCGAACATTACGTTACATTGTACACTGAAATTTATGAACATCAAGGGTGTAATAAAATATATTATGTAACGTTCAAATTTAACGCATTCATACATCCGAGTTGAGTCTATAATGTATGTACGAATGCAAGTATAAAGATGAAATTTTTGATATTAGAAGGATAAACTTATATATAAGTGAACGGGCTGAACTTTATAATTGATGGTGGTACTTTAAAGTGATGTCAAATTGTCAGTTCAATGACCCTGTGTGTCTTTCGTATTGAATTTTGCATTGAAACAATGTACCGAGCAATGTACGTGATACACGCTAATTAATCGAAATAACTGGTATAATATACATGTGTTCATTTGTTATCAACTGTTACACATGTGTTCGTTATGAAAATGTATATATTCTGAATGAATTAATGTTGCAGTGCCCTCGATTTAAATGTTCGCCTTATTTCAAGGTCATATGCTATAAAGTCTATTCCTTTTTGTCTATTTAACACTATTATATTATCGAGGAAGGTACACTCTGTTATTTAATAGTTTTGCAAATTTGTGTCACATTTATGCATGGATTAAACATCGAATCTACATACCGTATTTAGTTGAGGTAGTTGAGTGATAAGAGCGCTTTAGATATGCAATGGTTACCTTGTCCAGGGCTAAGGAACTCTTTAGTCTAGTGATTATAGAATGATATTCGTAGCAGAATTGTTGAAGACAGTCCACCATAGCCGAGTTGTTATGGAAGGGCCTCCGTAGCCGAGTTCTCATGGAAGGGCCTCCGTAGCCGAGTTGTTATGGAAGGGCCTCCGTAGCCGAGTTGTTATGGAAGGGCCTCCGTACCCGAGTTGTTTCGGAAGTTCCTCCGTAGCCGAGTTTTTTTTGAAAGTTCATCCGTAGCCAAGTTGTTATGGAAGCGCCTCCCTAGCCAAGAGGTTATGGAAGGGCCTCCGTAGCCAAGTTGTATAATAGGAAGCGCCTCCGTAGCCAAGTTATTATTGAAGGGCCTCCGTAGTCAAGTTGTTATGGAGGTTACTCGTAGCCAAGTGGTTATGGACGGGCCTCCGTAGCCAAGTGGTAAAGGAATGGCCTGTGTAACCTGGTGGTATGGATTGACATCCGTAGTCAAGAGGTTGTGGAGGATATTCGTATCCAAGTGGTTATGTACGGGCCTCCGTATCCAAGTGGTTATGTACGGGCCTCCGTAGCCGATTGGTTATTGAAGGACTTCCGTAGCAGAGTGGTTATGTACGGGCCTCCGTAGCCAAGTGGTTATGTACGGGCCTCTGTAACCGATTGGTTATTGAAGGACTTCCGTAGCAGGGTGGTTATGGACGGGCCTCCGTAGCCAAGTGGTAAAGGAATGGCCTTTGTAACCTGGTGGTATGGATTGACCTCCGTAGTCAAGAGGTTGTGGAGGATATTCGTATCCAAGTGGTTATGTACGGGCCTCCGTAGCCAAGTGGTTATGTACGGGCCTCCGTAGCCGATTGGTTATTGAAGGACTTCCGTAGCAGAGTGGATATGCTTTAATACGAGCGTTGACAGTGTAGCGAGAGTTGACAGTGTAGCGAGAGTTGACAGTGTAGCGAGAGTTGACAGTGTAGCGAGAGTTGACAGTGTAGCGAAAGTTGACAGTAATGCGAGTTTTCATAATAATACGAGTGTCGACAGCGTAACGGGCGTTGAAAGTGTAAGGAAAGTTGACATTAGTACGAGGGTAATATCATAACTAGATTAGACAGAGCAGCAAAAGTTGACATGGTTGTATGGGTTGACAAAACTGTTACAGCTACATTTGACAGTGTAACGAGAGTTGAGAGTGTAACTAGCATTGACAGTGTATTTAAACTAAAGTTGACAGTGCAGCTAAATTTGAAAGTGTAACGAGAGTTAACAGTAATAATAATAATAATGATAATAATAATAATGATAATAATAATAAAAAAACCAATAATAATATTTTGATTTTACGACGGTGCAGCGAGAAACTGATAGCATGAGATAATATTTCAATTGATGGTTGTATTTTATGAAAACCGTTTTAGATAATGGCACACTATCCCATTTCAGCTGACGAAATAGTTATGCTACTATGTACATACTAAACGCTTACACGGAGATACTTAATACTTATAGTTGGGGGTAAACTGTTGAGGGAAGCAATATATCATAGTTTGTATTTCACATTACGAAAACATTTTTTGCGGCCTGAGTTCTCGAAATTCATCCACCGCAATATATTTATCATGTTTGAATGTCATTTTCCACCAATATTTCACATTACGGAAACATTTTTTGAGTTCTTCCACCGCAATGCATTTATCATATTTGAATGACACTTTTCACCCAAGGTTTCCTATCCTATACGATAAAGTGTTGACTTCATCAATATTCTAGGAATTAATTATCAAATAAGCACTTGCTCTTCCACAAAATAACTGATAAAATCTCCACAAGTGGAGGGATTCACTTGTGGTTAGTGACATATTCGGTTCCACGCTTCAAACATATATAGGAATGTATTGATCCAACATGGACCGAAACACTATGGTACATTGGCAGATAAACTTCATTCTACTATACAAGTACATGTATAAGTAGTCTGTGCTGATTTTTAAAAAAAGTCCAATCAAATGCCAATTTTCATCGATAGGCCGTGTAACGCAAAACTAACATGTTTTGAAAAAAATGTGATTATTAGGCAGTTAGCCTATTAAAGTACCGATCATTATACAGCAATCATGCCAAGATGGATAAGTGTAATGTAATATAATTACTCATTTGTAAATATTTTATGACTTTGCTCGATGAATTTACCTACATTTTGATCGGAAATCATGACCTCGATTGTATTTCATAATAAATCACGGTTGACTAGGTTGGTACAGTAATTTTGCACATCTAGACAGAAATCTGGCATATTTTGGTGGTCCTTTTCTCTGGTTGGGCAAGTTATTTTCTTCCGTGACATTGTTTACATACATCTCTTTCGTTTGGTTCCACGTGTGGAGAAATGTGGTTCCACGTGTGGAGAAGTGTGGTTCCACGTGTGGAGAAGTGTGGTTCTGTATGTGGAGAAGTGTGGTTCCACATGTGGTGAAGTGTGGTTCTGTATGTGGAGAAGTGTGGTTCCACGTGTGGAGAAGTGTGGTTCCACGTGTGGAGAAGTGTGGTTCTGTATGTGGTGAAGTGTGGTTCCACGTGTTGTGAAGTGTGGTTCTGTATGTGGTGAAGTGTGGTTCCACTTGTGATGAAGTGTGGTTCCACGTGTGGTGAAGTGTGGTTCCACATGTGGGGAAGTGTGGCTCCACGTGTGGTGAAGTGTAGTTCCGTATGTGGTGAAGTGTGGTTCCACGTGTGGTGAAGTGTGATTCCACGTGTGGTGAAGTGTGGTTCCACGTGTGGTGAAGTGTGGTTCCACGTGTGGAAAAGTGTGGTTCCGTTTGTGGAGAAGTGTGGTTCTACGTGTGGTGAAGTGTGGTTCTGTTTGTGGAGAAGTGTGGTTCCACGTGTGGTGAAGTAAGGTTCTACGTGTGATGAAGCGTAGTTCCAAGTGTGATGAAGTGTGGTTCCACGTGTGTTGAAGTGTGGTTCCACGTGTGGTGAAGCGTGGTTCCAAGTAAGGTGAAGTGTGGTTCCGTATGTGGAGAAGGGTGGTTCGAAGTGTGGAGAAGTAGGGTTCTACGCATGATGGAGTATGGTTCACAAGGGCTTCACGAAGAGGCACTGTCTACATTAACATGTGCAATGGCTTCAACTTACTTCTTGGCCGAAGAAATATTAATTTAAAAAAAAAGAATGTTCTTCAGTGATTAGACGACGGAAACCAAGCCCGCTCATTTGTAGAATAATTCGTACAAACACTAAAAGTAAATTGAAGTCATCGAAACACACAACCGCGGATAGACTCGTAACCTCTGGAGTAGTATGTACTGCAACCTCATCGTGTTAAGAAATGGCAGTCATGTATTTTGTAATGTTGTTGTTACAGACATTGACACAAGAAGCAAATTGCATTCACAATGTTATCATGACCGTGATATGTCATAAAAACCTCCGAATATTTTACACGGCTCGTATATATAATTTTACTTGTACGTTGTTTTTTTCATAGCAAATCTCCGGTAATGAATGTCATATTCGTTATTGTTATGTGTGAGAAACTGTCTTGTTTTGTTGAGCGTTGTTTTATACAAAATGGCTGATAGTGTGTGGACATACCACGTGGTATATGGCGCACTTTTTGGCTAAGAACGCAAGTAGAAACATGTCAACAAAAAGTTAAGAACAACCATATAGTCCAGTCAGGGTAAGATGGAGTGAAACAGCTAACTACAAACTTTTAAGGCGTATACAGACAGCTATAACTTCAATCCTAAACTAAAATACTGTATTCGCTCTACCTGTTCAAACAATGGTTGTAATCTTTCGTGTACACATAAAAAGCAACAACGTCACTCTCACAATATCCTAACTGAATTGTACTACATGGTATGCGACGTAATATTTGGCTAAGAACGCAAGTAGACACCTGTCAACAAAAGGCTAAAAAGAACTATAAGTATTTTAATTTTTGACCGATTTTAACCAAATACCCCCGACCCTCAAGCCGAGCATGATTACTATGCATGCCACTTAAATTTCTTCGGCAAAAGTTAACAGTTGTGTCCAACTGCTTGTCCTTCGTCACGTACGCGGTGTCCATTCCTAGATTTGTACTTTAGTAAACCAGTGATGTCGTTAGGGGTCGACGACTTTTATAATATGTATGTCACTGGTTTATGTTATCGCTACATTTACAACAAGGGGGTTAATTTACATTTTTAAGCTGTTAACTGTTTAAGTTGAAATAAAGATAATAATGATGATGGGTTATGATCTTTCCTCGCCCGATCGTATCGTATGGTTTTAAAATAATGTCTGATTTAAAAAGATTGATGTTTTACGATTAAGTAATGTGACCTCTGTTCTAGTAATTTCAGCCTAATAAATCAACTTTTAATGTGATGTTCTAGCAGGTCAGCCTGCGTGTTAGCGCTAGGTTCATGATGGTTCATGGTGGTTCAGTATCAGACAGGGTCATTGAAGTCGTTAAAATACTGAGTGCTATTTGCCTTGTTTCGCTCCGTTTATAGTTCGCATTGGTTGATCCACAGGTAACTGTAACTGTTATCATTGATTAAAAGAGAAAAAAAAAATTTTTTTTGTAAAATTGATATATTTTTTTACTCTTAATCATAGATACAGTTACCTGTGAGTTGGTCCAGTGCTGGCCCAACGTGACATGTTAGTTCCTTGTGAGGCCGATTTCAAATATGTGTATAAGACTTAAAAAGTCGTAAGTAACACTTACGACCTTCTCATTCTAAGCCAGCGATATATAGCCATTGCAGGTCTCACACTGGCCATTTTAAAATAATAGCATTTATTTTTGCCCAACAAAAATTATAGCCAAAATTGACGCGAACATATTTACGCATGGTGACACAAACTTAATGCATGGTACTTAAGGCATTTCATGAATCATAGTCAGGGCCATAGCTTGATCAAAATAATTGTTGAACACCTATACCAGAGAGTTGACTGAATGGTGTACTTAGTGTCTTATTAGAACCATGTTATTTTTTGGTGATTTTAAAGTTATTTGATATACCTTTGAAGCATAATTATCTATATATACTAAACTAATGAATACATATTACATAATCAGTCCATCTGAAAAACGACACGTCAACTTAAGAAACACTATTTATATTGGCGACCATATCAACAAGCTATATTTAATTAAAGTGTACCATAGACCTAATAATCGGGATTTTGCTCTATATCACATGAATGCAACACATCTTATTAAAGGCCGGCAACTTGGTATAGAGAATCGCCAACCGGCAGGCAATTAAGCATATTTGTAGATAAAGGCCTGGAAATCTTGGAAATTTACAGTTATCTATACAGGCAACAGTAAATTGATGCACGTAAACAGAAACTTTCGTCAGCCTATTTTTATCCCAAAAAGATAATATTAAGCCAGACAGGGAAGGCAGCAGTCAGCTTAACTAGCCAAGCACAGAACACATAAAAAACACACACTAGGTACAATGCCCACCTGAACCAGCCGAGCACAGAAAACATAAAAACATAGAAGGCACAATGCCCAACTATATAAACAAGTTATAATCATCCCAAGTCCAAGCTGTCGAAATTCTAAATGAACCAGTTTCAGCAATCAAAAAGCTGAATGCCCAAGCTGAATGACCTAGTTCTAACAGTAAAATGGCTGAAATACCCAGTTTAAGCTCTTTTTTTACTATAAAGAGGACAAAACATACATAAAACTCACTCTTACACCGGTGTTTAATATTATAGGGTAAGCTATGTGATTTGCAGTAAGCTTGTCTTCGTTTATCTGGGTGGTCGAGTTAATTTTTCAAAAGTTTGACCTTTGAATCACATTAAAATTCCCTAAATAGAGATGCTCGAATTTCTTTACATTTACGTAACACTATCATTAATAAAACAGCCGGATTCTAACCCTGTCATTTCTTTGTGATTTTACACATGGAAATATTA
This sequence comes from Spisula solida, assembly GCA_947247005.1. NCBI lineage: Eukaryota > Metazoa > Mollusca > Bivalvia > Venerida > Mactridae > Spisula > Spisula solida. The sequence continues at coordinate 17,475,452 of OX365958.1, forward strand.
TCATTACAAATCGGATAAATGGAAACTTGATCTTGCACTTTCCAAAGTGCACCTGTCAAAAATAAAGTGACATTTAAAAGCCAAAAATAAATATAATTTTCGTGCGAAAGCTCCGTAACCGCGAAGTGCGCACCCCCTTTACCCTTTGCTTACAACAATAAAAGTCTCACAGACATTCCATATATGAAACATCTGTATTTTATGGAATGTAAGGTGTTATTCAGTGTGCAGGTATGATTACATTCACAGCTGTCGGACTGTGCACTCGCCAGGGTGGCCAACTTGAATACTAGTAAATCTTGACAGATCTACCCGCCATGGACGATATCATAAAATAAAATATGTAAACATTCTTGGGTATTTTAAATTCAATTAAACCGTTTATGTTATTTCTCCACGTGTATTTTATGCAACGTGTATGAAATAAGGTAAAATGTTGCCAGCACAAAAAATTAAGTAGACGATTTATGACTATTGCGTTTTAGTCATTTTTTCGCCTAAATTCCATTCCGGGATCGGTGATCTAGAGCTTTGAGACGGGGAAGTCCCGGATTGGATCCCCGTCTGCGCCACTAGTAAATTTCTAGCACGAATAACACAAATTGTTCCATTTCAATCTGGTGTATTCGCGCAGGTACAAGAAATGGGTACCAGAGGGTATATTGGCAATCGGACCTGGTGTCCAATAGGTAAAGCGTCCGTGGTGTTACAATTTGTTGTGGGTTCAACGTAGACTGGTACCAGGATCAATTTGTTGTGGGTTCAACGTAGACTGATACCAGGATCAATTTGTTGTGGGTTCAACGTAGACTGGTACCAGGATCAATTTGTTGTGGGTTCAACGTAGACTGGTACCAGGATCAATTTGTTGTGGGTTCAACATAGACTGGTACCAGTATCAATTTGTTGTGTGTTCAACGTAGCCTGGTACCGGGATCAATTTGTTGTGGGTTCAACGTAGACTGGTACCAGGATCAATTTGTTGTGGGTTCAACGTAGACTGGTACCAGTATGAATTTGTTATGGGTTAAACGTAGACTGGTACCGGGATCAATTTGTTATGGGTTAAACGTAGACTGGTACCAGAATCAATTTGACGTTCAATAACACAACAAATTGATCCTGGATTGTGGGTTAAACGTAGACTGGTACCAGGATCAGTTTGTTGTGGGTTCAACGTACGAGGGTTGTTCAAATTAGAATGCAACGAACCCCATAACAAATTATCCTTGATAGATTCTAATGAAACATGCCTTTGATCCCATTGCAGTATTCATTTCTGATATATATGCGAAGTTTCATTCAGTTATTCCTTTTTTAAAATGCGATTTTGTTATCATTCCTAGGTCCACTATTCATATACTGGACATGAGCCAAACTGAGATCTTAACGTACCTGATATTTTTTCCGAAAATGCGATATAAGAGTCGTTTGAAACAAATAAATATCACAAGGGACAATGCTTGGCAAATAAGGATGGTCGGAAAGCTCAAAAACATTCACGCTTCTCAAAAAGTCGCGTTAATGGCTGCTGCATGTGGAGGCCCATTGCTCGGCAATAGCATGCCATCCTTCAAATATTTGGCTTGACAGCGATTGTCTGAGTATTACTTCAATATCTGAAGGAATTTACCTTTGTTAAGCTTGGCATTTACCCATTTTCCGTTTTATACTTCATGTTAAATGGTAAAAACTTGGTTTAAATGGACAAAAGTGTACATTTCTACGGGCGTCCATGGTGCGTTTTGCAATGCATACTTTTGTTCTGTCTTTGTTGGCCCATATTTGTTTATTGATCTGTCGCATCGGTGACAAAATGAATCCATGTCTCCTTTGTGGCCATTACATTTGCATATGGTCGACTTTTGTTATCTAGAAACTGTTTTTTGTTATTTTTTGGACAGTTTGCAAGGGCATATGTGCTGGCGTCTCAAAGCAGATAGGGGTACCCAAACTATACTAATTGTTCCAATTTTTGTAATATACTTGATAATTGTATGAATCGCTCCTAATGATGTCCCAACACATTGAGCTATATGCCTAACTGTAAATACTTCACCAGTTTCCAAAAAAATATTTGATTTTTTCAACCCTTTTCTAGTATGTTGCGGTATTTTGATTGCGTGCATGGGGTTCATTTCCAAATAAAATTACACCATTTTTGAAGTTCTTAAGCTATCGAACAGTTGATGAATATGACATTAAATGACACCATTTCACCATACAAGTAATTTTAAATATTGTATTTGCTCCCGCATTTAAAAAACAACGATTATTAAATGGGACCGAATTTGGTCAGAAAAAAATGACATTTTCCCCAATCATTTTAGCATTAGTATACACGAGTAGACAGTGTTAATTGACGTATCGTTACAGCTACACTGAACGGATTTTAAAATGCGAGGAATCAATTTAAAGCGAATACAATGATCTTTGATATACAGCTCACTATTTTTAAAAATTCATTGATACAAGAAAGATATAGCATCACTTGCATTCCAATTTGAACAACCCTCGTAGACTGGTTGCAGGAAAATGAGACAAGTGGTATTAGCGTAGTGCAACGCCAAATTGCGACCTGCATGTTCGCGACTTGGATGCACGGTGACCAGAGAATGTGAGTGACTAGCCTATATTATGACTACAATACTATGTGTCGGATTCTAAATTCAGATGTAAAGCAAAAAAAAATATAATTTTGTAATAGACAGATGTCGTAGAATTTATTACCTATAAAAGAGCTGAAGAGCATAGTAAATACATACATACTTTTACAACAGGCAACATTGTTCAGCACATGCTAATAAGTAATATCAAACAGAAAAACATCATGAAAAGAATTTCATTAATGTTTGTGTGCGTGATACATAAAATAATTAATATCGGTACCTTATTTAAGTGTCATTACAAGGTTCAAACGAAAGCGAAATGAACGCAATAATAATAGTATTTATGAATGGAACCACCGTTCTACTATTCCATCGTTTTATTTTATAAGGATGGCCTTGGATAATTAAATTTTTTAGTATCTCAACTATTTACACTATTTATTTTTATTATTTAAAAATACGCCCTGTCAGTGTGATGTGTTGATTTTTAATATCCGAATTTATTTACACAATATTTTTTATAAAGTATATGATTTAGTTCCAGTATGTTATAAAACGTAACTGTTTATAAAAGAAAATATACATACATTGTCAGCTTTTTAGGGGCCAAGGTCGTGGTCTACTTTCGAATTTCACTGAAAACAAACGAGAACAATACATACTGTAGAATACATGTTTAGTAAAAGTATTACATTTGTAATAAATGCCGATACCGCTATATCATAATTAACACTGTATGAAAATATTTCTTCTTGATAAATTGCCCCACGTCGATCGACAATAAAGTACAATTGTTCGATTAAAATGATTGAGCAAATTTTGTTTCTTCTATTGATGTTCGTTGGTGCTCTCGAATTTTCATTGATAAAAGTGTATGGAATTTAATATACAATCGTGTATCGTCACATTGAACTAATTGCTTTTTATTTCTATGTTATAATGAATGTAGACGTCAAAGCTATGAATAAAAATTTGGCACGTACGTGATAAATGTAAAAAATCTGCTTAGCTATGTGGTCCTGCATTGAAGGTATATTCATTTTTCATAATTTATATCATGTAAACTTGGTAAAAAAACCAACCGGGTTTGAGATTGATTTGTTGGTCTAAATTGAAATTAGTTTCGTTATTTGCTGCAAATTGATTTATGTTTTATTCTTCTAAAGGTTCGCTACGTGTTGCCCGTTGAAAATTGTGATGATGATCTTTTTGTAAAATTTCGATCGTGCGAAAGAGGACACGAACTACAATAATTGTGCTGACTAATGACTGAGATTATTAATGAATATTTTTTTATCATGGGTAAACCCCTAATAACTGTGGATACGTCTGGACTAAAACTAGAACAGTAAAACTACAAAGAGTGTTGATAAAGGATTGCGACATTTAGCGTTGATGTTGCGACATTTAGCGTTGATGTTGCGACATTTAACGTCAGGCCAGTTTGTTGCGACATTTAACGTCACTGATGCGAGATTTAGCGTCAGGGGAGATTGCGACATTTAGCGTCGGTTGCGACATTTAGCGTCAGCCTTGCGACATTTAACGTCAAATGCGACATTTAGCGTCGATGCGAAATTTAACGTTGCTACAATGACATCAATTTTATGATCAATCTAAATTACCATGTTCCTGGAAAAGCGTATTTGATCAATAACATTTTTTTCTGAATAAGCGAAACGGGTCCGCTTATTTAGTACAGTCAGGATGGGTGGTTACAAGTCGATACCAATGTAATATATAGGCCTATCAAAAGTCGTTAAACTAGTGACGATATCACCACATGTTTGTACATGTAGTTCACTTTATTGGTTAGAGTATGTGAAACGATTACTTCAAGGATTTTTAAACTAAAGGAACGAAGTGACCTTGTATATTTTAAGCGCTTCGCGAACTCTGACCGACTTAGTGTTAGCTCCACCCACAATAGTCAAAATTCCAAGAAGCACATTGAGCCTTTTTGACTGGACTGTCTATAGTCTGGTTCCTGTCTCCAATAATCAAGTTGTAGTATTGTGGTAGTACTGTAAGCTTGGAACAGAAACCAGACTATAATCTGCTCCACGAAACCGCCCAGTCGAAAAGAACTATTGTTTACGTGCCTCTACATAATAGGCCTTTTCGACTGGGCTGTTTTGTGGAGCAGGTTACAGTCTGGTTCCCGTTCTAATTTTACAGTTGTATTACTGCAGTAGTGCTGTAATTGTGGGGTAGGGGAACCAGGCTAAAACTTGCTTCACGAAACAGCCCAGTCGAAAAGGCATATTGTCTGCACATGGAAATTACGCATGATCGAAGGCGCAAGTCGGCATTAATACTCGGCGCCGCTGGCAGCCGCTGACATCCATGTCAAATTGTTTTTTGACCCTCTGGGGTACCCATTTATACACCTTGGTAAAGAAGTGTTTGCTTTTCTTCCTCAGAGAAATTAAGCAATTGTGTAGACGGGGATCGAAGCCTGGATCTCTCGACCCGAAGCGTTCACCCTTTACCTGTATGCCACTGCTCCTCCAAGAATGTAAGCGGTAAGTCTCAATACTGTTAAAATGCAATGCACTGTTTGTATTATATTCTAATTGGCCAACTGTATTGTTATCATTTTGTTTCATGACCAAATGTTTGTTATAATGCAGATTTGCCGAAGTTTTGCAACTTTGCAAAATATGAATTAAACACTATGTAGGGGCTATGACACGTATCTGTTCAAAAATGAAGTAAACGCATCCATTAGCTTCTGTTATGAATACTGACGGCTCTTGTATTGGTCCCTACCACATTCGTGAGTGTTGGTATTATAAATATCAATTAGGGCCTATTCAAATACGGGTTTAAAATTCTATTTTGAAATAGAGATCCAATTAAAAGACGTCACACATCTCAACTATTGAATCCGTTAATAACTACGTTTTGTTGATCAAGTATTTAATAAGTCTCAATTAAAAAGAAGTTAGAACCTTGAAATTACTTTAGCTATGTTGAGACAATCACATGACAGTCACGTGACTCTACGTACAGCCTGTTGCGTCGTTATTCCAGTTATCTGAATGGGGAAAATGCTACAAAGGTTATTAAATAATGGCTTCTATTTATGTCGTTGCCCCTGCAGTGGAGCTCCATTCACTCTAGATGATACTTATTCTGTAATATTTAAAGAGTGTTGTATTTGCCCTTTTAAATAATTCAAATTACACTTCACATATTAAATATAGGTGACCGAAATACGCACAGCATTGAGTTAACAAATGTACGTCATAAATAGAATGCACTATATTACACGACATCGGACGACATTCAAAAAATCATCAAATAGCGAATGTCGTTTTGAACGAAATACGACATTGGACGACATTAACAAATTCATCATCAATCGTATGTCGTGCCGCGCGACATACGACATTGGACGACATTCAAACATTTGCAATAAATTGAATGTCGTACCAATAGTGGTGTTCGTATGATTAGTTTGAATAGATCGGAATTCGTTATAAAAAGTCACAAACTTACTTTATTCGTCAGGCCTCGTTCAATAAATTCGTTATGTGTGACGGGGCCTTAAGGAAATTTACCCCTAAGGTTGTACATAGACGGACAAGTGTTTGACTTATGTTTAAATAAGGTGAAGAGTTTGATCATTTATAAGCACTGATCTTAATTTTTACCAGATTTTTTGACAGAGAAAACAAACAGTATGTTGACTTAAACGGTTCACTACGGGCTTTCTCAAAAATATGGTAACAATTTATATTTCTTAAATAGATAACATTATCAACACACAGGAATGTCAAATAAAATTAAGGTTCCAAGATCAACAGCCAATGTGACCTTAAACTTTATGAGTGAATCATAATATATGGTTTTCAGGGCTGTATCCAAAAGACAAACAAGCACAGAGACAAATATTTTCTATGGCATAGTTCTGATGTTTTTCTTCACATGGAAATTTGAATAACTTCTCTAAATTTCACCTATGCTTCGGTGTGCCGCTGCGAGGCTATAGGCCTGGGGTTAGAAAACATACCAAAACCAATCTAAGACGGTTATTTAAGGAAACATTCAAATGTGGCCTTTTAAAACAGTTGATTACTGTAAAATGACATACTTTCGAGGGTATTAGATTTCGTGGAGTTTGAAAATGAAAATGAATTATCGCGAGGTCGTTAATTCATGGATTACAAAACATGGAAGGGTAATCCTATGTCCTGTTTTCGGGAGGTCGATTATTCGTTGGGATTAGATTTCGTGGTCGAGTTCAAAAACGAAATCGACGAAAATTTTACTCTCTCGAAAATTAATCATTTACAGTATTACAAAAAAGCGTAGTCACATTAAGAAGTCATTAATATTGACTTCATGTGATTCCAGTGATTGTTATTACATAGTCACATCAGGTACAGTAAAAAGATAATATAAAGTCTGACAGGGAAGGCAACCCTCAAATTAACCAGCCGCGAGCACAGAAAACATGAAAAATATCACCTAATATCACAATTACAAGGCACATTGCCCAACACATAAACCTGTGTACGTGGTTGTCTGATTGAGCAAGTACCTTTCATAAGTAGCCACAATTATTAAATTCCTATTTATAAGCATTAACTGTATTTATCATCCACCCGCTTTAAACAGTCACAAAATTTCATGTTGCGACAGGAGTGTATGTATGAAATTTTAACCGAATTTTCAAAAAAAAACAGTCTTATAGTTAGTGAATGTAAATTCAATATCAAATTCACGTCTCGAAATTCTTCAAAAGATATGCTATGCTAGTTTTATTTAGATATGCATAATAATGAGTGCACTAAACTATAATTATTAGTATGAAATTTTATACTGTCGTGCTTATGTAGTTAAAATATCTTCGATTATACATTTCAATAAAATTATTAAAAATGTTATTACGCGGATGCAACAAAGGACAACCGTGAACTCTTAAAAAGTTGAGTTGACGCAGTATTTAACCGAATTCTTGAGAAACCGCAACATCTGCATTTTTATTAAAAAAACCGCAAACGTGTTATTGAATTCAATCTTGTGAAGTAATAAGTGTATAATCATTTAGCTGCATCGGTTATTTTATCCACGTTTCAAGGTTTCTAGTTTCCCGATGCATTCGGATATAATCATCATATTGTGCACGGTAATACAGTGCAACAAACTGCATATAAACTGAACTGATCTACATACATGTACTTTACTTTACTTTGCTTTAAATGTGATAAATAGAGGATCTTACATGAGTGTCTTTCTATATTGAATTTATTAAACGAGTTGGATAAAATTATAAAATGCGAGGCTCTGTCGAGCATTTTATCACTTTTATTCAACGAGTTTAATAAATTTAATATGGAATGACACGAATGTAAGATTCTTTTTATCACATAAACTAAATACACAGTAAAAGTTTGTCAAGAATGTACACACTTCCCCTTTAGCAAATAAACTTCATAGGAGTAAAGCGGTTCATTGAAAGAGCTAAGAAATAGTGCAACAATGTAAACTCCAATATGTTAATTTTTCTGCCTTTGAAAATAATATTTTTAGGGTATCTAAAATCCGGCAGATGTAAAACTACGCTTAAAAAAGTAAATAATTAAATCTGGGACCGCAGCAACACAACGTATTCTGTTCTGTTCCGTGTTCCGTTCCGGGTTTTAGTAACAACCAAGGACAGGGGAAGTAAACTAGGTTTTCCGCGTGTATTTATTCGCGATTCGTCTGAATAGCCGAAAATAACTGATTGTACACGATGCAAGTACTTGGTAAGCAAGGAAAATCGTCTTTAATACTCAAAATTAACGGATTTATACAATGAAATCAACTTCCGATGCTGTGTTTGTGTAGATGCCAGATATTTGGTATGTACATTTCGTCCCGATCTTAGTCGTACCCAAGTTTAACGGACCTACCGTCATGTATACTTACAGTCATATCTCTTAAGTTTTTGTACATCTGTTATTGTGTGATTATAACATGCCCTAGAGTGCTCATAATCGGATATAGAATGTATTCTATTCTAAAAATGTATTCTTTTACTTTTTTGACAACGTGTATGAATACATAAATAAAGTGACTCGCCCTCATTTGCATGTTTATTACACGTGTGTATTATGACTTTTATGTAATGGGTTTATTAAACTCCCAGAGCCTATTTTATGTGATAACAAAATTTAATATTTGCAACGTACAGTAAATTTGTACATCAAGAATCAAGAATAGTGTCTCAACGACACCTTATGGAATGTTGTAACAAGAGCTTGTCACAACGCCACCGTATGGGATGTTTAACATGACTTGTGTCACAACGACACCGTATGGGATTTTATAACAATACTTGTGTCACAACGACACCGTATAGGATGTTATAACAAGACTTGTGTCACAACGACACCGTATTGGATTTTATAACAAGACTTGTGTCACAACGACACCGTATGGGATGTTATAACATGACTTGTGTCACAACGCCACCGTATGGGATGTTATAACATGACTTGTGTCACAACGACACCGTATGGGATTTTATAACAAGACTTGTGTCTCAACGACACCGTATAGGATGTTTAACATGACTTGTGTCACAACGACACCGTATGGGATGTTTAACATGACTTGTGTCTCAACGACACCGTATGGGATGTTATAACAAGACTTTTGTCACAACGACACCGTATGGGATGTTTAACATGACTTGTGTCTCAACGACACCGTATGGGATGTTATAACAAGACTTGTGTCACAACGACACCGTATGGGATGTTATAACATGACTTGTGTCACAATGACACCGTATGGAATGTTTAACAAGACTTGTGTCACAACGACACCGTATGGGATGTTTAACAAGACTTGTGTCTCAACGACACCGTATGGGATGTTTAACATGACTTGTGTCACAACGACACCGTATGGGATGTTATAACAAGACTTGTGTCTCAACGACACCGTATGGGATGTTATAACAAGACTTGTGTCACAACGACACCGTATGGGATGTTATAACAAGACTTGTGTCACAACGACACCGTATGGGATGTTTAACAAGACTTGTGTCTCAACGACACCGTATGGGATGTTTAACATGACTTGTGTCACAACGACACCGTATGGGATGTTATAACAAGACTTGTGTCTCAACGACACCGTATGGGATGTTATAACAAGACTTGTGTCACAACGACACCGTATGGGATGTTATAACAAGACTTGTGTCACAACGACACCGTATGGGATGTTATAACAAGACTTGTGTCACAACGACACCGTATAGGATGTTATAACAAGACTTGTGTCACAACGACACCGTATTGGATTTTATAACAAGACTTGTGTCACAACGACACCGTATGGGATGTTATAACATGACTTGTGTCACAACGCCACCGTATGGGATGTTATAACATGACTTGTGTCACAACGACACCGTATGGGATTTTATAACAAGACTTGTGTCTCAACGACACCGTATAGGATGTTTAACATGACTTGTGTCACAACGACACCGTATGGGATTTTATAACAAGACTTGTGTCTCAACGACACCGTATGGGATGTTATAACATGACTTGTGTCACAACGACACCGTATGGGATGTTTAACATGACTTGTGTCACAACGACACCGTATGGGATTTTATAACAAGACTTGTGTCTCAACGACACCGTATGGGATGTTATAACAAGACTTGTGTCTCAGCGACACCCTATGGAATGTAATGACAAGAGCTGTGTCTCTACGACTCGTTACTCTGAATATGAACAAACAAACAAACATACCCTACGATATTCGTGCAAATCTTGTGTTCAGCTTTAAGCTGCCATACACCAACAAAGCTGCCCACATCGCAACGGGTTCTTTGTATTATGTAATGATGTTATTTGTAATCTGAGAAATAAAGGTTAAGTGCCCAGTCACGCCCTCTGTGGTGCCGCCCAGTGCTGGTACTGTCCCTGACACTGACTTGTACTGTTTTCAAAAATACGTTTAACTGTTTACTTAATGTCTTAAGGTATGCATAATCATGTGGATATTTAAACTAACTTATTTAAACTAACTTCTGTCTTATAAAGTACATCTCTCGAGAATGACCCCTTCAACTCGGGGCTGGCTGGAAAGTACATGCACATAATATAAATTACTCCAAATTCATTTTGTTGCTATGTTTCATGATTAAATTCTATATACAATGTACAACGTTTGTGACAAAGGCCTTTTTTCGCACTGATCAGTTTTTCCAGATTAAATTACATTTTTTCTATACTTTCGTAAAGAATTACTATTCTATTATTATGACTGTTTTCTCAATTGTTTTGTTAAAAGATATTTTATCTTATTATTGAACGGCAGTTTAGTATTCTGCATCATTTTACGGAAAGTGGTGGAAAAGCGCGTAAACTAGGGTGAAGCGAAACGGAATATTATGGAATAACCGAATCGGATTGCTGTTCGCACAAAGGTCAATGCCCTTATCTAAACACAAAACTGCTAAACAGGGATGGTATTCAATATCGATCTGACTTGACTTAAGGATAAGGACAACCAATCAGATCACACCATATTAAACTCTTGGTCAGTAACAGGCGATGTGATTGACTATCCTTATTCTCCAATAAAATAAGATCTATATTGAATACCACCCCTGGTAGTGTAATTGAGCGTTGTCGTTTCAAGTGTGTGATACCAATGATGTAAGTATTGACATACGCCCGCAATAATTGACCTACATCCGGTGTTTTATCTAAATAGAGAAACATACTGGTACAGTAGTTCTCGCTCGATAAACATCACTAAATTAGGTACCGGAATACGTCTTCTAATTGAAGATGTGCACACTCGGATGTCCTCGGTGATTATGGTGTATTGATCATGATGTTTAGTTTCTATTTACGGATAACTTTAATTGAAATACTTAGGAATTGTTAATTAGGTACTCCAAACAGGTCGGAGCAATATTTTTATCCGTGGACTAATATACCTCCTGTAGTTTATATCGCTTAAGCTCTTTTTTGCTTGCTTAAAATTCCGTTAAGTATTTGTTCTAAAACCAACCCTCATGACCAATACAGCCGACGCCCTGCGTACGTCATACTGGTAATTGATCACCAGAAGTTTCATTCACCTTTTAACAATTGGCAAGGAAAGCAAATAACATGAAGATAGCCGGAATTTATGGCCTTTAACATTACGGAGTACACGTTGAGCCATCATGGTGATATGATTTACCAATCCTTAGTATTTACTCGTAGTTCTGGGTGATATTCGCAAAGCATCTTAGCAGAAAATTTACAATGTTCTTAGAATCTTACAAGAGTGTATAAGCCAAACAAGAAAATCAATAATATTAATTTTTACGTAAGTTTAAAGCATTATGTTGGTAGCTACTATATTTACTAATTAAGCATGGGTTATTCTACTATTTGCGGGAAATACCAGTGGTAGGAATACTGCTTGTGCTCTCCATCTATTACGACCGTTCATACCAGGCTTCAGTTTGGATGAGGTGATGAAATGCACCGTCTTTTGTTAAGGAATATTAACCCATATACAATTACATGTACAGTGGTGGTAATGTCACGAACATACTTCCGTATAAACTTTCCATATCACACAAACTCATGCACACCGCAACTGTATCGAAGGCAAGAACTGTATTGGGCGGGTCGGTAAATATTACTTGATAATAAGCAAACAAAGGCACGAACTTGATTGCAATATGCCATTTCTAGACACGAACAGGTACGAATTTTCTCAGTACCGAGTGGATTGGTACCACGATCCTAGTATTAAGATAACATGGACCGTGTCGGAAAATGGGACAACGGGTACCAGTCTAGTACCGAGTGGGCGTGGAATCTTTACACATTTGAACATTTTGTAACCGAATGCAGAATTTGGCGAATTATCTTATTAAAAACCAATTAAGTAATCAAACATGCATTTACACTATCATTGTGGAAAATGACGCTTCGATTGATTAGGTTTATCATTTAGGACATTTGGTATGATGTGAATTATAACTTTCTGGCTGCCCATTATGCTATCTGGCGAGGCAACAACGGACCTGTACCGGAGTCTGTCTTTGGCTAGCTTCATCACTGTTCCCCATTACCTACCCCTCCCAGGACTGTCCCATACTTTTAAGTTCAGCTTCCATGGTGCGCCTGCATGTCATTTCTGGTCTTCCATGTTTCTTTTTGCCCCCATGTGTCAAATGTAAGGCTACTTTCTTTTGGGATGGAGTTATTTTCCCTTCATGTGAATTAAGTTTTTGAACATGTTCACATATTTTTCTTCCCGTCGGACGCAAAGTTGGTGGAATATTAGACTTCACCCATCAAGTCCGGGTTCGCCTCTCGGAATGGGCGCGATATATTCACACATATATGGCTCACACACTAGCTATGACAGTCATTCGTTCTTAGCAGAAAGTTCAATTGCCAATCATCTGGGAGATAACTTCAAATTTTGTAGCAGGCAGTATAAACTTTTTTCTGAAATAATTAATGAAATATTAAGAATTTAAGACACTTAAAGTTTTCTACTAAGATGCTTTGTGGAATAGTGGCTACACACCAGGTCATTACCTACAAAAGAACCGTAACGGTTTTGATGAACAACCAAGTTCAAACACCACCGCATGTTGTCCTAACTATAACTGCCAACGTGTCCATGCATTTATTTAATATGCTTAATTGCCGGCCGGTTGATAACTCTCAGTTCGCAGTAGCCGACCTTTAACGTTGTACGCGATAACTGAAGTTGTATCATAATAGTTACGGCGGTAAAGAGTGCAATAACTGCAATACTACGCCGGAAAAGCGTGCAATAACTGCAATACTGCACTAAAAAAACCAGCAATAACTGTAATACTGCGCTAGAAAAGCGTGCAATAATTGTAATACTGCACTGGAAAGACGTGCAATAACTTTAATACTGCACTGAAAAAGCGTGCATTAACTGTAATTATGCACTGGAAAAGAGTGCAATAATTGTAATACTGCACTGAAAAAAAGTGCAATAACTGTAATTATGCACTTAAAAAGAGTGCAATGACTGTAATTATGCACTTGAAAAGAGTGCAATAACTGTAATACTGCACTGGAAAAGAGTGCAATAACTGTAATACTGCACTGGAAAAGAGTGCAATAACTGTAATACTGCACCGGAAAAGCGTGCAATAACTGTAATACTGCACTGGAAAAGAGTGCAATAACTGTAATACTGTATTGGAAAAGAGTGCAATAACTGTAATGCTACACCGGAAAAAAGCGTGTAATAACTGTAATACTGCACTGGAAAAGAGTGCAATAACTGTAATACTGTATTGGAAAAGAGTGCAATAACTGTAATGCTACACCGGAAAAGCGTGTAATAACTGTAATACTGCACTGGAAAAGGGTGCAATAACTGTAATACTGCACTGGAAAAGAGTGCAATAACTGTAATACTGCACCGGAAAAGCGTGCAATAACTGTAATACTGTACTGGAAAAGAGTGCAATAACTGTAATACTGTATTGGAAAAGAGTGCAATAACTGTAATGCTACACCGGAAAAGCGTGTAATAACTGTAATACTGCACTGGAAAAGAGTGCAATAACTGTAATACTGCACTGGAAAAGAGTGCAATAACTGTAATACTGTACTGGAAAAGAGTGCAATAACTGTAATGCTACACCGGAAAAGCGTGTAATAACTGTAATACTGCACTGGAAAAGAGTGCAATAACTGTAATACTGTACTGGAAAAGAGTGCAATAACTGTAATACTGTACTGGAAAAGAGTGCAATAACTGTAATACTACACCGGAAAAGTGTACAATAACTGTAATACTGCACTGGGTGTTGAACATCCACCTCGCGGCCCTCAGTTAAACTATAGTACAATGTTCATACAGAACGAACTCTCGGATATCGAGCTAATCACGGGCTACGTCCTCAACTAAATGTTCAGTTCTGTATCTTTAAATAAAAAGAATAATACGGTTACGCACCATTGTTTACAAATCGTGTTATCTCATTGGTTTGCATAGTAAGCATGGTAGAATCGTATTTCAATATTTAAAATCAAATCTATTTCTGAAGTGCTGATAGCGCTATGTGCAATTGGTGTGGTTGAAATAGCAACATTATCTCTACGTTTGTCACGAACAAATAACTAAATCAAATGGTTTGGCTAATCAAACTAATTTGTCGTAAAAAGCAAACTTCTACATTCGTCATTTCGTTCTATTAGTGTTCGTGAGTAAGTGGTTTGGTATTCACGTGAAGTAAGATACACAAATATCAAATGTCAAAGGGAAAAGTTCTATGCGGGCATTGGAGTGAGTGTTTCATTAAATTGTACCGTGTTCTTACTTCCAACTGACAATGTTTATGTTTCAAGGTTAACTGGGTACGAAAAGCGTTCAGTACGCAATGATAAACAAACCGAGTGACGACTCAGCAAATATTAATGGCGCGGAAACACTCGTTCCTAATATTATGACAGTAAATAATTTTTCAATATTGACCGATATATTCCAAATTGAACTAACCCATTTTCGTGGTGTGTACAGTGTTTGGTGTTTATAATGTCGTGGAAATAAATGGTTGCTATTTATCAATACGACAGTCTTCTCAGTTTGACCGAATTTCTTTGTGATGTACTGATATACACTGTGAAAGACATGACGCGTCATTTTGTGGCGGGTGAATATTCCTATTATAAAGATTTATGGTCACACTGACCTCGCCGATTTTCAGGGTGTTCTATCTGTACAAACGTATACCAGACTAAAAGCTGTTCAATAACTATTTCAAACACCAGACGCCGCATCCACGTACACTGAGGTCACAGCTTTCATCTGTCCATCCACGTCCACTGCGGTCACAGCTTTCATCTGTCCATCCACGTACACTGCGGTCACAGCTTTCATCTGTCCATCCACGTACACCGCGGTCACAGCTTTCATCTGTCCATCCACGTACACTGCGGTCACAGCTTTCATATGTCCATCCACGTCCACTGCGGTCACAGCTTTCATCTGTCCATCCACGTACACTGCGGTCATAGCTTTCATCTGTCCATCCACGTACACCGCGGTCACAGCTTTCATCTGTCCATCCACGTACACTGCGGTCACAGCTTTCATCTGTCCATCCACGTCCACTGCGGTCACAGCTTTTATCTGTTCATCCACGTACACTGCGGTCACAGCTTTCATCTGTCCATCCACGTCCACTGCGGTCACAGCTTTCATCTGTCCATCCACGTACACTGCGGTCACAGCTTTCATCTGTCCATCCACGTACACCGCGGTCACAGCTTTCATCTGTCCATCCACGTACACTGCGGTTACAGCTTTCATCTGTCCATCCACGTACATTGTGGTCACATCTTTATCTGTTCATCCACGTCCACTGCGGTCACAGCTGTATCTGTTTATCCACGTCCACTGCGGTCACAGCTTTCATCTGTTCATCCACGTACACTGCGGTCACATCTTTATCTGTTCATCCACGTCAACTGCGGTCACAGCTTTCATCTGTTCATCCACGTACACTGCGGTCACAGCTTTCATCTGTTCATCCACGTACACTGCGGTCACATCTTTATCTGTTCATCCACGTACACTGCGGTCACAGCTTTCATCTGTTCATCCACGTACACTGTGGTCACAGTTGTATCTGTTCATCAACGTCCACTGCGGTCACAGCTTTCATCTGTTCAACCACGTACACTGTGGTCACATCTTTATATGTTCATCCACGTACACTGCGGTCACAACTTCCATCTGTTCATCCACGTACACTGTGGTCACAGCTGTATCTGTTCATCAACGTCCACTGCGGTCACAGCTTTCATCTGTTCATCCACGTACACTGTGGTCACATCTTTATCTGTTCATCCACGTCCAATGTGGTCACAGCTTTCATCTGTTCATCCACGTACACTGCGGTCACAGCTGTATCTGTTCATCAACGTCCACTGCGGTAACAGCTTTCATCTGTTCATCCACGTACACTGCGGTCACAACTTTATCTGTTCATTCACGTCCACTGTGGTCACAGCTGTATCTGTTCATCCACGTACACTGTGGTCACATCTTTATCTGTTCATCCTCGTACACTGCAATCACAACTTTCATCTTTTCATCCACGTACACTGTGGTCATACCTTTATCTGTCCATCCACGTCCACTGCGGTCACACTTTTAATCTGTTCATCCACGTACACTGCGGTCCCATCTTTATCTGTTCATCCACGTACACTGCGGTCACAACTTTCATCTGTCCATCCACGTCCACTGCGGTCACAATTTTCATCTGTTCATCCACGTACACTGTGGTCACATATTTATCTGTCCATCCACGTCCACTGCGGTCACAACTTTCATCTGTTCATCCACGTACACTGTGGTCACATCTTTATCTGTCCATCCACGTCCACTGCGGTCACAACTTTCATCTGTTCATCCACGTACACTGTGGTCACATCTTTATCTGTTCATTCACGTACACAATGGTCACATCTTTATCTGTTCACCCATGTACACTGCGGTCACAACTTTCATCTGTTCATCCACGTACACTGCGGTCACAGCTGTATCTGTTCATCAACGTCCACTGTGGTCACAGCTTTCATATGTTCATCCACGTACACTGTGGTCACAGCTGTATCTGTTCATCAACGTCCATTACGGTCACAGCTTTCATCTGTTCATCCACGTACACTGTGGTCACATCTTTTTTTCTGTTCATCAACGTCCACTGCGGTCACAGCTTTCATCTGTTCATCCACGTACACTGCGGTCACAACTTTATCTGTTCATTCACGTCCACTGTGGTCACAGCTGTATCTGTTCATCCACGTACACTGTGGTCACATCTTTATCTGTTCATCCTCGTACACTGCAATCACAACTTTCATCTTTTCATCCACGTACACTGTGGTCATACCTTTATCTGTCCATCCACGTCCACTGCGGTCACACTTTTAATCTGTTCATCCACGTACACTGCGGTCCCATCTTTATCTGTTCATCCACGTACACTGCGGTCACAACTTTCATCTGTCCATCCACGTCCACTGCGGTCACAATTTTCATCTGTTCATCCACGTACACTGTGGTCACATATTTATCTGTCATCCACGTCCACTGCGGTCACAACTTTCATCTGTTCATCCACGTACACTGTGGTCACATCTTTATCTGTCCATCCACGTCCACTGCGGTCACAACTTTCATCTGTTCATCCACGTACACTGTGGTCACATCTTTATCTGTTCATTCACGTACACAATGGTCACATCTTTATCTGTTCACCCATGTACACTGCGGTCACAACTTTCATCTGTTCATCCACGTACACTGCGGTCACAGCTGTATCTGTTCATCAACGTCCACTGTGGTCACAGCTTTCATATGTTCATCCACGTACACTGTGGTCACAGCTGTATCTGTTCATCAACGTCCATTACGGTCACAGCTTTCATCTGTTCATCCTCGTACACTGTGGTCACATCTTTTTTTCTGTTCATCAACGTCCACTGCGGTCACAGCTTTCATATGTTCATCCACGTACACTGTGGTCACATCTTTTCTGTTCATCCACGTCCACTGCGGTCACAGCTGTATCTGTTCATCAACGTACACTGCGGTCACAGCTTTCATCTGTTCATCCACGTACACTTTGGTCACATCTTTCATCTGTTCATCCACGTACACTTTGGTCACATCTTTATCTGTTCATCCACGTCCACTGCGGTCACAGTTTTCATATGTTCATCCACGTACACTGTGGTCACATCTTTTCTGTTCATCCACGTCCACTGCGGTCACAGCTGCATCTGTTCATCAACGTCCACTGCGGTCACAGTTTTCATCTGTTCATCAAAGTCCACTGCGGTTACAGCTTTCATCTGTTCATCCACGTACACTGTGGTCACATCTTTATCTGTCCATCCACGTCCACTGCGGTCACAGCTGTATATGTTCATCAACGTCCACTGCGGTCACAGCTTTCATCTGTTCATCCACGTACACTGCGATCACAGCTTTCATCTGTCCATCCACGTACACTGCGGTCACATCTTTCATCTGTTCATCCACGTCCACTGCGGTCACAGCTGTATCTGTTCATCAACGTACACTGTGGTCACATCTGTCATCTGTTCATCAACGTAAACTGCGATCACAGCTTTCATCTGTTCATCAACGTATACTGCGGTCATATCTGTATATGTTCATCAATGTACACTGTGGTCACAGCTTTCTTCTGTTCGGTGTTGTTCGTGGGTTGTCTTTATGGTGTTCGGTCGTCCTTTTTTGTGTGTTTTTGCTTGTCTTCCGGTTCTTGCTTTCGGAATGGGTTGTAGTGTTCTTGTAGCAGTTCAGTCTTTCAAGCTTTGCTGTTTTTGATGAGTGCTGCCTAACCTGTATTTCAAGCTCTGCTGTTTTGATGAGTGCTGTCTAACCTATTTTTTAAGATCTGTTGTTTGTGATGAGTGCTGCCTAACCTGTATTTCAAGATCTGTTGTTTCTGTTGTATCGTCCTTCTTAATCAATAAGAATTCACTAAATAAATCTGTTCTTACTACATTATGTGATTACATGCTTGTAGACCGGAAGATGTATATATAAATGTCGAGGTCGTCATATTAATAGCAAGTGTCAAACATAGTAACTTTGTTACAACCAGTCTTTGACCTTCAAAATTTTAATTCAGAAATATTATGAAGCAGATTAGATGTTGCACCAAACGACAGTAAAACAACAAGCAACCGTTGTTTTTGTGTGACATTTAAGGCAGTAACAAAGTCTCTTATATTCTAAAAATAGCAAACCAACCTTTAAACCCCCCATAAACGATGGGCCGGGAAATATATAACGAGTTGTGAATGAAAAAGGTTGGTGTGAAATCAAATTTGTATTGCAAGTATGACATAAGACATATATTATCTTATTTTTACATAACAGTGTGGTTTAGTTTTCATTAAACGATTTACATATGCAAATGAAAAGAAATAATGTGTAGTGAATGAAACAGTATCTGAAAAACACCATTCCTGTGCCGATACAATTCTCACTGCGAAACCAATAAATGACTAGTTTGACTTTTAAGACGCCTGCCATTTGTGACTTTAAATGTCTTTATTTTATTGGTAAAGGCATGAATAAATTATATTTTTGTATTACGATGGAGTAGCTTTTAATGTACATGCTCGCAAATCTTGTAACTCTTATATTCCTCACCATAGATTAGTTATATAGCTCGGTCCATGTTCTTCAGTTATAGGACCACCCAAGGGAACCACGATCGTCTGACTTTCAAGGGTCAGTTTTATTCTTTTGACCGTGTTTTACCATATTAAAGACAACATGCCCATACTTTTAGAAAAAATTATCCTTCATCTTTAATCTTAAAGGTCAAAATGTGGCTTTTCGAGTTTTCAATCGTCAAAACCCCAACTCCAGGGTCAAATGGAACCCATACAAACTATATTGTAACAGCAAATTAGAGCATATTCATCATATCATACCAGTACTTGTATTTCATGGTTGTTAGGTTTTAAGAAAGTTCTAACGATGTTTACTAAATGATAATATTAAGTCAGATAGGGAAGGCAGCACTAAGCTTAACCAGCCGAGCACAAAAAACATAAAACACACAAGGTACAATGCCCACCTGAACCAGACGAGCACAGAAAACATACAAACATAAAAGGCACAATGCCTAACTAAACAAGTTATTATCCTCCCATGTCCAAGCTGTCGAAATTTTAAATGAACAAGTTTCAGCGATCATAAAGCTGAATGCCCAAGCTGAATGACCTAGTTCCAACAGTAAAATGGCTGAAATACCTCGTTTTAGCTGTCAGAAGTCCTAACAGTAGACAAAAGAAGAAACATCTCAGTGTCAAGGTTTCAGCTAAATGACCTAGTTTCAGCAATACATATGAGCCGAATGCTAACACTCATGTGAACCTTGGTAACGCTCCAGTATGAACGTCATACATTTTGTACAACAAGAGCTGATATTAACGAAGTGTTGAGACTGTAGTTGCTTAAAATAATAGAAAATCGGACAGTGGTGTAGCACTCAACTTAAACAGCCGAGCACAGAAAACATAAAATAATAACATACCACAACTACACGGCACAATGCCAACCACAGATCTGTACCGACAAAATGAACTTAACCACTGAAAGCCAAACTTCCAGCTGTCATTCAGTCGAAAGTCCATGTCCCAGCTGTCACAATGCTGAAATACCTAGTATGTCCTAGCTGTCACAATGCTGAAATACCTAGTTTGTCCCAGCTGTCACAATGCTGAAATACCTAGTTTGTCCCAGCTGTCACAATGCTGAAATACCTAGTTTGTCCCAGCTGTCACAATGCTGAAATACCTAGTCTCATCTATAAAAAAGATGAAGGCCCTAGTTTCAACTACAAAAAACTGAATGACCTAATTGCAGCTGTAAAAAGCGGCTGAAAGACTTACTTTTGGGTGTCAAAAGTCCTAAAAAGTTTAAGAATAACAGTAAATGATAAGTTTCTGCAGCCGTAGTTTCCTGATATCTTTAGTCTCTGAAAAGTTCCTCTTACTAACATGGTTGTCCCAGTAAATCGTGTATTTTGCTTAAAATTTATTCAAAGGATTAACTTTTAATTTTCACAGATATCCAATAAACATGTTCCGAGCAGGTATCTAAAATTTCATGAAAATATTCTGAGAAATAAATTGCTGTTTGCATTATTATTACACATGGTATGCATGTTTGGCGCAAGCGATGCCATGGCTAGAACGTCATTCCGCAAATTACGTTTGAACGTCCTTGAAGTATTGTTCAATGTAATCAATTATGTGCACAATGGTATTGAACCTTTTGTTGATACACAATGTGCGAACCAGTCACTGTCTTCGTGCACCATAAAATAGTTGTTTATCACATAACCTGCGGTCCAGGAGTGCCGTAAAGCCGTGCCGTAAATATCGTTCGACACTCCCAGACTGTGCAATAAATATTTAAATGAGCTTGACGTGACGTTAGCCAATCCATGCATTGATCCGTCAATAACGTTAGGATAATATCAACGTCGCCATGACGTCGCGCTCATTGTACCGCTGAATTTTGGCTGAAACATATGCAGCGTCAACCATCCTTTTGACCAATAATGTGCAATTTTAAAGGTTATGTGATAAATAGAATCTTACATTCGTACTAATTACATACGAGTTTTCTTAAATTCGTCGACAAAAACAATATGACTCTCGGCAAAGCCTCGTGTCATATTATTTTGTCCACTCGTTTAATAAAACTCGTATGTAATGAGCACTCATGCAAGATCCTCTATATAACAAACGCATCAACTCCTCAATCTACGAATCACCTGACCCGAATATTTGCCTTCCACTGCTAGAAGAATGAAAACCCCAGTGGTACATGGCGCAGTAGATATTGTGAATGTACAACCCACTGATGTCCTAAGCCTCACTACATCTTCCATGTCAGTTCTACACACCTGTTCTAGACACATTACTTTATATTTGTACGTGGTGTTTGATGTCTTGAAATATATATTGATGGCATTCCAAACTTAAACGTGTGTTGCTGTTCTACGGGTGTTCCCTCTTCTGACGTCATATTTCTTGCTCGTTACTTTTTTCATTGTGGCTCTTCAAACATGTGTATTTCTGGCGCAAGTAATGTATTTATTTCTGAATTTACTGTGATGACAGCATAAAAACATTAATGCATTATTAGAAACAATGAAATGAAAGCTTGATGATTATAAGTTTATCGGACACGCATTGACAGAATCACGACGTGTTATGTAGGTTGCACCGCATGCGCGTCAATTATATTTTGTTACCGTGGTCGTAAAGCCTCGTCCGTCTGGTCGCTTGCAAGCACGTGTTTATCGTTCCCATAAAGTATCTTCCCACTTGCATGCTAATATTGTATCATCCATAGGGGGATAGCACTTTGACAGTAATAAATTATTTCTCCTCCCAGATCTGTCAGTATATGTCCTTAGGATTTACGTGGGATCTCCACCTACAACAGAAAGGGGGCGAGAATTTGCTGATTCAGAAAGGGATGTATATATCATGTTAAGGATCTATATTAAAACTGCACATTTAATTTGGTACACAGTCAAAATATTTGAATTCATAAATACCTCCACGATGACAACAAGTGCATATGGTTTGTACTCGGAAATAAATTCTTTACGTTTTATCGTAAATTTGACGCTTTGAAATTTAAGACGATATTTATTACCCTGCATAAATAAATTCAAAAGGCAAATTAAATTAAAGTAGGAATGTGTACTGCGTATGCCACGATGTGTGATAAACGAAAATGGTAGAGTCCTTGAGATATGTGGTCGTCCTTGAGATTTGGTCTTGTCTGTTGGGTCTTATTCCGGTTATGTTTGACTGCCTATATATACCTAGAGTAGGGTTTCGTGTTTCGGATGCTGCTCTATTTTGTCTTGAACATTTGCGTCGAGCGTGCTTGCGTTGAGCTAGCCATTGTCCCAACTTTCGGTGTATGTGCATGCGTGCATTAGTGAGTGCCTGCGTTCTTAAGTGCGTCCGTCTGTCTGGTTTTGACCATAACTTCGGCATGCATTGACCAATCTTGCTTATATTTCGCATGCATGTTCACCTTCATAACAAGGCGTGTCACAAACCATAGGTTCCTATCTTAAAGGTCAATGTCACAGTTGGTGATAAAAAAGTCAAATTGAAGTTTGTCAAGACCATATCGGACCAATAACTCATAACATGCATTGACCAATCTTGCTTATATTAGCATAAATGTTAAAGGCTTACTCGAAATAACCAGTTTTGGGGACATTGATAGGTCGTTCTATGTATGACTTTTGCGAAGGTGGCATGCAATGCGCTGCCATCGCGTATGTGTGGATTTAGATGGTATGTACGTACAGTATTGACCTCATTTAGAAGGAGTGTCATGCATAAACCCCATGACTGTATTTCAAAGGTCAATGTCACAGTTTGAAACGAAGGAATAAATGACCTCTTTTTGTTGATTTTGTGAATTATTAGTTATACTTTTGTTATGGTGAAGCATTTGAACTACACTCACAAGTAATCCTAGAATCTCTTATACCTCGACGACCGGAACTGTATTGAACGCACTTGTCAACTTTAACTCCCCCACAATTACATTACTAAGCAAACTTTTAACAATTTAAGTGACGATGCTGTTTTAGCTTTGAGTGGAAAATAAATGTCATATGAGCTAATTTTAACACTGTGTGTTTGTATTAGACAAATATCACACCTTTACTAAGTTAAACTGATTGTTTTATATGTAAACGCATTCGTTACCGTCTTAATTGGGTTTAATTAGTCAATAATGGAATCAATACGTTGTATTTACACTTTTTTATAATGTTTTGTGACGTGATATGGGATTATATTTAATCCGAAGCTATCAATGGATTGCTAAATTTAAATTCCACGCAGAATTGCAGTTAAAAATGGGTTAAGTACTCCATTCACTGAAATAAGCGTTATCTGCTTGTAATCAAGAAATTGTCGATCTAGCTCATAACGTTCAGCTAATAGTTATATTTGGACTAGAAAGCAAGTTGAATCGGTCTAAATATTGGAACAATTTTTAGTGTTTTTTTTTAATTATAAAAAAATTATATTATAAGGAATAAGAGACTTTTGATACATTCGTTGTGTTTGATTTGGCAAAATACAAATAAACAAAGACACATGGCAAACAACTACAAAATACAAACATGCACAAACTAAATCATAATACAAAATGTATACATAAAAACAGTTTCATAATTCAGTTAAATGCCGTTTTTTTACTTCCGTTCATTTTTTTAAAAATACAGTTTAACTTTATCTATTATATTATATAACCTTATTGCAGTATATTTTGTTTATATTTTGAATGTTCTTCTTTATTGCCTGATCTGATTATCACATTAAAATGAGACTCCATGCCTATGCTCATTCAGGGCATGTCTGACGAGTCTTAGTTTAATGTGGTTTACTTATACCTAGATAAATACAATATATTGGACAACTTTGTATGACGTGATATTCCGTTTCAATACAGTTAAGGTTACACATTTTACAGTTTCTTAGTTTCTATCCATGTTATTTCCATGCTCAATTTCTGGAGTATGGGAACTTAATCTAAAGTGTGTCAATTGGTTGCTTCCGTCTTTTTGCTTAACTTAATTTATTTCAGAAATTTCGTATTCAAATATCTTCTTGTTTTAAAGTAGTTTATGCGAATCGCTTGTAGAGGCATTGTATTCTATTAATTGGTATCGTCATCGCATTTTGAATGTCGAATTGAAGTTGTTTTCAATTGCATTTGTTTTTCATCTTCCATGATGAAAGTCTTTGTAGACCGAAACTAGTCGATCTATAATAAATCTAGTCTAAACCATCCTGTTGTTAGACGTGTTGTTTTCCCATTCCCTATATTCTCTTGTAAAATATGTGTTAAATCCTGATTTGTATTTTATAAACTGAAAGACGTGTTTTGTGTTATTTCTGCCATGTGACTGATAAAAAGAATCTAACACTCGTAACTCGGGAAATATAATGTTTGGCTTGCAAGACTGAGGTTCGCTCATTCAAAGTGTCAGGACTTATAATAAATGTTTTTCAAATTGACATCTTGGGATAGATCTAGTTCCTCTATATCTGCCAAATCTTCCGGCACATTTATCGCAAAAGTTCACGCTAAATAGCGGAAACGTTTCACTGTCACGTCTCGATGACGTCACTGATCGCTGATATGTTCACTGGTGGCAAGATTCAGAATATAGGGAAAGTACTTGTACACCGAATTCGTTCTATAAAAGGAAATCTTCTGTGAGTCACCACTTGTTAACTACTGATTAAACCTATTGTAGACATTACAAACAAGGATGGTTCGACGTACTGATAAAATTAGGACGCTTCTAAGTACTACTCATCGTTTAATTCATATACATGTACATGTAGTTCGTTCATTACAAGGTGATCCATTGTATCAAAATATGTTCATATTATCTTAACTCGAATTAACAACTTAATGCAACTGTATGATACTTTTGAAGTCTTAGTCATTTACTTGACGTGTTCTTGGTGTTAGGTTATCAGCATGTTTGGAGTGAAAACTGTACCATCGAACCCGTCTGAAGCGACCATTTAGAAAATACAACATCAACGACAGCTTAAGCAGGTTGGTGATCAACACACTTGTTTTTGTAATAATGATGGCAATCAGGGCTTCATTAAGACAGTGTTTTATTTTAGGTTGCCATTAACATTAGTACTTAGTTATTGATAAATAGTTTTTAAAATAGCACTTTCAGTAATACATTTGTCGTTTTATGTTTTTATTTCCTTAATATGTAGGTTTGTTGCAATGGCATGTTCGGTTTCTGGATTATAATAAGACCACGATGTCGATGCTAGATTAAAATAGCACTTAGAACAATTCGAGGTATAACTCCTCACGAAACATTATAGAGCTTTTTTTCTCCATCAACGCCGAGTGTCAAGCAATTTGTACCTTCAGTATTTCGCATCCAGTTGATACAAGTTCAAGTTCAAAGATTATTGGCATAATCAGCAAAGAGCATTGCTTTTGGCCATTTACAAATAACAAATAAATATGGCAAAAACATATTTACAAAAAATTATCAACAAAAATATATACATGCAAGTACAAATTCAATGGCATAATAACAAGTAACATAAAATATTTAAGAGACAGTAATGACGTTAAGGGTGTCAGTACGCATAGACATAGCAAATTTTATGAATTTATTTTCTTTTATTCGACATAAGGGAAATGAATTACAACATGAAAACATCCAAACAGGCTTGATACTTTTGTTTGCTCGCCTAAGCGAGTCGGTAAAATTAATGGCGTTATGAATTCACTGTTGAAACAACATGAACACATTGAATGGCGAACCTGGGCTGGAATTCAAAATTGATCTTATTTTATTAGAGAATACGGGTAGCCAATCATATCGCCTGTTACTGGCAAAGAGTTTAATATGGTGTAATCTGATTGGTTGTCCTTATCCTTATGTCAAATAAAATCAATATGAAATACCACCCAAGGAATCCATCTTAACTCTTAGTATATCTTTAAAGTCGGACATCGACTACAACGTATCAGCAAACTAACTCAGTGTTTTTTTCCTTCTTTGTTTGCTACCGGTAAACGGTACCTTCCCAATTAGAAAAAGGCTATACTTTTGGAAGGGAGAAATTCCCAATGGACATTTAAAAAAAATTTCAAAATCGGACATAAAATGACGAAGTTATGAACATTTTTGACAGGGGTCAAGCATAAAAGTTTACAGAAACCAGTAAACAGTCACATGTAATCTCTTTTTCTGTTTTAATTGGCCTTTCTGCTTCATGAAAATTCCCAATTTCAAGTTGTCACGACGCGAAAAATCCCAATCTGAACGGACCCAGACCCTTTCCCAAAGAAGCGAAAAAATCACTGATTAAATTAACTGTTATGTTTACAATGTCTTAAATGTCTTCATGCTTCGCTGACGTTTCCTAGTAACATTGACATATCGCTGGCTTAGAATTAGAAGGTCGTTTGTATTTGTAACACTCATGCCTCTTTGAAATCTGCATCTCAAGGCGCTTCTTATTTTCATGAAAATTGGAAGTGTGGTCATGTTGACAAAACTGGTGTTTAAAATGCTTGATTTTTCTTAAGTAAAGAGATGTTTTTTGACAGTATTATATTGGTATTTTCAAATAATAAAATACTGGGTAAAATTACTTTATACAGATAACAATAAATATAATAAAAAAATATATACTATGTTAAAATCTGACAGTGACATATATCCAAATAGAAAGAATTGGTGTACTCTTTTAAAAAACTTACTTAGTACGTTAGGCTTTTATGACGTGTGGTTATTTCAAGATGTAGGCCAACCTAAGTTATTTCTATTTTCTGCGAAGGAACGACTAAGAGATCAATTTATACAAGGGTGGAACGGGAGAATTCAAGAATCAAGTCGCTCATCATTATATAAACATTTAGCATCATTTAAATTTCAACCATATTTAAACATATGTACTATTGCAAAATTTCGCTCGAATCTGACTCGATTACGTGTAGCCTCACATCGATTATATATTGAAAGTGGTAGATGGACAAGACCTAATCCTACACCTATATCTGATAGAAAATGTTTAATTTGTGATATATTAGAAGATGAATACCATTTTGTGCTTGAGTGCAGTTTATACAGTGATATTAGAAAACAATACATCTCCTACTATTATAGACATAGACCAAATGTACAGAAATTTATAGAACTCTTATCGAATGAAACAGAAAAGATAGTCAGAAAATTAAGCATTTATATATATAAAGCATTTTTAATACGCAATAATAATAACTACATATAAGGTATTTTTTTCAAATTTGTATAATGATGTTATGAACCTAAATTTGTACATATTGTGCTGTAACATGTGTATTTGTACGTATGTACATGGTGTATGTGTGCGAATGGGTGGGTGTGTGTGAGTGTGTTTGTTGTGCGTGTGTGTGGTGTGTTTGGTGTGTGTGATGTGTGTACGTGTGTGTACACTTTAATATTTGTATTGTATATATGTTATGTATGTCCTCATGGGTCTGTGACCTTCTGGAAAGTCAAATAAATTATCTATCTATATTGTTTTCTCAAAATATTGATTTTGTACTTACGAGCCAGCGATATGTCTTTGAAACTTAAAGAGACGTCACAAAATCAAAGTACTGAATGTAGTGGTATAATGGTTCTTTTTTTAGCGCTTGAATTCGATTAAGTCATACTTGCAACTAAGACAAATCTAATTAAGTACACACTTTATGTATTAAAGGTTTATCATTCCTAATTTATGAGTCGATACACAGTACAGAATCGTTTTGCACCCCACTCCCAACGACAGGCTTTCTAGCTTTTTGTATATTATTTACTAGTGTCGTTCAATTGTAGTGTTATAGACAGGGGTCACGAAAACTAGTTCTTCAATCTGTGATAAATAATACAATGTTCCTACAACCGTTATGAGGTATGAACTTGAACAAAGCCTTTTGTAGTCTGTATAACAATTCTTATTTACATATGTATGCAAATCTAGCTTTATATTCTGATATATATATACTTTGTAATTTTAACTGTGTGATAGGGTTTGAGGTTGCGTCGTAAATGGGGATCCGAGCTTTCAACTATTTGTTATATATTAGACTAAATGTTGTGATAAACTAGTTATTGTATTTGTAGGGTCTTTGAGAGAAGAGATGGCCAAAGAAGCGTAATGATTTATGTGTGCGGTAATAAACATTCGTCAAACGCAGGGAAACATAAGTGTTACACATAAAACATAACCTGGGTCATATTTCGCGGTCATAACACATCGTTAAAGTACTAAACAATGTAAAAGTACATAAGCATGGGTTGTATATCATACAGTGCAACCAGCCTAGGGCGGCCTTGGTTTTAGCAACAGCATATTCGTAACGGAATGCATGTCTTTGAATTCGGGATCGCATTCAAACCGAACCATGCTGTTTGAAGTAATCTAAGTGACGGACACAACTAATGGCCACTGTGCCCTTTTGTGAAACTGTATTCATTTTTGTTTGCGCCCTTCTGCAATTTCGTTGTTTGGCCTCAGATCGTTGAGATTCTTTTGAAAATACATGTACACCTTGTCCGTTAAGTGTTGTCCTTGGGGTACTAGTATTCTAGGCGTTTTGTAGCTGTTCATTATTTCGTGCTCTACTGTTTTTGACTAGTGCTGCCTTTCCTGTTAGATTGTTTTTTTTTTGGATATTTTTTCTCTAGTGGAAAATACACAATATCAACATGAAACGACTTACATTTGTGTTAACAAACATCATGCCACAGAGTCGTGTTTGTATGTTAGGAAATAAGTTCACCGGTGCGACAATTGATGCATTCGGAGTTCAAACATAAAAGTACTGTTAACGCACCAAATACGCTAGAGCTACAAACACGAGCACCGGTATAACATTTCATATTTTTCACACGCACCAACACGACATTTTATGTGCCTTACATTTGGCATTTCAAAAAGACTTGATTTGTAGGCCATAATTTACCGAATATCTAAACAACAATTCACCTTGTTGTATTGTTGGATATGTTTCGGCGCGTTGGTGAGAGATAAAGGCTCAATGAAGGTACGACACACGATGCGTTGTGTACCACTGTTATTATGTCTGTCTGCAGCGGTATGTGAGGGGCGTGTATTTTAGCTCTAATGTCTGATAAGAAACTGGTTTATTGTTCCACATGCTCTCGGTGTGATTTTAGAGTTTTAAGAGTATTTTGCCAGACCCTTAAACCGCACCAAGAGCCTGTGGGCTGTTCACGCAGTGATATCGAATCTAGTTTACGATGCTCCTTTTTCTTTTTTTGTTTTGTTCATATATGTGATGTTCGTGCTCTGATGTTTCTATTGACCGCTGCAGCCTTTCCTTGTCCGATTTGTTGTTTTCTTTCTGCTGAATAAAACCTTGATATTCACATATAAATGTAGTTCCGAGTGTGTACATTCTTCCTTTTTGACGTTGGGACATTTCATGTTTGCTTAATATGATGTAGAAATCTGGATCATAAAACTGTCGTCTTCTCGGATTAGCAAGGTATTGAGTAGGAGGGTTAATCAGCATAAATTTGTACACTGTGCTTATTATTTTAATACACACCAAGGCTTTGAGAGTAGATAGTGGACGTATGGACTTAGAGTACTAGTTCAGAGAATTGTTTTATTACGTTGATTTCAGTGATGACTGTATAGGAAATACTAGTATGTGACAAATTTGGAAATTTTGGAGATTTAATTTCTACTACGAAGACTTTGTAAATGCCAAAGTTACTATACTAGCTCACAAACTACTATACGGATATTTTCGTTACGTATGTATGGACCAGTTTTCGTTTTTAAATCATTTCTACTCCATTTGATGATCAAGTATCAACTTAAATATTATAATATTACCGCATCAAGTGACCTTGTATGACATGTAACAAAAGGCAACATAATATTGAAAGGTTTTTATGACAGCGTTAAGTACTTGACACTCTTTCTCCCCTGAGGTAGAACATTAATTTAGATAAATCGTTTTGTGGCCTTCATTCCTCTTACCCCATTATCACAGATACAAGAGAAAGTAGACCATATTCGTATTGATAAATAAATGACAGTACTTTACCCTACTTCTCTGTAATAATGTATCGTGTCCGAATACTCTACTTCTCTTTGTTATAACGTACCGTGTCCGAATTCAAGGTCAATTGATTGAACGGACCATTCACTAGCATCTGTCAACCAACCAATTGTAGAGAAATCATCGACTGTAATATACGTATAAAATGAACAATAAGTAAAAAATAAAATATGAATAATAATCGCTGAATCTGGTGGTTATACAGCGGTTAGGAGTTCTGACGCGTATGAGTTAACCACGAAGGCTTGTTAAACAAAAGGTAGGCTACAGTTGGCAAAACTGTGGGTCATGTTGACTTTAGAATGTAATTTAGGCCCACTGATGCACATCATTATTGTAATGTCAGTTTGACTTGACATAATTCAAAATGGCTACATATGTAAGAATTTAGACACAACATTTTATGTTGTACGTATTCGACAATCAAAGCTACAATTGTACAGTATTGTTTTCGACTATGACGAAACAAAAATCTGTCATCTTTTGCAAACATGCTTTTGAATGCGATGTAAATCAGTAGAAGACGGCATTCCGTGAATGCTATTTATAGACATTACCAGAGTGTATATCCAGTTGTAATTTGTTATAAAGATTAACATATGCAATCACCATTCCTCTGGTTTGCCACATGATCATAGAAATAAGGGATGTAGTATAAAATGTCATGAAAATATATTAAAACTTGTCATTAATTTTGTAGGTATATTTAATATGTATTTTTCTATATTTGTCAAAATTACTGAAAGATTTCTGGGTAACAATTTCACTTCCACTGTACCTGTGCATATCAAACAATCTATTAGTCTTATATAAAATTCTAAGAAACATTTATTAGCTACGTTATTCAACCCACACTAACATTGGATGTGGGAGCTAAATTTGTCGATCATGCAATCCGTACGTCCGTATGTCCCAAACTTTGTCCGGGCTATTACTAATCCATGCATTTAATGATTTATAAATAACGTTGTACATGTGTTCACCATCATGTGATTGTGTGTCTTGCAAAAACATTATATCAATATTTTCAAGGTTAAGGTCACACTTTATGTCAAAGTTCTCACTATCATCATGCTTGTAGACTGTATTTGTTTTCTTTTTTGTGGTCAGTTTAATGCCTTTCGTGTTCGGCTTTTTCTGTAGTACACTCATTGTCATCTATGACGTCATCATTATTCTTATTATTGTGTTAGTGGTTTATCGTCCTCAAGAATACGAAGCATCGTACTAGCTTCATTTTTATTAATACATGGAGTCCGTTGCCTAAGCAAAGCGCTACCAAGCGCCTTATTCAGTAACATCCCGTTCAATTAGATATAGAAGACAAGGATTACCTCCCGTGGAAAGCGCTACGTAGCGCTCGCCCATGTTAATGGTCTCCCGGCTTATTTAAAATATGCGCGAAACTACGTCATACGTCATAGCTCTACAGCAATTAGAAGCCTCAGTTTGATTATTGCAACAATATAGAAGGTCATATTTGCTTTATACTTCAAGATCTTACAAGTTGATGTTGTCCATTTTACATTTCGTGGAGAGGTAAAGTCAGTTGGTGATGTGCACTTCACTGTTGCTAGTGTGCATGTCACTGTTGCTAGTGTGCATGTCACTGTTGCTTGTGTGCATTTCACATTTCGTGCAGTAGATACGTCAGTTCGTGGTGTGCTATTTGCATTTCTTGCATTAGGCAAGTCAGTTAGTAATGTGTATGTCACACTTTGTGTATACATTGTATAGTGCTTGTAGTAGATAAGTTGCTTACTAACGAAATGTAATGCCCATTAAAATACACGATCTTACAGTGAGGCGTGGTACATGTTTATACTATATTAGTCGAAGGTAGATTGCGTAGGCTGTTTAAGAGCCTTCTATAATACTTTAATCGCGTCAAAGTCAATTAAAAACTCAAAATAAACCCGATATAAACAATATTAATTTCAATAGTGATAAAACAAGATTTTACTGTTTCCGTATTTTAAAGTTAATACATCGTAGAAGAATATAAAGTCCGCATGTTACGACATCAGAATAATTATATAAATGTCAATCCGTCATATCTGTTGATTCTATAAACACCATTAACACTTTGTTGACGTATTGTGTCATTGATATCATGTCGCTTATGTAAAATAAGACATATATTGTTGAGGTCAATATCCTAAAACGTCTAGGCGATTAGTAATTCGTTATTGCATATTTTTGGAGTTACAACTCTTTGTATTTTTTCATACTTAATTCTTGTCCAGGGGTGGTATTCAATATTGGTCTTATTTGAATGGAGAATAAGGATAGCCAGTCATATCGCCTGTTACTGACCAAGAGTTTAATATGGTGTGATCTGATTGGTTGTCCTTATCCTTAAGCCAATGAAGATCAATATTGAATACCACCACAGGTCATAACTCAAACAATATTAGAGATATCATTTTGAAACTTAATAGGTGAATATATCTCAATAAGTGCAGTGCCAAAGAACTATAATTCTCTTTTGCATAGTTTAGGAGTATTTTGTCTGTGACAAACACCCCTCGGTGGGCTTCATCCGTATCTGACGGCTCTTGTTTCTTCCATGTTTTACCAGGCGTAGCAATTTATGTTTGCTGTTTGCTTCAATGCATGTATTGTTTTTCATCAAAGTCGACTATATTCATTTTGTATGTGCTCTTCTGAAACTTCGGAGTCCAGTATATATTCGCTCCTTTTCTTTCAAAAGGCATGAATGTTGTTTTTGGCGAGTGTTGCTTTGCGGATTGTCCTTGTGAAGTGTGGTCGTCTTTGTGATGTGTGGTCGTCCTTGTGATGTGTGGTCGTCGTTGTGAAGTGTGGTCGTCCTTGTGATGTGTGGTTGTCCTTGTGATGTGTGGTTGTCCTTGTGAAGTGTGGTCGTCCTTGTGAAGTGTGGTCGTCCTTGTGATGTGTGGTCGTCCTTGTGAAGTGTGGTCGTCCTTGTGATGTGTGGTCGTCATTGTGATGTGTGGTCGTCCTTGTGATGTGTGGTCGTCCTTGTGAAGTGTGGTCGTCCTTGTGATGTGTGGTTGTCCTTGTGATGTGTGGTCGTCCCTGTGATGTGTGGTCGTCCTTGTGAAGTGTGGTCGTCCTTGTGATGTGTGGTTGTCCTTGTGATGTGTGGTCGTCCCTGTGATGTGTGGTCGTCCTTGTGATGTGTGGTCGTCATTGTGATGTGTGGTCGTCCTTGTAATGTGTGGTCGTCCTTGTGAAGTGTGGTCGTCCTTTTGACGAGTGGTCGTCCTTGTGATGTGTGGTCGTCCTTGTGAAGTGTGGTCGTCCTTGTGATGTGTGGTTGTCCTTGTTAAGTGTGGTCGTCATTGTGATGTGTAGTTGTCCTTGTGATGTGTGGTTGTCCTTGTGATGTATGGTTCCTTGTGATGTGTGGTCGTCCTTGTGAAGAGTGGTCGTCCTTGTGACGTATGGTCGTCATTGTGATGTGTAGTCGTCCTTGTGAAGTGTGGTCGTCCTTGTGATGTGTGGTCGTCCTTGTGACGTGTGGTCGTCATTATGATCCGTTCTTGTCTGCTGACTCTTACTCCGGGTATGTTTCACTGACTGACGCGGCCGGGTGCCGGAGTGGGGTGTCGGGTGTTCATAGCTGTTAAGTTTTATTATTTCTACTTCATTTATTGCAATTGTCCTTATTGATTGTACTTGTGATACGTGCTTTTTGGTAGTTACACTTTGCTCAAAGTGCAAGTTTTGAACCACTCTGTAAGCGATTGTGATGCTGGAAGGCCTATATATTGTCTTGTCGTCATCTTTAAAAGCCGGCTACGGAATACAGAGAAATATCAACCGGCAGGCAATAAAGCATATTTGTACATAATGGCGTGGAAACGGTTGTAGCTATCTATATTGGCTACAGTAATTCGATGCATGTAAACAGAAATGTTTCTGCTCATTTCTACCTCAATTTATACCTACTGAAAGTATAGTTCCCGCCTCATACAAAACGTTTACATCACTGTGTGGCTCACACACTAGCTAGGCAGGCATTCGTTCTTAGCCAACCGTGCACCTGTAAATCATCTGAGAGGTAAATGCAAATTTTGTAGCTGACTACATAAACTATTTTTCTGAAAAGTTAATTTCTAGGTGGAAACTTAATATTTTCAGGAATGTCAGAAAATATTCTGATGAACTTGTGTACCGATTTTCAGAAAAATGTGTTTATTATATTATGTTAAAATTGAATTAAACCTTTGATGTTGAATGTTTAGTGAACCAAGTAAAACCGAATTTCTCTATGACTGTGTCCCTTTCATTCTCTTATCCCCGTGTTTAAAATACGTGAGCTGTACTGTATGTTCTGAAGATTTACACTAATAAGTATTACAACAGATACTGTCATACATAGTCTTTATCATAAAAGCATGGACCACACTAGAAATTTGCCCTTGAGCCTAGGTCCCACTGAGCATTGTTTGCCTCGGTGATATACTTAATATATGATATATTTAAATTAATGAGCTATCAGGGCATCGGGAACAGATTCCTCGTGGTCGAGGGGACGTTTTCCGGGAAGTCGTGAGACAGTTTGTGATATCGGAAGGAATTGTAATGAATTGGATAATCGGTAGAACATTGCCGATGTGGATTTTTCAGTGGGACCTAGGCTTAACTTACAACGAGGATTGTGCAACATTCAATAATATCAGGTATAGAGAAGGCATGGAGATTCATTTCACGCTAATTCTGACCTAACCATAATATTATGGGTGGGCACGAATTAACATGACTCAAGTTTTGTTAAGTTGACATTTAACAACACGCGTTTGTTTTAAGTTCGTAGGATGAGTAAAAAGCGACAGGTTTTCACCAATTCTCATGCGTATCTTTCAAAATGTTAAATACGCGCGTGACAACAATACAAAATAATTATTACAACCGCCCTTCTAGGGCCCGACACATTGGTCATCATTCTTGAGATGTTGTCATTTTAAAGCGGATACAGTTGGCAATCCATGATACTGTGGACATGTTCTGTATCGCAAAAATGGAAATTGGTTCTTCGAATTTTGCCTGTACGCAGCACGGACGCGGAACACGATTGCGGAACACACACACATGTAATACCGGCTGAATTTTGGTCGTATACACGGGACGCGCTTAGTCGCGCTTGCGACAAGCTAACACGGGGTCATGGAATACCGGCTGAATTTGGTCGTATACACGGGACGCGCTTGCGGCAAGCTCACACGGGGTCACAGAATACCTGCTGAATTTGATAGTACATGTATACCCGGTCACGCTTGCGGAACACACGGGGTCATGAAATACCGGCTGAATTTAGGTGGTATACTCCTACTATACCGTATTGTTTAACAAATGCTGATGCACAGATGAACTTTCTAGTGGTGTTCATTTAGCCGAGTTTAGATAATTAAATGTTATACAGTCATCCCTCGATATGGAAGTCATTATTGTTTCAGGGTTGCTGTTTACGACCTACTTCAATAACCAATCAGATGCATGTTAATAAATCCGTACTTAACAAAGTGACCAAATCTCAATGCTCAAACAATAGTATACGTTTCACAAAAGGTTGTGTACCATATTAAACGTCTGGATCTCGTCAAAACAACAAACACAAATTAAAGCTTTCGACGACTATTGTCTCTCCAGATTCTTTATTTAAATAGTATTAAACGTAGTGAAATACGAAATGTACTTGTATTGAACCTACATGGCTGATACACGCATACCATTATTCGTACAGAAACAACGCAATGCACCTAGGGTGGTATTCAATAATGATCTTACTTGACTTAAGGAGAACCAATCAGATCACACCGTTGTAAACTCTAGGTCAGTAACAGGCGATATGATTGGCTATCCTTATTCTCCAATTAAATAAGAACAATATTGAATACCACCCCTGGACCAAAACTCGGTCACAGCACACTTACAATTGACTAACTATACTAGTGTTCACTTCCTACTAATTTCATTGTCACGAATTTGACTGCTATGTACTGATGAACTCGTCGAAACGGTCCTCATTTTGTTTACAATAAAAGCTGACCCGTCCAGCCTAAACCGTCGGAAGATCTAGTGCTACACTGCCAACGGTTGAAAAAAAATGCGACCGCGGTATAGGTAATTTTTTTACCTTGGTAGTTTAAATGGACGGATTTTCTATATAAACTATCTGGTAAAAGTAAAATAACATGCATTACCTAGAAATTTAGCTATAGATATTCCCGTGTTTGCAATTGTACATGTTTGTTGGTAAAATTATTCGTGTGGGATTTGATTTCGTGGTTCAGATCATCATCCAAATCCGCCAAATTAATCCCCCGCTAATGTAAATGACTTTACACGAACGTAGTATTCTGTTCATTGTATTGTTGAATTCGTAGAGTTCGCTTATCATTGACTTTATCTCCAGTTCTTGTTATTATTAGCCCCACCTTGACTGTTGCTGTACAATTTGGGGGTCATGTGCCAAAGAACTCAGGGATAAACTTTACAATTTTCAAAAAAGGGCAGCTAGAGTAATTCTGGATAAACCACATGACCATCCATCAGAAGAACTGTTCATTAAACTAAATTGGATGATTATTCATGAAAGAATAATATATAAAAAAGCTGTTTTAATGTATAACTCGATGCAAAATAAAGTCCCAAAATATCTAAGTGATAAATGTGTGTTACAATCTAATCCTGGACTAAGATCAACAACGAATGAAGAGTTGGTTGTACCACATCCAAACATGGAA
Source organism: Spisula solida (assembly GCA_947247005.1). Lineage (NCBI taxonomy): Eukaryota > Metazoa > Mollusca > Bivalvia > Venerida > Mactridae > Spisula > Spisula solida. The sequence continues at coordinate 17,513,061 of OX365958.1, forward strand.
TTCTTTAAGAAATATTTTTCCTATTCTGGAGCATCTATTTGGAATAATAGTCCATTACATATTAGACAGGCAGAGAACATAAGTTCTTTTATTAGACAATTCTTGGAATGGAAACACAATACTACTTAATCATCAATGTATACATACATATCTCAACCCTTTTGTTCACAGTTGAATATTGATTTTATATGTACATGTATACTACGCTATTTAATTATACATTTGAACCAGTCTTCAGGAAAACCTGCTATAATGACATTATGTAATTACCATTCTGTAACAAGGTTTGTAAAAGCTCTAATATAAGAATAAAATACTTATCCATTGATTCTATTTTATGTAGTTTACTCATATACGAGGGGTGATCAACAAATACGCGGAAAAGTGCTCTGAAATCTTTGTTACGTGACCAATATTGAAGTAAATCTGTCTGGTAATAGATTGGAGTATTACAAATACACATCTAGAAAAACATTAAACCCAATGAAAAATTTGGTGAAAAACACGTAGAAACCGCAACGTCACTATGGCTACACCGGCCCAACGTCATCGCGACGTCTTTACATATATCACTATCCATACTCATTCGTGACACAATTCATACTGTATAACGCATTGAATGATTCTCAAAAAATCGCTGTACAACCAGGTAAACTTCATAGACCTATCAACCGAAAATCATTTCTTTTTCTTTGAAACTTGCATCTAAATTATGAGAATTAGCCGCGCGGGAACATTAATACTGTTGACGTAATTTGACGTTATTGACGTCTTATAGCCCATTCGCATGTCGGCGTTGATTTCGCATGGCGACATATGAGAGAATATGCAAATTAGACACCTGTTATGTATGCTATTACATATTTGTTGCATTTTGCAATATTGTCATTGGTATTTTATGGTATTTTATTCGCAACACGAATTTTCGCCGCCGATTTCTGTATCACACTCATTTTCCAACAATGACTGCGAAGCCAACAACTCTTAAACGGAATTTTGACGTTAAAACCTTTCTTTTAAATAATGAATATAATGTTATATCATTGCATATTCATAACCCACCCTTTATGGAATTATAATATCACAAACGCAGCAGTGATACGTCATCGTTTGCTACGTATAACGTTGGGAAATATGAAAATTTGGGCCGCATGACGTCGAGTGACGTTGCAATTGGAAACTGCGTTCGATCTGACTGTGGTTAATATTGATGGTCAGCGGTGAATCAATTTGAAATAATTTGATCTTCATGTTTAGAAAGTTTCACTTTCTTACAATGACAAATAAAGAAATGACAGCACTTTTCCGCGTATTTGTTGATCACCCCTCGTAGTACTATACCTTAGCTTTAAATTTTCCCATGATTTATGTCGAAATCACAAACTTCGTTGCTATGGTGACCAATTTCGGAAAAGTACTCATAGTGAGAAAAACGAGGAGTTAGTTGTTTAAAACGATAGTTGCCTTTCTCTGAATGCGAACAATTTTGATTTTGGTAAATATTTAAAAAATTAAAAGATACTGCTAAAATGTGATACCATTTTGAACAATTTATGTCAATAATTGATCAAATGGTGTAATTATGAAATACGTGTTATAGTTACGTCAATTAACGTTTGAATGACGTTTGCGACGTCACACAAAAAAGCTGCGAAAGGGGACACTACAAAAACAGCTGTAACTTCCTTAAAAAGCAAGATATTAACAAAATTTCTTTTGTATTTTGCTTCATTAAGATTATTCTTTCAAGCTATGGAAAATCTCAAAATAAATATTTTTGTCAAAATAGCAGGTTTTCCTGGAGACTGGCTCATTTGTATGTTGATGTTTTGAACAATACAATCATGTATATCCTTTATTGTTAAGTTTAAACAATATTGTTTCATTTTCTTCATAAATTTGTTTGTATATTATCATGTAACTTATGTATATAAAAAATTATGTTTATTATGTAGACCATATTGAAAATTGGTGTAATACCAAATATGTTATCTACTATAAATAAAGTCGTTACTTACTTACTTACTTCTTACTTACTTACTATTATACATTTTAGATACGTAAATACGTGTTTATGATTATAATGCATTATGCCTTGTCCAATTTTGCAAAGGTCACACTGGACACAAGCTTCATTTTTGTACTGATCATAGATTCTTTCTGACAAATTACCGGATACTGCATTTTTTCGTTCTTGTTTATATTGTATGACATCTAACGCCCACTGTATGTGTACTTTAGTAAAATTGTCCTTATATGAACTTAACATAATCTTAAAGCTTAAAGGCTAAGATAAACTCTTATTTATGCTAAAACGTCGTGGTGAAATATCAAGTTAACAAGCTCATGGTCAACCACGATAAGCAGGCACGTATAGAGGCGCATCAAACATGTAAATGAACATTCTGACGGCCGCCCCTGGTATGCAGGCGCGTAGAGAAGCGTGTTAAGCATGTCAATGAACATAATGACTGTCGTCCCTGGTATGCAGGCGCGTAGAGAGGCGCGTCAAGCATGTTAATGAACATTCGGACTGTCGCCCCTGGTAAGCAGGCGTGGTTAAAGGCGTGCCAAGCATGTGAATAAACATTCTTGCGCTCGCCTCTGGTTACAAGGCGTGTAGAGAGGCGGCGTGTCAAGCATGTTAATTCTGACTGCCGCCCTGGGAAGCATGATGCCAAGCAGTACCTTTGCCCCTAAATCTACCCATTGAGTGAAGAGCTAACTTTAAACTGGGTTGTTAAACTGTTGACACTGACGCCTTGATGATCCGGGTTTAATACCGGTGTGGTGTGATCAATAGTCTTCCCTGTCGTTGAGCTCGGTCATAGCCTCCACATGTGGAGAGGTTTCTGTTACTTACAGGAGACCGCCGTTGTATTCGAATGAAACCGGCTGCAAAACATCGTGAACAAATCTGATAAAAATAAACGCTCGAGTCAAATGACATTCTGCCAGGGTTTGGTTCTCTGTCATTTCTGTTATATACATCTAGTTGCCTGAAAATATGTTTTTTCTCTCGATTTCTCTCGATTAAGGCGGTTTATTTCTAGTATGCCATAAAATGTTGATAACCTTATGATTATAGTGTGTACTTAAGTTTCTATTTATTTTGTACTTCGTCGGTGAAAACGTGCTTGGCCGGGATGGGCGTGACACGCCTCCTTATCCCTAGGGTAACTTAAACCATCATATATGTACGCCTGCTGGTAGGTAGGAAACACTATGAATATATGCATACATATTAACCGATCCTTTGTAATTAACGGTTACGTTAATAGTTATTTATGTATTCATAGAATTCATTCATATTAAGACACGTATAGTCCGTGGAGATTGTAGCCTTGATTAGCGGATATATAACTCGTGTATGTACTCTTGAATGAAAAAAACACCGCCCATATTAATGTAAGAAAACCATGAATGAAAATGTCTCCTAGCAATTAGAAGATGTACTTTTGATCATTCATGTTTTTCTCTTAGAGTACGTTAATCGTGCTTTATGACTAGTGAATAGTGCAAACTAATTATCATAACCCTCGCACATTAAAAACGTTTCAATGTCAAAATAAAAAAAATAAACTTTTTTTAATGTCAAAATAAATTTCGAATTCGACATTTAAAAACGAATTCAAAAATTCATTTGAATGTCGAAATGAATGTTGAATTCGACATTCAACTCAGTTTTTTGAATGTTGAAATGAATGTCGAAGTCGAATATCACGTGCAAACGTAACTCAGCTCCACTAATTACGGTATGGTAGTTGAACATGTAGGTGTACTGTAGTTTGTACATTTGTTTAAATTTACAATTTAGGCATTTTTTCAATGGCATGATTGCGTGTAATGTAATCTGCCTTGCACCAGATATATGCAAGTGCGTGCTTTAATTAACAGAAACTCGTACATTTTAAAATGTCCGTGCGTGCGTACCTGAGCCATTACTGATATTCGATATACTCGTATATCAAAATACACGTTTAAGTTTTACAAAACCCTTTATAAAAAATGTAGAAAAAACTTGTACATAATCAGTGGCACGATATATCGCGTGCCAAGCTAGCTTCATCAAACAACGAAAATACGTCATATATATATCAACCGAGGGGTTTTGATCCAATATGTCAGATAGCTAGGCTCCTATTTGACAATCTTTACACACCGTCATAGTTTAAAGTATTCACAAGGTTGATCTTAATGCGAATAATGACACTTTGATAATTGCTGTTGTAACGGATACACATATATTAAAGTTAAAGGAGCATTCCCTAATTTGGATTAAAGGGTTTTGGATTAAAGGTATGGACTCTTATTTTGTTGTCCCCTTAATTTTAACTGAAATTAAGTTATGGCAAGGGGTTGTTGAATCCAAGTTGCCAACAGAGCTTCGTCAATGTTCGTCCCGAACTTGTGAAGAATTCTTTTACATACCCACAGACAGACAGGCGTTATCTTACGCTCCGATATAAGATGGCATTAACTTATGGCAATGGCTATGTTCGCCTCTACGCAGACAATTACGACTATAGAGATATATTTTATGCGATATGAGACCGTTAACAGCCTGTTCGCCTTCAACATTATTATATTTACCACACCATCAACCGACAATACATTCCTAGCGTAAAATTGCGCGCACGTTAGTTTCTGCTGCGAACAAAAATTCCGAAATATAATTATAGTGTTTCTTCAGTAACTTGAACTCTTATGTATGCTATATTGGTATTGGGTTAGTTAGATGGACACTGACACTTGTTTTACGTTCTTAATTTGTTTCATCAGAATTCATTTCTTTGATAACGTTTTATATTTTTACCATAGGGTGTTTAGTCCTTTTTGACTGTCTTCTAGTTGACATTACGCCGGTCGGAGATGGCTCCGCCTTATTGTCTGCCAAGGGTGTTTGGCGAAGGCTTATAAGCTAATTCATTGTACCATGGGATTATAACGTATCGTTAAAATGATAAAATGATTTAAAAGTAACCGAATGACAACTGACAAAATTCCAGTTAACCTAAAATAAGGATGGCACGGTTGCCGATGGTTAACGCACGTCTACCAATCCGAAGGTCCAAGGTTCCATTCTCGATGGGCCACTGGAAATTTCAAAAATGCTTTTCAGTGTTTCCCATCCAACTACAGATGAACTGGTTGGTAACCCAGAGGTATTTTCGCGTGTACCGGTGCTACATACCGGGAACATTAAGGAACCAATGAGTCGATTCGGAAAAAAGCTAGGGTATCCCATCCGGTACCCTTGTATCGCACCACCGTATCTTCTACTGGCTGTCCCTTCAGCAAAAACAGGACACCGTTGGAAATAAATGCTTGCAAATAAATACTTGCACTTTAAAGGGTTATTCTTGACCGAAAGGTCTAAATAATTACAACTACGCTAACAACAACATCATATATTGCTGGAACTAAGCATACGTATATGCCAGCACATTTATCCACCGTGTATAAGGGTATGGTCATAGACATTGTCACCTACCCACCTAACCTACCTGGGCAGTGAACCCAGAATACAGCGCTTATCAACCGTGTAGCTTTCACATTTAAAATACAAATAAATAAGGCATGTGCATCTAGTATATTTACTAAAAAACAAAACAAAAATAGTCATATACGTCATATGGACATAAATTTCGTTACAACGACATTCTATACAACGATTTGATTTAAAGGACTAAATATGGTCGTAATTTAACGAGATTTGACAATGTTGAAATTTGTAATAGTACAGCCATTATAATTTCTTCTTGTCCCAACGATAATAAATAATAATAAATACAAAATGGCATAGAATATCTCCTCGTAGTCATAGTTGGATTATACTGAGCATACTTCTTTAACATTAATATAATATTTAAAATGGTTGTGTACCTTTTATTTAAAATGTTTAACAGCTGACTGACTTATCAGAAAAATGATTGTATTATCACCGTTACCTAAACTAAGCATAAAAACTATGCATATCAATGTGTACTTAAAATATAATACACAAACATTATCACATAAAACACTTTAAACGGATATTGAGATATGTCATATAAAAGACTTAAGTAACCATTTTTCACTAAATTGCGATAATCAACTAAAGTTCTCAGAAGCAACACCATGTTTGGTTTGTTTGTAGATTTTCATTTTTGATGACGTTTGTAAAACCATTTTTCAGTTATTTACGACGCAAGTTGCCAACTTTTGGAACATGACCGTCGCCTGTATTCACCCGGATCTACAAACGTAGTGTGATTATAGTGGTCTATTACCAAGCGGACACCTTTCAAATATTCAGACCACCGCATCTATTAAACAAGATATGTTTGTAAATGGCATCACAATGGTCAGTAGTGAAATGGTCATGGTAACATTAACCTTTGCCTATTGACCTTGACATTGACCTTGGCCCACTGACCTTAAACTGACCCACTGACCAACTACTGATGGTTTCCAACCTCCGTATAAGGTTTGAAGGTCCTGGACCCAACCGTTCTTGGATTATTGATCGGAAACCGTTAAGCCAATTTATTCATGTTAAAGGTCAGCGCGGCCTTTAAATTTGATCTACAGACCCAAAAATAATTAGAACTCATTTACTTGTTACGACCAAACTCCATGCAAAGTTTGAGGGTCATAGGGTCAAGCGTTCATGAGTTATTGAAGAAAAACTGTTTGGTCTACCGACAGGCTAACCTACCGACAGACCGACCGCCATTTGCAAAGCAATATACCCCCTTCATCAAAGATGTGTGACATACTGACCGATTGTTAGTCCAGTCGAACTTTTAGAAACGCAATACTACCTAAACCTATTATATTTTATTGGTGTAAATATATTTTTGTATGGAAGTGTAGTTCTCCTATGGATATATTATACGTCTATCTCTTGCTGGAGATATGTTACATTGTTTAACTGAATGGCTCGAGTTAATTACTGATTGATTTACAGTGTAATTGTACGTGTGATCAATAATTCTATACAAAGCTCGCATCACCTGATGATAGCTTATCGAGAACACGTTTTTCTGAATGAAATATTCCCAGCGTGGGAAGTAAACGATTTGGAGGGTTGGCGGGCGTTTGGAATGTGTATCACGTGATTTTCATTGGTCAGGATTATTAAGTTCAAAGCAATCTTCTGATTGACATTTTTTGTTCGAACGGGATTGAAGTGGCAGCATGGATATAAAAATGAATTGTATGTGGGGTGAGATTAGTGTTTTGCAAGATTAACGAGGTGTTGAACACGTTATGGGTGCGTTAGCTGTTGCACGCATAACACTTGCGAAATAATATTTTTTGTTCGGGCCGGATACTTTTTTTTATAAAAATCACTTCTAATTTTCCAATAAATAACTGTTTCTGTGAAATTTGTGGTTAAAATGTGTTAGATGAAATGATGTATTTTTATTGGAAATTTGCTGCCGATAGTTCACAAAAGCTGTTATCTCGTCACCCATCGTATTTAGTAGGAGTAAGAATAATTTTGTTAAAATATCTTTGCAGGGCCTCCTGTCGATATATGATCCTGGATAGAGCCGCTGGACATCAGACGTGCTTCATCTTGTGTTACGAATATTGGAACTTATTATTGGTTATATATAAAAGGGCTTCACGCTTCTCTTGTGGACAGTTCGCCATGTAGTGAACACCACGTCACACATACGACGGGAATATCTGAACATATAGTCTCTCTACACGGACGTATTATATCGTGAACAATACTTGCTGAGTTTTTAAAATAAGACTACTTACATTAATAGCTGAAAATAGTCTATTTAAATGGACAATAATCGTGAATGATACTGGCTTCGTTTTTTTGAAATAAAACAACTTAATATATTGACATGATTTGAAATTCTGGTACATTTTATTTGGAAATTAAATCATACGTAACGTGCAATAGTTTACCATCAAGTTGATTTTAAATAGAAAAAGAAATAGAATTGAAATATTAAATAAACTTGTTTATTTCGATTAAGACGCGGACTTGACTTTTACTCGTCTATCGCTAATCGAAACGATACGATTTGTTGCTAAGGAATTCAATTCTATCACATGCAGTAAAGAACACTTAATCATGCATTAATGTAATTTCTCGTAACAGTTTAATTCCATTGTGTAACAAATAGAGTTTCTCCAGCATTCTCTGCGCTACACTTCGATTTAAATACCGCCTGAACAAAGGAAACGTTCAAAGGGACAGAAAAGTAGGACACAAGCAGAGAAGCCAGGCAGAGTATATATGTGGCCGCGCGTTCTTCGGTTAACGTTTTTTTTAAATTTATAATCCTCGGTTAGATCTTCGTGACATTTTTAGTAATTTAACAATTTAACATAGTCCATTCTTCACCTGTCTGTAACATAAAGAGGTTTGTGGAGTGTTTTAAATATTAAACCTGCTTGAAAGATGGCGAGTTATTACGCTGTTAGGGGATAAATGAGCGACGTTTAACGTGCGGAAATAAAGATGGTGCATAACCATAATACAGCTCGTAAAAACTACCTAAAGGGTTAGTCAAGTGGACAAAGTATTCCAACACAGCATGAAGCGGTACAGTGTATGTTATATTGTTACGATCGTTCTGTACATACGTACATTAAGTTATGCGGCGGAATTAGAGCAGGACAGGGCTCACGATATGTACAGGCGATTGGAGAAAGAAAGAGAGACAGCTATATTAAAAAATAGGATTTTACAACATCTAGAAAACAATGGCGCGAAAATTACACATTTTTCCAAGCCATTCCAGGAAGATCAGTCGGACAGCCCCAACATGATCAGCCGGAAGGAACACGGAGGGGGACAAAGCCGTAATGAGCCTCTTCTTGTTATCAGTCAACCAGCGTGTAAGTAAAAATAGCATCTTATTTAATAATGTTCATATACAGGGTGTCAGAAAAGTATGTTTACATTATTTAAGGAGTATTTATCTAAACATGAAAATATCAAAAAAAAAGTTTATAACCTTGTTTACAATGTTTAAAGAGGGTGTTACACCCATATCTTAACACGTCTTTTAAAAATAACATACAGTTCAACCTCTCATAAGTGGCGCTCTGTAGTGCAATAATCTCTCTGTAACAACATTTTCAACATTTCCGTACGTGGATAATAACTATTATGTTGACATCTTAAGAGCAACAACCTCTAAGCAACGGCCAATGTCTACACCTTGCAAAAGTTGTTGCTCTACAGACAATAATTATTCATTGTAATTACAATAGGGTTAAATCGCAATATTAATACATATATACGTACCTATCAACTTTAAATATTATTATTTTACATGAGAATAAAATACCAAACAGGTTGATAGGAACAGTGTTCATCATAGTTCTATTGGACATTTATGAGTTAATCCGAATGCTAATGCTACTATGTGGTTTACGTAGGGAAGATTTCAAAATGTTTTATATGAATACAATTTATCGTATAATTAAGGAGGAGGTAGCAATATTTCTTCTTTACAAACTTACTTTATGTTACATTTGTGATGTAATTGTATATAGTCTTCTAGACAAAGTGCAGTAGGCTATTGCTACGTTGTAGGTTTTTTTTGTTTACGAAAATATATATGAATACATGATAGCTGTACAATAAAGATTCGAACTACTCTGGAAAAGCTAAAGACAGTTGTGTGATACAATGAATCCGAGTTTCCGAATACACTAGACTAAGTGTGTTCTTTTACGTGCCTGTGGTACAGCACCGATTCACGCGAGACTAACTCTTGGTAAACAACCAGTTTATCACTGAGAAAGCGGTTCTGAAATTTCCATTGCCACAGCCGAGATTCGAATCGGTACCCTTTGGATTGACAGGTCACCATGTCACCAATCGTGTGATTATGTTCATTTTTGAACATTTTCCACTATATGTTTTCGTAGTTGTAGATCCGTGCATATCAGCTTTATGTTCTTTTGAATTGTTTTTAAGAGTTACACTATACCAATCGATCTTGCAATTTTAACAAGTTTGAAAAGATGCCATTACATTTACTTTAATATCGTATATTCGTTGGTGTAAAGCGTGCACGAGATCCTTGTGATCTTAGGCCGTAAGTATATAGACCAAACAAAATATTTCGTGTGTTATCGTCTGAAACGGGTTTTAGGACAAATTTCTTCGAAGACCAAGATGGTGAAGAAAAACACGTTTGATATGCGTGAATACCATATAGAACGGAATATTGCAAGTAGTTGACATTAAGGGCACATAATGACGTTAACGATGTGATGATGTCACAAACATCGGCACATATTTAAAATCATTGCCAGACACCGTTTCTAGTTTTGGATACATGTGCCGAGTTATCCCGCTATGTTAGAATAACTAAGAGTGTACGTGTCGGCGAAATAATGTTTCCTTCTTTTGTTAACAAAGTTGTGGCGTTTTCAAGAACTACATAAAAATGGCCCATTGACCATGACTAAAAGTATTAAATGAATATTGAAAGTAAGATATGGTAAGTATCCATGGATTTGTGTCCCGAAAACTAAGTTATTGTATTAGCACGCCCTAAATCAAATTTGTTTTGACATTACCCCTTGTTAAATCGTCTCTTTGTCGGATTCGGAATTCAACATCGGATTCGGATTAATTAATAAATGTCTATTAGTCCTGGTATTTGATACAGCTACAAGAGTGCATGTAACAAAACTATCTTACCTACTTTTTATATCACTTGAAATTTGTGAACTAGCTACATTTGAATATCCTTAATGCATGTTTATATGAACTGTACATTGCTCATAATATCATGGACTGGTACGTTTACACATCATGGACTGATATATTATTTATTCACCATGGACTGGTACATTTATACACCTAGGACTGGTATATTTATACACCATAGACTGGTACGTTTAAACATCATGGACTGGTATATTTATACATCATGGACTGATACATTTATACATCATGGACTGGTATATTTATACATCATGGACTGGTATATTTATACATCATGGACTGGTATATGTATATACCATGTACTGGTACATTTATACATCATGGACTGGTACATTTATACATCATGGACTGGTACATTTATATATCATGGACTGGTATATTTATACATCATGGACTGGTATATTTATACATCATGGACTGGTATATTTATACATCATGGACTGGTACATTTATACATCATGTACTGGTATATTCATGCATCATGGATTGGTACATTTATACACCATGGACTGGTATATTCATACATCATGAACGGGTATATTTATACACCATATACTGGTACAATTATACCCCATGGACTGGTATATGTATACGCCATGGACTGGTATATTTATACATTATGGACTGGTACATTTATACATCATGGACTGGTACATTTATACACCACGGACTGGTACATTTGAACATCATGGACTGGTATATTTATTCACCATGGACTGGTATATTTATACATTATGGACTGGTACATTTATACATCATGGACTGGTACATTTATACATCATGGACTGGTATATTTATAAACCATGGACTTGTACATTTATACACCATGGGCTGATACAGTTATACACCATGGACTGATTCATTTATACACCATGGACTGGTACATTTACACACCATGGTTTGGTATATTTATACACCTGGGACTGGTACATTTATACACCATGGACTAGTACATTTATACACCATGGACTGGTATATTCATACATCATGAACGGATATATTTATACACTATATACTGGTACAATTATACCCCATGGACTGGTATATTTATACACAATGGACTGGTATATTTATGCATTATGGACTGGTACATTTATACATCATGGACTGGTACATTTATACATCATGGACTGGTACAGTTATACACCATGGACTGGTACATTTATACACCATGGGCTGGTACATTTATACATCATGGACTGGTACATTGATACATCATGGACTGGTACATTTATACATCATGGGCGGGTACAGTTATACACCATGGGCTGGTACATTTATACACCATGGACTGGTACATTTGTATAATTATCATGTACTGGTACATTTATACATTATGGACTGGTACATTTATACACTACGGACTGGTACATTTATACATCATGAACTTGCACATTCATACATCATGGACTGGTACATTTATACATCATGGACTGGTATATTCATACGCCAATGACTGGTATTTTTTATACATCATGGACTGGAACATGTATACACTATGGACTTGTACATTTACATCATGGACTGATATATATATATTAATGGACAGGTATATTCATACGCCAATGACTGGTACATTTATACATCATGGACTGGTACATTTATATATCATGGACTGGTATGTTTAAACATCATAGATTGGTACATTTATACATCATTGACTGGTATATTTATAAACCATGGACTTGTACATTTATAAACCATGGACTGATACATTTATACACCATGGGCTGATACATTTATACATCATGGACTGGTATATTTATAAACCATGGACTTGTACATTTATACACCATGGACTGGTATATTCATACGCCAATGACTGGTTTATTTATACATCATGGACTGGTATATTATTTATTCACCATGGCCTGGTACATTTATACACCACGGTAGGGTATATTTATACATCATAGATTAGTACGTTTAAACACCATGGACTGGTACATTTATACATAATGTACTAGATAATTTATTCATCATGGACTGATACATTTATTCATCATGGACTGATACATTTATACATCATGGACTGATACATTTATACATCGTGTACTAGTATATTTATACATTATGGACTAGTATTTTTTTAACCATGGACTAGTACATTTAAACACCATGGACTGGTATATCTATACACCACGGACTGGTATATTTATACATCATTGACTGGTACCTTTATACTCCACGGACTGGTATATTTATACATCATTGACTGGTATATATATATACACCATGGCCTGGTATATTAATACACCATGGTCTGGTGTATTTATACATCATGGACTGGTATATTTATACATCATGGACTGGTACATTTATACATAATGGACTGGTACATTTATATATCATGTAATGGTATATTTATACATCATGGACTGGTATATTCATACGTCAATGACTGGTATATTTTTACATCATGGACTGGTACATTTATACACCATGGACTTGTACATTTATACACCATTGACTGGTACATTTACACATCATGGACTGATATAATTATACATCATGGACTGGTATATACATACGCCAATGATTGGTACATTTATACATCATGGACTGGTATATACATTATGGACTGGTTTATTTATACATCAAGGACTGGTATATTTATACACCATGGACTGGTACATTTACACATCTTGGACTGGTATATTTATATATCAAGGACTGGTATATTTATACATCATGGACTGGTAAATTCATACGCCAATGACTGTTTTATTTATAAATCATGGACTTTAACATTTATACAACATGGACTGGTACATTTATACATCATGGGCTGATACATGTATACATCGTGGACTGGTACATTTATATATCATGGTCTGGTACATTTATACATCATGGACTGGTATATTTATAAACCATGGACTTGTACATTTATACACCATGGACTGGTACATTTATACACCATGGACTGGTACATTTACACATCATGGACTGGTACATTTATACACCATGGACTGGTACATTTATATATCATGGTCTGGTACATTTACACATCATGGACTGGTACATTTATACACCATGGACTGGTACATTTACACATCATGGACTGGTACATTTATACACCATGGACTGGTATATTCATACGCCAATGACTGGTTTATTTATACATCATGGACTGGTTCATTAATACAGCATGGACTGGTATATCTGTACACCACGGACTGGTATATCTGTACACCACTGACTGGTATATTTATACACAAATGACTGGTTTATTTATACATCGATTACAGTCGTCATCTATTACGTTGATTGGATGTGTATTATTTTACCAAAAGTCTAAATGCCAATCGAAATATAAGGTACGTTATGTAGACACATAATATGAATGAATGATGACAACTGACATATTGCTGTAAAGCTATAGTAATTACTAGACATAAATGTCGTAGGAGATGGGTCTCGGATATATTGGTTTTTTGTAGTCTGTTTAGATATCTTACGTTTACAAGTGGAAACAGCTGATCAGCCATTTTGTTTTAGAGCCTATTAAGGGGTATTTCAATAAAGCACGTCAAAGTGAAATGATGAACATCATTTTGACCAACTTCTGTTGGCTTTGATTTTTTTATTAATTTGGAGCATAAAGCCTAGTACATCGAATAACAGTCAAGCCCAGCTGTACATGTATATTTATGAAACACTTTTTTTAGTCCGCTATCGGTTTTCAACCGGAGAAACTGTATGTTTGCCTTCCATCTACAGTCAGTCCGTCCTTAAAAATCTTGATCTTGACATCTCCCAAACAGTTTCAAGGTGGAAACAAGGCTTACAAAAATTTGTATGTGATCAATTTTAGGACACATTCATACTAATAAATGCTTCTATTTTGCAAAATTGTGATTGCTATGGAAACAGAAACATTGAAAATAATTTAAATGGTATTTGCTTCAAACTGGTAAGGAACTTTTGTATTGCTTGCAATTTTCAGTGACTTGTTGATCTAGAATGTCTATCAATGCCAACCTACAATCGATCATGGAATAGTACTTGTTGTGTGACCATACAGGCTAATGGGTGGCAAAATTTTGTGTTAATTATGTATATTTATATATAAATCAATTACGATGTGTGATTATGCTGAATATAGTCTTTACCCAATTCCAAAAGTAACTTAAGAGAATGAATTATTTATGTTCAGAATCCATAATACGTGGGTGATAGGTGGTATCCTGTTTGGTCTGTGTTGCTGTTTTCTAAATATGGTACTTCAGGTTCGAGAAGGTCAGAGTTAATCTAGTTACTATACCCAAGTGTATTTCAGTACATTTTCTGTGAGAATTATTATCGAGCTAATGCCTTTTAACTTATAATGTGAACGAACTTTCCCGAAGAGCCTTGCATGCACTCTTCATTCTAAAGTATTCAGGATTCCTATTTTGGAGTTGGTTAAACTGTAAACGATTCGTTTAGCGATAAAAATGGCAAGGAGATGAAAGCTATGCTTGTTATTTTAATTAAAAAAAGCTCAATTAGAGTACTGTTAAAAGCACTGTTATTGTTGCGGGTGCCAGCACTTTAACGTGAAATAACTTAAATACAACATGATTATGTATTTGTACATCGAAAATATCGAAATCAACTAATTGCATTATATACTTAACCTGCATGTTTTCTAACATTGAGCTTTTAATTTAATTTTTCTACTTCTAATGCAAATTTCTTTTCAACCATTTATTAACCTTGTAAAACTACTTTGCATGATAGAAAATCGTAACGACTGTAACATGTCGGCTTGTCATCCACATTATGCGGGGGCTTATTTCTCAAAGTCCATACTGAACGTTTTATATTATGTTTACAGCGTGTATAATTATACATTATGTCATTATATAGTCTATAAATGGATGAAGTAGTCAAGTTAAGTCAAGTAAATTTTATTTCGGGTAATTAACATGTAACACAAGGTCTATTGAGCTTTTAAATCCGATTATAGTAAATGATAAGGATGTTTCGTCCGAATATCAAAACCGCTTTTCTTACAGTTAGTCAAAATTTCTGGTTCATTTAAAAAAACGATTTGGTTTATTTGAGCAATATGTCCGTATCTATACTCTAATAAGTATATTTGACACGGAGAATTTGACGTGATCCTGACCTTTATGCATGAATGTAGACAAGGTTGTTGCGTTGAATATATAAATTTTCGCGTGCAAATCGTGCAATTTCGTATCTTTAATTTTAGCTTCGTGATACGTCCCGCTTATGAAACCTAACAACCGGGTTGTAAATATACACAATATATCAGCTGTTAATTAGTGGTAGTAGAAGGTCTAGAGTCGTATCAAATTCTTCGTACTATATCATTGCCCGTACCTATATTTAATATGCCATCGGTGTCAGCAAAGGTGCACCGGTATTTATAATTTTCATAAAAGTATATATTGCGTGTGTAAGTATAGTTGAACCTCGCCAATAAAAAGTGTCCTTAATAGCTGAGTGGTCTTATTAGCGGAGCAGACCGCTCAGGACATATAAAATTGGGAGTTTCTGTAATGAATGCATTAGTTGCTTTATCTCATATTGTCATAATGGATGTTAAATACTTAGTATACAGATTTTACGTTATTTCATATTTGATAACTAAAGGTTTCCTGAGGGAATATCTAAACCATGTTCTAATTTAAATTCTTTATAATTATTTAACAACTGTAAAGGTCAAGGTTCACAAAGGCCTATAATTATTTAACAACAGGTATGGATTTTATGAGTTCACTAACTGAATGATTATTAGTATTGCATTTCCATTTCCATTTACCACACTTTGTAGTCGTAAAATTATAGATAATTTAAGTTTTAGCGTAAGGTTAAAATTTCCGTAAGTGCTTTGATAAAACACTTTTGCGGTGTTTTATCAGGAATAATGTTATTTTAATATTTAAACAAAGCTTCTCTACCAAACAGTAGCGCCAAATGTAGTACAGTTAGGTTAACAATCTTATACTGTATTGTTAGCTAAATTTAGCATCATGCCAAAAAGTATTACTCTAGATACATTGAGCGGTACTTAATGTTTTCCGCTTAGTTAAATTGGAATACGCTTTATACTAGTGTTTGTAGCAACGTTAAATGTCGCATCGACGCTAAATGTCGCACCTGACGTTAAATGTCGCAAGGCTGACGCTAAATGTCGCAACCGACGCTAAATGTCGCAATCCACCCTGACGCTAAATGTCGCATCTGTGACGTTAAATGTCGCAACAAACTGGCCTGACGTTAAATGTCGCAACATCAACGCTAAATGTCGCAATCCTTTATAAACACTCATTTGTAGTATTACTGTTCTAGTTTAGGTCCAGACGTATCCACAGTTATTAGGGGTTTACCCAAAGGGGTTCGACACATAAGCATTTAGTGATAAAAAACTGTTTTCAAAAAAAAAATTTTTTTTACTTCTACTTTGTAAAAGTATATTGTATGAAATCTACACAGTAGAAATAAAAAAAAAATAATCACTGCAGATTCATGACTGTCGAACTCGTAAAAATGCCGTACGGACCCTTCGGATTGATAATCACCCTCGGGCTAAAGCCACTCTGGCGATTATGCTTCCTGCGGGCCGATTATCTAGACCCCGTCCTACACAGCCGTGCATTATCCTCTACGTAACCCATCGTGCGGGTTTGAATACTACTTTTCGTAAACACAAATAAATTGATGTCAACAGAATTTCAATTATGATTTACATAATTATTTATTTAGTGTATTTTGCATTGTTCGACAAATACTCGGTAACTGCAATTACACAGACCTTGGTCGAGATGAAACCAGTATAATAAAGTATAATCCGTAACGAAACGGGTTTCTTCCGAGCATACCGTATATAACCATGGTTCAGGTATATGCTATTTTCTTCCCTGCCTCCATCGGTAAGAAACACACTTTACTGGGACTCAACCGGTGTAGAGCCAGGGTTCAGCGCAGTCCCAATAATGCCGGTATACAACGGTTTATAAATAAATAAAATAGAAAATACCAGAATAGGTTTGCACCTGTAGTGGATATCGAACCCATACTGTACGACGTCATACGGTAGGATCAACACGGGTCGTCACGATTAGCCCGAATCGACTAAGAAGTTCACGATGTCTCTAAGGTTCATACAACGGGACAAACCAGGGTGCCAAATCGGCACAAGGTCGGCTGTCAGCTCAGAACCGGGATGCACCGTGGATACAGCGGGATAATCCGTACTGAGACCGGGATGCAACATCGCGGTAGAGCTGATGTGTAGCCCCGGTTGTAATCCAGTTTTGACTCCATATTTCGATTCTGTTGAAATCTTGACCATTCCTCCCGGTGGCCCCTGATGACTACATGAGGCTTTAAACATTTAAAACAACCGGGCCTCTTTTGCCAGTTTGATAAGAGTATCATGGTTCACCACGGTTCGTCTTGCCGATCCAGCGTTGTTACGGTTGTACGACGGTTCACTGAACCGGGTATACCGAGTAAGATTCGGTTCATCCCGTTAAACCTAAAGGGGCTCGACACATAAACTTGCAGTGATAAAAAACTGTTTTCAAAAAATATTTTTTATTTCTTCTGTGTATATTTTATACAACATACTTAGAAGAAGTAAAAAAAATATTTTTTTTGAAAACAGTTTTTAATCACTGCAGACTTATGTGTCGAACCCCTTTGGGTAAACCCCTAATAACTGTGGATATGTCTAGACTAAAACTAGAACAGTAATACTATAAAAGAGTCTTTATAAAGGATTGCGACATTTAGCGTTAATGTTGCGACATTTAACGTCAGGCCAGTTTGTTGCGACATTTAACGTCACAGATGCGACATTTAGCGTCAGGGGGGATTGCGACATTTAGCGTCGGTTGCGACATTTAGCGTCAGCCTTGCGACATTTAACGTCAGGTGCGACATTTAGCGTCGATGCGACATTTAACGTTGCTACAGTGTTGTACTTTACTGTTATTCGTCAGTAGAGCAATGATGTGCGCTAAAAGTTTGCGCAAGGCATTCGTCTTGAACGTCCTTACTGTTAACAGGATTCCTCGTATCGATAAAGTTAGAAGACGACCAATACAAACAAGGATGTATGAAAACATGCAGTCAGTGATTTCAAAATGTATTTTGTTAACTCGCCTAGTTTAGGCTGAACTTTTCTCTGGATAGTCTGAGTTCCATGTTTTTCGATCAATCCTAGAGACAAACGGTCGGCTTATTTTGTGGGATATCTCAATCCAGTAATTACATTTTGGAAGCTTGAGTTCATTCCATGAAAATGTACCATGTTTTGTAACAGAACTTTCCCGTATCTCAAATAATGTCAGAATCAGACATCCTATGTCAAATGATATTGTTAACATTATTTTAAGGTACCCAAGGGCCCTCTGCATCAATGTGTACTATAATTTAACAAAGGTAAATCCTAAACTTACGTTACGTTCTTTAAAATCTTAATCATTCTTTAGCAACTTCTAATCATTCTCGATCACCAGAGTATTCTTCACCTGTGATATTATAGTAGTAGTCTGGGAACTTGACTAACCACTGATGTATGAGGATGCTTCTAATTGGGGATATATTTTTGTAAGAGTCCTTTAACGGATTTATCATTAATATTTCCGATCCTTTTACTACAATATCTAGTAGTTAAAAGTTTGAAAATATTTTAGATTTGAAGGTTAATTTAATATTTCCGTAAGGGCTTTGATAAAACCAGTACCCAACTCATTTAAAGTCCGTCTTTTCTCAGGAAAGCTAACCTGTCATTCAAATTAGCGATCTTTGTGAACAGTATAATCTTTTGTCAAAAAATTATTTGAAAAAGTTTGCTGTCAAAGAATGGCATATTTATTTGATTGTATGACATATGTCGGTTTTTAATTATATGTATTGCACATATTTGATATAACAGTAATATGTTGTGGTACAAAAAGTCGAATACAAAAAATGTTTATTTTTTGGGGGGGTTTTGTCCCTTCATTTTCATCGCTAACGTGTGAACTGTTATTATTATAGTGTCAATGAAAATGAAAAATAACTTGTGAACTGTCACCAATTGCGCAAAAACATTAATATTGAGCTCTTATTTTTGTAGTACATTTGTAGAAACAATTGCCCGTTTTCATACTTTTCACATTTCAATTTAATAATTATTATCAATGCACAAACGTTCAGTATAATCATTTACTGTCCGAAACTGACAATTTCTCCATACATCTGTGTATTTATTATAATTGCAAAATACATTGATTCAATATTACGGCTGCTCAAAAGACAGGCGTTTGCTATATTCCAGTTCTGTCTATGTATGTTTGTGTATATATGTTTGTTAATATGTTATAACGATGTACATGTTGTACAAGTTAATAAAGTATATGTTCTGTTCTGTTCTGTTCTGTTCTGTTCTGTCTATGTCTTAGGGTGGTTGCTATATTCAGATTCTGCCTATATTTTAGGGCGGTTCTTGTATTCAGATTATGTCTATATCTTAAGGTGGTTGCTATATTCTATATATGATTATATCTTAAGGTGGTTGTCACGTGTGTTTGGGTTTGATCTATGTCTTAAGGTGGTTGCTATATTCAAATTATGTCTATATCTTAAGTTGGTTGCTATAATTAAATTTTTGTCTATATCTTAAGGTGGTTGCTATATTCGGTTTCTGTCTGTATCTTAAGGTGGTTGCCATGTATATTCGGGTTTGATATATATCTATCTTAAGATGGTTGCTATATTCAAACTCTGTCTATATATTAAGGTGGTTGCTATGTTCAGTTTTGCCTATATCTTAAAACGGTTTATGTGCAAGTGAAAAAGGAAACACGCTTCTGCATCATACGTTTAGAAGCTTAGAATGTAAATAAAAAAATAACGTCTAATAGGCTTTCACTCAAAGGTTTAACAAATTTAATGTGAATTTCACTCATCTTAAAGTGAATATTTCTTGTAATTATGGAATAGTTTGAGTTATTTTATCAACTTCTCCAAGTATTTCTTCTTTAATTTTGTTTTCAGATACTGCGTCTCAATATCAATTTAAATTTCCATAACGCCATCGTTCAATGGTATTAAAATAGTCTTTATAATGTCATCCAAAAACACTGTCACACTTAAAGTGAAGGGATCACACATTTAGGAAAATTACCATAATTTGCCCCAGGCGATATTAAAGGCGTTATTTCTCACAAGAGAAACAATGTAATCAGGTCAAATTCGACGAGTTTCAGTGCATTTAGGCTAAGAGAGTCCTTGACTCAGAATAATACGCAAAAAAACATTGGGTGGATTTAATGCTGTAAACATTTAATTCTGAAAGGCGTAAAGTAAGCCACTGTCAGCTTAGTGGTAATTTGAATCCAGATTTTGTTGATGGAAGCCTACTTTTGCGTATTGGGAGAATTCTTCAATTGTTGAATTAGTTAACAGAGAACTCTCTGCCGCACCTCTATTCCCGTTGTAGTGTAGTTATCATTCATAATTACCTCCCTTTATCTTTAAATATGCACGAAATTCAAAGTCCTCTATATGCCATGCATTGTGCGGTAAGTATATAGGCCTGCTTGACATACACATTTTTTTCGAGCTATGGATGGTTCGTTGGTGGTTTCTGAGTGGCTTTGGATTGTCTGTGAGTTACTGTATTTAAACGTTTTCCTATCGTCTTGTATGCCGTTCACAATGGTCTAGTGAATAAAGACATTATTTCCTTGAACGCTCTAACCACTTGCCGTCCCGGAGGAGAACGCTCTAACCACTAGCGACCCGGAGAAGAACCATCTAACCACTTGTCCTCCCGGAGGAGAACGCTCTAACCACTTGCCCTCAAGGAGGAGAACGCTCTAACCACTTGCCCTCTCGGAGTGGTGTTAGAGCGTTCTCCTCCGGGAGGGCAAGACGTTAGAGCGTTCTCCGGGAAGGCAAAAGGTTAGAGCGTTCTCCTCCGAAAGGGCAAGAGGTAAGGGCGTTCTCCTCTGGCAGGGGGGAACGCTCTAACTTCTTGCCCTCCCGGACGAGAAGGCTCTGACCTCTTGTCCTCCCGGGGAAAACGCTCTAACCAATTGCCTTCCCGGAGGAAAACGCTATAACCACTAGCCCTCCCGGAGGTGAACGCTCTAAATTCTTGCCCTGCCGGAGTAGAACCCTATAACCATTCCCTAGCCCCCAACCCCCGAATATGGAACACTATAATAACTAGTCCCCAGGAGGAAAACGCTCTAACCATCTTGCCCTCATAGAGGAGAACGCTCTAATCACTTACCCCTGGAGGAGAAGGCTCTAACTTCTAACCTCCCCCGACAGGAGAACCCTATAACCAGAGTGGGGAACGCTATAACAAGTAGTCCCCCAGGAGGAGAACGCTCTTACCACTAGTTCTCCTGCGGAGAATTCCCTTGATTTTACAAAGCCCTAGTCCCGAGCGGAGAACGCTTTTACCATGCCCTAGTCCATCGACAGGAGAACGCTCTAGTCATGACCTAGTCGCCCGGCTTGAGAAGGCCCTATCAATAAGTCCCCTGGGCGGAGAACGCTATAACGACCTTTCCCTGGACGGAGAGTCCCCTTTGGACGCTATAACAACTTGTCCCGCTCTTATTACTAGTTTCCCGGGACCGGTTACGACGAACATTTATTAAACATAGACATATTAAACAGTTGATCCGTAAAGCCAGTCAATATTATACACTGGGGGTATATTACACCATGCAGTTACAATGCAACTTGTAGTTGTGCTTGAATATTGGCGGATGACTCATGCCGTCCAGGAACGACGATGCTGGCCAAACAGATTGCTAAAGCTATATACTAACAAAGACACTCTATTGTACGTCCGTTAGATAAATAATTGTTATTTTTTACATATAGTGCAGACAATTTATTAACTTATTACCAGCATTACATACAGACTCTATGTCGGCTCTCTGTCCAAATTTATGAAAATCAATGTCGCTCGGCTTCGTATTCTGTCCCTAACGTGGGCACAGGAAACATTGTACGGGACAGTCCAGACATCATGAGTCATAGTGTAACTAAACACAGTCTGAACGGATCAGACCAAATCATGCCAGACATATTATATAAATAGTATTTTCAATGAGCTTAGCAAGCGAGTGAGCGGAGAGACAGCGTCGGACATAACTATCTGGTCTTGGCAGAGTTCAATCGTCGGGGTTCAAAGAGGAGATGGTTTGACGGCTTAGAAGTAATGATGATGTTTTCCTTTCGTAAATGTAATCAATTGTCTTTGTGGCATTGGATGTTATCATTTATACAGAAGGTAATCCAGACTATTTGTACAGTGTGGTGTAATACACATACGTATTGTATCAAAGTCGACAATATGCATAAATGAGTAAATACAAATGTAGCACCTATGCCTAGTGTCACTAAGCAAGACTGGCATGAGTTTCGCATAATTTAGCGTTAGGATATAGTGCGATATATGCGCTTAGTTATTTGCATTGTACTGCAATGCATAGTGTTGCAAAGGGCTCTGCAATTCGTTCTGTTGCGACGGCCTCTGCAGTGCATAGTGTTGCAAAGGGCTCTGCAATTCGTTCTGTTGCGACGGCCTCTGCAATTCATAGTGTTGCAAAGGGCTCCGCAATTCGTTCTGTTGCGACTGCCTCTGCAATTCATAGTGTTGCAAAGGGCTCTGCAATTCGTTCTGTTGCGACGGACTCTACAATGCATAGTGTTACAAAGGCTCTGTAATTCGTTCTGTTGCGACGGCCTCTGCAAGGCATAATATTGCGACGGACTCTGTAATGGGCTGTTGCTAGTTTTGTAATGCATTGTATTGCAACAGGCTCTGCAATTGACGGTTAGGTTGGGCTCTACAATGCACTGTGTTGCGACTGGCTCTCCGTATTGGATATTGTTGAGATAGCTCTAATTTCGAAAATCCCTTGATACATAATTATTGTTTAAGGCTAGTCATGCGAACCTATAAAACCGCCCCCTGTATACAGCGTATACAAACGTTTGTCTGTGTGATTTACTAAGTCACAAGCTGACGTAGTCCCAAAACTAGCACAGGGTACGCATGTACTGACGTTGGACTGTTGCACTTATTTTTAGCGCAATATAATTTTATGACTTTGTTACACGTGCGTAAGACTGACGTTAATTGAACCAAATAAGTATGTTGGATGTTTATAGTTGTTTGTGGTACCTCGTTAAAGTCACATGTTTGCTGTTTACCGGCGTTAGAATTTTTGTTTTCACTAAGTTTTCATGCTTTGATATCGGAAACACTTCGTCAGCTGCCATTTGTGTTGTCATTTCTTTTTAGGCTTGCTTGGAGTATCCTGTTTTGTGGGTAGAGATGGTACGTTCTTTGTCTTTCTCTTGTGTAGATGGCTAGGCGCTGCCACTATTGTTGTATAAGTTTGAATGTTGTGTATATTATATCATTAACTACTAGTATATGCTCAACTGCAGCAAGTGATAGTGTCGTGTGGTGTGTGTAAAAAATTTCCCGGTACTTTACTTCAGTGTAGCTTCCAATAAAATTACCTCCCTTTATGGTACTATGCAAATTCCAAAACCCATGCAATGTGTTATTCATTGTGGGGCTCAATACACAGGCTTGCTTGAAGTATCCTTTTTAGGGGGATGCAGATACATTTTTCAAAAACAACACTTATACGTTTGTGGAATTAGACCGTCGTCATTTCAGTGTAGTTATCATTTATAATTACCTCCCTTTATGGCTAATTATGCACAAAATTCGAAGTCCACAGTGTGTCATTCATTGCGGAGTGAGTATATAGGCTTGTTTGGAATATCCATTTTTGGGGATGTGGATGGTTCGTTCTATGTGTGACTCTTGCGTGGATGGCTAGGCGCTGTCGTCGTTTCTGTGTGGCTTTGGATTGTCTGTGCGCTACTGTATGTAACTATTTACGTTCTGTGTATGTGACATTGTCTCTTGTGTGGTTGGCTAGGTGCTACCACCGCCTAGAGGTGTATTGCTTTGAATTGTCTGTACATTGCAGTACATGTGTTTGATTTATTATTTCTTATGTTTGTTTTCTTCGCATTTTACTCCGTCTTTATAAATATTTCATTTATGATTATTCGTTTATACAGTTGCCAGTTGACCGTACTTGTTTTAGGGTTTTTCATCTGTACTTAATATGTGTATGGAAGTACGCATGTATGGATGTATGTATGAATATATGTACTTTACAATTGGATATTGTACCTTTACCACCGTCCTATGAATGTAAACATGTTGTCCTCATGGGTTTACGACCTTCTGGATTTTGATAACTAAACATAAAATTAAACTTAATACATTATATAAATAAAATGAGCTCATCGTCTATCAACTTTCAGCTTTTTCACTTGTAGATGTCAATAACATGGAAGTCTGACCTAATAACGTTGAAATCATATAACAGAATTGACCTGAGGCTGATTTAACTCGGGCAAGGAATTGGTGGGAAAGCATTGCCTGTTGTTAAAACGCGTCGGAGCGTTTATCTTATTGAAAGTATTAGCCAGTGTTTACCGATAGGAGGTCACGGAATACACTTAAGGTTTCGGGCCTATTCTGTCAAACTATACCTGATATGCAGTCAGTTTATTCAGGCCTGTCACTTGTATACAAGCAATGTAACATCGCTGGCTTAGAATTAGAGGTCGTACGTCAAAATCAATATTTGGAGACAACAAGAAAAAACTGACTGAAAACTACTGTTTGCTTATGGAAAAATAAGCTTATAAACATCGGTTTGGTCGTCAT
Organism: Spisula solida; assembly: GCA_947247005.1. Classification (NCBI taxonomy): domain Eukaryota; kingdom Metazoa; phylum Mollusca; class Bivalvia; order Venerida; family Mactridae; genus Spisula; species Spisula solida. The sequence goes on from OX365958.1 coordinate 17,538,500, forward strand.
GACCACTTCTGATTTTTATGATAATAGGCACATAAGAGGCGCCTTGTGATGCAAATTTCAATTATGCATGAGTCGTATAAGGTAGTAAGTACTACGGAGTACTCTAAGCCAGCGATATCAAAACATAGTATGTTATTGTTTAAAGCAGTGAAAACCAATACCTTATCCACTGCGACACATATAGGTCATCCATACATTGTCTGTTGAATAAAGAAAATAATGAAAGAAATTGTAAAGTTCATTTACACAATACGCTCGTATTTTGTAAATTGTTGACTGACCTGAATAAATTATTTTTACTTGAGATGTTATTGATATTTACCTTTTACTAACCAATCTGTCACAAAGTTCCTTAATTCCGTTAAAGTAACATTAGACTCATTATTATGTTAATGTATTAACCTTAACAAAAGGAAATTGTATATCATATGCATAGTTATACCTATGCATAGTTACTGAATACCCGTACAAATGTACTAGTGCAACGCAATATTTTGTGTTGAAAAAAATTAACCCGCTTTTTAACGGGCTCGGTATTTACAATGATAAATAGCTTTTCAAAATTGTTAACGCTTACAATAGTTTTATGTTTTTTATAGTATGGTTAGCAAATATGCTAGACAATAATAGCAACAATGGATGAAACCAATATCACATCTAGTGTTACCATCAGACTAGTCATATAAACATTACATGTCATATAAATCATAACCTCTGCCTCCAATACTTCAACAGTAGCGGTACATTAAGGTTATTAATATGTTTTATGCGGTCTACTTATTCTGTAAAATTTAAATGCAATCCTACAATAGTTATGTAGCAGAAATGACGTACACTCTGTTTAAAAATGGTAATGTAAATTTTACTGCAATTACATGGACAATGTTTTTACGGTGCGGTGATACAAGTTGTAGTACAGAGGGGGGGGGGGGTATTTAAAGAATGCCATGTTATGTATGTCTCAGTTTATTGCCTTTATACGCATCTTGGGTCTCAAATAAATACAAACAGAGGAGTGATGTTATATACGGAGCAGTGATCTAGAGAAAGGACTTGCGCTTTAGGACCGAGAAGTGTCAGGGTTCGATCAACGTCTTTCTTTGAATGAACCACAATGATCCACTTTACCCATGTGTATGAATTGGTACTTGAAAGAGTCAAAAGACAATGTTGGCACAGATAGCAACAGCCGGCTTACAACACAATGATCGAGAGAGAGAGAGAGAGAGAGGGGGGTATATGTACAGGTAGTGGGTTGAACAAAATTAGTTTCTTGTTTTGTACTTTACTTTTTGGTGCATATAAAACTTATGACGTCTTATTTGGTTGACCAGTTGAACTTACTTGCATTGTCGTATCTGGTGTCAGCCATTTGTTAGACACGTTTAGTCACATGATCCTCCATAACCAGTTAGAAGATCAAATACTCTACCGCTAATGGTAGAACGTCCACATTGATTGCGGGACATCCCAGACTCGCCCATAGACCGCGTCATACCAATGGCGAAATAATAGCGGTACAAGTAATGTCCTTGCTTTACGCTCTGCATATAAGGTAAAGAGGCTTCTCTTTCACATACCCTCGTTGTGATGGAGCATATGAGAAGTGATGTGACTAGAGTGATTAATATAAGCTGGAACAACTTGTTCTACAATCGACCTAAGATACGTTAGTATTAACTAATATATTACACACGCCGTAGATAAAGCCCCCACATGTAGATGATATTACCATAAGTATCCTATGGAACACCAGCACTGACTTTTGTAGTCTTAAAATCGATTTATTCATCATATTATATACATAAGCAGTAAAACTTCGTTATGTCAAGCATCGATATAACGAGCACCCGGCCTATGTCGAGCATCCGGCCTATGTTGAGCAACCGGCCTATGTCGAGCAACCGGCCTATGTCGAGCACCCGACCTATGTCGAGCAACCGGCCTATGTCGAGCAACCGGCCTATGTCGAGCACCCGGCATATGTCAAGCACCCGGCTTATGTAGAGCACCCGGCCTATGTCAAGCAACCGGCCTTTGTCGAGCACCCGGCCTATGTCGAGCAACCGGCCTTTGTCGAGCACCCGACCTATGTCGAGCAACCGGCCTATGTCGAGCAACCGACCTATGTCGAGCACCCTGCCTATGTCCAGCACCCGGACTATGTCGAGCAACCGGCCTATGTCTAGCACCCGGTTTATGTCGAGTAACGCGCTTATGTCGAGCACCCGGCCTATGTCGAGCAAATTTGCTCTATATTGTATATTGATTAACACCTTTATGAAGAGTATCATTATTACGAGCACCCGGTTTATCTCGAGTTTACCTGTCCCAATCACAGCTCGAGATAAAGAAGTTTTACTGTATACATCATTATTTACATGGTGTGCAAACATTTTTATATTGTGTGAGTTTATCTTAATATGCCGTAATTTAGTTTTTTATTATAAATGACACTTTTAGTTATATTATGTAGATTCGTCTTTACATCATGTAGATAACTTATTACATTGTGTGCATTCTTTATTATATTGAAATAATGTAGATTCTATGTCCATACCTTATTACATTGTGTCCGTTTAAAATTATGTAATGTAATATATTATTTTTGTTCTGTTCTTTTTATAAGCTCACCTGTCACATAGTGACAAGATGAGCTACTGTGATCACTCTTCGTCCGTCGTCCGTGCGTCCGTCCGTCAAAAATTCATTCAAACAACTCCTCCTTCCTAAACCAAGTGACCAATTTCAACAAAACTTCACAGGAATGTTCCTTTGGTGGTCCTTTCTAAAAATAGCTAAAAGAATTATAACCAATAGGAAAATCTTTTAAAAAGTCATAAAAAAATCAACCTTTGGCCAGATTTCAAAATAATTTTACAGAAATAGTTGTTGGGTGACCCTCTTACAAAATTGATATTTTTGTCCTTATTTGTTAAAAAACATGGCCCTCGGTGGGTGGGGTGCTTTTTCCCCTATATATCAATAGTAACATCTCTTAAAATCTTCTTCTCTAAAAGTTTTGGTTGAATTTCATGTAAAATGGGTAACAATGTTCCTTGGGTTATCCTTTCCAAAAATAGCTAAAGGAATTATATCCTAAGCAGAACTCTGGTTGCCATGGCAACCCATTAGAATTTTTTTTAAAAAATATGGTTCTACTGGATGTATGTGCACAGGTGAGCGACCTAGGGCCCTATGGGCCCTCTTGATTATTTTATTCTGTCAATACTGTCTTTTATCCGGTAATGACGCTATTATTTCTAGTGCAAACTTTGTTATATATAGTGGTAACCGGACGGACTTGACATGTATGTACTTAATTCAGCAGGGTGATGATATTTATTTTCTTTAATTTGTTTAACCTTTAAGTTCATAGACACGAACTGATGACCTCGATTTGAACACAATAGGTCTACAGTGGCCGACTGAGTATTTTTATAAAACATTTGATAACAAGTTACAATGACATGATAAATTACACATTTCAATATAAAGAATATTAATTTCACATTTCCTATACCGACAAAAACTCATTAAGTAGCATTGGTATTACACATTTCCTTAGTCATTATTTTAGATACATAATATTTGTCATATTTGCTTTTGAACACTCAAGTGTACAGAAGGCAATTGTAAAGTACGAATGTAATGATATACGTACATGTATATCGGTCAGACGACCATTAAAAGCAGACTATGTTACTTATTACTTTCTTTAACTAGTCGTACTCGCAAGTTATAGAACAAAAACGTTTGAAGAGACGACATAATGGAAAGCCCATGTAATAATGTTTAAATAAAGAGATTTATACATGTTGTAAAACAGAAGAATAAAGTAGTTTTGCTATAATATAATTTTATGAACATATTATATATAATCATATAAATACAAGTATATTGCTACATGTATGATCAGTATAATTATATAGTATGTGTGGACATTACTCAAAAGTGTAGGTCGACAAACCTTTGTGCCCTGATGTTACAAGTACTTGTACTTTGATGTGTTCACATATACGTGCATGTGTAGTTTCTATGAGCAAAACGTCATACAAATGTGTGTATAGTTTCTAGAAGATTTCACATACTATCAGAAACATTTGAATTGGCTCTCAGTCGTTTTGATATTTAAATTGTACCCGACAGGTTTTGTGCAGACGATGTTTATGTTTCGTATGTACATGCATGTCGGGGTTACTGGTTTAGTGGGACGTTAATGGTCGCAGCAAGAAATCTGATATGTTTGCCAAATGCTTTGTAGAGTAGACTTATATGGCTTCCAGTGCATTACCGAAACAGAGTTGTAATTCAACAAATGTTACGGGCATTTATATTTCATGCCAGTTAATTGTTTATTATAGTAAGGCTGTTTATATTGATACATGTGTATATGATTTATGTTATAGTTAGAACATATTAAGTAAATTTTAATGATTAAAAAGGGCGGAGCGAGCGAAGCGAAGCGAGTCCTTTTTAGTCATTAAAATTTACTTAATATGTTCTAACTAACTTAGAATATAACACTCTGCATTCTGATTGGTCGATAGAAAGTAGCACCAACGCATGACGTCAAGTCTGTGAAGAGAAAATTTTAATGATTAAATTTTCATTTAACCGCCAAACTTCGGCGTTTTCATTGGCTCATATTGTAGGTTATATTCTAAGTTGGGAATAGTTGAACGTGTGATTCATAGTGAATTTTACAGATATGTTACTATAAATAGATTATATCGAGAGAGAATGGCGCGTGAATTTAAAAATAGCTTTTATCGTTATCCTAACATAGCTATGTCATGTAAAACTATGTCGTGATCACTGTTTTTGCTTGTTTGACATCTTTTTACGTAAGCACTTCTTGTTTGCTTATTTTAATCGAGGAATCGTGAGTTCGAAAACAAACATTGTGTTTCGTAGTATAGAAATACGACTGCATAATCTACATTAAAATACGTATTCAGGTTCGACAAGGACACTTTATGAAGGTACCAGGTCAATGCCACCGGGATAAGGTTAAAAAGATAAAAAATATATTCAAACTAAACGGTACGCTAACCCATCAGCTTAAGCATTTGTATTGTATTCAAAGAAACGGTTTTGTGTCTAAGTTCGTGTTGTCATTGTGAGGTTAACGTGCTTGTCATCGGTGAATTTTCGCTTTGATGTGCTCCTGTTTTAGCCTTTTGTGATCTGGCCCCGATCTTCCGAAGCATCTCAATCTGAGTCGAGATTATTCTCAAATACTGGCATGTGTCTTTCAGTTTACTTCTATGGGAGGCCAGACTCAAAGAGTTTATTATAGTAAACATTTTGAGCGCAAACTCAAGATTAATCTCAAATTTATACTCTTGACTTGAGCGAAATCTCAATTTGAGTTGAGATTTCTACTTGAGATGCTTCGAGAGATCGTGGCCTGGTGTTGAGTGTTGCCTTCCCTATCAAATTAGTTATTTTCTTTCTGCCACTTATTCTTAGAAGCTTTACTATAATTATTCATTCACAAGAGACTTCCTGATTGTATGACTATTGTGAAAAAAATATTCATTTGAATGTACTCTAAAATATTGTAAAACGCATCAAATAAACAATTACTTATAGATTGATGAATTTGCTGAGCGCCAACAATTTAATCAAACCTACATGGGTGTGACGCGGACCGCGATTTTTGGGTGCTGTACTACTAGGCTATCGAACGATTAGATGTACTTTAATGTGTATCTATAAGAAGCATCGCTTTTGTTGGGATGACTTAGTGTCCCAAATGAGTTTAATCTTAATTCATGCAAATGTTTCCTTAGATTCGGCTTATCTTTCTTTGTTCTCAAAAGAAAAGCAACATGTTGTCGTTCGCCAAGCCACATTCAAGACGTATGTCATTATTCGATGGGTTACATTGTTTTATCAAAACCAAAATTTTAAAAGATTTTAGAAGATATACGAATCACATAAAATCGTCCCAATTTATAAAGTGTCAGAACTTTTAGTCAGAACATAATATTTGCTGTGAATTCAAATACTGCTTTGATCAACTAAGTGTCGTCTGGAACAGGTTTAAATGCATGTTATTGCGACTCATTCGGGTTGTATTATTGCATTTTTTTGGATAACTCGGAAATGGCACAGGTGTCTTTTTTATTTGCCTTTACACGTTCAGAGCTATGACAAAGCTATGATATTTGGTGGCTATTTTTGACTGTTGTTAAACTCTTAAATTTGCTGCAAACTAGACCTACTGAAACAAGGAGGATAAAGCGTTTGTGGGTGCCACTGTTGATATGTTGCTGGGTACATAATATTATATCGCTATGGAAAGTTAAAATTTTAATTAACAAGTGACGTCAGATTCCGGCATCACGTGATGACCTGTACATGTCATAAATGTATGTAAACATGCTCTTACATATTATGTTGATGATTTACATTCTTGTCAACTAAACAAGCTTCTAATTGAATTAATTTAACCGAACTTGAAATGTTCAACATTTTTCTGGTAAAACATTTTGATGTCACTGAAAGACAATTGTTATATTTACTTTTAAATGTAACTTGTTTTTAAAAATTTGAAAACATGACAGAAACGTGTTAGATATTATAAAGCATTTTGGCTATTGATGTTTGTTGTTGAAACGATAAATTAGAAAAGTCTATCTGATTTGTCGGAAGTACTAAAAATATAAACACTTCCTGTTTAGATAAACTCGGACTCAGTTTAGATAGACTGCCTTTGTCACACAAACAGAAATTATAAATAAAATTAACCTGAATGACAGTATGTTTTTGAAGTCATTGTGACTTGCAATTGTAAACTATGATTCATTTTCTGTCTGTGTGTTATTTGTGTGCCTTTAGTACACGCCTGTTACTGTTTCTGTTGCTTGCTGCCTTCCCTGTTCGATTTGATAATGTATTTCTTAAGTAGTGGCATTCAGCTGTTTTTCAATGCTGAAACTAGTTCATTCAGCCTTTTGACAGCTGGAAATTGAGCAGTTCATTTTCTCGTTCGGTTATGTGTTGGTCATTGTGCCTTGTATGTTTTCTGTGCTTGACTGGTTAAGTTGGGTGCTGCTTTCCCTGTCCGTCTTTTTATTATCTTTGTTTATTTTATATTTATAAACAATTCAATTGATTGTACAGTTTATACTAATTTATTTAAGGTCGATTGTGAAACCAGTTTTTCCAACTTATATTAATCACTCTCAACACCTCATTCCTGATGTAATCCATCGCCACGAGGGTATGAGATAAAAGGAGCCAGTTTCCCTTTTATGCTAAGCGTCTGGCAAGGGAATTTCTGGTACCATTTTTATTTCGTCTTTGGTTTGACGCGGTCGAATCAAACCCGAGACCCCGCACTCGAAGCGAAAGCTCAACCACTAGGCTATTATACAGTGACTCATCTGGTTAACACGCCCCGATGTGACAACACCCCTTAGTCAGAACGTGTCAACATGGTTGAAACGCCCCCAATGAATTATTGAAATTTGTCAGATCTATGATACCCATTTAGCATTAGTTTGGTGGGTACCTAGTTTACAATCATTGCTCTTCAACACATTCGATAGCAGCTTCCTCATGATGCACATGCAAACTCAGTATTCATTCGAGTTTGATGGAAACTTGCAACAATGATAGGCAACTATACCATCTCAGCCATTACAAAGGTTCCCAAAATGCAATTTGAAACTACATTTGTATTATATAAATAGCTAAGTGGGACCTAGTTTAAAATGATTGCTCTTCAGCAACGCTTTCGAGGGCAGCTTCCTCACATACAAACTCAGCATCCATTCGAGTGTGATGGGAACCCGCATCCATTATGGGCAACAATATTAACTTCTCAGCCATTACAAAGGTCTCCAAAAATGCAAATTAACTGGTTTGAATCTTTCATATAAATAGCTAAATGTGGACTTATTTTTAAACCATTGATCTTCAGCAACCCATTCGATAGCAACTTCATCACATACTTATTCAGCATTGGGGTGTGATGGGAACTCGCAACAATAACATCTCAGCCAATACCAAGGTCCCCCAAAAAATGAAAATAAACTGGTTGAAACTATTATTTAATAGCTAACCGAGAGAAGAAATAGCTTATCATGCTGCTTTAACATTACCAGTGTATACACAGTTATCAGTGCTCAAGTGCGGTCACGTTTCTCCTCTCGAAATACTAGCCTCGTAGATAAATGAGTTTGACCTTGCAAGTAGAACAACTTGACATTATACGAAACAATCAGTCTTCTATTTCGTCACGGCGACCTTTTTACTATGACTCCTTACTTTAATTAAGTATTTACTGACTAGGTTTACCAATACATTCATTATAACGGAATGCTCATAAAATGTTACAAGTCTAAAGATGAATAATACACATAATTATAAGTATTTTAATACTGATACAATACGGTTTAATAAAACGATGTGTTTAATAAAGCAATATAAAAGCAGCATACAATCGTGCCGCTTGTAACAAAATCCAGCTCTAAGAGGTTTAGTATTTACATCTATTGGGAGATTCCCAATAACCCGATGCTTTTATCATTGTCCCATTCAGCAGGAGTAAAGAAGTGATGTGGTAGTTTGACAAACCAGCTTTCTTTCTCTGATTCAATTTGTCGTAACATATGGTAGTGCGTAGAACCATACATGGCGTTGGTATAGTTTCTGTTGCCATTTCAATAGGTTATAATGTGTTTGTTGCGCTTATTTGCACATGTTGTTATTGCTCCTATTGCAAGGCACGTTGTTGTTTCTGCAGCCACTGCAATTGTTAATGTTGTCACTGTTGTAACTTTTCAAGTATTGCTTTTCTTGCTATTGTAGCACAGGTTATCGTTTTCACGGCCGCTTCATTTGGTAAATTTGTGACTGTGCATTAATTTCAAGTATTGCTGTTCTTTCTATTGTAAGGAATGTTGTCGTTTCTGCTGCCACTGCAATTGGTAATGTTGTCACTTTTGCATTAATTTCAAGTGATGCTGCTGTCCTTGCTATTGTAAGGAATGTTGTCGTTTCTGCTGCCACTGCAATTGGTAATGTTGTCGCCGTTGCATTTATTTCAAGTGATGCTGTTGCCGTTGCTGATGCTGTAAGGCATGTTATGGTTTCTGCTGCCACTGCAATTGGTAATGTTGTCACTATTGCATTTATTTCAAGTGATGCTGTTCTTGCTATTGCAAGCACGTTGTCGTTTCAGCTGCTACTTCAATTGGAAATTGATTTAATTGATCGCTGTTGCATTTATTTCAAATGTTGTTGTTCTTGCTATATTAGGCATGTTGCCGTTTCAATTGGTAAAGTTGTCGCTGTTGAACTTATTTCAAGTGGTGCGCAATTGCTATTGTAAGACACGATGTTGTTGTTGTTGCTGCGGCTGTTTCTGCTGTTATTGTTTCTGCTTTAATTGACAATCGTGTTTCTAATATTGATTATATATTGAAGCTTTTTCCTTTACATATCGGTAACGTAAGTTGCTGTAATAATGGTGTATTGGTAGTGTTATTGACACTGTTGGCGGAGAATCCGTTGTTGTTGATATCAAAGATACTACATATTGAAGAAGTCTCGCTCTTGTTGTTTTAATGTATTCCACCAGCTTATGGCAATGAGGGTAATTATATATCGCGGTACGTTATTACACTGCATTGTGCTAAAGCGATTTATTGAAGATGCACGTCACTTGTACAATAACAAAAACAATAAAAGTGACACATCATTCCATTATACGTGTATGAACTTTTTCGAGACTGTTTTGATAATGAAATCTTTATTTTGAAGGTAACATGTTCAGACATATATTTAATAGAACAATAGATAATAAAATCATCTTATTTACAACAAGGCCTTCAATTATTAAAAAGTATATGTAGTACAAAACATTGATATGTTTTAGTAGTTTGTATAGTTTTCCCTATCCAGCCACTTTATTCTGAACAATCAATGCCTCTATCCAAATTACCTCGTGCTTGTCTACTACTGGCCCTGTGATAATGACTGATTTTGTAACTTCTGAAGTAACGTCCAGTTATTTTGACGTGTCAGAATTAACATAAATATTACACACTAAACTTAAATATTATCTACAGCTTGCATGTACCAAGTGAAGTTATGTACAGGGTGTCCCAAAAAAACGGGGACCTGCCTAAAACGCTTATAACTTATTTAATTTTTATGAATTTGACTAGTTTTTTGTGAGAGTGTGTAAAAGTGATCTCTACTTCTAAAATAGGTACTTATGAATATGTTTTGCTTTAAAACAGGAAGTGTCGTCGTCATTTTACATATGGTGTTATTTCCTGTTTTTTGCGGACTTTCGTCGAAAATTTTATCATTTGACAAGACATGTGTTGTACCCGGTATATATTTACATGCTGACCCCAAATGACATCTCAGGTGTCCCTTATTCAAGGAAAATGGATATGCATGCACTAATGTTTATCATGTATAGGAAACAGATTAACCATAAGGCTCATGTCCGAGCTATATCTAGGCCACATGCCCTTAGGTTGAGTTTAAATGTCAGTACTTTTTGTGAAGTATCGTGTTTTTGCTGCTGATTTGTTGTAATAAGTGGTTTCTGCTTTCTTATAAATGCTGACATAGTAAATGACTCTGATCTATATCTATGAACTGTTTATTTGGATTAAAGTTCACATTATTATCTTTTGCTTCTATCTAAGTTCTCATGTTGGGTGTTCTCAATAATAATAACTTAATATTGATATTTTGCTTCTTTGGTGAATATTAATGAATATTTTGAAGGTTGCCTGCTTTCCTTTTTTAAATAAACTCACCATTTTCTCCCCCTTTCATTATTGCATTGCAAAGTTCTTAGATTTTCACAAAATTTTCATCACCTCTGTGACTATAAAACCTTGTTTTTCTCAAAATGAATGCTCAGACAACAATGTCTTATCAAATGATGAAATTTTCCACGTAAGTCAGCAAAAAAACAGGAAATAACACCATATGTAAAATGATGACGTCACTTCCTGTTTTAAAGCAAAACATAATTATTAATAAGTACCAATTTTAGAAGTAGAGATCACTTTTACACTCTCTCACAAAAAATCAGTCAAATTCATTATAAATTAAATAAGTTATAAGGGTTTTAGGCAGGTCCCCGTTTTTTTGGGACACCCTGCATTTGTTGTCCAGCCAGTGAAGCAATACCATGGGACGTTTACGTCACACCAGGCATCAAATCCAAGACGTAATAGAATCTATGTTAATATTGAAAGACGAAAATAATTTATTTCTATACCGATTTCTATGAAACAGACAGCAGTCTAAGGGAAATCACTTAAGCTTTCAATGAAATATAGGATATTTTTCAGCAGCTGGGCCGATTTTTTTCAGCACCCTGTGAAACCTTGGAAAAGAAGACTGCTTGTAACTCTAGTTGGTGCGTATAAAAACTACCCGAAGGTTTCAAAGGGTGCTAGAAAAATGGCCTAGCTGCTAAAAAAGATCCTATATTTCGCGGAAGCATATATTTTCCCCTTAGACTGGCGTAATTTTCGTAGTAATCGACGAAGAAATAAAGTACTAAAATAACGTGTTTTTTTCTAAGCGGAGCAAATATTGACAAAATTCGTCTTGGGTTTGATGTCCTTAGTGATGTGTTAGTCACTTGGTATTGCAGTAATGACTATACAATTACTATAGTGCGCCCAGGATAATGTAATATTTACAAACATGAATCAGTTTGGTCAAATGTTGCAAAATTAGTTTTACAAATTAATAAATTAAACAGATAAGGTCAGTATTGTGCTCAAAGCTTCACTGACAAATCGTCAGAGGCACGTCTCTCTAGTGATAGGAATATAGGTGCGTGTACTTTCAGAGATAGATCTGTTATAGACTATGTATTAGTAACTGCTGAATGTTTTGAATTTATAAAATACTTCAGCATAATCCAAACAGATACTCTGCTATCTGATGGACATAATGCACTACACTTCACCATTTCCGTCCCCAAAATACAATACGCAAAGGATCAACCAAAAACCCATTCTGGATTACCCCAATGGAATAACGATCTAGTAAATAATTTCATAGATAACATTGATACTGAAAAGGTTATCTCCCTTGAACACCAGCTACGCCACTGCTCGCCTAACACACGCACTATTGAACATGTAACTGTGCAATTATCGGAAATCTTCACTAATGCCACGCGCCTTACCTTCCCTAAACAAACATCGAACCGTAGTACGAATAAACCGATTTCAAATGAAAAAAATAAACCCTGGTTCGGAAAGAAATGTCACAAAGCAAGACAAAATTATCACAGCGCCAGAGACAACTTCCGAGCTAACCCTAACGATGATAATAAAGTAAGATTACGAAACGCAAGTAAAAAATATAAGCGCACAATGAATTACTATATTAAACAACACAAACTTTCTAATAGCGATAATTTGAGAAAACTCAACACGAAAGATCCAAAAAAATATTGGAAGTTTTTAAATAACCTTAAACCAAAAAAAACTTGTCAACCGACACCATCTGTCGATGACATGTTTAAACACTTCAAGGTCGTTAACGAAAACACAATCGATGATGACAGATTTGAAAATGTTATTCAACCACCTAATACAAACTTATTTTTGAATTCACCAATCTCCGAGGCAGAAATCCTCAAATGTATATCAAATCTAAAAAATGCGAAAGCGTCAAGTCAGTACGACAACATCCTCAATGAGCATATAAAATCAACTAAAAATATATTCCTCCCTGTGTACCGATTATTGTTCAACTCTGTACTAGATATCGGTTTCATCCCTAGCTCTTGGTCCGAAGGCATAATTATACCTATTCATAAAAACAAAGGTAACCCGAATGACCCGAGCAATTATAGACCTATAACCATTTTAAGCTGCCTTGGGAAACTATTCACATCTGTCCTGAATAGAAGGCTAACGAATTTTATAGACGAGTGGAACATACTCGAAGAAAACCAAGCTGGTTTTCGACCAGGGTACTCCTGTACTGATCACATTTTTGCTCTACATGCGCTTGTCGAAATTTTAAAAAAGAAACGTCAGAAGCTTTTTTGTTGTTTTATTGACTTCTCACAGGCATTTGACAAGGTGTGGAGAGCTGGGCTATGGCATAAGCTAATCCAAAATTCTATAAATGGAAAATTCTTTAACGTTATTCAAAGTATGTACAAAAATATTAAATCATGTATCCAACATAATGGAGAATTATCCGAATCTTTCATATCCGAAATCGGTGTCAGACAAGGCGAGAATCTATCCCCTGTTCTATTTTCTATGTTCTTAAACGATCTGCAATCGCATATGTTTAGTAATGGTTCCGTCGGCGTAGAGCTTAAAGATCCATTAGATCTCACACTTTGGCTTAAACTATTGATCTTACTGTACGCTGACGACTCTATTTTACTATCAAATTCAGAAACCGACTTCCAAACGAGCCTTGACATTTTTCATAATTATTGCACAAACTGGCACTTGAACGTTAATGGCACAAAAACAAAAGTAGTCATTTTTGGAGCTCGTCAGACAAATAGGTTTCGATTCACATTAGGCGAAACCCTTCTTGAAATAACTAATTAATATCATTACTTAGGAGTCACTTTCTCAAATAATGGCTCATTCTTGAAAGCTAGAAAGCACGTCGCCCAACAAGCAACAAAAGCAATGCATCTACTATTCTCAAAAGCAAATAATGCTAACCTACCAATTGACCTTATTATCAAACTCTTTGATCATACCGTTCTTCCTATACTAACGTACGGAAGTGAAAATTTTGGCTTCGAGAATCTAGATATTTTAGAAAAAGTGCATAACCAATTCCTCCGAAAAATCACTAAAGCGAGACGTTCAACACCTATATCCTTCCTGTATGGCGAACTAGACAGGTACCCAATATCTATCACGGTTCAGAGCAAAATTATTTCATTCTGGAACCGCCTTTTAGTAGGTAAAGAACAAAAGTTAGCTTTTCAAATTTATAAATACATGTATAATCAACCAGATAATAATTACAAGTGGTTAAATAAAGTAAAAGACATTTTATCCACAGTGGGACGACCAGACTTATGGGAAAATCAATTTTTTATTACTAACAAGGATCTCCATAAGCAAATAAAACGTACCTTAGTTGACCAATTTAAGCAAAATTGGCACGCCCAGCTCTCCAACTCTAACAAAGGCAGTATCTACTTAAGTTTCAAAGATAACCCTCTCTTGGAAACATATCTACTTAAACTAACAGAATACGATTACTTTAATCTTTTTAAATTCAGAACTGCGAATCACTCTCTCCCGGTAGAATGTGGTAGATATGACGGTACACCATACAATGACAGACTGTGTCCACTATGCGACAGTGGCTCAGTGGGTACGGAAGAGCATTATTTCCTAAATTGCCAGTTTTTTAATCAATCAAGACAAAATTGTCTCAATACTGAACTTCTCCGACACGATATATCATTTAAAACCCTTATGATGTCAACGTCTGTAACTATATTAAAGAAAATCAGTAAGTTTGCTGACATAATAATGAAACAGTTCAAGAACGATTAATTCTAATGCCTCCATACTTGTTTCTCATGTATTTGCTTTTTGTTAAATCACGTATTGTAAATTACCTACCCATGCCGACCTTTTATATTGTAATGATGATGTATTCTTCTCTATCTTAATTATATCCAGTCAATAAACATTCATACCATTGTAGTAATATTGTATATAGTGGTTAAACTTCACTTGGTAACCGTGTATGAATGGAATCACGTGACAAATATCACGCTTGTATATATAAGCCACGCCCACTTAGTAATGGACCGTGCTAGCCAACACGTGCTATTGTTTGTTTTGTTATTTAAATGTACTATGTATCTGTAATATTGTACACTTGTTATTGTAATGATGAAATCTCCCCACACCCCTACCTGTATATATGACCGGAAGCCCGTATTGTTTTATGTATATATGTTTGTTATATATCCCCATGTTGTATAATGTATACCTGGGTGTAATAAAGTTCTGTTCTGATTAATCCACCTTTGTGAAATATACTAAATGCTCCTGCCTCTTTCATTATACTGGGCGCACTGTATGCTATCACATAAGTATGGTGGAGTGCTTGGCAGTAGTCCGGATGGTTCGGTCGAGACATTCCATACATTCTTTCACGTGTGGAAGAGTTGGCGTTAGATTTTCTCTGATAGTACTATAGTATTTATATATCAATAGCTGATGTATAACCGGAAGCTAAGCATGTCGGTAATTTCCTCTTGATATAGAAGCATCCTGGGAGTTTCCCCTACATTCAGTCATTGCTCGATCAATGATTGATTTGTTTAGTTCCTGTCTAATATGTTCTATATTCTGGAAACTAGGACAAGAGTAAATGACCGTCAATTAATATGATGTATTTTGATGTTAGGTCGGACACGGACATTGAGTTAATTCCAGACTGACTGACATTTTACTGAGGATATCGTCCTATCACTCGACCGGTCATAATTGCTTTTATCAAACCACAGGATGTGTTTTCTATGCAATATGAATCATGAGGAAATATAGTATAGCGCGAAGAATTTAACGTGATCCTGACCTTTATGCATGAGCATATTGCAAGGTTCATGCGTTGAATTTATAAATGTCCGCGACTAAATCGTGCAATATCGGTCCTTTAGATATGTGTTTGTATTACACATCGAGTGTCTCCGCGATACTCCCCGCTCATGAAAACATACAGCCGGGGTTATAATCATCAGCTGTTAAATTATGCTGATAAAAGGTCGAGGATCGTGTCAAATCCTCTGGACTATATGTGTGGAGCAATGCCGCATACTCTTGTGCTGCGGGTTATTGTGGTCTAAATGTACTTGCCATTAATGCTTAGGACAAAATAATGGACACACGTATGTAGCCGTCAGTAACCGGCAAAGGTACTGTGAGATGTCTCCTATTTTCCTTCATTTTGTGTCTCTCCACATACACCCCTTTCTTTTGACTTGACCTTTGGGGTTCTTACCGTCAGATATGACCTTTTTTATTCTCTTTTGTTTGTCAATTTCCATGTACGAATTCGTATAAGCAATGTATCAAAATAATAAAACACGATTATTTGTCTTTCGACAACATCAATGTGTCTAGGGTACTGTTTTATCAAAGCACTTACGAAAATCTTTAATTTACATTCAAATTTAAATTCGTTATAGCTTTTTAACATCTACAAGTTGAAGTAAAGGACAGTTTAGTATCAATTATAGTACACTCGAGGAAACTACACAAACAACAAATATCCATTATTTGTAGGTTTCGTATAATAATAAAGAATTTGAATTTGTAAACGTAATGTTTCGAATTCCGTAAGTGCTTTGATAAAACAGTACCTTCGAATTCTTTGCGTTTATATGGCGCTTTGATAATTCAACTTTGTTTTTGAATAGATCTACTTCAAATTAAGACGTTTTAATATCAGATAAAAAAAACACAACGTGACGTAATTTTGCTGTATAAATAAAAAAAAGAAATCCGTTATAGCACTTAAGTGGCATAGATTGAGTGAGCTTTCTGTTTTAAACCAGCTGAGTCATTCTTTAGTTACACTATCGTAACAGTTTCTCAAATGACGAAACTGTGTGAATTTGTCACCAGAAATCCAAACCATCTGTCCCAATTAATATTGTCGTCAACGCATCGGCATTGTTTCCCGTGCGAATAGTTTGCAAAATTGCAACATTTAACCCGACTAATTAGGTTATAAAATGATGGTCACGTGAACAAATCTCTACGCACGAGCAAAAGGCAAAATCCATGCAACTGGCGCGTGCCAAGAACAATATATCTAGTAGTCTAACATGAAGCCGGTATTAAATTGGACAATGGTAGTTACATGTAATAGCATTTTAGATAAAGTCACGTGGTCTCTTTTTGTCACATTTTTTCGTGTTTTAATTGATTTTTTATCTATTTTCAGCGAACAAGCGAGATCGATGTTTGATGTTTAAAGTTTCAAAAATCAAGAACATCAATGGTATGGCGCCATTTAGTCCTTTCCGTATGAACTTATGGATGTACTTACGTAAGACTTCAAGACCGAAAAGGACCAAGAAAAAGAAAGACGAAAATACCAGAGTCGCGAGAAGTGGTGACGCTATAAGAAATAAGTTGAATAAGAATAACGATAAAAAGAGAAAACGCAAGAAAAAGGGAAGAAGAATAAAACTTTTTGTAACTGACGGTTCAAAAAGATTAACTACCACCCGTATGAATATAAGAATGAAAGGCTGGTATAAAATTGAATTACCCATTTCACGATTTCCAAACGAAATCTCTGAAAAGGATAGCTTTAAACTTTGTTTTAAGTGTAAAAGATGCAAACGATATAAAATGGTTCTTTATAGAAAAGACAGCAAGGATATTAACGATGAAGCGCCCAAAATTCCTTTCATTGAATTTGAAACTGTTCGATCTCGTTCCAGAAGATCTACTGACACCAGTGACGTCACAATCAATAAACGACGCCATCATCATACGTCACGTGGGCATACGCACTTGGTGCGAGCCGTGAACACTTCTTGCTGTGAGGAAGTCACATATACACAAGATATTACTGATTGGTTCCCTAACATACTATATCCGTCATTGATAAACTTCAGTACGTGCGGAACCATATTCGACTCTAGTTTAAAGATGCCGCTACTATCTCAATATCGTACAAACTTACGGAATACCACGAGTGTGGGGAACGCCAAGTGTGTACCTAGATCTAATGAAAAATTTTCATTTTTATTTATTGACAACAAATATAATTTTAAAACTGGTGACATACCAAATTTAATTCCAAACGGATGTATTTGTCAAAAAGTGTTATCATAGATTCATTAAAGGCTGCAATAGTGTGTTTTTTTATTTTAATTATGAAAACCATGAAAATTGTTTAGAAAGTTGCTATCATCTGTTTTTCGAACAATTTTTGCAATTTTAAGTATTTATCTATGTATGAAAACATCATTATACGTTCATGCAAATGAGCTGTTTGTGTTTCTGCATAATTATAGAATTTCAGTATGCGTAGAACCACAGTTATTTTATTAGTAAGTTAACCTCATTACGTTGTCGTCTGAATGCATTGGTCACTGGCGAATATATGGCGACTGTGTCTCAGAGCGAGTTCAGCTGTCCTACTAGAGTTAACTCTAGTGACGTAAGAATCTAAAAATAAACAAACTCGTGGGGCTCTTCAGCAAAACGAAAAGAGTTATACTACAGAGTAAACAAACATGTGATTCGTAAGAAATTGTCCGTGCTGTCCCGATTGGAACTACAGCAACCCAGCCTCGCAGCGGGGTTGAACTCTGGTAGGCTCGAGTACACTCGAAGGTAGAAACTCGACTCGTTTGGCTGCAACTCTAGTTAATCGAGTTTAACCCTCGTAAGTCAGCTGCTGAACTCGCTCTTGATCGTAGGGCGTCTGTATTGATAGTCACGTGATCAATCATCATCCGTACACCATGTATTGTAAAATCATGTTTAGTCGATGGTGACCAATTTTCGTGGATTTCGTGAAGAAATTGACCACGGTATCAACACTTCCATGCTTTAATAAATTTCTCTAAACTTTTAATTTGAAAACTTATAATACCCATGTGTCATGAAATCCATGAATTTTCGACGACACAAATTTTACCAAATTTTACCAAAATCCACGTAGGAGTTTACCTTTGAATATCAATGATTTTACAGTTTTCATACATTCTACGTTAGAGTACCATGACAAAATGTATATTTATTGTATGTTAGTGCTATATGAAGACATTCGGATGTATATTGAATCACCATGCCAGTGTTCGTACCTGCTCTAGTTTCCGTCTATTTGTCCGTACACAACGTTTACATTCCTCATTGCAAGCATCCCAGCTCTCTGGTCATTCGTCCGTCCGTCTTTTTATTTCGTCACGATTTCGTATTCAAAACTTATTTCACAATATTTCATAACGGTGACTGATGACCACAACATACCTTGTTGGTGAAAAGTCTTTAATGGATCTTCGACATTCGTTAGTATTCGAAACCTATTTCACCATATTTCATAACGGTGACTGAGGACCACAAAATACCTTGTTGGTGAAAAGTCTTTAATGGAGCTTCAATATTAAAATATTTGTTAGTATTCAAAACTTATTTCAACATATTTTATAACGGTGGCTGAGGACCATAGTCGATCTTGGTGCGAAGTCTTTATTGGAGCTTCGTTATTAAAATATTTGTTAGTATTCAAAACTTATTTTACCATATTTTATAACGGTGACTGAGGACCACAAAATACCTTGTTGGTGAAAAGTCTTTAATGGAACTTCAATATTAAATTATTTGTTAGTATTCAAAACTTATTTCACCTTGTTTTATTACGGTGACTGTGGACCATAAAATACCTTGTTGGTGCAAAGTCTTTAATGGAACTTCAACATTAAAATATTTGTTAGTATTCAAAACTTATTTCAACATATTTTATAACGGTGGCTGAGGACCATAGTCGATCTTGGTGCGAAGTCTTTAATGGAGCTTCGTTATTAAATTATTTGTTAGTATTCAAAACTTAGTTTACCATATTTTATAACGGTGGTTGAGGGCCATAGTCGATCTTTGTGCGACGTTGTGCGACATAGACGTTGCTGTTGCGAAGTATTCAATCGCGCTTCGACGTTAAATTATATGTTAGTATTCAAAACTTATTTCACCATGTTTTGTAACGATGACTGAGTACCGCAGTAGACCATGTTGGCGCGAAGTCTTTAATGGAGCTTTAACATTTGTTAGTATTCAAAACTTATTTCACCTTGTTTTATAACGGTGACTGAAGACCGGTGGTGCGAAGTCTGAAATGGATCTCCGACATTCGTTAGTATTTAAATTTTATTTAACCATCTTTTATAATGATGGCTGAGGACCATAGCATACCTCGTTGTCGCGAAGTCTTTAAAGGGGCTTCGTAACGAAACATAGCGCGTGTGTGCTTTTTCTTGATATAACATTCCATTCGAAAATCCAGCGCACAAATGATTGGTTAAACAACAAGCTTTATTTATAAAATTCCGTCGGCCGTCGGCTAGATTTACAGACTGTACTCCAAGCTTAGATTGACTTTCCGTTATGGTGAACGTAGTCGCCACGGTGCATAAAGGCTGGTGTGATCGGAAATGGAACGATGGACGAAAGATTTAACTGAGGTGAATTATGTGTATACGGATTTATTTACAGTGAATCTCACCACGCAGGTATCAATCTCAGACTTCCATTTTCTCAGTTGTTTCATATTTTAGAAATCTGTGTGAAGTTTGCAGGATATTCGACATTCATTTAAATATTCACAACAACTTTTTTTTTAAATTTTGAGTCTAAATTTTGAATTCGACCTTGATTTCAACATTCAAAATTACCAATTTTATTTGAAAAAAAATATATGACGCATTCAAAATTCAAACAAAACATTTCTTGTCATTTTGAATGTGGAAATGAATGTCGAATTCAACATTCAAACAATAATTTCAAAACGGCTTTGTCATGTTGAATGTAGAAAGGAATGTCGAATGCATCATTCCGAAAAAACTTAGTTGAATGCCGAAATGAATGTTGTACTAATGGTATACTTACAACACGTGGAATTAATTTTTCATTTTATAATTGGATAATAACTCAACTGCACATTGCGGTTACAAATTATATCTTGCAGTTTTTGCACCAAAGGAATGAGGTTGTCGCTTGCAGATTATCTTTTTTAACGTATTTTTTTCACTCGCGGTATAATTTTCTTAATGGGGCTATCAGCGAAATTTGATGAATTTTATGAAGTCATTTATTATGAAAAAAATCTTAACGCGACCTAAATGTCTGCGTCTTATGTAAGCCTGGTGTAACAAAGAGGGGGAATTTGCATAAAGCACTAACAAGCTTTCAACAAAAGTGTACAGTACATCACCTAGATATTTGAGACCTAAAAAATAACCACTTTGCAGTGATTCGATATTTTAAGGTAACTAGAGTTTTGCATCATTTAAAGCGATCCGATTATAGAACAATAATTTTATTGCGCGGGTAACGCTAGCGATGAACGTGTTATTAGTATTAAACACGCACAGTTCTGTTCTGGAAGAATATTTAGTGTGGCTTATTTTAAATTCAATCATATTTGTTTTCGATTAAAATTCAACGTATATCATTATGCGCTCATACGTGTCATCGACCGAGTCCCTCCCCCCCTAACTTCTCAATTGTACTAAACGAATTTTATATACAGTACGGAGACCATCGACCTTTTATTAGCATACTTTAACAGCTGATGTATTGTCTATATTTATAATCCAGGTTATGTTTGCGGGACTGATATTGCATTATTTGCTCGTATTATAATTTATAACAATATTCAACGCAAGAATCTTGTAATATATTATTATATATTCAAGCCAAATTCTCCGCATTATACCAAATAAGCCGTTTATTATAGCTACCTCATTCTATTCTTCGCAATCTATCTCACTCTTCATGGCCTCCCCGTAGGTAAGTGGTTAGCGCGCTTGCCGTCTAATCTGGCTACCCGGGGTCAAATCTGGGTGGAGGCACTTATTTGCCGGCAATGTTTCAGCAGAAAGCTGACTGGCAAAAAATGGCTATGCTCGTCATTGAAAAATTAGTTCGATATAAGGATTAAATACGTTACGTATATTCTTACAAGGGAAACTCATACTACATCGGACTTCAGTGTAGAATGTGACTATTGAGCTAATGCTCCGTGGCGGTTGCTTTAGAGAAATTTGCATTTTATCACGATAGTTGATGTTCGGAAGCTGACGGATCAACAATATAAATGTTACTTTAACAGATTGTGTTACCGTATGCACATATTCATTATACAATGCACATTCTTGCAATTGTTTTCCGGTTCGTTAGACGTACGGAACGGATTAACTTTACTGTCGTCTAATAGACATTTGCTTTAAACACGCTTCGTCATGGTATATTTCATAGTAAAATATTCAAAACTTGTTTTTGTAGACTAGTTTTTTATGTTCGGCAGCTTGCAATAATAATAAGTAGAACTGTGAATCTTTATTAGGATCTTGTTCATGCTTATGGTGATTTGTCGATCTATTTATTACTTCAAGATAGTGATGCGATTTTGTTAGGTTAAAAATCTTTGAAGAAATCATTTCACAAACTCTAACCTATACGCAGAGCCGTAACATCTTAACTTCAATCATACGTTTTCCCAAAATATGTTGCCTTGATGCTGGGACCGAATAATAAGCGAGTCCTTGCTTAATAAGACGGTAGCCGTTTTGACAATACCACTCTGGTGGTGCAGGTTAAATGCCTCTTTTCTGTAGATATATTTGAAAATATTTACGCCTACCGCCGTATGTTGATACTCAAAATCGGTTTTGTCTGCCGCCAATATTTATTATCAATAACAAATTCGTAAATATTATTTAGTTGGGTCGCTTCTTTCCAGCAATTGAAAGTACATGTATATCGTATGTATGTTTCTTGTTGTTGTTTACGCTTAAAAACGAGTGGATAATTAGAATTTGCATACACATTTACTTGTATCACACATTTTCACCAACAGCTTTATGATTTTATTTGATATTTCTTACGATCTCTCTGTCATTCCATTCAATTAAAGCATTTCTGTTGAAGGACATAGTATGTATAAAGTCGTTTTCAATTCACAATCTAAAAAAAAATAAAGACGATTTTTTCAAAATACTTTTGGTGGCAAATCATTTCGTAGTTTCATGAACTATAGCAAACGCACCAGTGTGCAAATTTTAATGCGACTTTCTCTAGTTAATTCAGTGTCTAGTGTTGTATGATGCACTGAATACGAATATACGGGTTAAACGTCTGAACCAGCTAAGTCGTATAATATGACAAAAATATGTGTATGCTTATGGAGTGTTCATAAGTTTTCGATTACTGATTTCAACTTTTCACTTAATATATGTGTAAGAATTATGCTACATGTAATCTACGCTAATGCATTCGAGGCCATCTGAGGATGTTCCCATGCAATCACATGGCTCTGGCTAGGTGGTTTTGTGGTTAAGGCTCGGAATAGGATGTGGCTGGTTCGACTGCAGACCGCCAGATACGGACATCCCCTTATATACGTAATACCGCTTTGAGGCCGCAGGTCTATTGGAATGCTTGAAGCGATTTGGCTATGGAGAAGCATGTGATCAAGCATCAATGCCCGATTGGCTAATGTCTCAGTCTGGCTTTCGACTTTAAGTTTATAGTAGCATTTTTTTACAATACTAGGTACCAGTCTAACTCTTTGCGTCTTTTTTTAGACTATCTACTGTACAGCAAGCGGTACGCGGAAACACAGTAAACGTCAGGACTTAGTACCAATGTACATAAACTGTTACATGCAGGTTCAAAGTAGAGTTAATTAGGTTAGATTTATCGGTACTAAGGTCGGTAATTACTGGTCGGTAAATTATCTGGCCGCAGAAAACGTTTTGACTTATACTCCCATTGATTGGCGCTTGGCATAATAATAAGGCTAGTCTCAACACTGACTGGTTCACGCCGTGACAGGATGGTGTCACTACGTAGTCCCCGAATGTACGCAGTCCCCGAGTGATTAAAACACTGTCAGAGGGGATTGAAACCCAAACTCATTGGCCATGTAAAAGTATAACTGGTCGATTACTTTAAACCAGTACGCATGTCTTTTAAAACATTCCACTGATTGTGTTAATTGATGCATGCATGTTAAAAAATAATTAAACATATGCTGATTTTTATCGCGGAATACCATTCCATATACTCCGGGTACACCATACACTTTTTATACGGCCTCGGGTATGTTAGCTATTCATTTATTTATACAAGTCGGTCGGTGTTAAAGTAACTATTTTACAGAAACTGAAATATTTGCATACCATGATATGTATGAGTTGATGAGTGTTTGTCACGTTAACCATCGGTGCACTATGTATGTAATTATCAACAAGACTTGTGTCATAGCACAAGGAAATGTGTACGTGCTTTTGACATGAAGGTCAACAGACGATGCAATTATCAGAAGAGGTTAGCAGATTGGATGACAAGATATTTATCATGAAGACAAAACTTAAGCTTAATATATATAATGCACGTATCCCAAAATTCTGATTCATTTATTTTTGGAAAGCGTTGAAGCTTAGGTGACTGGTCAGTGGTTATGTATTGACCACCGCACATAACTAATTAGTTACCGCATGTATATATGTATTACATAGACAGTATGTTTTGACAAACAGAGGGATTACATTTGGACGAAACTAGAGTTACGTTTAGACCAAAATTTGGGGTTAAGCTTTTGTTTGGGTTACGCCTTGACAGGATCCCAGATCGAAAAGGTGCTAAATCCGCTTTTTTACTCGGACCTTCTAGTGTAATTGGTTGTTGCTGACAAATTTACTTAAAAGTTAGAAATTTCGGCCAATCCCGTTATGAACTTACTAGCATGCATTTTGATGATAAGTATTATTTTATTTTAAAACTTGACTTGATATTGAGTGAATCGTTCTTTTGCAAATATCAATCAGCCTGAAAGCCGATGAGTATAATGTATTATGCTCTACAAAGTGAGCGTGCAATGTTAGGTACTGTATAGAGCCAGTAATCGTTGTCTAGGCTGTGTGAGGTACCCTATAGAGCCAGAAGTGCCTGATCGATGATGTGTTAGGTACCCATAAGAGCTAGAAAGGGTTGCTTCTGGCAGTGTTAGGTGCCCATCAGAGCCAGTTTGCCATGCTTCAGGCTGTGGTACAGTAGATACCATACGATGTCAGTAATGGTTGTTCCTTTAATGTGTTGTCTTTTTCTATACCGGTGAAATGGTAACAAAGCTCGGTGATTGTTAGTCCCGATGAAATAACTGTCGGTTACTTTATATTGATATATATTACATATGTTATTGTTAAAATAGATTTAGTGTGAAGAATACTTTTGTTACCCATGAAATATGTCCCAGAAGGTGTAGTCAAAGACCTTAATAAACCACAAATGCGATACTCCTATTTAACAAATAGCGAATCCGGGTGCGAGGAGTGACAAAAATCGGAGCCAGCATATTACTTTCACAAAACGCCGCCATTCTATTTTTCGATCCCAAAAAAACATTTGTTTATTGATTTACGACTATTTTCGTAACTGTGGTTTTTAGGTCATTGGTGCAGTTAAATAGAAGCTTGACGCAGTTTTGTAATATGTTTTTATAATTATTGGGTAACACGTGCTGTTATTAGTGTTAGCGATGTGTGCGAGATAGTATCAACATGTGCACATTTTGTTAGGGGTCAGGGGACATATTATATCCTTGGCTAATTGTCGGATTCCGAACTGCTTTCTTGGAAGCAGCCGATAAAATAATAAAGCATTTCGGTGTCAACCTCGGAGCCTATGAGACATACATTGAAACCAAAATCCAAATAAGGCTAAAACTTGACCTGTGAAGCTATGTCCTTTGTTTTTCCCATCTCTCTTCACTTTTTAGTGAAAAAAGTGAAAAATTTCACAGCGTACGCTGTATTTTTCAAAGCTAATCTAATCCTATATTTAACTTTATTTTGCATAAATAGTATATAGCCTTATGGCTAGGTTATTCCAGCAAAAAGTGTCAGTCAAACCTGTCTATGTTTCGCAATTTGCTGTCAAGTTGCTTCGCGGTTTCTGATTACCGCCAGTGGTGGAAAGTTGGTCACCTCCACTTTGAAGAGTCACAAAAATACTTCACAGCTATCTGATATTTAGTTTAAAAAAAACTTTTTACAAAATAAATACCGAAATGCAAATACCAAATTAATGTTGGTGGTCATGATAAGTTGTACCCAAAATATATGTTCATTTCAGGGACCAAAATCATACCCAATATTACCCCTTGCCCCTTAGATTTCGTGTTTCGTTATGAATTCTCGTCCCGGTGTGTTAGTCAGAAAGTGGCCCGGTGAAAAAGTACTTTTCTACTGTTGTATTTTGTCTTACATGTATGTATATCATTCTAATTGATGCTACATATTTAAGGAGCTACTTATTCTCTAAAATAGTCACAATGCATGTTTATGTGTACATTTACTATGCTTTACAGAACCATGTTTGGCTCGATTCATAAGTTTGTACAGCAAATACTAATAGGTGAATGTTGTGATGTATCGATTGCTTCAGTACTTTGTCGAATTGTATTGGGTTTTCTAATTATTGTTTAAAATCAGAACCAAAATGTTAACAAATGCATGTGAATGATACATATTTAAGAAGATCTAATTTTAATGCATTGATTTCCATGATCTTAAACCTAGAAGGTATACTGTAGTTTAAATCCGATGCAAATGGTTAATTCTGATTGAAACGTGCTTGAATCTATAAAATTAATGCAATTGACCTTATAACAGAGCAAAGATTATCACGCCTTATTGTTTGTCGGACATAGTGTGTTGGACATTGTCAGACATTGTTTGTCAGACATTGATTGTCGGACATTATTTGTTCGACGTTGTTTGTCTGACGTTTACCAGTGACTCTATTGGATTATGCAAATACAGTACATTTAAATGTATTTATAATCTACGACAAATCTACGTCAAAATTAAATTCCCCTGGACAAATGATCCAAAAATATTACACAAACGGACTTAAAGAGGACATACATTAGTACTAGTCACTAAACAGTTTCACATTTTGTAGTTCATCACTTTAGTAGTCGATATACATTTGATTGTTAAATATAGTTTTTGGTTGGTATTGACCCTTGATTCATCTCGTCTAAGCATTAATGTAACTTTTTTCTATAGCCTATAATAATTATTTCAAGCCGATTGTAATTCTATAGCTCATATTTATCACTCTAACACATTATTCCTGATGGTATCCATCGTCACTTTTTTCTAGATTAACATATTTTTCGGAACCAAGATGTCACCTTCTGTAAAATCATTAGTTTTCGCGAGTATTAAATTTCGCGGATTTTAGTTTAAAACATTTTGACGGTTTCTTAAATGCATGGATTTAAACTATTGAAAAGTAACATCTCTTGTTACGCATGGTTGAGATCAATTATTCGAGATTCAATTTCGCGGTCTATTTCATCCGCGAAATCGACGCGCATTAATCCACCGCGAATATTAATAATTTTAAAGTATCACAAATTCACTTCGCCGTTATGAATAATATTTTCAGTCACTTTATCACCGCGTTTCATTAGAGGGGATCAAACCAGAATCTGATTCCCTTGAGTTTGATCTCGCTTTCGTAAATCTCAAGTTTCATACACTTTTTCTAACATAAATGCTTTCTTGAGTACAAGTTTCTGAGTATATCTACATCAAAAGTATATCCGGGGCCGGAATTACAACAAATACTTACACTTGGCACTCGACACTCAAATATTGAAAATGTAATATAATGAACTATTATTCGTCATAGATTGCAAATTAGGTAAGGAAAATGAATAAGACAGTTAACGAGTGTTGAAAATAACATTTGATACAATTTCTTTGCCATTTTGTACTATTTATGAGGTGTAAA
Organism: Spisula solida; assembly: GCA_947247005.1. NCBI lineage: Eukaryota > Metazoa > Mollusca > Bivalvia > Venerida > Mactridae > Spisula > Spisula solida. The sequence goes on from OX365958.1 coordinate 17,566,063, forward strand.
TGTAATTATTGAATCTGAGTGCCGCTCTCAGCACTCAGACTGATGAATTGCAATTAAAGCTTACAAATAAACTAAATTAAATCAGGAAGTAAGCCAAAACAAGCTTTAGTACCAATTCAACATTATTACAATGTCTTGCTGTGAAAATATGCCACAAAGAATCCCAAACGAGTGGATTTCAATATTTGAGTGCTGAGTGTAAGTATTCGTTGTAATCAGCTCCTGATTAAGATGCACATGATTCAAACTTAGAGATCAAACTTAAGTATTATTTCACCTACCTCGATGTCTGAAGTAACACTATTTGACCACGTGACTCTTTGAGTGGTTACGTGATGCTGACGTCATATGTACGTATGACGTCGGTTGTTGCATTTTATACTGTTTAAAATGATTGTGTATATCGGACGTGCTGGTTGCTCCGGTATACATGTATGTGTTTCGTATAACAACAGTATAGAATATACACACATATTGGTTAAAGGCACACTATGCCCTTCTGAACAAGTTACAACTAATAGTCAATCCATTTTGTGATCACGTATGCTAAAACGTCCGTAACTGCCGAGCATAGCCTTTAGTTGCCAGTCAGCTTTCTGCTGAAATATGGGAAGCATATGAGTGCCCCCACCCGTACTTGAACCCGGGTCACAAGATTAGACATCAAGCGCGCTAAACATTTAGCTACGGAGGCACACTACAAAAAGTCATAGAACTTCAGCATTATGGGAAAATTGCAAGTGTAAATATCGCCAAGTCACATCAATACTTTGGAAACTAGAGAATCTAGCACATTACTGTATTTTTATATAAATAAAATTTGTGCCAGGTAATTATGCGTCCTAATGACGGATGTTTTAGCTTATGCGATCACAAAACATGAGCATTTAAAAAATGTTGTAGCCAAAAGCCTAGGTCCCACTGAGCATTTTTGCCTCGGCGATGTACTCCAGATCGAAATTAATGAGCTATCAGGACAACAGTAACATGTTCCTCGTGGTCTAGGAGAAGCTTCGGGTGAGTCATGAGACAGTTGGTGATATCGGAAGGAATTGTGATGAATCGGTTAGTATCGGTAGAAATCGGGAGAACATGGCCCGTGTGGAATTCCTCAGTGTGATCTAGGCTTAACTTGTACAGCGGAGCATAGTGTATCTTTAAGGCAATATTATAATAATTTATATTGAGTAATTATACTGTTTGATTAATACATAGATGAAATAATCTTTATTATTCTTCCAATCTTTATCACTGTGTTAACTGTTTTAACAGCAACTGACATTTCAACTTTATTGATAGGCTTATATATTAAATGAGACAAGATCTTTTGTTATGTGCTGAAAGTTCATAATTATTATATGAGGTAGTTGTATTCGATTTTGTTGGACTATTATAACATGCTATGTTGATAGCTATTCTTTAATTCTCTTTGTGAAATACGTTTTTTGGTGAAATGTAGACATTGAACTTGATTTAGGTAAATTGAAAATTCTATGTATACATTGAGTTATATATTATCCATTGCGTCGGGTCCCTGGGTATTGCTTTATCAAAATACTTACAGAAATGTTAAACGAAATTAAGTTCAAGATTTCCGTTAGTACTTTGATAAATCAGTACCACATAAGAGAATGGTTTGCGTAAACACAGATATAAAGAGGTTATTCACACATTTTGTGAAAGGCACATTCTGTCAAACACAGGGAACGAATTGCCAAAACATAGATATTCAAAACATTGGGAACGAATTGCCGCCACATGATAATAATACAAACTAAAGGGAACTAATTACCACCACATGATCTACAAAACACAGTAAACGAATTACCACACCATCGAATTGCCACACCATGGCCTACAAAACACAGTAAAAGAATTGCCACACCATCGATTGCCACACCATGGCCTACAAAACACGGTAAACGAATTGCCACACCATCGAATTGCCACACCATGGCCTACAAAACACAGTAAACGAATTGCCACATCATCGAATTGCAACACCATGGCCTACAAAACACAAATAACGTATTGTAGCCACAAGACCTACCAAACACAGATAACGAATTGTAGCCACAAGACCTACAAAACACAGTAAAGGAATTGCCACACCATGGCCTACAAAACACAGTAAACGAATTGCCATACCATGACCTAAAACACAGATAACGAATTGTAGCCACAAGACCTACAAAACACAAATAACGAATTGTAGCCACAAGACCTACCAAACACAGATAACGAATTGTAGCCACAAGACCTACCAAACACAGATAACGAATTGTTGCCACAAGACCTACAAAACACAGATAACGAATTGTAGCCACAAGACCTACAAAACACAGTAAAGAAATTGCCGCATCATAACTTACAAATCACAGGTAACGGATTGCCACCACATGACATAGAAAACACAGATAATCATTATACAGCAATGGTTTTTTTCACGTTGCGTACCATGGCATTAACTACATTGTATGTATATGATATAGATTATATAACACGGCTATTTTCTGGTCTATTGCCAGTAGATCACATATTAGGGGTTGCCGCATCTTTCACCCACCGTATGCTGATAATGGACGGCCTCCGCATTCACCAAACGCATTCCAGTAGTGGATGGCCGCATCTTTCACCAAACGTATTCCGGTAACGAATGGCCGCATCTTTCACCAACCGTATAAAATTTTCAGTTATGGATGACCGCATCTTTTACCAACCGCATCCCCGTAATGGATTGCCGCATCTTTCACCAACCGTCGTCCGGCAATGGATGTCCGCATCTTACACCAACCATATATTGGTAACTGATGGCCGCATCTTTCACCAAACATATTCCAGTAATGGACGGCCACATCTTTCACCAACCGCATCCCCGTAATGGATTGCTGCATCTTTCACCAAACGTATTCAAGTAACGGATGGCTGCATCTTTCACAAAGCGTATTCCAGTAATGGATGGCTGCATCTTTCACAAAGCGTATTCCAGTAATGGACGGCCACATCAATTCTGTCACCAAGCGTATTCCAGTAATGGATGGCTGCATCTTTCACAAAGCGTATTCCAGTAATGGACGTCCACATCAGATTCTGTCACCAAGCGTATTCCAGTAATGGATGGCTGCATCTTTCAAAAAGCGTATTCCAGCAATGGACGGCCACATCTGTCACCAAGCGTATTCCAGCAATGGACGGCCACATCTGTCACCAAGCGTATTCCAGCAATAGACGGCCACATCAGATTCTGTCACCAAGCGTATTCCAGTAATGGATGGCTGCATCTTCACAAAGCGTATTCCAGTAATGGACGGCCACATCTGTCACCAAGCGTATTCAAGTAATGGATGACCGCATCTTTCACCAAACATATTCAAGTAATGGATGACCGCATCTTTCACCAAACGTATTCCAGCAATGGACGGCCACATCTGTCACCAAGCGTATTCCAGTAATGGATGGCCGCATCTTTCACCAAACATATTCAAGTAATGGATGACCGCATCTTTCACCAAACGTATTCCAGCAATGGACGGCCACATCTGTCACCAAGCGTATTCCAGTAATGGATGGCCGCATCTTTCACCAAACATATTCAAGTAATGGATGACCGCATCTTTCACCAAACGTATTTCAGTAATGGACGGCCACACCTTTCACCAAACGTGTTCCGGTAATGGAATGTCGTATCTTTCACCAAACGTAAATATAATTCCGGTAATTGAATGCCGCATCTTTCACCAACCGTATTCCAATAACGGTTGGCCGCATCACTCACTAAACGTATTCCAGCAATGTATTGCCGCCTCTTTCACCAATCGTATCCCAGTACTGGACGAACGCATCTTTTACCAACCGTATTCAAGTAAATGAATGACCGCATCTTAAATGGAGGCATCTTTCACCAAACGTATTTCAGTATTGGACGCCAGAATATTTTACCAAACCGTATTGGAGTAATGGAACTACTATAGAATAGACTATGCCGGTACGTTATTTGGTCTGTCATGGATTGGATCAAACCTGCAAATTATGTAACATTGGCTGCTATTCTTACCAATATACCAATATGGACTGTTTATTACAATGGACCAGTCGCATGCCGACCGATAATATAGGAGTATATTTTAGTGGTAATTAAGTTACAGTACGTATTTGCATACTTGTAATAAATCAGGACTTACAAGAAATATTCGACAAATAATTATGCTTACCAATCAGTATACACAGGCGACCATATGATGTTGTCACTTACCTATTTACCATAATTCGATACAACGGTCGTTCCAATACGACTGCATTTAGGGCTATATCTCCTTTGTACCAATGGGTTTTACAAAATAGTGAACAATTTGGAAAAGATGTTTATGTTAGATTTAGATGGATACTTCACAGTTTAAAATCCATTTAGTCTATGTGTGAAAATATGTCTTTGACCAAATACGTACATCCTATAAATACGTACATTCAATAAAAGTTGCTTTCTTGATTCGGTGACATTTTAAAGTTTATTTTAAACGTTTTCTTCAAGGATTATAAATCTAAGCGGGAGATAGCGAGTGAGTTTTTAAATGCTTGAAGTAAACATTTAAACTCTAACCGAGTAAGTGCTTGCACCAACCACAATTGTAAAAACCCCAAGAAACTCTTTCCCTACTGATACCACCCATTTATATTGAATTATAAAAAAAATACATTGACGCTTGTGCGACGTTCCCGAAGAGGCATGGTCTACTTGTGCATGAGAAATGCCTTCAATTACTTCTTGGTAAAGACGTATTTTTTTGTGAAAAATAGAACGTTCTTCGTAGTTTAGAAGACTGAAATCATGACAGCCGATTGGTTGAAAAAGTCGAGCAAACACTAAATTCAGTCATAACATGTACTGTATAAAGCAATAATAGAATGTCTTATTCATCAACTACCCTATATAGTTCAAAGTGGTGTAATTTCTTTTGGAAATACGCCTTATGCACGCAATCCAAATAACGCAATAACGGTTGCAAAAGACAAAGAAAGTTTGGGTGTTAATGCGAGATATACCGGTACAATTAGGCAAGTATAGCCCAAAGCGCATGGCCCATTTTCTAAATACAAACGCCAATCTTTAGCAAATGTAATGGCCGCAATGGAGACGTTGGTTCATTTTGTAACCAATGCGACAGATCCATAACCAAAGTTGGGCATGCAAATATTGAAAAAAATGCACCATGAGCGCCAGTTACATATATAGTAAATAGATTGGTAACGTGGAAAATGCGTATTTACAAAGTAGGTAGGAATTGAAGAAATACTATAATACTATACTACTCACTGACCATTTACCAAGACTTTCGGAGAAGGGATAATGTTTCCCCACCCTCTGTATTTGTCAGATATTGTCCTTTGTGCCGGTTATCTGTGAAAAATTATCGAGCACGTTAAGGTCTAGTTTTGGCCCTTGCAAAGTATAATACACTATATACCTAGGACTGATAACGAAAAAGCATTTGCAAAATGGAGTATCAGACTGACCCTTCTGTTTTAGGTGAGTACTTCTAGGGGACAAACGAATTTGTTGTCATTATCTACACTCGTATGGTATTGCACTACATTTAAGAAAATATGACGTAAGTAAATGCCAAACCCTTTTGCAAACCCCGATTTATTGCGTTGTACAGGTATCAAAATATATCTGACCTTTAGAAATAATAATTACCAGCTGAACACATTGCGCTTCATATTAAAGAACGCAATAAAACTGCGCCTACGACTATAATTAGATAGTTGAAGTTACGCTAAAGCATATCATTGTCTAATGAAATTAAATACGTAATTATTAAACTAAAAAACGTATCATACCGCAATTAGATCAGGTGGCGTGATTGATACAGGATGATTAAAAACATTATAAATAGATGTATCAGCGAAATCTAACAAAGTGAAATAATTATTTCGTGTTGTTTTTGATCAGGAGCATGTGAGTTTTGTTTTCTTATTATGAATACGGCCATAAACAAATCAAAGTTGTCTCTAAAAGAATCAGAGAAAAAAACATATTCTCAAAACATCACAGTAACGCTATTATATTCATCAATGTTTTTTCAGCTTTTGTAACAGCTGGGATTTGGACCTTTGACTTTTTGGTGTCAGAAACTTGGACTTTCAGCGGTTAAATTAATTTTCTCGTTCGATTGTGCATTGGGCATTGTGTCGTGTAATCGATTGTGGCCTGTGTAGTTGATTATGTTTTCTGTGGTCGGTTGTTTCAGTGCTGTCTTCCCTGGTCATTTTTTACAATTTTTGTTAGCAAGACCTTGTGCCGCGCCATTTTAAAAGCGATCATTTATTAATAATATAATTAATTTATAAAATCATATATATATATATATATATATATATATATATATATATATATATATAACGTACAAATGCTACGAACGTATAAGCATAAAGTTGTTGGAAGCGATGCTGCAACCATTCTTGTAATAAACCATTTTGTAATAATAACAAACAACACAAAGATAGTAAAAATCAGAAAGGGAAGGCAGCACTCAACTTAAATACCCGAACACGGAAACATAAATTAACATCACAGGCAACAATTACAATGCACAAAGTCCAAAACAAAACTGAACGAGAAAGGATAGTTTCTAGAACAAGAACTGTTGCAATATCAAACCTTCCTCTTTGATAAAATGTTCAAGTTGATTATGCGTTTAACTGCCGGACATCAACAGGAACAAACAAGACAAGGATTGCGACTACTGGATACCGTTAACATTGGCGAGCGCTACGTAGGGCTTTCCACGGGAGGTAATCATTGACTTCTATAGTTAATTGAACGGGAGGTAACTGAATAAAAGCGCTCGGTAGCGCTTTGCTTAGGCAACGGACCCCTGAGCTCCTTCCGAGCATTACATCGGTTTTTACTACATTTTGTACCGTGATTGAAGTACAGTTTGAACTAAACACATAATCGGCCGTTCTCGAGAGAACGTTCAAACTAAAAGTCCATCTATTGCTCATGTCAGGCTGGTTAAAAACCAAGATATATTGGTAATAACAACTTAGCAGGTCAGAGAACTGTTTTATCTAACACAAAAACGATAAACTAACTTAACGGATAGTAAATATAACAAGCTTGTCTGGTCGTATCGACGGGTTAATGACTGATTGATGGCTTATATAATGTTCCCAATGGAGACGATGTCAGAAAAGATAAAGCCTAGTCGATTGATGCATACGCATAAACTAGTATAAACTAGTAAGTCCCAGTGCAGTGGTCTACCAGCGTATTTGCGCCGCTTTATGCAATAGATATTCAATGACATACGATGAGCAGTGTATACATATTGCCAGGGTGTTTGAAAGTGTGTCGTTTGAGAGGAAAATTGTATAATACTCCTACAGGCTTCTATAGAAAAGAACAGCAAGCCCCGAGATTATAAAACTGTTTTCATGCTCAGCTCAGCTTTAGCTTCGAATTGGTTTTGTTCTTTTACAGAGCAACAATTAAATCATCTTTAGTTCATCAGTAAAGCCGAGGACCCACTAAGTAATTACACAACGGTGATGTTCTCCCGATTTCTTCCGACACCATCCGATTCATCATCACAATCCTTTCGATATCACAAACTGTCTCATGATTTCCCCGAAGCTTCCCATAGACCACACGGAATCGCTCACGCTGTCCTGAATGCTCATTAATTTCAATCGAGAGTACATTGCCGAGACAAAAATGCACAGTGGGACCTAGGCTTAAATAGTTCACTGCTTTCTATAAGGCTACCATTCTAATATAAAAATTGAAGTAAAATATGAGACATTTTTTCGTTCGAAACGCATGTAGTTTGAGTACGTAATTAAATTGAGCAAGAAAGTTGTTTTATAATCGTGGGCCATGTTCAGTTTAAACCATCGTTAATCAGTGTACGGATTTGCAAAGGGGGTATGGACGTCCCTTTTTAAATAAGTACAATGTATCTAACTTTTGATTTCTCCAAGACACAACTGATTACGGTGGGAAAATCATCTAATTTGACGTAACAATTATGAAAGTGTTGTCACAAGAAAAGGGTAAATATAATGAATAGAATTTATAATTATTATTAACCATTGACATGGCATCACTAGCTAGCTGGGAACGAATTCTTATTTTACCACCTACGAATAAATTATAACTTTCCGCGCATGCGTAATATTAAGGCACTTCGTTCCTAATTAAAACACTGAATATTGCCATAACGTTCGCGCTGGTCATGCATCACACCGTCCGTTAGACCTTAAACTGGCCGGGCTCTCAACTCTTAGCGGATATATGACGCAATTACTAGATTACACAAATAATTCGGATAGTTTATAGTAAAATCTTGTCTGATTTAGTTTGATACGTTGTTATATGATTGATCAGAGTAATGCTAAAGATGAAGACGATTATAAATACGTGTCTAGACATTTCTCCAGTCGCACAAATACAGACCGACCGGAAAAATATTGTTGCAACTATGGTATGTTAGCAATTTGACAATTAATGCTAAACAACTGTCTATGTGCATTCTTGCTAATAAACTGATGACGATTTAAACGAAGCGCCGATACCCTAACAACTGTGCTGTTTGTTGACTAGCATGTTTTAACCGGGAGTATTTTAACCGACGGTCAGTCAGTAACAGTTAAGAAACGAAATTGACTTAGTTGGGGGCAAGTTTATATAAAAACCGTCATTTTGACAGTTATGAAATATTCTTCGAAAACAGTGTGTCATTGGCATCCAAACCACGTGACTCGCGAATCGTCTGAAAAACATCGAGAGAAATCTTGATAAGATCCAAATAACATTTGATTCCTTGTTTTTGACGACACACAAAGTTTGATATCGGTCGTAGTTGAAATTGGAGGCAGCATTATCGTTACGTTATACCAGTGTAATAACCTCTTATAGACGTCTGTATGACAATGTCCTTCATTGTTTGTTAGTCATATACGGTAATCGGTTGATCGAACAAGCCTCCCATGGAATGTAATATACCAGGCGCGTAGCTACCTGTACGCAGAATACTGCGTACACATACTTCTCAAAAAGTGAAAAAAATAAATGATCGAAAAATGCAATAAAAACTGATGCCTAAGTCCTAAGGGGGTAATCCTTTAGTTTTTTCAGCACTTCTTAGAAACGCTTTTAAAAAGCTCTATGCAAACCAAAAAAAACCTAGTTTTATCAGTAAAAATATTGTCAATGATGATGCAAAAAACACGCGAGAACGCACCAGAGACGTTTTAGAGAACAATTTTTTTCTGGGGGAGCATGCCCCCAGACCACCATAGCCTTATTGCGTACACATTGAAATACCTCTAGCTACGCCCCTGTATACATTGTGTATACCCTTTGCATAACTCGTATATCGAAGGAATATCGCTTTCAGGTTTCCGTAGTTTACTCCTTAATGACAAAATTCTGATACATGTACAATGTATGTCACAACCACGGATACACATGCATCTCGGACTAATAACGGTAATCACGTGATCAAGGTCTTGAACAATTAATTGGACCCGTTAGTCCCTTTTAAAGAAAGCTTTGAATGTAGTTTTACCAAAACAAAAACGATACTTGTTATAACACCCTATACGGTGTCAGTTCCTACATGGAATTGCGTTCGTCAAATTGACATGTTTATAGTAATATGTATAGTTTTAAAGAAATTAGTGTTTTGATTATTTTGGTCAGAAAAGCTATCTCGTGATAAAAAAGGATTTTACTTTGCGACTTTTCACATTAAATTCAATAAACTCCTTGAATAAGGGATAAAATCATAAAATAATAAAATACTCAACAGAACCTCGCGATTTATTTTTTTATTTTCAACTAATTGATTAAGTCAATATGCAAAGAACCTCTATTATCAAGTTGACCAAACTGTTGACCGCGCATATAGAATGACATATAACGATAATACATAACGTAGACATAGGTTACGCTACATTGCGCTAGAATCAACGCTACCCTATTGGGACACATATTCTCTTCTACCGATAATGAAAAATGCAAAAATGACATAAATTTATGTCGATGGCATATAAATCAAACGTTTTGCACTTTACAGAACAAATTAGGTAATGTGAAAACGCACCAGCCTCATTACCATTGATCATTCGTTGCATGCACTTTTCTGACTTGTGCAAATGTACTTTAAGTTTCCTTGATTTAATCTGTGCCATATTTTGGCGTTATTTCGTTCCAAACCATGTATACATACAGTTGCCTCTTTTTATTAATGATAACATAAATAATTACGGACATAATGTGCTAATACCGCTCCTTGATTGCTCCTGTAAACATCACCAAAACATCACCAAACAAAAAGACAAGATGGTAAACTCTGAAAGGTGACACAGATCATCACCTAACAAACAGAAAAGATGGTACACTCTGAAAGGTACCACCGAACATCACCAAACAAACAGAAAAGATGGTACACTCTAAAAGGTAACACAGATCATTACCAAACAGACATACAAGATGGTACACTCGGAAAGGTAACACAGAACATCACCAAACAAACAGAAAAGATGGTACACTCGGAAAGGTAACACAGAACATCACCAAACAAACAGACAATATGGTACACGCTGAAAGGTACCACAGAACATCACCAAACAAACAGACAAGATGGTACACTCGGAAAGGTAACCCAGAACATCACCAAACAAACAGAAAAGATGGTACACTCGGAAAGGTAACACAGAACATCACCAAACAAACAGACAAGATGGTACACTCTGAAAGGTAACACAGAACATCACCAAACAAACAGACAAGATGGTACACTCGGAAAGGTAACACAGAACATCACCAAACAAACAGACAAGATGGTACACTCTTAAAGGTAACACAGAACATCACCAAACAAACAGACAAGGTGGTATACTCTGAAAGGTAACACAAAACGTCACCAGACAAACAGACAAGGTGGTATAGTCTGAAAGGTAACACAAAACATCACCAGACTAACAGACAATATGGTACACTCTGAAAGATAACACAGAACATCACCAAACAAACAGACAAGATGGTACACTCTGAAAGGTAACACAGAACATCACCAAACAAACACACAGACAAGATGGTACACTCTGAAAGGTAACACAGAACATCACCAAACAAACTGACAAGGTGGTACACTCTGATAGGTAACACAGAACATCACCAACAAGACAGACAAGATGGTACACTCTGAAAGGTAACACCGAACATCACCAAACAAACAGACAAGATGGTACACTCTGAAAGGTAACACAAAACATCACCAAACAAACAGAAAAGATGGTACACTCTGAAAGGTAACACAGAACATCACCAAAAAGACAGACAAGATGGTACACGCTGAAAGGTACCACAGAACATCACCAAACAAACAGACAAGATGGTACACTCGGAAAGGTAACACAGAACATCACCAAACAAACAGACAAGATGGTACACTCTGAAAGGTAACACAGAACATCACCAAACAAACATACAAGGTGGTACACTCGGAAAGGTAACACAGAACATCACCAAACAAACAGATAAGGTGGTACACTCTGAAAGGTAACACAGAACATCACCTAACAAACAGATAAGGTGGTACACTCTGAAAGGTAACACAGAACATCACCAAACAGACAGAAAAGATGGTACACTCTGAAAGGTAACACAGAACATCACCATACAAACAGACAAGATGGTACACACTGAAAGGTAACATAGAACATCACCAAACAAACAGACAAGATGGTACACACTGAAAGGTAACATAGAACATCACCAAACAAACAGACAAGATGGTACACTCTGAAAGGTGACACAGAATATCACCACAAACAGACAAGATGGTACACTCTGAAAGGTAACACAGAACATCAACAAACAAACAGAAAAGATGGTACACTCTGAAAGGTGACACAGAATATCACCACAAACAGACTTGCTTGGCAATGGTGTCGTACAGAATAGGTTCCGATAGTTACTAGTACATCAATATAAGAACAGCGACGACAATTAAATTCATCACGAAGTATGGGTAAAACAATATTAACAAGTCACTGAGAATTGCAAGCAATGCAGAAGTCCCCTACCGGTTTGAAGCCATGGCCTTTAAATTAGTTCCAATGTTGATGTTGCCATAGCAACCACAGAATAGATAAATATTCAGAAGTTTCATAACTTAGCTTGGAAACTGTTTGAGTTTTAGCAGGATCCAGATTTTGTAAATATTTTCCATAGCAACCACAATGTTTTCAAGGATCAAAATATTTTAGACGTGCATTATCCCCTTATTTGTCCCTATCCACATACCAAGTTTCATAAACCTACCTTGGAGACTGTTTGAGTTATGTCAGGATACAGATATTTTGACTGACGGACGGACGGACGGACGGACGGACGGACGGCAAACCTAAAGTCCCCTCCGGTTGAAACCGGTAGGGGCCTAACAAGGATGAATACTTTATTTATATAGATGACGGAAATTTAAAGTCTCTTGACACTTATTCACATCGTCATCCGTCGGATCACGATAAGTGTCGCAATGTCGTATCATGCTGTCGTGCGTCGCGTTACGGGGATTGGAGCGCGATGACATTCGACACGTCACTAACAGGATTCCGTAGATTGCCGTTCGAAGAGGTGGGGTTGTTTTTGAAAATGTACAAAATGTGTTTTGACCAAATCAAGAAGAAAATGGGCTAATAATTGCCCGACCGTTAATGTTTACATCAATTGGAAACTTTTGATATTTGATATACACGCGTATCTCATCTGAATTCAGATACAGGATAAATGCGTTAATGAGGTATTAATGACGCACTTGTGTTTAATCACCGAGTAGTGATGGAAGCTGAAAGGTCATTGGTCATTGTATAATGTCAAAGTTGTCCGGTAATTGTATGATCTAGTATCTAGATCAATGTACTCGCCAGCTTCATCTTTTTATTGAACATGTATCAAACTACATTTGTATTTTTACCATGCGTTCTACGTAAATTCTACGTTCACTATAAAATAATGAACCAACACCAATTATGACCTTATGCCATGTGGTCTAACTGTAAGCTTTGTTCTGACACCATGAATGTTTTAATATGTGCTACATAGTTTTTAATACTGTTGGTACGTCTTTCTAACAGAACAATATAGAATAACAGCATGTTACCTCAGATTTGTTTATTTATCAATTGGTGTGGCTTTGTTTGATGTTGTTGTTTGTAGTTGTTCAAATATCAGCACAGAGAGCGTTAATATGTATCAGAATAAACAAAAAAAGAAAACTCAAATCGGACGGTCATGTAGCTACCAATAGAAACAGCAGTACATGAAAGGACAGCTACAAAAACGAGACATTCCACTCCGACAGCCTGCAGTGTGGTTTTTACGGGTCGGAGGTCACCAGTCTAGATGAGCCAATCAGAGGCCGATGTCATCATCTCACGGCGCATGCGCGCAGAGACTTAGTACTTTCTCTTATGCATTACGGAACTCATCTAGAAAGACGTGCAAATCACCTCTCTGTTCTAGTTAGGTTCTATTACCACAATTTATGGTCACCTAATGGTGACTATAAATACCACAGCAGCTTCAGTCAGTCAATCAATCTGTAGCAAGAGCCAGTAGACAAGAACGAATCAGAAAGGCGAATACACATCACAAGGATAACGCGCGATACAACACTCAATAGAAGCAGTGCACATGCCATTTTGAACGAGTCGATGCCGTCTTAATTGCAGATGGGCACATAGGAATGCAGACAGTTTTCTAAATGGCATAGTGACCAACATTTCTTTCATAATTTTAATATTACAGCCCACTCATAGTGTCAACAGTTGTTGGTCAATTTACATGAACGATATCACTTTAAGTACTTTTTTATATATGCTGGTAAATATATATTAAATAAAAAAGGAAGATATCATGTCAGTACCACTTAGTGGAATGGACGAAAGTATTTGTAAACGCGTCTTATCATATTTGTAATGACAGATTCGACACACGTTTGAAGTTCGTTCGGCCACAAACTTCCCGGCTAGATCAATTGACATTACGCCGCTTGACAATCAAGTACTCGACTATAAACATTGAAATAGTAAATTATAGCACATGGTCCAGTGAATTTATTAGAAGACCTTCGACAATGAACCTTCGACATAAACCTTCGGCAATTAATGAGGTGGAGCGATCTCTGCATTGGCATAATAGACACATTTCAGCGTGGCGTAGCTATTCATATGCAAAGTGTCATACATGGCATACAGCAGCAATCTATTGGTCGAATGAACAATAAAATTAGTAATTGACCAATAATCCGCTTGATGCCACTTTGCACATCAATACCAAGGTATGTTAACAAGAAATGTTTCTATAGGTAAATTGTGTTAATTAAACATCCGGGTTCAGTTCTTGGGTTGGGTGGATGATGTACATCGCATGTGCTGATGTTATGGTTCGTTGTGGATGAGCAAGTAATTACTGCCGGAGGAAAAATGGCTAGGTCACCTGACCGTCAGAACATGACAAGGTTTGCAGAAAATCTGCAGTTAATCTGCTATAAAACGGACAACACATGGGTGTAAATAAATAAATGAAAACATCATTCCCGGGCACTATAATCCGTCTACATATCTATAATGATCAATCTAAGAATGTTGTTGTTTTTATTTACAATATATGAGTTTTTACATTGTAAATTGCTAACGCTGGTGCTTCTCAAGTGGCGCCAATGTGTCTGTTATTTTATACTGTCGGTGTTCATTTTTGCCGATTTTCGACTTTAGCGCCTGCAAACAAATTCCTTATAAGTCGCAACAAGCACGCAATAGAATGAACTCGCGAGAAATTGTAATATTTCCCCATACAAATCCTAGACGATTGGAAGGATGAGTCATAACAGCATAGACGTACTTTATGTTCATTCTCTGTATGATTATTTTTGCCAATATTTATTTGTCGATCGTCGTAAATCAACTCGATGGCCACAAGGAATGACTCATCTTGGATATATACAAACATTGCAAAGAAAAGCTATTTTGTTATTGGGAATATTTATATAACTGTATAAAAGTCTAAATCTACGTTATTCGAAGGACATAGATCTCGCTCTAGCGAAACATTACATAAAGCATATTCTTTTAGACTTTTTGTTCTAGAGTTTAGTTTAGTTGGGTCAAATCGCGAACAGCGATGGCGTCAACCAAGTCATCCGGGTACTGTTTTATTAAAGCACTTAGCTTAAGTTCAAATTTAAATTTTCTATAACTCTTTTACAGCTACGAATGGTGGTAAAGGTGAATATTTTTTATTCTTCAGTCAGTAAGTCATATAACCAATATCTGCCCCCAATGTGTCGATTTTAAAGTAAAATAAATAATTTAAGTTTGAACGTAAGCTTAAGATTTTGATAAATCAGTATCCCCGTGGTCAAGTAATTGTCGTACAAGTCAAAGGCATTCCAAATGCCGAATATACCAATATAACTGTAGTAAACTGTACAAGAATAGTGCTGTTTTAACAAAAAAATATTTTGACAATAGCGACCTGTTTATCTAGAGCCCCCGCACCGGGCAGACCAAGATACTATCACTGTCTACCATTGGAGAAGCGGAAGAGCTATTAAGTACTCCTTAAAAAACTGATAAGAACAAATGACCACCGCGTATATTACTGCATGTTTGTTCCAAACAATCCACCAAACACCCATGGTAACGAAATTCATTAATCGAACCATGCGCAGTCTTCTCAGGGCAACAATACTGGAATATGCCTCTTTCATAACAAGTTATGCTTTTTTTCAGGACGCAGACGATTGGGTTTTTGATGGCAAATTTATTGTTTAAGGGTGTCATTTAGTCTGCGTAGAGGTTTTAGTATCGTGGTGAAGAGTTGTTTGTAGTAATAAAGCCAAACTAAACATCAACTGGGGACATAAATCGCTCATCAAAACGTACCATTATATATATATCATCGCACAGAATATGTTCACGTAAGTTAAATAGGTCACGTCAATTAAATCCATATTAAATGATGATTTCTATCGTAAATAAAATTTATTTGTAACTTAATTTCTAAACAGTAACGAAGATGTTCTATATATAAACAAATTAGGTGGGCAACTGATCCAATGACTATTGTAAGGTGATAACGGTGTTTTTTTATGATTATGTACATCTTTATGTACGACATGTATCTCTCTTACATTTGCTGTTGTAATTAATTGTTGAATTGTTATGTACATTTTAATTGTGATGGATATTCATTAAGAATATACATAGGGTTGTGTTCGGAAATCAACATTTTTTGAACGAGTCTAAAAAACAAGTTATTAAACGAGCCCTTGGCAAGTACTTGTATATATCATGTGTGACGAATTCGCACGTTTGTACAAGGGGTTATCCAGAATTACAAAACTATTTGTTGCAAAGCATAAAAAAGAGGACCCAAAGGGCCCTAGGTCGCTCACCTGTCGTAGTAGTGCATGCACACCCCTATCGTGACCTAGGTAATCATTTACATTTTCTGAACAAAATTCAGCCAATCAAGTACTCGACTATAAACATTGAAACAGTAAATTACAGCACATGGTCCAATGAATTCATTATACCTTCGTCAATGAACCTTCGACAAAAACCTTCGGCAATTAATAAGGTGGACCGATCTCTGCAATTGCATAATAGGTAAATTATGTTAATTAAATATCCGGTTCTTGGGTAGGGTGGGTGATGTTCATCGCATGTGCAGACGTTGTATTTCGTTGAGTATTGCAAGTATTTTTTATGATTTTAGATTTTATTGCGATGATCATTGTGACCAAGTCTCATAAAGATTAGACCAAAATTGTGACCTCTAGTGACTACACAAGGTTTATCTATGATTTGACCTTGTGACCTAGTTTTTGACCCCAGATGACCCAATATCGAACTTGACCTAGATTTTGTTGAGATGATCATTGTGACCAAGTTTCATAAAGACTAGGTCAAAATTGTGACCTCTAGTGACTACACAAGGTTTTTCCATGATTTGACCTTGTGACCTAGTTTTTGACCCTGGATGACCCAATATCGAACTTGACCTAAATTTTGTTGACATGATCATTGTGACTAAGTTTCATAAAGATTAGGTCAAAATTATGACCATTAGCGAATACACAAGATGTTTCTATTATTTGACCTTGTGACCTAGTTTTTTACCCCAGATGACCCAATATCAAACTTGACATATATTTTGTTGAGATGATTATTGTGACCTAGTTTCATAAAGATTAGGCCAACATTTTGACCTCTAGTGACTACACAATGTTTTTCTATTATTTGACATTGTTACCTAGAATTTGACCCATGATGACCCAATATCGAACTTGACCTTGATTTTGTTTGAGATGATCATTGTTACCAAGTTTTATAATGATTAGGCTAAAACTGTGACCTCTAGTGTCTACACAAGTAAAGTGTGGACGGGTGGACGACGGACGAGGTGTGATCACAAAAGCTCACTCAGCCACTTTGTGACAGGTGAGCTAAAAACAACACAGCACCACATACAATGTTTTGTTGATATTTCCTGAAAATGTCGAGTAATTTGCTAAAATAACAATGACGCAATACATAAAACTGCGCAGTAGTTTTTCCGGAAATATACAAGTTAACGCCTTATCATAGTTCCCACTCGATCAACGTTGACCTCGTGAAGTCATTGGGCATCGTCATGTATCGTCTTGCAGTGTCTCACCATCTTTACTGGTTCAACTCGCATACTCGTATTCTAATGAAGCTTGTTGATTCATTTTATACAGATGTACAGATCGTAGTTGGTGAATACCCGAGTTGATGATTGTGCCAGTTTGTTTTGAATCACTTTGACCCATGACCAATTATGTTCTATCTTGTTTTGAAATAAAGCATCATACTAAAGTATGTCGATGAACTGCAGAAGGCAAACGCCAATAACATCACAGAATAAACATACAAAACGATAATACAAAATTGGATAGGGAAGGCAGCACTTAACTGAAACAGATGAGCACAGAAAACAGAAATAACACGAGGCATAGTGCAAAAACAGAAAATGAAACTAAACCAACGAAAGTCCAAGTTTCAGCTGCCAAAAAGGATGCGGACGTATTCTTCATTCGTTTGGGGAATTCGTTTTTGTGACAAATACAGTTCAACAAATCTAAAAGAAATATAATGAAATACTGCCAAGACTAATAATTATATTGAACATACCAATTGGTGCCGACATTGCCATTTAAAAAGGGTTCAACAAAGCGCCGAAGGAGAGTAATATACCCACCCAATTATAAATATTTTTAGAAGACTTGCAACCCGCAATGTCTTACAAGTCTAATTTGAATTCAACATCGGGTTCACCGAAAGACGCCATTTGGTATTTTAACTGTCAAAACAACATGGGGAGGGGTATCAGATCAAAAAGTACCCTTTGGTCACTAGCCTAAACGTTCTAAAGTAATTAACGTCGGAAAATGAATGAAACATTATTAAATACATGTACGGAAAATAAATTATTGAGAGAGTAATTCAGACACAATATCTCTTACATCGTATACGTAGTTTGTCCATTAAATTTGGAAACCATGAGTCTTGTTTTAATTTAGTTTCAAGAATTACATAATAAGATTACGTGGTATAAACGAGCGTATATTTATAGGTGCTGCCTCACAGATTTGGCTAAAAATTTTGTATATCCAGATTTTCGAACCTAACTAAGTATTGATGTAATAGAAAGCCACTGACAGTTGCTTTATGAAAGATTTGGTGCAAATAAGCAGTTTTAACCACTCTCGATATCGCCTACTGAGTATTTTTTTCTTGAAAACAAAAGTGCCAAGTTTCCTTCCAACATGCTTTGTGGATTATGTAATTCACATGTGATTGGACAGTATAATCAACAAACAACAGAGTAAACATCACTGTGGTATTTGGTTCGTTGTTCGATTCGTTTTCATCAAATGCGAACAAATTTCAGGCAATTTAAGTAATATTAGTGTTTATTCTATAGGGTTTTAATACCCTATAGAATTTTTGATGTAAAAATACTAAATAACTACAAAATGCCGAAGTTTCTCAAGTTATTTTTAGATGTCAGTGTGGTTGTTTATGGGATATACAGGCAACTATACCAAAATTACGCGAATATTTGACAATTTTATTTTATTTTTGCAATACACCAATATGTGAGGTAGTCCCTTTAAAATTGTATGGTTTATTAAAAATGCTGAATCATGTAATGGCGTAATATATAATTGGAAAAATAAAAATAGAATGTCAAATATTCGCGTAATTTAGACATTATTGCTTAACACAACTGGTAAAACGTGGGAATTCTGTAGTTACCTGTATTTCGTATAATTACATCCGAAATTCTAAAGGATATTAATAACCTATATGTAAGTAAAAATACTACAGCTAAATTGCTCAACATTTGTTAACATTCGATGAAAACGAATTACAAAATGACGCGATTACTTCACTGATGTTTACGCTTTAGTTTGTTTATGTTATATGTAGAATGTAAAATAATAACTAAATATCCAAAGATTCACATTCAGTTTTAGCCATACAAACAAGTAATTTAACATTTTAAAATAGTATTCGTCCCGACGCGGACGTTTCATAATCCTTAATTGGACTATTTTTGTTACTCATCCTTTCGTAAGCCAATAAAAAAATGCCTAAATGTTGCTACCCCACTGTCAAAAGTCACACACATTTCTGTAAAAAATATTTATATACAATCATTGGATTATGTTGAATATCTATATATATACACGTGTATATAGAAATTATTATTGTTAGAAACGATTATTACTAATTTCGTCAAGTTATATTATTTATGTATATACAAGAAAAGAATAATGTTCGTTCCTAGAACGTATAATTTAAAAAATAGAAAATGAGTAATGAAAACTCCATAATTTAATACATGGCTCTTCAGGGGTTGTGACAACGAGTGTTATACAACTAAAAGTGAAATGCAATGGGTTTTTTAAAATTAAATTATGGAATATTGATTACTCCTTTCGATTTTTTTATTTTTATGTATCAGCGGGCCTTCCCCCAGACTTGTTTTAAGGCGCTGGGGGCAATGCTGAGATTTGTACTAAATGAGATCGACAAGAATGGCTAATATGTTTTAGAAGAGAAAACTGCATAGTTTTCCATAATTTAAAGGCTGGTTTAAGCACTTTTTACATAATAAAGGCCGTAATATCTCCAATAACACAATACTGACCCAAAATTATTAGCAGCGATAGTAATTTAAATACACCATACCAGGATTTAAGGCGCTGGGGGAAACCCAAATATGATTTTAAGGGGCCCCTGGGGAAGGGTTTGATCTGTATATATACACACACAAATGTGCATATAATTTCGTGTTATACGACAATATATAGGTGGCCCAAAGCTAATAAACGTTGTCACTGTCACAGACAACCGTGTTTTATTATCAATACGTACTACATGTAGTTGTGACTAATAATCGATATTAACACTATTTGAATACAAAACATAATGTTTTCATTAAAAAAGCCAAAATTATATAATTACTAGATACCGTACACGAATATATGATATTATAAGGCGGTCGCACAGGCATAAAATAAAATACGTCGATACCGTGTGCGTGCAGTGAAAGGCTAGATACCGAATACAAGACAGTGTTGTTTTTCTTCAAATTTGCATGCTTGTTAGTCGGTGTTTACTAATGAGGGTTTAAACATAGGTGAAGAACATGACAGGTAAAAGTTAAAATCTAAACAGAGTCCTGGGAAACGCGTAATTTAGTTGTCATAAAAGGAAAATGTACATTTTTCTGCATTGTTCTTCAACAGTGATACTTTTCCGTGATGCTTGTTAAGAAATAAGGAAAGATCAGAGGAAATTACAAATGTACCACATTGGGGCTTTGAAATAAACATTCCGCTGCTTAAATGTGTTCCCTTCAAGTGGATCACATAAATATTTATAGAATAATGATTATAAACTTACGCTATCCACTTTTACTTTCGTTTTCGTATGATGTAGGGGGGCTATATCCGGTGTAAGGTGTCTCCCCGTGAATATCCTCATGCCGATTAAAAGTGAGTTTTTTATTTTCATTTGTGTTAGTTTATGCATTCGTGTGCAAGTGGTGATTTTGAAATGTTATTTGAGACATAAATTGGACCACCATAATTATTTAAAATTAAGTCCCAAAAATGTTTTTGTGACATATTGATAAAGTTAGTTATTCATATTGCGTATTTTAGGATGTTTCTTGTAAAGCGATGATGATTCAATATTCGTAGTATCACAAAATAAGTGGCTGAATGAATTAGTAAATTTTCTTTGAATAAGTGTCTTTGATATAATAAATTCCCTTTCTACATAATAGGTGGTTGCAAAAACAACATATTCGATTATTTTCATCATAATATTATATAAAATATATATTTCTTGAAAATACATTCTGCAGTCATTTTTCAGCCGAGTGGTGTATAATGTTATAAAAAATGTTGTCCTTAATATTGTCGAATTATTTACACTTCTGAAAAGTCAGGCAATGCAAAAGACCTAAATATTCATTAACCGAACGTTTAAGTCCATCAATACAAAATACTTACATATTCATACCAAACATGTAAGTTAGTCAATGTAAAAGACCTAAACATTAGCTGTATTACCCGAATGTGTAAACTTGTCAGTCAATGCAAAATACATACATATTCGTACTGAACATGCAAGTCAGTCAATGCATAATACCTAAACATTACATTTTATCACCCAAATGTGTAAACGTGTCAGTCAATGCAAAAGACCTTTAGACACATTCAATTGTATCAACCGAACATGTAAGTTAGGCAATGCAAAAGACCGAAACATTAAATTGCATTAACCGAACGTAAAGGTCAATCAATACAAAAGACCAAAATATTCATTAACCGAACATTTGAGTCGATGCAAAAACCTATGTATTCATTAACATAATGTTTCATTCAATCTATACAAAATACCTATACATCTATTGACCGAACATATAAATCAGCCAATGCAAAAGACCTAAACATTAGGTATTTTATTAATCGAACGTGTAATTAATATTGTCAATGCAAAAGGCCTAAACATCAAATTGTATTAACCGAACATGAAAACTTGTCATGAAATGCAAAAGGCCTAAACATTAAATTGTATAAACAGGATGTCTAAACTTTTCAGGCAATGCAAAATACCTAAACAGTACATTTTATTAACCGAACATGTAAGTTAGTCAATGGAGAAGACCTAAAAATTAAGTTGTAAAAACCGAACGTTGAAGTCAATTCAATCGTACCTGTGAGTCAGCCAATGCAAAATACCTATGTATTTATTAACCGAACGTGTAAATAAGTCAATGCAAAAGAACTAAAGAAAACTTTCTATTTACCGAATGTATCAGTCAGTTAATGCAAACTATCTATAAAAAATGCATATACTTATTGACTGAACTTTATTATTTATCGAACTTGTAAGCCAGTCACAGTCAATGCAAAATACAAAATACATCAATATTTATTAATCGAACTTGTAAGACAGTCATCGTCAATGCAAAATACATGAATGTGCATTAATGGAACTTGTAAGACAGTCACCGTCAATGCAAAATACATGAATATTCATTAATCGAACTTGTAAGACAGTCACCGTCAATGCAAAATACATGAATATTCATTAATGGAACTTGTAAGCCAGTCACAGTCAATGCAAAATACATGAATATTCATTAATCGAACTTGTAAGACAGTCACCGTCAATGCAAAATACATGAATATTCCTTAAACGAACTTGTAAGCCAGTCACAGTCATTGCAAAATACATGAATATTCATTAATGGAACTTGTAAGACAGTCACAGTCAATGCAAAATACATGAATATTCATTAATGTAACTTGTAAGACAGTCACCGTCAATGCAAAATACATGAATATTCATTAATGGAACTTGTAAGCCAGTCACAGTCAATGCAAAATACATGAATATTCCTTAAACGAACTTGTAAGCCAGTCACAGTCATTGCAAAATACATACGTATTCATTAATCGAACTTGTAAGAAAGTCAATGCAAAATACATACATCTTCATTAATAAAAATAATAATGTAAAGTACCTTTGAACGTGCGTTCGCATGAAAAAGGCGCTATATAAATCTGGTATATTTATTTATTTTATTAATCGAACTTGTCACAGTCAATGCAAAATACATACATATTCATTAATCGAACTTGTAAGACACTCACTGCAAAATACATACATAGTCCTTAATCGAACTTGTAAGCCAGTCACAGTCAATGCAAAATACATGAATATTCATTAATCGAATGTGTAAGACAGTCAATGCAAAATACATACATATTCATTTATCGAACGTGTAAGCCAGTCCAAGTCAATGCAAAATACATACATATTCATTAATCGAACGTGTAAGACAGTCAATGCAAAATACATACATATTCATTAATCGAACGTGTAAGACAGTCAATGCAAAATACGTGAATATTCATTAATCCAACTTGTAAGTCGGACAATGCAAAAATAAAAATATGAATAAGTTTACAAGTCAGTAAGTGCAAAACAATTAATATTCTTTACGCAAAATTATAAACAAATAAATGCAAAATGCATGATTTTTTTAATACTCATTAATGGAACTTGTAAGTCAGTCCAAGTCAATGCAAAATACATACACTCAAGGACTTTAAAAACGCCTCACCTAATTCAAAATCCAATATCGCTCAAAGTATTCATGTTATTGCAATATAATTTGTATTCTAATGTGTATTAATTGATCCTTCCTTTATGTAAATCAGTATAGTTTGTTATCAAATGTTGTCTCATTATTTTCTGGGAATCCTGCAAGCGCACTCATCCTAAGCAAAAGTGTTGGATTTTCAAAGTCCTTGAGTGTATGTACATGGATATTCATAAACCGAACAATGTCATATAAGTCAGTAAATGCAAAATGCATGAAATTCATTAACCGAACATGTAAGCCAGTTAATGCAAAATACAGGGTGTCCCAAAAAAACGGGGACCTACCTAAATCATCTATAACTTTTTTAATTTTTAATGAATTTGACTGTTGGTTTGTGAGAGTGTATATAGGTAATTTCTTCTTCTAAAATAGGTACTTGTTAATAGGTTTTGCTTTAAAACAGGAAGTGACGCCATCATTTTACATATGGCGTCATTTCCTGTTTTTGTTTGCTGACTTGTCTTGAAAATGTCATAACTTGATAAGACATTGTTGTCGGACTTTTCATTTTGAAAAACAAGGTTTTAAAGTCACAGAGGTAATGATAATATTGTGAAAATCGAGGAACTTTGCAATGAAATAATGGAAGAGGGGAGAAAGTGGCGAGTTCACTAAATAGAAGGGAAGCAGACAACCTTCAAAACATTCTTTAACAATCACCAAAGAAGCAAAACGTAAATATTTATTTATTATTATTGAGAACAATCAACAAGAAAGCTTAGTAAGAAGCAAAAGGTAATAATGTGAACTTATATCCAAAACAACAGTTTATAGATCTATATCAGAACCATTTAGTATGTCAGTATTTATAAGAAAGCAGAAACCACTTATTACAACCAATCAACAGCAAAATCATGATACATTCTCAAGACAGTACTGACATTTGATCTCATACCTGAGGGCAAGTTGCCTAGATATTGCTCGGAGGTGAGCCCTATGGTGGATCTGTTAGCCATACATGGTGTACAAGTGTATACATATTCATTATCCTTGACCATGGGACACCTGAGACAACATTTGGGGTCAGCATGCAAATCTAATGCTGAACACGCTGAAATTACCTGTTCACGGTAGGCTAATATACTGAAACATGTGATTATAAAAACAAGGGAGATAACTCTAGATACTGGGACTAAATAATCACAATTATGATGTTGGAATATTAAACTGTATTCATCCCTTAATGTTTTGTCCTATTGGCAATGTGTAATTAATAAAATAGAAAAAGTTACGAATGTTTAACATAGGTCCCCGTTGTTTTTGGGACACCCTGTAATGGATATCCATGTACCGAATTTGTAAGTTTGTTAATAAAAACAAACATGGTTATTCGCTTGCAGAGCTTTTTAGACCGTCGATGCAAACGTCATGCATTTATCAAGGAGCCTGTTACATAGCCAGGATAAATTCGCGTATCTATGAACTAAGCATAGTATATCAAGACTTAGTCATGAATATTAATAGACATGGAATAAATGGCAAATACGAACACGTAAGCTATCTGTTTATGTTGTCTGAAAATGGTGCATACGTGCCAAGGACGGGTTGTTATTTTGAAAAGATGCGCAATGCGTTTGAACTTTTTCGAAATCGGTACCGTCCGATAATACATTGACCTACATATTTGTAGTAGCATGTCGTGCTAAGAAAACAATATAAAACAGAAATTGAAGAATTTCTAAATGTTTTGTGGCGGCTGAACGGTAAAAAATATCCGCAGATCTTATAAGCTGTAACTTAATTCCTCCTAACACGCATTTACTACAATATCTGTATTCCGTAAATAATTAATCGTAGTTTCGTACAAGATAGGAATATATCGTGTCAGTTCGATATCTCAGATTCTCCTGGAACATTTGTGCTATGAGTATTCCCATGATGCCCGACAAGGTCAATCTATCAGTAGGACAAACTTTAATATAACACTCACTTACTGTTATATAGGACACAAAGTGATACATAAAGTAGGACTACGCAGCTACTGAGTTATTTTCTAACTTTTCTTGGTCACATTTTTGTTTGTCATGAGGGCAAGGGTACTGTTTTATCAAAGCACTTACGTAAATCTAAAACGTTCAAAATTAAATTCTTTATAACTCGTTAATAGCTACAAATTGTGACAAAGGGTCGTTCAATCACAATAATTATTCAATCAACGAACCCCTACAAACAATACTTGTCCACAATGTGAAGGTTTTAAAGAATAACTAAGAAATCAAATTTAAACATAAATTTACGATTTCCGTAAGTGCCTTGATAAAACAGTACCGGAATGCATGTGGTCTGAGTTTTCTTTTTTATGATATGTTCATTTCTGTTGCTTTCTGTACTTTGCTGTTACTGCGTTCTGTTTTCCGTGGTCGATTTTTTTATTAAATATGTTTTATATTAAAGGAAATATTTAAGGCCCATTAATTTCCAAAAAGCGCATGCATGCGGTAGTTGTGGGTAGAGATACTAATATCACGATGGAGAGCATACCGTATAGCTGGTTGTTTCTATGGGATGGAAATTTCTGACATTTTGTGGTCCAAGGTCGATTCTCAGAATTACAATTACGTATAATTATATCATAACTTATATGTCGGACTCCGAATCTGATGGACGTGATATCAAATCCCGCAAGCAAAAGAAATACCCGTCTTGCCCACATTGGAGACCATTGCTGTCAATAGATGCATGCAAAACGTGTGTATTCATAATCCAGTTAGGATCTGTTGACAGTGACGTAGCCGTTTATGTGTACACAGAAGATTACAACCATTGTCTGAATAGGTAGTGCGAATATAGTTTGTTAGGGTAGCATTGAAATGACGGCTGTCTGTTTAAGCCTTTATAATTGGTTTTACACCGTAAAGTGGACCCGACCGCTGTGTCACTGTATTCTTACCCTGACTGGACTATAGGTAAGTACATGTATTATGAACACAAATATGGAAAGAAACGAACTGTACAAGTGCATTTGTAGCCATGTTCAGATCTGTACATAGCACTCGGTTTGTGTATGCATGACCATGTGTGCTTGTATGGCCGTCGTCTTCAAATGCCTTGCCCTCACAATTACGAGCTCTAATTCGTCCTGGGATGTATTTGCACGTGCAGAAGTTGACCAGCTTACTAGTGAAGGATCGGCCGTTCGACCGCCTACTCGTATGTGTCCAAATAGTACAATAATAAGCTGACACTTGTGACACCCACTCGTGCACGTGGGTTAGGTAGAGCATTGTGTGTTATCCTTGCTCTGAGAACTTGGGAAGTTGTACATATGGGGGTCGAACCCGGGACGTTTCGATCCCAAAACGTGCACCCTGCCTTCAGGTCGCCGCTCTGCACGTGTACATTCAAACAGGTAACTGTTTGATACACATTTATGCATTTTTATGTACGAAGTATATAATAGCGACCACTGAAGGGTTGTTTTACTCATGTGGCATCGAATAGAATGTCGCTATAAATACTGAAATAGCTTTGTTGGTATGGGTATCGCTTCTAGTATGTAACAGTCCTAATTGCTCATAACAGTGACCGATTGTACTTATTCAGGAACACCGTGGAAGTATCCAAGTAATAGTGCATGTATTTCAATGAACGCATCAATCAAGTATAGTGTAACAAATATGAGCATTTACTATACGTCTAGACACGTATGATTTGTTTTCCCAAACTGTGTACAAATATACAAACACGGCGCAAATGCCAACTACAGTGATTTACTGTGTCAATCAGTCAAAATGATAATCGACTCCGAGACGAAAACAAATGAACTCTGTTTCAATGGTATATGAGGAATTATAAGACGGTCGACTAAGCGTCTAGCCGTCATCTCTTTACAAATCAGTGGGTCAAGTGTTCGAACCTCTAGCCAAGTGTGTATCATCCGTGACCGGGTCAAGTGATCAAACCGCCAGCCAAGTGTTTATCATCCGTGACCGGTTCAAGGGATCAAACCTACAGCCAAGTGTTTATCATCCGTGACAGGGTCAATGGATCAAACCTACAGCCAAGTGTTTATCATCCGTGAAAGGGTCAAGGGACCAAACCTCCAGCCAAGTGTTTATCATCCGTGACCGGTTCAAGGGATCAAACCGCCAGCAAAGTATCATCCGTGACAGGGTCAAGGGATCAAACCTACAGCCATGTGTTTATCATCCATGACAGGCTTAATGGATCAAACCGCCAGCCAAGTGTTTATCATCCGTGATAGGATCGGAGTTCATACCTCAAGCACATTGTGTATCATCCGTGACAGGGTCCAGGTCGAACCATCATGCAAGTGTTTATCATCTCGACTGGTCCACGGCAGACTATATCATACCAGGCATAATTATGTCAAAATCCCATGTTGCAACCGTGAACCTTTCTCCGACTAAACACGAGAGTTTGAACTATAATGTAAATATTAACTAGATACTAGATACTGAGTATATCGACTCTATAGTCTAGTCAGGGTAAGAATACAGTGACGCAGTGGTCTGGTCCACTATTACGGTGTAAAACCAATTATAAAGACTTAAACAGACAGTTATAATTTCAATGCTGTACTAACAAACTGTATTCGCACTACCTCTTAAGACAATGGTTGTAATCTTCTGTGTACACATAAACGGGTACGCCACTGTCACCAGATCTAGAGCCATTCTGATCACCTCGGCCTTTATGCATTGCAATAGACTTACCGGAGACATACGGAAATGGCCGAGCTTTCACGATTGAGGCTGGAGCATGTGTGGGTTCATCTCAGACTGATGCCTAGTAACGTCTACTTCTTCAAGGTATTTCGGTGTCCACCGGCTATATAGACAGTCGAGTTTCCCAGACATGACTGCGTGCAGTCTTCATACGACGATGGAACTTGGCCGGGTAAAAAATGTAAAGCTAGCTATTAGTACATTGCTCTTTTGGGAGACTTTCTTGCTCAGTTGGTCCTGTTGAATGCTACCGTCTCTGTCTTATTTGAAACTATTTTTTGTAACACCAGATTATGCAAGATCGACTGATATCCGACTTTCACTCTCAAATCTTCTGTATTCTAAACAATAAATTAGAGCGCTTTTCGTGTGTTTGTCAAGAAAAGATAAGCACCGATTAACTCGATAATTAGCACCTGTTAACACCCACTAAAGATTTTTGAGAATGGCCATTCTTCAATAGGAACCGATTTTGTAGATTAGTATTAAATTGTCTATTAAATATGAATTAATAAACCCGTTAAGCTATAGTTATGTCCCGGATAAAGAACGAGTCACGTCATGGAATATCATCAAAATTAAAGTTAATAAATATCTTGCCGATTCATGGATATCGCCCATGTTAAAATTTTAGCATGCGAATGTCCGCATTATTTACACAATCGTGAGCATTTGATCTCTATGTAGTAAATTACAAGTACTAATTATATTATCGTTACGGGAGATAACAAAAGTTCAAACCAATTTATCGCGAATATAGCTCCTCTGTAGTTACCTCCCTTTACAAATTTGTGTAGTTCTCAGCCTCTCGATTATAGACACAGGTTTAATGTACCATTGATGATTTTGTTACAGAAATTGATATGTAGTCTATTAGATATAAGTTTTACAAACAAATTAATTTGTTTTATTCTTTTTCAATGTTAACGTTACCTGCAAGTAGAGCAGCAAAGCTTTTAAAAATTGTGTATACCGTGTGAAGTCTGAAGGGGTACAAAAAGACATGCTGATTTGGAGGTCGAAGTTATAGAATGTAGATCCAATCGCAGCACAGGTAACTGTATCATAATATATTAAGAGTAAAAAAATACAATTTTTTTGTATATTCATAACGTTATGAATATTTTTTCTAATTTGTGTTTACTCTTAATTAATGATACCGTTACCTGTGGATCAAATTAGGCCTTACCACAATTTGAACTTGGCGAACAATGTCAATATCTGCGTGACGTTAGATATTTCAGAAGATGATGTGTGGAAACCGGTACGATGAAACAGTCCACATCGGTGTGTAAAGACGGCGGTTCTACATGTGTTATTGTCTATTCAATTATATACATGAAGAAGTTGATACACAATCAATGTATAATAGACAAAATTGCATGAACATACATATCGCTGACTAAAAAGCTTGTTTTTCCATAACTCAAGTAAAGAGTTGTTATTAGACAGTTTTTGCTTGTTTTCTCAAAATGATGATTTGTACTTACAGTCGTAACTAGCATGCATATTTGAAATCTAAAGGCGCTTCTTGTGAATCTATTTTTATGAAAATCGGAACAGGTCATGTTGACCAAACTGAAGTTGAAAAAGCTTGTTTTTCCATAAGTAATGAGAAAATATTCAGACAGTTTTTTCTTGTTTTCTCAAAATAGCGTTTTTGTTCTTACGACCTTCTCATTCATTCTAAGCTAGAAACGTGTAAGCCAAAATAATGTTAGATTGACCACACAACGATATTCAAAGCATCATAAACTTACCATGTGTGTAATCAAAACACTTAAGGAAATCGTTAACTTACATTCAAATTTAAATTTCTTGTTAATTCTTAACAACAGCAAATTGGGGTCATGCGTGGGATTTCATTTACTGAAACATTAATATTATTGAATATTCCTTACGACAAGTTTTGGTTGTTTAAGTGCTTTGATAAAAGAGTACCATGTTCTTTGCTTCCATCAAATTTGAGGTGGTGGTTTTAGAGGATCACCAGTAGGAATGTTGTTATATTTTAATCGATGCTGTTCAAGTATATTTACGTGTGCATGTGTAAATAAACATCATACTTACTTCATTAATGTGTTTTGTTCTCGTGATGTTGTACGCCATTTTCAACTCCTACCAGACAGTTGATCGGCTAACCGGATGTATCATCAACTTGTAAACGACTGACTGACTAATGGATGGACAAGTGGTCCAGTGGTAAGAGCTACTGACTACTGATCCGAAGGTTATGGGTTCGATCCCTCCTCCAGACGGTCAAACATAGAAATGCTCTTCAGTGTTTCCCGTCCAATATAACTAGAAATACTAACAGTCTTTCGGACGAGCCGTTAAGCGAGGTCCCGTATGATGCTTTACATCGGCACGTAAAAGAACCAGGGATGCTTCTGGAACTGGGGAATCTTCTGTATCATGCACTGTCCCATGCAAATAAACCATCTAAAGGATCTTGTTTTTCTTTTTCTCGTAGCGCATCAAAGACAGCTTACGCTGCTCGTCATGCCAATATTAAATATTACACAATACTCTGTTTAATAAACACGCTATCCTTGGCCAAAATATGACGTGTAGAGAATTCGCCGTAGAATGTATGCTGCACGCAACTTTTTAAACATTTGATCGCAATTCAATTGATTTAGTATGCATATTGTGAAGCACAGCGTAAAAATTGTATGTCAGAAGCGTTTAGATAACATTAAATACATGCATGTTGTATGATTGATACTGTGTAATCATTTCAAGAATTGCTGTCGTAAACCTGATTAAAGTGAGACGCTGCTTGAAACATGTAAATTATTACGGTTCCAATCATTGAATATGTTTGTTCTTATTAAGCCATTATAACATATCGAAGTCATAGTGCAGAGGTGTCAACAGAGTAAAATTAAAAATCCTGAAATCATACTCAGCCGACCATTTTAGCCAAACAAGAGGCCTTCAACCACATTGTTTCCATATTTAACTCCGTTTTGTATTGAAAAGAAGATTAAATTGACCATAGCTTTGCCATTTCTTGAGGTATTTTCATCAAATAACTTTTATTTTGGTCATTGCTCTTTCGAGATAGATAAATCAGGAATTCCGGACAAATCAGAAATACTGACACCCCTGATAGCGGCAGTGTGTGCCCCGGATGTCCATCACAACCTCTCAAAGCTAAGATATCGAACCACAGGAACTTGAAGTTCTATAATGAAATATCATAACATCGACCCATTCTCTCTATAATTCATTAATATACAAATGTAATGACCTCATTGCCTTTACGGGATTTTGAATAGGTCGACTGCTCAGATATTTGTGAATAAAACTTCAAATTCCTGTGATCGATCCCATGGACCGGTAGGTGCGAACCCCTCACAATGGTTGCTTCCCTTGCAGTTACAGTTACCAGGTTAGGTACCTTACCAACTGTGTTAGCCGTGTGGGATTATGTTTATTAACAGTCTGCAGTACAGTACATGAGCGATCAATCACTTCCTCATAATCCAAAACAACAGCTGTAACACTGTGCCTAGTATTGTTCCCAATTACGATAAATCAAAGTACTCGAAGTACATCAGCAAAAATTTAACAGTGCGTTCGAAACTCCCACGCTGTGATCTCCCTGGTTGCTCCACTCGGTAAAGTGGCAGCTCGTGATGTAGTCACTGTGAAAGAGGTTGCCGAGTGCGTCATGACTTTGTGTATGTTTTGTCGTAACCGTCAATGCAGATTTATTCAAATACGAAAATAATAACAAGCCCCGCCCAATGGTGGCCATGTTTTTCATCAGAGCAAGATAAAAAAGATAAATCTGTAAGTTCCACCCAAGTATCATTCTAGTAAGGTTGTAACAAAATTGGCCAAGCAGTTAATGAGAAGTTATTTGAATGAATAGTTGCCGACAGACGGACGACGGACGGACATAGAACGATCACAATTAGCTAACCATGAGCACGTTGTTCCCAGATGAGCTAAAACAATAAAACCAAAGCATATATCAATCAATCCAAGCAATTTATTAAACCCCTACATATAAAACATATATAGTCGCATATATAAACTTTCCAAATAAAAACGATATTTTTTATATCTGTAATAAAACATGTACATGAAAATGAAAGTAAAATGTAAGTATTAACTCTACTAGTACATTTGTATATCAAATATAAAAACTGCATATAATGCATTGTACACATACATATATGTATATAATGTGGAAGGCCTTGGAACTCATTGGAAGACAACAAAGTTTCGATGATACATACAAAACATACATGACATAAACAATGAATACATATTAAGGTAGGCATACTTGTATTAGCGGCATATTTATTACAGCGTATACAAGTTTGGCACCTGTTAGACTGCGCTAATTCATGTACATGTAAAAGGTCCCATGTCAGGTGCAATATAAGTATAAACACTGTAAACAATGGTCAAAAACGATCATAAGAAACTACTATTACTTACTAGAACGCATTTTATTAGGACCTAGATAACGCAAGGGTAAATGAATCGATTAATAGAATAGCTCCTGATTTTATGCAGTATGCATTTCAACAAGTACGGACTTGTGCTAATTAAATGTGTGAGACACGCTAATAGAAGTAGGCCTACATTTCATACATGTATATCAAATAGTAACCGATTTCTATTTGACTTAGAAGTCTATATCAATATAATGACATTAACTTTAAATTTGAGCAATAACAACAAAAATAACAACAGAACAGCATTTGTTGGCATTCATTTCTAACAACAACACGTCTAAGTGTAAGTTACATAACATGGGTTGGTATTCACAAAGCATCGTACAGGAGAACTTAGATTTTTTTATTAAAATTCTAACATTTTTATTCAAATTCTAACATTTCCTTAAGTGTATCATCCGCTGAACAGGAAAATCAAGATTATCATTTTTATATGGTTTAGAAGCATTATGTAACGAGGTACAATAATCACAAAGAAAACATTGCTTATTTGTAAGTTTTTTAGGAAATATGTGCAGTTCAATTGTGTTAACCTAAGTCAAAATATTTAAGTTTTCTTCATGTTGTTTTGTGAATGTAGCCATAGTATCAGTAAGACAACAACTAGATGAGCGTCGACTTTGTCCGTCATCCATACATAATCTTCTGACGTCTTCACAATATAGTAATCACATAATGCTATACATTAATAAGGCACTTGTAAGCAAGGATGGGCTAGTGCAAATAGTTGTATGCCTGTCAGCCATAGACAATAAATCTCAAATTTGGAAACCGAAATTCGACAAATAATATCCAAGTATCGTAAAGTGTATACAAAAATCACATAAATGTCAAATCATAATGTACAGTGAAGTAAATTGTATTAATTTTGAAATTATAATGTGAATAATTTGAATTTTCCGTTATTAACCCTTATATAACCAAACTGGTCCAATGTTATATAAGACACATTTTTGGTTTGACTTATTAACTGCACTTTGCTGTATATCTATGATGAAGATTATATCGCAAATACGGGAAATAATTTTGGAAGCTTACGCCACCTAGACTTTACTGGTAGTACTTTTATGGGCACAACAATTTACATAGAAGCCATACATTTATCAAAATGTCAGACGGATAAAATCCAAACAAAACATATCATCATTATCAAAGTTCGATAAACTTTTTAAGAAATAACTGATCAATATTAACAAAGTTCGATTTACATTTAAGACATAACTGATCATCATTATCAAAGTTCGATAAACTTTTTAAGAAATAACTGATCAATATTAACAAAGTTCGATTAACATTTAAGACATAACTGATCATCATTAACAATAAACGTTTTAAGAAATAACTGATCAATATTAACAAAGGTCGATAAACTTTTTAAGACATACCTGATCATCATTAACAAAGTTCGATAAACGTTTTAAAAAATAACTGATCATCATTAACAAAGTTCGATAAACGTTTTAAAAAATAACTGATCAATATTAACAAATCGACATAAATGAGGTTAGTAGAAAAATCTAAATACTAGTAAAGCAATAAAAACACTGTTATAATCGAATCAAAAACAGTACCAATGCAAGTATTATACAAGTTAGTACTAAAAATAAATCCACCACGGTCTGTTTAAATGCTGTCACCTTGATCAGATGTAACTGGACCAAATGTAAACAAACCATATTCTACAATAGTTCAATTGTGCGGGATTTATTTCTGCGGAACAGCATCGAACCACAGAGAAAGACCCCGCAGAATTAACCCATTATAACGTATTCTAAAATATACGTATATTCTTCTATTTAAATGAATTTTTACTTTAAAATAACTGTAGGTTGTAGTTGTAAACAAACTCAACTTTAAGGTGAATAACAAATAACTTGACAGTTTACAAAATAATTGCATTATACACTTAAATATCACATACACTGTAATATATTTACTAGTATTATCCAAGTGTACGTATCATCGCATACTACATGTATATTGACTAGTATTAACGTTTTTGTTTTTATTTCATTTAACTGTATTCATTTAAAATATTCGGACAAACAGTAAGTGATTGAACAGCTCACTCCGCATACAACGTATAGGTAAATCTTTACCCTAAAGAGGTCAAATGGGGAGCATGACCATAGGGAGTTTATTATGTGGAAAAATATACATAGCCTAGATATTTAATAATAACAGAACTTTACGATTATCCCAAAGCTAAAACAAAATAAAATAAAGTAATTTTAACAACACCAAAAAAACAGAATCGCCCAAATACAAAATAAACAAGCTAAACAATAGGAAAATAGTTCAAAATACAGTTCACCTTTACAAAAATAAAGATATGCACTCGGAATAGTAAACGTCGGAATGAACACATGGTATATATACGTGGAAGGTATAAATGCCAAAAGGGAGAACACATGCGATAACTGTGGACTCAAAGTTCACTAAACGAAAGACCCTTTTCGTTAACTTTTTGTGACCATCCAGGCACCAAACCATTTTCAAGTGCTCGCATGATATCAGCACTAGTATGAGCATTTGCCACATCAGACACGTGACCCGGTGATTGTTGTGAATTGTTCTGTTGTCCTAAGCCGAACATCAGCAGTTGCATCATTCTGTACTGATGGTCTCTATCCTCACGGCGCTGACGCTCTTCCATTTCTATTTTATTCCGTTCTACTTCAAGTTTCCGCAGCTCTAGGTCGAGTCGCATTCTCTCAATATCACTACCAGTGCTCGATGTAGCTGGTACAACTCCGGACTGCAATGTGGTGGTTTGTGTAGTTTGCCGGTTCGTGGAGGATGATATCATAGAGTACTGGTCTAACACTGGATTGTCAGATAGTTCAGGCTTGATGCTCACCACGTTCTGTCCGGTTGCTATGGTAGTACTGCAATATGGTGGTGGTGGGGTGGGCTGCTGATAGGAATACGCCGGTGCTGTCTGGGCTGGAGGGGGTGTCAATGAGTGGATGCTGGTTAGTGGAGCCTGCTGCACAGTAGAACTGTTTGGAGAAAGGAATTGCTGCTGCTGAGGCTTCAGCTGCTGTTGTTGTTGTTGCTGCTGCTGTGGAGGTTGAGCCATTTGAGGAGGATACCAAGTCATGTTTGAAGATGAACTATTCTGAGTTTGTCCGGGAGTTCCAGACACAGACAATGCAGGTGCTTGAGCAAGTAATTTTGGAATAATCCCACTGGTTGGAATAACAGGACTACCGTTGTTTCGTTTCACTAAATTTGGATTTTCTCCTACAGTTAATTTCCGTTTCACTGGCTGCTTCTTCCCGCTGCTCACTCTTACATCACGCTGCTTTCGTTGCTGTTCTAGCCCCGAAGCAAGCATACCGGGAGTGATTTGCGCGTTATCTCCATTGATAATCTCAAGTTTATCGAAATGTCGGCAGTACGTAATTGTTTGCGCACCATTGTCAATCTCATCTTTAGTAATCTTGTACGCGCGTTTTAACGTGTGGATCCTTGTCTTACACTGCTCCCAGCTTTTATCAAAGCCAAGCTCCGCCATAGACCGTGAGATAAGACGATAAACAGGAGCACATGTGACCGATTCATCACCACCTTTCTGCTTCATTAATTCACTCTGTTGTGCCCATACTTCCATGAGAAAATCAGTTTCATCATCAGTCCACGCAGATCCTCGGCGCCTCTGTTTAATCTTTTTCGAACTAGACGTCTTACTCGTAGAGACGACTTCCGGTGATGCTTTGAAACTTCCGGTTGATGACTGAGGTGATGCTGTAGCACTGCGATTATATGTAATATTTGATGCTAAATACGATGAATCTGACATCAACTCGGCAGCTAAAATCGATGTTTGGGGAAGCGAACTTACTAGTTTATCGGTAGAATTTTCTTCCGTGAAACTGTTCGTGTCGTCTGCTGTTGTAACATCATCGACGCCGTTCGAGGTAGTATCTTCAGCAGAGGTATATGACTGCTCAAATTCAGAATGTGAAATATTTTCGTCAGATTTAGTTACGTCTCCACAGTCCTTGCTTATTTGAGTGTCTGGTTTAACAGCGTTGGTTGTTTGTTCTGTATCTAATGGAGTATTTCCTGGTGTAAGTCCAGTGGTCACTGCCTCTTGTGTAGTTAAATTGTACTG
Organism: Spisula solida; assembly: GCA_947247005.1. Lineage (NCBI taxonomy): Eukaryota > Metazoa > Mollusca > Bivalvia > Venerida > Mactridae > Spisula > Spisula solida. Next base: position 17,603,143 of record OX365958.1, read on the forward strand.
CTTTAATTGCCCTGGTTTACAATCATTAAGAGCAACAGTACTATTCATATTTTGATCAAGTTCACCTTTAGTGGCGTGCTCTTGTAGAGATTCAGTTAGTGTTTGAGATTCCATAGTTAGCAAATGAGATCCTGCAACACACTCGAAAAAACTTCTTGCAATATGCAAACTTCGATATTATAAATCCAGGCGAATATGTCACACACAAGCGAATAGGTTAAATAATGTTGTAAAGTCGTTAACCCAGTGACATTGGTTAGCACAACCCAGTGACATAAGCAAAGCTGTAATAGAAACAAGTTCTCCAGCACCTCTCAAAGTCGGTTCAAAGTTCAGACACATTAATCAAACGCAGGACACTCCAAAAACGTTCTCCAAAAAACGTTCAACTAGCTAACACTTTTACAATACACAATACACAGCGAACAGCTTTAATTAAATCCTATACGCAAATACACACATCCTGTCCTTGGTAGTTTAAAGCACGTCAATCAAGTTGAAATATGTAGGTCATCATAGCTCGAAATCTAAGTTGCACGCGACAATATTCGTCTGCCAATTTAACACAACCGCGAAAAAGTTCCGAAAGTTGACAAATTTACTCACATGGTTCCTTTTACTCACTGTATGTATGTATATTTACATATATCCTACAGTAAAGGAGTATTTTCTGCCGATGATAATGACTAACATGTGGTTTAACGAGCCTCGTTGTTAAGTGTGTATACTGCGCGATATATCAATGTGCTATTTATAGATTGCCGTAGGTAAACTCGCTCGGTACGCCTCAGCGAGCGTAAAACTACGACAGGTAAAACAGTGTTAATCGCATGTACAAAATTTATTACGACCGTGATTATACCGGAACGAAAGGGTATGATCGTACATGAATAAATTTTAATATCGCGATAGGTTAAAGTTGAATAAATTCTCTTAAAAGGCCGACAAAATTGTAACACGTCAATCGGGACAGTTCGGATAAACTCGGGATTCATCACAAGATGTGTAAAGATATATCGGCGAATTCGTCTGCTATGCGGGATACTGAATGATGACATGCGATCTCCGCGCTATTATCACGGAAATTCAGCTAATTAACTAAACAGAAGCTCTTCTGAAACATTTGAGAGATATTTTATAAACACGTGCATTGAAGTTCACAGTTTCAAACAACAACATAAATTTAGAATCTATCTCGACCTATGTTTGGACACGATAATATAATTACCAGATTGTTGAATCACGCATCATTTTGACCAATTAAAAAAGAGTATATTAAGTCAGACAGGGAAGGCAGCACTCAACTTAACCAGCCGAGCACAGAAAACATTAAAAACACACAAAGCACAATGTCCAACTAAACAAGCGCAGATCCGCCCAAGTCCAAGCTGTCGAAAAGTATAATAAATTATAACTAACTGAATGACCCAGTAGAAAAGATACAGCAACCAAAAGGCGGAATGCCTACGCTGAATGACCTAGTAACAACAGTAAAACTGCTGAACTACATAGTTATAGCAGCCTTTAGTCTCAAAGTTAAATAACAGTATTAAAACGTTGAAAGGCCCGTATAGTGGGATGACCTACTAACAAGCTGAATGACCCAGTTTCCACAGCAAAAGGACTATATTGCCCCGCTTTAGCTGTAAGAAATCTTAAAATGAAGAAGTGCCCAACACACTACCGACCAAGAAAATTAAACGCCCCTAGTCTCATTGTTAAAAACTGAATAAAAAAGATTCAGCAAACAAAAGGCAGAAAGCCCACGCTGAATGACCTAGTAACAACAGTAAAACTGCTGAACTACATAGTTTTAGCAGCCTACAGTCTAAAAGTAAAGTAACAGTATTAAAACGTTGAAAGGCCCGATTTCAGCAACAAAAAATCTGAAAACCTTAAAACGAGTGACCCAGTTTCATTAAGTAAAATGACGTAATTGAACAAATCGAGATATGACGTACTGAATTGCAAGCAATACAGAAGTCCCCCACCGGTGTAAAGCCATTGTCAATATGTATGTTGCCATATCAACAAACCAATAGTCCCCTCCGGTCAAAAACCGGTAGCGGACTTAAAACTACAATAAATGACCTCAAGGGACAGAACACTACATCCATAACTCCACAGCTGTACATAGACTCATGAACGAACCCGGTAGGATGCGAACCGCTGGGACGAAATAGTAAGAGGACAACCGGCAAATACGAATAAATAGTTAACTCCTAGCTCCTTTTGGCCCCGGTCAAAAAATTAAATACTGAGAAATTATGGCATATTATGGATTATTTAAAAATGAAAAACTCGATTATAAACGGAATTGGCGTTTAAATCCAGATACAAACCCATATTATAATAATTAAACAAAATACGAAACTACCGGAAGTAGCACCGACCCCAACAGAAACCGCGGGACACGCGAGAACAAAAAGGCACAGAAAATATACAACTTCACTCGAAAAGGCGCGGAACATACATAAAAAAACTAGCACAGGAACATGTAATACAAAACCGGGCATCCAATTCCGAAAGTCTGCTGCTTAAGCCAGTCAAACCAAAACGGAACAAGAGCCAGTTGGTAAGAAATTAACAACCGGACAAAACATACACCACAAGGACAATCCACAACATACACTGAGTATATGCAATTTTGAAAGATACGAAGCAGCCTAGTGCTGGACAACGCAATTGCAGAATGGCACATACAAAATTAATAAAGTTTAACAAAAGGCACAGTGGCCAAATATTTTTGTATTTTTTCCAATTATACTATAAAGTGGACAGTACATACACAGAGGAAGGTTGACTAAAGGGCTTCCGCCTTGGAACGGACAGTAACACTTGTCACTGGGGGCTTAAACGTTTTACAGTGCACCAAACCTCACACTTACCCAATAGACAACCTTATAGAACAGGACAGTGTAAATAAATGTTTCCCGCCATGTAATGCCCCCTAACAAAAAGGCCACAGTGACCGGTAATAAAAGAATGTAAAACATGAAACATTATATAAAATACAACCATCGAGTAGCACAGAAAGTACTCAATGACCTATCAGAAGTCAGAGCAACAAGAGAGCAAAACATTTAAGGGTACGACAAGACAATGTAACAGACAGGCATCAATGCCAGCCGTCCACAAAGGCTTGAGGTTAGGCATATCATAGAGTCTGTATATTTTCCGGTCATCGCACAATGAAATAAGAAGCATAGCGGTGAGCTGTAGATGGACCCACTGCTAAGCATGCAGTCCGTTGCAAAATTAAAGGGTCATATCCTCTACTCAGAAAACGTTTTATGATCTTGAGAACCGCAATGAGTTTTCCTGGAATTCAAAGCGGAATTATATTTCCTGGAAATAATTTTAAAAATACCTTTCGAAACGTAGTTGACGAATGACCGAAGCGGTTTGTCGCGGAATATCAAGATCGGACAAGCCCAGTTTCGGACTGGGACCGCGATCGCCATGTCAAGCAGGACCTGTTTTATAGTGAATCTCTGATTCAAAGTAAAGGACAATATGTTCTCGATCGAATTGCTTAATTTTGCCCCTTGTTGTTTTTAAATGTATTTTCCTATAAATGACCTTTATTTATTATCACTTTACCCTGTCTTAAAAAAGCATAATTTTTAAAGCATATTTTTATAAGCATGCCTTGTAATATGCTGCCTGATAAATCCATTGCAAAGTAAGTCATGTTCTTAAAAGCAGTCGTATCTTTATGACGTAAAACCTTTCAAATCATGATGATATTAACAGTAATTTTAAAAGTAGTAAGTCGACTAAGTAAAGTATAATGTCTGGTTTATCCAGGAGCTAAAATCCGGTCATATTTGCTTTTGAGTAGTTTCAAAACGGCGCAGATGAAACAAGAATAAAAGCGAACTAGCGATAGTTCGACCATAGTTTGACCACTCAATATTGTCGAGGTCTTCAGTTGAATTATGGTTGCCATATTTAGCGCCAGACCCAGGGGAATTACACAATGTTTCTTTTTCGGGGTTAAATTCCCCACCTCAAGCCAAACAGTTTGTCTAAATCCACACAGTGGGAGATTCTTGGATGTACCAAATGTCTATTACACGGGACCATTCGGCGTGTCAAATTCCCGCCTATCGGAAATGTTCTTCTGTCTATTTAAGTCCCATGTATGCCCCACACTCAACTATTGATAGGTCCATTCTGCTTATAAATATTTTCTATTTTCAAAAATATGTGCCGTTCATATATTGTCTAACTCGCTACTATTCTCGTCCACCAGCAGTTCTAGAATCAAGGAACTGGGGATGACTAGATATGTTAATTTTTACTCAAATAATGGAATCAATATTATTTATTTTAGTACATTTGTATGTGAATGTAATCAAATAACCTATCCATAAAGTTATAATACATGCACGTCAAATTGTCAGTCAAAAATCTCATCTTCGGCTTTGAATTAATTATTATTAAAATTGAACTAATATTTTTTATTGATTCATTGCAGTTAATCTGAATCAAACACGAAAAATTATTACTTTATGTTTCTCAATACCCAGCAAAACAGGAGATTTAAGTTATTTCAATTTGAATGAAAAAATTGTAAAAATAAATTCAGCAACATGCAACTAATGAACGTGCATGTGTATTTATTTGTTTTTTCCAAAGAATACCCTATATGGAACGGACACTTGATGAATTTCAAAACGATTTGATAGTTTTCAGTGAAGTATCGCGAGTCGCGAGACTTTTACGAGATTTTCACGAAGACGCTATTTGCTTTACTCCAGACCATAGGCTACCTTTTGCACCATTAACAAAGTACATAGATACAGTCAACTAATCCTCAAACATCCCTCATGTCAACATTGTAATCTTTGCGCTGTAATATATGAGCCAGTCTCCAGGAAAACCTGCTATTTTGACAAAAGATTCGATGTTGAGATTTTTTATTATTTAAAAGAGTAATCTTAATGAAGCAAAATGCAAAAGAAATTTTGTTAGTATCTTAATTTTTAAGGAAGTTACAGCTGTTTTGTTGAGGCCCTATTCAGACCCATTTTTGCGAGACGTCGCAAACGTCATTCAAACGTTATTCGATGTTGTTGTAAAAGTACTTTATAAATACTGCATTTAATCAATTCTTGACATAAACAGGTCAAAATGGTATCAAGTTTTACAATGATGTTTTAAGTTTTTAAATAAACAACCAAATTGTAAATGTTCACATTTAGAGAAAGGCTACTACTGTTTTAAACAATTAACTCCTCGTTTTTCTGAATCAGAGTACTTTCCTGAAAGTGGTCACCATAGCAACGAAGTAAATAATTTCGACATAATTCATAAGAAATTTTAAAGCTAAGATATAGTAATACATGGAGAAATGACTTAAAGTTGAGCCTATAGATATGTCATTTTTTCTTATTTGAAAGCTTCTTTAAAACCTTGTTACATGCAGTAATTACATAATGTCAATATAGCAGGTTTTCCTGGAGACTTGCTCATATATAATTTTCTCTCTCAGATCAAGGGGCCATTTTGTTATCTGATTTCACATGTCTTAAATTATGTCCAGACACAAGCTATACTCCCCGAGACTGCGCACATGTATATTAGAAAATTCAGTGAGAATGTATGAAACTGCCTACCATAAAATACAGACAAAGCAATATGTAAGTTAGGGCTGGGTACGTACCACCAAAAAGTTATCGGGTTATACCATGGGTTTCCCCAAATACCACCGACAACTTCATAGTACAGCAGTTATGCTGGGACCAAGTATACTTTAAAGCAGGGGACCTGTATTATCGGGTCCCTGATTAAAGCTATATATACGAGGGACGTTTATTGAAGTTCCAAGAAAAGTTTCATAAAATTTTCAACGTTTGCTAAAACTCAATGATATTTTGCAGAGACAAAGACACATATTCACAATAAACTTAATCACACTCCCAACGCAACACATATATTTCATGGTTTCTCCACTATTATTCATTGGATATATAGTTCAAATTCAGAATGTAAATGAACTAATGTTCTTTGCATGCCTCCTAGAAATTATACTACTCAAAATTTGATAAGGGTCAAGGAATTTTCCGTTTGAATATTGAATAGAATTGAATAGTCATTACTTGAAATTATTTTTGTCTTACATGTAATCGATTTTGATGAAACAATAATAGAAACATCAGTTAGATATGTATCTATTATTATGCGAAGTTTTAACCAAACCGCATTATAAATAGTTGAGAAATGACGAAAAATATAGGTGTTGCGTTGGGAGTGTTATTAAGTGTACATTCTTAAACTTTCGTACGATTTCATAGTAAGGTGTCGTTCTTATTGTATCTATGGTAACGTTAGGGAGACTTACCCGGTGCAAATTTGACGTCACGTCCAAAACAATCGTCAAACTGACCAACACATTGCTCCTAACTAATCAGCTACAGATGTAACTACGACCTAAAATGAATGCACAGAAAGTTCGTGTAGGACACATAATATCATATTGGTCAATTTATGGCAATGTTTTAATATTCCCACAATCATGTTGTGATATTATTGTCGCAGTATTAGAATAACCCGTCAAAATGTCGGAAGATCATTGGAATTTGATCATTTTTTGTCTTTTAGCAGGAGAATCAAGAGTTGAAACATTAGAAATGCTCATTGTAGTGCTTCGGATGTTCACAGGAAGGGACGGATGCTAGCTACCTTACACTTGTCACAGTTTCTTAATGTGCAAAAGGCTGATTTATCTAAATGTTCTTCTAATCGTCTGTCTGACCCGATTCCGTTCTAAATAATGTAATAGCAAGTAAAAGACGAGTGTAAAACTATAATAACTATTTACAGGGAATATCTGTGCAACCCGTCTCCTAGATTGGAAAACACTCTTTTCGAAGTATTTGTTCGCCTGGTCTTCTATGTGGTGCTGCCTGGCAGCCCGAGGCTAGATCTATAGTCTCTGTTGAGCAAACAAATTCAATAGACATTTTTGTCCTCGATCAGATTATCAAAAAACCTGATGGGAAATCCCCCGCTGAATGCAGTGCATTAATTTTATTCATATTAATCATATAACTCTGTAGTCACATACATGTATGTTGGATTTTTTTTAGAGAATTCGTATAGATCATGGATTTAATTCCGTGTATAGATCTATTCATACTAGAAACAGCAAATACTTAGAGCTATAACATAATCTTACAAATAGAGCTCTATAGTTTGTATGACGTTGTCGCGTTTAAAAATACCTTTGCGTCACAACTTTAACTTTGCGCTATTTTCTCATGTTCGCGTTGTAAACCGGTCTATCAACAAGCATGGCGGATGCCGATTCCCTGTACGAATTGAGCTCGGATCAAGACGTTGATCCTGATGCTATTGATGGAGATGTTGAAAATGACGACACTGCTGATGATGGGTAATAGACCAGCGCTTTTATGTGCCAACTTTCTAAACATTTCATGGTGGCGTTTTCATGAAAAAGGGGTTTATACAAATGCACCTGACCGGGCATGTTTTGACAGTTGACGCGAAATGTTAGAAAATGCAAAAACTGTTTCAAATGCTGTCTCATTAAGTCTATACGTTCAATCTAGCTCTCCTCGGAATTGATAAATTCTCCCTTTAGGTGATTGATTCCATTCAATAAAAATGTTTGCACTCTTGACCAGTTGACAGAGTGCTTTGTCCAGGACTCCAACAAAAATAACAAAATTATGACTCACAAATGTATGTATTGAAGACCATTTAACCATTGTCTGGCCGTGTCAGCTAGTGACTTGGTTTGTCCTGGTGGTTGTAGTGCCCAATTGTCTGGCAGTGTCAACTAATGACTTGGTTTGTCCGGGTGGTTGTAGAGCCCAATTGTCTGGCAGTATGACTTGGTTTGTCCAGGCTGTTGTAACTTGTAGAGCTCAATTGTCTGGCAGTGATAGCTAATCACTCGGTTTGTCCGGGCGGTTACAGAGCCCAATTGTCTGGCAGTGTCGGCTAATGTTTGGGTTTGTCTGGGCGGTTACAGAGCCCAATTGTCTGGCAGTGTAAGCTTATCACTCAGTTTGTCAGGGCGGTTGTAGAGCCCAATTGCCTGGCAGTGTCAGCTAATCACTCGGTTTGTCTGAGCAGTTGTAGAGCCCAATTGTCTGGCAGTATCAGCTAATCACTCGGTTTGTCCGGGCAGTTGTAGAGCCCAATTGTCTGGCAGTGTCAGCTATTGTCCGGGCGGTTGTAGAGCCCAATTGTCTGGCAGTCAGTTAAGGGCTCAGGTTATCTAGGAAATTGTAGAGCCCAATCGTCAGGCAGTGTCAGCTAGTTGAAGAGCCCAATTGTCTGGCAGTGTCAGCTATAATGACTCGGTTTGTCCGGGTTACAGAGCCTAATCCTTTGGCAGTGTCAGCTATAATGACTCGGTTTGTCCGGGCGGTTACAGAGCCCAATTGTCTAACAGTGTCAGCTAATTACTCGGTTTGTCTGGGCGGTTGTAGAGCCCAATTGACTAGCAGTATCAGCTAATCACTCTGTTTGTCCAGGCAGTTGTAGAGCCCAATTGTCTGGCAGTGTCAGCTATTGTCCGGGCGGTTGTAGAGCCCAATTGTCTGGCAGTCAGTTAAGGGCTCAGGTTATCTAGGAAATTGTAGAGCCCAATCGTCAAATAGTGTCAGCTAGTTGAAGAGCCCAATTGTCTGGCAGTGTCAGCTATAATGACTCGGTGTGTCCAGGCGGTTGTAGACCCGATTTGTATGGCAGTGTCAGCTATAATGACTTGGTTTGTCCGGCCGGGCGGTTACAGAGCCTAATTGTCTGGCAGTGTCAGCTATAATGACTTAGTTTGTCCGGTTTGGTTCAGGAGAGCCCAATTGCCTGACAGTGTCAGCTATTGTCTGGGCGGTTGTAGAGCCAAATTGTCAGTTAAGGACTCAGTTTATCTAGGAAGTTGTAGAGCCCAATCGTTGGGCAGTGTCAGCTAGTTGTAGAGCCAAATTGTCTGGCATTGTCAGCTTATGACTCAGTTTGTCCGCGCGGTGGTAGAGCCAAATTCTCTAGCAGAGTCAGTTAATGACTCCTTTTGCCCGGGCGGTTTCAGAGCCCACTTGTCTGGCCCAGTCAGTTACTGGCAAGGTTTGTCTGCGGGGTTGCAGAGCCTAAATGTCTGGCAGTGTCACTTAATGACTCTGTTTGTGCGGGCAGTTGCAGAGCCCAGTCATCTGGCATTGTAACTTGATGACTCAATTTGTCTGGGACGGTGTTAAAGCCTAATTGTCTGGCAGTGTAACTTGATTACTCAGTTTGTCCAGGTACTGTCAGAGCCCTTATTGTCTGACAGTGTCACTTAATGACTGAGTGGTTGCAGAGCCCAGGATCCTACAATTCCAGATTGATATTGAAATATAAATTTGCCGCACTAAAAAGAATTGAAAAATTACCTGTTGAAAAAATACAAATTATTGACTGAGTTATGGTCATAAACTTGAAATTTCATTCATAATATATACTGTTTGTTAGCTTAATTTTTACACGGGAAATGTTTTGGTGTGCTAATGGCATCCAAAACAGATTAGTGTCTTATTTTCATGATTGGGCATTATGCTTCAGTAGAACTCCTGCAAGACGCCATTGTCTGACTTAATGTAATCTTTTTGCACTGAGCAGTAGTCAGTTTAAAGTATTGTTCTGTTCTATAGTATAGGGGTAGGGTCAATTAAATTGATTTCTAAGTAATATAATTATAGTAATTGATACATTTAAAACATCCTGAAAATGTATTAATAGAACCAATATTCTCTGACTTGATTAAATGCAGAGGTTCCACTAACTTCTGAATCTGAAGGGTCATTTTGAAACTTTAGACCATAGTTTTCCCATTTTATAGGCAAAATTCCCATGATTTTAAGAAAACAATGACCCTTCAAACCAAAATCTCGAGAGTCAAACTGTGGCTTTTTAGAAATAACAAGGGTCAAAACCCCTACTCCCGAGTCAAATGGAAACCAGGCCTATAAATGCCTAACAAACAATCATGTATCCTGACCAGCTTATTTGATGTATTTGTAGTGTCACAGAAGCTAGAAGAAAAAGTAAGAAAAAGAAACTGAGACGTCCTCGTGGTATTGAGAAGTCGAGCGGTGATTCTGACAGTCAAACACTGAGTGAGGATCAGGAAAGCCATGATAGCCATCACCACCACCATCACCATCATCATGATGGGCATGTTCATCAACAGAAGAAAAAAGAGGTTGGGAGTCATGTCTTTAGATATCAAATATGTCTTTTACTTTAAAGATTTATTTAACGCTCCAAGTTCCTAGCTGTAACATTACAGCCTCCCTTGGAGCTATACTAGCTTGTAGTTCACGCACTCATTGAACATTGTTGTATTAGTTCAATAAATTGTAAGAACACACATCCTGTTGCCCAGCAGATCTACTAGGTTTTGATTCCTGATTTGGGTATGTTACGCTTTTATATGAATAGACATTGAATATGCCTGTGTCAAACTCACAAAGAGAACTTGTCAGGTGCTGTTGCTTGCAGAATAGACATTTTAATTTAGTACGGGTTGTTAACTCAAGTCAAATTGTTGGCTTTATTGAAAACTAACTTCAAAATATGTCTAAAGTCTGTGACTTCTAGCATATATAAAAGTACAAGCTCGAGTAAGCGAAAGTGAATAGTTTTCTTTGGTACATGTTAATTTCTTGCAGAAAACAGTCAGTCTTTTAGTCCTGACTGGCAAATTCTGATTTGGACTGACAGAAAATCCTGTATTTTTGTAATAGCCAAAGAAAAACATTTACTCATTTTACCAATTCGGACTGACAAGTTTAAAAACTTTTCGCGGAGCCTGCTTGTCTGAATCAGTAACTACTTGTCCCTGACATGGGACAGATCTATGCTAATTCGCAGATTGAAATTTTATGGCAGTTTGTTAAAATACTGTAGGAAACGAACCACATGTCTGGGTCCGGTGCTGAAGCTGACACAGAGGGCCAGGGATCACAAATGGACTTCCGTCGAGCACCTCCTTCCGCTGAGAAAAAAGAGGAAGAACAGGGAGATGGAGATGATCAGAAAGTTGTCCCTGCTGGAGAAGGTCTTCCTGATATGGGTGCCTTGGTAAGATTCACTATTGTTCTGTTTTCTGTCAGTATAACACTAATATAGTGCCTCCGTAGCTCAGTGGTTAGTGAGCTTGCCGTCTAATCTGGCGACCTGGGTTCAAATCTGGGTGGAGGCACTCATATGCCGGCCATGTTTCAACAGAAAGCTGACAGACAAATAAAGGCTACGCTTGGCACTGGCATATAAATAATAGACAGACTCGGTAATTTCTTTCTGAAAGTTGCAGCCAGACAGACTTAGTTTGTAATATAGAATTCTGACTTAACACATTTTTATATGCGGGACATATGTGAACATCCTTGGCAGGCAGGTGGTGCCTGGTAATTTTGTCTGTACTCTTATTCTGTCTGTTTTAATTTGATCATCTTTAAACCTGGTGACAATGTTTATGGGCATAATATCTTGGCCAAGTTCAATTATAGGCCCAATCGGCCCTGGCCTTCTTGGATTATGGCCCTTGAATAACCAAAACATTGAGAAATAAGCCAAGTTGAATTGTTTTCTTTTCATTCACCATGCCCCAGACAGGCGCTTTTTACGAAATGTATGTTAACGTTCTGTCAAATAACGTTTGAACAACGTTTACAACGTCGCCAAAAAGACGACGTGAGTGGTTGGTTTTAAAAGTCTGTTACTTAGAAAATGGATGATATATTTTGCTCAAATTTTCAGCAACAGTTCATAAGAGTCTTGTCTTTCTAACGATACATGCTCCTGATATTCATAATTTTGCCACGGCTCATATATAAATGATTATAGGCCCACTTCCAAAGTAATAAGAATTAAAATGTTGCCACTTTGACTGGTTGAATACTACCAATTAATCAGGTTATTGTTTTTCATCAGTAATTCCCCATACAATATACGGTACAGTACTCTTTACTGTATTCTATTCCAGAGTCGGGCTCAGATTCAGAAAACTGTCAAAGAGTTGGAAATGTTATCAATGGTCGCTGGAGGAGCTCCTAAAAATATGGATGATGCAACAAAGAAGAGATATCAATTCTGGGAAACACAACCTGTTCCTAGACTAAGTAAGTAAAATATGTTTAAAGCTTGCTAGAAAGTTACTGTATCTCTGTATATTTCTTCAAAACATCAAACACAGAAATAACAAATTGGCTTTCGAATTTAAAAGTCTTCGTCCGATTACATTATGCAAATAAATAACAGAAATAATGAATTAGCTTTCGACTTTATGTGACAGCAAATACATTTTGTTACAGTATGATTAAGAAATAAAAATCTGTGCGCATATTTTGTCGGTCAATAAAACACGGACAGGAGTTTGGATGCGGAAAAATTAAATCACGAGTGCGTAGCATTATTTGTATTTTTAGCTCACCTGTCACAAAGTGACAGAGTGAGCTTTTGTAATCACTCTCCGTCCGTCGTCCGCCGTCCGTCAACAATTGGCTTGTGTAGACACTAGAGGTCACAATTTTAGCCTAATCTTTATGAAACTTGGTCACAATGATCATCTCAACAAAATCTAGGCCAAGTTCGATATTGGGTTATCCGGGGTCAAAAACTAGGTCACAAGGTCAAATCATAGAAAAACCTTCTGTAGTCACTATAGGTCATACTTTTGACCTAATCTTTATGAAACTTGGTCACAATGATTATCTCTACAAAATCTAGGTCAAGTTTGATATTGGTTTACCCTGGGTCAAAAACTATGTCACTAGGTAAACTCATAGAATAATTAAGTGTATGCACTAGAGGTCACAATTTTGACATAATCTTTATGAAACTTGGTCACAATGATCATCTCAGCAAGATCTAGGTCAAGATTTATATTGGGTCATCTAGGGTCAAAAACTAGGTCACAAGATCAAATCATAGAAAAACCTTGTATAGTCACTAGAGGTCACAATTTTGACCTTATCTTTTTGAAACTCTGTCACACTGATTATTTAATGCAATCTAGGTCAAGTTTGATATGGGTCATCTGGGGTCAAAAACTAGGTCACAAGATCAAATCAAAATTTAAGAGTAAAAATGCAGTTTCAAGAGTCAAATGCAAGCCCTGTGATTATGCAAGTTAGATCACTTAGTTGCTATGACAACTTTCAGATGAGAAGGTTAATGGTAACGAAGAAATTGAACAAGATAAACCAACTGATGAGATTCGCCAAGAAACATATTCACTACCACAAGGTTTTAGATGGGATACATTGGACATTAGTGACCCACTTATAGTAAGTATAATTATTCACTAACCGTTTTCTGATAGTTTATTGATATGTAATGATTAGTCATTGACATTTGACTAGAACAAGGTACAGGGGTCCTACTATTCCGGAATAATCTGGAAATCCGGATTTGCTTCACTTAAAAGAAGGAACTTTTCTGAAGAAAATAAAAGTAATTTGACGAAAAAATATCAATTATTGACTGAGTTATGGTCATTTGAAATTTTATATGCTAAATTTTGAAAAAGTACAATGCTTGAAACAGAGTTTTGGTGTTGGGATGTGTGCTAATGGCATCCGAAACAGACTTGCGTCTTATTTTCAGGATTGGGCATTATGCCTCAGTAGAACCCCTGAAGATATTATATTGTAAAGCAGAGCAACATTATTCAGTTACATTTGTGGCTTTGATAAATACAATATAAATGTCTTTGTTTTATTTTTCAGTTGAAAGAATTATATACATTACTGAATGAAAACTATGTAGAAGATGATGACAATATGTTTAGATTTGATTACTCTCCAGAGTTCTTGCAATGGTAATTATTCTTTAAAGTTCAGCCCTGCGTTCAACTAAGGATTTTGTGACTATATGTTTTGTCACATTCCGTGCCTGTTATTTGTTGTATACTATGTTAAAAAAACAAGTTTGTCATGTGAGCGAAATTTGGCTAACCATAGACTGAGGTGGTATGTGTGCCTAAATTGGAATATGGACCAAAATGGGTGACAGATGCAAACAATGGAATGTGAATAGTAAAACCTGAGCATCCATACATATTTCGAACTGAGAATGGAAAAAACGCGGGTTTTACTCGTTGAAATTGTATGTGCCAAACAGAGCGGTCAACAAAGGATTAAAACGACAAATATTGTGACTATTAAACGTAAAACGACGGCAGATCATGATCATTTAGTGGCCTCTGACCTAGTTTGTTTGTTTTTGTACGGTTTTACAGCATTTTCAACCTTGGTTCAGTCATAAACAGCAAACGGTTGCAATACAAAGTCTTGCTTAGAATTAGCCGTGTTAGTACACAGTAACACTGGATGTGTTAGCACATTCCTGGTTTGAATTCTGGTCACTGCAGGTCATATCCTTCAGCGGAAATTTGTCGACAATGTCGATTTTAATCCTTGTGAGAAGAATTTTGTGTTCCCTGTGGAAAGCTAAGTTAGTACTGGTTATGAAAAAGTCCAGGAAAACTGATTACGTCAATTAGCTTCCATACATAAAGGAAAAATTGTTGAGAAACCGCTTTCAACCCGAATAAACAAACTTCCTTGAATTAATCATCTACCAGTACTTGGGCCAAATTTTTATTTTTTGGTTTAAGCGTAATTTTGAAACATTTTGTGATATGAGCGATATGTTATATTTGCAGGGCGTTACAGCCTCCTGGTTGGCAGAAAGATTGGCATTGTGGTGTACGTGTTGTAAAAAGTAGTAAATTAGTAGGCTTCATAAGTGCTGTGCCTGCTCATGTTAAAATATATGATAAGTAAGTCGAAGACCTTTTCCAGTTTCAATTTTATTAATTCATTGATTTAGTATACATGCTATGTAAAATTTGATATTTGTTGTGAACAAATTTTTGTGAATCGACTCGACCATAAAAGCCCTCTGCCGTCTAGTCATTTACATTATTATTATCCCAAACTATATTGAATTTTCTTTTTAAAGTCAAAATTAACCAATGTACAACCCTAGCCACATAATGTTACAGTATTTTATCAGTACTCATTTTAATGATACTTATGTTAAATATTTACCTAACCTGAAAACTAAAACAGTTCTTTCTGCTGTAGGGTGTCTACATTTCTTGATGTGTCTAACATATCTAAAAGCATTTAAGTTGCGGTTATCAAAGTGATATTAATGTGTCATTTTGTTATTTCTTATATTAAATGTGTTTCTTTTTATCTACAGGACAAAACATATGGTAGAAATAAATTTTCTGTGTGTACATAAGAAGTTACGATCTAAACGTGTAGCACCGGTATTAATACGTGAGATTACGAGACGTGTTCATCTCAAGGGACTCTTCCAGGCGGTCTATACTGCTGGTGTTGTCTTACCAAAACCTGTAGCGTGTTGCAGGTATACAATACTTCTTAATTTTCATTTTCAGGTGTCTTACAATTCCTCAATAATCCAAAAGAATGATCTTTTCTGCACAAAATGAAAGTTATTTGATGAAAAGATTCAAAGAATTGACAAAGTTACGGTCATTTGAAGTTCCATTATCGGAATTTTAATAATTAATAACACAATGTTTGAGCCCTAATTTACGTGTAGGGATGTGTGCTAATTGCACCCAAAACAGACCCCTGAATTGTGATATAGTGCTTGATTGATGTTCTAGTCTGTGAATCACCAAAATTGAATAGTTTGCCTAATAGTTATTTGTCTGAACCAATATGTACTTGTACCAGATAAGTGCTAATTTCGCAGACTGGATGTCTGTCTGAATTGATGTCACTAAGTTTGTTTGCATTTGTTCTTCTTATTCATCTTACCTATTAGTCAATTTTCAATGAAATTCCACATGAATATTTGGTATCAAGACTAGTCGTGCATATTGTCAGGAATTTTAGTTTTGATTCATTATGGCTCTTTGTGCAGGGATCCTGCAGTGTCGGAATAATCCGGAAATCCGAATTTGCTGCAATAGAAAAAATGAACTTTTCTGCAGAAAGTAAAAGTTATTCGAATAAAAAATACCAAGTATTGACTGCATTTCGGTCATTTGAAATTTCATACCCTGAATAGAACAATGTTTTGGTGTAGGGGTGTGTGCTAATGGCACTCGAAAGAAGACTTATGGGAAATTTTCAGGGTTAGGCATAATGCCTCAGTAGATCCCCTGTTTGTGGGAAACATATAATCATCTTACTCATTTTGACCAGGGCCACTTTCATCACGAGCCAGCAATTTATACATTGTTCTAATTTCTCATGTTTCTGTTGAAGGCTACTTTCCCTGTGTAATTTTTGTGACCCACACTTATTATCTTTTAATGCCCTGACATCTGCTGATGCGTAAGGCATATATAGTGATTGTCCTGTCCATTCATTCAGTCCCATTGAAAATGTTAACCAAAACTTTTTAAGTCTTTGAAACTCAAATATTTTCAGTCCATCAAGACATTGCTTTCAGTTACTTGGCATACTTGTTAACCATCATAAATGCCTTACATTGTTAACACCATGTAACATTATCCAAAATTTCTATAGAATTAAGGCCCCTGATTGACTTAGCTAGTTATTATTATGGACAAGGCTTCCACAGCTGAATGAGCGTTTAATGAACACATTCTTGTTACTAGTATTGCACTAATTTGAAAACCTGGTTTTCATGAGATTTCAAATGTACAAAATTTAATGTATTGTGTTATTTTACCAGATACTGGCACAGATCATTGAATCCTAAGAAATTGATAGAAGTGAAGTTTTCACATCTTACCAGAAATATGACTATGCAGAGGACATTGAAGTTATATAAATTACCAGATGTAAGTATCACATTAGAGGTTGCTAGTCTCGTGATTTAGACTAGCGATTTCAAGGTCGCTATACTCCCAAGTTCAAGGTCGCTAGACTCCTGAGTTCAAGGTCGATAGACTCATGATTTCAAGGTCGCTAGACTCATGATTTTAAGGTCGCTAGACTCCTGAGTTCAAAGTCGCTAGACTCATGATTTCAAGGTAGCTAGGCTGGTGATTTCAAGGTTGCTTGACTCGTGATTTCAAGGTTGCTTGACTCGTGATTTCAAGGTCGCTTAACTCGTGATTTCAAGGTTGCTAAACCTGTGATTTCAAGGACGCTAGACTAGTGGAATAACAGTATTTCACTCTCTATGTTAATACTTCTTCATGATGAAGTGTGAAGATAATAAGCTGATCCTGACCTTTAGGCATGAATATATTACATGGATCTTGCATTCAATGTATCAATCTCCACAAGCAAATTGTGCATAATTGGTCCTTTCGATCTGAGTGTGTTCGTAATACTTCCAGGTTTTGGAAACATTCAAATAGGGTTGAATGTAGACAGGATATCAGCTGTTAAATTTTGCTTATTAGGGGAAGGAGGATCTGGTCAATATCTCCGCACTCCAGATATCAGTTGCAGTATTCTATATGTCAATGAATATCTTCAGTTACAGCAGAACTTTAATGCCTCAAACTGCCTTTAGACCTCAAAAAAAGTTTTTAATCATCTACCTGTATACTAGTTCATCATTTTCCTGGGATCAAAGAATTTGTTAGAGGGTTCTACTGTCTGTGAATTTAGAATTTTAAATTATTTGTCCGAATCGGCAAAATTGCATAGTTTTCCTATATACTCAATGCATAATTACAGCAGACGTTACTTGCCCGAATCAACAATTACTTACTTGCCCGAATCAACAATTACTTACTTGCCCGAATCAACAATTACATACTTGCCCGAATCAACAATTACATACTTGCCCGAATCAACAATTACTTACTTGCCCGAATCAACAATTACTGGTCCCAGACAACTGAACAAGTGCTAATTTCGCAGAATGTTTCTAGGGTGTTTGAGCCTAAGCTGTTTGCGGTATTGAAGTTTTGTTGTATAGAAACATAATTAAGTGATGATGAAGTATGATTGCTTTTATTTCAGTCGACAAGAGTTCAAGGTTTCCGCCCATTCACACCAGCAGATGTCATTGATTCATTCAAACTACTGTGTAAAGTATGTGCTTTTGTTGTTGTATTATATGTTAACTTGTGCCTCATGCTTGTATGAGGATTCAAATAAAGTTTGTGCATTCTTAACTTTTAGGTTCAATATACATTCCATATTATGTATTCTTCTAACTGCATTGTTGTTCTGAAAACTACAGTTTCCCATACTGAAGGCCAATCAGTCTTTGAATTACACTAAGATGTTGAGCTCCAGTTAAAGGAGCTCCAGTTAAAGGAGCTAAACTAGTATAAGATCCCATGTTTTATATGGAAAATACAACCACCAGTTTCTGAAAGTATTTTAAGTCAATATTTTTATTACAAAGTATTGAATCTTCTGAATTTATATATATTCTGAGTATTGTCTATGTTTTGTATCTACAAAATATAGCATTTATCTCAGTATGTAACTTGACAGATGAAAGCCTACATACAGTTAACAATATTGATGCTTTTTCTCGTCTCTGGTGTATGTGTATGGATTCTTTTGTATGTATTTAACATAATTAATAACTCATTCCTAATCAATGTTTAACTACATTGTTTGGGTTTGAATCCCAACTACCGGGTGAGGGTACATTTATGCAAGCCTGGTATTTTTCAGGCCTGTGTCTGATTTCAAGCTTTTGAACCCTAAATTTTCCTTATTTGTTTATATCGAAAAATGGAGTTTCAGGCTTTAAAAATGGTATTTTCAGGCCTGAGAAATAGTTTATGATTAAAAATATAATCATATTTTTAAGACGTTATGATGTTTTTTGTTTTCAGTATTTGAATGATTTAGATTTAGCGCCAGTGTTTTCAGAAGAAGAGTTCAGACATTGGTTTATACCGAGGAAAGGGATAATTGACAGTTATGTTGTTGAGGTAAACTTATGTTCTTATCTTTTCCGGTATGGCTGTGTTCTAGTGATATATAACCCTGGTTTGATTACTAGTTGAGGCAGGTCATACCCTTTCATGAAAATTTTACACTAATGTAGATTTCCTCTACTTGTATGTAGTTAGAGAAGTTGCTGGTTCCTTGCTGAAGGTTGATTTGTTAGGATACTGTTCGAGAAAACTGGTTCGTTGAATTAGCCATTGTTAACTTTTTGCGATTTATATCTGAAAATTTTAACCAACAAACAAACCAGGAAGAAAACTCTTAAAACAAGTCATGCAATTACAATCAGCAATAACATCTGTATGAAAATTGAGTTCGAATACAGGACGTTATCAACTACTTGGCTAGTATTTGACATGTGTAGTATAAAATGATACTCAGTCTTGATGGTCAAACAGTTAGAATGCCCAACTCAGGAATGGGAGCTTGTGTGTTGCTTTGCAGCACATTATGGTAGTTGACCTAGTGTAGAGATAGTGTCAGTGGATGTCTGTTGAGTGGATCGAATGCCTAACTCATGAATGGGAGCTTTTGGTTGCCCAGCAGTACATAGTGGTAGTTCTAGCAATGGTTGACCTTGTGTCGGGATACAGGCACAGACCTAGAAAAGTCCTTGAATTTATTTTTCAACATTGAAAAAGTAGTTAATTTAAATGTTGCCTTGAAAAACTGGCAAAACAGTACTTAAATTTAACTGAAAAGCTTTGAATGTAAGCAAACAGCCTTGAATATCCATAAAGGTAGACTGATGTTGTCAAAAGAACACATTATCTGCTTAATAAATGGAAACAGAAAAACTCGTTTTTTTCGTAAACCAAAAGTATGTAAATGTATGGGCGTATGTCACTTGTACATAATGATTTGTACGTAATCCGGTGTGACTTTTCATGTTTATCTAACATAAAGAGAGTGGTAATCATATAATATTACCTGGTTAAATGCTTTGGGAAAATGTATTAAAAATACAAAGTCTACCTTGAAAAGTCCTTTGAATTTTGGTGTGAGAATTTTGTATGAACCATAAATACTGTTCACGTGACTTTATACCTAAACTGTATGAAGAATTATTTTAATGTTTTCATAATTTTCTTTCAGAACAATGGTACTATCACTGATTTTGTGAGTTTTTACACCCTACCATCAACTGTGATGCATCATCCAGTACATAAGACGTTGAAGGCCGCATACTCATTCTACAATGTTGCTACAGTAACACCCTGGTTTGATCTAATGCAGGATGCACTTATTGTGGCTAAAAATGTAAACATTGGTTCCGCTTGTTTCTTTCTTATATGTACTGTAAACCTCAAAACTGTATCAGTGGTTAAATTAGCAACATGGAAATGTTTACTAACTAAAGTCTTTACAGGCCTCAATAAATCCACTTATAAGTCCGCTCGTCCTGCACAATATTTTCATTCTTTATTTATATAGCAGGACAAGTAACATTTTGGGGTTTTCTTCTTTGTCTATATTGCAGGACAAGTGCTTTTAAAATATTTGTAGAGGCCTGCTTTAGTATTTCATCTCCCATATTTGTTTGCCAATATTGAACGCTACTAAAAAAAAGGCTAATACTTTACACGCCAATTGCCTGATATCAAGAATTTGCTAACTTATTGACCTGCGGAAATATACACTTGTACAGTTGTAAGTTGACCCAAAAGTTCCTTAAATTGGTCTTAACCCTTTAATCTATATTTACACCCCAACATTATTATGGTGTTAAGAATTCGTTTTCATCAGATGTGTGGCTTTTTGGGACAAATATCAAATATGATCGTCCATTTGAATTTCTGGATTGTCTTCCCTCCATACTCCTTCGGTGAGATGGTGTTAGAATTGGGCTTGAATTGATGTAAGTGTGAACTAAAATTTCAAAAATTGTTTATTGATTAATGAACATGAAATGTGATTTGGTTGTCTTGGTAACTTCTTAATTAGTAATTTAATGCATTTTCTTTCATTTCAGTCTGGTTTTGATGTATTTAATGCATTAGATTTAATGCAGAACAAACAGTTTTTGGAAAAGCTTAAGTTTGGTATTGGCGATGGAAATCTACAGTATTACCTGTATAACTGGAGATGTACTCAAATGGAGCCTAATCAGGTATTGTCTGTTTGATATAGTCCAGAGAATTTGACTTGACCCTCGACCTTCTATTAGCATAATTTAACAGCTGAGATATTGTTTAGATTTATAATCCCGGTTGTATGTTTTCATAAGCGGGAAGTATCACAAAGATGCTTGAGATGTAATACCAACACAAATCTAAAGGACCGATTTTGGACAAATTGCTCTGGGAAATTTATATATTCAATGCAAGAACCTTGTAATATATTCATGCATAAAGGTCAGGTTCGTGTCAAATTTTCCTTGCTATAGTTATGTCTCCCACTTAGATTGGGGGAGACATATAGGATCCGTCACTCATTGTCGTTGGAGGACAACATTTCTTAAGCAAGTCCAGATAATATAAGTTATTTAGCGAGTCTTTGGCAAGCTTAATAATTTGTTTTCTTGACAAGTTTAAGAAATGTTGATCTCAGAGACAACAAGTGAAGGATTCTTTTTATCACATTACCACAGTTACAGAGTCATAACAAAGTCAGAAATAACTGAATGAAGCCGGCAAAGTTATGTTTTCACGCCGAAAAGCATGTGTTATCACACACGTTGGAAAACATCGTTCCGTGATTTGTTCTAACATGAAAGATCCCGATATTTATGTGATGAATACTGATTCATTGGTCTGATCTCACTGAAACTTGACTCAAATGCCTGTTACCAAGCCTAGTTGTGCATATTGTCTGAAAATCTAAGCAGGGCCTCCGCTGTAGGTCGCAAATGGCGCCATTGGCACAAAAATCAAGAATTTGGCGATAAAAAAATCAATTTGGCGAATTTCATGGCGAAAGCTAATTTCTCTACAAGATTTGACCTAATGTCGTTAAAGATCCATTTCACTGCATGCTTATGTCCTAAATTGTCAAAAAAAATGAAATCTTGAGAAAAGATTTGGCCCAAGTGGCGCTAAAGTGGCGACAACTTTTTTCTTTTGGCGAATGTAGTGGCGAAAGCTAAATATTCTCCAGAGGAAGCCCTGCTAAGTGTCATTATTTTTGCCAGAGTTATGATCCCCTGTGGTATTTTGCGTCAAAAACCTTTCTGATATATTATTCAGCATTGTCAATATTCCTGATTTATCAGGAATTCCGGATTTGTCTATCCTAAAGAGTTATGACTTCTGACCAAAATAAAAGTTATTTGATGAAAATATCTCGAGAAATGGTCAATAAAATCTGCTCTTAAGGATTTTTTAATATAAACTGACTTGTATATAGAAGCAAAGAGGTTGAAGGCCTATTGTTTGGCTAAAATCGTCGGTAGCATACAATTTTCAGGATTTAACTCTATTGACACTCCTGATAATTCCTTGCCAACAGTAAAGGATATAGAGGATATTTGTTGATTTTGGTGTAAGATCGTATTTTATTTCATCGAGTGATCACAGAAAATCAATATTTACACGAGTGGCGTAGCCACGAGTGAAAATATAATTTTATGTGATCACGAGTGAAATATAATTGATCTTTCACCAAAATTCAACAAACTTTCTGTTTATTATATGCTTTAATTTCTCTAAAATGTGTACGTAATTGGGTTAGTTGGAAAAATCACGTCGAAATTGGAACGTCACGACGTGACCATTGTGACGTCATGATGACGTAACGTACATTTTAAAGCCCGGCGCCGTTGACGTTACGTTTCTTTTTCTGAACGATACTGGAACCAGCTTCTAAAACAGTGAAAATAACAAAGTGGTAATTCACTGTTATTTTCACTGTTATTTTCACTGAAAAAACTCCATAATCCATTGAAAGCTAATAATAAAATGTGATAATCATCTCCATTTGTCTGTGTTTAATATCAGTTTGTATCTATTGTGGGATTCAACTTTAATATAAGTTTGTATCTATTGTGGGATTCAAACTTATATGTATGAGTACAACGTGTTAGACCACTCAGGTTGACTCTGTAACTCTGTCTAACATACTTTCTGAATGATCTCCCTTGTTGTGATATCAGATTGGATAGTTTGTGATTTTATAGCAAGAACTGTAACTCTGTCTAACATACTTTCTGAATGATCTCCCTTGTTGTTATTTCAGGTTGGATTGGTATTACAATGAGTGTGTATGATGTATATAGGTATGGTTGGTACTTACAGTACTTGAACTTACAGTATAAACTTCGCACTTCTATCAACCGGTAGTAGAAGATGGATCCATGTGATAATTATGTAATAATTGACGATATACACTGCTCTTGACAGCCTGAAACAATGAAACCAATTCTGTCAAGATAAGATGAAGGGTTGAACATCATGGTGTGTAGATCTGCTGAGAGAGAAACTGTGTTCTGTGTGGCTGTTTAAACCTTGGTTACCATAGATACCTTCTAATTAAACCATGGTTACCATAGATATATTCTAATTAAACCATGGTTATCATAGATATATTCTAATTAAACCATGGTTTCCATAGATACCTTCTAATTAAACCATAGTTACCATAGATACCTTCTAATTAAACCATGGTTACCATGAATACTTTAATTAAACCATGGGTGTCTATACCTTCTACTTTGAAATGAATTACAGATTAGAGTAATGCTTTGTTTGTAAAACCAGGTATTTAAATAAAAAGTTAAATGACCATGGTTGGCTATGCTTTATACAAGGTTAACCATGGTCAACAATGGTCACATAGTGATTAGAACTGCAAGATCGTTGTGGATTTTCCTGACAAGCCAAAGTCAACATTTTTTGTGTCGCATATATCTCCAAAAATATTTAAACCTCAATTAATTTATGGACATAGCATTTAACAGCATGTGAAGTTATGTACCGTGACGTTTCTGTTTTGCTGAAACTGGTTTCAGCGGAGTAATTGGCCTTGTTGGAAAAACAGAAAATTTTGTGGAATTTCCAAGTGTCATCCATGTTTTTATGTGCATTGAGTTTTTCTATGATGAAGATTGTTGAATATTGGAAGTTCATTTATCTACATTGTGTTATCTGAACCTATGTCATGTTGTAGTTTGTTCCTATATGTAACATTGCAGATGTAGTTTTTGTTCCTATATGTGGGATGGTCAGAAAATATCCAAATTTTCTTAGTATTTTTCTGACCGCCCCTTGTATGTAACATTGCAGATCTAGTTTTTGTTCCTATATGTGGGATGGTCAGAAAGTATCCAAATGTGTTAGTATTTTCTGACTGCCCCTTGTATGTAACATTGCAGATGTAGTTTTTGTTCCTATATGTGGGATGGTCAGAAAGTATCCAAATGTGTTAGTATTTTCTGACCGTCCCTTGTATTTAACATTGCAGATGTAGTTTGTTCCTATATATTTGGGATGGTTATAAAATCTCAATTTTTTTTTTATATTTTCTGACCGCCCCTCATATGTAACATTGCAGATGAATACACAGTTATAATACACAGTCATTGGTGCATGAACATGTATTGATATTTTTTATGACTACTAAAAGTGTGTGGTTAGACACGGACCTCAAAATCTCCATGTATACCCTAATCAGCTAAAATATTATTAGAAGTGTCTGCAATTTATTGGTGTAATATGTTCATTCCAATAAGGCCAGAATTATGTTAATAATTAATACCTACATGCTGAAATATGGCAATTTCATTTGACTGTTTGACCCCTGAAATTTCCAAAAAGCCATATTTTTGCCCTTGGGGTTCTGACTAAAGGGTCAAATTTTCTGGTATTTTTGGCTATAAAATAGTGAATTCCAGTACGAAATTACAAAAATGACCTTCCACGGGAATCAGTTCTGAGTGGAATCCCTGTAATATCAATTACATGGGTGAACGTTTTCAGGCTCATGCCTGAACTTCAGGTTTAGGAGAGTACCAAAAAAGCCTGATTTTATTTAAATCCCCTATGTAAATTGTTGATTTTTCAGGATTTCAGGTTTTTCAGAATTTCTAACTTTCACCCATGCAATCAAATGATAAACAGTTACACATTTTATTTTTTCAACTTGCAATCATTTAACTACATTTGTTTTCATTTCAAGCATTTGTATTCATACTGTACCCTAATACATGAAAATCAAGTCCATGTTTCGAGTTTTGCAATATACTCTGCATAATTAACATTCTTCAAACCATAGGCACATGGTTTCAAATGTACCCTATGTATATCAAATTATCCGAGTGTACCTTGTGTATAGAGAAGGTTGTGCAGCTGACCGGTAATGTTTAGCCACAACGGATATGACATCACAGAAACTGGTATCCGTGTTTGCTTTGACAACTGTAGAAAAACTGGTAACCAGCTTTCATAACATCATATCCGTTGCGGTTAAACATGACCGCTGCACAACCTCTTTACACTGGGTACACTCGGGTAATTTGATATACATAGGGTACACTAAGAACATTTGAAACCATGTGCCTATGCTTCAAATTTGCAGCTGAGTGTTTTAAAAACACTTGGTGCTACATGTGTATCACTTTTCTTATTCTATCTTTTATATTGTCTATGTAAAACATTCTGTACTTATATTTCTTTATTTTGTACATATATTTAGAAAATAAAATGACTACTGTTGCAAGTATTTCATTAAATTATTAAAATGATATTTAGAAACTGATAAAAAGGTTCTCACACTATTTGTGTGTCTCTATTTAGAAAGTACAAAAGTTAGAATATGCATACAATATAATATACAGTAAAACCTCGTTATCCCGAGGACCCACCGGGACAAGCCAAATGCTCGAGTTAAGCCAGGTGCTCGAAATATGAATTGAATTGTTGTTATGACTAATTGTAGCTGTGTTTATAACGAAAATGAGTTTGAAATTTGCTCGAATTAGGCCGGTTGCTCGAATAATCGCTGCTCGTATTACCGAGGTTTTACTGTATAGCACTGAGAATTTATGCATGTCTTGTGTTGAATATATAAATTTCCGCAAGCAAATGGTGCAATATCAGTCCTTTAGATTTGTGTTGGTATTACACCTCGAGCATCTCCGTGATACTCACCGCTTGTGAAAACATACAACCGGGGTTATAGATATAGAAAATATATTGGCTGTTGAATTCTACTAATAGAAGATCGAGAGTCATGTCAAATTCTCCGTACTATACATGTAAAAGGGATTGAGAGAGGATGAAATTTAGGAATTCATTTATTGTGGTCATTGAGAAGCTTTTTGAATGTTATGTTAACTACATTTACCCAGATTGTTGTTTAAATGCTATGGATGAAGATTGTGTGAATGATGTTTTTTACTACGACTATTGAGAGCGTATTTATGGAGTACACATTACCCCTTTACTTCATAGAATCCTGTGTATATATATTCACTTAAAATTATTTTGATAAGAAACTTATGGTCCGTTAATACTTGCCAATAAGTTAAGTAAAAAGACTCCAAAAATTAAAAAAAAGAGTATTTATTCACTTTGTCCCATACTTGGATGTTGACATAGTAAGTTTAGGGGTCCTACAATTCCGTAATAATTAGAAATCAAGATTTGCTGCACTAGAAAGAATGAACATTTCTGAAGAAATTAAAATGCAAAATTCAAAGAATTGACAAAGTTATGGTCATTTGAAATTCATTACCATGTTTGAACTTGGGTTTAGGACTTGAGACTCATTTTCAGGAATGGCCATTATGCCTCGGTAGAACTCCTGTAAGTTATGTGTTGTATTTCTTGTAGCTGACTACTGTCATTTGTCCTAATCTGGTTGAAATTTTGGAATTTGTTTTACTGAATTTAACCGAACTTAAGCGCTATTATGAATGGTACTCAGGTCTCAAACAAGCTAAAATACTGGGTCATTAACACGCCTGTAACACATTTGTATCGAATGAGTTAATTCATCAAAATATTTAATATCAAAATGTATTTACATAAGAGTTATATGCATCAAAACACTTCATTGTGGGATGATTATAAAGGCTTGTTTGTAATTATAGAATAATACATGGCTGAGCAGTGTCATTGAGTGATAATCGCCCTGGTAGGTTGATAATTGCCAGAGGGCGCTAGCCCGAGGGCAATTATAATCTACCGGGGCGATTATCACTCAATGACACTGCTCAGCCATTCATTGTTCTGTATAATATTTATGTTGTTGTGTTTTCATTAAAACTACTCTTAAGAAAACACTTACAAGACATAACATGTTCCGTAATTGACAGACAAACCTATCGTCGTTTAAGAAATTGTCAAATTTGGATCTATTCGCGTAGATCTATCACTTAAATTCTCCGTAACTTTGTTATTGTAAAACGGAAACATATCATATGGGTATTCATTTTTTTGGTGTATGTTTTTATGTAAAATTCTAAAAAAAGTTGTTTTTCACATTTGTGTGAATCTCAGTGTATCTCGTCTAGACCTAGTAAACACGGATTTAATGTCTAGATTTTAGACAATAGGTGTAGATCTAGATCCATTTGGTAAAGGATTGATACAATTTTGAAATGTGCTATCCTGCATGTCCAAATCTATTAATTTGGTTTGCAAGTGATTCAAGAAGGCCTACGTTACCCTCCGCGCCGGCCGCTTTTGAAATGCAAATGACGTAACGTTGCGCGTGTACGTCTTCCAAGGGCGATTATCAGTGATAATAGCCCTGCGCGAGGCGGGCCAAAAGCTGATAATACTTTAAAAGGGCGCATAATACATTGTTTTCAATGCAAATTTGTTACTATATATAGTAACATAAGTATTATTATCCATTATTGGGGATATGGATGGTTTGTTCTATGTCTGACTTAGGCGCAGCTAGTGTTTCTGTGTGGCTTTGGATTGTCTGTGTCCTACAGTATTCATGTAGTAAAGGGATAATTATTGTTGCTCTGAGTGTGTTGGACAAATGAGTATAAAAATAGTCATGAATGTTATGGTATATATGAATGCTTTGTTACATAACCCGCAATTTTTACAGTCACAGTGAATTTTGTTACCATTTCATCTCTAACATGATAATTAAGAACCAGAGGGCCTACTATTCCGAAAATCTGGATTTGCTGCACTCAAAATTAGGGACTTTTCTGCATAAGATAAAAGTTATTTGATGAAAAAATGCCATTTATTGACTTGAGTTATGGTCATTTGAAATATATATACTGAATTTTAACTACAGAACAATGTTTCAAACATGAGTTTTGGTGTAGTGCTAATTTGCATTCAAAACAGACTTGCGCAATATTTTCAGGGTTGGGCATTATGCCTCAGTAGAACCCCTGTGAGAACATTAATATTGGCCATTAGCATAAACTTTTATTGTATTTAGGAGAACTTGCAATGTTCAAGATGAAGGAGAGGCATATTGTTCTCCAACAGATCATGTTAGTTACCGTATTTAGGTAGACCAGGGCTTTCACTAACCTCCAAACATGAATTTTAGAAGGGTCACAATTGGCACTTTTGTCAGATTCAAGAGTCAAAATGCATTTTCAAATGTCAAATGAAAGCTGTGTAGATGCATGTTTGGTATAAGGCATTCTGCTTACTTCTGTCCGTAGTGTTAGCTGTACAAGTTACATTAAATTAGCTGATCTCTCGTCGTGTGTTATTTGAACTCAGGAACATGGCCACTTAGTATCCGACCCGTTGCCTCCAGGCTGCTGAGTATCCAATTTGTACCTCCAGACGGCTTGGTATCCAACTTGTACCTCCTGGCCGCTTGGTATCCAACTTGTACCTCCAGACAGCTTGGTATCCGACTTGTATCTCCAGACAGCTTGGTATCCAACTTGTACCTCCTGGCCGCTTGGTATCCAACTTGTACCTCCTGGCTGCTTAGAATCCAACTTGTACCTCCAGATGGCATGGTATCCAACTTGTACATCCAGACAGCTCGGTATCCAACTTGTACATCCAGACAGCTTGGTATCCAACTTGTACATCCAGACAGCTTGGTATCCAACTTTTACCTCCTGGCCGCTTGGTATCCAACTTGTACCTCCTGGCCGCTTGGTATCCAACTTGTACCTCCAGACAGCTTGGTATCCAACTTGTACCTCCAGACAGCTTGGTATCCAACTTGTACCTCCTGGCCGCTTGGTATCCAACTTGTACCTCCTGGCAGCTTGGTATCCAACTTGTACCTCCTGGCAGCTTGGTATCCAACTTGTACCTCCTAGCCCCTTGGTATCCAACTTGTACCTCCTGGCCGCTTGGTATCCAGCTTGTACCTCCTGGCCGCTTGGTGTCCAACTTGTACCTCCAGACGGCTTGGTATCCAACGTGTACCTCCAGACAGCTTGGTATCCAACTTGTACCTCCTGGCCGCTTGGTATCCAACTCTTACCTCCTGGCCGCTTGGTATCCAACGTGTACCTCCAGACGGCTTGGTATCCAACTTGTACCTCCTGGCTGCTTGGTATCCAACTTGTACCTCCAAGACGGCTTGGTGTCAAACTCTGGCCGATAGGTATCCAACCTCTATTTCCTGTTCTTCAGGCAAACACTCCAACCACCAGACCATATCGGGCATTACTGCAAACAGTTTGTTGTCCATGTTTTTCCACCTGGTTTGGGTTAATTATTTGGATGAGACACAAAAAGTGGCAAAGAACAGGTCCATGTTGAGAGATCATTGCAGCCTTATGCCTCACAGGAGGAGAGGCGGGGCAAAAAGGAATGAGTTATACAAGTTAGTGAAGTAAAATCCATGTTTTTCTAGTAAAACAGTTCTAAGTGTAGTGCATAGGGTGACAGGTATTTCTCTGATTACAAGCTGTAGATGTATATTATAAATAGTTCAAACAAATTTGCTGAATCTCACATTTTGAATTTTTTCTCGTGAACAAATTCTGAAGTTTACAAATTTTCACATAAAACCTCTGACGATTGCCATGCTGTGATGATCGATATTATTTAATAGAGCATTATATGTATTCACAATGATTTGCCATCTAATCTGATCATATTTCTTAACCCTTAACTCCATAGACCCATAATCCACTGCCAATAGTATACTGATCTGTTCTGAACTCCAGTACACCATTCACCCCTAATACATTCACCTACAGTATCCCGATCAATCATTTTAAAACCCCTTAATAAATAGACCCCTAACTCCATTACACCATTCACCCCTAATACCTTTCCCTACAATATCCAGATCAGTCATTAGCCCCTTACTACATAGATCTCTAATATATTTGCTTGCAGTACCCTTAAAGAGACTAATTGGAATGTATACTCCCTTGCCATACATCCTATAAGAAAAATATCGTACAACCTCTCTAGAGCAACACCCTTTGGGAAACACAAAGTTTGGTTGTTATACAGAGGTTGTTGATCTGGAGAGGTAAAAATTATTGAAAATGGTACTTTCTGGAACAAGAAACTGGTTGTTCAAGAGAGGTTGTTGCTCTATGGAGGGCCTCTCTGGAGAGGTTGCACTGTTATGTAAATGGATATTTAATGCTGGACTGTCATATTACTGATTGGGTGTGAATGGAGGGACCATGGAGTAATGGGTTAAATTTTGTTTGTGAAATATCATATTTTATACCCAAACAATCATGTGTCCAAATCGCTTTAACATAAAACATTCTGTATTTTAATCATTTATTGAGCCAACATAATTATGTATGTTTTTGAGTGTAGTGTTTATTATTCATAATGGTTCATGATAAGTTATGACTTATTATTTCATATTGCAATTAAAATGATGAACTATATAGTTGATGTGTTTGTTGTTTGTTTTTAGGCCTGTATAATTCAATTACTGTAATTTCACAATTTCGTTGGTAGTAAATTTGTGGATAACAAAACATGGAAGGGTAAACCCATGTTCTGTATTTGAGAGGACGATTAATCGTTGGGGATTAGATTTTTATGCCCCCGTATCGATAGATCGGGAGGCATATAGGGATTCACCTGTTCGTCCGTCCGTCCTGGTTAACCCAAATTGACCGTTTCTTCTAGCATCATTATGGCTTGCTACAAAGCTTCCAAACTTGCATGGATGTTGTATATGAACACTCCCCACGCACCTGTATCACCTAACCCCATTTTGACCTTCACCTTGACCTAATTTTGGACTTAGACTTTATGGACAAGGCTTCCACAGGGGGCATAAGCGTTTATCGAACGCAGTCTTGTTTTGGTTGAGTTCAAATACGTTATCAATAAAAATTCAGCTTCACAATGCTTTGCCCTACAATTATGGAGTTCACAAGGAGGTTGTTGGCCAACAGTAGATGGCCCCTATTAATTGTCTGGTAAGTCAAGGTCTCGCCGTGACCTTCAACATAATTATATTAATAACGAATAAACAAAAAGGTTCCCGATCAGCCTAATCACTTTGAACAGACTAGTCACACAATACTAGTGTGATGAATAAATGAACCGAACCTCCCTATCGCATAAATAGGCAAAGTATTTAATTAAACTTCTATTGATACCTGTATAGTAAAAAATAGCAAATACTATATTTTTATATCGAATAAAAAAGAAATTGGACTCTGAAAACAACCAAAAGGGGGTAATAATTGCTATTGGAGTTGCTCATCTTGAATTGTGAGTGTGGTACACCATAGTTACTGTATATAAACTTATTAACCATGTTCCAACGTTCTAAGATGCAACACATTTACGTCACGTGCTTATGAAGACTTGTAGGCCGAGATCCAACCTTACATGCACACTATTTAAGTCAGGTGACTGTTCGAAGGCTCATTTACCAATGTCCACTCCTTATACGTCTACCGTTGAAGTCAGGTGACTGTATGAAGACCTATAGGCCCTGTTCTATTCTTTTTAAATGCACACCATTTAAGTCAGGTGACTGCATGAGGACATATAGACCAAGTTCCAACCTTTGTACATTGTACACCCTATTCCTACCTTGTTACATGTACATCGTCAGGTGACTGTATGCAGACTTATAGGCCCAGTTCCTACCT
This sequence comes from Spisula solida, assembly GCA_947247005.1. Classification (NCBI taxonomy): domain Eukaryota; kingdom Metazoa; phylum Mollusca; class Bivalvia; order Venerida; family Mactridae; genus Spisula; species Spisula solida. Next base: position 17,635,024 of record OX365958.1, read on the forward strand.
TGTTAGATGCACACCATATATGTCAGGTGACTGTATGCAGACTTATAGGCCCAGTTCCTACCTTGTTAGATGCACACCATATAAGTCAGGTGACTATATGCAGACTTATAGGCCCAGTTCCTACCTTGTTAGATGCACACCATATAAGTCAGGTGACTATATGCAGACTTATAGACCCAGTTCCTACCTTGTTAGATGCACCATATAAGTCAGGTGACTGTATGCAGACTTATAGACCCAGTTCCTACCTTGTTAGATGCACACCATATAAGTCAGGTGACTATATGCAGACTTATAGGCCCAGTTCTTACCTTGTTACATGCACACCATATAAGTCAGGTGACTATATGCAGACTTATAGGCCCAGTTCTTACCTTGTTACATGCACACCATATAAGTCAGGTGACATTATGCAGACTTATAGACCCAGTTCCTACCTTGTTAGATGTACACCATATAAGTCAGGAGACTGTATGCAGACTTATAGACCTAGTTCCTACCTTGTTACATGCACACCATATAAGTCAGGAGACTGTATGCAGACTTATAGACCTAGTTCCTACCTTGTTATATGCACATCATTTAAGTCAGGACCTATAAACCCTGTTCTACACTTCTTACATGCACAACATTTCAGTCAGGTGACTGAATGTAGACTTATAGACCATGTTCTATACTTAGTTAGGTGACTGTATGAAGACTTATAGACCCTGCTTATACCTTCTAACATGCACCCCATTTTATTCAGGTGACTGTATGATCATAATTCCTGATTGTTTTGAGTTGTAAATTTTGCGTCCCAAGCCTGTTATTATTTTCACTCCTTTACAAATTTGAAGGTGAGGTAAGGTGCACACTTTGTGATCGAGAGGTCCCGGGTTCGATCCCCGTCTGCGCCACTGTTTAATTTCTCTGAGCAAGAATAGCCCACAATGCTTACTCGACCAAGGTGTGAATTTGTACCAGTGAGGGCGCACATGTAACGGTATCATTAATAAAGTGTAAACAAAACAAAAACAATTTTTTTTAAAAAATTTAACTTCGTTAACAGATGTTTTCCACCGGTGCTATTCTTAAATCCAGAAATACAAATGTACATATAATGTATGTGTAAATAAAACGTCTGAAGCCATAATCACCACGTATAAAAAGGCTAAATTACGCTTCAGACAAAAGGAAATAACTCGTGTATTTTCAGGTGATAGTGTTGGGTTGCTTACTCCCACTTGTAAGTACTTGAACACGAAAGAACGTAATTATCATCCTGGAGTTTGTTCTTAATTCAACAACAATATAGAGACTACCTAATCCCCTTCGGGCTGGTTTGCCCCTAGGACCATAAGTCTGCCGTCACCGGTCCCAAGACCGGGTGTGTAAACAAGTTGTCTTGCATTACACCGGCAGCCTTATGATTCCATATTTTGCTGTGTTAGCTCACTAGTCCACAGACGAGACCAAAATGACAGAGTTCTGACTGTAACTCCTGAGCCCATAAAAGTTACTAGTACTATCCAGTTAGGAAAATGTGAGAGTAACGCTTTATTTTATGTGCGAAACAGATTAAATAGAGCTTGAATTAATAGATGTCTTGATAATTCTTTATAATTTTGGTTTTACACCGAAAAAGTGGAGTCGACCACTGCGTCTTTCTCTTGATATCCTAACTGGACAGTACAGTGATTATCAATGGATATGATTCATAATACTAAATTTTGAGCAATTTTGTTGGTTTTATAGGTTTAGTTCAATCATATTTATTCAAGAAAACGAATATACAGTAGTGCAAATACAATTTTTTATTATACAGATGAATTGGAATACAAGTAAGTAGTGCTTATAAATTCTGTTCCATAAAGTATTTTTTTTAACATGTTTGCACGATAATATCAGAAAGTAAACATGGACAAACTTTAACACATCATGGCTAATGAAAATATGAAATAGTATAGTTTTTTATATATTTTTAATTATTCCAAAAACATGATCCTGTGCTAATCAAAGCGTTTTCTTTGATTTGACATTTACTAATTCTTGATGCCAAGCCACCCTCTTTGAATTGTCCAATGGTCATACAGACAATCTCATTCTTATCAAGTTTCATGAGGGATGGGACCTTACTGACCCCGTAACAAAACTACCAAACTTGCTGGCCCTTCCAGATGCTGTAACTCCGAAGCTCATTGTGGATATAGATCTAAGAAAATCAAGATCTGTGAAACTACCCACAATTCAATAAAGGAACCAAGATCTTTAAAAGATACCCTCAAATCAATAAAGGTACCAAGATCTATAAAACATACCCACAATTCAATAAAGGAAGGATTACCTCCCCTAGATCACTATGTAGTGACGAGAACCCGGATATATGTGACCACCGCAGATCGATAAGTGATTGAATGTGTTCGGAAGCCAGATTCGACTCTCCTGAGATGGTTGAGATTCGTCAGTTTTCTGTACAACGATCCTTTTCACGTGGTCTGAGCTCGGGATAATAACCAATACTTACACTCAGCATTCAAATATTCAAAATAGGATATACTGACGCATATTCATTAAAATACACGAAAATAAGCGACATATAATATTAAGTAGATCTAATAATTTAACATTATTAAACAATCTTGCTTTCTATGAACATCAAACAAGTGAATTTCCATATTTTAGTGCTGAGTGCTGAGTGCCGAGTTGAGCGTAAGTATTCATTGTAATTCCGCGCCCTGGTTAGAAATCCAGTAAACATGAATGAAATATGACCCAAACGTATATATATATAGTTCTTTCCCACATGAGGCTATGGTGATACATAGTTGTATATAATACAATATAAATATTTATAACATCTACAACCGCAAACACACGGTCGACAAATAAACTTTAAGTGCATTATATGGCAAGACGTCATTGTATAGAGATTCCGTTCAATACACGCAAGTTGACAAATAAACTAGAAGCCGCTGAGTATTGTTACAACTACTGGTAATTCAGGCACAAACGGCGGACTGAGCCGAGAAGAGCCGGGTTTACCCGAGCGTTCATTTCGGCTGTATATTATATTGTTTTAAAGCTATTTTCTTCACCCAATCTTCTTCCTCAGCATAGATTGAAGCACATAATGATTTATCCACTTTGAATTCGTGGTTCCAATCCGACTGTTCAACTATGTATGTGCCTGTTATATTTGGATATGTTTTGCAGAAATCGTCAACTTCATCACGCGTTTGCTTGAATTGAAGCACTTCCGCAAAGAAATCGTCCCCCGCTATGTTAGCCTGTTGCCAAAGTCGCCTGTAAAAATAGTCATAAATTGCATAGTCAGCAAACGCATGGCGTCGGTACAACTTCCGGTCGTTTGCTCTTGGGATAGTAAGCTTCCGGTCCCATCCACGTGTGTGTAAGCGCCTGTACAAAATATCTTCAAATTTCCAGTTCAACATTCTCCTAAGAAGAACAATGGATTCGTCAAAGTACTCAGATATTATCACTAAATGAAATTGTGAATCCAGCGTCCTGACGTATTCCGTCATTGCTGTCTTATTCCTAGTCATTATAATATCATCTGGGGTACCAAATTCCGCAGCTTGGCGATTATTTATCCAAGAAAATCGTGGCGATTTTGCTGGTTCATACTTTAGTGGATTCTGAAGATATTGTTGAATTGGATCACTATTTGAAATATTGTAAACGTATTTGGGAGCCATATAGTTCATACTAGATTTAAACTGTTGGTATGGTTCCCGAATTATACCTATATAAACAGCATCCTTATGTAAAAACTTTTCAAATGCCGTTTTATTGAATATCACATGACTGGTCATGATGTCAAATGGTTTGTTCAGCACTGGATTAATCAATTTCTCCTTGAGTGTTTCTGTTGAGCTGACTATGTTCAGCCATTTTGGCAGCACAAATGTTAAACCTCTAGACATCCCAAATCGAAATAAAATGGAAGTGGCCGTTCCACTTGCTGCTTTGTGAACTTTCAAAAATGCAATATGATTCACTTCTCTCCCGTCTGGGAATATGCGCACGCCAACCGAAACCGGAAATGCGTCGCTACATGTTTTCTGCATAATGTTCTGCGCATGCTCCCTGACGGTTATTTCACGTGAAGTTGGACGACTTAATTGCTGACTTACTCCTAATAATTGTAGCACCGCAAATACAACCAGAACGAATGCAATCCCGAACATCAGAAATCTGAAAAAGATATAAATTACATGTACTATTAAAAAGTAAAGAACAGAAGAATTCCGATGACTCATACATGTGTATTTTCAAAGAGCTTGCAGTTAGAGGCCATGACTTTCACCGCAGGAATTTGAAGTTCTACCAATAAAACAAGTCGGTCCATCACAAATCACTCTATACGTATATATAATACAAGGAACGCAACGCCCCCCCCCCCTCCAAAATGGAATCCCGTAGCCAGTGCTAACAAAATAAAAGATACAAGCAATCAAGTTAGCTCATTTGACAGATTGGCTACGGGATTCCATTTTGGAGGGGGGGGGGTGCGTCGCTTTCCTTCAGTATTATATATACGTATAGAGTGATTTGTGATGGACCGACATGCATAATATTTATTGGTAGAACTTCAAATTCCTGTGCTTTCACCAGTGTCATTAACAAATCGGACAAGGAAGGTAGTTCTCAACTGAGACAGCAATGAATGAACGGCTAAGAAAAGAGCAGACGCAAAGAAATATCACAGATTACATGTATAATTTATGTCCCGGGTACTGTTTTATCAAAGCACTTACGGAAATCGTAAACTCATGATCAAATTTAAATTGTAGATAATTTGTTTACAATTATTAAGTATGGTGAATGGAGCCTGTAATACTAATAATGATTGATTGAATGAATTCCTACAAACCATGTCCGGTAAAGATTTATAATGAAGTTAAACTTGAGCGTAAAAAAACTTTAAGATTTTTGTAAGTGCTTTGATAAAACAGTACTCTGCTGCCTTTGCCCCACAGGGGAGTGACAAAGGAGGCTTAAGTCAAGTTGTAAGTCACATGTACATGTTCCAAGGACAGCTTCGCTAAAAATATGCAAGAAAAAGGTGTTACTGAACAGCAACCTTCTTTGACAGCATACCACCAAAGTTAATCAAACATAACCTCGCTCCTATATTGTTGGTACCTAAAGTTACACACATGATGACCCTAACACTGACACCATAGACACCCTAGACCACGCTCTAAAATATTATTACTATTATACCATATTTGTATTAGCCCTTTTTCATGTACAGGTATCCACACGTTCAAAGGTGCTGTACAATTACGATTAAGACATGGTTAAAACAATATGTAACGGATACAAGCAAACCAGTCAAAATGATACAGGTAAAACATAAAGCAACTATGGACAAATTATAAATCAACACATCCACCAATCATATATGCAAACAGGTAAAATATACAATATAAAATGTTTCAAGTCCGGTTGGCTTCGTAAGCTGAATGGCCAGTCAACATGCGCACTACTGCACCAATCGGTGTTCACTGTTCTCTACGTATGACGAGACCATGTACCACACAAATCATGTAACTAAGACAATTATTACAAAATTAATTAGTGTTTCAAGAACAGCGTCAGATACCACTGCTACGAGAAATCGTCTCCAAAGGCATAACTATGCTAGCTACCTTTAAAGAGACACGTATATATACAAGTACTTCAAAGAACTTTTTAAAAGTACATGTACTTTCCTTAAGAAGTAAAACCTTAACACATAACCAGCCTGAATAAAATAGATAGCCAATAACTCTAGTTATACGACAAGTATATTCCTTGAATCAAGTCAAAAAAGAGTGACCTAACGACTATTTTTGTGGAATTATTTTGCAGTCGGAATTCCTAAAGTTGTTTAAGACTTCCGTATATTAGAAGCATATAAAGTATGACCAAAAATAACTTGATGAAATTTGCAGATGACCACTCAAGGATTCCGGAACGCTAAACAAACTTCGCACGTACAAGTTAGCCGGATTGAAAGTGGTGTTATAACCCCCCCCCCCCCATCTTTGATGAGAGTGTATATTGCTTTGCACAGGTCGGTCGACCCCCCCCCCCCCTTTGATGAGAGTGTATATTGCTTTGCACAGGTCGGTCGATTTGTTGATATGTAGGTCGGTAGACCAAATGGTTTCTGACCTATGATGCTCAAACTTTACATGGAGGTGGGTCATCAACAGTCTATAGATGACCCTATTGATTTTGAAGTCAGTCAAGGGCCAAGGCCATTGTGACCTTTACCATTTCTGACTATTGGGTTGCCATGAATCATATGTGTTTTACAAACATCTCTTGTTGACGACGAAAGAGGACGGCGGACAAACAGCTAAATGAAATATATCAGGTATTACTAGGCTACTACATGTACATTAATGTCGATGCTAATTTTTGTAAATGAACACCGAGCCAATAATTTTCAATATAATTTCACGGTAGAATTGATGTACGTAAATATTATGTTTTACATTCTGTACTGATTTATGAGTCAAGATTTATTTAAAAAATCATTAGATCATGACTGCATTGATTAACAAAAACTTTATATATAATTTTAACGATTTTATCTATTTTACTTTTAATGTTTTATGTTTGTTGTTAAATCTGGCGTTTCTATTCCTCCATCAGATTTTTTTATATTTAGATTCATCTTTTGATTTTTTTCGCTTTTGTAACTCTATGAGCGTTTATGTAAGTTTGACTCGATGTTGCAACATTTTGGGGTTGGTATTGGTTGTATTAAATAATATTTTGTAAGTTTTTGAAGAATAAGAAATTTCATAGTAGTTATTTTGCCAAATTCATGTCAAAGTTTTCCTATAATTGTTACCGTAAGTTTTGGAATTTTAATATTTGAACATTCATTTGCCGTATCGAAATTCAAAACTAACTCAGTACCTTCTAGGGCTAGAAATCTAGACCAATGTACAGTGAATCTTCTCATAAAATGAACTTGAAGCCCCCGCTTTTAGTTTTAACCTGGTGCTATACATATATACAATGAGTCTTTAAATGTGACTTCAATGAGTTCACGTGTGTGTTCAACCTACCGTACGTTCCATTTCATTTTGCAGTTACTTTGTTGCCGCTGTTAAAGCACAGCCGTATATACTGACACGAGAAAACCACGTGTAATCCAGACTTGTACAGATCAGATCAGATCACCATCTTGTACAGATCAGATCAGTTCAGATCACCATCTTTTATATTTTCGAATGTTCTGTATCAGTTTTCTGTCTGTTAGCGTAGTATGTGACCGTGTGCTGTGTTAAAAGTTGGACCTGAAAATAAAAACGTACTATTTGTATTTATATTTTATATACACATATTAATCAGCCCGATCGGTAGCACACGTAGTCGAGTGGTAGACTGTCATCCTGGAGAGCTGTTTGGTTTTGTAAAAACCTTGAGCCGATTTCTGAAAACTGTCTTTTCAATGATGACTTCAGTATACGGTAAGGTAGGATAAATTTACTTGATAAACGCGAACTATCGCTTAAAAGTATTTAGACACATTGTAACGATAGCAAAAGCGTTGGTGAATACTATTGGTTACTGTGATTATTGAAAATGATAACGGTTTTTTTTTAAAACATCCTCAAGACACAACTTTAGGATTGATGTCTGCTGGCTATCACCCCAGTTGTGTTGGACTGACTGAGTTGACAGGCTGTCGGAGTAGCTGGCGTCTTTCGTAGCTGTTCAGTTACATTTTCCTCTGTGCAGTTTTGTAACTGTCCTTGTGTGTTTTGCGTGTACTTAATGTGTTCTTTAAGTGTGCTCTGCTGTTTCTGTTGAGTGATGCCTTCTCTGTCAGGCTTGGTATTATCTTTTTTCAATACACACACTCTTTTAAGAGTTATTGGTAGAAAAACATTCGGAAGTTCGCGGCACGGATAGTCGGATACTGATCAATTCTCAGGTAAGCTATACTTTGAAGAATCAAACTGTTCCATTAACATTGAATTGGATAAAAAGATGGATGAAGATGTTGTTTAGAGTACCAATAAGGACAACATTTGTAGTTTATTGCACTTGTGTACGCGTATAAATTTACACCATTTTCTGTCCATACCCTGGACCATTCAAGGACCATCTGTCATGGACCCTACACCAGTGAATAAATTTAGATTTACCATTTTCCATAGTCTAATACGTACGAATAAAGTCAATAAATTACGGTATTTTACCGTTAAAATTTAATATCAAATTCGACCTAGTTTTCATATATGATATGCTACAAGATAGAATCTCAAGATTAACCTGTCGACGGAAAGAGGTCTTGATTGGTGTCATCCAAATCTTGTAGATACTCTAAGACCGAAACAAATTAAAAGTGTGTTTCTGGGTACTGTTTTATCTAAGTTTTATGTAATTTACGCTAGCGTAATTCTAAGTTTTCCGCAAATATAGCGTACGGCGATAATATTTTCGCAACTGTATTTTACTAAGATATCTTTTCTCATTTTCTGTCGTAAGTTTTGGCGTAATCCTACACAAACAAAGATCCTTCTGGTTTCCGATACATTGGTAATATTGTGGCCCGGCCTACGTCTAATATCCCATATTTTTTTACGTAAATGTATGCAACAACTTAGGAATTTGCGTAAGAGATGTATGTGTATGTAGATTTACGTAACATTTACGCAATGTTAGTAAAACATTAACCTGGTAACATGGTGAAAAATTATAGGGTAGGTTCAGCTCACCGGAGGTAACTCTAGCCTTAACAATAATATAAATAAACAAATATGCGTGGTATAATCACTGCACGGTCGACTGATCGCTTGTTGTCAATGTAGATTGATAGTATATGCATTAAAACGAATATACACGAGATTGAACAAATAGGACATCGAAAATGCATTTAATTTTAATTTTTTTGTTGTAAACAAAGGCTAGTGCTATCATTGGCGGACTATACAGAGTAAGAAAAAAACATTTTATTTTTTTAAATTATTTTATTGATTTTATCATGGACCCTTGATACACTCGGTTTCAGATTTTATGCACTAGAAAATCAACGATTCCCTTTAATTGTTAGCGTAGGGGCAAACAAAGTGTATGTAGGGTTACTAGGACTATGGGATTATTTTGATTTTGGCCTAAGTACTCTGCGAAGTCACGTATTTATTTATTTGGTCGGAGATAACAACTTGACCTATTTAGTACTATACTGAAGAATATTTTTCGGTTATTCATATACATGGCATGCTTTTGTTTCCAGTTCATACCTACAATGATTATTTCGGCTTATCTGGTCACACTGACACCGGCGGGGTCACACGGTATACCCTAATTTACAGATGTGGATTTATATAATAATAATAATGTACGATCAGGGTCTTTACACCATAACTTTATAACCAAACATATTACAAAGACATCATTACATAAACACCGCGTATAAACCAAATCACTGTACGACTTATTGTGATACTATACAATTCAACGTGTACTCCTTATTGCGATAACCGGAAGTTGACTCGTCTATACACTGTGATAAACGTGTTGATGTCATTAGAACATTAAGCAGGCCAGAAGGGAGGCTTCTATTCCTCCAAATCAAACACACATGCATATAAACGTGTGTGTAACACTTGTTAATGACATTAGAACATTAAGCAGGCAATATGGATGGCTTCCATTTCATCAAATCTAACACACATACACATAAACGTCTTTGTCACACGTAATGATGCCATTAGAACATCAAGCAAGACAAACGGGAGGCTTCTATTCCTCCAAATCAAACACACATACATATGAACGAAATCGAAACAAGATGAAGCCTGAACCCGGTGGCACCTGTAGGTCAGTGTGTAACAGAAGAAAGCCAACCGATCCCCAGTCAACGATTTACAAGTTGGATCACGTTATGTGCTATTGGGGGCTTTGAAAAGTGTGCTTCGGTCCCCTTTAAATTGTAGCAGGGTGTATGTCATATAGTTTATTAGAACACAAAGTATGCCTATATAGTTACCCTTCGTTAGCAATGAAATAAAGAACTTCGGATTGGGATATAACTAAGGAAATATGAAATGCGAAGAAAAAATACTTTTAATATAAAAACAATCTTTCAAGTGTTACTCACAACATGTAGACTTCATTTCGTTAATACCGTTGAACTTAAGAGAACACGGGCATCTTACATTAATTATACGAGGCAGTCAAAATATTAGACGTGGCACCGGTAGTTTAATACAATGAGCATGTGGTATGTTTACAACCAATTAACAACAAACTACTTATTCAACCCTCTAAATGATGAGTGACTTAATTTAATATATTTTTTACAAGGGACAAACTAGTATTATATTATAACTAAATACGAAGAAAGTACGTACCTAGGTATTCTGTAGTATTCCTATTAATTTTATGCACATAGCTTTAAATACAAGATAGACCTGACCAAAAGTCGTAAAATTTCCTTGTGAATATTTGCAGTGATAAATATTAAAGGTCACTATAGCAACGATTTGTAGGCACTAATGTATTTATCGCACTTTTCTTTCAGACTGTTTCGACATTTCATTGATTATATTGAATCGTGTTATCAGCGAACGTTTATGGACACATTTTAAGGTGGGGGTATTATCTATACCAGCCCATAATCTCGGTGCAAGATTTATCGCCACAAAGACCTGTTTACCGTAAAGTAGACACACCTTGTCAGTCCCATTATTCGGACGACATTTTTTTATCGTTTTAAGCAATAAATCGTGCAACAAGAGGCAATTTAGAGTTATCTCCCACGGAAAGTACATTAGTCAGTGTATTATATACTTATACTGCTTTGTCTATATTATTATTAATTTATTATTATTATTGTTTTTTGTGCAAGGTGGTAATTAGTCTGGATTATCTGCCCCTGTTTGAGCCAGAGTTATGTTACTTGCCATAAAAGAGTGTACTGTTGTCATTAGCATATGTTTCAAGTTTGAAGTCGATACGGACGGACGGTTGACCACCTATTGGGTATTTCTTTTGTTAAAAAGTACCCGACAAGAGTAAAAATACCCGATAGGAGACTTACATAATTAATAGAATGTTCTAACAAATGGACATTTATTGGGTATTTCTTGTGTTCTCTACTACCCAACAAGTGGCCATTTGTGTGCCCAGACGGTCGGACTAGGTGATTACTATAGGGCGCTGCAAAAAGTTAAAACCGAATACCGATGAAACACATACTTAAAAATAAAAACATGATTTTGAGTCCATTTTCAGTGAGGATTTCCTATATACATACAAGCATTTAGAACACCTAAACTTTGGTGCAATTTATGTTCAGTGTTTTTCAGTAGTAGTGATTTATTTTCGTCAATTTCAGATTTATAGTGTTCGTGATAGCATTAGCCCTGGTAGTAATTGAGGTGCTTCTGTTAATAGGATTTACTCAACGATTACGACATCCATGTGCTCGTGATATATCGGTCAGAGAGCATGCGCAGAACCTTGTGCAGAAGACATGTAATCATTCATATCCGGTTCCGGTTGGCGTGCGCATCTTCTCAGACGGAAGAGAAGTACATCATATTGTATTTTTGAAAGTTCACAAAGCAGCCAGTGGAACAGCTACTTCCATTTTCTTTCGGTTTGGAATGTCTAGAGGTTTGACATTTGTCTTACCAAAGGTACTCGGAAGTATGACTAACATATTGAGCGAGGAAATGATTTATCCACTGCTGAACAAACCATTTGACGTCATAACTAGTCATGTGATATTCGATAAAACGGCATAAGAAAAGTACAATGTATATAAATATTCTGTTGATATATGTATAATTCGGGAACCATACCAACAATACAAATCAAGTATGAACTATATGGCTCCCAAAATCATAGGCATTTGGTTTCAACTCGCCGTAAATTAATTATTTGCCCTAGTCTCTGATCGGCCCGGGTACTAAAGAGAGTAGAAGGTTGGGAAGCGGCCATGTTTATCCGCAACGGATATGACGTTACGACAGCTGGTACCCAGTTTTTCACCAGTTGTCACAGCAAACACGGATGCAAGTTCTTGAGACGTCATATCCGTTGCGGATAAACATAGCCGCTTCCAAACCTTCTACTCTCTTCAGTACCCGGGTTGATCAGTGACAAGTGCAAATTATTAATTTACAGCAATTGAAACCAAATGCCTATGCCAAAAATGTTTACGATATTTCAAGCAAGAATCCAATCCAACAATATCTTCAAAACCCACTCAAATATGAAACGAAAACGCCAAAATGGTCTTGGATATGTAATCGCCCAGCTGTGGAGTTTGGTACCCCAGATGATATTATAATGACTAGGAATGAGACAGCAATGTCGGAATATGTCAGGACGCTAGATTCACAATTTCATTTAGTGATAATATCTGAATACTTTGACGAATCCATTGTTCTTCTAAGAAGAATGTTGAACTGGAAATTTGAAGATATTATATACAGCCGCTTACACACACGTGACTGGTACCGATTCCAAGAGCAAACGATCGGAAGTTGTACCGACGTCATGCGTTTGCTGACTACGCAATTTATGAATTCTTTTACAGACGACTTTGGCAACAGGCTAACAAAGCGGGTGACGATTTCATTGGTGAAGTGCTTCAATTCAAGCAAACGCGTGATGAAGTTGACGATTTCTGCAAAACATATCCGAATATAACAGGTACATACATAGTTGAACAGTCGGATTGGAACCACGAATTCAAAGTGGATAAATCATTATGTGCTTCAATCTATGCTGAGGAAGAAGATTGGGTGAAGAAAATAGCTTTAAAACAATATAATATACGGCCGAAACGAACGCTCGGGTAAACCCGGCTCTTCACGGTTTATTCCATAGTTTTTGTTTGCGTCGGAAATACGTTTTTGCAAAGGTATTCAAGGTCTTCTTGCTCATCTGACAGGATGTTTAAACAACGAAATATTGGTACTATTGATTTGGTTGTCATATAATTAAGCAATTAAAGTTAGTTTCGTACACTATGTGTTTGCAGTTATAAAGAACATACTATTCATGTGTTATCATCACGGTTTTATTGTACTTTCATCTATGTGGACCGTTACGTTGTTGAGCAGTAAGACGAGTTACGGTCGTGTCAATGCTCGTGTAGTAGAATTCCGAATGAAACATCTGAACTATCTACTACACCCCAATCAGATATACACATCACCAACAAAATAATGTATATCCAATACGATATGTGCAATGCACAGTCTCAACTGACTAATCTATTATCTACACCCGCCACAGGTTCTGGCTTTTCTTGAATTGTCTATAATTTCATACAGTCCATAAACATTTTGCTCCTAACATTATTGTTCTGTAGTCTGGTCTCCGAATTTTACTATTAACTTAATTTAGTACGACTCAAACGCAACGATATATTAGTATATATATTTATGAAAATAATATTTTATTATATAGATCTAATTTACTATAGTTCCACCGTCTTGAAGCTAGCACAGGTGTCGTCATTTTATTTACATGATGCCAGACCTTTTTTGAGCTAATTGTAAAAATCGGGAGCCCGACTGATTGAATTACAGCCCTGAGATTACCTAAGCGAAAGAACAAAAATGTCTTGACCCCTTTGTTTAGCTATTTAATCACTCTTTGGAGAAAGATACGTAAACGACATGCATGTTAAATGTAGCTTGCCATAAAATAGTACTTAGAATACCAATCAGTGCAATATTGATATTCTTATTACGCCTACATCAATAAATGTCGTCCCATATTGTATCTCAATACTCAATAGGGACCTCATGATTGATAATCAATTACGTTGCAATTATATTCTCAAACGCAATTTCACGCGCTGTTTGACAGGTATCACGAGACGGGTGTTTATTGGAGTCCAAGTTAGAATACTGGTATTGAGCCAGATATGCATAGGCTATAACATGATGTGTCAATGTATTGGGCGACCTCTACATGTCTGAATCTACGTGTCTGAATCCTGTTAGGAGTGTAGTATTGCATGTTGCCAAGTATAGAGGTTGTTATTCAAGGCTTACTGATTGTTACTTATTTGTTACAGCAGAATATGTTAAGTGATGAACGTCATCGACTGTTGATGGCACGGTGGTTGAGCAGATAACACACTTGAATTCTGAATGAGTGGCCCCTGGTTCGATCCTCGGCCGGGGAGCTTGGTCATCAGTCTTAAACCAATCCCAATGCTTCCAATCCAACTAAAGACGAACTGGCGCGAAACCCAGAGGTGTTCTCGCATGTACCGGTGATGTACATCGGACACGTTATGGAACCAAGGAAACTGTACGAAAAGAGCTAGGGTTACGCACATGGATTCCTTGTATTACACATCTATCTCTCCATTGATTTTACGTCTTCATTGTCCATGTTGTCAGGCACTGCTCAATAATAATCGGAAAGCGATTGCCGGCTGTAAAAAGTTACAGTTGAAAAGGCGTTGCTCTACGTAATCTCTTACCACGCGTTCAGTGAAACTCAAATAAGTGGACCACCTTGAATAGATGACGGTGCACTTGTATGGCAGCGTCGTATATGCTGTACTGGAAACATTGCCATGCGCGATGTAACTAACAATTGTTTCGTCGGAAGGGGCCCAACGAACTCTCAGGGAGATCTAGACAGCTTTTGTTCTAACAGGGTTGTCCTGATGAGACTCTAAGCCCTGACATACTTGTGTATTCATTTAAGATAACCACATTTTGCTCAATTCCAGTGGGCTCCGAATCAACCAACCCCTATGGATTCGCGCATCATTTTGTGGAAAGCGTAAGTAATCTCCATTGTCTTATGTTCCCCAAGGTTGCTCGTCAAAACCAATATTGACTCAGCAAGTTGGTATTTATGTTCATTAATGGTGTCAACATCAATTTTAATGGGCGGACACCTTTTCAGGGAACTGTGTAACATATGTGTCAACTAAACATGGATGGAGAGTAACACATTAAACAGATGTTACAATCAGTGAATGGAAACAGTATTCACTTCTTGAAGCGATCATTGAAAGTCGTGTATTATCATTATTCTATTTCTGAAAGCAATACAAAACAAAACAAATATATATTGCCATAAGTATGATCAATAAACTAGTATATACATGTACATTGAATAAAATGGTTATGTTGTTGTTGTTGTTGTTGCTGCTGTGGTTACTGTTGTTTTTACTGTTGATGTTGTTGTTGCTGCTGTTGTTACTGTTGCAAGTTTTTACTGTTGATGTTGTTGTTGCTGCTGTGGTTACTGTTGTTTTTACTGTTGATGTTGTTGTTGCTGCTGTGGTTACTGTTGTTTTTACTGTTGATGTTGTTGTTGCTGCTGTTGTTACTGTTGTTGTTGCTGCTACTGTTGCTGTTGTTGTTGTTGTTGTTGTTACTGTTGTTGTTACTGTTGTTGGTGATGTTGTTGTTATTATTGTTATCGCTGTTGTTTTTGTTGTTACTGATGTCTTGCAATTGAGGTTGAATATTTAATAATAAAACTGTGTGAACAAGGGTTCTCTTCTTGCGGGGTGGTCTGGAAATTAATTTCTCATGTTTTCGTTCATGATAGTGTAACAACATTGTTTTAATCAGTCTGCTTAGTGCGAATATTTGTAGTACATGTAGAAAGATGAGTTTACGTAAAAAGTGTTATATTGTCAAACATGACATTCAAGCAAGGTTCGTGAAGATTTGTTCACAAAACACGTGTAAATGTTATCGCAAACATTGATAAGGACATTAACGAATAAAGGCGAAACTGAATGCAACTAAACAACACAATTGAATTGATCAAGTGGTGTCCCCATCAAACAGTCAACTTGGTTTCAGTGTAATCAAACACTTGACACGAAAACACCAATATAATGAAAAGTGTACATTTGTACATTATTATTATTGTTAAGCCTAGGTCCCACTGAGCATTTCCACATCGGCGATGTTCTCCGGATTTCTTCCGATACCATCCGATTCATCACAATTCCTTCCGATGTCACAAACTGTCTCATGTTTTCCCCGAAGCTTCCCCTAGACCACGAGGAACCTGTTCCCCCAATGTCAAGCTCATTAATTTCAATCGGGAGTCATCGCCGAGGCAAAAAATGCTTGAGTGGGACCTAGGCTTTAAATTGATCGAAAAGTAATATGCGCGTACACGTGTGTTATCTTTACAAACAGTTAATAATCATTCACTGCGCGTGTGTCAGCTTTTAATTAATATTTCCTCCAAATCAATGCTTAATTCAATTCATATTCATTTTGTGTCGGCGTGCTTTGTTGATAACATGTATATACAGTACTATAACATTATGTGAATGAAAGCATGAGTATACGTTTGTTGACAGCGAATGTAACACCGTTTCCTGGAATGATATTAGAGTAAGATTACTTTCTGAAAGTGAGGAATGAACTGATTTTAAATATTGTTTTAGTTTCATGAACGTGATGAAGCATTACTAAAGATGGCAAGTTAGTTTGTTAATTTCATCAGTGTGTTTACGCATACCATTGCGTTTTAATGAATTTTTTGTCACCTAGATTCTATATTAAGAAAAATGGATGTATCTTCAAAATACTAGTGCAAATGTATAGTAGTATTTCATGAGTTTTGAGGGGGTTTCGAATATACGAATAAATATGGCGGGATGTGGAAGAGTATCCAGGGACACCATTAGTGCAGCCATCTAGACGTAAAGGATACTGAGTTAGTTTTAGATCGCCAGTATCTATACAACCGAGTCATATTTGTAGGACCAGTGACCCCATATGAATCAATGAACCAAATGATTGGATGGGGATCTAAATGATTTCCATATCAAGTAATTATCTAAACTTGATGAACGGATAGATGATTGATGGTGTGTCACGTGACTGTTTGATGTTCGAGAATGTGTTCGTAAGAGCACAGGAACTTGCATAACTTAAAAAAAATTGAAAAAGAAAATTTTGTTTGGATTTTTTTTCACTAGGCCTACTGTAGAGCCAGTATCAATAAATATTTTAATAGATCTACAGTAATTCATTGAAACTGTACAGTTTCTCATTATTATAAAAAAAACTATCTATTACATCAACTATATGTGTGACGAAATAAGGATGCAATATGCGCATATAAATGTTGCTTACAAGCGAGGGTGTAATTCTGTAGAGGGTACACTGTACAAATATCATTTCTTGTAATCACAAATATATGAAATAAAACTGAGACATGGAAAAGGTCAGAAATGAAGCCTTGTACAAAACACATCATAAACTGACAAAATAATCAAATAATCATGACAAGGTGGAATAGTGAAAAAGTAAATTAAAAGATCCGTAATTTCTTTGCGTATAGTGCTTTTTCCTATCGTTACGCGAGTGGTCTAAAAATAATATTATTTTTTTTAAATTTCAGTTCAAACTTGATCACAGCTCATGGCCCCACATACAACAATACCGTATAGGAATGAGACAGTGAACATTAGAACTAACACATGAATGATGCTAATCTAATTCGTACAAGTCGGTGGATTACAAGAGGTTTTTCTGGTTACAGTGTATACGACCGGACTTTAACAGTGGCTTAAAAACAACTGTCGAAAAATGAAATGGAACGTACGGTAGGTTGATCACACGATTACAACGAAGGCTCATTAAAGACACCTTAAGACAGCATTGAATAACACCAGCTTCAAACTAAAAACAGAAATATTCAAGCCCATTTATATCAATCCTGTTCAATGTACTTAAGTATATATGAGCCAGTCTCCAGGAAAACCTGCTATTTTGACAAAAAATTTGATTTAGAGATTTTCAATACTTATAAAGAATAATCATATTGAAGCAAAATGTAACAGAAATTTGGTTGATATCTCGAGTTTTAAGGAAGTTACAGCTGTTTTTGTATAGTCACTATTCAGAATTGTTTGTTTGACGTCACAAACATCATTCGAACGTGATTTGACGTAAGTGTAATAAGTACTTCATAATTAAACATTTTGATGAATTCTTGGCATAAACTATTCAAAATAGGATCATGTGTTAGAATTATGTTTTGATTTTTAAAATATATATCATATTCGAAATTGTCCGGATTTAGAGGAATGGCTACTACTATTTTAAGCAACTAACTCCTTGCTTTTCTCAATCGGAGTACTTTTTCAAAATTGCTCACCATAGCAACGAAGTATGTGACTTCGACATAATTCATACGAAAATCTGAAGCTAAGATATAGCACAATATGGGTAAATTGTTTAAGATAAAATCAATACATATGTATTTTTTCTTATTTTAGAGCTTTTTCAAATCCTTGTTACATATAGTAATTGCATAATGTCAATATAGCAGGTTTTCCTGGAGACTGGCTCATATTTTATATTTTAAAAAATGACACATAACAAAAGAATGGGTGCAACAAGGGGGGAATTGGGAAAGGTTTTGAGCATCGTCAGCAACATCTTCCTCTAAAACTATTTAACCACTTTCAATCATAGTGTTCCGATAGTGGCCCTTTCCAGAATGCTTCAAGTCTCGTTTGATGGTAAATCATTGCCACGAGGAGATACGTTATACAGTTCATGTAGATCTATAGGAGAGATCACCGTATTCATATGCAAAATGCCCACCAGCAATCTATTGGATGAATGAACAATAAAAACCTGTTATTCACCAATAGCTAGCTGGTGGTATGAATACCTTTGTATACAAACATGATCTCTCCTGTAGGAATCATAATAAAACAACTGCCAGTGTCAAAATAATTTCATAGAAGTGATCTTTGAGTGACTCTTTTCTATATAGCTTAATGTGTAGAAGTTACTGACATCAACGGAACATCTTAGGTGTGAGATAAAGGTTCATCACTTTCGTCTCGTATTTTGTATTATTTACAAAATTTAATAATACATGTATTATGCAAACTGTCCTAGTTGTAAATATGAAAATATCAGTCTTGTATTCAATATGTTTATATAATAGTTGGGGTCCATCAGGACAAAAGTCGCTTACATATAAAGTGCATGAACTCTAACCGATCAATGAATTCGTGTGGACATGTGTTTCCAAGTGATTTATTTCTAGTGTTGTCTGTTTCAGATTTCTGGTTTGTGGGATGTCATTCATTCTGATAGTTTCTGTTGGGCTTCTATTAACAAATCATTCAAGTTCTCGTGAAATAACCGTCAGAAAGCATGCACAGAACGTTATGCAGAAGACATGTGATAATTCATATCCGGTTCCGGTTGGCGTGCGCATTTTCTCAGACGGAAGAGAAGTACATCATATTGCATTTTTGAAAGTTCACAAAGCAGCCAGTGGAACGGCTTCTTCCATTTTATTTCGATTCGGGATGTCTAGAGGTTTAACATTTGTCTTACCAAAACGATTGAACATTGTAAGTGTGCCAGAAACATTAAAAGAGAAATTTATTTATCCAGTGCTGAACAAACCATTTGACGTCATGACTAGTCATGTGATATTCAATAAAACGGCATATGGAAAGTTTTTATATAAAGATTCTGTCTATATAGGTATAATTCGGGAACCATATCAACAATTCAAATCCAGCATGAACTATATGGCACCCAGATACGTTTATAACATTTCTAAAAAAGATCCAATTCAACAATATCTTCGGAATCCACTCAAGTACGAAATAGCAAAATCGCCACGATTTTCGTGGATAAATAATCGCCAAGCTGCGGAATTTGGTACCCCAGATGATATTATAATGACTAGGAATAAGACAGCAATGGCGGAATACGTCAGGACGCTGGATTCACAATTTCATTTAGTGATAATATCTGAATACTTTGACGAATCCATCGTACTTCTTAGAAGAATGTTGAACTGGAAATTTGAAGATATTTTATACAGACGCTTACACACACGTGGCTGGGACCGGAAGCTCACGATTCCAAGAGCAAAGGACCGGAAGTTGTACCGACGCCATGCGTTTGCTGACTACGCAATTTATGAATTCTTTTACAGGCGATTTTGGCAACAGGCTAACAGAGCCGGCGACGATTTCTTTGCGGAAGTGCTTCAATTCAAGCAAACGCGTGATGAAGTTGACGATTTCTGCAAAGCATATCCAAATATAACAGGTACATACATGGTTGAACAGTCAGATTGGAACCACGAATTCAAAGTGAATAAATCATTATGTGCTTCAATCTACGCTGAGGAAGAAGATTGGGTGAAGAAAATAGCTTTAAAACAATATAATATACGGCCGAAATGAACGCTCGGGTAAACTCGGCTCTTCTCGGCTCAGTCCGCCGTTTGTGCCCGAATTATCAGTAGTTGTAACAATACTCAGCGGCAGTTCATTTGTCAGTATGTTTGAACAACGGTATATTAGAACTATGGTGTCTTGCTTGTCGTGTTAGTTTAAACTGTATTTATTTTTCAATAGTCATACAAAATATATGCAATAATACAAACATGGAATAAGGTACTGGGTCGGCAAATAAGTTTTGAGAAAAATCTTATATTAATGCATCTTTTCTTATGTTAGTTTATGCCCACTTGCATGTTTAATGACATTTCGTAAATGGTGTATTTGTAGTTTGTTTGAGACTGCGTATATATATAATATATACAACTGTATCACCCTAGCTTTACGTCAAGGAACTGAACCCAGGGCAGTGACTGATCAAGAGAACGGTAGTAAAAGGTGTCTATATGACTGTCATGTGGTATACACGTACGAAATAGTATTAAGTGGGCAATATCCTTTGATCGACAATAACACTCGAATGCTTACTACCACTAGCAGTGTAGCAATACCTTTTGACTTTGACATCACCAAAGGCTACAAATCCAAGATGAAATGGGTTTATGACATTTCATTTGTTAACACTGAATGTTTTAGTGTGTTTGGGTGTAAATTGTAATAAATAGTTGACATTGACGTCGTCAAAGATGAGCTCGTATCCGATGGCCGGAAACATTTCCAATCATGATCTATGGACCCGAACAAAACAGATAACCACTTATTCCATCACGTAGAAGAAGTGGAGATGAATTGGCCACACATTAAGATGACCACATCCTAACAAGCTTTTGACTGGAAACCACAAGGCACGAAGATAAGAAGGAGATCTAAACTATCTTTGCCGAGACCTCATCATAACAATAAAAATTACATTACTATTAAGAAACAACTCTAGCCCACGTAACACATCATGTACGAAATGACGAAATGATCAAATGTTAGTCATACACGTTGTGTTTCGCAAATTGCATGTCATTAAACATGTGACAACTCAATCGACATTAAACTTCCACAGAAGTTTAAGTGTTAGCTGACAGGTAACATTTAAAAATGTAAAAGTACGCAGGTGTATCACACAAAGTACAACAAAGACAATTTGTACATGTTTACAACAATGTACATGTATGTACCGCGCCCCACAAATCTTCGCTTCATTCCGCAAGCGGAAATGTCGAAATTATTGTATACTTATTGAATGTCGAAAAATCCTTATTAGCGGATGAACTCGTAATTGCACGCATATAGGAGAGATCACCGTATCCATATGCAAAATGCCCACCGGCAATCTATTGGATGATTGAACAATAAAAACCTGCCATTCACCAATAGCTAGCTGGTGGTACTAATCCCTTAGTATACAAACATGCGCTCTCCTATCAAACAATGACAGAAGTCTGAAAATCAGTAAACACTTTAATAAATCATATAATACCTATGAGCTGGTCCTGTAAGCTGACAGGGTGTCATCCAGCAGCAGGAGCAGTAAGAAAATAGTTTCATATCGATAAAAATCATGTAAACAACTTAAATTGTTTGAGTGGCATTTACGAAATTGCAATTGATGCTTGATCAAATCATTCAGTCATTTCCCCCAAATGTTGTATTGTATAATTGATACTGATATACTTGTTTGGGGTTGACAATAAGCCAACGTTGTATACACAAACAGTTGTTGGGAGTTTGTCATTCCGCCAAGTTGAACCAATGATATATATAACCGTCATCTAGCCAACAGTTGTCCAACATTGGGTCAACGGTGTTCCGCCATCGGCGACAATATGCCAACAGTACAACCATTTTGTCAACGTTGGACCAATGTCAGCATGCTGACTGGGCAGATGATTACATTGTTAAAGATCCTGGGATAGAAAGGTAACATGGGCCACATACCTGTCTGATAACTGTTCGTCGTTAAGACTGCAAGAGTGTTGAATATCGGCTTAAAGCTAGTACATGTACATGTAATAACAAAACAAAATGGCGGGTTGGCTCCCTAACAAGTATACATGTACATGTAATATATACAAATGTATGTATTAGATGTGCATTCAGTTTCCAGACTAATAATTAAAGGTGCATTGATTACAATTTTTTCAATCATTCTGACAAATTAGTTTCAATTTACTTGGAGGTTAGATGCACTGTTGTCTAGGAGTCACCCAGTGACATATGTGGAATGCGGATTTGATGTGAGCATATACGTGTTACCGAGAGACCGCACCTTTCAATTAGGTGTAATAAAACACTGGCCGGCTATAAACCAAGTACCTTATTGTTATACATCCCCTATTAAATGTTATCAGTGTTTATTGCGGAATTATGTTTAGATTCTAATGGCTTAGCAAACAGAGAGAATGTCCTTATGTAAATCATCGGGTATAATCTTGAAGCTTAAAGTTATCAAAAGGAGTAGTAGCATAGTTGTCACAATCTTGAAATCGTACATCATTCATCAAGTACGTGGCAATTAAGAATGCTTCGAACTCAGTTATTTATATATGGCAATGATTAGATGATATTCACTCATGTATATAAATTCCGTTGTTGAGTTGAGTTTGATTTTTTTTTCTTTTAACATATAAGACTGACAATTTGTAACAAGATGGGTTGATATCGTATTATGAAAACTTCGTGTACGTACTCTGGTACAAATTGTATAATTCTGGTATTTTATTTGCCTGGGTGGAATTGTCTATTCGCATCGGCACTATGTACATGTAGACTAATGTACATAAATAAATAGGCGTGTAGTCGCCTTTTTAGATGTGTTTGTTAAGGACCGATCCCAGTTATCAAATAAACCACATTGGCTATGCTCGTGCATGAAATAATTCAAGTCAACAAGAATACAAATAAAATGGATAAAATAAAACTGGACAAAACATGGATCAAATAATATGGCATTCATATCTGTTTATGTGTACATAACAATTTAACATTGTGTCATACTTGAAATCGGTGGAATAAATGTGTTGGTTAAACCCCTTTCACAATTGCCGTAGACTTTTCTCCGTCGTACGATGCTTGTAAAGCTACGTCTAAATGTACCGACCTACGTCTGGAAAAGGAAATTTTGTGGAGCGGTCAAAATTGTCGTACGGCGGACGCACGACGGGTCTGCGATGGAAATTTGGAGACTATCGTGCGTCCGTCGCACGACGGTCGTGCAAGCATCGCGCGACTAAACATTCGACGCACGTCAGCCCTTCGTACGATGGACGTACGTCCGTCGTACGACAATAGGATTGTGGAACTATTGGCTTCGTTTCAGCAGCTGGATATTATTAATCACAATATGAAACCGATACGATTTTGAATAATAAATGAAATACAACATGTATCTTCAAACCAACAAATTAAATTAACCCAATGTGCATTTTTGAATAGAATAGAATGAAGTGTCGCTACTTCATATTTATAACTAAATATATAACACTATTTATTATTTGCTTTATATGTATGCTAACATGCCAACAAAGTTGTATGTTCGTTCTCATTTATTACTGGCAAATTTCTGCGCATGTCCACATAGTAGCGCGATTCTCCTTAACTGAATAATTAATGGAAATAGGCTAGTGCACAGGGGCCTTCCTTTCATTCTTGTGAATTCGGGGTCCAACACGCTGCAGTAACTCTTGGAACATATGGGGTTCTATTCGAAGAAAGTTCACAAAGTCACCATCACACTCTCTGACAAGCTCAACCATCAAGGTATCATATTGGCCAAGTAGGGTCCTTCGTTGAATTTTTTATAGGAATTGGTGAAAGAGAAAAAATGGCTTTCTTAATACTCAAAACACGTTCAATAAATGTCATAATCAAATACTTTTACTACCTCTTTAAAACAACCAAACGTAACCTCTCCCAATGTGTGTCGCTCTAGATTTACTGTTTCAAAGTACGCATTGTTCATCAGAATACGATTTTATCGTATAATTACACTGTAGGGTATGAATGTTGAGATGGAAAATATATGTTTAAGAACGTTGTGAGATTGTCGTACGACTGTCTTGCGTTCGTCGTACGACGGTCGTGCGATTGACTCACGATAATGCATATCAACAGGACTGTCGTGCGACGGACGTGCGACAATCGCACGACCGTCGCACGTCCATCGCACGATTTCGGTATGATTCTAAGTGCTAGTTTGACCCTTATAATCACAAACTAATCGTGCGTTCATCGCATCCGTCGCACGTCCATCGTGCGACGACGTAGAGCATCACACGACGGACTTACGACAGTCACCAGCCGTAGTAAATACGACGAGGGTCCACGATTATGTTTTCCGTCGCACGACGGTCGCACGATGCAGAAATTTCTTAAGTCCGTCGTGCACGGACGCACGATAGTCCCCAAATTTACATCGTAGACCCGTCGCACGTCCGTCGTACGACAATTGTGAAAGGGGTTTGACGGACAGAATTCAGCTGGAGGCAAAACTTCCAGTTTTACAGGCATATGATAAAAACTGCTATAATTGCATTAAAACACTTTGCGACCTTTTAACACTAGTTCGTTAGCTTTGTCTGGTAGCGGTTGTTGTTGATTTGGCGTGAATTGGTCTGTTTCAGCCCATATGCGACATTCTCGAATTAAGTAGAACTTGCTCAATTTATATGGGAAAATATCACCATTTATAAACGGAGGTCTAGCAAACTAAACAGGACACGACAGCTTAGGCACTGTAAAATATTTCAGCTATTATAGAGTATAAAATGAGTGAGTAGGATTTATTTAAAAAGCGCAGTGACCACATTCCCTTAATATAATATAACAGAAGTAGCATGGTTCATTAAATTAATGGAATAATCAAGAGATCGGGGTAAGGTATAATCAAACGGTCAACATTTCATAGAAGGTGGATCTGCTCAATCATCCCGACACTGGGCCAGCCAATCCTGAAACTGTCCTTAGAAGTCGGCTGCATACAAGCTAGGCGGCTCTACACCAATACAATTTTAAAGACTTCGCGGTCAGGGATCGAACCCTGTCCACGTGTATAGACGCTCCTGGTAACTATTATAGAACATACGCACCGTTAATCACTTACGGTTAACCAAAAAGCATAACATTTACCGGTACTCACGTTAACACATGTATCACAAAGCTCGTATGATGTCCTCATGATTTTACAACTCGGACTACTCGGACAAGTCACACTTATTTATCCTGTGTAGTTTTCTCGCAATGATTTTAGCGCCTGGTCACAGCTCTCTCGGCATCGTACAAACTTCCAGAATCACATACACATACAGGGTGTTTCATAATATCTGTCCCCATTACAACCGAATGACACGAGAAAATGCTTGATCTCACATGAAATTTTCATATACCAATGAAATGCTAACATTGTACAGTTTTATTCAATATACAGCAACCTATGTCATAAGTCAAGATTCTTGCAAAAAGTCATTTTTAATAAATGTCAAAATAACGTCCAAAAAAGTTCAATGATATGGCTTGTAAAGTGCTGCATGATATAACGCTTCTAAAAGGCTTAAGCTTAAACTGTTCCGCCTTCTGTATTCTGGTGTAAGTGATAGAAAGAGATGAAATAAAGAAACATTGTCACTTACCGTAAACTCTGCACATAATCCACTTAAAATATGTCAACATTACAACATAATAACGTTTATTCCAACCTGTGTACACTTTAAATATCTGATTGTTTCTCCATGTAAGGACCGTGGAGTAAGACAATATGGAAGCATTCAGGTAGAGATATCGATATCCGTCATTCCGAAACGGCCTTTACACTTAACCTTTACAAAAGGCAAAATAAAAATTATAGTATGGTTCTCGTAACTCTATACCTACTCTATTTCACAGGTAACTGTATCATCATTAATTAAGATTTAAAAAAAAAATAAAAAAATTTTTTTTGTCAAATTTATATAATTATTCATAACAATAATAAGATTAATAAATTAAACAAAAAATATATAATTTTTTTTTACTCTTAATCAATGATACAGTTACCTGTGCTCTATTTATGACCATATCCAAAACAATTTAATGGTTTAGCTTGGCACATTTGACATGCCGCTAAATAATGCTCGTGTGTTTTCGTTATTGTACCGTAAGAATGTTTTGATTAGTTAAAATAACAACTCGGATTGGACAACTAGTTATTGGCTATGCCCGGATATTCAAGGATTCCATGTTAAATGTGCTAAGCTATATTTTGCGGATCGTTGATCTTCCAGTGCATAAAATCAATAATTTGGTTTCTTATAAAAAGTTTAGACTACTTACCGGCCATATTTCTTTCATCGTGTTACAAGAACCAGTAGTGCTGCCCATTCAGTTTAATAGAATTTCACAACAGAAATACGTAACAATGGGTAAAGATTCCAGTGTTTTAAATTGATTCTTTACAGACTGATGTCACATGATTTATGAACGATTTATCAATATTCACGAATATTAAACGGCTCTAAACAGTAAAGGTCACAATGAATCATTAAGGCGTTGTTAGGCTAGAATAAATAAACTCATGGATTATCAATCACTCGGATAAGATAATATTATCCGCCAGGCAACCGCCTATATGACACCCTATTGGTAGAGCGTTCACTTCGAGTGCCTGAGGTCCGACGTTTAACCTAAGACCGCATCACATCAAAGGCAAATAAAAATGGTACCTGAGTATTTCCCTTGCTAGACGCTCAGCATAAAAAGGAAAATGGCTTCCCTTCTCTCATACCCTCATGACGATGGATAGCATCAAGAACGAGGTGTCGAGAGTGATTAAAGGCTTTGGAAAATAGGTGCCCAGAAACTAAAATCATTTACTAAGTCCCAGTTGTGGATTCAGTGATTAAGTTCATTCTTATATAAAACCATGTATTGTGAATTATGTTACTGATAAAGTTTGAATGTAATCATGATGTTATCGACCAGGTGACTAAAAAGAAAACATTACTCATGTGTTTATAACGTAACGTTTGTTTATCCATAAAAGATAAAGTAATTAGTATGAAAACATATTCTATACAGACCATGTATTTAATTAAAGGAGACAACTCACCAGTCTACTCTTTTTTAATGAAATTATTTCCGTTTGAATCCTCGAACATAGATAATCGAGCCCAAAATAAAATCTACAGTATAACCTCCCGAAACGGCACCTCTGAGAAGCGACAACCTCCGAGAAGCGGCACTTTTATTTCCCCCGTTCGTTTTCACTCTTATTTTAACCTCCGTAGAACGACACTTCCACAGAGCGGCAAACGGCCGTTAAAATTGCTCTGAGAAGCGACAGGTGTGTTTTTACAACGGCATATTCACACGTGTTTACATAACTCCATACGATGTTGTTTTCTATTTTTCGCACCTGCGTGGATTATAATAATTATTGCTCATCAGGTAACAATAGCCACGGGCGCTAGTAAATTAGCGACTGTCTTTGGGATCGGTTCGACAATATGACACAGTAACACCGTACATACCATGCGCTTGCTGAGATGCATTAAACTCGATTTTTTTTTTAAATCAAAGTCGTTATTAATAATTTTAAATGAATTATCAATATGCGCTTATCAATCAGTACAAGAAAGGAAATTCACGTACACGTCGTGTTAATGGTTAATCATGTCAATTTCAGCATAATATTATGCACTGACCAAGCTACAGTGTGTAAGATTGGGAAACATTCAGTCCTCGTCTCAAAATGTTTCTTGTGGTGTTCCACAATGCGTTAGCATTAATATTTAACGCTCTGCCTTTGTCGTTATCATACGAAAAACAGAACTGCCTATTTCGTTAGCATTTTTTTGGTACCTCGTTCAATTTAAACCTCTGTATCTTCACAGAAAATGTACATTGTCCAAAACGGAAACGACAGATATATTGAGGAAGGATTGAAGTTTGTATTCAATATTTTATAATTGTTCAAAACCACGAATTAAGTTAAGAATTTAATGTCAAAGGCGAAAGTTTCGAACTTTTGGCAAACATCGCGTACGTAAACCGTGTTTACTCGAATAATATGCCATTTGTGGGAACATAAATTGTATATACTTATTGTTCATTCATCGCTTAAACGATATATGTAAGTGATCACTTTCAAAAGCAACGCAAAACACATATAAAATAACAAGTACTTACCCCACTGTAGTGGCGTAAAACGCGTGTGTCTCTGCCTTCAACATACAGAACTGCCTTACACACAGCGGGTTGTATGGTGTGATAACTGATCGACGAAATATTATCTAGTCGGGTAGCCAGACTAAATACGAACATACATTAATGAGCTAATTTTTTATCAATTATCTCGTACAAACGAAATCGTTATCTTGTAGTTATCTCAGGTTCTTGTTATAACGATTTGTTATCTCGTTTTTTAACGTGATACATTATGGAGTCACCATAACAACATTTCTGTATGACGTAGTCAGGAATCGAACTCACGAACTTCCCGCCACTTTCAAAACAAATATTATGTTAATGGAGCTGCGCGTGAGTCATGAATTATTTTGTATCACTGAAAAACTGCTTAAAACATTGAATGTCCCATGGTAGCCTCCTCGATAGCCTAGTGGTAGAGCGTCCGTTTCGAGTGCGTGAGGTCCCGGTTTCGATCACAGGCCGTTTTCATACGGCCAAAGACGAAATAAAAATGGTACCAGAAATTCCCTTACTAGACGCTCAGTATGGATGGGAAAACTGGCTTCTCTTCTCTGATACCCTCGTGGCAATGGATAACATCAGGAATGAGGTGTCGAGAGTGATTAACATTAGTTGGGGAAAAAAATGTTTCTCAATCGACCTCAAATAAATTAGTATAAAACTGAATAGCTCGTATACGCCTCACAAAAATAATATTATTATTAATCAGAACAAATGATAAATACAGATGCAAGTATATTTATTTTACTAGATACAAGTGGGGTTGGTGCATGGAACCGAATCGTACGCCTTTCCAGGACAGTCTATATCCCGTCCTGTACTACAGTGCCGTAACCGTTCCGCCGTACCCGAACCACACGATACCGAGCATGTTCCTTCAAACCAGTGCGTCCATTCTATAAATAAACAAATGCTTTAAACATGTGACTCTTGATCACGGAAACCCATTTCTGTCACACAATATTTGTATTTCTGTCACGATCTGAACATGTTCACAGTATGGGTGAGGTAGTGAGTAAGCATTCGCCCTGTAAGCGAAGGGTCCAGGGTTCGAGCCCCAGTCTGCTAGCGCATTTTTCTCACCCTGTAACATTTGGCGCTTAACGTGTGGGAGCTCATGTGCTTTAATATATTTCTACTCTCTGAAATTCGGGATGAATTTCTAATTCAAGGGGCCCCGATCTGGTTGCCGATTTTTCTCACCCTGTGTCATTTCTGTCGAGTCCCTAAGGAGCCACACGTAGAATTGGATTATAATTATGCGTGATCATAGAGCATAGAGACTCCACTGAAATTATTTTCCAATACTCTCGTGACTAAGATGGGACCCACTGAGATTAAAGCTGAACATTATTCTTCACTGATGGTTAATACACATGTACACGTTAGCTTGAACCTACAGCAGACCAGGGTTCCGTTGCCTAAGCAAAGCGCTACCGAGCGCCTTTTATAGAAGACATGGATTACCTCCCTTGGAAAGCGCTACGTAGCGCTCGCCCATGTCAACGGTCTCCTTGTATAATGTTCATATATGGTAGCTTATGAGATACCTAGTTTTAGCGTATTTACTTTCCAACTCCTATCATTTAACGCCAGGAACGATTCGTGTAGACATAATGGCAACCAGTAATTTAGTAACTAGTGGCTAACCAACCATACCAACATATCAAAACTCAATCCAGTGTCCTCTAGCTGACCACTATTTTTATTACAAACATCTACCACTTCTTAACCAGTAACTAAAACTGCTCTCGCATTCTGATCACTTCGGCCTTTATGCATATTGACCGGAGACAATCGGAAAAGGCCGAGCTTTCACGATTGCTCTCGCATTCTGATCATTTCGACCTTTATGCATATTGACCGGAGACAATCGGAAATGGCCGAACTTTCACGATTGCTGACAATAATTATTTAAACATTTGAAAATATTTCACTCACGGGCGCATTGTCCTAAACTACACTCGTGTAAATCCGAATCTTCTCCTACACAGTCGGTACCGTTACCAGTGGGTGCAGGATCATCACAATGGCGTGATCGTGTCAACGTGCCTAAACCACATGATGCTGAACAAGATGTCCAAGATGACCACATTCCCCACTGACCATTTGCTAAATGTATGACAAATAACAAAAATGAATATTAGAAATTCGCCCATCACATGTTAGAGGTTTTGTTTGTTTGTTGTTTTTTTTTTCCTTTTTATGGAGGCCGTTCCTCTGTTATTGACATTATACGGGTTGACGCATTACACAAACATTTTCATGATCATTTCACACAGCTGAAGTTGAACTATCAATATAAAGAAACAGCAAGAGTGACAATGATGATCTTATTATACACGTTATACTAGACGTCAAGAGCTTAACATCAACCGGCATAACTTTATGAAGAGTTTGTTTCAGGAATGGAACATGTTTTTATTGTTCATTGCCATCAGTTGCGATCACATGTTAAATATAATATTAAATTATTTCCTTGTGGTAGAATAAATTAGAAATAAGTTGATATTTTAAAAATCCAAAGTCGTTGAAAATAAAGGGGTAACACCAAAATACATAAATAGGCAAAACTATGGAAAAAGTAAACGAACGTGAACGAAAAGAAGAAAAAGAAATTACCTTCTTCTTATAACTACTCGTATAAATCGATCATTCAGGTCAGTCAAGTGTTTACATGCCATCGTGTTCATAAACATTGTAATTTCTCTTGTTAATGTCTTATTTGAATAGATATTATAACATTGTGTATAAGTAAGTAGTTTAGTGAATATATGGTGTTGATGTTCACTGCCCTTTTCTCCGATTAAAATGTTTAAAACAATTAAAATACAATGTTATGAAATTGCAATGTTTTGTGTGTTTTTGTTTTGTTTTTAGGTCTGTGAAGTTGGCATTTAGTTGTTCATTTAGAAGTTAACTCAAACTTTAATATCTGAGTTAACAGCTGACAGAAGTAAACTCAGAAATCAATTCAAAAAATTAATATTTGAGTTAACAGCTGATAGAAGTTAACTTAGAAGTTAATTCAGAAGTTAATTCAGAAGATAATTCAGAAGGTAATTCAGAAGTTAATTCAGAAGTTAATTCAGACGTAAATTTATATTTTTAGGTATTGCAATGTTTGTATACATGTGACAGACCTGAATAAACGGACAATACGTAAGGTGTGTGAAGTTGGCTCTGAGATCGTTAATCGAAGATCGACATTCAATACAGACCTAGGTGCTAATACAGATCCAGCTCTGAAATCGACATTGGCAATTTAAGGTGAGCTAATACAGACCCAGTGGCCAATACAGATCCAGCTCTGAGATCGACATTCGCAAAAAAAGGCCTGTGAATACAGATCTGAGTTTGAATACAGAGCCAGGTCTGACATCGTCATTCGATGTACACCGACGGCGAATACAGACCTAGGACCGAATACCGACCCAGCTCTGAGATCGACATTCGCAAAATAAGGCCTGTGAATACAGATCTGAGTTTGAATACAGAGCCAGGTCTGACATCGTCATTCGATGTACAACTATGGCGAATACAGACATAGGATCGAATACCGACCCAGCTCTGACATCGACATTCGATGTATAGCGACGGCGAATACAGACCTAGAATCGAATACCGACCCAGCTCTGAGATCGACATTCGATGTACAGCGACGGCGAATACAGACCTAGGATCGAATACCGACCCAGCTCTGAGATCGACATTCGCAAAATAATGCCTATGAATACATATCTGAGTTTGAATACAGAGCCAGGTCTGACATCGTCATTCGATGTACACCGACGGCGAATACAGACCTAGGACCGAATACCGACCCAGCTCTGAGATCGACATTCGCAAAATAATGCCTATGAATACAGATCTGAGTTTGAATACAGAGCCAGGTCTGACATCGTCATTCGATGTACACCGACGGCGAATACAGACCTAGGACCGAATACCGACCCAGCTCTGAGATCGACATTCGCAAAATAATGCCTATGAATACAGATCTGAGTTTGAATACAGAGCCAGGTCTGACATCGTCATTCGATGTACACCGACGGCGAATACAGACCTAGGACCGAATACCGACCCAG
Source organism: Spisula solida (assembly GCA_947247005.1). Lineage (NCBI taxonomy): Eukaryota > Metazoa > Mollusca > Bivalvia > Venerida > Mactridae > Spisula > Spisula solida. The sequence continues at coordinate 17,667,490 of OX365958.1, forward strand.
CTCTGAGATCGACATTCGCAAAATAATGCCTATGAATACAGATCTGAGTTTGAATACAGAGCCAGGTCTGACATCGTCATTCGATGTACACCGACGGCGAATACAGACCTAGGACCGAATACCGACCCAGCTCTGAGATCGACATTGGCAAAATAATGCCTGTGAATACAGATCTGAGTTTGAATACAGAGCCAGGTCTGACATCGTCATTCAATGTACACCTACGGCGAATACAGACCTAGGACCGAATACAGACCCAGCTCTGAGATCGATATTCGCAAAATAAGGCCTGTGAATAAAGATCCGAGTTTGAATACAGAGCCAGGTCTGACATCGACATTCGATGTACAACTATGGCGAATACAGACATAGGATCGAATACCGACCCAGCTCTGACATCGACATTCCATGTAAAGCGACGGCGAATACAGACCTAGGATCCAATACCGACCCAGCTCTGACATCGACATTCGATGTATAGCGACGGCGAATACAGACCTAGGATCGAATACCGACCCAGCTCTGACATCAACATTCGCAAAATAAGGCCTGTGAATACAGACTTAAGTTTGAATACAGACCCAGGTCTGACATCGTCATTCGATGTACACCTACGGCGAATACAGACCTAGGACCGAATACCGACCCAGCTCTGAGATCGACATTCGCAAAATAAGGCCTGTGAATACAGACCTAAGTTTGAATACAGACCCAGGTCTGACATCGTCATTCGATGTACACCTACGGCGAATACAGACCTTGGACCGAATACCGACCCAGCTCTGAGATCGACATTCGCAAAATAAGGCCTGTGAATACAGATCCGAGTTTGAATACAGAGCCAGGTCTGACATCGACATTCGATGTACAACTATGGCGAATACAGACATAGGATCGAATACCGACCCAGCTCTGACATCGACATTCGATGTATAGCGACGGCGAATACAGACCTAGGATCGAATACCGACCCAGCTCTGAGATCGACATTCGATGTACAGCGACGGCGAATACAGACCTAGGATCGAATACCGACCCAGCTCTGAGATCGACATTCGCAAAATAATGCCTATGAATACAGATCTGAGTTTGAATACAGAGCCAGGTCTGACATCGTCATTCGATGTACACCGACGGCGAATACAGACCTAGGACCGAATACCGACCCAGCTCTGAGATCGACATTGGCAAAATAATGCCTGTGAATACAGATCTGAGTTTGAATACAGAGCCAGGTCTGACATCGTCATTCAATGTACACCTACGGCGAATACAGACCTAGGACCGAATACCGACCCAGCTCTGAGATCGATATTCGCAAAATAAGGCCTGTGAATACAGATCCGAGTTTGAATACAGAGCCAGGTCTGACATCGACATTCGATGTACAACTATGGCGAATACAGACATAGGATCGAATACCGACCCAGCTCTGACATCGACAATCAATGTGTTCCGACGGCGAATACAGACCTAGGATCGAATACCGACCTAGCTCTGACATCGACATTCGATGTATACCGACGGCGAATACAGACCTAGGATCGAATACCGACCCAGCTCTGAGATCGACATTCACAACATAATGTGGGCGAATACAGATATGAGTTTGAATACAGAGCCAGGTCTGACATCGTTATTCGATGTTAACCGACGGCGAATACAGACCTCGGATTCAATACCGACCCAACTATGACTTCGACAATCATTATTTACCGACGGCGAATACAGACCCAAGTGTGAATACAGATCCATCTCTGGGAATACCGAGCTGGGATGCAATATTATTGACAGCCAGAAACCAAGAAAACAATGTATTTTACATGCTTTATATTTGTTGTTCAATGCATGAAATCTGTAAAAGCAACATCAATACATACCGTTTTATTTATTACTTATTTATAAACTAATAGTGAATGACCAATATAAATGAGTTCTAATTAAATACATTGCAAATTTACCATAGTTTTCATTGATTATTTAAAATTTATTTTAAAGGGAAGTAATAAAGCCTTAACAATAAACGTCACTGCTACGTATCCACAGTTTAATGCATAGACCGATGACGAATACAGACCTAGGATCGAATACCGACCCAGCTCTGAGATCGACATTCACAAAATGTGGTTGGTGAATACAGATCTGAGTTTGAATACAGAGCCAGGTCTGACATCGACATTCGATATGAAACGACAGCGTATACAGACCTAGAATCGAATACCGATCAAGCTCTGACATCGACATTCGCGAAATGTGGTTGGTGAATACAGATCTGAGTTTGAATACAGAGCCAGCTCTGACATCGGCATTCGATATGAACCGACAGCGAATGCAGACCTAGGATCGAATACCGACCCAGCTCTGACATCGACATTCGATGTATACCCACGGCGAATACAGACCTAGGATCCAATACCGACCCAGCTCTGAGATCGACATTCGCGAAATATGGTTGGTGAATACAGATCTGAGTTTGAATACAGAGCCAGGTCTGACATCGACGTTCGATGTAAACCGAGGGCGAATACAGACCTAGGACCCAATACATACCCAGCTCTGAGATCGACATTAGCAATATAAGGTGGGTGAATACATATCTGAGTTTGAATACAGAGCCAGGTCTGACATCGACATTCGATGTATACCCACGGCGAATACAGCCCTAGGATCCAATACCGACCCAGCTCTGAGATCGACATTAGTAATATAAGGTGGGTGAATACAGATCTGAGTTTGAATACAGAGCCAGCTCTGACATCGGCATTCGATATGAACCGACAGCGAATACAGACCTAGGATCGAATACCGACCCAGCTCTGACATCAACATTCGCAAAATAAGGCGGGTGAATACAGGTCTGAGTTTGAATACAGAGCCAGCTCTGACATAGACATTCGACGTTTACCGAAGGCGAATACAGACCTAGGTCGAATACCGATCCAGCTCTGAGATCGACACTCGATGTATACCTACGGCGAATACAGACCTAGGATCGAATACCGACCCAGCCCTGACATCGACAATCGATGTATACCGACGGCGAATACAGACCTATGATCGAATACCGACTCAACTGACAGCGACATTCAATGTATACCCACGGCGAATACAGACCTAGGTTCCAATACAGTGTTAGGTCTGACATAGACATTCAATGTATACGCACGGCGAATACAGGCCTAGGTTCCAATACCGACCGAGCTCTGAGATCTACATTCGCAAATTAAGGCCTGTGACTACCGAGCTTGAATACAGATCAAGGTCTGACATCGAATTTCGATGTGAGCCGACAGCCAATACAGACCTATGATCGAATACCAACCCAACTGTGAGATCGATATTCGCGGAATTAGCTGGGTCAATGCATATCTAAGCTTGAATATAGAGCCAGCTTGACATTCTACGAATACCGACGGCGAATACAGACATATGGTCGATTACCGATCTAGCTCTGAGATCGTCATTCGTGAAATGAGCTTAGTGAATACAGATCTGAGTTTGAATACAGATCCAAGTCTGACATCGACATTCGATGTAACCCGACAGCGAATACAGACCTAGAATCGAATACCGATTCAGCTCTGAGATCGATGTTCGCAAAATACGACTTCAAATACCGACCCAACTCTGACATCGACATTCGCAAATAAGGTGTGCGAATACTGATCTGAGTTTAAATACAAAGCCAGCTCAACATTAGATTTAGGATTTCATGGCATCAGTCTGCGACTATATCTTGCACCCTCGCAGACGTTCAGGAATTTTGGTGCCATTTGATTGTTTTATATGTGTGACCTTTAAGCTCTGTTAGGAGTCAATTGCATCGGTCTGCGACTGTTTTTTACACTATCGCAGACTTTCATGAATATAGAGGCCCTAAGGTATCCATTGTATCGGTCTGCGAATGTTTCTGACATGTTCACAGACTTCAGGTATGTTGGTGCCAATTGAACAAATCACAGTTTTGGCATCTAGGGACCCTTACGAGTCCATTACATCGGTCTGCGACTGTTTCTGACACACTCATCGACTTTCAGGAATGTTCGTGCCTTTTTAGAAAATGGTATTTTTGACATTTAGGGACCTTCATGAGTCCATTCAATCGGTCTGCGACTGTTTCTGACACACTCATCGACTTTCAGGAATGTTCGTGCCTTTTTAGAAAATGGTATTTTTGACATTTAGGGACCTTCATGAGTCCATTCAATCGGTCTGCGACTGTTTCGGACACCCATCGCAGTCTCTCCTGAATGTTGGTGCAAATTGACAAAAATGACACTTTTGTTCTCCATAGGAGTCCTTTGCATCGGTCTGCGACTGTTTCTGACACTCTCGCATACTTTCAGGAACTTTGTTGCCAATTGATAAAATGACATTTTTGGCCTCTAGGAACACTTAGGAGCTCACTGCATCTGTCTGCGACTGTTAATGACACACTTGAGGACTTTCAGGAATTTCGGTGCCAATGGAGAAAATGATAGTTTTGGCCTCTAGGAACTCTTAGGAGTCCATTGCATATGTCTGCGTCTGTTTATGGCACACTCGCAGACTTTCAGGTATATTATTATTATCACAATTACTCTAACATAGCCAACTTCTGCTTGTTATGTGGATGGATGTGCGTGATTCAAGACTTGCTTTGAAACATTTAAATAGAGTATCACGGTGTTCAAATTATCATATAATATAACTAAGATGAGTTTTGTATTAATCAAGACTATATCTGTAGTCTTTTTATTAACATAATACCTTGTCGTTATTCAGGGTGGTTCTTTTGGGATTGGCTGGAATACTCCGTCCGGATACACAGTTCTCTTTCTTGACAAGATAACAAAAGTTCTCTTAATTTCTTTTTGTATACCTCGTAAAATAACAAATATACAAAGTACTATTTTCTAGGACTAACAAAGTAGTTTTTGATCAGTAGACATAGGGCAGTCAGAAAATAATTGTCAGCAGAATTCCCTAATACGGGGGACATAAGGACCCCTTTGGTCTCATAGCCTAAGTTTGCTGTGGGTGGATTGTGGATTGTTACTAAAGGTTCCTTTAGTGTACTATATATGCAGCGACGCAGACGTGAAAACATTATATGTATAACACCATAACTCATGTGACGTTTGAAACAATTTAAAATTGTAACTTTGTGCATATAGACAAAGGTGATTTTTGTAATTGTTTAAACACATGTACTTTTTCAATGATTACTTTATTGACTTAATTTTAATGACCCATGTGTGAGATGATATTCATTACAAGGGTTTACTACCCTCAGCTAGACTTTTGTCAATATCAATGAGATGGAAACGGTTTCGTAAAAAATGAATGCGTTTTCAGTTCATTGATATTCAAACAGGACATGTTTTATTGCACTGGACAATACTTGTCTCATAATTACGCAATACAATTATGTTATATGGGCTCATACGGTTTCTGAGCGATGTTTTCAAATGTCATTCATGCGGATTGGATTTAAATTCATTTTATTCGAATATGTACCATTGTACTCATAAATGACAATCTGAAATTTTGAAACCGCTAAATTATTATTAAACTATAGCTATACAAATGAATCAAACGCGAAACCCATAATACCACACATACATCCTAATGAATACTGGATGCATACTAACGAATTATACACTAATTTATTCTGAATATGTCAACATTTCTAGAATGTGACATGATGGTTCTTTCGTCGGAGGATTTTAATCCTTTTTGCCTCATGTATATTTTTACAAGACTTTTTATGTTCGACACTAACTTTTAAAAAGTGGATGGGGTAATGTTATACCCTCATTATAAACAAAAAAAGAAAACTCACACATGTTGTCCTTTTCATGTAATTCTGCTTACATGAAATTACCACCATTGTTTTATTTTTGTTGTTCGTATTATAGTATCAGGGATATGACGTCATACATCTAAAATACATAGTTTTAAACGACAAATGATGAATTATTCTGAATTTATTTGTTCTGTGAAAAAACAACATATTTAGATATTTAAAATAGCTACATATTTGACTTTCCCACTTAACACGTCCAACAGCAAAATTCAGTAACACTGTATAGGGCATAGTACCAGTAAAATGCCCTCTTCAAGAGTATTTGGAACATGGCAGATTTCCTGTACAGCTAAAGCCATTCAGACTTTTCAAACATCAGTGTTGATATATCACTAGTTAAACAAGTATAAAATGCATAAAAATGTGCAAATTTGAAATCAATCGGATTACTTTTGTATATTTTATGAACATGTATATCAATCCTTTCGATTACTAATCTGCCTTATTTTGTTCCAAGTCCAGTTATAGCGCTGGTACCGCCGGTGATCCGCTTCCATCGGTTAAGGTCATACCTTACTATACCATAACAATTGCTAGCCAAAATTGTTATTTTTATTTCACCTAGAACAAAATGCAGTAGCTTTTACGAATTTTATAATATGTATCATACTCTACATTTGCTAGCATGTATTATGCAAAGGTTATTTGCAATTTGGTGAATAACCATCTAGTTGTTATGTACGTACATATTGTGTATATATTATATACGATATGGGCCAGGTACTATATAGTTTGTCTTCATTAAGACAGGTTTGCCGCGAAATGAATGCACCAAGTAAACCACAGTTATAGTCCAACCAAATGAACTTAGTTCTCACATTTTATGCATCGATATATTGCACGACAAGTATCAATTTCCTCGAGATAATCGTGTCTTGTTGGATATTTAGATTTGTGTTTATAGTATACCGTGTACATAATCGCAATACTTTCTGCTGATGGAAACAAATATCATTTTAAGTTATTGACAATTAGTAAACGGTTAAATGATGCTTTAACGAATGTTCGATTACAAGGGTAATGTGTTTGCACTATAATTGCGACCTTGAATTTCGACACCAACGCCTAGTAGAGCGCAAACAATATGCATGTACAAAGAGGACTGTTCAATTATGTGTATGGTTCTTATTATCATAACCATAGATTTCCTTGATTAGCTTCTGATTGCGCTGTGAAATTGCGCTGAAAATTGCATATTGCGCTGTGTTTTGGCAGATAATTGGGTTATTACGACATGTTATGAGTTAGAAAATTAGCTTATACCTTGGTCACACTGGCTGGCTGGTGTCCGTATACCATAACTATTTAACCTGTGTATAGGCATAGTATATACACTGAGCGTCGGCCGCTGGTTAACATTTGCTCCTTGGTAAAGGATGGCGGACGGGAACGGTTGAGGGACATAAAAACACATTGGATCATCACGGAAATATCACTTTGACCCTACGTCACGTTCTGATTTAATCCGACAATTCCACGAAGACCAGCCGATGTCCGTCCGGCCTCCGGTCCACTTAGGTAATGGGTATGGCGATCGATTATCGGATGACGAATAGATGTGTGCCCCATTTATAAGCGATGTACTAACAGAACATTTTGCAAATGTCATGATACTTGTATACTAGGCCTACAAGACTAAAATAAGAAGTAGTCAATACACTATGTAGATATGAGATATGTTATGAGGAATAATAGTGTACTAGCACAAAATTGTCCTCATGGAATGGAACATGAGTTGTTGTTATTTTAGCTAAATATTTTTGACATTAAAGTTGATCCTCATCCATCCGAAAATGTACCAGTGCATGGTGTTGTGATCGGCAAGGTTCGAGTAATCACTCCCGGTGGTGTGTGTAAAATGGACGACAACCACAAAGTACAAAATGGGTTTGAAATTATTTAAAGCAATTATGACGCCTTGTAGTTTTTTATGATCACTGTAAAATTGTATATTGAACATCCCTCGTAGAAGTTTTGGCACCCTATCAAGAAAGACATCATACGACCAAAAAAGGTGTCAAGTGCGTCTAGTTCAAACCGGTCAGAGAAGAAAAACGTAAACTGTTGTTTTAAGCTCTGTGTTGTTCAAACGGAACACAAAGATTCAAAGTAAGTTCTGCCTACTGCTTAAGTCGCAGCTATATTCAACCTAGGGCCTGTTTGTACAGAAGGTATATATCGAATGTCAATGTAAGAGCTAGGTCTGCATTCGGACCTGGTTTTGCATTCGATATAGGTATATATCGAATTATTGTTTCCGAGGTTTAGTGGTTAAAGCACTTTTCTTCTAATCTGGCGACCCGGGTAAAGGCACTCATTTGTACTCCATATTTCAACAGAACGCAGACTGGCAAATAGAGGCTATGCCCGATGTAAAAAAATGTCGCTCTCAGAGCTGATTTGCATTCGGTCTGCACTAGGTCTGCACTCTGACTGCATTCGGACCTTGGTGTGCATTAGATATCGGAATATATTGAATGTCGATCTCAGAGCGGGATCATTATTCAAACATTGGTCTGCATTAGCCTTCGAGATAAATGGAATGTCGATGTCAGGCCTAGTTCTGTATTCAAACTCAGCTCGGTATTCAATGGCCATATATTGCGAATGTCGATGTCAGAGCCGGGTCTGTATTCAAACGCAGCTGAGTATTCAACGGTCTGATATTGCGAATGACGATCTCAGAACTGGGTCGGTATTCGATAGTAGGTCTGTACTCGCCGTCGGTATACAACAAATGTCGATCTCAGACTCTGTATTCAACCCGAGACCTGCATTCACCGGCCCTATATTGGGAATGTCGATCTCGGAGCTGGATCGACTTTCGACCCTTGGTCTTGATTAGCCGGCTGTATACACCGAATGTCGATGACATAGCTGGATCTGTATTCCAACTAAGATCTGTATTCACCAACCTTATTTAGCGAATGTCGATCTCAGAGCCGGATCGGTATTCGATCCTAGGTCTGTATTCGATGTCGGTTTACATCGAATGTCGATGTAAGACTTGGATCAGTATTCAAACTCAAATCTGTATTCACCAACCACAATTCGCGAATGTCGATCTCAGAGCTGGGTCGGTATTGGATCCTAGGTCTGTATTCACCGTGGGTATACCTCGAATGTCCATGTCAGACCTGGCTCTGTATTCAAACTCAGATATGTATTCACGCACCTTATATTGCGAATGTCGATGTGAGAGCTTGATCGGTATTCGATTCTAGGTCTGTATACGCTATCAGTTCATATCGAATGCCGATATCAGAGCTGGCTCTGTATTCAAACTCAGATCTGTATTCACCAACCACATTTCGCGAATGTCGATCTCAGAGCTGGGTCGGTATTCGGTCCTAGGTCTGTATTCGCCGTGGGTATACATCGAATGTCGATGTCAGACCTGGCTCTGTATTCAAAGTCATATATGTATTCACGCACCTTATATTGCGAATGTCGATCTCAGAGCTGGGTCGGTATTTGATCCTAGGTCTGTATTCGCCGTCCGTATACATCGAATGCCGATGTCAGACCTGGCTCTGTATTCAAACTCAGATATGTATTCACGCGCCTTATATTGCGAATGTCGATCTCAGAGCTGGGTCGGTATTGGATCCTAGGTCTGTATTCGCCCTCGGTTTACATCGAACGTCGATGTCAGACCTGGCTCTGTATTCAAACCCAGATATGTATTCACTTACCTTATATTGCAAATGTCGATCTCAGAGCTGGGTCGGTATTCGATCCTAGGTCTGTATTCGCCGTGGGTATACATTGAATGTCGATGTCAGACCTGGGTCTGTATTCAAACTCAGGTCTGTATTCACAGGCCTTATTTTGCGATTGTTGATGTCAGAGCTGGGTCGGTATTCGATCCTAGGTCTGTATTCGCCGTGGGTATACATTGAATGTCGATGTCAGACCTAGGACTGTATTCAAACTCAGGTCTGTATTCACAGGCCTTATTTTGCGAATGTTGATATCAGAGCTGGGTCGGTATTCGATCCTAGGTCTGTATTCGCCAGCGGTATACGTCGATTGTCGATGTCAGAGCTGGGTCGGTATTCGATCCTAGGTCTGTATTCGCCGTCGGAATACATTGATTGTCGATGTCAGAGCTGGGTCGGTATTCGGTCCTTGGTCTGTATTCGCCCTCGGTTTACATCGAACGTCGATGTCAGACCTAGCTCTGTATTCAAACTCAGATCTGTATTCACTTACCTTATATTGCGAATGTCGATCTCGGAGCTGGGTCGGTATTCGATCCTAGGTCTGTATTCGCCCTCGGTTTACATCGAATGTCGATGTCAGACCTGGCTCTGTATTCAAACTCAGATCTGTATTCACCCACCTAATTTTGTGAATGTCGATGTCAGAGCTGGGTCGGTATTCGATCCTAGGTCTGTATTCGCCCTCGGTTTACATCGAATGTCGATGTCAGACCTGGCTCTGTATTCAAACTCAGATCTGTATTCACCAACCACATTTTGTGAATGTCGATCTCAGAGCTGGGTCGGTATTCGATCCTAGGTCTGTATTCGTCATCGGTCTATGCATTAAACTGTGGATACGTAGCAGTGACGTTTATTGTTAAGGCTTTATTACTTCCCTTTAAAATAAATTTTAAATAATCAATGAAAACTATGGTAAATTTGCAATGTATTTAATAAGAACTCATTTATATTTGTCATTCACTATTAGTTTATAAATAAGAAATAAATAAAACGGTATGTATTGATGTTGCTTTTACAGATTTCATGCATTTAACAACAAATATAAAGCATGTAAAATATATTGTTTTCTTGGTTTCTGGCTGTCAATAATATTGCATCCCAGCTCGGTATTCCCCTCAACGTATTTTGCGAATGACGAACTCAGAGATGGATCTGTATTCACACTTGGGTCTGTATTCGCCGTCGGTAAATAATGATTGTCGAAGTCATAGTTGGGTCGGTATTGAATCCGAGGTCTGTATTCGCCGTCGGTTAACATCGAATAACGATGTCAGACCTGGCTCTGTATTCAAACTCATATCTGTATTCGCCCACATTATGTTGTGAATGTCGATCTCAGAGCTGGGTCGGTATTCGGTCCTAGGTCTGTATTCGCCGTCGGTGTACATCGAATGACGATGTCAGACCTGGCTCTGTATTCAAACTCAGATCTGTATTCATAGGCATTATTTTGCGAATGTCGATCTCAGAGCTGGGTCGGTATTCGATCCTAGGTCTGTATTCGCCGTCGCTGTACATCGAATGTCGATCTCAGAGCTTGGTCGGTATTCGATCCTAGGTCTGTATTCGCCGTCGCTATACATCGAATGTCGATGTCAGAGCTGGGTCGGTATTCGATCCTATGTCTGTATTCGCCATAGTTGTACATCGAATGTCGATGTCAGACCTGGCTCTGTATTCAAACTCGGATCTGTATTCACAGGCCTTATTTTGCGAAAATCGATCTCAGAGCTGGGTCGGTATTCGGTCCTAGGTCTGTATTCGCCGTAGGTGTACATCGAATGACGATGTCAGACCTGGGTCTGTATTCAAACTTAGGTCTGTATTCACAGGCCTTATTTTGCGAATGTCGATCTCAGAGCTGGGTCGGTATTCGGTCCTAGGTCTGTATTCGCCGTAGGTGTACATCGAATGACGATGTCAGACCTGGGTCTGTATTCAAACTTAGGTCTGTATTCACAGGCCTTATTTTGCGAATGTTGATGTCAGAGCTGGGTCGGTATTCGATCCTAGGTCTGTATTCGCCGTCGCTATACATCGAATGTCGATGTCAGAGCTGGGTCGGTATTGGATCCTAGGTCTGTATTCGCCGTCGCTTTACATGGAATGTCGATGTCAGAGCTGGGTCTGTATTCGGTCCTAGGTCTGTATTCGCCGTAGGTGTACATTGAATGACGATGTCAGACCTGGCTCTGTATTCAAACTCAGATCTGTATTCACAGGCATTATTTTGCCAATGTCGATCTCAGAGCTGGGTCGGTATTCGGTCCTAGGTCTGTATTCGCCGTCGGTGTACATCGAATGACGATGTCAGACCTGGCTCTGTATTCAAACTCAGATCTGTATTCATAGGCATTATTTTGCGAATGTCGATCTCAGAGCTGGGTCGGTATTCGGTCCTAGGCCTGTATTCGCCGTCGGTGTACATCGAATGACGATGTCAGACCTGGCTCTGTATTCAAACTCAGATCTGTATTCATAGGCATTATTTTGCGCTTGCCGATCTCAGAGCTGGGTCGGTATTCGATCCTAGGTCTGTATTCGCCGTCGGTGTACATCGAATGTCGATCTCAGAGCTGGGTCGGTATTCGATTCTAGGTCTGTATTCGCCGTCGCTATACATCGAATGTCGATGTCAGAGCTGGGTCGGTATTCGATCCTATGTCTGTATTCGCCATAGTTGTACATCGAATGACGATGTCAGACCTGGCTCTGTATTCAAACTCAGATCTGTATTCACAGGCCTTATTTTGCGAATGTCGATCTCAGAGCTGGGTCGGAATTTGGTCCTAGGTCTGTATTCGCCGTAGGTGAACATCGAATGACGATGTCAGACCTGGGTCTGTATTCAAACTTAGGTCTGTATTCACAGGCCTTATTTTGCGAATGTCGATCTCAGAGCTGGGTCGGTATTCGGTCCTAGGTCTGTATTCGCCGTAGGTGTACATCGAATGACGATGTCAGACCTGGGTCTGTATTCAAACTTAGGTCTGTATTCACAGGCCTTATTTTGCGAATGTTGATGTCAGAGCTGGGTCGGTATTCGATCCTAGGTCTGTATTCGCCGTCGCTATACATCGAATGTCGATGTCAGAGCTGGGTCGGTATTCGGTCCTAGGTCTGTATTCGCCGTCGGTGTACATCGAATGACGATGTCAGACCTGGCTCTGTATTCAAACTCAGATCTGTATTCATAGGCATTATTTTGCGAATGTCGATCTCAGAGCTGGGTCGGTATTCGGTCCTAGGTCTGTATTCGCCGTCGGTGTACATCGAATGACGATGTCAGACCTGGCTCTGTATTCAAACTCAGATCTGTATTCATAGGCATTATTTTGCGAATGTCGATCTCAGAGCTGGGTCGGTATTCGGTCCTAGGTCTGTATTCGCCGTCGGTGTACATCGAATGACGATGTCAGACCTGGCTCTGTATTCAAACTCAGATCTGTATTCACAGGCCTTTTTTTGCGAATGTCGATCTCAGAGCTGGATCTGTATTGGCCACTGGGTCTGTATTAGCTCACCTTATATTGCCAATGTCGATTTCAGAGCTGGATCTGTATTAGCACCTAGGTCTGTATTGAATGTCGATCTTCGATTAACGATCTCAGAGCCAACTTCACGCACCTCAATACGTAGGGCATCTCGTGTAAAAGGAGGTTATAATAGAAGTAAAAGAAGTACCTACTTGAGCATGGTTTTTGCACACAAGGGTATGTTTGAGTGTCATCACCGGTACATGGTCTTCCTCCACCAGATGGCGCCGGGTTGTCACAATGTCGTATCCGTGTCTCTAGTCCGGTCCCACACGAGGCTGTGCAAGGACTGTACGCATTCCATGTACTCCACTGTCCATCGATGACAGGTACTTTTAAATTATGAAAATACAGTAAAACCTCAGGAATAAAATTTAAATCGCTATTTTAAATCGCCATTTTACACAGTTGAAGTTGAGCTATCAATAAGAAACCGTAAAACAGCAAGGGTGACAATTATAATTCGCTGGCTTAGAATGAGAAGGTCGTTTTTAAAGTATAAGATTGGTTTTTTTAGAAAAAAAGAAAACCCTGTCTGAACACTACTCTTTATTTATGGAAAAACAAGCTTATTAAACTTCGGTTTGGTCAACATGACCAGTTCCGATTTTCATGAAATTAGGCACATAAGACCTTACTTACATAAGACCTTACTTATAAGATTCATGCATATTTGAATTCTGCATGAGTCTTATAAGGTTGTAAGTAGCACTTACGAACTTCTCATTCTAAGCCAGCGGATTATACAGGTTTTACTGGACGGGTCTCATGGTCCTACTATATTGTGTCGGAAAATGAAACAAGTGGTCTTGGTTGACGGATGGTATTCAACACACGCTTGAATGTACAAAATGTACAATCATGTATTTTTTATCAAATTTTAAATGATTTGTTATAAACTTACAGTCAATATTTGTATGCGAAAGGTATTTATAAATTTAGCTGTTATTACCACACGCCTGCTGATAGCACGGATATGTTTGTTTGGAATTGCCCACACATGGTTGACCACCATGGCTAGGAGCCGGTTGGTTACATACTCTGAAACGGCCCATTGTACCATCTCCACAGGTAACAGAGCACGGTGTGACCAAACCCCAGCTACTCCATCCGCCATTTATACCAATCGGGGGTGTTGGGTATGCTGAATAAAATCAAAGTGCTGGCATTAGGGTAGCATCATATTATCATTATCATACCATATTTATGTAACAGTTAGAACAAATTAATTAAGCTATTTTTTAATAATTAAAAAGACACTTAATATATGTTCTATAAGAGCAAAACTTCAATGGTAAAATCGACGTTTTCATTGGCTCAAACTGTACTTTTTTGCATTCACAATTACGCTATACATAGTTAAAACAATGTTTAATGGATATAAGCTTGCAAGCGTTGTTGTAACAAACTTATAATACAGTATAGAGATCACACACATGATCATCGGATGACGTATAGTTCGCCGGAGATAACATTAGCCTTTGTTTACAAATAAAAATGAAAATTAAATACATTTTCGATATTAATTTTCGTTCAAGCTTGTGCATATACACTTTTAATGGTATACTCTTTAAATCTACACAGATAACTGGCGGCTAATTGACCGTGCAGTGTTTATAATTTGCTTTGTTTGTTTATTGATAAGGCTAGTGTTATCCCCGGTGAACTATACTTTTGTCTCATCGGACCGGAGGCCAAACGGACATTCACCGATCATGGGCGGCAGCAGCCTGAGTGAGAATTCAGTCTCTTATGACATTAGTCTGGTTTCCGTTCCCCAATCTTGCATTTCCTTAGATTAGATTGGTAAAGATCGGGAACCAGACTATTTTGACATACGCTTTGCTAGTCATCGACCGGCGTCCGGACGATGCCTAGACATCGGGTACACATCAGAAACACGGACATCGTCCGGCGTCCTGGTGATGATTAAGAAAACAGAAGAGTGACTGCGTTCTCTCTAACCACCATATCGAGTGATACCTTCATGTATGAAGTGCCAAGAGTGGCCAATATATTACTGCATGTATTCATTTTGGGAGCTTGTTTCACAGTATTCACTACAACGCAATGGTTGAGGTTTATGATGACATCGTCTTTGATGAGGGGTATATTGATTTGCATATGTCGGTCGGTCTATCGGTAGACCAAATAGTTTCCGTTCAATACTGGTATCTCAAGAACGCTCTGTCCTAGGATCTTCAAACTTTACATGGATGTTGGTAATCAACAATAGATGATTCTTATTGATTTTGATGTCAGAAGGTCAAAGGTCAAGGTCACTATTACCTTTACCATTTTTGACTGGGTTGGACTGATTGGGCTGCAATAGGGGCATACGTGTTTCACAAACAGCTCTTGTTTTTGTCATGCTTTCCAGCGTGTGTCATTCAAAGCTCCTAGAGCAGCGACATATTTGCGATACTGCAATACTGGTATACGAGGCCGTTGTACATTTTTTTTCTAAACAATATTACTATAACCATACTTTTCATACTTAACATAATGAAACAGATACCATCAATCAAATGAAATCATATCAAAGTACATCACATACAAACAATTCCTGAAAGCCGGAACTTTCAGAAACCGACTATTGAAGCGGTCCGGATAAAGTCCAGGGTACTGTTTTATCAAAGCACTTACGGAAAACTTAAACTTACGTACAAATTTAAATTCATTATAATTATTATACACCTACACTTTTGGAGACAGATAGGCTTTGCATGAGTTCTTAATTGAACGATTGTTAGAATTGCAAATCCATTTACCACAAATTGAAGCCGTAAAATATTTATAAAGAATTTAAATTTGAACGTAAGTTTAAGATTTCCGTAAGTGCTTTGATAAAACAGTACCCTGGGGGCCGTTTTATCAAAGGAATTTACCGTATACAAGTACTATTGAACCGGTCCGGATAAAGTGCGGTTTTTAAGGAATTAACTAAATACTAGTAATCAGAGATAAGCGCACCTGTTGTACACTGTCCACATGTCTTCCTACAGTTGGTATTACCCCAGGGTGTATTACAGACCACGGTACTCTGACATTGTGTGGATACATCTACACAGGTAGACACGGTGGGAGCTGTAAATATAATCAGAAAATGAATGTACGTACGTGAAGTTAGCAGCCAGTTGCCAGTAGCCGATTCGAATTTTTTAATGGCGAATTGGCAAATGGCAGCTAACTGCTCAATCCAGCTGATAATTCGCCTTTTGCTATCGAATCGGCAACTGCGAGCTGGAGGCTAGCAGCCAATTCGGTTTATACTGTAGGATCGAATAGGCAACTGGAACCGGCGGGAGGTCCCCGATTTGATCCCACACCGCGTCATACCAGAGACGAAAACTAAATAATACTGGTACCAGTCTTGCTAGACGTTCAGCATAAAAGTGAACAGCTGTTTAGTTAGTGCCAAACGAGTACATACTTACTGAGTCATATTATCCCTTGTCGCAAATCAGCGCAGTGTCGATACAAGGAAGACACCATTACACAATTTTAAATTTAACTGATGGAAAGTTCATGTAATGATGAATTGCAGATACTAACCAAGGCAGTCACTCCTTGTACAACGGCTTAAGTCTGCAGATATACCATCACATTTGCCTGGATCAACAGCAGTTCGTGTGCTAGCAAGAAAACATGTTCGATCTCTTTCTTTGACATTAAGTTCACAGTTAGGGTCTGTACATCCATGATATGGGCTCCATGGTCCCCAATCGTACTGGACGAATTCCACTGAGAAAATACAAAAGAATGTAATACAATCCAACGGCTCTAAACTATACCAAACACTGTGTCAGTTAATGTTAGTAACAAGTGTTGTCTTTAAAGAAGGGCGATGACGCGGAAAGATAGATTTAGTTTGAAATACTATTTAAGGGTTTATTAATGCATATGCTTTCAAAGTGCTTGGTCGTTTGAAATGTGTCATTATCTACCCTTAAAAATACTAAAAATGTTTCAAACGCAGTCTTTTTCTGGGATATGTACAAAACCATTCTTGCATTTCGAACTTAACCCCATTCTTAAATGAACATAATTATGAAGATTGTACGTGTCGCTTTCTTAAATTTTAAAAAGTCATCATTTCAATTCAGATTCGATTGGATTGAAGTCAATTCAAGCAAAATGCTAGGAAATGTTAGGTATAAATTTAAAATTTAGAATCGTTCTAATGATAATTCGCCTACATATGGAATATAATGGCACTGTGTGGTATGGCAATCTATAGTATGTATCTGTGTCGTTATTCAGACCTTTCAGGCAAGGATAACCCATAATAGTGCAGACACGAACGAGTATATCCAAGGGGGTCCAGTTGTTTTATATAGTTCTTTAGTGCCGTCATAGATAGGTACTCGTTCGAATATTGAATAAGTATTTTGTGATACTAGTAGCCAAATCGGACCGTGACAGTAGGCCTACCAGTCTAGTGCCGCCATAGTGCATACCGGGTAATGTAATATTGACCACATGCTAGCCACAAGTGTTACCACCGTAGCTCATATACTGTTCAACATTTCACGTAAAACTTTATGGAAGAAAAAAATGTAATTGCAGACTTACAGATAAATCTCTTGTTGTCAAGTCCTGAAAAACATACAATTAGGTGATAGTATAGTTTGGTTAGAATACCATGACGTGTTGTATTATTATACCTAATTACCCGATAGTATTCATGAGAATTCTATTGAAAGCACACCATGTAATATGCATGGAAATAAAAGTCAGGATTTTTCAGGAACTTCAGGATTTTAATGTCCATAAAATGGGCTGTATTCTTTATTTTTCCCATTTAAATGTCAATTTTTCAGGATTTCAGGAATTTCAGTAAACGCAAAATCCCAGGTCAATAGTATATTATCAAGTCATCGGGAAAATGGGGTTTGGTATACAAGCATATTATATTGTAAACAAGTTGTATACATGTAAGTTACAGAGACAACTCAAGTTATAGAACATGTCAACGTTTATAACTGTTTTTATGTTAAATAACAATACTTAGGTAAACGGTAACTTACTGAAGAGGTGGCTAAATGCAATGACAATAATGGGGAGGGGGTAATTTTCAAAGGAATGGGTGCAATAACTACATTCAGTGCATTATATTATGTACTGAAGTTACTGCATACTCCTTTGTCTCGTCTAAAATCAAAAGAAACATAACATACCCGTGTGTTGCTTTGTTAAGGTTATGTCTACAAGCAAAGCCACATGTAACAGAACTAAAAGAATAAAAAAGTAAAGATGTACACTAAAAACTAAATGCATGTATTCTGCGTAGAAAGAGTTGTCTTCAAATCCGAGTCATGAGAAGTAAAATTAGCATAATCCCTACTAAATGAACTAACCGGCCTCTAAACTGAGAACATGTTATAATTGGTGTTCCTTTTTTGTTTGTTGTTTTTCTTTGTTCTGTTTTGTTTTGTTCTTTTGGCAATCCGGTGCATTTCAATCGCAGTGCATATAATATTAGTATTATTAGACCAACACAATGGCAACAGCTTTCTATAAATGCATTATTTGAGTTGCCAGGGAATACTAGGGGTGTTTCATAAATAATGCATATACTGATTATTTCACTCTTAAATTCGATACATACTATAAGTCTCATTTTGCCTCACATATTATTTCAACCACATTTCAGTCAAGACAAGTTAAATGATTAGTCATGGCAGGTTTTCCCGGTCAAAATGTGCATGAATGTCGAGAAAATGTAACAGTTATATAAACCCAAAAGATAAAATAGGAAAGAACCGCATATTGTAATTAACCTACATACATGTTTGTATTATGGTTGACGCCTATGTATATCTTTATTTTACATGGAAACATCCGCGTGCGTGCTTTTCAGAGGCTCGAAATAATTCTCGGAAAACAATACAATAAAAATACTATAAGATTTTAACCTGAGAAAACAACTAATCCATAAGGTGACATAGTTTCAACCTGTAAAGATCTAGTTTATGTGTCTATGTATGTGTATATGTAGGTTACTGACAATACTAACAGGAGATAAGAGTTTTATCAGTCTTTTTTCGTAAAAGTGTTAATACATATTGACGTCAGGTAGTCAGACTGTTGATGAACTGCAATGCACTCAAAGCACCAACTTATTGGACATAAAAAATTAAAGACACGGGTTCCCTTCAAAACATTCAGAAATTGACAATTCTTTTGAATATCCGCAAATTACGAATTTGACACTTATCAATGTTGAACCAACGAAGAAATACAAGTTATGCAACAATAATTCTCATTATATTTGTAATTCATACGTTTAATAATCATGCTTTTTGCAGTGTTCATCAAAATTCGATAAGTATTTAAATGCATACTTCGGATAAAACATTTGAATATCTTCTTTGGTTGCCTGGCAACAAGAATTAAATTGCTTTAACTTAGATAAGATGCGGTGATATTTAGTATACGTAACGTGCATTTCACGACAGTACTACGACAGTACACCAGGCATTGATCTCCCGAAGCATCTCAAGTAGAAATCTCAACTCATATTGAGATTTTGCTCAAATCGAAGTCGGAATTAGAGGTAAATCTGAAGCTTGAGCTCTTGAATATTTACTGATTAACCTCATAATAATATTTCTGTTTAATTTTGAGTCCATCCTCGCATGGAAATTACCATAAAGACACATGCAAATATTTGAGATGACATCTTACTCAGATTGAGATGCTCAGGAAGCCAGTTGTCGCGTCGTTGAGTACTTACTATAATTTGCGCGCTGACATAAAACTATATATCCACGACTGTTCAATGCTGAGTGACGTCTCGCTGGGCGAATTCGATGGTATATTTCGCAATATTTTACTGTAAATAATCGTTGGTGTTTCCCGTACGGAGCATGCATTATATAGAAAATTATGATACTGTGGACGTCATATGGGCCGAATTGTTATTATGCTCTTTTCTTTTATGTGCTTGTGTTATTGTTCAACTGTTTATTGTTGAGGATCTCATGGAAGATTGCCATTTATTATAATTGTCAAATGAGTTTCCTCGTAAAATAAAGTCTTTATTATTAATATTATTATTATTATTATTATTAATATTATTATTATTATTATTATTATTATTATTATTATTATTATACTGGTTTACAGCTTGAAAGTATGTTGTAAATAATGATTCTTAACAATGCAAGTTTGTGTGAACTACACGAGGTAAAATGTTTTTGTCTACCTCTTATATAATTCCGCAAATGATAAACTTAAAATTTCCATTAAAATGAGAGCAGGTCTGGCTCTTTGCGAACTGAACTAATCCTCGACTGATTTCCATTTTAAAGCTGAATAATACATATATTGAATAAACTTATATGTTTTTGCCTATGTACATTAAAACAGGAGATATAAGGTATTAAGAACACATGATATTTCGTAAGATTTCAGAAGACTGCTGCGAGATATTCTGAGATTTTGTACATCTTTCCAATCTTATTTTTAGATCATTGTTTTAAGTAATGTTTAGCATACGCAAAGGGAAACAACTCGGACGTAACTCACATGTACTTTAAAAACGTCTTACGTAGCCTGTGCTGCCCGATAAGATGAAGTTACAGGTTCGATCCAGGACTAGTCAAACCCAAGTCACTAAATTGGCATTGGTATTACTCTGTTGCATGTATTCTCCAATTGCCTCGCCTGAAAATTCCGTTCCTCTACATGCTACATGTATGACTGTTTCTAGGAACGCTATAGAGAAATCAAAGCGCTGTGTGCGGCGTATGTTGCATGGATCAGGTTAGTTCAATGCTACTGATCAGTCCAGTGTCGGGCTAGTATGACTGGGTAGTATCATACATGAACATTCTATGCTTAATTACAATCGGAGGGACTTTAAACAAACATTACAGAGTCATATACATGTATGTATGGCACAGGTAACTGTATCATTGATTAAGAGTAAAAATAAAATATAAAAGAAAATGTTTTGTAAAATTAGTACAATTATTATTATGAATTTACATATATTTTTTAAATCTTTTACTCCTAATCAATGATACAGTTACCTGTGATATATGGCGCCGTTCTCACAAAGCATAATGTGTCGGTATCAAGCTCTAGCCCAAAGTTGTTTAATAACAATTACAGAAAAAAAACCATAAAAAGAAATATAATTTCTTATAAACATAGGAATAAATAATGATAATTCCTTCAATTCCAAAGACAAATAAATACGTTTTTACACATTGTTATTGAAATAGTGCGTTTAATAAGTTGAATCTGGGTTTTAGATTTTAATCCTGAAAATTTGAGATCAGCCTTATTCTCAATTACGACAAATCATATTTTATAAGAAAATGCTTGTTTTGAGTTTTCAATCTGTCCATGTCCAGCTATTTGTTTCATGGCGATATTTCCATTTTCTTTAACTAACAAGTAACAACAGTTATCTTCCTTATTTGGGGCTATACCAGTTTTTATCTGATCGATCTTATCTTGATTGCGTAATCGGAGTGTAACTAATGTATATCATTTGCCTAAGGGTTCAGAAGATGTTTAGGTGTTCTGCGACATGCCACGGAAATACATTCTGTGTATATCCGTGGACATGCTAAGACAAATAGGCATAACTTTCAAATACTTTTAAAATTATCAATAACAGACTTGGGTACTTCTTCGTTTTAAGATTTCTTACAGCTAAAGCGGGGCATTATAGTCCTTTTGCTGTGGAAACTGGGTCATTCAGCTAGTTACAATTTATTGTACTTTTCGATAGCTTGGACTTGGGCGGATCTGCGCTTGTTTAGTTGGGCATTGTGTCTCTATGTGTTTTATGTTTCCTGTGCTCGGTTGGTTCAGTTGGGCATTGTGCTTTGTGTGTTTTAATGTTTTCTGTGCTCGACTGGTTAAGTTGAGTGCTGCCTTCCCTGTCTGACTTAATATAATCTTTTTGAGTCAGGTCCTGAAATATAATACTTTGTGAAGACCAGGCCAGTATAACAATATAGTTGTTACTATAGGGACATCACTGCAACAATAACCGAGGGTTACCTGCAAGACTGCAGTACACCCTTCTTTAATAATAAACAGTTACGACAGTTTTGCGGACAACCCTCGATTATTATTTAGTTTATTATTTAATTTTAACGTAAACCTGTATCACAGCACGGTCGCCATACAGACAACGCAAAAGAAAAGCAAAGCAAAGCAAAACAAACAACGAGAGTTTGGTAATTTTATTCCATTTATATACAGATAGGATTTGAACATGGTACCATTTCGTAGTCCTTTCCTGTACAGTCGGTGGGTCGACCTGTACTACAATGTCGTAGCCTTTCCATTGTACCGTTTCCACATGACACGGAACAATCACCTTCAAACCAATGCGACCAAGCTGTAAATATATTATGTTTATATAAAAGCCATGAATACTTATAAAAGGTGGTACTCCTAGCTACACATCGTCGGTCCCCCACGTTTGCTCAGAACTGCTAACTTGTAGTAGAAACGGAATATTATATCATGGGTTCCAAAGATAAGGTACACTGATACAAGTGAGACTTGGTTACCAACCTGTAACGCCTCTACAACTCCCGGTAGGTCTATTAAACAGACTTACTTGCACACGGACCACCACTGCATTCGTGTGTTTCCGTTCTGTTTCCCTGACAACCACCGGAAACTCCGTGCTGGTTACACGTTCGATGACGGGTGATCGTACCCATGTCACAAGATGCGGAACATGTACTCCAATGACTCCAACCCATCCAAACTGAAACAAAACGTAAAAACAGTGAAACCACACTAATAGAGAGGTTGCGAAAGTCAACGTGTAACCTATACGAGTATATGGAACGCCATAGCTGTCTTTTGTTGATGCTTGTCATGTTAAATTGTTATAATATCATTTGAACATGTCTATACGACATGTTAAATTGTTACAACAACGTCTTAAATTGTCGAAAGGGCATGTGAACTTCTCAAGTCACACTGTTAAACTGTCCAACTATCTTGTGAACATGTCTATATGCCATGTTAAATTGTTAAAATAGCTTCTTAGCATGTACATTGGGCATGTGAACTTCTCAACAGAACGTGTAATCCTCTTAAACGACAGTGATTAATTGTTAAAACTCATTTGAAGATGTCTATAAGCCATGTTAAATTGTCAAAATAGCTTCTTATCATGTCCAATAACCATGTGAACTTCTCAACAGAACGTGTTATATTGTTAAACAACAGTGGTAAATTGTTAAAATATCATTTGAAGATGTCTACATGACATGTTAAATTGTTAAAATAGCTTCTTATCATGTCCAATAACCATGTGAGCTTCTTAATAGAACGTGTTATATTGTTTAACGACAGTGGTAAATTGTTAAGATAGCATTTGAAAATGTCTACATGCCATGCTATAGTGTTAAAACGATATGTTAACATGTCAACGAGGCATGTGAACTTCTTAATAGACAGTGTTGTTGTTGTTCAAATTTGTATGACGTCATAAATAACGTAAGTTCCTCTTGCGTGCATATTGAACAAAGATGGCGGAAATTGTTCAATATGCACGCGGGAGGAACTTACGTTATTGTCATACAAATTTGAACAACAACAACACTGTCTATTAAGAAGTTAACATGCCTCGTCGACAAGTTAAAATATCGATTTAACACTATAACATGTCGTATAGACATCTTCAAATGATATCTTAACAATTTACCACTGTTGTCTAACAATATAACACGTTCTATTAAGAAGTTCACATGGTTATTGGACATAATAAGAAGCTATTTTAACAATTTAACATGTCATATAGACATCTTCAAATTATATTTTAACAATTTATCACTGTTGTCTAACAATATAACACGTTCTATTAAGAAGTTCACATGGTTATTGGACATAATAAGAAGCTATTTTAACAATTTAACATTGCATATAGACGTGTTCACATGATATTTGGACAGTTTAACAGTGTGACTTGACATACAATAATGTTGCACTGAGAAGTTCACATGCCCTACCGATAATTTAAGACGTTGTTGTAACAATTTAACATGTCGTATAGACATGTTCAAATGATATTTAAACCATTTACCACTGCCGTTTAACAGTATAACACGATGTGTTGAGAGGTTCGCATGCTCATTCGACATTGTAAGACGTTGTTTTAACAATTCAACAACGCATATAAACATATTCAAATGATAGTTTAACAATTCATCATTGTAGTTAAAGTCTAACATGATAATACGAAGCTTTGAGAAGTTAACACGTTCTTCTAACATTATCAAGCGTTTTTCAACAATTTAACATGTAACGTAGACATATACAAATGGTGATTTGACAATTTATCGATGTGGTTTAACAGTATAACACGATGGCTTGAGATATTATTGTATTCTTTTAACAATTTAAGACGTTGTTTTAACAATATAACAGGGCAAGTTGACATATTCAGATGATAGTTTGACAAGTCAACAATGTGGTTTGACATATTAACACATTGTACTAAGAGGTTCACATGTCCTACCGACAAGTCAACATGACAAGCGTCAACAAAAGACAGCTATGGCGTTCCATACACGGGGAACTCCACACATTTTATCTCTAGTTGACTTAAGTCTTATTAAGTTTATATACACTCAATTTGCGAAGAAATCATGTTTGAACTGTCACGTGACGTTTGTACGCTTACGTTGTGTTTCGCTAGCCAATTTACGTTGCAACTTGTACTTATACATGTATGGGTAGGTACACGTACAAGTAGTTATATACGTTCACTTCGCAACCTCCCAAATAGCACTACAGTTGTACTAACACTACCAATGTAATTAAAGGCAGATGCTCCCTGTTCTTGAAAGAGGTAATGCAGAATTATTTGACAAAGACATACCGAGTAGTTCAATTTACGTACATTATACCGGTTGTCAATCAATTGCCTTTAAACACATGTACATTTTAACAGTAAATTATGAGCACTTGATCCAATCAAATCGATTGAAAGTATTCGACTAACAACTTCGATAAAATATCAGGCGGAGCGGTGTCCGGTCTGGCGCAATGTCAATTGTTGTGCACCAATAAGGTTAAGCACACCTTACTGCTTTTATCACGACCTCTGTAAATGTATATATCATCTCAGTAAAATACAAGCACAATTTACCTACCTGGTGCGCAGTAAGTATGACATAGAGTATGCATGATTGAAGTTCCGTGACAAGGTGTGCCTCCACCAGATGGCGCCGGATTGTTACAACGTCTGCTACGGACTGTAAAACCACTTCCACAAGTATTACTACATGCACTGGTGCTGCTCCATGCACCCCAATGTCCATTTACTACCGCAAGTGTATAATAGAGTATATCAATGTACAACCGGTGCAACCATACATTTCTGTGTTCCTGACTCTATCTTCCTAACTCTCCTCTTACAATCCCTTTCTCAGCATAACCTTCACACCGTCACCCTCTCCACCAGGTCCTCTTTTCAGCTGACCCCCTTTCCAGCTCTCTCCATCCCTTCCTCAACAGATACCATCGCGTTACCCCCTCGCCACACTAATCTACAGTCGCCTCGCCCCATTTCCCTCTCCCCCTCTTTTCAACAGACCCCTCTTTCCATCTATCTCCTATGCATTGTATCCATCCCCTCGCACTACCCCCTCGCCACTCCTTAACTACCGTCGCCGCGCTCCATCTCTCTCCTACATCCACCCCATCTCAAAACATCCCTTGCTCCATCATCCATCGTCCCAACCCACAGGGTATTGACGCATATTATTTTATGCGTGTGCGACAGCCTTATATCTCATAATCGTATATGAGATATAAGGCGGTCGCACACGCATAAAATAATATGCGTCAATGCCCTGTGCCCCAACCCTCACATTTTCACTTCCTGTTTAATTTTATATGGCTGATTACTTTACCCGCTCTGTAAGTGAAGCTCTACAACAGGCTACAAATCTATACAATGTATTTCGTTTGGTTCAAATCTAGTGATAGACGAATCCCTCTGTGCCCATACAATAATACAGATCAAATAACAAGGCGCGGTTGTATTACATGTACATGTAGTTACATAGCATGTGGTGGTATTGTAGTCGAGTTGTTAACGCTCTTGAGCACGGATCGAGAGGCCCCTGTGTTTTCCACCAAACTAGAGATAGCCTGCTTGGTTACCCAGGGGTGATTTCGCACGTACCGGTGCTATGTACATATTATAGGGAGAAAATTACGATTTTTTGTTTCCGTCTTTGTCTAATTCTTTATTTTTATATTATTTATTTTTCCTAGTTATTTTAAATGATATACAAACAGTTTATCGACTTAAACGGTTACTAGGCAACACTAGCGTTAACGCGACCTGACATTTATATATGTTAATACAAGATTGACTGTTAAGACACTTAAATGATTTAATACCATTTGCTATCTATGATATAATCAATTACGATGACGACGGAGGGAACATTTATCTCCCTTACATAATGTTTACGACCGGTCCGATGCTTTAATTATCGATAAGATATCATAGATTTGTATTAAGCAATCGTAAAAAGATTTAAATGTATATTATTAAATCTATTTGACTCCTGCTGGAAAACTCCGCCTTCTACTTTATGATTATGGTTATGTTTGATATCTGATTGGTAAATTGACCATCACGTGGTCACCCCGAATGATTCGGGGAATGAAAGAAGGAATTAAGGAAGACAGTCTTGGTGACACCGTCTAAGTGATAACATTGTCTTTGTGACTAAAAAGTATATATTTTAATGACAATATTCTCAGTGATTTCATGTACACTTCTATATTACTTGACTTTGTGTGAAAGATACTAACTTTGTGAATTATACTTATATTACGTTACTCTGTGGACACTTTTATTATTAACGATACATTAAAATAGCATATAAAACGGAATTGTGAGATTGTCGTTTATACCTCCTACACACCACTTCCGGTAGATCATCATGGAGCGCCATTATTGTTGCGCGCGTTACGACGTTACCTGCGGAGCCCGGATGGGCCCCTGTAACATACACGCTAGACCCTATACATCGAACACTTTAATGGACCAACGAGTGGAAGAGGTATGATAACGCACCCCATGCGCACCCCCTCGACGTCAGAGGCACGTGCGTCGCGGTCATCAGTATGTCTCAGTCGATCATAAATAAACAAAACAACAACAATCACATGACATACCTGCAGTTGTAGGCCTACTAGTAGTCACTGTGGTCGTCGAGTTACAGAATCCACACATCTTCCTACAGTAATGCAGACCGTAGTTTTTATGCGCACCAGTACAGTAAGACGTAGAACAATGTGAGTACGCGTCCACGCAGTTGCTACCTATACATACATAATTCACAAACACGTAATATAATTACAGGATAAGTGTAAAGGCACCTAACTCCAACACTGTTCAAATAATCATTAGCTGGAATAACCGAGCTAAATATATTATATTCGCTCTTTTTATATCATTGTAATTGCCGCAAGACTTTTAATACGAAGCCACGATAAATACATGTTGCTTCTATAAATCTATCCAGTTTCTCTAACGGAAAATGTTTACTAGATTCACAATTTGACGGACGGACGGTCTACGAGCGGATGTTAATTAAAATTATTTTGTGTTAGACGTACATTGTATTTCTAAATGTAGTTAGATACGGTATTGAAAGTTTTGTTTTTGTTGAAAACAAATGATTAGCGGAATTATGTACCCTATTAGAAAATAATATTGTAGTCATAATTGTGAGGTAATATTGTTATTGAAGTGGTTTTAAGGTTAGGTCTTACTGTAATGTCATGTTTCTTACAAGAAAATGGGTGGTACGTTTACGTACAAGCATGTGCATTAGAACAGGATACTGTATATGCGCTGCTACCCTGACAACGGTCGCCTCCACCAGATGGTGCGGGATTGTTACAGTAACGATGGCGTGATTTAAAGCCATGTCCACACGTGTGACTACATGAGCTGTAGCTTGACCATGAGCCCCACTGTCCGTTGACACGTGCTGAAAGAACGGAAAGTATGCTTGATCAAATCGCAGGCCTAAGAAATTATATCACAAAATACAGAGTTTTGAAATTCCCCATCATCCGGTCGTTACTATATATAAGAGAACATATTGTAATTGCAGTATGATGAGGAATTTCAAAAATATATAATTTCTTAGGCCTATGATCAAATTGATAAAAGGTTGGGGGTTTTGGGGGGGGGGGGGCAACTAAATATTTCATTCAGCTTACGAAGGCGCTGAATGCATATTGTCTTTGGGTTTGAAGCAGTTTGTTGAATGACAACAGCCAGTCTGTGTCCCTTTTAAAAATACCGTTGTATCATAGAGCAGGGAGTGTGAAAAACAATTAATATCCCACAACATATTAATGAATAACTATATGTCATATAATATTAAAAGGAAGTGCGACATTTAGCATTACAGAACAGAACAAACAGTTTTTAGCGTACTATGAGTATATGCATTAGTGTGTAAAGTAGATTAAGTGCAATGCGTAATTCAATGCCTGTGTATTTTTAGAATTTCATTGCGATGTAACCACAGGTAACTGTGTCATTGATAATGAAAAAAATAAATACAGTAACCTGTGAATGTAACGGGATAAATATATATTATTGTCCACTCACTTGCTGTTATATTTCCACATTCACTTGATGAACAAATCATCACAGTGACATCCGATCCTGTACAATGGCTTGTATCGGTTCTGGCACTCGTTTTGTCAACAAAGCAACTGCGATGGCGTTCCTTAGCCCCTTTATGACAGTCTGAGGTTGAACACTTGGTGCTGGTTTGAGACCACGGACCCCAATGGTAAGCAGAAACTAAAAATAAATACAATAAATGAACATGTAAAAGATATATGAAGTTGACTAAACCGATTCGTTTTTGTAAACATCACATTATCCTGTAAATATTTCTCTTACAAGAATAAATTTATATGCAAATTCCTAAACACACCACAGCTACTCAACGTTAGTGCAACTTATGATGGAAATATTGTAACTATCTTACCATTCGGCAATTGCTCCATCTCAATTCAGGCCGATTTCCATAACCCTACTTTGCCTTACGAAAACATATTTATGCGATAAATAAGTTTGAGTGAAATTTGCGGATTAGTACATACTAGGCTTACGTGTAAACCCTTCTGGAACCCCTGTTGTGCCGAATATGGCTTACGCCGAATATAGCTAAAGTATAAGGGTAAGCCATATTTAGGTGATGGTGCATACTTTCCACAAATATGGCTTATGGTGAGCCCTATTTGGTGTACAGCGACGAATACCGCATGGCTTGCCATGAGCCATATTTGGTGTACAGCGACGAATACCGTATGGCTTACCATGAGCCATATTTGGTGTACAGCGACGAATACCGCATGGCTTACCGTGAGCCATATTTGGTGAACAGCGACGAATACCGCATGGCTTACCATGAGCCATATTTGGTGTACAGCGACGAATACCGTATGGCTTACCATGAGCCATATTTGGTGAACAGCGACGAATACCGCATGGCTTACCATGAGCCATATTTGGTGAACAGCGACGAATACCGTATGGCTTACCATGAGCCATATTTGGTGAACAGCGACGAATACCGCATGGCTTACCATGAGCCATATTTGGTGTACAGCGACGAATGCCGTATGGCTTACCATGAGCCATATTCGGCGCAAATGTTTTTTACCCTACGAATAGAGCTTATAAATATGTAAGCCATATTCGACGTAAGCCATATTTGGTACAACAACCCCCTCGTATATCAACCTACATGTACACGTAAATGGCAGTTATATTGACAAGCCTTATTAAAAAAAACCTTCACCAACGTTACATGGTTCGGTATTATAATTATTCAAATGTGTATAATATTATGCTAGCTATGCACAAATTTATATGATTCAGTACTTACGCAAGAATCTCTTGTCCTCACCTGTAGAATAAATAAAAACCTTCAATTATAATCACTTATTTGTTGTAATTTTGTTTGTAAATAGACCAAGTAAAATTACATTCACAGGCCACTTCAACATTACAAAACAGTTAATTTTGTACAGTTATGCGTTTGCTTCTACCTTGGTATTAATGTGTCTTATTGGGAGTTGTGTTGTAGTCCATCTAACATTTCAGTTTTGGATCAAAGGAATCACAAACCTAAATTTCCTTACAAAAGCATCTGAAGTGATATAGTTCATCCTCATGTACATGTAGGAGAATGGGGGTTCAGTCCCTATTGATATGCTGCCATGCTGTATAAAAGGAATAGGCCTATCGAGGCCCTGTTCTATAGATAGTATGTAAACTCCCTTGCCTATCATATGCCAGCATGTGTGACATTGCTATACAATGTGTATCAATAGTCTTGTCACCTTTAGTAAGGCAAATTTTGTCGACAGTAGGCCGTTGATTGTTTTATCCTTAAATTAAGAAAAAATGAATATATGTATCTGTGTTTTATCGGTAGTTTTAGCACAGCTTGGTTTCCTCTGTGTTAATATAGCTGAAACTACTGGTTGTGTTAGAATCGTAAACAAATACATGAACATTTTTATATTTGTATATTTCAAACGATTGAAACATTAAAACTATGCTTTAAATGAATGAACACAAAAAATAATTACCGCTTTCATATCCTGACGTCACAGTCGTGATGCAAGCAAGGAGAAGAACTGCAATGATAATACAATTACGTGTAGGCATAAAGGTATGCTAAGAACAGTCGCCTTCAAATTAAGTAAAATGTTTCCCTTAAATGGCATGCAACGCTCACAGGGAAGACTGGGCAAGCCCAACTGTGTTGCCTCTGTAAATAAAGTCTATATTATCATTATTATTAAAGCCTAAATACTAAACAGTATTTTGACTATTTTCCAATTCTATGGGAAATCAATATAGACATGGTAAATATAAGAAGAAACATTAATCGACAAACAAACCTGGTATATACATTATGTTAGCACCGAGTCTTCTTTGGATAGGTGTCGTCTGATAAGATCTTTGAGCACGTCTGTTTAAAAGTTCTATTTAAGGATTTTTGTTATAAATCTGTGTCGTGTCTGACATATTAAACTGATATGTACGAGCTATATACAACACTTAGCATTGGCCATATAATGACAGTGCGTGCGTGGGATAAAGATCCACATGTATATAACTCTACTTATCAAATAACATCAGAAATCAATCATCGAACATTTTCGTAAAACGTTAACATTTCTAAAACTAAATCAGCTAGGTACATTTAGTGTGCCAAAACCGGTATATGAGTCCAGTTAAAGGCATGGTTTGACCTTGTACGCAAGTAATATATCTTCACATTTGATAACGTACACCAGAAGTTGCTAGCCATTCAGTCAAAGTATAACTACAAGGCTGACCAATAGAAGTGTGGATACTAGACATTAGATCTGAACTGCGATTTATGCCAGTATCATGTATAATTATGTCATTTGTGAAAATGCAACATATGTCACGAGTTCGGATGCGTAGTAATTAAATCACGAGAAACTGTGATGTATTAGAGATAAAACACGGGGACATATCCATTATTTCGATTCTAACATAGCCACTATTCCGCATTTGACAACACATCAATACTGTAGAGATCTACATAGTAACAGTTGCTCTATTTTCTACCTCGGAACCCTTTATTAATTGTCGTAGAATTTTTTTAACGGTAATACGTGCATTTTTTGTTTTTTCTATGTTTATAAACGTGAAACTGCTGGTCGTGTTAGGATTGGTATTAATTATCTAATGATGGCACGAGTAGATCCGCATAAATTATGGAATTGGTCGTAGTTTACACGATTACCAACGTGTCGCGCATGTGCACACTTGACAGAGCTGAAACTTCCGGTTGCAGACACCTGTCAATTTTAGACAAAATATTAAAATACTCGCGATGTATTGACTTTAGCCTGAAATTAGTCGTTCAGAATGTTTAAGAATTTGAGGAAGAAGCTTGAGCAGGGAGTTAATCAGTCTCCATTGAAAGGCGCCCTTGCTTCGGCTTCCAAGGTAAATCGCTGCTTCCGTTTCGTTTCTAGTCCAATAATTCTGAGAAGACTGAAGCATATTTTCCAGTGTTGTTTGTTTACAAGTGATTGAACTGGCCCTCAGTCATATGTAATAGATAATGTGTGCAAAGTGGAATCAGATCCATGTGTTGTCACGTTTGAATATTGCCTGCAGTCTGTCATATCTGTTCACAACACTGAAAAGTAGGGAAATTGGAATGTTTATTATTTAGGTTGTTTACGTGCAACTGAGACTGTTGTAACTTAATGTAAGTGCATGGTCATCCGGGTTTTCCCTACCTAATTGGCCAATATGACCTCTAGCTTTGAGGGAAGACACGGAGACTTTATGGGATACAAGAAATAATTTTGCTCTCCCCTAGCAATGATAGTGATACACGCAGGGCTACCTCAGGCCTAGACACTACTAACTATTTTGGCCACTGGTCCGACAGGGCAAAAGCGCCCAATTTGTAAATAGGACAGTTACTGGTCCTCCAGAATTTTCACTGGTCCTTCTGGATTTTCACTGGTCCTTCTGGATTTTCACTGGTCTCGGACCAGTGTTAGTGTCGAGCCCTGCTACCTCTGTGTTACCATCAAGCTCATCTGTAGTCTGAAATGACAAAGTTCCCAGGACGAGATGCAAGAAAGCATTGCTACTCAACTAATGCGTCGCTCAAGTAGGGAATGATAAGTTAGTCACTTAATTAGTGACTTAGTCAAACCAATCCGCTGCTCACAGTACACAGTACAGAGCTCTGGAAGTGGCTGGAATGTCGACAATTACGGTGCAAAAATCTTGTCTTATAAGTGTACCAATTGTGAGGCTCAAAACAAACGCCCTCTTGTGGAACAGCAGTAAGAACCCTACTAACTGAGCTGGATGTGCGATCGACCTACTCCACAGCACCTGCCAACAAAAATTTGGGGCTTGTCAAACATGGGCTATCAGGTAGTGAGGTACTAGCTGCTGACCATACATTGCAGTAAACCAAGGGGAAAGAATGAACCACATGTGTGCTTCGTACCCAATCCCCTTAACAATGTAAGGCGCTCTACCCACTGAGCCAACTAGATGGCTGTTTAACCGCACACCCTAATCTGTGCAGATAATGAAGTGAAAGGCACTTGAATGCTATGTCCAATCAAGTGACCCTAAAATGGTAGTATTAGAGGAAGCAAACTTGGCATCTGCTTCTGTGTGATACTAAATCATCAGTAAATAAAGTCCAGAGGCGTCACTCCCACAAGTACACACCTGAAATTAGAGACTAAACATGTGTGGCCTGTTTCAAACATGACTGCCACCCTTAAACTTGGATGAAGCAAGTACTGGGTGCACCTAATGACACACTTAATCCTGTACTTAAACTGCCAAATTCATCTTCTTCTGGTTTAGTACAGGTCCCACTCTGGGGCAATATCGTACTATGATGATACAACATGCCGTAGTTCAGAAACGTTATACATGTCAGAATTAATGAAATGTATAAATTTTATTAATATGTTGGACTCCAATCAAGCTAGCTAGCATTTATAGACTATGTTCAACTTCATTAGACATCAAAATTGAATTGTAATTTGTATTTTATTGTTAACTGTTTCTGAGCCTGTTAATGATGTTTTTACAGTTGTTAGATGAGAAGGTTGGGGATGAACCTCCATTAGCTGCAAGTACACCACAGAAGACGAGTGCCAACTCCACTGCTGACACCAACAATGACAGCACTCAGTCAGCAGATTTGTCTGGTTATGCAACTGCTGACCAATCACTACAAGAAAGTCCAGCCACGATTGCTGTTGGCCAGCTGATTGATATACCATTACAAGATTCAAGTAGTGAGGTTAGTAACTTAGTATTAGTTATAATGATTACTAAGGTCATCCAAATTGCTAATTCTGTTTAGCATTCGCGGGCTGGCAGGTTTTGAGCTCATAAAAGAAAATATTTTATTACAATATTTTTTGCAAAGTTTGGGTTTGTGTGTGCTTTTTCTGGAGAGTAGATATGTTTTGCAAAAAGATGTTGACGCTAACCAATAATAAAATTTGGAATGGCCTTATCCTAGTTTCAGTTCGGTTTTGTCCACAACATGTTCTGTATAAAATCAGATAGAACTGTGTATTTGCCAATCTGTCATTATGACTGTTACAGTTGGCCTTTAGAACGGTTCAGTTTGATATGTATCAAAAAAAAATTCTGGTTCAATACCGGTACATTAAATTTTAAAATGAGGCAGGCATAATGAGCGATTAAATATTTATTGTAGTTATATCTGTTTATCATGAGATGGCTGAAAATATCACAGTTCTAGGTGTACCGTGATGATCCATTACTGCTCTACTTATGATATATTTAGTTTACTTAAACTTTACTACATTACATTTTATTCATTAAAACATTTTATTCATTAAAACATTTTTTATGGCGGTACAAGTAGTGAAGTACCGCCAAAATGTTTACTAAAATTGTATATATTTTATCTTGTTTAGATACATGTCTGATTAAGATGGCTTACTGTTGTTTGAATGTGTATTGTTTGTATAATTGTATAGTCTCTGGTACCCAGCCTGCCTGGCGATGTCACACCACGGGCTCGTTCACGTACATCCTCCATCAGCTCTGTTACAAGTGACAGTTCCTTCTTCACCAATGTCAGCTTTCCACAGCATCAATACTCTCTACCGTCTGACATGGAGTCAGAAATGGACGAGTCGGGAACAGATCTACATACAGTCAGTAAAGAAGACCTGTATCATTATATCCAGAAATACCAGAAGCGTGCTACAAGGTAGGTTTACCAGGTCCAGATCTCTTAAAGCCTCTCAGTCTGAGCTAAATCTCAGCTCCAATATTGTCACATACCGTCAAGTTCATTTCCATACGAAACTGAACTAAAAAATTGGTATCCTAAAATAGAAACATTCAGAATTCGGTACAGATAACTTTCAATACCTCAACTTGACATTAAAATTTTGTCTCAAACCTACTTAGACTCTGCTTTGAGTAAAATCTCCATTTGAAGTGAGATTTGTGCTTGAGATGCCTCTGTAGATATTTGGAATAAGTGTTATAACTTGGAAGTGTTATAACTTTGTACTGATTTGAAATTATGTAATTACTTTATCAGAATATTTTCATGATGGGACTTTCTACTATACTATTTCCTGTGGAAAATTTGAGCTGGCTTGTATAATAACTATTGAATGTTTTTAAATGAAATTGCTGAATGGTATGTTTATTTCAGGAATTCATTTTTTGATATGACATTGTTGTATGTTTTCAGATATAAATCTAAGTTTATGGAACTTGTGTCAGTATATAAGGACATGGTACTGGAACGGGATAAATTCAAGGTAAGTGTTGGATTTCAAAACTTCTACTTACGTCATGTAGGTGGTTATAATGTTGTGCAGTCAATTATAAACTTGCCTTGGCAATAACTCAGTTGATAGAGCTCTACACTGTACACAGCTGTGGAAGAGCCGTAAGTAAGTTCTGGAACTTGTGGCTCGACCCTTTTACCAATGTATATAAAATGTATTTATATGATATTATATTTGTATGACAATAATTGTGTATTTTATTTGGGTAAAAATATATGTTTAAACTACACATCTTTGGGGAGCAGTGGTTTCGAGGTAGCGCTTGTGCTTTGAGATCAAGAGGTCCAGGGTTGATCCCTGTCTGTGCCACTGCTAAATTTCTCTGAGCATGGCAGACCCATAATGTTCCACTTAATTTAGGTGTATGAATAGGTACATGACTGGATTGATAAGTCAATAGGCTGGACTGATGATGGTCTGTTGAATTTTGACTCAATGATCTAGTCGGAGAGTTAAATGTCCAGTCAGCTGAGCTTACACTTGTTTTGAAGTAGACTTTAACTGTAATAACATGATAGTGGAACTGTTTTCCCTGTCTGTGGTACATGGATTATCAACCACAATAACATTTGATAAGCTTCTAGTTGTATTTATATTTTAAAATGGTTAAAGAACTTCAAAGGCCTGATTACAATACAAGTTTATTATTTGCATGAACCAACATGGGGTCATATTTAAGATAGCACATTTACTCTTTACAAACTATTATCTATTTTTAGAACACTTTAACTCAGTCTCAGGATCGTGCATTCCGACGTATCTCCGAACTGAAGGAACAGATACAACTTGATCAGAAAGCCAAGCGAGATTTGGAAGAAAATTATAACCTTGTCATCGACGAGAAGGGAGAATTTATCACTGTTCTTCAAAAACAGGTGAATTGTGACTTTATATATTGATGCGCAGTCACACCAGGTCCCATGGAACAAATAGAACCAAAATATAGTAAAATCATGGACATCTGGATGTCACAATGTTTGTCTGCTCTTGTTCTCCTTTAGACCACTGGTCTGATTTCAATGAAACGTCACATGAATACTTGGTACTATGCCTAGTTGAAAATAGTGTCATTAATTTTAGATTGGATGCTTTTAGCCAGAATTATGCCCCCTGTGGGAGACATAGATTTTTGTATAGAATGCACTTCTAGTAGGCATTCCTTTTTCTGTATTGACTGTAGATAGGTTTTAATATATTTTAAGATGATAAGAATTGTTCCTGGACTGTTTGGCCCAGGGTCAGGATGATGTTACTCTGTAGTCTCAACATGACGGTCAGTCCAGTGAGAAGCTGAGTCTCCTCCATAGCCAATGGTCCGCTTCAAGTGTGGAAGGTCCAGGATTCGATCCCAAACTGTACCAAAGGTGAAATAAATGTGCTACCAGTGATTGCCTTGCTAGGTAAGACGCTCGGCATAAAATGGACCTGGCTTCTCATTGTCTAGTGGCCATGGGTAACATCAGAAAAAAAGGTGTCGAGAGTGACTAATATAAGTTAGAAAAACTTGTTTCCCTATCAACCTAACATAAATTAGTATAGTCTGAAGAGGGAGATAGGATTGTAATCACGTCATTACATGGCATATACTACATTACAGGTTCAGTTACTGAAAGAAGGTAAAGATATTCCTGTAGACTTACAGGAGAAGATCAAAGCTGGTAAAGACAAGCATGATGAGGAAGCAGATAAAACTGACAAACTGCAATCACAAGTTACCTCCCTTTCTGATAAGGTAAAAATTACCTCCCTTTCCGTTAACGAAATTTACCATTTACCGCTCTTTCTGGTAAGGTAAAACTGATAAGGTAAAATTGTGCCTCCCTCTCTGAAAAGGTGACATTTACCTTCCTTTCTACTAGGGTAAAATAGCATCCCTTTCTAATAGGGTAAGATTACCTCCCTTTCTGATAAGGTAAAATTACCTCCCTTTCTGTAAAGGTAAAATTTACCTCCTTTTCTGATAAGGTAAGATTACCTCCCTTTCTGATGAGGTAACATTTACCACCCTTTCTGATAAGGTAGAATTAACTCCCTTTCTGATATATATGGTAAACTAGGAACATTGCTTGTATAGTGCAAACAAATTAACTTGATCCTTGACCTGTGGTCATGAGTAAATTACAAATTTCTTGAGTAGAATATATCATTCCGCAAGCTGTCTAAGATTAATGTTTTTAGTTCACCTTTATCATATTTATAATACTAACCACTTGTAAAAAACAAAGGTTAAATTATATACAATAAATCAATTGCGAAAAAATTATGCTAACAGGTGCAAGTACCAGGTTCATTTGTTTGGACTATACTTTGTGTTAAATAGCGATCAGGCCAGCTGGCTACTGTTGATGAGTGAAATATGTTGTGAAATGGTGTAAATGAGAATATTAATGTACTTACCAGGTACTACTATAATTAGCATGCCCCTCCTTCAACAAGCTTTAGTTATGTATGTACTATATATCAATCAGGTGAAACACCAAGAAGGCTTATTACAGAGGTGTAAAGAGATCATCAAATCTAGCAAAGAAAAATATGCTCAACTATTTGAGGAGAAAACACAAATGCAGAAAGAACTGGAAGACTCAAAGATGGAACTAAGTAAAGTTAAGGTAATTTAATTTGTACTTCAATTGTGCCATTGAGACAAATTACTAACCCAAATTGTGAGACAAATTACTTAATTATATTTATGTATGACTACATGCGGCAATTTGACTGTTGAAATTGTGAGTTTCACTGATCGTTCAAGTCATTGTCACAGACAGATCAACCTATTGTACTATGTAATTTTCTTCACCAAATTGATGTCTTTAATTCGTATATATTGCATCACAAAAATGGCCAAATGATGATTGATAACACAATGAAAAATAACAATGTATACTTGAAACAAAATTAATATTTTTTTATGTTTATAGGGTAAAACCTCACCAGATACAGTAAGCAAACTACAGAGCCAGATCAAGCAAGCCAGACAAGTAATTGAACAATTAGAGACTGACCGACAGCTTGCCATAGCTGAGGTTTGTAACTACTGTTTACTGTTGTGTTCAAATATTCAAATATCGTATATTTTGGCCATCCTATCATATCACTGCAGTAATTTATTTTATTGTTCACTTGATTACATATCAGTACATCTTATGCTTTTTAATCAGTTTTTCTAATCTAAAAACGTCATTAGCTTTGAGGGACGTTGTCCTAGTATTGCACTTAAATGTAGTATGGTAGCCATGGCCAAGGTCAAGCAGTAAGTGCGCTCAATTTGTAACCTGGTGATCTAGGTTTGAGTCTCGGTGGCCGCAGGTCTTACAGTTCCTTAAAAATTTGACATCAATGTCAATTTTCCTTCACATGTGGAGAAGTTGTTGATTCCTGGTGGTAGGGTAAGTTAGTACAGGTAAGAATACTGTCCAGGAAATCTGCTTAGGTGAATCTTCCGATAAGGTTTACGAGGAAGTTTTTAAAAAATTTGTTATTGAGAGAAGTGCATTGAAAAAGTAACAAGAGGTGCTTTGAGGGCCCTAGGTCACTCACGCAATGGCAGGTCAGCCATCTAGGGCCGTTTTGGCCCTTAGGCTATATTTCTTTCTCCCAACAGCAAAATATTTTTTTCAAAATATTCACATATAGTATTACCTAGAAATAAAAAATGGTCTAAAATGGTTTGTATGTATTAGGTGAAGCAGCAGGTTCATGAAGAGATGGAGAGAAAAGATCAGGAACTACAAGATATCAGAACACAGACACATGGTATGATGGACGAAAATAAAGACCTGAAAGAAAAAGTCGACAAAATGGAGAAAGCTGGTAAGGACTTGAATGTCTTGAAAACCTTTCATTTTATTGCACATGTGACATGGCACTAATATACAAATTAAGAGGGCATCATGGGGCATTGAAATAAGGGCATATCATCGAGCCATGCTTCAAGGGCCTGGCTAAAACACAACAAGGTCCATAATATTGGGGATGTGATTGGTGGTTTTTAAGGTTACTCTAAATGAATTGTGAATTGGGAGAATTTAGATAGAAGGGGTTAGTAGATACACAGTTTAATTCGATATTGAATGCATTTTTCATCATAAAAACGCGACAACCCAGTGTCCTGATTGATGGTCCTGTTGGACTCAAAAATTAGGTGATGTGGTGACCTCTACAACTGCCCTCAAAAATGCACTTGAGCTATTTTTAGAAGTAAACAAATTAGCTCTTCAGTTCAGAGACGAACCTAGCTTTGTTCAGGTGAAATTTCAATGACTTGATGAACACATTTCTTGAGTTATAGTGAAAAATATGCCAAATGTGTCCGGATGTAGGACGCCTGCCAGTATAGTGGAGGTGTCATATTGATTTTGTACTGGACGTTCTTATTTTTACCAGATTGTGTAGACTATAAAATCTTTAAAATATGTTGATCTGATGAATGTTGTTCTATGTTATCAGCTGCTGAACAATTAGATAAATCAAGGGAGATAATTAAACGATTGAAAGAAGAGAAGAAGAAGATTATAGAAGAATATGATGGGAAATTGAGAGAGAGAGAAGAACAAATGGAAACAGAGAAAGAAAGTCTTGTACAGGAAGTATCACGAGGGAAATCAGCTGCAATAACATTAATGCAGGTTTGTTCTGTAAATCACATATTATTCATGTGATCTTTATTTAGCAAATTTGGAAAACAAGACTTTTTCCTTGATTTATATTACTGTAAATCACTTTACAATCACAGGATTTTTATTTAACAAAGTAACAGATTATTAAAGGGTTTGTGAGTATTTGATTAATAGTTCCATTTTAGGTTTTTCATGTTTTGGAAGTATATTTTCGCTGATTTATGAATTTGTTAGGATTGATTAACTAATATATTGAAAGCATTCTCATTCACCTGCGTATTCTTCACTTGAATTCACCTAAGAAACTTAATTTACTAACCACTGATGTATGAGGATGATGGAAAGGTGTTCTAAAATTTTAAAAACAATTAAGTGGTTTTATAAAGAAGGTCAAAAAAGATTTTTAAAATTAAGTTTGAAATACGATAGTGTCCTAGAGTAAGAATTGTCCTACCTTAAAACAGCATAACTCCTCTCTATTACAGGAGCAAGCTAGCAAACAGAATGAAGAAAAAGTTAATGATGCATTGATTGAGAGAGATGAGCTTTGGCAGAAGAAAATGTCGGACCAAGAAATGGCACATCAGGAAATTGTATCCTCTAGAGAGAAAGAACTGTCTGTATCACAGGCAAGGTTTGATGAAACCGTTCAAAAACTGAAGGGAGAAAAAGACCATGCCCTTAAATCTTTATTGGAAGAGAATAAGGTTGTCTTACAGGTATGTATTTGTACTCTTCTCTATTCTAATATTTTGCATCTACTACAGCGTATAAACCAAATCACTGTATGACTTATTGGGAGACTATACAATTTAACATATATGACTTATTGCGAGCAAAGCAACTGTTACTTCTGGTCACTGTATGCCTTATTGGGAGACTATAAAATTCAACATGTATGACCTATTGCGATAACTGGATGTTGACTCACTGTGATCTGTACTGGGATTCAAACCCAATGGCATCATTGCCTAGCAATGCCAAGTATGAAAGCATTAGATTACTCAGCTATTGCAACAACCCCCAAAAAAGCTTGCACAAATAACCAACACCAAGCATGACTCTGAGAATAGTGGTGCACTCTGTTCAGGACCAGCTCTTGTTGGGAGAAAAGTGCATTATTTAAAGTATTCTTTTCCTGGAAAGGGGCCTCATAACAGCCCCTACTATATAAGGAAAAAAGCACTGCCTTCTCTCCTGTATGCTATGATCACCCAATATGCATGGGTAAAATATTTAAGAATTTTACCTTAACTTATGATTTTGAGTGTCCAAAACAGGCTGTTTTCTTTTATTATCTTTTCCAATGTAAAATGACAAATTCAAACTTTCTAATGTTACTGTTAACCATGTGTATGTTATACTGTGAATCACTTTTTTGGGAGTTTTATTTTCGCAAATATTCACGAGGAGGTTGACACGCGAAATCATTATTCTCATCACTATTAATATTCGCAATACAAAGTCAAGAAATGGACATTGTCCATGACGGGAATTCAAAATTCTCGCGAATAAAAACATCTGGAAATTTTCGAAAAAATCGCCAAATAAAATTTACGCAAAAAATTAAAAGTGATGTACAGTAATGACCGTGTACATTGATGCTGCATTGTTTTATACAGGAGAAAGAGAAAGAGATGCAGCTGGCTGTGGAAGAGAGAGACTTACAGAAAATGGCCACATTGTCCCAGCAAGATACACTTAGAGATGAATTACATGTTCAACTGGAACAACTACAAAAAGTAAACTTAAACTTCTATTCATCTTATACGAAAGTGTTTATCTTAGTGTGCCAGATATGTGACCAGACAGTCTGGGTTCAATTACCAGTTGCAACAGATCATATCTTTCTGTGCAAATTTGACGATAATGCTGATTTTCCTCGACATGTGGATAAATTGCTGGTTTCTTGAGGAAGGGAAATTAGTACTGGTTAGGATATTAATTCATAATTACATGGGTTTTTTTGAGAGTACCAAAAAGCCTGTTTTTCTTTATTTTCCCTATATAAGTTGTTGATTTTTGAGGATGTCAGGTTTTTCAGAATTTCGGACTTTCACCCATGAAATTAGGTGAATTGACCATCTTAAATAATTGACACATTGTTGAGAAAAAGCTTTAAACCATTATAAACAAACTTCATCTTTGTTAGAATTTCACCTCTATTTAAAAGACTTGCCAGTTCAGTTGATGAAACAAGTGCTTTTTTAGCACATTCATATCATGGCATTTATGCTTTAATACTAGGCACTTTTGTGACCAAAAATAAGTTACTTGTGCATGTTTTCCTTGAACATTGGTTGGATTTCAATGGAACTTCTCATGGATACATGTTACCAAGCCTAGTTGTACTGGTCAGGAATTGTTTATCTAATGATTTTTTCCAGAGTTGTGGCCCTTTGTTGTAAACACGTTTTTGAGTCAAAAACCCTTCTAGTTCATAAACTGTAAATATTAAGACCATCCTATAAATATACTGACTTGTTTTGTAGGAGAAATCTGAGTTGGAAACATTGATCAATCAGATGCAGATAGAAGCGGACAATCAGAAAGCCGAGTTTGACAGACAGATACAAGACGTACGAAACAAAGCTGCCCAGCAGGTGTCGGAACTAACATCGGACCATGAGAGATATGTAGCGGACATTTTAACTCAACATGAGAAGAGTATACATGACAAGTCGGATGAGTTAGTGGATAAACATGCCGCTCAGATTGCTGATCTTATTAGAAAACATGATGATGAAGTACAGGTAAATGTTACATTTTTACATGATTAGCAAAAACCATGGCCTCTAGTGAGTGGGTCAGGTTTTGCCATGTGTACTTTACAATAAAATCTTTAAAACTTCTTGTCTGAAAGTACTTGTTGGATTTCATAAAAAATTGGTAATGGTGTTTCATTGGGTGAACCTTAATGAAAATAGCAATATTCATATAAAAGTGGCTCAATCTGATATGAACATGGCTATAACTTAGTAGGGCTGCGTACCGGTTTCCGATATAAATGGAATACCGGTATTTTGCGTTCGATAGATACATCGTATCGAACGTGTCCGTATCGGTCAAAACATCGATCAACAAAAAATACACACCAAATCCCCATTTTCAGTAAAGTTTTCGGTAGTCTATTTGTTTCGTCTCAAAATGGTCAGGTCGTCGACGCAGCTTATGTCTGAGTAAATCTAATTTTCAAACAATCTGCTTTGCAAACTACTCATGCAATTTAAACATGTGTAAATAGGTTGTTTATCACATATCTCAAGCCTGTGTTCCACATGTTAAATACATGTACATTGTAGTAAGTCTTCAAGTGCCTATTTACAGTTTTTAGATCGTTTATTGTCAAAACAAAATATCAAATGATATATCGAATATCGATCATTTTGTATTGATACAAATATCGTATCGATCTTTTTAACTGATACGCAGCTCTATTACTTAGATTTGTCACATTTAGTTGATCTGTTTTAAGCAGAAAGGTTCCAGGATATGAAGTATATTTAGGTAGATTTATGAATTCACGAGAAACCCAATTAGCAAATAATAGGGAACATAAAGTCATAATATAGTTCTACCAAATACTGTAATATAAATGAAATTGTGTGGGTTTGTCTTGCAACCTGAAATTTAAAAAAATATTTTAGTAAATCTATCAAATTTTCGAAACATTGCAGAATTCTAGTGGAAATCTTGAACAGCATTATGCAGAGGAAATGAAAACATTGAAAGACAAGACAGCAAAATTGTTGCAAGAAAAAAGCCAACAGACAGAAAAATTGAATATGATGTTAAATCAGTTGCGGGTAAGTGGATCAGCACCAGTGTTTTACTAATGTATTTGTTTTTTATCTAATTAAAATTCTTTTATTATAGAATTTGAAGTTTTGTATTTACTCTATGCCTTGGGTACCAATTTAACATTAACTGAGTGAATTTCTACATTTATTGACTAAAGTTGTTTGTTTTTAGTCTTATATTTGTTTATTTTAGTCAATAAATATCTGATCTAATATGAATTTGGTTATGTCTGACCTGTTCACATTTATTTCAGTCTGACCTAAAATAAATTTGATTTAGTCTGACCTCTTCACATTTATTGTAGTCTGACCTATCAGTGAAAGAACAGGAGTTTGAGCATAGGAGTGTGGAGTTCAGGAATAAAATGGAAGAAACAAGTATTTCATACAAGGAACGAATGGAGGAGTACGATAAGTTACAAGGAGAACTCGATAAGGTCTGACTCATTATGGGATGTCTTTGATCACAAAATTCTTAAATATTTATTAGTTCCCTTCCGGTTTTTGCCCTCCGTCTGTCAGTCCGTCCATCAAAAAATCTGGATCTTGACATAACTGAAACAGTTTCCATGCTAGGTTTATGAAACTTGGTATGTGGATAGGGGGCAATTAGGGGATTATGCACATCTAAAAATATTTTGATTTTGACAAAAAATGTGGTTG
Organism: Spisula solida; assembly: GCA_947247005.1. Taxonomy (NCBI): domain Eukaryota; kingdom Metazoa; phylum Mollusca; class Bivalvia; order Venerida; family Mactridae; genus Spisula; species Spisula solida. Next base: position 17,712,109 of record OX365958.1, read on the forward strand.
CTATGGCAACAAAAACATTGAAAATGGCTTCAAACCGGTAGGGGACTTCTGTATTGCTTGCCATTCTTAATGACTTGTTCATGAACCCATATCTTTCAATTAGGAATTGTTTGTCTGCGCTTGTTCTCCTTGACCACTTGTCCCATTTCAAGGAAACATTAATACTAGGTCCTAAGCCTCGTTGTGCATATTGTCAGGAATTTAAGGTCATATGAGTGTTGCCAGAGTTATAGCACTTCAGGAAGACATACATTTTGGTGTAAAAAACCTTCTTGTTTTAGTGATATTGAGGATCAGATGTGGAATATAGATTATATAGTTGAACATGTCATAATCTGTCTGTCAAGGTTTACATTAAATTTGGCTGCCTATATCAGTGGTTGGTTAATTATGGTGTTCTTTAAAATAAAATAAAAAAATGGGCAATTTTGATTTAAACAAAGAAAATCAAACAAAAAGAGGAATAGCTGCATAAAACAGGTCTTTGCTTAATAAAACAATTATGCTAATTATATGCAAGAAATAATCACATCTTCTTTGAGACTAAACCACAGCTGTTTTCAATATTGATTTTTTTACTCATACAGGTACGGGCAGAATATGAAACCAGCAAACAACAGATGGAGAATGAGTTGTCTTCCCTGAGACAAAATGTGGCTAGTATGGAAGAACTTAAAGGCTCAAAAGAATCTGAAAACATTGCAATTAAGGAACAAATGTCAGAGATCTCAAACCAGCTGACGAGTGTTACAGAGATTAAGTAAGTGATTTAGAGTCTTATTTTCTTGCAAAATCAGATATTTGATACTTTCTCATACATTAAATAAATGTATCTGGTTTTACGAGTCCTGATCATCTGCACAACGATAAATTTACCAGCAGGGGCTAGTCAGCAATATGGATCTAGCGTGTGCGTAACATTAATTTGAAAAGTAAAAATAAAAATATAGCTTAAACGTCATTAAAGTCTCAAATTTCCACAATCATTAGGACTCCAACCATAACCACCGATTTCAAGGCTTATGTGGGTAACATCAATTCAAGCCTGGCTACGTCCCAGACTACCTAAGTAAATGAAGTAAAACCTTTATGATAAGAAATACAATGTATTACCAAGTTATGTTTTATTCTTGTTCATGGTGTGTACAATAATTTCCTTAAAGGTTATACCCTTCCATGAAAATATTACTACAATGTCGAATTATCCTCCACATATATAGAAGTTGCTGGTTCCTTGTGGAAGGCTAAGTTAGTACTGGTTATGATAGAGTCTAAGAAAACTGGTAAGGTGAATCTGCCGCTGCATATAATTGAAAAATTGTTGAGAAACGACATTAAACCTGAATAAACAATGAAACACTGAATAATCGTTTTCATCTTCAATCTTTATCAGATCTAGTTTGGAAACAGAAAATGAAGAATTGAAGATACAGTTAGACAGATTGAATAAGGAAGTCACTGACAAATATGAGAGTGCAGACAGTAAAGTTAAAAGCCTCCTTGAACAGGTATTTATATGTATAACCTGCCAGCAAAAATTGAAGCCGGTATAATATAGGTGTCATCTTCCAGCGAGGAATTTCAAGAAGCTCTCCTTCAAATGTTGATGCCCTTGGTCAATCTTTATGTGTCTCAGTCCAACCATCACAGAGTCGTGTCTTGCATATATTGTCAGAGACATATTGCTTTTGTGCTGAATATCTTGGATATTAGTCTGTCTGGATCATAGATGTCACATAGTTTGAGATAAACATTTTATGTCAAAAAACACTGCTAGATCTCCTTGCATATATTTTATCATGCTCGAGATGAATGACTGGTGGCTAATTTCGAACAAATCAGTATTGCGGGGTGTTGATCGCATTCAGCGAGTGTTTGTTTTCAGTAAAATGAGGATGATATGTCTGTATTGTGGCTGTGTGTTACATAAATATCCAGTCAGTGTTTCATTTAGCTTAGTATCATTGCAAACCAAAATGGAACAGTCCTCTAGTGAACTGTAGGCTTGAACCTAAAAGATGGTTGAATTGATTCTGGTGGTTTGCTGGTTTTCTATGTCTGGGTTGTGATTCCAACTAGCAGCTGTGTAAGGCATGTGATTTAAGAATGATTTAATGACTACTCATCCATCAGGCCTGGTATTTTACCGGCCTGAGCCTGATTTCAGGTTTTTTAATCCTGAATTTTCCTTCTTAGTTTATTATAAAATATATTGAAAAATAAGTTTCAGGATTTCAAACTGGAATTTTCAGGCCTGAAAATTATTGCAAATTTCCAGTCCTGTCCATTGAAGCCTGTTGACAAAGTAAATGGTATACATGCATTTAATAAATTGATATGATATCTACCAACACCAGTGTCCACAAACGCTAATTTAATAATGGTTGCAACTTCATTGTACGTTTTGGTTGATAATTGTTTGTATTAAAATGGGTCTGCACATTATTTACCTCAGACTATTATTTTGTTCAATTAATATATGTTTAAATTATTCTCATTGTTTTAGATCAATAACTTAGAAGCAGTCAAGATGGAATTTGTCCAGGAGAAGCAGAAATTAGCTGATGAAAATAATGAACTTCAAAAAACATTACAAGAATTGGAGTCCTCCATTGCTGGGAAAGACAAGGAAATTCAAGGATTGTCTGAGAAAATTAACGAAACTATTGAAGAAATGAAACTTCTTAAAGATGAAAATACAACAATTTCTAACAATGTAGGTGAAATGTCAAACAAATGTTCAGCTCAACTTGAAGAGATTAGAACACTTACTGAACAGATGAGTAAAAAATCTAGTGAACACGAGGAAGTAATAGCTGAGAAAGAGAAGTCATTGGTAGCTAAATGTGAAGAACTCGACCAAGAAAAAATGACAAAAATAGAGGAACAGAAAGCATTGGAGGAAAGTTTTAAGTCAAAGTTTGAAGAAAAACAAAACCTGTTTAAGGAGAACTTCAAAAAGATGAAAGATAAATTCCAAACAAAACTAAAAGAAAAAGATGAAAGCTTTGAAAGCAAGTTGGCAGAAATTATGCAAGAAAAAGATGTTGGTGCTGAAGATCTAACAAAGAAATTAGAAACTCACTATCAGCAGCAGTTAAGTGATCTAGAAGAAAGACACAAATCAGAAGTTGAGAATACAAGAAAGGAGTTTGAAACTAGTATAGAAACTATACAAGAGGATCACCAGAAACAAATTAGTCAACTTGAAGAAGAGGTCAAAGCATTGAATGAAAACATTGAGAAATTAAAAGAAAGTTCTGAAAATGAAAAGACCCAAATAGTAAATTTACATGCAGAACAAGCAAATGAACTGAAAAAAGAGTTAGCGGAAAAGATTGAGGGTTTAGAAAAAGATGTTGGAACACAAGTTAGTGAAGCTAATGCAAAATATGAGGCATTGAATCAACAAATGTTTGATGTGTCTGAAAAGCATGATCACGAAATCCAAGAGAAGGATCTGAAGATTGCTGAATTGTCTAGTACAGTTAACAATTTAGAAACCACCAACTCCTCACTTGAAGAAATGCTGAAGGAGATCAATGTCCAATGTCAGTCCAAGGACGATAAATCAAACAGATTAACTGAAGAATATGAGCATAATTTACAAACTATGAAAACTGAATACAACAATACAATTAGTTCTATGGAAAGTGAAATTGAGAAAATGAAAATTGCTTGTGAAGACAAGGAAAAGGCTATTGAATCAATGAAAGAAGAGAATGTAAATTTGGTTCAAGAGCTGAAAGATAGTTATGAGAAAAAATTGTCTGAGATGACCTTGAATGATGAGGAACTTCAGACTCAACTGAAAGTGCTCAATGATAAAGTGACTGAGACTGAACAGAAGCTGCAAGGTTGTATAGAAAACTATGAGCAGCAGCTTGATGAACATAGGGGTAAGTTAGAAAGACAGGGTCGTGCTTTAAGCGAAGAGAAGGAAGTTCTGGCTTCTCAATTATTAGACATGACACAGCAAGCTCAGCTGAAAACGGAAGAACTGCAAACAACATTAAACCATAAACTAAGTGAAAGTGAAGAAATAACCAATCTAAAAGAATTGTTGGAAAAGGAAAATCAGGATATGAAAGAGGTTGCGGATAAACTTAGAGTAACTGTAGAAGAAGGGTTGAAAAATCAGGAGGAATTGACTCAAGAACTGGATGATAAGAAAAATCAAATCAATGAAATTCAAAACTTATGCTCTCAAAAGGAAAACTTAATTACTGAAAAGATGCAAAAAGTTGAAGAACTGGAAAAGGTATTGGTTGAAAAGGAAGAATATCACAAAACTGCTACAGTTGGTCTTGAATGTTCTTGGCAAGAAAAAATGACAGAAATGAAACAGAAATTCCTTACTAAGTTGAAAGAAATTCAATCTCAAAGTCAGACAAAGGTCAAGGATGCCGAGGAATTGTTAAGAAATGAGAGAGAAGGAAGTTCTGAAAAGCTTAGTGAATTGAATAAAGAAAAAGAAGATGTAGCATCTGAACTTTCACATGCAAACACTAAATTATTACAACTTGAACAAAGTAAAGAAACAATACAAGAAATGGAACAGAAAATCAATGCTCTCGGGGAAACTGTTGGTAGTAGGGACAATGAGTTAGAAAAAATTAATTTAGAGAAAACAGTGCTTGAGGAAACTGTTAGTAGTAAGGATATTGAGTTAGAAAAACTTACTTCAGAGAAGACCGTCCTTGAGGAAACTGTTGGTAGTAGGAACAATGAGTTAGATAAACTTACTTCAGAGAAGACTGAAGCATTTGAAAGACTAAAACGCTTAAAAGATCATGTTCAAGAAAAGGATAAGGAAATCCAGAACTTACAAACTGAATTGAATGTGCTTAAATCTGACACAGAAACTTTGCAGGAGAAGCTTAAACAATCTGAAGATAAGTATGCTAAGCTAGAGGAACAAGTAAACTCAGGAACAAGTGAGAATCAAATTATCAGTGATAAAAATAAATCCTTAGAGGAAACTGTTGCTATTCTTGAAGATGGTTTAAAAAAGAAAACTGATGAACTGATTCAGAAAGAAGTAGACTCTGAAGCCAAGTTACAAAGTGTTCATAAACAGGCTGCTGAAACTGAACGTGAGTTAGAACAATATAAAGTGGATCTCAGCTCAACTAGATCTGAAAGTGCAAATAAAGTCAAAGAAATTGAAAGTCAGAAATTACAATTACAAACTAAGCTGGAAGAAAAGTGCAATGAATGTGAAAAATTAAACCAAAGTGTACAAGAGCTTTCATCTAAACAAAGTGCAATTGAATCGGAACTTACTGAAAAGATTAAAGAGCAGGAGACTGTGTTTAAAACTGAAGTTGAAACTCTTCAAAAGAGTAAAGCAGATTCTACGTCGGAATCTGAAACACGTGCAATGGATCTTTCCGCCCAAATTGAAAATATGAAAACTGTGATAGATGATCGAACACTCAAGTGCAATGAACTGGAATCCCAATGTAAACAATATGCAGAAGAAGCTGATGCATTTAAACAAGATATTAATACATTGAAAGAAACAGGGAAAGAACTGATAGAGGCTCATAAGACAGAACTTCAGAACTTGAAAGAGACTCTTGAGGCAGAAAGTGCTGAAAAAGTTGCTGAATTTAAAAAGAAAGCTGAATTGTACATATCACAAGTTAAGTCTAAGATTAAAGGTGAAAAAGAAACAAGTTTGAGTAAATTGCAGGAAATTGTTGATTCAAAGGACGAAGAAATATCTGAACTGAAAACAACAAACAAAGAATTGTCAGAGAAAGTGGATACTCTGAATGGTGAACATTCCATTGAAGTAGAAAATTTAAAACATGAGTTGAATACGTCGATGGAAGAAAAGAGCAATTTTACTCAGGAACAATTACAACGCTCAGAAGAAACTCAATCTGTAGTGGGACAATTAAGATCATCTTTAGATAATTTAAAGGTAGAAAAAAATGAACTCAATGAAAAACTGAAGACAGTATCGAAATTGAAAGAAGACCTTGAAAAACAGTTGGATGAACTGAAAAAGACCATAGAAAAAGAGAAAAAAGTCTCTGAAGAGGAATATCAGACAATGAAGATTGATAGAGATGAAGAGATCGATAAACTTGAAGCTCAGATAAAAAGTGAGGCCCAGAAACATGAGAAAGAAACAGAGATGAAACTTCAAGAAGTGCAGAATGAACATACATCTAAAATTAAACAGTTAGCTAAGGAGTTCAACCAGCAAATGCAGGAGAAGGAGAAGGAATTTGAAGCCCAATTTTCTGAAGTCATAGGTAAGGGGAAAAACTTAAGTGTTGCAGAATTCTTGGTGTGACTTGACATGAATTCTGTTTAATCATATTCAGTACTTAGTAATTCATGCTGAAATAAGGGATATCATATGCTTTTACTTACCTTCATATACATTTAAATGAAGTGCATACTTCTTTATATAAAGAATAAAAATTAACACAAAACATAAATGCAAAAAGTAATTTTTGCTGGTCATCCATGGTGGAAATGGTGTCAACACAAAGACTGTTATAATTCTTGTATTCAGACTTGCCTGTTGTTCATTATCTTCGCAACTGCCCACCATATAGGAGAGAGCATGTTTGCATACAGATCTATTCAGATGCAAATGTGCCCACCAGCTAGCTATTGGATAATGGCAAGTTTTCATTATTCATTCATCCAATAGATTGCTGGTGGGCATTTTGCATATGAATAGGTAATCTCCTTTATATGAGTTAATATCAGCATTAGGTCCATAACAAAATGTTAGGATTTTGAAACTGAACTATCACATCCCTTTAATTGTTACGTTTATTATTTTTAACCGTCTGACAGATCGTAGTAACCAAGTAGAGACAAAGAAGGACAGAGAACAAGCAGAATTGTTGGAAGATGCTCAACGTGAAGTTTATGAGAGAGATGAAAAATTAGATGAGTTAAAAATGGAATATGAGACAAAGTTAAAGGTACGTTTGTTGGTTTAAAGGGGCATGCCCTGGAACTGAAGTGTCTCGAATAGCAAACAAATTGGTATCATTTTAATACCTAAGTGAAATAATCAAAACCCTGTAAAAAAAGTTATGAAATATCCTGCTAGTTTTTTTAAAAAAAATTGTTCAACAATAACTAAATATCGTTGTCGTCACTAAAAGGCTGACAGCCTTTTATTCAAATCAATATACAACATATTGAAGTGCACATTATAGTGTATATTTTTAAGTCAAATTCTTCTTCGACTTTTTGGTAATAGTTAGTTTTACAAGTGATAAACGCAATATTGTTGTATAATGCAAACCAATACACTCCAGTTTCTGGGCATGCCCCTTTAAATTGCACAAAAAGATAATAACCAATCAGGCAAAGAAAGCACTCAACAGATATGCAGAGCACAATATTCTTGTTATAGAATATCCATAATATGGGATCACAATATTAAATATTCGTAACTAAACCACCACTTTATTGAGATAAAGAGTGGTTTAGTTACTAAATATCCTTGGTTAGCGTTTAATGTGATCACTGTACAGCATCAATACAGGTGAGACTACCTCTGGGTGTCCAACCAGTTGATCTCTTAACAATTAAAATAAAAGAATTCCCTCAAAGGCGGAAGTCATTGGCCAGTTAGACAGGGTTAAAACTGAACCGCCATGCACTACAACTGCCTCAGTCGATCACAAAAAAGGATTTCTGACTGAAACAAAACCAGAAAGAAAAAGAAAATGCAAATTACTTCTTTTGCAAAATCCAATGATAATCTAGCCCTTGATAAATAAAGGCTTTATTAATTTTTATGTTATTTAGGAAAAGGATGCAGAGATGAAAACAATTCAAGCAGATAACAAGAAACTTGTTACAGAAATACAACAAAGACACGAAATAGAAAAAATCGAGATACAAGAAAATATGCGAAGATCTCAGGTAGGTTAACCAATCATTTACTTTACATTGCTTGATGTTGTGTACAGGTACATGTGTATTGCAGAGTTCTTTTGAGGGGATTTGACAATCCTTCCTTATATTGAAATTAGCTCAACTGTAACATAATCTTTATGCCCTCCCACCCCCCATCTGTTATGAGGGGTATATTGCTTTGCATATGTCGGTCAATAGATCAAATGGTTTCCATTCAATTACTTAAGAACGCTTTGCCCTAAGATCTTCAAACTTTTCATGGAGATTTGTCATCAACAGTAGATGATTTTGAGATCCGTAGGTCAAAGGTCAAGGTCATTGTGACCTTTATCATTTCTGACTATTTGGCTACCATAGGGGCATATGTGTTTTACAAACATTTCTTGTTTAATGAAAAAAATCAAAGAATTAACTAAGTAATGGTCAGATGAAATTGCATAATTATTATTAAGCTGATTTCTAACAATAGAACAATGTTAGAACATAGTTTTGGAGTTGGGATATGTGCTAATGGTACTCAAAACAAGTGCTCAATAGTGCTTTGCTTCAAAATGGTTTACTACATAAAGTGCTACATACCGGATGAAGCTAAATATTTATTGGCTTCCGGTGAGCACTTGTTGAGAGCAGACCATTGCGCAGTAAAGCGCTATTGAGCACCTGCCTATCAAATTACTGAGAAATGGTGTGCTCAACCATAGCAAATTAAACTGCTCACTGGTAGTGAGCCATAGCATAGATCACTTTTACTAAAGGATCACTTACTGTAAAATCATTAATATTCTTGGGGCATTAAATTTCGTGGATTTCGTTGATGAACTCCACCACAAAATCAAATCCCAAACGAATAATTAACCCTGTTATTTTGTTCCACTGAAATGCAAAACCACGAAATTTCGTCCCAACGAAATTAAATGATTTTATAGTAGTACATAATTAATGTATGTACCGGTACCCTACTTGCAGGAGAAAGCTTTAGATGACAAGGAAATAATGCACAAGGAAGAGGTTAATACTTTAACTGAAGAATGGATTATAGAGAGAAAGGTTTGGCATTATTTCTAAATCATACCCCACCCACTATGTTTTGCATGATTTTGTAGTGAATTTGTTGTGTATGTCAGTTCACTTCTTAAATGCATATGGTCGCCTCATTGAACTTTCTTTGCTAGAATTTCATCATAGACTACCTAGTATTGCAGCTTTATAGGTACTGTCACATTTATGTTATATTATGCAGATTTTATATTAATTTAAATACATAAACATTGAATATATTTCATGTAAGCCTTTCGTAGAATAATTCCTGTCTATAGAATTTGAGATGAATGAATGAATGAATGAATGAATGAATGAATGAATGAATGAATGAATGAATGAATGAATGAATGAATGAATGAATGAATGAATGAATGAATGAATGAATGAATGAATGAATGAATGAATGACTATATCATGATTGAATAATGCAAATTTGATACACTTATCGTCATCTATAAGAAAATAATATTTTCATCTACGATGCATCTGTGTCTCAAAAAAGACACTTAAGTCTTGAATTATTGGAAAATTAAAATGATTTTTTATTACAAATCGAGATCCAAACAGTTATTAAAATTATATGCTATTTATAATATAACAACTATACAGGATAGACATATATTATTTTTAGTTTATGATGTAATGTTTGCATATTTTGGCCTGTTTTAAGCTACGTGTCTATAGTAATTAGGCGTAAGTACGGTTTTGCAAACTTTAGTGTACTTGTGTACATATCACTTTATTGTTTCCTTGGTTACATGTTTTTATTGATTTATGATTTTACCAAATTGAATGTAGACTTAAATAATGCGTTAAACATTTTATGGAAGTATCTGTTAGATTAATAGAAGTGTTTGCATCAGCGTATACGGTTATTATTTTTTTACGCTCTATGTCATAGGTCAAGATCATATCATGTGTGAAGTAGGATTGACTATGTGTCATAATTATGATTTGTGTTATTTGTGTTTGCATACTGATAAAAATGGCTATCCTGCTAGATGTTTGTATAATTATTGAAATTATTGCCTCCTCGATAGCATAGTGGTTCAAGGTGTAGGAGTTTCCATGTTCGATCACAGGCCGTGTCATACCAAAGACGAAATAAAAATGGTACCAGTAACTCCCTTGCTAGAAGCTCAGCATAAAAGTGAAACAGGCTTCTCTTCTCTCATACCCTCGTGTCGTGACGATGGATAACATCCGGAATGAGGTGTCAAGAGTGATTAATATAAGTTGGAAAAAAATGTTTCACAATCAACATAAAATAAATTAGTATAAGAATTTCCATTGATGTAAAGGCCCTAGAAAAAAGCATACTGATTAGGGTGTGGTGCCGTTCATGGTCTTTAAAGATATAGTGTACAAATAGAATATTTTGAATCAACAAAATATTTTCGTACCAAACAAACACTGGTGGGTAGCCGGGTAGCTTTGTTTTATTTGTATGATATGTACATTGACTGATGTTTGTTTGCACATTTTGTGTTATTGTATTTTATTGTAGTCTGAGCCATCACTGTCAGCTACACCAAGACCTGCTTATGCAAAATCCCAGGTATCTGATGCGCTATCATTTGTTTCTTTGTTTTATATTGTCAGGCATGTTCTAAACAAGTTCACTTTTGGTTATAATGTATTTATATACTGAATTTGTGATTAAGTAAGCAAAATGCAAAAATATTCGCAAATTTTGTACTTTCGCAACTTTACAACATTTGCTTTTTCCGAAGCATAAATATTTAATTACAAACGACACTTTTTTATGTGAAGAAATATTAAATATTGCTAATATTTCTACGCGCTAAATGTATGAAGTTCAAAACTTTTTGACCCATTAGATATCCATTTATACTCCAAGGAACTGTATTATCAAAGCTCTTACGGGAATCATAAACTATGTTCAAATTTAAATTCTTTATAAGTCTTTATCAACTGCAAATTGGTGACAGACCTGGTTTGTAGGAATTCATTAACTGAATCATTATAGGTATAATTATTTCAGTTCTATTTACCACACTTAATAGTTGTAAACAAATCATAAAGAATTGAAATTTGATTGTAAGTTTACGTTTTCCATAAGTGCTTTGATAAAACAGTACCCTGATTATCTGCTTTTTGTAAAATTTCCTGTTAAATACATTTGCCAGGACATATAGAACATGCCTGACTTACTCTTCTCATTTATATATTGTACACCTGGCATGAACATTGTTTGTATATATTGTAAATAGTGCGTGATGCACACATTCTCTATCCTGTCTGGGTTAGCTGGATTAATGTTTGTAGAGGAAATAGTATTTTGTAGTTCAGAAAACTTCTACCATATTGTTCAAAGTATTGCCCATCCTTCTAATAAATGATCAACCCAAAATTGTAACCAAAATCTGTATGTGTCCTTCATACAGCTTTAGACATTTTCCAAGTCTCGGATTAGGCAAATCGGAAACAGTCATATTCTTTCATTGTATTTTTCTCAATTTTTTTGCATCTGACTTTTTTCTTTGAAACTTTTTCCATTGATTTACCTATATCCAGTATACAACTACATGAAATACTTGGATGACTATGGTGAGTAATAAGTAATGCCCGATATCAGTCTGTCTGCATGACAACATACCTCCTTTTTCTCAGAATTGCTTAGAATATTATTTAAGTACACATGACTTGTCTTTACAATTATACATTTTAACAATTCCCGATATGAAGATTCATGAATATTTTTGCACTCAAAAGGGCAGAAACCATTGATATATCCACTTATACAGTAGCAGTAGGACTTACGTATTTCCTATAGAACAGAAGTCAGATACACATGAAACTGGTTCATTTTTTATAAAATTTCAAAAATTTATTTGAAGATTTTAGTGAATTTCAAACAACATTATTTCAGTACATGAAAGTTAAATTTTTACCCGAGCATCATATTTTCTAACGATTGTGTGATTCTACAATCATTGTAATAAATTCACCAGAATTCTGTTCATATTTAATTATAATAAGACTTTCTCATGTTGAGTTTCATTTATTTTCTTTCATGAAGATTCTACATTCAATATCAGTATATATACTGTCAAACAACATGTCTTTTAAATCGGCTTATCAATCCATGGATTGTAATGGTAAGCATGTTAATTTTATCCAAAGAGAGGTGGCTTCTTAGTTTTGGTGATGACTAACACTGGCTTGACCGTTTTTGTATTGGTAAACCTGTTAATATTATCGTACTCTGTTGTTATAGGAACTCCTACATTATAATCAATTAACGATGGATGCTGTACAGTCAGGACTGGGTTCTGGTGATATAGGACATCAAGTGATCACACTCACTCGACAAATTGAAGAACTCAAAGAAAAACACAGGTACCTCACCTCACTCATTCAAGTTCTGTTTAACCCTGACTTAAAAAGATCACTATATATAACTACAGTACAACCCCCGTTGAGCAACAATCTTTGGGAGCTGCAAATCTTGGCCATTATTTAAATTTTCGAGGTTGTTGCTCTACAAAGGTTGAATCTATAATAAATATCGGCTTAGGAAAATTTGAAGGTGTTGTTATCAGAGAGGTTGTTGCTCTTCAAAGGGAGAGAACTACGGTAATGTTTGTGGAATTTCCTAGAAAATATTCAGAAATTCCAGTCATGATGAAATCTCTGTTATAGCTGTGCCATGGCTTCGACCAGAGCAAAAAATCTCAAAAAAGCTTTCAAATTTTCAATATATTTTCATGTTCCCAAAAAATTCAAGATAACAAGAGTAGACTGTCTATATCTAGCCTGGTTAGTAAAGTTGATAAATATTAAACCAAATGTCATAGAAGTTGGGTGCAGAAGAGTGTTGCTTAATAATTGTGTTACATTTACAGGTTAGAGATTGCAGAATTACGTGGTCAACAAGATATGCATAAATCCTTCCTACCACAGCCATTGATAGCAGCACCAGACGGCATGACTGGTTTTACTGAAGATAGTGCCGAGCTACATATTATGAACTTACAGGTATGTTTAACTTTCCTTCCTACCACAGCCATTGATAACAGCACCAGACGGCATGACTGGTTTTACTAAAGATAGTGCCGAGCTACACATTATGAACTTACAGGTATGTGTAACTTTCCTTCCTACCACAGCCATTAATAACAGCACCAGACGGCATGACTGGTTTTACTGAAGATAGTGCCGAGCTACATATCATGAACTTACAGGTATGTGATTCTTCCTGCAGTAGGTTAATTTCCTCCTTTTGTCTTAAAATCATTGAAACAAAAGGGTTCTGATTCAGTATGAACTACTCAGAAATAATGGTTGTGCTGGGCTGATGGGATAGGGGTTGGGTATTGCAGCCTTTTTGCTCTTGGAGCCAGAAGGCATAATGGGCAGTAAGTAAGTAAGTAAGTAAGTAAGCTGTTGGAGCAATCACTGGCCAGAACTTTGTTGAATTCAACATTTTTTCTATGTCTAATCACCATTATGTATGGCTATGTAAATACTGCACCCCATATCATATACAGCCACGGTCCAGTGGTTAGTGTGCTAGATTTGTAACCTGGAGATCCCTTCCATAAAAAAACGACAACAATGTTGATTACCCTCCACATGCGGAGAAGTTTCTGGTTCCTTGTGGAAGGTTAAGTTAGTACAAGTTAGGAAACAGTGCAGGAAAACTTGTCAGATAAATTGACCACCTTATAATTTATATGACTGAAATTGATTGAACTATTTAGAAACGGTGTGAACCTAATAGACAGAATTAACTAACCACATCTGACGTGACTTTATTTGATTTCAGGCTCATGTTTCACAGTTACAGGGAGAACTTGCCAAAACCAAACTGAGAGAGAGAGAACTTCTTGCCAAGGTAACAATTGTCATCACAACCATTTGAATACTCTGCCATACTTGAATCTACTCCTGTTCATATGTCCATGTGCACAATCACTCTAACTATGGCCACTATGAAATGTGTGTTAGAGTATCTGCCAAACTTCATAAAAGGGATGGGGGGATGATTTTGTGTAAAAAGAAATTTGCTTTTGTTCATACTGATTTGTTTTATAAAAAGGCTCTGTCATTGATCTCTCTCAACACCTCATTCCTGATGGTATCCATTACCAAAAGGGTATAGGTGAAGGAGTGATGGGCTAGTTTCCCGGGTTTAATTATACCATGATTGTAACCAAAGAAAGATAAGGTATGTGACAGTTGTTCCCTTGCTTGTAAAACAAAAGGGAAACTCATGTCTGGCTTTAATTTGTACTGATTTCCTTTCATAATTTATCAACATTTTAATACACAATTCATCTTTTAAAAACAAATATTCCTACGTATTAAGTTTGATTATTTTTCCCACATATAGTGTGGGAGACATATTGATTTTGTGCTGGTTGTCTGGATGGATGTTGCAAAGTTTGTCCATGCTTGTTTTCTAGGGGTGGGCCGATGCATCGAAATATCGATGCATTGCGATTCCGAGTGTCCCGATAGTATGGATCGATAGTATAAGTCTCGATCCAATAACTATCGCCGATAGTTAGCTCAACTATAGATAGTTACGATAGTTTGCTTTTTATAAATGAAGTTTATTATTAATTTAAAACAACTTCCGTTTTCGCATCAAAACAGCCTCAATGAACTAATATCGCCTTAATTTTATTAATCTATTTCTGTCAAATTCATTTTAAATCATTTCCACAAATAGTCGATTTGTATGTTGTACAACAAATGATATCTTACACAGTGCAAACTTGCATTTACAAGTTAATCTCTGGTTTTCAAATATTGGCAATAACTATTGCAATAGTATCGCAATAGTTTCCAGCAATACAATAGTATCGCAATGGTACTTTCAGCAATAGCAATAGTATTGTGATAGTCAAAATTGGACTCAATAGTCACCCCTATTGTTTCCTTAACCAGTGGTCGGACTTCAATGAAACATATGCAAAGCATTGTTTTGCATATTGTCAGGAAATTTAAGGTCGTTTGATTTTTGAATGAATTAAGGCCTTTTGTGGGAGACAAACGTTTGCATGTTGAAAACTCTTTCTAGCTAACATGTTTGTATTAAATGTTTACAGCATGGGGATGGTGATGTACATTCCAACAGTTATTCTTACACTCCATCCAGTCCTGGATACTTTACTGATGGAACCCCATCAGGGCCTCTACTTACTGAACCTACTCAATTAGAGGTTTGTTTTATTGTTACAATTTTTATTTTGTTTGTGTTCTGAGACAGTTTAAAGTATGTTGTAATTCTGTTTTCCTGCCAGATGGACCAAAAACCTCCAACTTGGATAGAGAAACAGTTGTGTGATACTAGGAATCATTATCTGAGTGCAATACCCTAGCTCTTTCCAAGCTGCTTCCTGGGTTGCTTATCATGTTCGATGTATAGCACTGATACACTGGCTTACAAACCAGTTCATCTCTAGTTTTAGGTTGGGAAACACTGAAAAGAGCTTCAGAAATTACCAAGTGCCCAGGTCGAGAATTTTAAGAAGACTGGGTCTATATACTGTATATTGCTTTGTTCAAGTTTTGTTGGTCTGGCTGCCCTTTGATTGATTGAATTGTTTCTGATCAACAGTTAAAGAATGGGTAGGCCTAGGATTCTCGAAACTGGTGTGTTGGTTATAACCAGTCAAGGAAATTGGATGCTGAGTTCAGGGCTGATATTAATAAAACATCTTGATGGAAAACTTAAATATTTTGACTTTTGTAAAAAAAATTGCGATGCACATATTTCCCACAAATTGAACATTAGCCAATGATTCCTAAGTGATTATAGTAGCTCTCTTCAAAATGAATAAAATCTATGTAAAGAATTAAAAGTCAGAATTGTATTTATTTCTTTAGCTTATAAACTAAAGGAAATTTGAAGAGATTCATTGTTTGCTACTAAAATGCTTTATAACTACCAGCCCTCAAGTTCATTTATATTGATACAAAATATTTTTTTGTAATTATTTATTTCGTTGCCGATATAACACATGATAAACATAAACACAAACAAAGCATAACATGTATATTGATACAAAGTATGAATTTCACAAAGAATAATTAAGATACAAATTATAGTGGAATAACAATATTAAAATGTGTTACTTGATATTTCAGTATCTGCGTAATATATTGTATATGTATATGATGGGAAAACAGACCAAAACACTGGCGAAGGTGATAGGTACGGTAGTACAGTTTACTGAGGATCAGATGAAACAACTGATGGCTAAGGAAGAAAAAACTACAGTAAGTACATGTCAAGCTATCAGGGGATATTGATAGATGTTCTAAATCTTTGTTGTGGTCTATTGTAAAAAGATAATAATAACAATCAGACAGTGAACGTTATAATAATAACGTCTTTATTTTCTGTGTATAACATATTTGGAAAACCAATTTTCATTATGCAGGCCTGGTATTTTTCCGGCTTGTGCCTGATTTCAGGTTTCTGAATCCTGAATTTTCCTTTGTTTATATTGAAAGGGGAATTTCAGGCTTTGAAACCTGGATTTTCCGGCTTGAGAATGATTGCTAATTACCAGGCCTGTTATGGTAGCACTTAAGCAGAAACAGCAAAGCATGCAAAAAGGCATAAAGAACATGTGAAAGAAAATTCACAGATTACAAGTGCAAATCACAAAGACAACCACAAAAATGTGCAAGGATAAAAGAAACTGAGCAGCTACACAACTGTACAAGATGAACCTAATTATATGCAGTTGTGTTACTTTATTTAACTTAGTACAAGACATGCTCTTTTCAACCCAGAATCAATACCAAAAAATGTGTCCTGTCTACAGCAATTTTCCGAGTCCCGGTCTCTGAATCTTTTCTCAGTTTATACCTGCGTGCAATACTCAATGGCATTCAACACGTGCGCAAATAGGGTACTCTGTCCAATATAATTGAATTCTTCGCTTAAAGTAACCTGTGGTATTTTGGACTTTGATCGTCACTAGCTTCTTTGCTTTGAATGTGGATATTAGATACACGCTGCGAAGACAGTGCTTACCTGACTGTGTTACCTAAATTGGTGTTGTCATATTACTATTTTATAGTTTGAAAGAATAAACCTGAATGAGTCAGATTAAACTTCAGCAAGCTCTTTGTATGTGTTGCTATAAAGTACATTTTATTAAAAATACCAACCAACGATTAACAAAGGGCAATCAACGAATAAGCCGGTATCTCAGGTCAATTCTGTCAAGTTACAATTGTTGTCGCTTTTAAATGATAAGTTCGTAAATTGTCACCAAGACCTTCCTTGTATAATCATTGACAACTTTGCGTACTACCAGTAGTTCTTTCATTTTGTTCCTTAAAATTAAATTGTTGGATGAATTGTAGGACATGCATTTTACATATGTTATTTGAAGGAATTAATTGCATATGTGCTGTGTTTTTCTTGTTTCGTCTTCAGAATGTGTGATAATGGTTAGAATGATTTATTATATCCTTGCATGCTTATGTTTCTGCTATAATTTGGGATACGGTTGTTAGGGTTGTTTCTCCATGGTTTGGGGCTCATCATATAAACTTTTAAGGCAGTTCCATGAATGACCCGGAGTCGGGATAATGTGACCAAACAGTCTACTTTGGACTGAATACTGTCAATGGGGCTTTAATTAGAGTGGTGTTGTACATTTATACTCCCATCAAAGAAGAAGGGTTATATTGTTTTGCTAATGTTGGTCAGTCTGTAGGTCAGTCAGTCAGTCTATAGACCATATGGTTTCCGATCAATAACTTGAGAACAGTTTGGCCCAGGATCTTCAAACTTTACATAGAGGTCTGTAATCAACAGTATATGACCCCTAATTTACTTGAGGTCAAATGTCAAGGCCACTGTGACCTTTAATGTGACTTAATTGACTCAATAATGGTTTTGTCCAGAATCTTCAATCTTTACATGAAGGTTGGTTATAAACAGTAAAAGGCCCCTTTCGATTTTGTAGTCTGTAGGTCAAGGACACCATGACCTTAAACATGTGGCTATTGGGGTGCCATGGGTGCATAATTGTTTTATTGTATGAACTTTACCTTGCTTTCTGAGACTATTCTGACTCTAGTGTCAGTCTGAACTTTGGTGTATACAGTACAACCTCTGTAGAGCAACGCCCTTAAGGAGCTGCAAATATAGACCTTTGATCAAAGGTTATTGTTCTACATAGGTTAAATAATATATTAAAATTTGAAGATTTGGTTGTAGAGAGGTTGTTGCTCTACAGAGGGCCATGCACACTGGAATGGTTGTACTGTATTTGCATACTTTTGTTATGGTGATTGGGAATTAACTTACGATTTTTGTGTAATTTTATTTTACTATAATCTTGTTATCTCTCTATTGTACAATAAATTTGAAAAATTTCTAAATGTTGTAAAATTTTGCATATATTGATTAATTCATATTAATTTCATACACAAATTCAAGATATTTATGAATATTGACCATCAGCATACATCGTTTGCCATCGTTCTCTCTAGCATCACAAATGGTGCTATTGGTTGTGAAATCATGAAATATTCATCCCATCACATGAAAATTTTCTCAATTTACAGCTGTTTTCTACCTGGCTTACTTGAATATTTATATTGCATCAATAATTTACAACTATTGTGGGACTTGAACCTAAACTGAACGGCGCTAGTTTAAAGTACATTATGTTAGGATGCATTAGACCTCTCGGCTATCGCAACAACTCAAATAAAAGTTTGCGCAAATAACCAATATTATTGTGACTGCATCACAACACACCAGTTAAATATCTGTTGACATGGATAACAACACTGACTATATGTACGTGGAGACATGCGGCTGCACATGGCACAAATAGCGTTAAAATTGCATTAACTAACGTAAAATCTCAATAGCCTAAGAACTGAGGGCGATTTATTAAAAAATTTGAGCCCATCTCTTAAACTTGCCTCAAACTTGCTTTCAACATGTTCTAGACATGCACAGGGTGTCCCGAAAAATGGGGACCTAGGTTGAACATCTGTAACTTTGTCTCTTTTATCAATAATAACACATTGTCAATATGACAAAACATTAAGGGATAAACACAGTTTAAATTACCAGCATCATAATTGTGATTATTTGATTATTTTACCCAGAATTACCTCCCTTGTTTTCAATTACGTGTTTCAGTATACTAGCATGTAGTGATCAAGGAATTTCAGCATGTTCATATAGAGATAGATTTACATGCTGGCCCCAAATGTCATCTCAGGTGTCCCATAGTCAAGGATAATGGATCTGCATACACTAATGTTCATCATGTATGGCAAACAGATTTACTATAGAGCTCATGTCGGAGCTATATCTAGGCCACTTGCCCAGAGATGCGAGGTCAAATGTCAGTACTTTCTTGTGAATATATCCTGTTTTTGCTGTTGGAATTGTTGCAATAAGTGATTTCTGCTTTCTTATAAATGCTGACCCACTAAATGACTGATACATATCTATGAACTGTTGATTTTGATAAAAGTTCACCTTATTACCTTTTGCTTCTTACTAAGCTTACTTGTTGATTGTTTAAAAAATATTAAATTTATTTTATATTTTGCTTCTTTGGTGATTGTTAATGAATATTTTGAAGGTTGCCTGCTTCATATTTATTTAGTAAACTCACCACTTTCTCCCCACTTTCATTATTTCATGGCAAAGTTCTTTGATTTTCACAAGATTTTATATCACCTCTGTGACTTTAAACCTTGTTTTCTCAAAATGAACACTCATTCGACAATGTCTTATCAAATGATGACATTTTCCACGTAAGTCGGCCAAAAAAACAGGAAATTATGCCTTAGGTAAAATGATGATGTCCCTTCCTGTTTTAAAGCAAAACATATTAATAAATACCTGTTTTAGAAGGAGATATCACTTTTACACACTCTCACAAAAGAATAGTCAAATGCATAAATATAAGCGGATTTAGCTCAGTGGTAACGCACTGGGCTGTCAATCCAGAGGTCGTGGGTTCAATCCCTGGCATCAGAACCTGACATTTCTGAAATATTTATAATATTTCCCGCTATATCTGGCCGTGTGGTCTGGAAGTGCCAGAAAGCTGTGTATCGGTGCTTTACACCAGGCACATTAAAAGAACCAGGCTGTCTATTCGAAATAAGAGCTAGGCGCACCTCTGCAGCGCCGGACATGCCTGTATCTAATGTCTCTCTCTCCCTTCAGGGGCTTTCTCTCAGTCTGTCCCTCTGGTCAGATCATGCTGTATCTGCACTGGTAGAGGATGCACCTGTGCCCTTGTGGCTGCAACATGGGTTAAGTGCCTTTGAACGTGCATTCGCATGAAAAGGGCGCTATATAAATCTGGTATATTATTATTAAAAATTAAATAAGTTACAAGGGTTTTAGGTAGGTCCCCGTTTTTTTGGACACTCTGTATAAGTCTAGTTTTTGTTTTCCCATTTAATGCTGAAGTTCAAACATACGGAAAATATAATTATTATTATATTAAAACACTCTTCCTTTTATCATTTGGTTGTCTTGAATTTTAAGATAATGTTGTACAATATTTGGTTAACTTTGATATTCTTTTTTGTGTATTTCAGGGCTGGTTATTGAATTCCTAGCATCTCTAAAAGTGTTCATAGACTTTATAAAACAGTGTCTGCAATGTGATATATAAAGCAGCCAAACTTGTTGTGACATTATGACAACTTGCTGTTTGTGTAGTATTACTGGTATCATAGTGTAAGGTCGTCATGACAACTGGCTGTGATAAATGTTGTCATGGAGGCACTTCGTTGTTATGGCTACCAGCCATTACTAAATCTTTGTTGAGGCGTGAAGTTGTCATGGCAACTGGATGTATTGTGCCATCAAGGATTGTGACATGTGGTTGTTGCTATAGAAGTTGACTGAGAATGTGTAAGTGATGACAAGGCTGTGTTGCTGCAAGTATTGTCAGCAAAAGGTCTTATTCTGTAGAGTATTGTCTGCAAGCCATGTTATTGTATTTGACAGCTGGTTTTGTTTAAACAATCATTATACTGACAGATATACCGATGATATCATGTGTTACACAGTAATGAGTCAGAATGGTAGAACTTTATTTGTGACTAACCGTTTCTATGAAAACAGAGTGTTTACAGTTTCATAATTATATTTTGTTAAAAGCGTGTTAAACTTACATTTGAACATCTTTAGTCACAAACTGGTCACAGCTATGTTATGGTACCGATGTATTTTACTATGTCTGTGATTTTCTCAGAGTTCAATTTCTGACAATCACCTCCAGTGCTTTGATTATAAAACCTCAGTAAAAGTCTCTGTTTTAGTTGTAGAATAAAACACAGTGTTCTGGTTGCCTTGGATACTTTAATAAGATAATAGCATTTACACATCAGGGTTGTTTCTTTGCTTAAGTTCTTTTAATTGATCAAAGTGCATTTGGTAGTTGCTAATAGAACTATTTATAACTTGTAAACCATATCTTATGACATTCACATTTGTATTTATCATCTTTGAAAATTTATGCGTTTGTATTTCTTTGCACATGTCTGTTGGTTCATCTGTAGGTTGATCAAAGATTACCTGATTAACAACTAAAGATTGGATTGGTCTAGAATCCTCAATATGTATAAGTGTGGGTGTCATCATCTGTTAATGAATCTTTTTGATTTTGAGGAGACCATGTCAAAGGTCAAGGGGTCTTTGACTTTGTGTTCAAAATGTAGGTTTATAGCTCACCTTAGACTAAAACTACTGAATAGGTTTTGACCAAATTGTCCAGGAATGATCTTTAGATTAGTATCAACGGTTCTGGTTCGCTGCATATGTTGGTCACAGGGTCAACAGCTAGGTTGATAGTCTCTGGGCCCATTTGCTTTATTTCAACTCGTTTATTATAATGGTTGAACCGACTAACATGATATGAAGGTCTTGATTAATAGATAAACTCATTATTGTTTTCTAGGTTACTAAGCCAAAATATGAAGGTCTTGATTAGTAGATAAACTCAGTTGATATTTTTTCTAGGTCACTAAGTCAAAAGGTCAAGGCCACAGCAAAGAGGGGCATACGTATATTGATTGTTCCATTTATGTGTTCATTAAAACTTGGTTGTGTTGATACCAAACCGTTCATGCCATATTTGGTGCTGTCTAGTTTTAGTGTTGTTTTCATATCTGGGAATGCCTCTTTTATACATATATTACAAGTATTTAAATTAGAAGCCGCTGTTTATTTATGCTTACATGAACGTGCCCTTTGATTAGTCTAAGTATTCTGCATGTGCACATCTCCACTTATTCATTTAGAAAGTACGACACTGGAGTGCCTTTTTCACAACTTTGTCTTCAGTTTGTGGAAAGCATGCTTAAATATTGATTGATAGTGTAGCGTTATTTATTTTTGAAGTGTGTGTCTGTATGTCCTGCCATTTTAGTCTCATCAACAAAGTGGGAGCAGTTTGTTACTTCATGGTAGCCAACATTTCACGCCATTTCAATTGCCTCATGCTTAATTTTATGATTTGGTTGCACTTTTACCGCAAATAAATTTGTTGTGTTGTTAATGAGAAAATAAAGTGAAAGTTAGCTCTGTTAGCAGCTAATAGTTTTCTCCATGCTGTTTTGGATACTCTTTCATTGGGGATATGGGGCTGTAATTTATATTATCAGTGGTGTTAAAATTCCTGATAAATTCCGGCTATCCTAAAAGAGCTATGATTTCTGACCAAAATGAAAGTTGTTTGATGAAAATATCTCAAGAAATGGCAAAGTTATGGTAAATTCAATCTGCTCTGAAGGATATTCTTAATACAAACTGATTTAATTATGGAAACAATGTCATTGAAGGCCTCTTTTTGGTAAAAATGGTCAATCGCATACAATTTTCCTGATTTTTAAATTGGCCCTGTTGACACCCCTGATATTATATATATGATGGGGGCTATATTGGAGACACACTAAGTCTGGCTCATATGTTTATGGGGGGGGGGGTATACCCTACTGTTTGTGTTGGTAAAGTTGTTACTGTCCTAGGAATGATTGTACAAACAATATGATTTTTATCTTGTATTTGTATCATAATTATGTCGTATTATCTTTTTCCAAATTCTATTTTAAAAAAAAGATAGATCTATGTGTACTATATACATAAATGTTATGGCAAATGCATGTTTATTTCTATGTTACTGACTGTATTATTTATTATGTATTTGTGCTATTGTTGCCTGCTTGTTTGCATGAATATGACATGTTAATTATTTATTGGAAGTATATCAGTTATTTTGTATTGTTTATTAATTTTATGTTATGTTATGTATTGCCAAATATCTATTTTGCCTTGTTTTATGTCATTCTATAATAACTGACAGTCTGTGAGATTATTGGTACCAATTCCATACTGCCCACTTGCCATATCTTTTTGGAATGCCCCCATTGGTAACCATTTAGCCATGTTAAAAATCCTGTTTAAATACTGCAAAAACGAGAACACTTTGTCCATAACAGCTTCTAATTGTGTGATAGAGCATCTACAACTGGAACTTAATGTTGTAGGTTTAAGCTCTGACTATGACATACAAAAATAGTACTGCTATAGTTTCGGTGCTTCATGCAGCTTGGCACACAAAGGTTGTTAGTTCCAGGACTTGTTCACCCGAGGTTAGGATAGTGTGACTGGGACCAGTAGTCACCACATGACAGAAAATTAATACTGTAAAGATGATTTCTGTGAAAAAAAATCGCATTATTAATTATGTATATATGCTTCATGCAATGGGCAGCTTATCAGTATATATTTGTATATTAGGCCCCTGAAACAATGTATATCTATAGTCTGAATCACAGGTCCATGAAAAGTGACCTAACCCACCTATATATACATATTTAAATATGTATAAATAGACTGTATTGGACACCTTTCATGGACCTGTGGTCTGAATGATACATGATAGAAACACTGGTACTTCTAAGTTTGGTAAAAACACTCTTGTTCAAAGTTTGGTTCTCCTGACAAACTCACATATGATGAAACTATGAAATTTCCCATTTTTGTTTCAAATACCGGTAGGTTCACAGTATATCATGTTGAAACCGTCAATCAAAATGTACTGTTGTATTTAGTAATTTTTGTTTACTAAAATAACTGTTAATATTTCTGTAAAACTTTATTTCTTGGTTCTTTTCCTTAAAGAATAATCCTCATTTTTCTGGTAGTGTTTCCATTGATGAGTCATAATTTTAATAATGTTTCAATATTTCTTCGGGGGTTGTGAAATGAACCCTTTTGTTCCATATTAAGTAAAATTAGTACAATTCATTCATTTGCCATTCTGACTTGCTCACCCTGTTGTATTTACCTTCACATGTTGGTAGAGATGAAACCAAATATTTTATGCCAATTCAGCACATTTTATTGTCAGTTTTTTAACTACATGTATAACTGATGAAATATTTCACTGGGGCCAATAAAAATATCAAATACTTATATTTGCTTGTATTGTTATTCCACCACCATATTCATAGTGAACAGTAGATACCTTTTCCTTCCTTGGCCTCTAGCCACATATCCGGGTGTTTCAAAGACATTTACATGGCATAATAGATGACCTTTAGTTATAAGTTTTCCTGGAATTAATTAATCTCAACAGACAACTAGTTAATGTACTAAATGAACATGTGAAGGACATGATCATAGTCAAAAGGGGGGGTGTGAAAGTCAACATGTAACATGTACGTGAATACTACTTTTGAGTATTTCGTAATCCAGGTATGTGTAGTTTCTACAAGTAACCGACGTGTGACAGACGAAAATATTGTGTGTACTATGTCACACAGGTATGCGTACACACGAGGGAAACCCAATAATTCATAGCCCGTCGTTTCATCGAGTTTATATAAACACTCATTATCGATTCACGAAGAAAGCATGCTAAACCTGCCATGTGATGTTACACGCACGTGTTGTCTTTCACAAGCCAATTTTAATTGCAACGTGTACGTATACATGTACGGGTAACTACACGTACACGTAGTCTTACATGTTCGCATCGCAACCTCTCTATTGTCACAGGAAGAACAACTTGGGTTCTAAACCTGAAAGACAAAAATACTGAACTACAAATTTTCTTCTAAGGTATATAAATACAACCCCTGGTAAGTAACCATGGCATCTGTCATGCAAGATTCAGGTTAATTATGTACTAGAATTTCTTGTGAGAAGAACAATAACACAAAACACAGTAATGTTCTATACATTTATTTTAGTGCTACATATATCGGGTATTACACACATTTATTGCCATGTTACATGTTTTAAATAATTATGCGCTGATATAAAATTATACAACACCACAAGAAAATGAAATTGTTCATGGTTTAAACAACTTCAACAGTGCTCGTCTACAACCTTTCTGCTATACTTTACTAAACAGTAGAACATGATGCCTGGAACTACCTTCAAACTTGGAAAATAGTTTGAGTCATCTACCCACTTGAGGCATCTACTGTATACTAGTACATCATTTTGCTGGGACCGAAGAACCTGTTCAAGGTTTCTAGGGTGTTCGAAGCAAAACTGTTTGAGACATTGAAGTTCTACTGTATTATAACACAGAATTTAATACAAGAACAATTACTGATTATAATGAATACCCCTGCAGCACTTGTTCATAATACTTTATTTTCTTAGAAAACCCGAGAAAGCTGACAATTGTCTGCCATCTTGAATATTTAATAATGTAAAACATGTCTAAGGGTAATAACTATGTGATGACTGACTGCTACACATCTACGTTTTGATGGTGATAGTTTGTATTAAGTTTTGTTGGAATTTCTTGAAAGCTGTGGATTCCAAAGAAGTTCATGCCACAAGTTCTATGCAACTGACCAACCAAAGTATGACACCGATATACCACCATCAAACATGGTTTGCAGGGGCATAATAAATACATAAAGTTAGGGGACTGATCAATCAATGGATATGTACTGGGCGTCACTGAAAAGTTACCACTTATATATACCTCTGTATTTTGTATGCAATATGACCTATCGGTACAAATTGTTTTATAGTGTGTGCATTAGAATTTTGTTAAATACGATACATGTAGCTGTGACTACACTACACAGTAAGGTCAAAACATAGCCGTGTTCGGCTTTTAACACAGTGAAACGTGAATTTAAAATATAAGAGTCAATAGGGTGGTAACTTTTCATTGATGCTGAGTATAGTATACGGATATAGATAAAAGTAACATGAAATACAAGTCCACATGTCAGCTTTTGTTGGATTTTTTCAACACTTTTTCACTCGAATAAAGCAAGCAGATGATCTAATTGGTTTTCCTGTAATAAGGCTTATTGTTTTATACAAAATAGATTGGAAATAAATAAATCTTGTTTACAAGAAATAGGATGAAATAGCCATGACATATATTTATTTGTTTTTGTACTAAAATAACCCTGAAGAAACCATCTGTGCAAAACGTTAATTTTAATGAATATACTACAAAATGTACAAACATAATTCGTGTTTGGTGGTTTTATCTTTATTACACATTTGTTTTTGTACTGTAATTTTATCTGGCTAGAGTTACAACCATTTTAATCTATTAAAAAAAGTATGCACCATAAATTGAGATTCATGCAAAAAATGAAATGGAAGAGATTGATTTCAAAACATAGCATATACATATAGACATAAACATCATTCACAGCAATAATCAACCACACAAAATGGAATGTAATCCCACATGCCATGACCACAAGATATAAAACATGTTTAACACATATTTAATGCATGCTTGTCACATGGTTAAAGCATTACATATTCAATTGAAAGAAACTCATAAACAAAAGAACTGTATCATAGTTTTGAAAGAATTGAGCTGAGACTTGACAAGGACTTTGTGCGTAACCATTTCTGTTGTTTAAAATGACAAGTCAAAATGTTTATTTTACTGAAAATACTAACTAGTGATTGACCAAGGACAGAATATACTAATTTCTCAGGACAGTTATATCAAACTATATACATCACAAGTTTTGTATCTTGCAGCCAGGCTGAACATTTTATATAAAACATAACAGGCTATTAACCAGTCGACCCACTAATAATTTTATGTCCTACATAAAATTTTCACAAAATCTAAAACAGAAATACTGGTCCAGAAAATGACTGGTTTGATTCAAACAAGTGCTTTAACAGTGGTCATTATCAAGTAAAACATGACAGTATTAAAAAATTCAAGCCAAGTCAGATCTGATAAAATGTAGGTACATGTACTGTATACTAGTAAGTTGATAAGTTTGTTATGTTGAAAAAGTAGCAAATTTACAACAGAAATTTTGGCCTACAAAACTACTAAGAAATTTAAAAAATGCCAAATTTAAAAGTTATATACGCCAAATGTCTGAAATTCGAACTAACTTCGCTAACTTTAGCACATGTGGAAATATTCACTTATAAAGTTTACAGTTTGCAATGTTTCAAATTTTTAGACAAATATTAGTCCATTTTGGCAATGTTTCTGATTTTCAGACAAATACAATGTATTAATTACTTCCATTTTGGCAATGTATGAATTTTTAGACTAATTACTTCCCTTTTGGTAATGTTTGAATATTGATTATTGATACTTGCAGTATCAGCTAGAAATACTATCTTTATCGTCAAATACTGTAATTTTATATTTCGCTTAAAAATAGTAACAAGACTACCAGAGTTTGTGCAAATTATGTATAATACTTTTAACTTTCATCATTATAACAGAAACATATCTTTAGTAGCTGACCTATACATGTCCAATATTGATACAATAGGCAGAAAATACCATGATATGTGTTTTTGTCTAATAATTATAACTATAGTCCAGTTAGGATATTGTGACAGTGACGTTGCAGTTTATGTGTACTGGATTTTTATCCTGACTGGACCATAGGTACAGATAATAGAATACATAAAACAGTGAAAAACTATTCAAAATTTCTGATGAAATGCCTAACTTTATACACAAGTCACGTATACACAAAAAAATTGAGATATAAACAAACATGACATGGACTGTGCAATAAACAGAAGAAGAAGAAAAGAAAACCAATACATTTGATGTATGGATAAATAAAATATAAACACAAAAGCACTAATTTTAAGAAAGCATAATTATAATAGTCGCACACAAACTTTTTTTATAAAGGAGCTATGAAAGAGACGGTGAATAAATAATTGTTAGTATATATAACATGTAAATCACTTAGAATGAAATACAAAACCAATGAAATGAAACTTGCAAAAAAAGCAAAAATTTCAGTCATGTATATAGCAAATAAATGACATGTCAGGTTTTTAGACCCTAACTGACAGCACAATAAAAGTAGACATTTCTCAATAAAGTATAATTTCAACAACCCTCTAATATTCACAAGACATAACAACAAACATGGTAACTCCATAACAAATAAGTTTTCCAACAAGGCCAACATCTCAGAGCTAAAAATAGGTTCTCAATGCACAACTTTTTAGCATGAAATTTGGTTCCACAGCATAAAATTTGGTTCCAGATGCACAATTTTATATGTTGATCAGCATTCCAGCGATCTTAACTAACCATCACCAAAATACTTCTTTCCTAGATGCATATTTGTCAGTACGACACACAAAATGTTAAAGCTGCCAGCCGTATTTGCCAAAACAATAATAGCCATTTGTCCCGTCTACCAAATTTAACAACCCTACTAACAGTTAAAACAAAGGTCACCGGCAAGATTGTAGTAACTGCTTATTATCAGCAAAATAGACCTGTGGGTAGAGAACCGGCCAGCTTTCTGCAATTAATGAAATTTGGAAAAGATGGAGCAGGATGGGGCATACCGGTACTCTACATAAACCACCAACAAACATCACCAGACAGTCTCTTGGGTGGAACCCGACAGGTGAGCTAAAAATGGGATTCACCTGGAGTCCTGAACACAAATGGAAATAACAGCCCAGGACAGGGCACTGTAGAGGACCATGCACTGCTGGTGGCCCATACCCTGGAAGGGGTAGACAGCATAAATAAGTAAGATCTACAATCTTGTGGGCAACCCTTATTGTCACAGCAGCTGCATAAACATAGTGAGAATAAGTCATTTCCCAATCAACATGTTGAATACAACATTAATATTATAACAACAAGACATTAACAAGTTTAACATATTGCTGGTTTCACCAACATTGTTTTAAAACAATCACCAAATATCAAGTACTACAGTCAGTATGGAGAACATCTGTTCATAGCCAAAAAACCTGACAGAACTACAGAAGAACTTCAAACTGCCTTAAGACTCGGGACAATAGTTCACGCCAAGCAAATTAAATTCAACATGAATGTTTCAATGTTCGTGTAACTACTTGTATATGTTGTTGTAAATGATTGCTTCACAATCGTACAATAATAGTCCCAAAACAAGTTTTTAAATTAGCTATAAACCTAAATTGCAGTACAAATGTCAAAGATGAAAGCTAGAAAAGCAAAACATGGAATTACAATGTATTACAATAAACAACTGAAAGAATTGTAGTCAAAAATCAATATTACATACTAAATTTCTAACCATTCGAACTATTGGTGGATGGATTACAACAGATTTACTTATGGAACATTCCTATAAACACAGCCTAGAATGATGATTTTGTGACACAGTCTATATGACAGATTCTACAACATTCTAAAACACAGCCTAGAATTTAATGATGACACAATCTAAATGATATTATAAATATTGCCTGTAAGATAAATTTGTGATACAGTCTGAACGGTAGATTTTATTGCATTTCTAAACACAGTTTAAAGTAAGTTGCAGCACAGCTAATGACAAATAGATATCTGCCTAAATCAGCTCAAGACAACTTTAAAACAATCTACATTTTGAAACAGATTACTGGTCTGCTCTTTGTTCTATATTAAAACAAACACAGTAACGTTTTAAACACAGACTAATGATATGATTTGTTCAAGTAACAGTGCTCATTTAAGTCTAATCACAACATACAATTTGTAACACAGTCTATGGTGAAAATCTAAGACACAGTCTACTATTGGTCTGGTTTCGATCCTCCAAACATACAATTTGTAACACAGTCTACGGTGAAAATCTAAGACACAGTCTACTATTGGTCTGGTTCCGCCCCTCCATAGTTTTCTGGCATGACATATGAAATATCGTCCCATGGATGTCTGTATAAGCCTTGTTTCAAGCGTTTCTGATCCAAGAAATGACCTGTAATAAAATAATGAAATAAAATTGAATGATAAGAGTCACACTTGGTCTGATGGTAAGAGTTTTGGCATGGAGGTTGTGGGTTCAATCCCTAGCCCTAACATAGGGTGATACCTATGCTTTTACAAATGGTATAATTAGTGTAACTGGGTAGTCTGGACATGGCTGAAATTTTGTGGGAGGACTAAGATCACTTCTATTATGAGTCATGTGGATCTTTGCAATTTTAGGGCTCCAATGTATTACATTTAGAACAAATATGGTCCACTATAAGATAGTATAGTAATAATACACATTAAATTATAATTGTAAAAGTACATGTTGTTAAATTGGATATAAATTAACCTGTTATAGTAATAAGATGATAGCTCAAAATTTACCAATAGGCTGATCAGGAATTCTCAATACAACCTACCCAGAGGGAGACCCCAGGCACTCCTTCTAGGCATTACATGGAGGTATAGAATGACAGATTGGTAGCACCATGAATCTACCGCAAACCTGCTGGTGACATTTCTCAATATCCCAGGTGAGATTTGAACCCATAGTCACCAACCAAAGAGTCCTTTGGCCAAGGTGTCCTACCAACCCCTTAAACCTACTGAGATTATTGGATACATGTACAATCCATTAAATATTAATGTTTATTCAGGTTGAACACTTGTTTCTTAACAATAGTTCAGTTATAGAATATATTATGGTGAGCGATTCACCTGACCAGTTTTTCTGGACATTATCCTAACAAGTACTTACTTAAATACAACATCAGCAAATCAATATAACCACTCTTCGACAAAGGCAGGGGGTATAATAACAATATCATTATATACATGAGAAGGGTATATACTTACCAATGAAGCCCATACTTCTACCGAGAACAAATAAACCATTTAATGCACCAATATCTATAAACTCCTGAGCTTCTTCTCTGTAAATATAGTAATAACATTATATAGTGATAACATTATATAGTGATAACATTATATAGATGAAACATGCGTTCAATTATTTAGTTTTTATGAACGTTTTTTCTTCATATTCATCACCTAGTTGATCATATCAGTTTTCCTGGCATTAACATCAAGTACTCACTTGCTCTTCCCGAAGTAACTCAAAACTTGCTTGAACACAATGTTATGGAATAACATACATAGTCTGGTAATTTGCCCCATCTGGGGTCGACTTAGTCTGGTAACTTGCCCTATCTGGGGTCGACTTAGTCTGGTAATTTGCCCCATCTGGGGTCGACTTAGTCTCGTAATTTGCCCCATCTGGGGTCGACATAGTCTGGTAACTTGCCCCATCTGGGGTTGACTTAGTCTGGTAACTTGCCCCATCTGATGTCAACATAGTCTGGTAACTTGCCCCATCTGGGGTCGACTTAGTCTGGTAACTTGTCCCATCTGGGGTCGACTTAGTCTGGTAACTTGCCCCATCTGGGGTCGACATAGTCTGGTAACTTGCCCCATCTGATGTCAACATAGTCTGGTAACTTGCCCCATCTGGGGTTGACTTAGTCTGGTAACTAGCCCCATCTGATGTCAACATAGTCTGGTAACTTGCCCCATCTGGGGTCGACTTAGTCTGGTAACTTGCCCCATCTGGGGTCGACATAGTCTGGTAACTTGCCCCATCTGGGGTCGACTTAGTCTGGTAATTTGCCCCATCTGGGGTCGACATAGTCTGGTAACTTGCCCCATCTGGGGTCGACTTAGTCTAGTAACTTGCCCAATCTGGGGTTCACTTAGTCTAGTAACTTGCCCCATCTGGGGTCCCCTTTCTGACTTATTTACCTAATATAAATTGAATCCAACCTTCCTTTCCAGATATTGATCAACTGAAAGGGTCATTTGACACATAACATACATCTCCCACAAAGGGTCATAACTCCAGCAAAAATTGTCTGACTGGATATTCCGTACAATATGCACAACTACTACACAGCTTTGTAGAAAGTATTCATTTGAAGTTTCACTGAAATCCAACTTGTTGTCAATGCGAACAAGCGCCTACAAATTTTGTGACAGACATCCTGCAAAAAATTAATATGCCTCCTCCACTAAATTTGGAGACATAATTTCTACATAAATGGATACATGGATAGACATGATGCCACTTTACCACTGGTAGGGTATGTACTCTACCACTGGTGGGGTATGTAGAAAAGGGGACATAAACACGTACCTTGTGAAGCAGCCACAGTTTCTTAACAAATCCACAAACGCCACACCAATAAATCCATCCACATTTAGAATAAGATTAGGTTTCTGCAAAATATGAATTGTACTTAATAATTTATTATCACATGTGTTGGAAACCATATAATTGTTCCTTCATTAGTTCTCATATGGAAAATCACGGTCTGTGATAAAAATGAAATACCAAGTGAAGTCAACATAATACAAGATAATGCAAGAATATTAGTAAAACATGTATGACTGTGTAGGCATTAAGTCACCGTGACCTTGATCTTTGACCTTCCGATAGGTTTGGTCAGAAGGTCATGACCAATGCCGCTACCAAGTTTGAGGGTATACTTAAAGTACCCCATTTATTCAGGAGGGGGGTCTATTCTTCAAAGGGGAATAATCTTCAAAGGGGGGAATAATACTCACAACAAGTCAAATCTAACATGACTATGCAAGAGTGAAAGTACAGTTTTCCAAACTTGCTTATTAATGTTACTAAACAGGCAGCCGCAAGTCCAACAGTAGTAATCACGATACACCGCTTCTCAGTGACGTCAAAGTGTACTTTTTACATGATATGGCTTTGATAGAACTTAAAGGCGATGTAACACTCTGATGGAGCTGAAAGGCGATGTAACACTCTAATGGAACTGAAAGGCGATGTAACACTCTGATGGAACTGAAAGGCGATGTAACACTCTGATGGAACTGAAAGGTGATGTAACCTGATGGAACTGAAAGGCGATGTAACACTCTGATGGAACTGAAAGGTGATGTAACCTGGTGGAACTGAAAGGCGATGTAACACTCTGATGGAACTGAAAGGCGATGTAACACTCTGATTGAACTGAAAGGTGATGTAACACTCTGATGGAACTGAAAGGCGATGTAACACTCTGATGGAACTGAAAGGCGATGTAACACTCTGATGGAACTGAAAGGTGATGTAACACTCTGATGGAACTGAAAGGTGATGTAACACTCTGATGGAACTGAAAGGTGATGTAACCTGATGGAACTGAAAGGCGATGTAACACTCTGATTGAACTGAAAGGTGATGTAACACTCTGATGGAACTGAAAGGCGATGTAACACTCTGATGGAACTGAAAGGCGATGTGACACTCTGATGGAACTGAAAGGTGATGTAACACTCTGATGGAACTGAAAGGTGATGTAACACTCTGATGGAACTGAAAGGTGATGTAACCTGATGGAACTGAAAGGCGATGTAACACTCTGATGGAACTGAAAGGTGATGTAACCTGATGGAACTGAAAGGGGATGTAACCTGATGGAACTGAAAGGTGATGTAACCTGATGGAACTGAAAGGCGATGTAACACTCTGATGGAACTGAAAGGTGATGTAACCTGATGGAACTGAAAGGTGATGTAACCTGATGGAACTGAAAGGTGATGTAACACTCTGATGGAACTGAAAGGTGATGTAACACTCTGATGGAACTGAAAGGTGATGTAACACTCTGATGGAACTGAAAGGTGATGTAACACTCTGATGGAACTGAAAGGCGATGTAACACTCTGATGGAACTGAAAGGTGATGTAACCTGATGGAACTGAAAGGTGATGTAACACTCTGATGGAACTGAAAGGCGATGTAACACTCTGATGGAACTGAAAGGTGATGTAACCTGATGGAACTGAAAGGCGATGTAACACTCTGATGGAACTGAAAGGTGATATAACACTCTGATGGAACTGAAAGGCGATGTAACCTGATGGAACTGAAAGGCGATGTAACACTCTGATGGAACTGAAAGGTGATGTAACCTGATGGAACTGAAAGGCGATGTAACACTCTGATGGAACTGAAAGGTGATGTAACCTGATGGAACTGAAAGGTGACGTAACACTCTGATGGAACTGAAAGGTGATGTAACCTGATGGAACTGAAAGGCGATGTAACACTCTGATGGAACTGAACGGTGATGTAACCTGATGGAACTGAAAGGCGATGTAACCTGATGGAACTGCAAGGCGATGTAACACTCTGATGGAACTGAAAGGTGATGTAACCTGATGGAACTGAAAGGTGATGTAACCTGATGGAACTGAAAGGTGATGTAACCTGATGGAACTGAAAGGTGATGTAACACTCTGATGGAACTGAAAGGTGATGTAACACTCTGATGGAACTGAAAGGTGATGTAACACTCTGATGGAACTGAAAGGTGATGTAACACTGATGGAACTGAAAGGCGATATAACACTCTGATGGAACTGAAAGGTGATGTAACCTGATGGAACTGAAAGGCGATGTAACACTCTGATGGAACTGAAAGGCGATGTAACACTCTGATGGAACTGAAAGGTGATATAACACTCTGATGGAACTGAAAGGTGATGTAACACTCTGATGGAACTGAAAGGTGATGTAACCTGATGGAACTGAAAGGCGATGTAACACTCTGATGGAACTGAAAGGTGATATAACACTCTGATGGAACTGAAAGGCGATGTAACCTGATGGAACTGAAAGGCGATGTAACCTGATGGAACTGAAAGGCGATGTAACCTGATGGAACTGAAAGGCGATGTAACACTCTGATGGAACTGAAAGGCGATGTAACACCCTGATGGAACTGAAAGGTGATATAACACTCTGATGGAACTGAAAGGTGATGTAACCTGATGGAACTGAAAGGCGATGTAACCTGATGGAACTGAAAGGCGATGTAACACTCTGATGGAACTGAAAGGTGATGTAACCTGATGGAACTGAAAGGCGATGTAACCTGATGGAACTGAAAGTTGATGTAACCTGATGGAACTGATAGGCGATGTAACCTGATGGAACTGAAAGGTGATGTAACCTGATGGAACTGAAAGGCGATGTAACACTCTGATGGAACTGAAAGGTGATGTAACCTGATGGAACTGAAAGGCGATGTAACCTGATGGAACTGAAAGGTGATGTAACCTGATGGAACTGAAAGGCGATGTAACCTGATGGAACTGAAAGGTGATGTAACCTGATGGAACTGAAAGGCGATGTAACACTCTGATGGAACTGAAAGGCGATGTAACACTCTGATGGAACTGAAAGGCGATGTAACACTCTGATGGAACTGAAAGGCGATGTAACACCCTGATGGAACTGAAAGGCGATGTAACACTCTGATGGAACTGAAAGGCGATGTAACACCCTGATGGAAATCAAGATACACTACATCTGAGTTACGCAGAGTGTTACATTGGTTCGCAGTTCCCTCAAATCGTGAAAATGGAACAATTCTCTGATGGAACTGAGAAGCGGTGTAATGGGATTCCTACTGTGAGTCCAGCAACATAATTATGAGCAGGGAACCAAGAAGTAGCCTAGTGTGATTTTAAATGTACTGTG
Source organism: Spisula solida (assembly GCA_947247005.1). Classification (NCBI taxonomy): domain Eukaryota; kingdom Metazoa; phylum Mollusca; class Bivalvia; order Venerida; family Mactridae; genus Spisula; species Spisula solida. The sequence goes on from OX365958.1 coordinate 17,747,845, forward strand.
AATAGGGCCGTCTTTTACTTTATTAAAGGCAACAAAATATTGTATGTTTACCTTCGATGTAGTGATTTTCTCAACTTCTATGGCATAATCTAATATTGGTGTAGCTGGGAAATTCTTCTGTGCATATTCTTTCAATATTACAACTCTCATATCAGGGTTATTGATCTGTAAATATACAATACAATCACTGATATGATATTTATTCGGTAATAATGATATTGATATTTCAAATCAAGATATAGGATGGTATAGCTCTCGGATGCTATTTCTACTTTTAGTAACACTCATTTACATAATAATGATAAAACATTTTTAATGGGAGAAAAACAAGAAAGACACTCATTAATTTGTTACGTATATCATTGGAAGTCTAAAAAGCTAAAACATTGAAAGAGCAGAAAGTTAACTTTGTTTGATAAGTCAACATTTTTTCTTTCATGAGGATTCAATTTTCAAATTGATACATTGGATTGAATATTATTAATTTCTCTAGACAGTTGGTTATTTAATTCAGTCAACTTAGTTGAAGCATTTCTCAATGTCAAATAAAGAAAGTACTCACCGATTTCACTCGATGACCAATGCCCATGATAAGTTTGCCTTGCTTTCTCATAGTGTTAACGAAGTCCATTGGTATCAAACCGGAGTCGACAGCATCACCAAACTGTTTAGCTGCTGCATCTAGAGCACCTCCGAACCTATCACCCTGTAAATATAGCAAACAATGATCTCCTTGATCTCAGGAATCATTAACACATGTACACACATAACACCATTCCCTGAGTGACCATCTATTTAAAAACATTCAAGCATAAAAAATGATGTTTTGAACATGCATTAACTGGACGAAAAACGTGTGTGCATAAAAAGTGATGTTTTGCATATGCATTAACGGGACGAAATATTTGTGTTAACAAGAAAATTCACATGCTGTTTATACATATTCACATTACAGGGCCCCAAAAGTGGACAATAAACATTTTACAACAACATATGAGGTGTAATTCCCATTTTATTTGAAACTTCTAAATAGATTTTCTAAAATATTGAAGTTATGAATAATAACAAACTTGCATTATCCATGTTTTCTTGGTAGAAGTATAGAGGTACTTCTCTCTATATAAAAACATCCATAGTGGTGATTTTGGAGAAAACATGAGGGGATTAGATGTGTTCTAATGCATTACTAGGCTTGGCACCAAGTATTCATGCAAAGTTTCATTCAAATCAAACCAATGGTTAAGGAGAACAAGCCCGGAAATCTTTGTAACAGACAACCAAAAATCCAGCACAGAATCAATATGCCGGGAGCCAGTAACTTACCTTCCCTGAATATACCAGAGAGAATATCGGACCAGTGGGACGACCGAATAAAGCCGGGAGCCAGAGAATATCAGACCAGTGGGACGACCGGAATAAAGCCAGGAGCCAGTAACTCACCTTCTCTGGAACCATAACAAACTGAGAACACCACCGATACCGATATCTTCTCTGAATATATCAGTTATAGGTATACCAGCATGCTCCCCCCAATATATATGTGAGAGACATAATATCTGAACCTGGTAGAACCTGTGGTTAAAATTATACTTACAATGGTGAGTAAACCGGATGTTAAACAAGAGATGAGATCTTTGCCAGCTCTAGCACATACTATAGTATTGTGAGCACCGGATACAGCGGGACCATGATCAGCAGTCACCATCAAACACATCTCTATAAACTTGGTCGCATATCGGGGAAGTCTGAAAACATTTAATTATAAAATATTCAAATCGATACAATGCACTTACATCTGCCCTGCGTTCAACAAAGAAATACATGACGCACGTTTCATACTTGGTGCATACCTGTTATTCGTTGAACGGTATGTTAAAAAAAAACATGTTTGTCATGTGCGCCAAGTTTGGCTAACAATATCTAAAGGTGGTGTGTGTGTATTGGTGTAATTTAACAAAATGGCGGACAGAGGCAAACAAAAGAATGTGAATAGTAAAACCTGTGCATCCATACATATTTCGAACTGAAAACAGAAAAACCGGGGATTTATACTTCACGGCAAATGAAGCGTACAAGGAGGGTTATAGCGATAAAAACCCGTGATTTTTTTAACACGTTTGCTGGCAGCTATCCTTGAACGTAGGGCTGTACTACAGCGTCACCTTAATTCTACAGGGGTGTAAGTCAATTTTTGTAAAATTGAGTTTTTGATTACGTGTTCTTGATCTTGTAAAGCTCTATATAATGATGTGAGTTGTGTCCTTCTAGAACTAATCTAAGTTGTTCAAACACCAATTTCAAACCAATGTATAACTCTTAAAAGTCTTTACACTCAGAACTTAAAGCGGTGATTCCTCAAAACAGGAATAAACTGCTCATGGTATTTTAGATTAATAAATACAAAATAATGGAGCAATTTAAAAAAATAGCTACTATATGTAAAAGTGGCTAATAGAGTTAGTTGCATGGAAATACCAAATTGCCTAAATTCATTAATTTACAAACTTCTAATTTTTGGGAAAACGTCGCAAAAACACCAGTTGGGAGCTATAAATATCCCGAAAAGAGGTTGCAAAAAGTAGGAATTTTGCATGAATTCAAAATTAGCTTTTTAGTATCGATAAGAATATCAGACCAGTGGGACATCCGAATAAAGCCGGGAGCCAGTAACTTACCTTCTCTGGAACCACAACAAACTGAGGACACCACCGATACCCATATCTTCTTTGAATATATCAGTTATAGGTATACCAGCATACAGTAATTCTTGTCCTCGCTCATCACATATACTTGTCATAAATGATGCCGGTTTACGTATCAAACCTAATTCCTGAAAATAGAACAGTACTTATCATAAATGATGCCGGTTTACTTATCAAACCCAATTCCTGAAAATACACCATTAAACCCTTAACTCCAAACACCTAAAATTTAACAAGGGATGTTAGTAACACATGTATGCCCCCATGGCAGCCAAATAGTCTGAAGTGTTTAAGGTCACAGTGACCTTGATCTTGGACTAACTGGCCTCAACATCAATAAGGGTCATCTACTGTTGATGACCAACCTCCATGTACAGTTTGAAGATCCTAAGTCAAAGCCTTCTTGAGTTTTTGAACGGAAACCATTTGGTCTACCAACCGACAGACCGCATGTGCAAAGCAATATATCCCCTCATCAAAGATGGTAGGCATAATTACCAAAAGTCTACCTTCAGAGACTCGTTATTGTGTACACCATCTCAAAATTGGTTATTAATTGAAACAAAATTGACAACTCATGCCATTAATGCTGCCACATGAAAATTGAGGAAATGGGCAATATCTCCAAGAATAAAGCTTTCAAACCATAAAAGGTCAGTACATGTGTAGACATACATTCTCCACATCAAGTGTCATACCCAAGCGAACACAACATTTCAACCCAGAAGTTAGAATATCAACATAAAAGTAAACTTAATTTAACAATATCTATTTTTGGAATTTCAACCTGATGGGTCTTAAAATGTTACAGACAGGTAGCTAGTATATACTTCAAAGAAATGTTTCTTATTTTTTGGGACTGTTAGACAATATTCTAACAGCATACCCTAGCCCAGGCAAAGTCCATAGGTACAGTAGGTGGCGCCACTTCTGGTTTTGGTACGATAGTTCCGTTGCTAACCAGTTCATCATATACTTCCCTGTAACACAACATACATCATTGTTACACAGTATCAATTCATTACACATCTAGATTCGATCGCCAGAAAGTGACAGAATAGACAACGGATTACAAGCATGTCTTCTACTTAAGACAATGGGTCTATATATTGAATGCAAATTAAGCAGCACAAATGTACTGGTTAATAATTAATTCCAGGAAATGTGATTATGACAGCTGGATGTTGTATATGTGTTGTCAATTGACATTAAACCTGCTCACACAAATTATACCAATAGGAAACATGAATAATCTAAGTGTATATCAAAGTAAAACAGGGGTGACAATAGAGCCAATTTAAAATCGTGTGCGGCCGACCATTTTTGACAAAAAAGAGGCCTTCAATGACATTGTTTCCATAATTAACTCAGTTTGTATTCAGAAAATCCTTCAGAGCAGATTAAATTTACCATAACTTTGCCATTTCTTGAGATATTTTCATCAAATAACTTTTATTTTGGTCATTTATTTGATAGACAAAATTAATCCGAAATTCTGAATTAATCAGGAATATTGACACCCCTGAGAAAAAGCTTAGAATTTTCTATCACTGAAGCTGCAAATGAACAAACCACTCATCATCGGTACAATTATACAAAAACCTTATAATCATAACATTTTATGATAACATACTTAATCAGATGACCTAGTTCATCAAAGCTCTTAGGAACATGTGCCCCAGCTTCACCAAGTGCTTGATTCTTAGCTACAGCAGTTTCAGCATCCGCATTAGCACATGATCCAGCATGTCCAAATTGTACCTGAAATAAGAAATACCAATACGGGAACTGACCAGACAATGATAATGCTCAGCACATTTGTTTGTGGAAGGTTTCAGTCAAAGGTTATCAAGCCAGTCCAATATGCAAACATGTGCAACATCTCCAACGTTTCTACTACCAAATTTTCTTTTTCCAAATGACCAGTTTTCTATTACAAAGACTTGTTATATAGAGGATCTTGCATGAGTGCTCATTACGTATGAGTTTTATTAAACGAGTAGACAAAATAATATGACACTTGTATGTAATGAGCATGAATGTTAAATTCTATTTATCACATAACCTTAGAATACGCACATTATTGTTCAAAATGATGTACGCTGCGTATGTTTCAGCCAAAATGCAGCGGTACAACGAACGCGACGTCATGACTACATTGGTACTATCCTGACGTCATTGACGGATCAATGCATGGATTGGCTAACGTCACGTCAAGCTAATTTAAATATTTATTGCACAGTCTGGGAGTGCCGAATGATATTTACGGCACGGCTTTACGGCACTCCTTGACCGCAGGTTATGGAATAAAAAACATTTATATACTTTTCAGTAAAATCTAGTAATTTATGGGGAATGTTCAAGTTGGTTTAGGGGGGATAAAAGTGAAATGTGATTAATTCATAAGCATGTAGGATAAATTCACTATTTTTCAAACCTTGGGAGTAAAATAAATAATCTGAGCAGATTAATCAGTTTTATTTCAACATCAGCCAGTTTGGCATATGATAAGCCAATGGCATACCAGTACAAATACATGTAGGTGAAAGCCATAATACAGTTAAACATTACTTTAAGACCACCTCAATAATGTGATAACTTCTAAATTAAACACATATTTCAAGATCATTCTTAATTCAAACTCAAGACCAACTTAAAGAGAATTTTTTAGGGTCCCAAGGGCGGCATTCTTACAGAGGGTCCAATGTTCAACATATCTACATAAAATTTACCTCTGAGGTGAACATTTTAGCACATGTTCCAATACACCAAGCTACCAGGGGTTTAGTTACTCTGCCTTCAGCCATGGCTGCCGTAAGACTGTACTCCTCAACACCTCCAACCTACAAGACATAATGTCATCAATATATACATGTAGTTAGTTCAATTGTACAAGGTAAGTTCAAAAAGTTTCAGGACAAAAACCATTGCCGTAAGACTGCAATCCTGAACACCTCCAACCTGCCAAAGATCCATTCTCATACATCGGTGGTTAGTCAAGTTCCCAGATTATGTTTCGGATGAAAAATATGCTGGTTAAACAAGAATGCAAGATACACGTCATCAATATATACATGAATTAAGTTCTATTGTAGTTTTAATCATATTTCAGGTTACCGTTTTCAGATAGTATACGGGAACTACCAAGTGACATCCTCCAGAAGTAAGGGGTAGGTCTACCATTTACTAGAAGGGTTTCTCACACAGAAAGTATTTTTCACTCAAAGGACCATAACTCAAACAAAATAATTCAACCTAAAATTCAATATGCACCACTAGGCTTGGCACCAAGTGTTTATGTGAAGTTTCTTGGAAATCCAACCAAAGGTTAAGGTGAATAAGTGTGGTCAAAAATTTGTGACATCCATACAGACAGATATCCATCTAATAAAGTATACAGACATTCTGCATAAAATCAATATGTCTATCTGACCATGGGGGACATAAAATTACTGCAGTAAAAAATGAGATTTTAAGCATATTTCAATAAAAAAAACTTGATTTAAAAAATATATTTCATATTCTTATCACTGTTTTGATTTCATCATATTTTATAAGCATATACAATCAGATGTAGTTAATTCTTTTAATCAATATCACAAAAGATCTGCATGTTTGAGTGCATCTAAACTATTCCCCCATCAAGGACGATAAAAAGGGACAATCAGCTGGACCCTAAATGCAATGAAAACTATACCTCTCCTAGAAGGACAATCATCTTCACCTCCGGCTCATCCTGATATCTCAGTATATGGTCCATGAATGTTGTACCAGGGTATCTGAAATGTATGTTGTTAAATTATAGTGAATTAACAGGTAGACAAGGACAATTCAATTTCCAATGATGAATATTAAAATGGTTGTTGCAAAAATATTTTTATACAAATTTTAAAAGAATAAACTATCAACAGCTGTCACAATGCCACCTAATACCAGTCAGGACCAATATACCTCTCAATGTTTGAGTTTTTTTGGCGTTAAATGAACAATTGGAAACTATTTAGAAACATAATGTTACTGTGATCTTGACCTTTACTACTGACACAATTACCTCATTATGAATCAAAAGGGGCCATATATAGGTCAGGAAAATCACACCATCCTAGAGTAATGAATTATTAAGTAATTGATAAACACCATTTGGCTTACAGACAGACATGTCTACATCAAAACATCTCTTCTCAGAAAGGCTGAGAATATTAAAATGTCAAAACTCCCTTGAAGTCAGAGGTCACTGACCAATCTGGCAGGGTAACAAAATAAATGAGCACAAAAGACTGTCTCAGTCGAATGCAACCAAACAAACTTACCTGTCGCCTCCAATAGCCACGCCCTCATATACACCATCTGTGTTGAGTGCTATAATATTATTGAGTTCGTTGGACATACCACCAGATCTGGAGACGTAGGCTACACTACCGGGACGATACAACTTGGATGACAAGATATTATCTAACATACCACCGGTATTACCAATCTTAAAACAACCAGGTTTTACCCCACCCACCTGAAACACAAGTATAACATTTACTGTACAAGTCGCTGGCTTAGAATTAGAAGGTCACAAGTGCTACTTACGACCTTTTAAGATTGATACGTATTTGTAATTGACATGACAGAATGCTTCTTATGAGCTTATTTTCATGAAAATCGGAAATGGTCATGTTGACCAAACTGAAGTTGAAAAAGCTTGATAGGTAAAGACTAATTTTCAGACAGTTTTTCTTGTTTTCTCAAAATATCATGTACTTACGACCTCTAATTCTAAGCCAGCAAAGTGGTTAAGATAGCGAAGTGGAAACATAGTGGAGGATTCCACGGCTTTACCAAATATGCTAACATTTTCACTAGCGTAAAAATCGCTTACAAAGAATGGTACAAAAAGAAATAAACTGCAAAAAGTTCCACATGCTAAATTTCTGAAAGTCATAATTCACTTAATTATTGCCTGCAGCAATATCAACCATACAGTATGTTATAAAATCATACAAAACTGCTTTTTAATGAATCCTGGTAAAACTCATTTAAATGTGTAAAACAAATTGTGCCTACAGGCCTCAACAAATATTTTTTAAAGCACTCGTCCTGCAATATAGACAAAGAAGAAAACCCCAAAATCTTACTTGTCCTGCTATATAAATAAGGAAGGAAGATATTGTGCAGGACGAGCAGACGAGTGGATTCATTGAGGCCTGGCCTATGTGTCTGCCAGTTTGAAAGAGTTTGTTTTCTCTGTAGCATTCTCTTGGGTATCCAGTTTGTTAGACACCCCTTGGAAATTATGTGAAAATAACGGCAGAAATGATTGTTGGTGTGAGTGAGAGTTGGCTATTTATACATAATTGTGAAGTTTAAACACTTACAGTGGCTGGACCTATAATACTGATGCCTTTTTCTGTAGCTGTCTGTAATAATTTCCTCGTGAGATTCTCAGGTATACCTTCAGCAATGATAGCGATTGTACGGATCTATAAAATATGAGAATATAAACCATCAATCTATGTATTCTAAATACAGTTAAACATCTCCTAAGCAGCCTGTCCTGGGATAAACTAAACATTAATAGCAGAGAGTAAATAGTAATAATAACAACGATTATATCAAAAGAAGCAGCAATGTTGGGTACACCCTGTCTTCCCTGTAAGTCAATTGAAGACCATCATCTATTTCTGACCATCAAAGGGCCATAACTCTTGTTAAAATCTTCCTGGCAATATGCACAACTAAGCCTGGTATCAAATATTCATGTGAAGTTTTATTGGGAAATCCTACCTTATTGGTTATTGAGTCATTATCAAAGTAGTTAAGTAAAACAAGATCGGTCACAGTTATTTTTGACTGTCAAAGGGCATTCACACCAGCAATGATCAATTAATCCTTGGACCCAACATTCCTAACAATATGCAAAACTATGTTTGCTACCAAGTAACCCAAGTATTCATGTGAAGTTTCATTTCACTATAATCTGATCAATGTAACGGTCAAGAAGAATGAAAGCAGACACATTTTGTGACAGTCATCAAGAAGAATGAAAGCAGACAAATTTTGTGACAGTCATCAAGAAAAATGAAAGCAGACAAATTTTGTGACGGTCATCAAGAAAAATGAAAGCAGACAAATTTTGTGACAGTCATCAAGAAGAATGAAAGCAGATAGATTTTGTGACAGTCATCAAGAAGAATGAAAGCAGACAAATTTTGTGACAGTCATCAAGAAGAATGAAAGCAGACAAATTTTGTGACAGTCATCAAGAAGAATGAAAGCAGACAAATTTTGTGACAGTCATCCAGACAGTTATTCATCTAGATGTCCAGTTTGTCTCCCCCACTATATGTGGAAAACATAATTATAGAACTTGAACTGAATTTCGTTACCTGTGGATAGTTCATGGTTTCTACTGTGCTCTCATAAGCTGACCGCAAGGACGCAAAACTGACCAAAACATCAGCATCTGAATGCTTCTTCATACAATCTCCCATATTCTTATACACTGGTACCAATATCTCCTTATGTCCCCAATAGAACTTCTGTTTGTGGTCACCTCTGTAATGAAACCAAAACATAAAATCATTTCTCATTCCCGTCAGTACACAGGTCTTGCAATTATTTGCCATATAGTTTAACTACAGTACTGTAAATCAATAATTTTCAAAAAGGATTAATTTCCGTAAAATTGATAAATTCACGAAAATTTATCCTAAATTTGTGAACTTAAACTATGACTGTCACAGTTAAACTCAAAAAGTATTTCTCTCCAAAATTTAAAACTTGCGAACAAATAACCTCTCTAACTACTTTAAAATTACAAGACTGTGTTCAATTAATGCTGATGCCCCGTGGCAGCCTTGTCCATGATAACTAGCTAAGTCCATCAGGGGCCATAATTCTGTTGAAATGTTGGATAGTGTTACATGGCATTGACAATTTACGGTGTTTATGGTGGTAAAAAAGTATGCCAAGTTTGAAAGCAATGCCTTAATGGACTTTGAAAATTTAAGTTTTGGTAAACACTTTCAAGTGACCGATGGATTGACGGAAGGATGAATGAATCGACATAACAATCACAGATTATGCTATATCACTGTTGTTTTTATACATGCTATAACTGTAAACATTGTTTGCTTATATGTATGTATACCACATCTGTATCTGTATCTTGGTAGTTTCCCCCTTTAATCTCCGAGGCACTTCGTCTTCAAAGAATATCTTCTTCTCCTTACGAATATATCCTTACGATATCATTTAATTCTCTCTATTATCGTTTTAATAAACCCAACTCGAATATTATAGCACTATTAACCACTGTAACCACTAAAAGTTAATATACGTATATTGTGTACGGGCCGGGTGGCCTAAAACATTTTTCAGAATAAACTGTAAACTGCCTCCTGTATCAGAATATGCTTGGGCATAAAAAAAAAATTCTAGTATGCATTAAAATTTGCACTATTTTCAGTCAGACTACCTAACCAACTTTCCTGGTCAACCCATTTTAGATTGATATTCTATCACTCTGCTAAGAAAGCTAACCATATCAGCAAAATGATTATACGTTGAATATTTAAGATTATTCCACAAAACTTACGTGAATGGATAAATCATAGCAACAACAGATGGGGAACTTCTGGAACAAACATAGTCAAAATCCATCATCCCTTGTACAGCCCTCTGCTGCATACCCCAGATAATTGCCTTGGTTCCTTTAGTGAACAGGGGACTAGTCTGTGTCTTGTCCCATTCACTGTTTATGACCGTTGCCTGGGCAGTGTCAGGTGCCTTGGTGAGATCTGCAGAAGATCCCTTTCTGCTTACTGCTGGTGATGCCTGCAGTATACGAATGGATGGTAATAGTAAAACAAGACTGCGTTCAATAAACGCTTATGCCCCCTGTGGAAGCCTTGTCCATAAATAAGTCTAAGTCCAAAATTAGGTCAAAGTGAAGGTCAAAATGGGGTCAGGTGATACAGGTGTGTGGAGAGTGTTCATATACAACATCCATGCAAGTTTGGAAGCTTTGTAGCAAGCCATAATGATGCTAGAAGAAACGGTCAATTTGGGTTAACCAGGACGGACGGACGAACGGACGGACGAACGGACGGACGGACAGGTGAATCACTATATGCCTCCCGATCTATCGATACGGGGGCATAATAAACAGAATTTCTACAGCTTCTCACAAACATCATCAGCCATCAGTACCCATTCTGGCAAACAATGATCCGCCCCTTATCTCAGAACACTCTCCAGATGGTGGGGATAACTGCATGTTTGTCCAATAGTACTCTAAATGATACAGTCATGTCTCTATACTACAACATCTGTCATACTAACTTATTCACATACTGACACTATATTCTCGAGGACAAATTGTACACAACACTATTTGTATCATGGAAATTCAGTGCACCTAAACAAACATTACATCAGTGCACCAAAACATACATTACATCAGTGCACTGAAATATACATTACATCAGTGCACCGAAACAAACATTACATCAGTGCACCGAAACATATATTACATCAATGTTCTACTTGGGAACAAACAGTGTCGTAGTACCAAGATCAGACTTTACTACCTAAACCAACTGCATTTGATACTCGAAATCTTGAAAATTGATTCTTAAAAATAAGATTGTAAAGCATTTCTTCAGTCGCTTTAACTTATCATTAACATAGTGAAAATCCTTGAAACACTGCCAAAGTAGTTATCTTTATTTGTGGTATGGAATTAAATAATTATAGATTATTAAATTTATTTTGAATACATTACTTGAAATTTCAAGGTCAGAATGATGTCATATATACTCAAAGGCGAACATATTCGGTATCAATCATTGACTTTCATGTAACATGCAAATGACAGTTCAACAAGCAAGGTGCTGCATCCAATACCGTATATACTCGCCCATAAGTCGTAAAATCAAGTTAAACAAATTCCAAAAAGTCAACCAGATTTTGCCTAAAGTAAAAAATCCTCTATAAGAAATGCAACTAATACCTTATTATGTAGATATCAAAGGATAGGTCATGATAAATAAGTGACCTTTTGAAATATTTTTGACAACTTTAACTGATTTATTGGCAAAGATATACGGTACTTTTTGAAAACACCGTTGGAGCTTAAGCACTCTTTTAAAAGATAAGCCAGTTGCTAACTTTTATTATTTGCATTTTTGACAGTTTTCTAAACATTTTTCATATTCAGTGGCTTATTGATCTTATCAGTTTTCTTTGGAATTTATAACCTACAAAGACTCAGTATCTAGTTCTCTAGCAAGTAACTGATTCATCAGGGTACTGTTTGATCAAGCACTTCCGGAAAGCTTAAAACTACCTCCAATTTTAATTCTTTATAATTCTTAACCAACTTTTGTAACAGATTGAGGCAAAGAGACCTGCAAGTTAATGAACTCCAACAAACTATACCTATACCCACTTTTTTGTTGTGAAAGAATAATAAGGATTTTAAATTTTGTGTGATTCAAGAACCCGAAAATACCTAGATAAAACATTATCCTGGATGACATAACCTTTTAAAACCTTGTTTCACCAGATGACGAAAATGAGTTACTCATGCATCTCTTACGAACACAAGACTCATTCAATGCTTTGCACTTCATGCAACACAACATACAACAAGACAAACCATAACATTATAGACAAACATCTAATGGATGCTAGTTGTCAAGTTAGTGCCTACAAATTACACATTCATTATCAAAATTCCCCTTCTCAAGTTCTGCAAAGTATTTTTAAAAACTTCCTGTAAAATTTCATGAAACTCCAGTTGGTGCATGATCTATGACAAATGCACAAACATATACAGCTATAGCAATATGTTCCAACTATGTGGGGCATTTTAAATCCGGGGTCCTACTGAGGCATAATGCCCAATCCTGAAAATATGAAGCAAATCTATTCCAGGTGCCATTAGAGTGCATCCCTACACCAAAACTCGTATTCAAACACTGATATCTTTTGTTAAAGTTCAGTATAAGAAGCTTCTAATGACCATAACTCAGTCAATATTTGGTACTTTTTCATCAAATTACTTTTATTTTCTGTAGAAAACTTCATTCTTTCTACTGCAGCAAATGCGGATTTCCGGATTATTCCGGAATTGTAGGACCCCTGTTAAATACAGCCTAGCATTGAACAACATATACTGGTGCATGCAGTGTGTTAACAACAACATTTAACATTTATGGAACAACAACAACAACATCCATACAATCATACTCCAAACAGCATTTATCTCCCTTGACAGTACAATATTGTAACAATATTCTCTGCTTAGGTTTAACTCGACCATCACATACAAAATTATTCTAGACATAAAACTACCAACATAATATTACGTTATAGTATGAACGTATTAAGTAAATTTTAATGATTTAAAAGGGCGAAGCTAACTGGCTAAGAATATAGCCTTCTGCATTTTGATTGGCCAATAGAAATTAGCGCCAACCCATGACGTCAAGTCTGTTGAGAGAAAATTGTAATGATTAAATTTTCATTTAACCGCCAAATTCGGCGTTTTCATTGGTTCATAATGTAGGTGTTATTCTAAATGAAATTGTTGAATTAAAAGTCGTATATGAGAGTGTAAGAAATGGACAAAAGACAGAGATATCTGGCAACTGTAAGGGGAGATTACTGCACAGGAGTCGGTGAAACAATAGCGTTTATACCTGGGTAGCCTAATATAATAGAAAAATATACAAGAGTTCATTAATGAACTGTCAGACTACATAACAGTCGTTATCAAAAAAGTGCAATATATTTAAACCTCAATTAAACATTCCTAAAAACAAAACCACTTTATAGTGATGATCACAATTTCCAAGTTCATTTTTACCAGTTCGCTGTTGATTCAAACTCACTATTAAACAACCTTATTAGGATGACCATGGTCAACTTCAAGTGTCAAGAGGGTAGTCTTTTATTTACTGAAGAACATTTTCTGAACAAAATTAATTTTGGCATGGCCTACCTTTGAAAACATGTTTGAGATAGACAGAAAAGTTTTAAGACTAACAAGAGATGTTTGTAAAACATAAATGCCCCATAGCAGTCCAATAGTCAGAAATGGTAAAGGTCACAGTGACCTTGACCTTTGACCTACTGACCTCAAAATCAATAGGGGTCATCTACTGTTGATGACCAACCCACTCCGTGTAAAGTTTGAAGATCATAGGGCAAAGCCTTCTTGGGTTATTGAACGGAAACCATTTGGTCTACTGACCAACATCAAAGATGGGGGGCATAATAAGAGGTACCTGGTAACTTGGCAGTGTGAAATCGTACACATCTGATAAGTCTACCTTTGTGGTATATACAAAATTTTCCCGCCTTTCACATTATTCTGGGCACACCATAAGATCTTATATATTCTTTGTGAAATTCATGCTCTGTATCAATATACATGTTATGCTCTGTTTGTGTTCATGTTTATCATGTGTTATATCAGCAATGAAATAAATAATTACAAAAAAAACAAACTTTGCAGTGTGTAACTTACCCCAGATGCTGGTGTCGGTAGAAGGAAATTAGCTGTGGTTGGCATAGGTTTAGGATCTCTAGGTATAACTTGTTTTCCTAGAGCCATACTAACTATAGCTGTCATGTGAGTCTCCGGTCCAAACACATGAATAGGTACACCAAGTGTATTACCTGCAGTGTAATTAATACAGGTTAATTAGTTACATATATTTAAGAAATGGTTAAACATTCTGAAAATAATAGAACCAATTTCCCCCAATTTCCAGATAATGTGACATTGATCAGAATTAACTTAGAAGGGATTTTGACACAAAAACATATGGCTCCAACTAAGGGCCATTACTGTTGCAGAAATCATCCAACCTTGAATTCCTGACTTTATCCACAACTAGGCTTGGTACCGAGTATTCATCTGAAGTTTCATTGAAATCCAAAAAGTGGTTAAGAAAAAAAAGTGCAGCCAAACTTTGCGGTATCCATCTATCCAGACGTCTAGCACAAAATCAACATATTACATGGTTCATAAAAATATGTAGTAGAACGATCTATATACCTAATTCTCGCATTATTCTGAGCCCTTCTTGGTAGTTGGGGCCAGCCCTTCTTACATAGATGCTAACATCACCTTCAATCAATTTCTGTTGGAATTCTCGCAAGGCCCTAACAATGCCCTGAAAAATAGAAAAATATTAATTCTACAACTACTGTTCTCGAATATGCAGCATATTGTAGATTTTTTTTATTTATTTAAGGGTTCAAGTCTGACTGACAGTTTATCAGCCATATTATAGTGACCACCCCAGCACTTTATCCTGACAGTGGAGCAACCAGTTCCTTTACATGCTGAGCACCCATGAAGTGAGCTTATAGAAGCACCATGATTATAAGTTTACAAATTTGGTATGTAGCAGCTGTAGACGGAAGTTGTCACATTCCAATCCGGATGAAAGTTTTCCTAAGACATTGGCTAAGGTCATGACCACAGCTTGTGAAAACAATGACAGTGATTTAAGGCATAAGTTAACTAGTAATTGTTGAAAATTATAATGTATTGTAATTACATTTTTTGTGGATTTATCCATATGTGACCTCGAGAAAAGTATTATAAAATGTTGATAACAAATGTAAAGCCTTACGCAATAGAACATTACTTTACAACTTACCTTAAATGTAGCAGCAACATTAGTGAAGTTAGCAATACCACCACCAACAATGAGCATTTTTCCTGTCAACATAAACATAAAGTTATATATAAGTCAAGTCAGCGCTTTACAATACATTTTACCTTAGAAATCATGTCAATATCAATTGCCAAACATTTCATTTGTCAAAATACAGCAAGTTCAATTAACTTCGTAATCATAATTCAACTTGTTCACAACGATATATCACAAAATCTATCAATTCTGTGGCTATAGAAACTTAACATCCATGTGCAAGGGGTCTGACCAACAATTTTGCGCAAGGGGTTGAACATTAACTTTTTTTTCTTACAGGGTTGCCCTGATTAGACTCAAAGCCCTTGCAAACATAAATAAATGTGTAAATATACAAATAAATTCTATATATAACTACATTTTTGCTAGTTCTAGGGGGAGGTTGTACCCCTGGTTCCCCTCCTAAATTCATTCATGACATAATCAGGGGTTCTACTGAGGCATAATGCCCAATCCTGAAAATGAGAGGCAAACAATTTGGGTGCCATAAGGACACAGTTTAATTGTTAAAAATCAGCATATGAAATTTCAAACGGCCATAACTCAGTTAATACTTGGTATTTTTTCATCAAATAACTTTCATTTCTGCATAAAAGTTCATTCTTTCCGGTAAAGCAAGCCGGGATTTCCAGATTATTCCGGAATTGTAGGACCCCTGCATCATACATGACTATTATATTATATTACCGTCTGGATGTTTCTCCTCGGTCATCAGAGATAACACTGTCTTAGCATACTCATATGTTTGTTGTTCACTGGGTGCACCTGAATATTCGCCGTAGTTAGCAAGGTCGCCAGCCCCTCCA
This sequence comes from Spisula solida, assembly GCA_947247005.1. Taxonomy (NCBI): domain Eukaryota; kingdom Metazoa; phylum Mollusca; class Bivalvia; order Venerida; family Mactridae; genus Spisula; species Spisula solida. The sequence goes on from OX365958.1 coordinate 17,764,075, forward strand.
AGGTCACATATAGTATCCCTGAAATCATGTACACAATGAATTAATTAAGTAATTCTGGGCTCATTCTCGTACATTCAATTTCATGTTTATTCAGGTTTAGGCCATTTCTCAACAACTTTACAGTTATATACGAACCAGTTTTCCTGAACTGTATCCTAGCCAGTGCTAACCTAAAATCCTTCAAAACAGAACCAGCAACTTTTCCATAGGTGGAGAAAATCACCTGCCAAACCCGAGAATCAAACCCGGATCTCCAAGTTACTAATTTGAGAACATAACATAAAATTAGGCTAGAATTATGCTTACAAATGTAGCAACAGCTAAGTAGTTAAAAATGTTGGTTCTTAATATTTTAATATACCACTGATAATACAGCATTTAGTGATTAAGGCCGAAATGAAACAAAATTAATTTATGTAGACTCCACCCCCTTTGTTTGTCACTTACGCATAAATTACAGAAGCTCCTCCCCCAGCCACCATTGTCCATATTCGACCAGCTTTGTTCAGTATAGTGAGTTTTAATGATGCCCCACTCTTTGCATCTAATTCAGCAATATAGGCTTCCTGGTATAAGTAAACAAACAATAAAACTTTAGTCTAGTAGGACTGAGTATAATAATGCAAAACAAGTCACTGGTCATAGTCCTCGTATAGGAGTTATCAGTCCTTGAATATGCAAATTTTAAGAAGTTTAAGAATTTCAAGGCCATATTATTACTAAACAAGCACAGTGACCTATGATGTTTCTTTAATTATGCTATTTTCTAACATCATCATACTCAATCTATAACATTCTATAAACTTATTGGAAAATGTTTGCACCATCTTCTCACATGAAACTGCTGCAAATGCCTTTAAATTTTCTAACACAAACATTTACACACAAGCCTACCTCTGGTAATGCATCTCTACCAAATGGTGGTGGGAATTCAAGTTCACCCCATTGAGCCTTACACAGATATTCCGCACACTGATCAACCTTAGCTGCCAAATCTAGCACATACACATTACCACCAGTTACAACTGTAAGAGAATACAATAACATAATCAATTTGAGATTTCTATTTTATCCCTGCCTAATTGGCAAATGACCTCCCATTTCGAGAGAAGAGACAAAAAGTTTGTCGGATACAAGGAATCCAGGCGCACTGCCCTAGCTCTTTCCAAATAGACTCCTTGGTTCTTTAACATGCATGGTGTATAGCACTGATACATGAGAGACTACCTCGTTTTTTCCAACCAGTTCATCTCTAGTTGGGTGGGAAACTCTGAAAAGCGTTTCTAAAATTGTCAGTGCCCTGGCTGAGATTTGAACCGGGGACCTCTTAATTGGAAGTCGAGAGCCCTAGCCACTTTGGCCAACATTTCAAGCAAAAAGAGTTGTTGCATCACATACACAGTCTATGTTTCAAGTGGTACAGTAAAGTTCAGCTAATAAGACCACTTTTATTATTTTAAAATCATGCAGATTTTTGCCAGTTTAAGGTCCCAAAGTATTAAATTTAGAACAAAAAAGGTCCGCTAATAAGACCAATTCGCTATTAAGACCACTTTTTTGACTGGTTTTATTAGCAGAACTTCACTGTACTCAAATCTGCAGCAGTGAGATGCAAGCAACCATATACAGAAAGCTGCAGCAGTCCCTAAGAGTAATACCAACATGATCTCTGATCTTTGTACTGATGTATACAACAATGTACCGGTATATACAACTTATTGTCAGTTACATTTCACTTAAACACCATTAAAACAATACCATTTAACTTCCTTTTAATATTATACATTTATAAATAAGAACATTAAAACTTGATCTTTCAACTGGTTCTTCAAATAGCATGTCAACACAAGATATTTGTAAGAGGCATTCCTGGGCCGGTATTCAAATGTCAACACAAGATATTTGTAAGAGGCATTCCTGGGCCGGTATTCACAAAGCATCTTAAGGGAAAACTAAGAATTTTCTTAAAATCTTACAATTTTCTGATGTTTATCAGCTAAAAAGGTAAATTAAGATTATCCATTTTTACACAGTTGAGAAGAATTATGTAAAGAGCTACAATAATCACAAAGGAAACAAGGGTTATCCTTCGTCTCTTGGGAAATATGTGCATAAGTCAAAATAAGTAAGTTTTTCCTTAAGATGCTTTGTGAATACCAGCCCAGGGGTGGTATTTAATATTGATCTTATTTAATTGGAGAATAAGGATAGTCAATCATATCGCCTGTTTCTGACCAACAGTTTAATATGGTGTGATCTGATTGGTTGTCCTTATCGTTAAGTCAAGTAAGATCAATATTGAATAACACCCCTGGATAGTGTTATGTTAATATCTCACACATCAAATAACTTACCACAAGGCAGCAAATTAGATTCTTTCTTAACTTACCCAGAGGATTAATTTCCAAATATGTAAAATAAAGATCTTGATAAACTTTGTACAGTGATTGTATAAAACTTGACAAAATTCTGAAATTAAAAAGAAGTAAATTATAGTTGCCATTTATTGCCGACAATAAGGTAAGATAGATCAACAATGAGAAATAATATATTAATTGATAATAAAATGTTAAGTCAGATTCTGAGCGTAAAATTAGAAGGGTTTTCGACACAAAAAGTGACCATAACTCCAGCAAAAGGCATTGGACCTTATATTTCTGACAATACGCACAACTTATAAGGCTTGGTGCCAAATATTAACACGAAATGTCATTGAAATCAAACAAGTGGTTAAGGAGAACAATCGTGGACAAACTTTGTGGCAATATCGCAAGGACCAATAAAGTTTGAAACGCAGCGTATATAATAGCTTCAATCCAAGGGAAACTTTTTACATTTTTGGCCTACATGAACTGAAAGCACAATACTCACGGTTTAGACTCTGCAGGGACATTAGGTAATAGTTTGTTTTCTACATCAGTGGCTGATAACACTCCATTGACCGGTACTTCCAGTTTGACCGCTTTAGCATCAACATCACCAATATCTACCCCACCTTCATGATGGAAGAGTAGTGTGTCGGCATAGCGATTAGAGTATATACATACATAGAACTCTTCACTCTGCAAAACAGATTTAGTACTGTCTATGACAGATTGTCAGGTTGTAACAGACCGTATATAATTAAGATCAGGCAAACTCATTATTTTAGACAATATCTAAGCTTACCAACAATAATTACAAACTATCAGTGCATCAGACAATAGGTATAAAACAATATTATCAGCGAGTTTTATTACATGCTTTCGATTACCATTGGCTTTTCCACTCAAAGCAGAGGACGGACAAAATATTCTACGGACATATGCTCCTATGATGATTTTCACCTACCCAGACAAAAGCCCATAGGCAAATTTTTACACTAGGACAAAACCGCTTCATATTTTTTTACACTTAGTCTAGAACATAAGCTCGTATGCATGTACTGTTTAGCATAGGGGCTTATGTCCGAAGGAGCTTTTGTCCTACACTCTTCCATGGTGAAAAGAAATTTGACCATTTTTTATCAGAATACTACAAGTTAACTATACAGGGACCTGCAGATATGGTTTAATTTTATTAAATTAAAGATATAAATATAATCATGGTGCTCAAATAATTGAAAGTAAATGTTATCCATACCTGCTCATGTGTAACAAATGGTTCAATAATAAATCTCGTCAGACGTCCAACAGCTCGACCAATCTGTAATATATACATACAGCATTAATAATCATACACACAAGCACACATATACACCATCAATGCCTCACAATACTTCGCACATGTTCAACATGCATCAGGATTTTAAGTTCTGAAAAGTTCTAGTATATATTAATTTTGAATAACTATTTTTTAACCATGACAATGTTACAAATGACAAGTTATTACAACATGATGACATTTAATAACTTTAATGCTTCCAGTTGTTTAGTTAGAGTTATTGCCCCTTCCAGTATTCTTGATTTATACTTCCCTTTTCCCTCAATCAGTGTTATCCATGTACTTACTGTAGTATAGTACGCTGGGGATAACTCTAGCCTTTTCAATAAACAAACAAAGCAAATTATAAACACTGCACGGTCGAATGGCCGCCAGCAATCAGTGTAGATTTAAAGAGTATATCATTAAAAGTGTATATGCACAAGATTGAACAAAAATGAATATCTAAAATGTATTTAATTTTTATTTATAAACAAAGGCTAGTGTTATAGTCCGTGCAGGATAGTGTGGCAGTCACGTGACACAATGTTTTCTGCTTTGGACAATGTCGATTGATTGAATTAGGTAAACCATGGTTAAGGTTTGTGATTTATAAATCATTTTTACCATCCACCAATTAAAACATACTTCATAGCCGAGTGGTTTAGTGCGTAGATGCTTCCTAACGATATCGATATTTTTGGCCGCGAGTTCGAAACCTTGTCCAGTTGTATGTATTTTTTTTATTTCTTTTTCTCATCTTTATAAATTTAAAAGCTAAGCGCTAAGAAAAATGGCTTAAATAATCAATTCTATCCAATAGTGATACAAACCTGTAATTAAAGCTATTAAGGCTATTATTAAAGAGTGTATAGCCTAAATATACATGTACACAATCAACGTGGTGTGTACATGTATTATAATTAAAGCACAATAATTTCGATTGCTAGTATTGTAACTACCAACACGAAGCATCAGATACATTATCTGAGTGTGACTGTAACTCAGACCATAATATAGCAGATGAAGTGATGTAAAATTCTTTTGTATTGTAATGATTATTGTGTTCTTGTCATAAAGGTTGAATTGAATTAAAAATAATTTTATCATGACCATAATAAAACAAAGAAAAATATATAATTAACAAATTATAAATTATCTCTCAAAAAAAATGAAAATAACATTAAAATATTGTGATGCATTCAAAACAATACTAAAGACTTCTTTGGTGGGTTGAACTTAAATCGCTCAGTTACAATTCCTGGGCTTTACCATCTGAGCTATTACAGCATACATAATTACTTGCAATTATTTAGTGATTACATTATATTGCAATTAGTCAAGCATGACGATAAGGCCAAGCAATTTAACTGTCTGGATAACTGTCTATGTGAAATGTTAAATTTCGTCGTTGAATGGCTTGTATAGGATTAGCTTCACAAGGCAGTCATACTGGTCTGAAAGGTGAACATACACTAGTTCATATTTAGTCTGTAATTCAACAGTTACTGCTTACACAGTTTTTAATGAAACGCACAAACAACAAACAATTACATTCTTTTAAAGTTATCTATTATCGATATCATGTATTACCTGTCGTGAAATAGACTCGACTGCCACATTATCTAGCACGAACTATATTGTCGAATACTTTTGACCTGTCGCTAATTAATCCCCGTATGTTTTCATTTTTGTACAGTAAGAATGTTTTGATGAGTTATAATAACAACTCTGATTGGACAACGGATAAGCATGGATATTCATGGATGACAAGTTAAAAGTGACAAGTAATATCTCCGGCGAACTATATGTACTTATAATCAATACTTAATAGTACAATATCTATATTATATACATAGCTATTTGGTCAATAGGTCAACATATATATTAATTATACAAGTCTGAACTATAATTATTCTGTCAAAACATAATAGTACAGACAATAACATGGTCAGGATTACATTGTGCCAAGCTTAAAAGTACAATCATGATGTTATATATCCAACACAAATAAGCATCATGTTGCATAATAATATACCAGTTTATTATTTGCTGTCTACAATGGATTACGGAGATTTTTCAGTGAAAATAGCAGTGAAATTACCACTTTGTTATTTTCACTGTTTTAGAAGCTGGTTCCAGTATCATGTAGAAAAAGAAACGTAACGTTAATGGCAACAGGCTTTAAAATATGTGTTACGTCATCATGACGTCATAATAATCCCGTCATGACGTTCCAATTTCGACGTGATTTTTTCCAATTAAGCCAATTACGGCACATTTTAAGAGAAATTGAGGCACATAATAAACAGAAAATTTGTTGATTTTTGGTTTAAGATCAATTTTATTTCACTTGTGATCACAGAAAATTATATTTTCACTTGTGGCTACGCCACTCGTGAAAATATTGATTTTCTGTGATCACTCGGTGAAATAAAATTCGATTATTAACAAATATCCTCTATATATTTCATACCCTCTCTGATTTTCTTGACAATTTCTTTATCAGAAGCAGTTACTAAGCTAACCAATTGGAATTACGCCCGCTGTCATTCAAGTACTCATTATAAACATTGTAACGGTAATTAATAGCACAATATGTCCCATGAATTCACAGGAATTCAGACCTTTGACAGACAACCTCCGATAAACAATAAGGCGGAGCAATCTCTGTGCTCTGGCATAATGTCAATTGCAATCAGAGACCACTGGGCCCGGAATTATAACGTGTACGGTACTTGCACTCAGCACTCATATATTGAAAGGTGATATAATGAGCTATCATTTGTCTTAGATTGTAAATCTAGATGAGCAAAAAGAATAAAATGTTATATGAGTGTTGAAAATAACATCTTGAAAATATACTATTAATTAGGTATAGATGTAATAACTGAACCCGAGTACCTCACTCTACACTCAAGACTGATAAATTACAATTATAACTTATAAGTTATACACTAAAATACACAAGAAAATAAGCTGCAAAATAATATTAAGTAACATTTAACATTATCTCAAATTCTTGCTCTCAAACATTGTTACTATAAGACCCTCAAAAGAGTGAATTTCAATATTTGAGTGTTGAGTGCTAAGTGTAAGTATTGGTTATAAATCCGAGCCCTGACTGTTCTCATGTGAGACTGTTCTTCTTGACTAATACAACCTGAGACTCAAGTAAAGCTGCTTAAGCAAAAGATGAAAGATATGTTCTGCTTGGAAGTAAGAATATAAATTTAAGGTTTAAATGATCAAACATATTCTACTATATGATAATGTCAGAGAATTAACATCTGCTGAAAAGATACACCAAACTAAGTTACATTATTCCCTATCTAAATGAAGGTAAACTAGTTTTACCTTCATTTCAATTAATTAATAAGATCAAATCAAAGGACTTAACGCAAAACGCACAGATTTTACAGAACATGCTATATGACAGTATTGCATTTAACCATGAAATGGGAAACAGAGTGATTTCCGACACCATATTGATTACTACATAACAGACTGGAACCAAACTGTCATGCACACAAATTGATATCATTTCAAACAACAAATTGGCTTGAAAGCAGCACTGAATGACGGCTTCTGTTTCCCTCTCATGGCTACTGTTTCCCACTCTCAGGCACGGAAACCGTTCAATGGATTCTTACAGAAAATAAATTGTCTTCAACCTAATGAATCTTTATCCACAGAAATCAATGTTAGACAGACCGCCCAAATTATAGACCTCTTCAGTTAATATTGATTTCATGTAACACTATTTTCTGGTAAAATCAGCAATATTAATCTTACTAGAGGAGATAAACGGAGACACAGTCTGTATTACAATAATATCCTATAGTCTGCATGGAACCAGTCTATGTCAATGAATATATTCCTATAATCAGAGTGGCTTAAAATATAAGGATGAAATATACTTATACTTAAGACTAAGTACAAAGGATTCTTGAAAAGTCTTAAAACTATTACTGAAACTTATACAATTCTCAATGAAAGGTTAATATACATCACTACAGTCAGGCCTGTCTGTAAAGACCACTCATTTGAACAGCAAAAAAAGATTTTTCACCTCTTTGTAGACAAGTGACATATTAATGTATCTCTCCTGATAGGTAAAAAATTAATGAAAATAGTATTATGCACTGATCATGGGAGATTTAATCGGTGATCGTCTTAGACAGGTTTTGAAATAGTGGTCTGTGTTCACACGACAGATAGTATTTAAAAAAAGGTTTGAGTGTAAACGTTGCAATTTATGCTTAGCCTACTAAAATTGCCATCATTTAAATGAGGCAAACATTCAGATCAAGTTTTATGAAGGTGGGAGCAAAAATATGGCATACATACTACAATAGCAAATTGGCAGTATAACTCTTGAATCCATAATTGGATAGAGGCTGTTTAAACAAGGAACTAAGTTCTTACAATATAGGTTGTGTTCAAGTTTGGTTAACATTAAATAAAGCAATTATCATGCTAGCCGATTTGTGATCCTTTCAGGGGCCATAAATCTGTCGCCAACAGTTGGACTTATATAGCTGGTTCAAGAAAAAAACCAAGCTCTAAATAGTGAGACTGATGAGCTAAAACTAGCTGATAGGAATACTATCATGTAACATTGACTGCTTTATAATGACACTAGCATAGGGTTTCAAGAGCAAAATATCACAACTGTACAGCATGGTCTACCTTTTCTTTAACATTCACATGTTAAATGATTTAAACTGAAGTAACATGATAATTTAATCACTGCATACACACTCAGTACACACTGACCCAAACTCACCATTCATGATAATGATAAATGTTAACAAAAACTGCAATTGCAGTGTATTATCGAATGATGTAAAGTTCAAAGTAAAGGGCTGGTAACTGTGACAATCATGATATAATGTAAAATCATTATTTTTCGCAGGAGTTGAATTTTCGTTGATTTCGTTGTTGAACTTAAATCCACATGATTAATCAACCTCTCAAACTCAGACATTGGCTTTAACCTTTCATGTTCTGTAATCCACAAATTTATGACCCCAAGAAAATCCTTTTTTTTCCAAATCCACGAAATATAATACCTACCAAAATATGTGATTTTACAGTGATGTAATCATCAGAATTGCTTGCATCAGGATTGTCTATCTCTAATATGGAGTTCCTTTTTTTAATCAGTTAATTTTTCATGTCCATTTTATGATAAGGAAAGTCGGGCAGGGGCCTTTAATATGATAAAAAATTGATAACTAAGAACTTAAAACATACATATTGCAAGTAAAATGAATCTTCAGTTCTTCTGAGATAATCAAATATTCTAATAATTAAAGAAAGGAAATCAATTGTAAACATTGATAATTGAGTACACAGCTGTGCTATTCTCACTTCAAGCAGACCTATTACTGTCATATTCTCATAAAATGTATGTACTATTGAGTTATGATATATGGGGAATATTTCATAGCCTTTTTATGGATTTATTCTTATTCTAATCAATATGGCTTAAATACAGTAATAGGCACATCAGTGGAGGAATGTGCATTAAATGTATAACTTGTCTTTAAGACTGTGTTTTGGCGCAATTACCACGGTCTACATAGTTCAACCAGAGACCGCAAATACTTCAAGTGATTAAACATCGGGCAAACCAACACTAGGTCCCTTTCAGTCTTAGTGTGTTGTAGTCTCCGCAATCTTGATACCACTCAAATACAAGTTGAGTTTTGGTGTACGGAGAAACCAGACATTTTAATGCACACACTTAGTTCATGCCAAAACCCAGCCAAAGTCTGCAATTGTGCTAACTGCTTCAATTTCAAACAGACTCTAACAATATAGTTTGGGAGATACTGTAAAATCATTTAATATTGATGGGAATTTATTTTTGTTGATGAGCCAATATTTAATTAAATCCCTGCAAATAATCAACCTTCCGAATATGAAATGATGTGTTTTCCTTCCAATAGATGAACTTTGACGACACAAAATTTGCCATTCTATATACATGTAGTTAACTAAATGAAATATGAATGATTTAATAAGTATCAAAACAAACTTAAAATCAATCTTAGATCTCATGCCAGAGACTATGGGCAAGTTGAAACTAATGTTTCTTACATGTATTTAGTATATATATATATATATATATATATATATATATATATATATATTTATAAACTAGCTAAGTTAAACTAAGATCAAACTAGCGTATCGACTCATTGGCCTATAAATAAGAAGTCTCCAAAAATTCACCAATATCTTTGATTTTTCCTCCGTTTCACTGAAGATTTGAAAGTAACAAGATCAATACTACGGCTATATAGAATCTGATTTGGCATTTTGATTGTCTCCATAAACAGACAGAGCTGGTAATCGACCGACGATAAATAGCTTCAACATGGAATATAACACTCCGCTGGCAGTTTATTATAGACTTGAAAATGGTGTTTTACTTGTTTTGTTTCGTCTGGTTTAACGCAATTTCTGAACAGATTTACAGTTATATACCCGATCAATTCAACAAACCAATTTTCCTGTTCCTGGACTGTATATCCAAACCAATACTAACTGCAATACCAATACTAACTGCACTGCCCTTTCTCAAGGATCCAACAAATTCACCAAATTATGGAGGAAATCGACATTGATGTCAAGTTTTTATGGAAGGGAATGAACTACCAGAAAATTAACCCAGATCGTCGGGTAACCAATCCAGCGGACTAACCAATGGACCATATCCAAAGCTACCTGGGAGTAATATATGTCATAATTCATACAGACATAATTTTATACGGGAAACAAAAAATATTGAGACTTTCAAAAAATCACATAAACATTGATTTTTAAAGCCAGTTTGGCGTAATGTAATTAAAATATTTGAACAGTGTTAATTGATAATAAAATCATAGCAAAGATTGAATTAAATATCAATGAATATTGCTTTATACCATCATGTAAGCTTATATATATATATGCTTCTTAGATATTATTCTATTGGAAGTTTTATATTAAGTTTATCAATGCAATAAAGGCCTCAGGCACACATGCACATTATGTTATACATCAGCAATAATAATTGCCAATTTCATATAGATGTACAAACAAAAGAAATACATGTCATTCAGTCATTGAATGTTTTAGTCCAGTCATTCTACGATTTAACCTCAAACTAATTGCAAAAGAATTTCTTTTTCGATACTCATGTAGATAAATGTATGATTATAATCATACAAAAAGTCTAGAAAAATCTAAGGTGGGGAAAACGATGAAATTTAACCTTAAACTTGTTCATTTTTTCGAACTACGACATGGCAAATATAACTCGCCATAGTGACGTCATATGAACTTAGCGCGTGCGATGAACTATGTAATAACGAAGGCATAATCTCGTCATATTTACGTGAATATGTTATTTAAATATCAAATAACACGTACACACCAACCAATTCAGTTGATTATTTAAAAAAAGGAACTGTAATAATCTGGTTATATACAAAAGTCAAATATTTTACGATGGTTTAAGAAAATAAATCGGCGTTATTTTGACGTTGAGATTATGCATACACTTCCTCTCTATGGAAGCGCATTACGGACATTGTCTTAACCGCCCTCTATATGGATAACAATACAGTTTGTGTATGTTTCTATTGATATTGTTTGTGTATTTGACGAATTAAATGAGTGCCATTATACACATGTAGAGTCTACATACTTACGTTAACCTAGCTTTGTACACAGGTCTAGATTTAGGGCTGCACATAGTATGGGCCTATTCAAACAAACTCAAAACGTAGGTCTCACTTGACCTCATCTTACAAGTATGCATTGAACTTAAGTTTTAGATCTAGCCTTGCACTGTATACCAACTCTAGCCAGCATTGAACGCAGGTCTTAGGTCGATCGTTGCACTGAGGACATACTATAGATAACATTGAACGATGGTTTAAATGGACCCATTTTGGCACGTCTTGAACGTAGGTCTGAACTGGCTCTACATTTGTATTCCAGCAAGCATTTAAGGTATGAATTAGGAGTCCGGTAATCTTGACAAACCCCAGCAAGCATAGAATGTATAGTCTAACTGAACCTATTCCAATTTGGTCTTAGATTGGTTCCTGCACTCTTGACCTTCTCTTTTAAGTCTAACTGAACCTTGTCCTGTAGGTTTAGTGTCGAACATTGTACTGAGGAAATAATCTAGTAAGCACTGAACTTATGTTTAATTGGACCTACTGCAGCACTCAATGCAGATCTAAGGTCGAGTGTTGCATTGTGGACATACACTAGTAAGAATGTCTAACTGAACCTTCTCCAGCCAGCATTGAGTTTAGATCTAAGATCGAGCGTGTACCTACTATGGACACGTTCTAACAAGCATTGAACGCAGGTCTAAGGTCGGGCATTGAACTCATAGATGTTAGCAAGTATTCCGACTAGTATAAACACAGGCGATCTAGTATTGAGCCTTGCATTTATGATACTAGTATAATTATGCTGGCGAAAATTAAGCGATACATCGAGCTCTGTAATCCTGAACCAAACATGGAAAGCACATCTAACATCTCGCAAACTGTGCCTAAAAGGCAACAAAACGCACAGCAATGTCCATAACAGAGCCAAATGGACCACCTACCAAGTACAGGTTTCGTAACGACCTGATCACATACCCAGTCATGTACATGCAATGGGTATACCCAGGCCTGTACATGCAATGGATGTGCGATATGTTCTATGATTACCAGCCAGCTTTTATTTACTAGTATACCTGATTGCTAGTTTGATCTCGGATTCATACATTCATATAAAGTAGTTTCAAGTCGCACTGTATCCAAGGATAACTAGAACTGTCGCCATTCGGCAGACTAAATAAATATACCCCACGTGGCAAACATCATTGCAGCTAATTCTTTTCTTTATGCACATAACAACTATTCACTATATACACTATATATTGTATAAAAGTACAAAGGGCCATAATTCTGTCAAAAATCGTCGCAGCGCAAATTCTTTCCTTTATGCACATCTACATGTTGAGGATGTTCATCTGTTAAAGTTTGAAGGAAATGCTGCAAAAACGGAGGAGTAATGCGTCCACAAGAATGCGTATACGGACGGGCAGACCGACCGACAGACAGATAAGCTGAATCCAGTATACCCCCTTACAACTCGTTGTGCGGGGGTATAATGAAGTAGAGATACTATCTTCAACCAGTGATTCACAGAAATATTTGATAGAACACACCGAGTTGTCGAGAACCGATACTAATTTAGGATACAAAGTTGGAAGTAATATATATTTACCTGTATCATCTATATAGCTAAATGAATCACTTTTCCTATACCACGACGTCCATATTAATCGCCATCTTGGATTTCTCGAAGTAATCTCCGACATAAAAATTTTGTATGTGTACCAATTTACATTTATGATTTAATAAACTTCATGCAAGACGAAGTTAGTTTGTGAAACTTCAAATTACTCGATTACAAATTCATTGTGTGAAATTGGTGGGTGGGGTAATAATACCACATATTACACCTCAGATTGCATGGATGCACTGAGTTCCAATTAAAGAAGTGTTTTTTATTTAACAAATTATATCATTTATTCATAAAAGTGAATTTTAGATATGTATTAATCAACATTATAAATCATAACCAAAGACATAAGAGATTAGAAAGGTGAAATTGCCTCCGTACCTGTTTTTCGTATGTTTTACCTGCAAATGACACTGACTGACATTGCTTTTTGAAGATTTTCAACATAAATAATGTATCTAAAATATTTGTTTAACGATGTTTGTGGTTTCTTAAATACATATACAAATGTACATCATTTAAGGACATTAATTTCAATGAATTTTGTCATATATTCCTGCTATTTTCATGTATCTATTTTTATTTTAACTGGTAATGCTAAAGAAGACGGCCATTTTGGACGCCATCTTGAATTTCACAGACCCCATCACTTTTGCAATTTATGCTTGCAATGTCAGAACTTTCACATATAACATTAAACTATAATAATTCATTTGTTGACCTAGAGGTTACACCGGGATTTGTTTCTGAGATTGTCACACTCCATTACCCCACCCACTTGTACTGATTTTTAAGTATCTATATTAAATCAAAAATGGTTTTATTTGTTATCTATGACACGTTGTTTTCATCTGTTTATAATATTGTTCATATTCCAATTACTTTACTATGTACTTTATGGATATGTGCACTTAGGTTACATGGAAATGAAAATAAACACTGCCATAAAAGCAGCTTTAGAGTTTCCAATAGTGACCTTACATATGTTAATTTTTCGGCAACTTCCCCTTCCTAGATTTTTCTAGACTTTTGATATGTTATTTGTCAATGTTTTCTGATGCCAAAACAGTCAAATTTATTTCTTTTGCAATTTGTTTGAGGTTAAGCCTATTTTTACTGTAGAATGACTGGACTATTTCTCTTCATACAATATCAAGATTTAACCAAACTACATGTACACAGGAAGACCAGGAATTCATAATAACACACATCATTTGTATACAAAATGAACGACATTGAGAGGGCACAAAGGTCCCTAGGTAGCTCACCTGTCATAGTTAAGTGCATGCAAGCCCCTATGGTGACCAAGTTATCATTTACAATTTCTCAAAAAAAAACTATAAATATGTAAGTGGAACTAAAAACATTAAAGATGTAAGTGGAACTAAAAACAAACTACTGATTTGTTTACCTCATTTATTTTTACCACTTGGAGCTAACATTAGCCTTCATCAGGGCATGATATTTGCAATTTCTGACTAAGACTCAAGAAAATGCAGCTCCTATTGCACATACAAGTATTAACCAGCGATCTTGTAAATATTTACATCAGTCGACCCATAATGAAACTTGACCTACATTCCATCTAGGCAAGCATTCTGACAAACTTCATAAAGATCCAGTGAAAAATACTAGTTCTATAGCATACACAAGGCACTTCTATGATTTCTCATAGAGACCTAGCTTTTGACTCCAGATGACCGAAAAAAATTAACTTGATCGAAATTTTATTGAGATGGTTTCATAAAGATCAGGCCAAAAGTGTGACCTCTAGTGTCGACACAAGGTTTTTCTTTTATTTCACCCAGTGACCAAGTTTGTGATTTCAGATGACACAAAATCAAACTTGATCTATACATTTTGTTGAGAATGATCACTGTGACCAAGTTTTATAAAGATTAGGCAAAAATTGATGGTGATCTCTTGAGAGTGTACACAAGCAAATTGTGGATGCAGAAATGAAGAGTGATCACAAAAGCTCAGCCTATCACTTTGTGACTGGTGGGCTGCAAAAATACATAATTATTTGTCACATGGTTACACAGACTGAACATGCAATGTATCAGATCATTTCATCTAAAATAAAAAACAAATAGACTAAACAATAGAACTATGTATCATGAAAGACTTTTAAGAACATGCAAAATAATCAATTTATAAAATATATTTTAACATAATGTAGTACATTAAAAAACTCTCCTAAGTCTATTCATTTTTTTTTCTACTTGATTATTTTTGTACCTTATCTTTTCCTGTCGGAGGCTAGAGAGCATAAATTCAAATTTAATGAGAAACGAGAAAATGTAAGTCACCCACACAAAGGGCCATAACTCTGTCAAAAACTATCCGACAATATAATGCACAACTAGGCTTGGTAACAAGTTTTTATGTGAAGTTCCATTGAAATCCATGTTTTCAATGTTAATGGTTATGAATATACCAGAATATTTGGAACATTATCAAATCTCCCCCTTAAGCATGTTAATACTACAATATTGAATTATCACTCTTTTACATATTAATACACTTAATGGTTTTAACGTAAACTCTTTCTTGGGCAGAGGCATATATAAAGCCAAATTGTAAAAATTAGATGCAAGTCTGTTTTAGGTGACATTAACACCCATCCCTACTATAATAAAACTCAGTTTAAACACTGTTCTTTTGTTATAGTTCAGCTTATGAAATTTCAATTAACCATATCTTATCACTGCTATGTATTTTTCCACCAAATAACTTCTACTTTCTGCAGAAAAATTTGTTCTTTCTACTGCAGCAAATCAGGAATCATAGGACCCAGACGAGTCAACAGGGCCAACATTAAAATCAGGAAAATCGTATGTAGCCGAACATTTTTGCCAAACAAGAGGCTTCAAGATTGAGATTGTTTACATAATTAACTCTGAAGTAAAATCCTACACAGCAGATTAAAATTACCATAACTTTGCCGTTTCTTGAGATATTTTCATCACATAACTTTCATTTTGGTCAGAAGCCATTGCTCTTTCGGGAATGATACATCTTAAAATCCTAAAATCTGGATTAATCAGGAAAATTGACACCCCTGTCTGGACCCCTATTTGGTATGTTATCAATATTCTATGGTAACTTACAGTGAAATCCTTGCCGAGTCTGGGTGTTAACCATTCCTGAACACCAGCTAGATCTGTGCCTGCTTTAATCAACCCTAACTTTCCTCTTCTCTTGATTAACTGATCAGGTTTGACAACCAGTTTCTGTAACAAACATAATACAATATGTGATTTGCAATGGTAGGATTCAAGAAAAGAATTTTGAACCAAAAAATGCCCATCTCTACTCTTTTACAAGGCTGCAGTCACATAACAGACCAATAACCTTCCACAAGTCAGTTGGATCGCTCCAAAGAATCCTCATATCAATTTCTTATACCATGTCCGAGATTCAAAGTTCAACCTGCAAAAGTTAGTGCTAGATCATCTTTAAAAGGGGGACAGGTGATATTATTGAAATGAATCCTCACAGACTATACATAGGTCACTAAATTGTACCAGTAGTATTTGGAAACTGGAAAGAAACACTCCCTCAATTTGAAGTGTGTTACTGGAGTTTATAATTATGAGATAATCATTTGGGTCTATCTTTGGAAAACACAAGGATGGTTCTAACCATTACCAAATAAATCCCTCCATGCACTTATACACATGAGAAAATTTCTGAAGCATCATCCTCGTTATCAACTACTGAGATATGTCTACCGGTAGATAGGACAACTTTTCACACCCACAACCATATAAGGCAATACAGATTTAATAGTTGGCATACATTACTATACAGAGATAAAAGAGAATATAAAATTACAACTAATGATAAACACTTTTATACAATAAATTTATTTTTTTATGAAATTGTAGGTATTAAATGTCAGGGATCTTTGTAACGAAGCAATATCATGGATTAATAAATCAGTGGCTTTCTTAAACTTGAATTTGAAAAGGAAATTCATTAATTGTAGGGGTTTTGTTTGTGGTCCATGACATACCAGGTATACAAGTGAATTAAAAATAACTTAACATTATACTATCTTATTTAACAGAACTTTACTAGTATTTCCTGGATATAAGAAG
This sequence comes from Spisula solida, assembly GCA_947247005.1. NCBI lineage: Eukaryota > Metazoa > Mollusca > Bivalvia > Venerida > Mactridae > Spisula > Spisula solida. The sequence continues at coordinate 17,781,171 of OX365958.1, forward strand.
GGCAAAGGAAGCAGAATTTAAAACCCTGCTTTATTTTGCTCATATTAAATAGCTCAATTGTCGAATCTTTCTCAAAATAATTTTCGAATTGTCCTTTAAAGGAGCAGAATTTAATAATACATATTGTCTACCATTCTAATCCTAACCTAAACTTTGAAAATACTATTTGTTTGACATAACTGTACCCAGCAAATAAACAGTGTTTTTTTCTTAATAAAATGGCCTATACCCCAAAAAATACATTTGATTATAATAAGACTAAAAATTCATGATCTAAAAATGTATTTAGCGAATAAGGGAGGAAGTATACAGGTCAAACAGTGACCTTAAGACTAAAATGTAAAATACAATAAAAAAACATAAATTTTCAAAAGTCACAAAGGTGCGACTCTTTCATTTTAACACGAATATGATAATATCAGTAGTATAGTAATTACTTATCTTAAGACCAACCTTAAAATTTGTTAGAGATAAAACATAGCCAGACAACTGTATGTGGGAGGATACCTACAACATGATTTATTAGTTCCTGTTGTATGGTTATTCAAACTTCAATTACACGATAGTATTAATTCCCAACTTCAGGACCTAAATTTTTAAACTTTGATATCCCCCCCCCCCCCCCCCATTTCCAGGTAGACATAGACATGTGTATGTGTTAGATATACGGTATATATGAAATATTCAAGCCGGATTTATGCTGAATTTACATTATAATAAACAGGTATCGAATTTCACTCAGTTAACAAAAGCACTATAAAACCAAAATAAAATAAGTAAATATGATAGTAGTCCAAACCAATAAAAATCCCGGGTTTACAACCGATATACCGGTAACAGTCTATAATGCAAATTTTGTTATTATTGAAGTTAAACCAGGAAGTCTTATAAGTATACGGGTACCCAATGATTATAATGATATATGGCCATATTTTATAATTTATTCATAAACATTTCACTGATTAATATATTTGACATAAATGGACATTATTTCTGATTCAATTCATTAAAATTTAAATTGAAAATGAACATACTGGTTACCGTAAGTTTAAGATGTATCGAAAATTTACCAGAACAGAAAGTCAAATTCAATAAATTCAGTTATACAGTACAACCTCTCGAGACAGCCCTCTTTAGACCAATAACCTCTCTATGACAACACCTTCATAATATCCCTGAGCTGATATTTACACAAAATTTAACCTCAGTAGACCAATAACCTCTCTATGACAACACCTTCATAATATCCCTGAGCTGATATTTACACAAAATTTAACCTCAGTAGACCAATAACCTCTCTATGACAACACCTTCATAATATCCCTGAGCTGATATTTACACAAAATTTAACCTCAGTAGACCAATAACCTCTCTATAACAACACCTTGGAAATATCCCTGAGTTGATATTTACTCTAAATTTAACCTCAGTAGAGTAACAACCTCTCTATAACAACACCTTGGAAATATCCCTGAGTTGATATTTACTCTAAATTTAACCTCAGTAGAGTAACAACCTCTCTATAACAACACCTTGGAAATATCCCTGATCTGATATTTACTCAAAATTTTACCTCAGTAGACCAATAACCTCTCTATAACAACATCTTCAAAATATCCCTGAGTTGATATTTACTCTAAATTTAACCTCAGTAGACCAATAACCTCTCTATAACAACATCTTCAAAATATCCCTGAGTTGATATTTACTCTAAATTTAACCTCAGTAGACCAATAACCTCTCTATAACAACATCTTCAAAATATCCCTGAGTTGATATTTACTCTAAATTTAACCTCAGTAGAATAACAACCTGTATACAGTAGTCAATATTTGCAGCTCTTAAAGGGTGTTGCAGTACAGAGGTTGTACTGTAACTATTTTTAAAATATGAGTAGTATCCTCCTCTCCTTCTCTAAATGCAGACATCCACCTTCTTCTAATATCTTTTGAGCTGTTTGAGTTAAGGGTATAATAAACTATAGATGTGATTTATTGCGGCATGACTTTGAAGTTTTATTCTGTTTGTTGTCAGATTAAATGTTTGATGGTATAGTCCAGTCAGGATAAAAATCCAGTGACGCAGCGGTCGAGTCCACTATAACGGTGTAAAACCAATTATAAAGGCTTATACTGTACAAACAACTATAATTTCAAAGCTAAACTAACATACTAAACTTCGCTCTACAATGGATGTGATTTTTTGCGTACACATAAACTGCAACTTCACTGTCGCAATATCCTAACTGGACTATATATCTCCACAGTACTTAATACATAATACACACACATGGTGACAAGTGAACCTAATCAGTATAGTAAGGAGAAATTGACATGACTCTTGACCTTCTATTAGCATAATTTAACAGCTGATAATATTGTCTGTATTTATAATCCCGGTTGTATGTTTTCATAAGCGGGAAGTTACATAATCACAAAGACGCTCGAGGTTTAATGCGAACACAAATCTAAAGGACCGATATTACATGATTTGCTCGCGGAAATTTATATATTCATTGCAAGAACCATGTAATATATTCATCAGGGGTGTCAACAGAACCAAATTAAAAATCCTGAAAATCATATGCGGCTGACCATTTTTGACAAACTAGAGGCCGTCAACCATATATAACCCAGTTTTTTCAAACTTTTTATTGAAGAAAATCCTTCAGAGCAGATATAGTTGACCATAACTTGGCCATTTCCTGAGATATTTTCATCAAATAACTTTTATTTTGGTCAGAAAGCATAGCTCTTCGAGGATAGACAAATCCAAAATTCCGGATAAATCCGAAAAATTGACACCCCTGATTCATGCATAAAGGTCAGGAACAAGTCAAATTCTCTGTGTTATACTGCTGTGCTACATTAAGGTGAACATAATACTCCGAGTTTCAATAAATTTTGATGGTGTCAAATTCCGTGGTTCAAGAAAGAAAATTTTCCATGTACTTAGATATAATAATAACCACTTTATTTATTACGGATTACATACTTGACAGTAACTATCAATTTTCAATATGGTTTACTAATTAGACAAAGGTTTTGGTTCAAGCAGCTACTTCACTTAGAAATGGCCTGGATTGATTATGGACAAATGAAATTGACAATGTCAGGGTACACCATGCAATAGAAGTTTGATTCTCTTCATTTTAGCATAACAGATGTTTTTTTAAACTGTTGACACTATCCAACTGAAGTGATAGGAGCCGCTCTCCAGGAAAACAGGGCTTTAAAGTGATAAAATTATGAAACTCAGGGATAGTACAGCGCTAGAGAGACAAGACTCTTTTTAAGTACAGTTTCTGAAAGTTTTAGCAAAATATAACATCTAGACTAAAAACAAAGTTGCAGACTTTTAAAACGTACCACACACGTATACTTTCTGAATGACGTCGCAAACATTCTGACGTTATTTGATGTCATGTTAACAAGCATTTTTACTTTTCCCATATTAAATAAATTCTTGACATAAAATTTTCAAAATTGTATCACCTTTTGGAATTATATTCTTATTTTGATAAAAAATATTAAAATAGTGAATGTTTGCTTTAAACCACTAACCCGGGGGGTCAATTTGGGTACTTTCAAGAAATTGGTCACCATAGCAAAGACAGAAGTTGTTTTTAACATAATTCCTGAGAAAAATAAATCTAAAAGAAAGCACTATTATCCAAGTACTTAAAATTAATTTAAAGAACATGACTTTTTAAATTGAGAGCCTTTTCTAAACCATATTACATAATTACTATATTTAATATTATATAGTATTACTTCAGTCCAAACAAGGGCAAAAAAACCAACTCACCTCAGTGTTCAACCACGGGTTATCAGATACAAGTTGGCCCCAGTTTACATCTTCAGTAACAATAGCATACTTGTTCTTTATGGAAACTCCTTCAAGACACTTATTCAAAAGTTCTTTCCCTTTAGCTTCATGAATTGCCTTAGCAGACATTGTTCAATTATCTGAAAAACAAATCATTACAGTGTCAGGGGTTTTCCTACACCATTCATAGGTCCTGAAAATGGACCCTTTCCCAAAGCAGAAGGACCCATTTCAAATGGAAAATATCATCCATTTTCCCAAATGTATAAAATTTCACATTTTTTGTCATGGACATATTTGATGCTCAATCATCTCTCATTTCAACTTAACAGGAGTATAACAACACTTTACAAACCGAAACATCACTAGCGATACCATTTTGATGACCTTGATTTAAGCTTCTTTTCAAAAATTCCCAATTCACGTCCCAGAGCCAGGAAACCCCCGAGTTTAATCTCACATCAGGAGCACCTCAATAATAAGACCATATTAAAACAAGAGTGCGTTCAATAAACACTTATGCCCCCTGTGGAAGCCTTGTCCATAAATAAGTCTAAGTCCAAAATTAGGTCAAGGTGAAGGTCAAAATGGGGTCAGGTGATACAGGCGTGTGGAGAGCGTTCATATACAACATCCATGCAAGTATGATAGCTTTGTAGCCAGCCATATTTATGCTAGAAGAAACGGTCAATATGGGTTAACCAGGAAGGACGAACGGACAGGTGAATCACTATATGCCTCCCGATCTATCGATACGGGGGCATAAAAAGACCACACTGTTGATGATTGTCCATTTTCACTTTTTACTGATTAATTATTTAACCTTACTTTTAAGACCAACTCAATAATGAGACCAGTTTTCAAGGGTCCTATGTGTGGTCTTATTATTGGGGTTTACTGTATTTACATCATTATAAATTATATTGTGTATTAATAATATTTCAAGCTGAGCTACCTACATTGTATCATTACTTTAATGTCAGGGCTTGACACTAATTTAATTTTCATATAGTACAGGGTTGTCAACAGAGCGAAATTCAAAATCCTGAAAGCCAAATTTTATACTTTTTAAACATGATCTAATCACTTTTTAAGGAGAGCATGTAAATTGTCTGTTGAATAAAATCTCATATGTGAAATAACTCTTCGATATACAACATAACATTTTTTATAATGATAAAGACTTACACAGTCACTGTATGGTGAAAGTTATTTTTGCATTGCTAAATAGTCAGTAGGACCACCTGGAATTCGGTTGGGCCAGCTTGTTTCATAAGCTGCTGTCCTTAAGGCCGTATAAAGACGTTATTACTATACAGGGGTGTCAATATTCCTGATTAATCCAGAATTTATCTATCCTGAACGAGCTATGATTTCAGATCAAAATATAAGTTATTTGAGGGAAATATCTCAAGAAATGACAAAGTTATGGTCAATTTAATCTGCTCTGCAGGATTTTATTCAATAAAAAGTGTGTCAAATATGGAAACCATGTAGTTGAAGGCCTGTCGTTTGGCAAAAATGGTCAGCATGCAGCATATGGCTTTCAGGATTTTGAATTTCGCTCTGTTGACACCCCTGTACTATATGAAAATTAAATGAGTGTCAAGTCAGACTGATTCCGGATCGAAAAAGGGCCTATAATAATCTTCTGGATTTCTCCATCGAACTGGAGAATTTCTGTATTACAGTGAAACTCACAACAGCGTAATAACTGTTTAATCACCACCAGAATTTTTGTATACACTATCTTCCCCAAGTACAAAACGTTTTCATGATATTTTTATGCGGATTAACAGAGTATTCTATGCGAGTATCAAGAATGTAACAATAATAATTAAACAAACAACATGACAATGACATCATTGTAGATATTTATGACTTACTTTAATTAATGACACAAATAACACAAAGCATTTTGTGTTTAAGAGTCGTTAGCTACATAATTGACATGTTATCCGAATGCATAACACAGTCGGGTACTACTCCACTTCACTAAATTTCACTGCAAATTCGTCAACATGAGCGTGGCAACTCTTTAAAATTTACACCAAAACATTATTATATTTAACTACATGTAATTAGCTATAAAATGTGATCCAAGATGTATAACTTCACGCAAAATTTACGTTTTCATCCTTTAAAAAGTACCCCACCCACTGACAACAAAACAGAAAATGTAAACAAACCGGCTTTTCCAAACTTGAGCGTGATGAGACCTCCAACAGACAAATAAACTCCTTAATTAGCCACACTAGAGTAGTAAATCAAAGTGCACGTAAGTTGTCACACTAAAATGTGATGTTATCGTAGTAATTTCGTGAATGCAAATGAGAATCGCCTTACATGATCTGACAGATATCACGCGTGCATCATACGATGACCTATGACCTGAGGAACTGCTTGATTAAATTTTTACCAAAAGTAGAATGACATTCTTGTAACTTTGACCGATACTATATGATCGAAATTAACACACCGTGGTGCAGATATTGTGTGAAAATATCATTAATATGATATTATTCAAAGAAAACATGGGGATCAATACAGGTTGAAATCGTGTTTGCGAGCACAAGAAATTACAGACAGTGGACAAAAATTGCCAACAGTATAGAACCACGCACGTTAATTAAACGTGCGTGATAGAACTCACAGGTGTTTGGAGGGTTGTCCATGACACGTACACTACACACATATATATAGTTCCTCCAAACAGCATCTTACAAACACATTTTAGTGTCAGTATTTATATTTGGAATTTCTATGTATAAAAATATGTGTGATATCAATTTATAAAATTTAAGACAAGTAAACAGTATTTAAAAAAATACCTATTGGTGAAAGGGTACTTTTGCTAAACAGAAGCACGACCATTACAGGACAATATAAGATGCCAACTTAATTAGAACTGTCTGAAAATTCAACGTCCTGTTTGATCTTATTCATAACAAAGATCATACAAAGAACATATTCTTTGTTTATAATTTTATAGATCTACTAGTATATAGCCCTGCTCCTGAGCATTAATTATGCATGTAGGTGCTTCTGCTAGTGCTTTATACAAGTAGAATGACGCAACTGCCAAATTTTGTTCTTATCACTATTGACATGCTACATGTAGCTGTTTTCTATCACGGAATTGCATTCTCATACATCAGTGGAGCCCTATATAGCCTAGTTCTCAGACTGTGATATCACAGGTGAAGAATACTCTGGTGAACGTGAATGCGAAATTGGTGACCATATATTTATATTTTTAAAAAGACATACGGTAAAAACAAATCTTTATGAACAGATCTATACGAATACATGAGAACAATTAATTAGCTTCTTGCATGATATATGATGGATACATATTTTATATTTTCTCTGTGAGATGGCCATGTTGATGGAGAAGCGAGACTATGATCGTTCAGGCAAAGACACATCCTGCATAAATGTTTGATAAAAGCCTGATTGGTATAACATTTCTTGATACCACTGGGAATCACCTTAAGCGGTATTCTTTCATACACCTCTTGTCGTCGATGTATCATACGAAATATACATTGTTTGAACAAGAATGCAAGTTCAATAGGTTCATCCGCGTCAATCTAAATTTAAAGAGAACAGCAGAAATATTCAAAACAACAGAAATATTCCAAATTGACACAATTTAACTCGTACTTACCAACAAATCTTTCTTTTAGTTCGTTTAAATCAGAAGAGTTTAAGAGAAATGCGTTGTCGAACAAGTAAGTACGGTTTTCTCTGTTACTGTTCTGCTGTAGTTGTAATTCTTAGTCACAACTTGACGTATTTGGTAAGCTTCTAAAAACGATCGACAAATTAAGCTTAAAACACACAATAATCACATTACGTATTTGTGAATGCTAACAGATGCATTTTGTGTGATTTTCAACAATACTTATAAAGGCATCGGAGAATAGAGGAAACCAATGACTACTGCCTATTTCATTTTGTAGGCAGGTAGGAAAGTAGCAAACAAGGTCATGTAAATATAACTTTAGTATCAATGCATTTGAAATAATTTTATGTATTAATAAAAGATGAGCATGATTTTATTAACATAAACTATAGAGATTAGAGACCTTCTCAATTATGTCCGCGCACGTATATTGATACTAGATATTCTTTGTTCTGGTACGATACGATCATCTGGTTATTCTCCCTACTGTAATATTTACGTCTTCTGTGGATATAATTGATGATCTGAATGAAGGATCTGAAGACGAATATACACTCAAGGACTTAAAAAACGCCTCACCTAATTCAAAGTCCAATATCGCTCAATGTATTTATGTTATTGCAATATAACTTACATGTGAATCAATTGATCTTTCCGACGTGTAAATCAGTTTAGTTTGTAATAAAATGTTGTCTCGCTCTCGTCTGGGAATCCTGCAAGTGCACTCACCCTAGGTAAAAGTGTAGAATTTTCATATAGAGTTGCACACAGTATTAATACCCTATAGAATTAACACAGCTACATGTATTACTTAAATAGTCTGAAATTTGTTCACATTTGATGAAAACGAATTTAATAACGAACCAAATACCTCACACATGTTTATGCTGTAACTTGTTGATGTAACAGTTCGATCATGTGTGGATTACATAATTCACAAAGCATGTTGGAAGGAAAAAAATTCTCAGTAGTCGATATCGAGAGTGGTTAAAATTGCTTATTTGCACCAAACCTGTCAAAAAGCAACTGCCAGTGGCTTTCTATTACATCAATACTTGGATAGGTTGGAAAATCACGATATACAATTTTTAGCCCAATCTGTGAGGCAGCACCTTTAACGCACGTTGGTGTATCTGCTAGTGTTTTATACAAGTAGAATGACAAAACTGCAATTGAATTGAATTGAAAATCCCACACTTTTGCTTAGGGTGAGTGCGCTTGCAGGATTCCCAGAAAATAACGAGACAACATTTTATTACAAACTAAACTGATTGACACAAAGGAAAGATCAATTAATACACATGTAAAATTATATTGCAATAAGATAAATACTTTAAGCGATATTGGGCTTTGAATGAGGTGAGGCGTTTTTAAAGTCCTTGAGTGTATATACCATGCCTATCCGAATACGGTGACTGTAACATATCCTGTAAAACAGCTATATCTTCATCACGTCGTTCTCAGAACGTCAAGACCATTGTTGCTACAACCAGCTATAAGTCATCATAACAAAGCATACGATGGTACCGTATTATTACCTTACTGTAGTACTGAGTACGTGTTTGTGGGTTGCGCTAGGACAAACTTTAATGTCTTTGAAATTTCGAACGAGAATTAACACAATATTGCATATGCAAGACGTCGACATGGTCATTACAGTCAGTGAACTTGGCAAGTGTTTGACGCTCTGTAAAACAATGTCTCATTGTCAAACTGTATCTTGGAGTGCCGGAAGATGCCTGATGTCACAAAATGACAAGACACACGAAACGAAAGGCGTGTTAGCCACGGATGATAATTGGACAACCATGCTTCGCGTGGTATATCCAGGTAAGGGTAATGTTATTAAATAATACATTATCAATATAACTTGTGTTTTCATCTACTAAATCGGCACCGACCGAAAAAAACACTTCCAAACTAGACGGCGACTTGTCGCTAAAACATAGCGCGATATATACTTTAAGATGTTAAGCAAATTAACCTGTAATTCGCTTTTGTGTATGCCTTTATTTATTTGAGATGTAAAGGTTCGTATGCAGCTTGGGATAGAACAGTTTCCTTGCCATCACAGTTCACACCATTATTACAGCAATATGCGACATAATTATATTGACCGTATGACCAGTTTATCTGAAATAAATGATCATTTAAATCCGACACTAACTTGTTATTCCGCTAGCAACTGATTATTCTCCACAATGTGAAGGACATTCACGGAAAATATGTTTTGAAAAGGTACACATACATGTATACCAGTAATGATATCACTCGATTATTTAGGGTATGTCAATTATTTACATAACAGTGTGTACATAAACATTGCAATTTCTTTTATTAATGTCTTACCGGTATTTAAATAGATGTTATATGCATCAGTATGTGGCTTATTGAAGAAGGTATTGATTTGCAGTTAAAGTTAAAATATTTCAAATCAATAAAAAAACAATATTATGATATTGCAATGTGTGTGTATACAAGCGACAGACCTAAATAAACGGACGATGCAGTCATGTCAATAAACTATATATAAATTACCTACATCATTGCATACATATGAATAAATACATGAATTGTTACAGTGTTCCTGATGGCGGGTCATGGGGGAAAGCATACTCTTACATTCGCGGAGGGGAAGGCTATGTGTGAAGCAGGAGGGAGAAAACTCGCATCCAGACAGGACATGCTTGATGCTCGAACAATGGGGTTTCAATTATGCAGGTGTGGATGGCTTTCCGATGGCACAAAAGCGTTTGTGTTGCAAGAACCCAATGTTTGCACGCCCCTATGGAATAACGGGATAATTGAGGGATGTAGTTTTACCCAGACTGCAGATGTTTACTGCAAAGTGTAGTTACTTCTATGCTTGATTTGATATATTAAATTGAAACATTTTGAATCACGTGATAAAAGATTACCTTCAATAAAAGTTAAAATGGTTATACTAATAACAGTGATTTTTAAGTCCTGAATTGCAAATCATATCATCTACTTGTGGAACAGACGTATATTCTTGTTCAGTTTTGTGTTGGGTAGTTGATCAATAATCATAGTGGAGATGTACGAGCTTAAACGGATGTAAACGGAAACTGAAACTGAAACCTGATTAACGGATTATGTTGAGGGGGTCATCTTTTAGACGTATCCAACTGACTGACTGTCTATAATTACCCGTGCGTTTAGGGAAGAAAATCCCGAGTAACATTTTAAACAAACCATAGGTGGCCGCATAGTTTTTATCATTTGGTAGTTCGTATTATATAGGCTACCAAAAAACTATATGAAACTCACGAGCAACTTATAGGTATTGAATGCGACATGGTCACATAACATTATATGAAGTTGGCCTAACATATTAGGAAATAATTCGCCAGTGGTGCGGTCACATGTTATATATACCGTTAGATGAACCACAGGTGGTCGTATATATTTTTTCAATTATAGGACATTGATAACCTATATAATATCAAATACTAAATGATAAAAACTATGCGGTCACCTGTGGTTTGTTTAACTTGTGCATGAAGTCGGTCAACTGAACGTGTCTAATAATTCTCTGAGACAACTCCTTGACATAATCCGTTGATTCATTTTCATTTGTCAGTTTAAGTCTCAGTTCGGACAACCCCAGTAACCAGTAAACCAACTAATTTCGTATTAATTCCTCTATATTCTTTGCACGCTATTGTATACAGGGTTTTAAAAAAGTTTGTTCTCAAAAGTTAAATTAATAAAAAGTTTCATTTGAGCTATGTATGCAGTAGACAACGACAATTTCTTACTGTAATAGTTTTATTTAATGTCAGAGGGATTAGAACAATGGTAGAACTCTCTGAATTTTTACCTAAAAATGTACAGTTTTCTGAGGGCAGAAAAATAAAATCATTGAAACTCAAACATTGAGAACGAACTTTCTTTACACCCTGTATATGCTTCAATCACGAAGTTGATACACTATATACATGCATAACTATTGATCTAACACTTGTACGTATATGTTCATATCGGCAAATACTCAACACTATATCGTATTAAAGTTTTCTGATCAAAAACACAGTTGTTGCTCTATATTTATATTTTGGTTAAGTGAGGTGCTGAACTTCCATCCCAAACTTTTCCGGTCATGTTTACGATAGCTAACGTTCGTCATTGTCGCTGATATAAAGACAGACGATATTCAGTCGTGGTTGTTTCTCGTTACTTCGATGTTTCTATATATTGGGTCACCCGCTGGGTTCAATCAATATGTAGTTAACAAGGGAGGCAATTTCATTACTCCGATAAGCCAGTTATTTAAATGCTGAGGAAAGTTCGCCGTGAGATCACTATAAAATAAGAAATACAAAACAGCAAAAAAAGTTTCATTTGAGCATATATGTTTCAAGCACGAAGTAGATGTAAACGCATACATTTTTTAATTTTGTATCTTAGTCAAGATCTGGCTTTTCTGTAAATTATTGACAGCATACTAAATGAACTCATACAATGATCTACAATGTTAAAAGTATATTGTATGAGTTCATTTAGGATGCTGTCAATAATTTACAGAGAAGTCAGATCTTGGCTAAGATATGTCTATGATTGAAAGGGTCCCTGGAGTCTTATTACTGGAATCACGTCAACTGAAAATCAACATAAGAACTAATGAAAGGCCGGGTCATGATTCACAGCTTCTTAAATCAGAAGTCCGACTGTAGACCTTACAAACTGACTTTGGCTAATATTTAATAAAACGACGAACAAAAAAAACGCTATAGGAAAGTCACAAAATAAAAGATGATACATGTACTACTCATGCTTGTATACTTATATTTTGCAAGTTATCTTTGCGGTATTAAATTATTCATCAGAGTATTTCATTTTACTTTTGCTTTGTTTTGATACATGTCTCGACCAATCATATAACGCTGTGCTTGATTCTTTTACCAATGTGCCTCATTTAGCTTAATCGAGTACAGGCAGCCGAGATCAACGAAAGGTTATCACTGTAGTGGTTATATTTCAATACACGCACAGCACAGCTTACGGGTTGCCTATTTACAATGTGGAAAATTTATGTCACTGTGTGCTCGCATGTTTATAAATAACGTTTCCAATCCTACACATGCAGTAAACACATGGAATAAACGGTGTTTTACTGAAAACAGAACATTACAGAATCAACAAAATACACGTATGATACTATACTAATTTGTAACCTAATAAAACTGTGTAAGTACAGGGTGTTTCAAAACATATGTACCAGTTTCAAACTACGTGTACTACATTAGCCCGAAAATGTATTTATATAAGTCCCAAAAGACTTGTTTACAAATCCAATTTCTAGCTAAAGTCACCATATAACTACTTGTTACTAATGCTTGTATATGTACCTCTTTTCTTCAAGAACCTTGTTTATGTAACACATAATAATACATATACAATGTAGATGGAAATAAATATTGTTTGAACTAAACTATCATAAAGTTTCGTTCTTGCACCAGATATGACTAATACATCATTTAAAAGCTTAAACACATTTTTATGTAATGTGAATTTAATGGAAAGATGGTGACGTAATGTTGTCATTCATTTGAAAGACGTCACACAACCAAAGTATAATTTAAGGCTGCAGAAGTTGGAAATATCTGTTTTGAATGTAATCCTCAAATTACAACCAGCGGAACAATGCATACCCCCGTCCGGGCTTGTTAAACGGTCTTGAGCAGCTCAGAGTATATACATATCGACAGACGTCTTAAAGTTACGTCACATAGGCGTCACTGCCTTATTCTTTTTCAAAGAAATAGTAGATACACATATTATTGGATTAAAAGACTATCTGTTGGAGTTCACTGATGTTTAAAGATACTACCTCTGGGGTTCCAACCAGTTTCGTCTCTAGTTAGGTGGGAAACACTGAAAAGCGTTTAATTCATAAATGACCAAGTGCCCCGGCCGAGGTTCGAACCAGGGACCTCTCGATCAGTAGTCAAGTGCGTTACAACTAGACCACTGTGTCACCTTTTCTGAGAGAGATATAAAAATGCTAAGCAAGTAAAACAAATACAATGTATCTAGTACAAACTGCTGATCGTTTACAAGTGACAAGAAAGTTGAGTGATACAGTGTGTTGTAATTGTCAAACAAAACATGGGAATTTGGGTGCGGCAAGGCAATAGGAGAATTCTAGAATTGACCCATCAGATCATTTCCCCCAACTATAAAATAAGGATACATCAAGGATATTTGTTTGTTTTGATTGAATACGGTTTATATCTCATCGTGTAGTGAATAAAAATCGATATTTTCATGAGCGCGTGAGAACTGTGCACAGTGATTGATAACCAAGGAAGATATAGAATTTATTTCACTGATAGAACTCCATATCTCATCACAGTTCGTGGTAGCTATGTCCATTGTTGAAGCGGTAGATGATATTGTTCTTACATTGATTAAGTTTGCTTTTATCACCTATATTTTAACCAAAAGTTATAGCAACTGTCGCCAGTTTTTCGAACTATCAGTATCTCTTTCTCATACTTGACAGTACCATTGCTCACCCGCATATGTGTGTGAAAATTCTAAGTATGAAAAGGACAGTAGCTCATTCAGACTCGTTGAAAACTATTCCGGAATAAAATCCTCATGCAGTGACTCAAGTCAAAACCTCATTTAAGATATTAAGAAATTTGACAAAAAGTAAACTTTAAAAATGGTCAGGGGCAATAACTCTGTAAATATACTCCATTACCTCCTCTGTTTATACAGTGAGGTCTTCAACAAATATCACACGTGCCAAGAAAATATCTTAGAAAGTTTTTGAGAAATGTTTTTTACAACAAAAATGACCAAACTGTCTAAGGGCAAGCACTCAATAAATACACACCACGAAGTTATCTGCCTTGTTGTAATAGAGTTTGAAGTGTCTACACCATTTTTGAGAAATGGACACAAACGAAAACCTTCACTATTGCCAACGCAGACGCCCAACAGAATGATGCAGACGACCTTTTCACGACCATAGCTCTTTTTTCTACAAAAACTCGATCTAAAAATGGATGATGTAGCGGGTAGAGATGTGTCTAACCCCCACTTGAGTTTGACACAGTCACACCCTCCCCATCGACTCTGATGACATTTTTCATATCTGAGGGTGAAGCTACGCGTCAGACATTTTACTGAGAACAGTCTTGCACCAGAGTCTCATACAGTGTGTAGTAAATCAATAGTTCCTCTCACAGCAGTGAGTGAACACCATGTTTGTATTGTATTGATCCGTGCTATATAAATGTGTATAATGTTCATAATAACATACTAGCGAGAAAAGGGAAAAAATGGATAGCATAAAAGTGGTAATTGTAATTAATACATGTTTATATGCACCATAATTAATGCATCATAATGCATATTACGTATACTAATATGTTAATACAAGTATTCTAGTATTTGTTTGGATATGAAACTGAACTTCTTCTATCTTACCATAATCATTTCGATTTTGTTTCAAGTGGGTGAAATGTACATGAATAAATGGACACATGTAATTGGTCTTTTTGACACTAAATTTATTATTACATGCATGAGGCACATGTTTTCGAATTATTGATACCACCCGATGGGCTAAATTGAACTTGTCGTACTCGATTTCTTCTTCCCCGAAACATGCATCGTCAACAACAGCTTTGATATCGTTGTTCAACCAAGATTGTTCAAATTTAACCCAAGATGAAATATGTTCACTTATTTGCTTAAAGCGCAATGATCTTCTAAGTTGATTCAAACTATGACTATGTACAGAGTCTCAGCTTGCCTCACCCTAAGGCGGCATTAGGCCCCTTGCTTTCATTATAGTTAAACAAAGCAAGCTTTTTTATCCTCTGACACCGCAAGCGACGTAAGTACAGTTGTGGTGTGAAAACTATACCCCACCCCCGGGATGGCGAGATTTTATCTTTTTGTACTGATAAAGTGTATAAAAGAAAAGAATCTTCTCTCCAACTGTGATGCTTCGTATTATTTTGATTATATACATGTATATTACCTCAAGGACAAGAATGGGCAACATTCAATTCAGTTAATACTGTATTAAACCGACATTATACATTAAAGGGTCAATGGTGTTGCGTATATTGATTGTCCCTTGTCATGATTGCTCTCAATTAAAGTTTAAGTATTAGAATTTATTTGTTATCAATTTATTCAGTGCCAACAACTCTTCAACAACAACGATGAAGAAACACATACCTTTGCAGAATCTAACTTATTTATGCTGGAAAATGAAGTCCTGTGTGACGTCACATTTCTGGCGGGAAGTACAAAGCAAGAGGTCAAAGGTCATAAGTACATGTTGGCCAGCAGAAGTCCGGTATTTTTTGCCATGTTCAATGGATCGTTACCTGAAGTTGGCCAGATTGAAGTACCAGACATTGAAGCAGACAGTTTGAAGGATCTATTTAGGTAAGCAGTACACGTTTTTTTTTCATCTCAATAAATAGGCCTACAGAATAGCCATCCTCTATAAATCTCGAACACTTTATATAATATCCCTACGCGGGCAGACTCATGGGAATTATACGATTTTCCTTTTTAGCTCGTCTGATTTTTTAAAAAAAGATGAGTAATTGTCATCACTTGATCGTCGTCGGTGTCGGCGTTGCGTGGTTACATTTTGAGTTTAGGTAAACTTTTCCCATATACTATCAAACATATTGCTTTGAAACTTGCAACACTTGTTTACCATCAATACCTGAGCATGTAAAGAAAGACCTATAACTCTGATCTGCATTTTGCAAGAACTATCGCCCTTTTTTGGACTTAAAAAAATGACTTGGTTAAGTTTTATGTTAAGGTCCACTTTTTCCAAACCCTATTAAACGTTCAACAATGGTTCACCATCATTACCCGACCATGTCAAGCAAGACCTATAACTCTGATCTGCATTTTGCAAGAGTTATTTCCCTTTTTGAACTTAGAAAATTCCTTGATTAAGTTTTGTGTTTAGATCCACTTTTCTCATACACTATGTGGGCTATTGCTTTTTCACCATCAATACATGACCATGTCAAGCATGAACAATAACCTTGATCTGCATTTTGCTAGAGTTAATGCCCCCTTTTGGACTTAGTAAATTCCTTGGTTAAGATTTGTGTTTAGGTCCACTTGGTTGGCCATTGCTGTTGAACTTTCAACACTTGTTTGCCATCAATACCGGACATGTCAAGCAAGACCAATAACTCTGATCTGTATTTTGCAATACTTATTGCCACTTTTTGAATTTACACTGACAATGATCAGATGAGCGTCTGCACCCGCAAGGCGGTGCTTTTGTTTTGTCTTTTCCCCACTCTAGAGCCAAACATTTTGTCTAAATCCCCTCAGCGGCAGATGCATGGTGTATCATATTTATAACCAGGAATCTTTCGGCGTGTCAAATTCCTGCCTGTCTGGAACTGTCATCTGCCTGAAGTCCTATATATGTATGCCTGCCACCCAATGCCAAAATATTGAAAGGTGCCATGGAATTATGATGTATGATCTTTGAAGGTGCAAACAAACCAAATGCTCCAAAAACTTAATTTCAGGTACATGTATACAGGTGACTGTCAACTTCACTATGAGACCACCATGGCTCTGATGTATGTTGCCATGAAGTACCAGGTAATCGGATTAGAAACAACATGTAAAGAATTCTTGAAGAACGAAATGACTGTTGATAATGTCTGCTTCCTTCTTGAACAAGCTCGTGAATTTCCTGATGAAGAGCTTGAAGAGATGTGTATAGATTTCATCTTCTGCCATTCAGCCGATGTTTTAGAGTCGTCCGATTTTTGTACGCTCTCCAAACCATTGTTGCGTAAAATACTGGAATCGGACAATTTATCAGCATTTGAAATCGATGTTTACAGAGCGTGCAAAAGATGGGCACAGAACGCATGCAAACAGGAAGTGGAAAAGAGTGAAGATACAGATGACCTTCGACAAGCGCTTGGTGATCTAGTTTATCTAATCCGATTCCCAAATATTCCGAAGGAAGCATTTTCAGCAATAATTTCGAAAGAAAATATTTTAACTTCAGACGAAAAAGTTGAAATATTTCAATACATTATTGACAAACCAACAGTGGTACCTGATGGGTTTAAATTTAAACATGAACCACGTAAAGAGGCTGGAAGCTGTGTCCTAATCAAACGCTTTATATATAACAGTAATCAGTCTTACCGAATGTTTCGAGATGAACAACATGGAATCAGCTTTAAATTTGGATCGGGCTATGTAAAACTAGCTGGGGTGACAGTATTCTCCCCGTGTAGCACAGGAGGCTGTCTTGCCGGTACAATAATGATTATGGAAGGAGATAGGCCAATACTCGTCAAGGACGAGGTTAGTATCCAACACGATGAGAACAAATGTTTCGAAGAAGTTAAGTTCGACAGATCTGTCCGAATTAAGCCAAATGTTATATATTCAGTAGTTCTGAAAATGGGAGGATGCGAGACTTATCTCGGTACCCGGTCAAGGGAACATTTGGCTCAGAATTCAATCAACGGGAAAGCAATAGATATAAAATTCTTAGACTACCCAAACTCTGGTCCTCAGCTATATGATATAGAACATACTAACACTGAACAAGGACAAATACATGGTCTTATTGTACTTATTATTTGATGTCCGAGTTATTATGGTGACAGTTGGTAGTCACAAAATATCAGGGGTTCCACTAGCTGCTGAATCTGAAGGGTCATTTTGATACTTTTGACTAAATTTTACCATATTTTAGGCAAACTACCCATGATTTTAAGAGAAAATGACCCTCCAAACCAAAACCTTAGGGTCAAAATGTGGCTTTTTGGAAATTTCAAGGGTCAAAACCCTACTCCTGAGTCAAATGGAACCCCTGAATATGTTTTTGTACTAGTCCAATGGTTATAGTACCTCTTGAACCAGAGAATATTATATCTAGTCCAGTATTTATAGTACCAAAGAAAATGTTTATTGTTTCAACTAATGAGACAATAAATAACTTTACAATCAAGTGTTTTGTGTCAATTCTTGCTTGGTTTCATACATGTATAATCATGTTTTATTTAAATTTTGTATGATGTGTTTCTGTCATATAGAGGTTACCCAGTCACATTATCCTAACACCGAGAAAACCAACGACTGCCTGGAACTAACTATGCGGAGCATCAAGCAAAAAGATTATACATTGTATTAAGTCAGACAGGGAAGGCAGCACTCAACTTAACCAGCCAAGCACAGAAAACATTAAAAACACACAAAGCACAATGCCCAACTGAACCAACCGAGCACAGTTAACATAAAACACATACAAGGCACAATGCCCATCTAAACAAGCAAAGATCCGCCCAAGTCCAAACTGTCAAAAAGTATAATCAATCATAAAGGTAGATCTACCAGTACCATTTTTAACAATTTTATGTTGTGGCCTGTGAATGAATCGGAGACCTCTCACATTTAAAGCAGATAATCTACCTAGACTACCACTAGACTATCAAGGCAGATAGGCTTTCAATGTACAAGAATAGAATGAGAACTGTGTAATCTCTATATGACTTAAACACTGTCAATTGAACTTCAAAACCAGAATAATAAATCTAACTAAATAGAAAAGCAACAACATGTGAGTTTCTGTTGCATTTAATAACAACATCATACCAATACACTTCAATAACTTACAGCACTCACTTAACAACATAACACTAGCTACTGTACTGAACTTATGCTTAAACCATTCCATGTTGTAGACTGTCCAACACACAGTTGACACAAAGATCGCTTTGACAAACTAGTGAAATTATAAGTCAAATTTTTAACCTGTCGTAGATACTTTAGATATTAACTGGTTAACCTCTGTTACAATAGTCAATGTCTACAATGCACTAGTTGTTATTATAATATTGGAATGCTGCAAGTAAGTTAGGTCCATCACAGATAATTGCTATATTATATCATTTCATACATAAATATTATAAATTTGCAAACTAGAAGGGTTTTTGACACAAAAACGTAGGTCTTCCACAAAGTACCATAACTCTGGTAAAAATTGTCTGATAAAAAAATCCCAACAATATGCCCAACCACAGGCTTGGTACCAACTACCAAGTATTCATGTGAAGTTTCATTGAAATTGAACCAGTGATTAGGAGAAACATCCATCCAGACCGATATCCGGCACAAACTCATCATGTCTCCCCAACTATGTTGGAGACACACCATCTTGTCAGTCCATTGTAACATAACACAAGCACTACTTATATGGCAGATACCATTAAAGGTAGAGTGTTTATTAAAGTGTCGTTCCTATTGAACAAGTCAACCAATTTGGCTTATGTGACACATATTTAATGTTCACAGTACCTCCCAATTGTTACCTTTCAACGCCAGGCACCAGCCTACCAATTTAGTTTATGTGACACCATCTGACGTGACATATTTTCTGTTTACAGTACCTCCCAATTGTTTCCTTTAAATGCCAGGCACCAGTCAACCAATTTGGTTAATGTGACACGTATGACATGGTACACATTTACTGTTCACAATACCTCTCAAAGCCAGGAACCAGCAGGTATTTGCTAACCATTATATAACTAGTTGGTAAGCCTGGTCTGTATTCACTGCTTGTCCCACTTGATCCAGTGTGAATGCACATTTCACTGTTCAGTGGTCATATCATTCAGGTGGGAATCAAATGCTCAAGTCCAAAGGCTAACGATTCCACTGAAACAAATAATAACAACAATCAATCAATCAACTTATCAATCAATTTATTAATCAATCATCAAGGTGACCATTTATCACTCACCAGAATAGCCAATGTCAAAGACCTAACCAAGGTCAAGGTCACAACGTTAAACTATATCAATGCCAAATATATGAACAAGGTCAATGTAACAGAGATAAACTAGGATAGTATCAAAAAGATAAACTTGATCGGAGTTCCGGATAAATATGGAATATTGTCATCCCTGTATCAGATGGAAGTCAATCTTTGTGAGCATCCAGAGAATATATTAGCTAATCAGGAGTATTATTGCCAAGTGAACTTAAGTACTGTAAAAGCATTTTTCATGTGGTTGAATTAGCATTCATTTGGTGGTTGAAGTTCATCACAAATTCCAATCCTTAGAGGATAATACACGGCTGCAAACTGAGGGCTGATTATCAAGGCCCCCACCCGCCACATAGTGTATAGTCGTTTATAATACATGTTTTACATCCAAATCAATATGTTTTGTTCGTATATCTGTGTTTTGCTTTAGAAACTTGTTTTAAAATCGTTCATATACTTGACATCAAATTATGGCGACATCAGTTGCGTGCCATTTTAGCTCACATAAATAACGGCTATTCTGTTCTGCAGGCCATGATCAGTAATCGGCCGAGGGCCAGTTACGCTATAATGGCCCGGCAAAATATATAATAAGAGCAGAACAGCTCAAATAAAATAGTAACATATGTTTTATACACAAATAATCGACCTCCCAAATAGCATGTGATCCACAGTTATAAAATAGCATTATACCAAAATCCAAGAAATTCAAAGCTCATGAAAATTAGTAATTTCACAATACATGTAGTTTATTACCTTAAGCTGTGAAACATTACAACAAAATACATTAGGCCTTTTCTACTGGATTGTTTCTTTAAGCAGGTTGTAGTTTTGATCCCGTCCCCAATATTCCAGTACTCGTGCAGTACTACTACTGTAACATTGAGCCGGGAACCAGGTAATAACATGCTCCACAAACAGCTCAGTAGAAACGGCCAATAGTCAAGACATACAGAAAGGTTTCAAGATCCATTTTGAAAAATCACACTGAATATAAAAATGCTATCTTAAGATTATACTCACAATGAGGGAAAGATCCTCTCTGTATCACTGTGTTTAGGAATGATCTCAAGAATTTGATGCATCTTGAAAATTCTGTCTCTGTTTCCTCAATCTGCTTTATGCTGCAAGAAATAACGTGCAAGCTTAGTGTCACACCCAACCATGTTTGACAGTTTTAATTCAATACTGTAAAGTGATTAATATTTGTGGTAGATTAAAAATTTTCATTGATTTCATGGATGAACTTGATCACGAAATTAAATCCCCTCAAATAATTGACATAAACAAATGTTACAAGAGATTTTACTTTCAATACTTGAAACCCAAAAATTCAAGAAAATACTAATTTACCATTTTACCATAATCTGCGAAGTTTAATTCCAGCAAAAATTAATGATTTACAATATTTACTGTCTTACTTAAGAAAATATATTAAGAGAATTTAACATCCAGACAGACGTTTATCCAGCACAAAATACATAAATGTCTCCCCCATCATATGTGGGGAACTTATTAACGCCATGACCATAAAAGATCCTAGGTTAATATAAAAATGTTACCAGAATACACTTGAATACTAACCTTATGTTATCAATACCGCCGTCCCATTCTTTTTGAAATCTTAAAGCTAAGTTAAGGACCTTTAATACTGCTTCTTTTAAGAAAGCATTTCGCTTATGTAGGAGACATCTTTCATGAATCTTGTGGATATATTCAGCATGCATCTCAATAACCTGGTCTAAATCTTTGGCTTCACTTAAATCATGAGTAAACTCGAGACCTACACTGTGTAATATCTGAAATAGATGCAGAAGAACGTTTTCAAGTGTAACAGGGTGAGAATAATGTACAACCAGACCAGGGTTCCAACTTGGGACCCTTCGCTTACAGGGTGAATACTCTACCATCTGAGTTGGCCAACTGCCTACACAAGTTTCTCCCCATCAGTTATTAAATCATATACACACTACTACATACATCCCCAGCTCATCATCGAAATTCTTTAGTCATCAGAACCTCTTTGGGACGTTTAACGGGTGTAATTTGGGTTATTCATGTTGGGTGCCAAATGTAACAAGGTGAGAAAAATATACAACCAGACCAGGGGTCAAGCCCGGGAACCTTCGCTTACAGGGCAAATGCTCTGCCGACTGAGCTAGCCAGCTTCCTACACAAGTTTCTCCCTATCAGTAATCCTATACATACTTCTACACTAGTGTTCACAATAACCTCTCTCAAAACAAATAAATGTAATACCCTAGAGCTTATCTATCAGCAAGCAGTAGACTAAGAATGTTTCAATTCCCAAGCTTGAAATGTAGTTTTCAAAAATAAGTTTATAATTATACCTCTCCCAAAACAAGGAAACAAGTAAATATCATACCCTAGACATGATGTAATTATGTAAACTGTTGATGAAATTGATCAGCCTCATACGTTGTAGATGCATGCGGTGAATTTTTGAAGATCTTGGCGTGGTATCTAGTTTGAGTTTTCTCAACAGATGGTCAGTGGTCGCAGGTACACACTCCTTGGCTAAATCTGAAATATACCCAAATAAAATACCACTTCAATAATAAGACCACTTCTACATTAAGAAAGTAATTTTCATTTCCATTTCACTATTTTGCACATTTTTCAGTCAAACCCAGTGTCTGGAAGTTTTAGTGCCTATAGGTTAAGCCTGCGAGTCCTGTGTTTAGAAGTCGATCTAACCAAATACCAAAGTGTCGTTTTTATACTGAATACACCTGTAGTGAGCAACCACATACTATAAGCAGTTGTATTTGAGTAATCCTAAGAATGGCTACTTGTAAGGCTTGTTTGGTTGTGACCAGAAATCCTCTTCAGTGTAGAGAGATTTTAGAGAGGATTTTTTGTCACCTATAGGCTGTTTAATTAATTTAATACCAATTGCAAAATTGACTTAACCACATCAACCAATCACTACGTCTGGGACCTGATGCATAGTTTCATAATGCTGAACTACCAAGTGTAATAGCATGCAAACAGTCTATGCCAGTCAATAAATTAACCGCTTTGGTCTGCTAAGCACTTTCTAGTAGCATACCAATTTATAGCCCTTTGTTATTAAATGTTTTTCGTTAAATACCTTTCCTCTGCTTAAACAAGACATACCAATTCATAGCCATTTGCTACCAAATGTTACAAAGGGCTTTTCTTACAAAACAGGCCACTACTTATACAAGGACATACCAATTCATAGCCCTTTGCTACCAAATGCGACAAAGAGGTTCACTTATGAAACAGGTCTCTACTAACACAAGAACGTACCGTAAAATCTGAGCTCATCCAAACAATATTTGGCACGTTTAACTTGTAGGAGAAATGTGAAGATTTGATTATATATTTGCTGACATCGTACATTGATCACCACATCAATGGGACATGGTATCTGAAAATAACAAATATATACTTCATGTTTGGATGTATTATACATTGTGTACAGTAAAATTACCTGTACAGTCCAGTAAAAATATGGCGAGAGTGGCGTTGTCCTTCATGTGTACACAAAATATTACAACTATTGTTTGAACAGGTAGAGCAAATATATAGAGGATATTTGTTGATTTTGGTGTAAGATCGAATTTTATTTCACCGAGTGATCACAGAAAATCAATATTTTCACGAGTGGCGTAGCCACGAGTGGAAATTTAATTTTCTGTGATCAAGAATCAACAAATTTTCTGTTTATTATATGCCTAAATTCCTCTTAAATATGTGCCGTGATTGGCTTAATTGGAAAAATCACATTGAAAAATCTCCATAATCCATTGAAAGCAAATAATAAAGTATGTTAGTTTAGCATTGAAATTACAGCTTCTGTATAAGCCTTCCTAATTAGTTTTACACCGTAACAGTGAACTCGACCTCTGCAGCACTCTATTCTTACCCTGACTGGACTATATTTGTACGTGTAAATTCCACATATCTTGGTACTGTTACAAGGTTACTTTAGAATTCAAGTTTTTTAAGAAAATAATCGACAAAAAGTCAACTACACATGTGATCACTTGTGATTTGATTTTCTGAAAGTTTATCCAAAACTTGCGTTTGACTTAGACAGACATAAGTGTGTGGTCATCCAGCGTTTTCCTGCCAAAGAGTGGCCAATGACCTTAGATTTTGAGAGAAGAGACAGGCGTGTGATACAACGAAGCTGAAAAGAACCCCTTACCTCTGGGTTACCTAACCAGTTCATCTCTAGTTGGTAGGTAACACTGAAAACTGTTTCAGCAATCTCCAAGAGCCCTGGCCGAGAATCAAACCAGAGATCTTTTGATCTATAGACAAGAGCATTACCCACTAGACCACCATGCCACCCACATCAGGGTTTTTATTACCTCATATTTAAGTCGGATACAATTTGTGACACTGATGGGCTGTGAGTCCGTGTCTTCTATACTTGTATCTATGTAAGCATAAATCTTCATGACATCATCAGGGTAGTGTCGGTCCAATGCTTCATGTAGAGCCCAGGTAACAGTACCTGAATCCTTCCAGTGTTCATGTAGTCGAATCTGATCAATGAAAATACATGGATACTGTAAAATCATTATCTTTCGAGGGAATTGAATTTTCATTGATAATGATTTTGTTGTTGAACTCGACCCATAATCTAATCCCCATGATCAATCGACCTCTCATATTCAGACATGGGTGCACCCTTTCATGTTCTGTAATCCACTAATTTTCTACCCCAGGGAAATGCATTTTTATCAAAATTGACAAAATTTAATACCCACAAAGATATGTGATTTTACAGTTGTACAAATAAATACACCTGGGGGCCATTTCATTAAACTCCGTACGAAAATTATTTTCGTAGCCCTACGAAGGTTTCGTACAAACTTCTTATGAAAAAGTTACGAGCGTTTCAGTAACACCTTCGTAAGAACTTTCTTACGTACGCATCACTTACGAACTTCGTAACTACTCTTCATGACGGAAGTTAAAGTTGCAACGTAATTTCCGGAACGCGCGGACCGCTTAGAGAGCACCTTGGCAGACGACAGATTGCAATGCCAAGAAGCGGAACTGCAACCAACTGGTGCCTCTCTCTCACTTTCTTCTCACAAAGATCGTCTAATTTTTTCGTTATTTTTCTCAAAAACACCTTTTTCTGTTCATCAGGCCTTATGCAAAATAAACGAATTTCTTACGAATCTTCTTACGAAGTTGACTTTACTGAAACGCTCTTTTGGGCCTACAAAGTTCGTATGAAGAACTAACGAAGATTTCTTGCGTACGAAGTTTAATGAAACGGCCCCCTGGTCCTCCAACCTTCTACATAAAAGCATAATTTAACAGTTGATTTATTTCTATAATTCAATTGCGGCTTTCTTTTCCTTATGACTTTGTAAAAGGTCTACTAGACACACTTACCTAAATCATCGGCAAGGCTGATATATTCTGCGCAAGAAGTTTGAGATATATTTATGCATAAATGTTGAGGACCAGGTTAATTTGTTCCGGGTTTACACTCAATCAAGCATTTTACATAACTTTAGTTGGAAAACAACATTAGTGGAAAACAAGCTTTTATATTTGCATTTACCGAAATGATGAAGTAATATTGAATGATTTTTGCTTTTTTTATCTGACTATTTTTTCATATTTCCCCCTTTTCGTGGGTAGGCAGTGGGAGAGGAAACAAGCAATATTTTATTTTAGGCTTAAAAATTTACCTTATCAAAGATCTCAGTGTAGAAGATAAACATTGTATCACCAGCTTCCATCAGAAAGAATTTCTACAATAACAAGCATAAACAGCAATGCATTTGCAGTACAAACTCCCTATGGGAAACAAAGTTAGTTTGTTGTACAGAGGTGGTAGCTCTGGAAAGGTAAAATATGTAGTGAATGTACCTTTAATATGATCAAGTTTCTGAAAAGAGGATGTTGCTCAAGGGAGGACTGCTCTGCTATGCAGAGGTTGCAGACATTTGATAAATGTTCTTAACTTACTAATACTTAAAATTATTGCCTGTTTTTTGTAGAAAACAAGGTGGTTTTAAAGAAAATGTTTTACATTTTAATAATTCTGGGTTCAAGTCTAAAATTTCACTTTTTGGTACTTTTAACATAAGTATCACTGAGAAACTTACCCTCATAGCTTCTAAGTAATCCAACAAGTGATATTCTGATTTCATAGTGTTCACTAACTTCAGACAGACTTTCTCATACTGTGTGTTTATATGAGGAAATAAACATTCCTGTAGAATTAATTCTATAGGTTCCAAGTTATCTAGATCTAAAGTCTCCATCCTCCTGAAAGTGTACAATCAAACATTTAGACATTTTGCAGAAACTAGTTCTAAGGGTTTTTGACACAAAACTTATGTGTCCGACCAAGGGTCATAACTCTGGCAAATTCATCCAAACTTTCAAATTACCGGAAAATATGTGAACCTAGGGTTGGTACAACTATTCATGTGAAGTAGCATAAAATTTGTTTACAAAGTTTTTAATTACTTCTAGAAGAGTTTTTGACACAAAAAAGTAATCCTTCACAAAGGGCCATAACTCTGGCAATATTCATCCGAACTAAATTTCCTGAAAATATGTACAACAAGACTTGGTACCAACTATTCATGTGAAGTTTCATTGAAATCCAACTCGTGGTTACGGAAGACAAGCGTGAACAAACTTTATGAAATCCATCCAGACAGACAGCAAGCACAAAATCAATGTATCTCCCCCCCCCCCCCCCAATATATGTGGGAGACATACTTACATCACAGTTTTAGAAATGTCCCATAAGCCATACACCCCGTGACGTCATTTTGTGAAATAAACGATTACCATTGGTTTATAATTCAAGGGCTTAACTCAATGGTTACTGGATGCATACGAATTCAATATTTTATCCACACCTACATCCTTTTCTTGACAGCCATCTTATGATCTTTCATATCTTCAGGTAAAAACTTGGCAGATTTTGCACAATGCCAATTTTTTACAGTCATAATTCTGTATTTCATAAATCAAGCAGTGTGTAACTTTCAGCTGGACCCCTTTTCCTGGGCATTCAGACCTGATAACTGTTTAATGAGCAGGAGCCAGGGTGACACTTTCAGGTGAACCCTTTTTCCCATTTAGATGTGACAACTATTTTATGAGTAGGGACAAATTTCATGACTATGCCATACAACAAACTTTAATGACAAACTCAAAGAAAAACACATCCTACCTTATGAAACTTTTCTCCAGAATGGTATCAGGTTCTGAATCCACTTTCATCAGATTTTCAAAATGCATTTTTAGAAAGCTATCATGAATTCCCTTTTCCTTCATTTGTTTCTCAGTATCAGGGGAGAAAACTGAGGAAGGAGTATGAGTTGTCTTCCCTGAATACTCTTCATCTTCCGTATCTTTTGTTCCAAGTAAAGTTTGTAAAGATTTAATAAACTTGTCATACAAGTGGGTTTCTTTGAATTCTGAAAAAGACAATTTTCAAGTTCAGTTAAAATGCAGAAACACTAAATGAAAACATGTATCATAAACATTTCTCCAGCCACAAAAGACATTTCAGACCCTTACAAATATGTTTGTAAAACATATATGCCCCTCTGGCGGCTAAATAATGTTAAATGTCAAGGCAACCTTGACCTTTGATATAAAATCAATAGGTTTTTTTCACAATAATGACCAAGCTTACATAAGTTGTACATAAGTTTACACTATTAAAAACCCCTCTCCCCTAGTAAAGAAAATCTTACAACGAAGTTATTCTTACACGCTCACCTTTTAAATGACCAGACAATCCCTTCCCATCATCCTCGGCCAGTTTACCCAGTTCCTCCAACATCTCCATAGATTTCCCTGTCTGTACAATATACTGTAAGACAGGCTGCAGGAATTTAGGGGCCCAGTCTAATGTGTTATACTCCTTGTTACCCGCAGTCCCTTCAGCGTCCTTTGATTTATCAGGGTCCTTGTTTAAGGCATGTGATGTGAAGGATTTTTCCCAGAATGTCTCATCCAGCGTGTGAACATCTTTGTTCCTTCAAAAATATATATCAACATATACGCTCAAATTTTGATAAGGGTAAAAAAATCAATATTCATGTCCATCCTGCATTTACTGAACAATACCAATTAAGAAAAAGATGTACAAATATAAAAATATCGTATTTAATGCTTATCAGTGGTTAACCATGGAATAATGGTGACTTATTTTCCTGAAAACTAATTTACCAAATATAGCGAAAAATAAATCCTTCGCAAAAATTTCTGTTTTTACTATATTATGGAGTATATTAGATATATAAATAGCAGATTTGGACTCAGTCAATATTGGCTACTTAAGACCGGAGACTGTATAATTCAGCGGAGCCATAACATGTAACGTTAAACTGTATAACGTACCTTTGTATCATGAATTCACCACAGGAATCTATGATGTTGATATATAACGTACCTTTGTATCATGAATTCACCACAGGAATCTATGATGTTGATATATAACGTACCTTTGTATCATGAATTCACCACAGGAATCTATGATGTTGATATATAACGTACCTTTGTATCATAAATTCACCACAGGAATCTATAAGATAACCATGTGATATCCAGGAATCTATGATGTTGATATATAACGTACCTTTGTATCATAAATTCACCACAGGAATCTATGATGTTGATATATAACGTACCTTTGTATCATGAATTCACCACAGGAATCTATGATGTTGATATATAACGTACCTTTGTATCATAACTTCACCACGGGAATCTATGATGTTGATATATAACGTACCTTTGTATCATGAATTCACCACAGGAATCTATGAGATAACCATGTGATATCCAAGAATCAATGATGTTGATATATAACGTACCTTTGTATCATGAATTCACCACAGGAATCTATGAGATAACCATGTGATATCCAGGAATCTATGATGTTGATATAAGGTTGACATGTTTGTATCCACATAGGTAACAGTAGACGTAACTGAAATAAACAAATGGATGGGTTTTTGACAACACGATGTATGTCTCTCACAAAGTGCTATTAACTCTAGTAGAAATCATCAGACCTAAAATTCTTGACATTAAGCACAACTAGTCTTGGTACAAAGTATTTATGTGAAGTTTCATTGAAATTCGACCAATGGTTATGGAGAACTAGTGCCGATAAACATTGTGATATCATCCAGATAGACGTCCAGAACAAAATCATTATGTCTCCCAACTTATGTGGCAGACATAACTAGAGCTGTCGCCATTCTGCAGACTAATATACCCCCGTCGACAAAGGGCCATAATTCTGCCAAAATTCATCGCAGCGCAAATTCCTTTCTTCATGCACATCTATATGTTGAGGTTGTTCATCTGTGACAGTTTGAGTGAAATCCTGTAAGAGGAGGAGGAGTTGCGCCCACAAGAATGCGTCTACGGACAGACAGACTGAGGGACAGACAGACAAGCTGAATCCAGTAAATAATCCACAGAAAATAAAGACGTTATACCCCCCCTTACAACTCGTTGTGCGGGGGTATAATTGAAGATTTCTTGATGATAGTGAATCACTCAACTGACTACCTAATAAACACATTGAGCCCTAATGCCCAATCCTGACTATAAGATGATAGTATTTTTCGCATGGAGGGAATGTGATGTTTTGGGGTTGCATGTTATTCAGGGACACTGTTATTGTTAGTTAAGTGTCAGACAGGTTGATTTGCAATGGACATTTCAAGAGACTGTGTAATGACATTGGTCCACCTCACTCAGGTCTTGAGATAGGTACCATGCCATCTAGTCAACATGGTGAAGGAATTGAAACAGAATGGGGTTAAATAGGTTACCACAGTTACCATACTCAAATTCGATAACAATTAATGGTTTGACAAAGTGTTTCTGGAAGCCGACAGACCAAGAAAGCCAATGTCGATGAAACTTGGAGGAATAAAAGATGCAAACAACTGGGAATGTCAATGCATAGATGGATAGTGACAAAAATTGAATCCAGTTGATGATTCACACAATAATTTATTGCTCAAACACTTGAATGTAGGAACTCTGAATTTTCATGGGTTTACGGATAATGTTGATTTCCTCATGATTTTCATTCATAACCTTTGAAAATGATTGATTTTCATCTTTTTCTTATTTGGTTGATACTATGCGCTGCAATAAAATTGGTAAATTTTACATACTTTAGGTGATAGGCAATTGAAGTAAATCGTATAACATGAGGAGTTTGAAGGAACTTTTGGATGTCAGTGTATAGTAAATACCAGCTTAGGAAAATTGTTGTTATAGAGAGGTTGTTGCTCTACAGAGGGCTGCTCAAGAGGGTTTGTACTGTACTTACCAACTCCGCTGAATCCACTGATTGTTCCACATGTACTGTTAAACCTGTATCCATGGTAACAGAAGTCTCAAACAATGTATCACAGCACAGTAACATAGTGTACAGTGTCGTCAGTAACTGTGTCACCTTTTGACTGTGTAACTTGAATTGTCTCCCTTGATGGACACCTCTCATATATATGAGACAAATAAGTCCCACTTTCTGCATCAATGGTTGAATATCTCGAGATACAGAGAGTAATGTTAATACTTCATCTGAAAGAAAAACACAGAAGCTATACACTATCAGTTAAAAATTACCCGGTAGTGACAAATAGACTCGATATTGTATACACAAATAATATTTGTGATCCCCGAAACTATTAACACAACACTCGGTAGAGTAAAATCAGCCAAGTGGTTCGGGGTAAGTACTGGTTGTTATCCTGACCAATTATAATACTTTTAAAGGGTGTTATTCTGTTCAACAATTTGTCAGTCCTGAACAGCAAGCAGCCAGTATCCAGGAATCAATTATCAACCAGTACTATCTTCCTTTTCCACAAACAACTGACAACATCTCCACATGACTGTAGCTACTGTCAAACAATACATGACCTGCCAAAACTTGGGAATCCAACCCAGATCCTCCATTTGCCCTTCAGTTGGCCCGTTGACCCCAGTACTTTTGAACAAATTCTATTATTGGGAATAACTTTCCCCATATCTCACAAGGAAGGCAGACATGGTTTATACATAATTCTCACACAAAAAAACAAAAACTTTTTAAGGTAGAATTTGTATTTTCAAGGCATTTTCCTGAACATTTAACCAGGTAATATTGTATGATAATGACTCTCTTTATGTTAGATAAACATGACATGTCATACACAAAAATACCTGATTGCGCTCTATCATTACGTACAATGCAGTGACAAATACCTATATGTTGACATACCGTATATCGGGTAATTTTCGCGCGTACCTAATTTTCGCTTTATTCGCGTCCAAACCAATTCGCTAAAATTGAAAACAGCGAAAAATGCATACCAGAATTTCGCGATTGTCCGAAGATGAATGTTTCTACTTTCGTTTTCGTCTACCAACGCGTGATGAAAATCGATAGTTTATACTAATGTCTAGTACTATACGATAACATAATCCGTATAAATCATAAATAAGCTTTTAGTAAAACTAATTTAACTAAACCACCTATAAAGTTCAAAGTTTAAACAATTATGTTGTTTAAGATGCTATTACACCAACAAGCGTATTATCACTTATTCATCAGTCTTGAATGTAAACAAACAAGGGCCAATTTAACAAAAGAATTTTCCCGTCTATTGTATGAAACAATTGAAAATAAATGACGAGGTGTGAAATACATATCTCTGTAGATCTATTTCACCTGTGAAAATATCTTTTATACATATGACAACGCGGTACATACTGGTTTTTAATAATATGCGATCCCGCTGTTGACAACAAAATACGCACGCCGGTACCAACCGGTCCATACTGGCTTTTAGCTGCGCTAAAACAATCATGTTGGATTAATCTCCCCTTACAAGATGGAAAACGCGAAAAAAACAAACAGAGGTTAGAAATCGCTAAAATTAGCTTCGCTAAAATTTGATTTTGCCGAAAATCGCGAAATTTGCAGTACGCGAAAATTACCCGATATACTACTTAAATTTGTTTTATTTTATGCAGATAATTAGTTATTTTGACAAAATCCATACACTTTTATAGATATCCAAGGCAGTTTGCCTTACTTAAAGGATTTTAAGTTAAATTCAAGTACCATTTTGGCATTTTTTCAAGCCAATACTTAATTCAAGTAACTTTTCAAGGTTGAAATCATGGTGCTGTAAAGGCCCTTAAAATCCACCAGTACTCATAGTAGACATACCTTGCTTGATGAGCTTCTGTTCTATCTTATACAGCTCTACTTTCATCTTCTGTAAGAAATCTGCCACACATGCAGCAAATGATTGATAAGTCTGACAATAATCTGATCTGTTACCATAGTTACAATCTTCCACAAAATTCTGTAAAAAATGCATAATATACTTGATTATCATTACTCGATACCTCGAAATGCCTTCGGCAGGGCTCAACACTAACACTGGTCCGCTGGTCCATACCAGTGAAAATCCAGAAGGACCAGTGAAAATTCTGGAAGACCAGTAACTGTCCTATTTACAAATTTGGTGCTTTTGCCCAGTCGGACCAGTGGCCAAAATAGTGTCTAGGCCTGTTCGGACCAGGAAAATAGTTTGAGACATCTACATGTTCAGATAAATAATATCAAGTCATTGGATGTAACATTTTCTTATCAAATTTTAGATTGTATTTGAATTTAGAACTCAAGAATCGAGCCCAAAACTTCTCAATACCAGTCAGAGGTGGATGAGTAATAAACACAGCTAAATATTAGTGAAAGACATGATCTACTCAGTTTGACAATCAAACCCAGACGTCACAGCAGACAACCTAGGCATCTGTAGGTGATAACCAACTAAATGTGGTTGTAAAGTAGTGAAGCTGTTTTATCTTGTATATTTTGAGATTTTGGCATATTCACCAAGTGAAAGTAAAACAAGCATTGAATCAGTCCACACTAAAGAACAAATTTATTTAGTGGTTTATGACCACTACACATCTTAACATCAATTTACCTGTAAGATCTGTACGTAAGCTCCATATCTTGTAAAGTGAGACAAACAACTCTTCAATGATTCCTCTGACAAGTGAGGTACAGCCACTTCAGGTTTAGGTACAAAGAATTTTCCATTGAAGTCCAATAGATATAGGTTGGATATGCCCATTAGCATCCTATATAGAAATAATATACAATAGTCTAATGTCCAATCATCACTTCAGACAATCTTCAGTCAAACAAATTTGATAAATTTCCAACAATTAATGGGGCCCATAGGCCTAACTCAGAGGGGAGATAATCATTTTAGAACAAAACTTGCTAGGCCACATTTCGCTACCGTAATTAATAACATTTCTATCCAAAATGTCCAAACCATTAATTTTTATTATAAAATTGGTGGTCTTAGCAGACAGGTTTTGTATTTTATAAGTGATCTTTGGGCTCTCCTGATGTTAAATTAAAATGGTATTCCTGACTAGTTAGTTTTGTATTGACCTATTTATCTTAATATTAAGTCTTTGTTTACAGGTTTAACAAGACTGCTATCCTTTGTTTCCAAGCATGTTAGGGGACTATTTCATATTATTTTATACAGCTGAATAACAAGTTTTCAAAAAACTGAAATACCATATAACTTCTCGCAGGAGCACATTTTCTGTTACCAGTATTTTCTCCTTACTGCCGTACAATGGATCCACACGTTCTTTGAACATCTCCCTGAAATATAGAACATCATAAAATACTAACTTTGCATGCCTGTGTGATACAGTACACAAATTAATTTTATCTGTCAGACGGTCTATATTTATTGATACCACACACATCTTGATGATGAAATGCTCATAAGTATCATAAGTTACCAATTTTCGAGGGCTGCTTTCAGCAATTCAGTCGTTCAGCCACCCTTTGACATTTTTACTTCCCCTGGTCATTGGGTTACCTAGGGAAACCTACATTCGAGTCTTCCTGGGGAGACCCCAGGGACACTATTTCTCTCCAGGTGGGTGTGCAGCCAACATCGAGATACAGCACACAGGAGAATCGAACATGTACATACAGTTATACACCACCCTCACAGGTACCAAATCACACCTCGTTCGAGTGGAGCATTGAGGGTTATTCTTGCTCAGAGAAATTAAGCAGTGATGCATTGACCCATCCAAAGAATATTCAATGTCAAAATACCTGTGATAGGTTGAAAATAATGACTTATACATACATAAGTATACCAATCATTGTTAAAATGACATGATCTATATTTGCCCAAATCCATCATACAATGTTATAAAACTAATATAAGTATACCAATCATTGTTGAGTTGACAAGATCTATATTTGCCCGAATCAATATTCAGACTCTCTCCTCTCCAATATTGCGCAATCAGATGATCCGACAACCAATCATAATCCTCCATATATCGTGACTCATCAGCATGTATAGTGCTGCCATCTGTAAAACAAACAGTAAGGCCACAGTTTATTTTTAGGTTTACGGGAATTCTTTGAAATGTAACGAATGTTTTCAGAAATTCAATTTTTTTTCTTACTTCCTCTACAAGGAAACTGAAAATTAAAAAGAGTGCCCTTTGCCACTCACATGCCTTTGTTATTCTTCCACCCCCCTCCTCCGGACAGCAAAATTTTCAAATAAATTCCTGTAAAGCCATAATTCAATAACTGTGGAAAAACATGTTATTGTGTTCTTTTGACTGTCTAATGTACAGTCATAGGTAACACAAATAACAAGTATCTAGAGCTGTCGCCTATCGATGAATACTGATTTTAGTAAAATCTCAAATTTGAGCTGAGATCTGTACTTGATAGATGCTTCGATAGATTAGCACCTAATCAAAGAATGATTTGAATTTGGTATTTTAAAGCAAATGGGGGTTTACGACAGGTATATTCAGGAGCACTTTCATTTAACATTCGAATTATGTAGTTTGGTATTCTGTAATTAATTTTCAAGACATAAGGCCAATTAATGACAGTCAAACTTGACATTTTAGAAGTTGTTTTTAATATACCTGATACAATGTATGGTACGATATACTGCTGACTGTGGAAACTCGGTTCATCAGGTGGATCTTCTGGTTCAGGGGAGGTAACTCTGTGATGTTCATCGTCATCAAGGTCATCATCACTCCAGTCCTGCAATACCAAATGTGTAATATGGGGACTCTTTTGTTTACATAGTAGGGGTCATTTAATCTTTCAAATCATGCAGTTTGCCTAAGAAATGTTGTTTACCTTTATAAAATCAGTTCCAAATTTAACCAAAATATCATTTTTTCCCTAAGGCTCCATCTGAGGTTAGCAAGAAGGCCCAGATTAGAATATTGTTCAAATCATTGATTTTCAAAGGCATTTAATTTTGTTGAATTTCACAGAGTCATAAATTGGCAGATTTCAATTATTAAGATAAGCTTTTTGTTGAATATTTTAGAGATACAATAATACTAGGCATTTGATTCCAGGGTCAAGTTAAGCCTTGAAATCAATGAAAACATACTCATTTACCTGCTTAATACGGTATCAGACCATGATCTCAACTAGTGAGATGGGCAACAATTGGGTAGAAACATCAAGTTTCTTTTGGTGAATAGTTTTTACAATGGTCAGGAGCAAGCACATAAAAATCAGGGAGCATTTTCATCCGACACTCTTTGTTAACTTTTACTTAATATAGTTCCAGTAACCATATAAATTACCTTTCCATTTAGATCTAATTGCGTATACATAGTCTTAAGCAACAATTCAAAGGAAATGTCAAATGTAGCTGCTAAAAGCAGATACCTATTTAATACAAGACTTGGTGTATTTTTTACAAGAATGACTGGACTGGAACTTAATAACATTGGCTGTTTAAGTCAAATGGTTGCTTAATTCAGGGGAACACTAATACAGGTTTTACTGTATTTTAGTACATACCGATAATTCCTCATCACTTGGTTCACAAATCTCAATTCCTTCACGTAGATAGGCTGGCCAATCAAACTCTACTTTAATCTCTGAAATACAATAACCAAGTACAGGTACTTTCTGTAAAATCAATCATACACTTACATGTAGAAGACACAAAAACATCCACCCAATTAACCAATCCAATTACAAGTGCTTCTTAAAAATTGTTCTTGATAAAAAGGAGATAGCTGTATACATATATACTTCCTGCTAATTAATGAGTTGTTATTTGCTGTAATAACTGGAATGTATAGGTCTTTGTAACTCTATAGCACTGAGAATTTGACCTGATCCTGACCTTTATACATGAATTATATATTACAAGGTTTTTGCGTTGAATATATAAATTTCCGCAAGCAAATCATGCAATATTGGTCCTTTAGATTTGTGTCGGTATAACACCTCAAGCGTCTTTGTGATACTTCCTGTCTATGGAAACATACAACTGCGGTAATAATTTTAGACAATATATCAGCTGTTAAATTATGCTAATAGAAGGTTGAGAGTCGTGTCAAACTATCCATACTATTTATTACTGTCAAAGACATGTACATTACATGTAATGCATAGGTCTTTGTATAGGTCTTTGTAACTGTACAAATCGCTGGCTTAGAATTAAAAGGTCATAAGTACTTTATAAGACTCATGCATATTTGAAATCTGCATTTCAAGACGCTTCTTATGAGCTTATTTTCATGAAAATCAGATGTGGTGATGTTGACTAAACTGAGTTTAAAATTAAAAGCTTGTTTTTCCATAGGTAAAGAGTAGTTTTCAGACAGACTTTTCTTGTTTTCTCAAAATATTGATTTTGGACTTACGACCTTCTAATTCTAAGCCAGCGATAAATGTACCCAGCTGTTTTACCTCTTTATATAAAAAAATTAAGGTCTTTATCATAATTTATTATTGTCCTACCTGGTACTGTGACCTTCTTCTGTTCAACATATCCGCGGGTTGAAGGATTGTTAGCAACCAACAACAGAAAAGATAGGACAGAATAATGTGTATCAGTCTGAAAAAAAACCCAGAAAACAATAAACATATAATCACTGTAAAATCGTTGATATTTGCAGGAATAAAAGCTCATAAAGAAGGTAAACAGACCATTTCATTTAGAAGAGGTTTCATTTAGAGGATTTCAAAGATTTTCAGATGTATAGGAATATAATTATTTTTGAGGTATCCAATTCCATGGTCTGCCATATATTTATAAATGAAAAGTCCAACATTCCAAATGATTTAGATTTACAATCAGGGCTTTTTTCACTATATACGAGGGGTCTATATAAGGCCCCTTCACCATTTTCTATAGGCCCCTAAAGGCCCCTTCACAATTAGAATTAGCGTCTTGGTTTTTGTACAATCAACTTCACCACAATGCACCAAACAATCCAAACATAAATACCAACGATATATTCCTGTACTGGACTAGATATGAAGTATTGTATCATAGATACATGCATGTTTGGGACAAGTGGACAAAAAATTACTGTACATATGAAAAATGTTATTTCACAATTTGGTGATTTATCACTCTTAGTTTTTCACAATTTTGAGAATTTTCGCACTAAATTTTCACAAAACAAAAGGGCTAGGGCCTCTTCACAATTCAGCGAAAAAAAGCCCTGACAATGGTTTTACAGTACAGGATGGTCAGTATCAATATTTCAATATCTGTTTTTTGGTATGGACTTGAAATTTAATGATTAGAATCAAATTAGCCATACCTTGCCAACTTTTCTTCCTTCAAACACTGGAGATTCGAGAAATTCATCTGAATATTCCTTCAATTTTTGTGCCTTGGTAGCTTCGGAGTGAATTTTAAGTTTTTCATAAACCCTAAAATCATAGAAAAACATTTAAGAGAAAGTTATAGTCATCAAATAACAGCTGCAATATAACATAATCTTAAGGCCAAAAATAAATATTTTGTTTCCACTTCCTGACCCTGGCCAATTAGGGTTTGAAAAAATTCAGAGGGTCAAAAACATTTTGGGTAGGGAACTTTTTGCTTGGTGGGTACACTGTAGGTAGGGAAGCAAACAATATTTCATTTTTTGCTTAACCATGTATAAATTTGGTAACTAACTATTAACTATAAAGTAATTTCAAGATTGTTCTTGAGTTATAAAGTGTAATCCGAAAAGAATCTTTTGAAACTGTAGACTATTGTGACCTTGACTTTTGACCTCAGAATCAAGAAAATTCATGGCTGACACGCCTTTACAAGAATGAGATTTGGGACCCTAAGTACACTAGTAAAGCTAATTTGTATTCTTTTGAATCAGTTTTTCATCACTATAATACTGGTGTAACACAGGATAATAACAAATGCAACACTAATTGCATGAGTAGTTTTTTTAGCTTTTATCACATCTGGCTTTCAAAGAGCACTTCAAACTTATGTGAACTAATGAACCACATAATCATGAGCTATCCAAGGCTGCAACATATTACCCATTTCGTTAAAAATGGGACTGGTTAACTGTTGCTCCTTTGATTGGCGCTTATCATAACAATATAAATGTAAAATCTCCAAATGACTGAAAAAACAACATGCATGCCCAGGTGTTACCCCCCCCCCCAGGAACATACCCTTCAAGTTGTCTTGTCACTTTGTGACTGTCTACACTCAGAAATCTGTGATATTTCAGATTGGAAACAACAAACTGTTGACAAATACTAAAGTTTTCTTCATATTCCTGAAAAAAATAAAATAATAATAACCTTGTACTGATCACTACACCAAATTTCATTTAAAATCATTAATAATAATTCTTGTGTCACAAATCAATAATCGATTAGCATTGCATCCAAATAAAGTTATGCATGCAACATATCAGCATGCCTTGAGTGGCTGTCTAATCAACACTAATAGACAGTACATCTAATAAAAATAATTAGAGATGGGAACAAATTTTAAAATCAGCATTTGAATATTCGAAATACCGCATTACTAGAAAACGGCTTGCTTCAATTAACTTATTAAGTGCCACTTTTGCCACTTTGCAAACGCCGATAGCAAACCGTTGTACGAGTGAGCGATACCAAAGTGGTCTGTTGAAGAAAGTGCTCAGTACTGTTTGTAAGAAGAAATTGTATACGATCGGTGTGTGCGCGTGCTTGCATAGTCTATAGACATAGTTAATAGCATATTTTTGGTAGCATTTTGGTTAGGCAACCGGACTCAGGTCTAATTTCTAAATAATATGTCACATTCAGATTGGGCTATTCCAGAAAAGATCCGCACCCCCCCCCCCCTTATGGAAGGTAATTTTTTCCAGGGGGATATCTTTTCTGATGCCCTTGTCCGGGGCGGGGGTTCTTGTCCAAGGGGCAAATCTGAACAAAGTTGGGGGGGGGGGGTCTCCAAAAGTTACTTCATACCGTCATCTGAGGGGGGTTCTGAAAGAAGTTTGTCAAGCCAGACCAGGTTAAGTGTTTTCTCGCAAAAGTGCCTTTGGTATTCATACCCTCGTCTGGGGGCGGGGTCTGGAGTCTGAAGTTTGTCCAGGGGCAGGGGGGTATTTTTAGTTTTGGAAATTAAGCTTTCTAAATTCTATCATAATTTCTGTAAAACAGATCCGTCAAACTAACAACTACACTGTTCAGTGACATTCTAAGTCACCCTGATCAACCGATAAATGTAACTTCTTACCTCAAATCCTGTCACATTGTTGATAAATTGTCGAATTTCTTGAGATTTTTCTTTTTCAATGGAGCGCGCCATATTTGTTGTTGTTGTCAAGATGGTCGTGTTTAAAACCCAATCTACGGACCTGGGCGAAAATTTATGTATTAGATGGTCCTTGTACGACCGTGTAAATGGAATTTTGAGGAACCTGTGTCAATGCTATTCAGAATTTAAACATACACCAGTATCAAGGCCGTTCTTTTAAATGAATATCATTAAGTCAAATTAACACAAATTAAATCTGTATTAAACAACCACTTGCTGTAAATGACATTGGAGTAACATTTGATTGTCAACTAAAATTCAACGAGCATATTATCCAGATTGTGAACAAAGCCAATCAGAAACTGGGCCTTATTAAGAGAAGTTTTGAATATATGGACAGAAGCATGTTTCTTATACTATACAAATCACTTATAAGACCGCAGTTAGAATATGCAACAGTAATATGGTCACCGTGGATTAACAAGCACATCGTCGCGGTTGAACAAGTTCAACGACGGGCTACACGTCTTGTAAAAGAAATTGCACATATGGATTACAAAGATCGTCTAATCAGTCTAGGATTACCAACATTAATATATAGAAGGGATTTATACAAAATTATGAATAATTTTGACATGGTGCATTTGAACTCTATTTCTGTGAATACCAATGCTAACACTAGGGGGCATAATATGAAATTGAACAAAAGACATCATAACTATAAGAGCTGTATGAACAACTTTGTCACCAGAACAACCAGTAATTGGAACGATCTACCAGATGAGTGCGTACAGAGTAAGAACGTGAACATTTTCAAGAACTCGTTAAATAAAGCCTGGAAACATAAATCCAATAAATTTGACTATAAGTTTTAACAATGTACATAACCACACATGCAATGGATATAGTAGTGATTTCTCGTCAATTGGTCAACACAAGCTACCAGCTTATTCATGACTGGTCTACAAAGGTAAAACAAAGGTAAAACAAAGGTAAACAATTTAGTCATATACCTTCCCTTGACTGGTTATTGAAAGGAAGTGGCTAGAGTTACGGTCCCCTACCTTTAGCCCCATATTCTAAAGTTACGTCAGAGCCGTAATTTTAGTGAATCCCCCTATGTTTGGCTAAAGTTACGGTATAATTTAGGTAGTAATTTATAAGGAACCCGTATTTTCAAGCAACTTTCTAAGGGAAACAACTGCGATAACTTCGATTGCAGTTTTGTTAATGTTCAGTTGAAGTGGTCTCCCTTAGACTGCTGCTGTATGAAATTGGGCGCTATTGACGGCTGGGTTCGAGCCCAGATAGCGTCCAAACCAGACTGTGTAGCTCCGGAAGACCGTTATGTAGATGTAGGGCATGCTGAAATGAGTCGACCGAGAGCACCACCAGAATCCTATATTGAATCTGAAACCAGGACAAGGTTCCCAAAGGAGCCACGTTTGAAGCAGTACACAGTTGGCGACTTGAAGTGGGTTGCTGTGTAACTCAAGAATACCGGATATACAGACTCAGTGTATGTTCATATGCGTCGAAATGAGACCGTCCACATGATCCTATTTTTGGACTGATAGTACTTAGGTACAGTGTCCCGAAATGGATACAGCAACAGTACATGCATATGAAAATAAGCGATATTGACGACTGGGTTCGAGTCATTGCAGTGCCCAGGCCATGCTGTGTAACCCCGGAAGATCGGTAATGCAGATGTAGGAAATGTTGATACTAGTTTAATCGGACCTCCACCAGGGACCCTATCTTGCGTTTGAAAGAGGGGCCAGGTACACATAGTGGCCTCAAAGCAGTACGCAATAGGCGACTGTGTATTCAAGCCATTGTATCATCCAAACCAGATAGTCTGCCTGACCCCGGAGACCGGATATAAAGACGTAGTGTATGTACAAACGCGTCAAATGAGACCACCCACACGGTCCTATCTTGGCGTTGATAGTAGGAGCAGGGCCCCGAAATGGCTATAGTAGCATTGTATGAAAATTACCGTTTTTGGCGATTGGGTTCAAGTCCTTATAGCACCCTAACCAGGCTATGTAACCAGAAAACCGGGTATGTCGATGTAGAGCATGCTGATACGAGTCGAACGAGACCACCACCAGGACCCTATCTTGGGTCTGAAAGAGGGACCAGGTCCCCCAAAGTAGCCACAAAGCATGCAGTACGCAATTTGATTCGAGCCCAAAGCAGGCTGTGTGACTCCAAAAGACCGCATGAAATACTCACTATGAATGTGCTACTTTTTATTTTGGTTCAAAACTGCTATGCATTCCTATGAACAGTGTTGTTCAACAAGTAAGGTCAAGTTTGACCTTCGTAAACTATACCGATGGGTAATCATAAATTTCCGTAAGATATGAATATTCATAGAGACTCTCGGGATATCCAACTATTCTCAT
The DNA here is from genome assembly GCA_947247005.1 of Spisula solida. Lineage (NCBI taxonomy): Eukaryota > Metazoa > Mollusca > Bivalvia > Venerida > Mactridae > Spisula > Spisula solida. The sequence continues at coordinate 17,823,573 of OX365958.1, forward strand.
GCTATTAATACGTAACAAGGTCGCGAATACGCATGCATATAAATGACAAAACAGTTTTAACTTTTTTTATTTGTTAATATAATTATTCTTAAAACAAATTTTGTGCATGCGCTAATGACTGCCAATAGATTTTAACTCGATTTTACCATCTAAATTCACTACAACGCTGCATGGAACCATGAAACGGCAATAAACGAAACATGGATGACGAGTTAGTGGGTAGATGCTATTAATTTTAGTTGTTCGATCTATTTTCGTTTGCCCAGGCAAACGCTACTTATATCTTCCAGTAATAGTACATACGTATAGGAGTTTACATCAAGACATTCAAGCATGTACTCGTATTATAAAAGAGTATACACGCTAGTAATAAATGTACAAATAAATCATAAGAAAAAAGCTACATCATCTTTAATTTATACTCCCCCTGCATTCATTCGAACAACTTTAGTGCTTTTCGGCGCTCTGATTATGTATTCCGATCAATCGACAAACTAACTTGATCGCTTATATCTTTATTTTGTAAGAACTGGCTACAGGATTCCATTTTGGAGGGGAGAAATGTGTTGCGTTCCTTCAGTATAATAAATGTATCGTGCGATTTACGGATAGAATTTCAAATTCCTGTGGTATAAATGTTGCCTTTTTAATGCCGCTGAGTGTACAAATGGCAAAGAACTGCATATTTAGGCATGTTTTGTGTTTGGCTCCCTAACAAAGCATTGCTTTTAGAATGCGCGTTTGCATATTCGGACGAAATTTAGGGTTTAATGTACATAATTGATACTGCAAAAAGGAGACGGTCACGAAAATCCACACAGTAATTAAGAAAATGAACAGAAAAATGTTATCCGAGTCGAGGGATAAATACTCTTGATATTGGGCTGACCAATATATTTATGAATAATATAGCATTTCGTCACCACGTGATATGGGCTGTGTATGAATTTCGGAATTATACACGGTGGTCGATTCACCTATTTCAGTGATTCACCAACCCAGTTTTCCTTGAATCCCGAAAATGAGAACTGTATTATAATCGGTACAAGTACTAATTTACCCTTCCACAAGGAACTATAGCAACTTCTCCGCATGTGGAAGAATATCGACAAAGTGGTGAGATGCTGTGACCGGGTATCGAACCCGGCACTCCCGGCGATAAATCTACATGTATATTTGCATACCACTTCCCCACTAAAAACATGTAGAGTGTCGTTGGAAAGGTGGCACGTGTCGCTGTAACATTAACATTATCTGATTATGCATGAATGTAGATATTGTTCGATTCATGCATAAATTGTTATTCAAACGCAAAAGAAACTGTTCACGGGGTTTTCACTTATTTTTTCAGACATAAATAAAAGATAGTATATAGTGTTTGGTGTCAAATTTTAGCTAATTCAATTGCCTATAAAACAGAATACATTTAATTTATATACGCAGTTTAAAGAATCGTGTTTTACGTTTAAGCGTGGTAGGGGTCAAAATAAAAATTGCATAAATTGATATATCGGTGTTTTTGAGAATAAAATTAAGGTGTAAAATTTTCTGAATTGTTTAATTGTTACAATTTCATTAATATTGGATATGATCTTCATTTTGACGTATAACCTGTACGATACGACGTCTCATGAAATTGACGTCACGTTGTACGACGTGCGGAGGAATTTCATTCCATTCGACATGAAGAGGTTTCTGCAGGTCGTACAGATTGTTGACATCATGCCGTGATCGTACCTTTCTACCCAGAAGGCTCGTGGAATATTATCAATAGAGGTACCTCTAATGAGCGTCCTCAACGCCTCAATTTGCTGACGTTCCGATAATCCTGGCATAGCAAGTTCTGATTTTATAGATATTGTTTTGTGCTATTCTTCTTCCTTGGAGTTGCGAAAAATGAATGAGGGGTTATTTGACTCATTACACCTTTATCAAGCCTCTGTACGCGCAAATCATGCGAATATTCTTGTGACGTTACGTAACATCTTATCCGATAGGGCCCATTTGTGTTCGTTGTTAGATTAAGTGACACACATGCTTTAAATGGTACAAAAATGAAATGCCTACGACAGATATTTCCATAGTTATCCCAATTTGAAACATGCACAGTTTCTTTTGCGTTTGAGTATACATAAAATTATGTGGAAAATTTCAGCAACGCCTAACACGTATTGACCGAGCTATATAGGTAAATAAACACGTGCGTAGTTTTGTTAAGTGTATTTATCAATTTGTGTAACAATTTTTTGGATCAAAGATCTAAACAGGTCTTTGTTTGGACAAAGAATACGGGAGGTGTATGCTCTTTGATTTGGACCAATGCTACATTTACCTGTGGTTGTGATATGTAAATTCGTGATGTGTCGTATAGGTGAGCAAAGATCTCGTGAAAATCGCTTTTGCGTTCGCGAACAGTATTAGGGCTTTGTGTCGATTACACAACCAAATCACTCAAAATTAAGCCCCAGGCAATAGTCTGGTTCGCGTTCCATTCTTAGTTGTACAATTCTGAAAACTTGGGAACGGAAATCACACTACAATAAAGGGCGCGTAAAATTTATCCAGAAAATCACGTGACATTATTTGCCTTCACCCTGAAGAACAAGCATATTGAATGACGGAGTTTATACGTTTTCTGCTGGCATTTGATATTCTATGGCTTATTGGTGTAAGTAAAGTACTTGTATACTATACATGCATGTATATCATATCACAACACCCAAAGATCTAAAAAATACATGCGATTAGATTTTTGCAATGCCGTATTTTCTTCGTAAATCACCAATGCAAGACATTTTATGCTTTTAATTGGTAGCTGAATTGAAATCATCAGTGTGTAACCGTGTCAGAAAATTAGATTTTTTCAAGTCTGCAACATGTTTTTTAACAAAAATCATTATGCTAAATTGAAAGTATACATATACGTAAAGGGTATTCATTTAAAAAAAAGATCCCTAATCAATTATTAACGATACAATGTATACTCGCATTGTATCAAAACGTTAGGTCACTTTAGTCCAAAAATTAACAATTTCAATGGGTTTGTAATTGGCAATGACATGTTTTGATTACTAATCCCATGAATAGAAAGTTTCTACGTAAATGCCTTCTACAAAACAGATTTTTAAGTTTTACATGATTTAATATATTCAGTAATTTATGGAAATAATATAATTGATACACTATTATTGTATAGTCAAGCACCTGGATAATAGATTGGAGAACATAGCAATGTTATTTATATTGAATTTGAATGAGCACTTTTTCTGTTTTGTATTTAACATTTGAAGAAGGCATTTACGTAGAAACTTTCTTTTTAATTTTAGGACTAAAGTGACCTAACGTTTTGATACAATGCGAGTATACATTGTATCATTAACAATTGATTAGGGATCTTTTTTTTAAATGAATACCCTTTACGTATATGTATACATGTATGTACACATTTCAATATAGTATAATAATTTCAGCAGAAAATTATATTGCAAGCTTGAAAAATCTAATTGTTTTCTGACACAGTTTCACTCTGATGACAACAATTTCAGCTAAAAAACTGTTAAATTTATACGTGTATGTGTGCGCCCCCCCCCCCCCCCCCCCTAACACCAAATCCTGGATCTGCCTCTGTTTACTATGTACATGTATTAATATTTTAATCAACAGACATTGAGAAATTGACAAGTATTGTACATGTATATGTTATATGAATAATAAAAGAATCATGGGAGTCAGGGGCGTAACTTATTAGAAATCAATGTGTAGGCCACGTTATTTTAGGGGGATTCGGGGCATGTTCCCCCGGAAAATTTGTAATTTCTATATCGGCGCTTTAGCATTCTTAGCCGTTTTCAGACTAAAAAACAAGAACAACTACGACTCTCAATTGTGATAGGGTAAATATAATTCATCAAAATATCTAAATCATTAACATGATTTAAAAAATCACACAAGTGGGACTCTACAGTATTGTCTAGATTCCATATAAACATAGATTTTCTTATTGTAGGGGAGTCCTGGGACATGCTCCCCCAAATTTTTTGAAATTATATTCTGTCGTATGTGTTCGCTGGGCTGTTTTCAGACTAAATATCAATAACAGTCCAGGTGAGTTTGACACTCCAATACCCCATTGATTTTTATTGCATTTTTGGCATTTTTATTTTTTCGACTTTCTGTGAAAAAGTGTAGGCCGCTGCCTATATGGCCTATAGGAAGTTACGCCCCTGCGAGTCTGTATATGTGACCTGAACATTTTTGGTACATGTTAGTTAGTAATGGTCAAATGGAGATAATTAGGGTAGTACTTATTTAGAACCTATATCTACTCAAGATAGTCACAGTGGATGGTTTTGATTTCTATTGGTCAAGAGTTTTCCTTCTAAAACTTTGCCAGATCTAACACAGAAGTCTTTGTGTGAAGATGTACTTTTACACTGATGTTTTATTGATTGATGAGATTGGTGTGATACTTTGGACATTTGAATGGTTGGTTGTGTATTGGTCAAGTATTTTATACACTATTCCCTTGTATTTATATTGTCATTCCATAGTAAATGTTATAAGTAATGTTTATTGAGATAAGTAAATCTAAGATAGGAAGTCTGCTCTGAGGTACCCACGTATTCAATTGTGGTCTTCATGTGTGGCTAATTAATCTACCTGTAATGAAGCTCTACTCCTTTATTCTACTCTATTCTATGATCACTTTTCATAAACCCCTATTCCTTCACATTTAATAGCCAATTCCATTATTTGCAGATATCATACTCATAGGAGAGAATGTGTGTGTAAGAAGAGCTAACGCTTGGTTATAGATGATCCATAAACCAGTTGGTATGGAGGAACATCTAGCCACTCCTTACATGGACTGAATGACTTCAATAGCACATACAGCAAATAGGTACATTATTCACAATTATTATGGCCAATTCTAAGTTATTTTTTAAATTGTGTAACAATGGTGAGCATAGCCTTTATTTGCCAGTCAGCTTTCTGCTGAAATATGGCAGGCATATATATGAATGCCTCTACCTGTATTCACAGTATGTTGACTCACTGTATTGAACAATGCACACAATGAGAACACTATTTCATCTCAAGACATCACGATACTTCTTTGCCATTATTAACAATTAGGTTTAAATTGAAAAATAATGATAATAATAAAGATACAAATGATTATTGCTTATAGCCTTACACTTCACTGTTATTTTGTGCCCAGGAAGGGTGGCATAATAAAATTGCACTGTCCGTCTGTTTGTACGGGCATTTAGGTTAAAGTTTATTAGTTCAATAGTTTGTTTCTATAGATGCTATTGCATTGAAACTTGACAAACTTTTTTATTGTCATTAGTCACCTCCACTAGACAAGTGGTATAAGATTAGGATGATTTTGCAAGTAGTTATTTAACATCATTGGTCAACTTTACTACACAAGTCATAAAATTATAGAATTGCTTTGTAAAGATCGAGTTACGGGCCCTTTTTAACAGACATTTTGGTAACTTAATGTACTTGTGTATACTTGTGTACACTTAAGACATTGCACTTCAGGGGCATATGTCCCTTTATTATAGTGATAGCTTATTGTTTAGAAATGTATTATTGTCTTGCCTTACAGATGAGAATGTTGAGATCTCGAATGATAGGATGAACCATTAAACCAGTTGTCATGGGGGAACATTATATGCTCACAATGACAGAATTCAACACGATGAAAAAGATAAGTAACTTAAAATCTTTATATAATCAGCAACGTTTTTAAGCAGCAGGTTGTACAGAAGATTTTCTACATGGTGGATGCCCGAGTGTCATGATCGCTATATCATGAACATGCACCTATACAATTGTTTCTAGACTTCCACTGTCATTGTTGTTGACACCCCTGTGCACTCAACACCCAAATATTTGACCAAATTGTATGCAATCGTCTGCATTAGGGTAGTCTACATGGGCGTTGTCCTTTCGTTGGCTGTGCTATGATGCATAAATTGTCATTGTGTAAATCGTGTTAACAGTGCACATGCAAACACCACCACTGGATAGGTCAACAATGGAAAAACATTCTCTAATCGAGGTTTTCCATTCATCTAGTGATGGCAGGGTTCAGGTAAACCTGTACAGGCATTGTGCATTGTTATCAAACATGACTTGTTGTGATTGATTGGAATTTGAATGCCAACACTTCCGAGATTTTTGCGAGACACCTCATCCGGCTGTTTCCAGAGAGTGCCAATATCACTTCGTTGCAACAGGATTACGTCACTAGGAATTTCCTGATTATAGTCTGGGGATGGAAACAGATATCGGCCATTCACGCATAAAGCAATTGGGTACAATATTCGCGATCGTTTTTGTCAAGCCAACATGCTGTGAGCTCTACTTAGTCTTCACTTTTGGTGTGTGTGCATGCATCAAATCTTTGGGTCATATTTTGAGATCAATGTTCAAATTGATGTTTGTCCACACCATAACTTTGACATGAATGTTAACATAAATATGTAGAGTGTCATGCAGAACCCCCATGTTCTTATTTCAATGGTCAAGGTCACAGCTGGAGGTCAATGGTCATATTTTAGCTTGTAGGGACTGTATGTATTGGGATGTTAGAATAACCTAGCACAATAATTGTTGACCACTATGATGTGGTGTTTCATATGAAAAATTGAATCAATATTTCTAAGTTCAAGGTCACACTTCAAAGGGCAACATGGCCTTAATTTAGTTTGTCCGGACTGTAACCTGGTTGTCTATTCTGGAATTCTTGAATTTAGTTGTCATAATTGTTTAACACCTTAGTATTGTGTGTCAGGAAATCTTATCAATATCTCCAAGGTCAATATCCCAATTTGAGTTCAGAGGTAAAAGATGGCAACTGTTTAATTTGTCTGGACTATAACTTTGTTATATACATACATATATATATGTATTATTTTTGTCTTTGACCTGTCAACTGAGCGAGTCATAATTTTATTGAAGAATAAGTAGAGCTATTTGGCAGTGGCGTTAACGTTGCATGTTTGTGTTTTCGCAAGCTTCTATGTCGGAGAACTTCTGATTAACCATTGGATATATACAGTTCGTTTAATGTGTGAAGATGTGCCATTTCAAGAGGTTATACTGTACTTAATTAAACTTAACACCAATATCTAATTTAACAGAGTCAAAGTGGCTAATTAATTATGAAAAACCTTAAGGCATTTTTCCTGATAATATAACAAAGTGTGCATGTATCCACTTATCAATAAAATGTATGAGCAATAATGTCAAAGTTGTCATCCAGGTTGAAAAATGTATATCATTGATAATTAAAATACTGTCAAAGGTAACATCTTCTTTTAAATATGAAATGTATGTCATTGACATTTTTAATCTTTCTTCTTCATGTTTCTGTCATTGTCTGTCATAAACAAATGACAAATTAAGTTGAAACTTGGTATTGTTAAGTACTTCTTTAATACCTTAAAGTACTTTATAAATATCGTCTGACCTTTAGAGAAGTACTTTATGAACATCTTCTGCCTTTTAGAGACATACTTTATAACATCCCCTGACCTTATTACATCTTTTTACCTTTAGAAAAGTACTTAATCAACATCTCCTGACCTTTGGAGAAATACTTTATCAACATCTTCTGACCTTTAGAGGAGTACTTTATAACATCTTCTGACCTTTAGAGAAGTATTTTATCAACATCTTCTGACCTTAAGAGAAGTACTTTATAACATCCCCTGACCTTTAGAGAAGTATTTTATCAACATCTTCTGACCTTTAGAGAAGTATTTTATCAACATCATCTGACCTTTAGAGAAGTATTTTATCAACATCTTCTGACCTTTAGAGAAGTATTTTATCAACATCTTCTGACCTTTAGAGAAGTATTTTATCAACATCGTCTGACCTTTAGAGAAGTATTTTATCAACATCGTCTGACCTTTAGAGAAGTATTTTATCAACATCCCCTGACCTTTAGAGAAGAATTTTATCAACATACCTTTAGAGAAGTATTTTATCAACATCGTCTGACCTTTAGAGAAGTACTTTATTACATCTTTTTACCTTTAGAAAAGTACTTTATCAACATCTTCTGACCTTTAGAGGAGTACTTTATAACATATTCTGACCTTTAGGGAGAGAATTTAGGGGACGCATATATGTCCTACACAGTGACTGCTCTTGTTTCAAATAAATTTACTGTCAATATGCCCTTTAGTCCCTCTTAAAATGGTGCTGAGAACATATCAATATGTCTTTTAGTCCCACCAAAAATGGTGCTGTGAACATGTCAATATGTCTTTTAGGCCAACCTAGTCCAACAAGTAAAATTAATGTTTATGTTTTTCCCATCAGTTAATCTTTGTCCCTCCTAAAATGGTGCTGTGAAGTGGAAGTAATTATAATAATATAATTTTTGTCTTTTTCATTCACGCAATATGATGCAGTATTTTCTTGAACTACCTTCTACAAGCCGTTTGGTGAACTTGAATTTAATGCAAAAGTTTGTCTTTATATTTAGTAAGTATATTGTTTCCAATACATGTTATAATATACAAATTTAGTGGTTCATAAAATTTGGAGTTTTAAATGTCATCTACCTGTTTTAAGATTTGGGTTGATTACTATTATAAACTAAACTGAATATATCATTCCTGGAATCTCTTCATTGTGCATGGCTTTCAGATATAAATTTAAGGTTGCAAATTTTAGAAAAGGTTATAAGGAACGTATCTAAACAGTTGTTGAAGCCATTTGCAAGGTATTTTGGTATTTTAGAACGAGCGTGAGATTTGCTGCACCTTAAACCCAATTGACATTTTTTTCTCTGTAACAAGGCAGAATTTAGCCCTATTGTCAACCTGACTAAATTATTTGTCTTGCCTTTCGTTGTTAAAACTTATATTTTAAAAAATGAAAAAATATATTTTCACTGTTTGATAGTATGCATGGATTGGTTCTATTGTATCTCTGTTTGGGGAGCTTTAGTGTGTTTTGCAGTTTCTGCTGAATGACATTGTCCCTGTCTTGGTGATGATGATTTGCTTCTAAAATATTTACTATGTTATGGAATCAGTCACCTGTAAAATTCATGATAATCTCAGGTAATCTACCGTCTAATATGTTACTGTGATATAAGATTCACATTGACTAAACATTCTATAACTAGATCTTGAGATAAAGATGTGAGTATTGCATCAGGTCTTGAGATAATGACCTGTAAGTTACACATGCCTCCTACATGTGCCTCCATAGCTCAGCGGTTAGCACGCTTGCCGTCTAATCTTGCGATTATACAGAAAAATGGAAATAGTTCACAGTAGGTCTTGAACATGATGCAATATTGCACTGGGTCTTGAGACAAAGACCTGTGGGTTTGATCAGTTCTTGAGGTAAGGGTAATGTGTTTACCATATAAAACTGGTAATATTTCACAGTAGGTCTTGAGAACATGATGCAATATTGTGCTAGGTCTCTATAAATATGTACACAAGTGTGTATGTGTTTGTGAATACTCTGTAACATGTACATATAACATACATAGATAGTAACAGGTTGATTTACATATGAAAATATAGGAACTGGTTCCATAACTTTTTTGGACTTCTCATGTTGAAGATGGTACTAATAATTTGTATAAAGTGACAATAGCATGTAGCAGACCACAGCAATGCTCACAAAAGCAGTCCAAATTGTGACATACAGTAGACCAAGCCGAACCCAACAGTGACAAATATTACCTTTTTTTCTTTTCTTGTAATCATGGAAAAATAAAGACATTTAAGACAATATTACCACCTCGGCTTAGTGGTTATATGTATCTACCTATAGAGTGTAGGTCAAAGGTTTGAACCCTGGCAGGGCCCGGCTAGGGTTTGTTCTCATATGGCTAATGCTGTGCCACAAGCTTGTTAAATTGATGAGTTATGTAGCCTCAAGTGTGTGGTATTACAGGGTAGGAGACAGGTAGATGAGTTCAGAAAATATATAGGGTGTCTCATAAGCCATAGTTTAAAAGGAGGTTACACTTTAAATAATATAACACTTCTACATTAAAGTAAGATTGACCATAGGGCTTGGAGAAGGTAGCTCATTAGAAATTAAGTGGCTTTGTGGCTTTGGTTTGATCAACATCGCTTCAAATTTGAATATTGACTACAGCCTCACAGGGCTCACGGGAAGACTGGGCTTGCCCAACTGTGTTGCCTCTTTAAATAAAGTCGTTATTATTATTGTTATTAGACTATATATTTCTTCTTTCACTTCATAGTGTGCTTATGCCTCTCTGGATAAAATTTGTTAACACCCAGTACATTTGTACTTCCATTTCATAAACAACTTGGCATGTTCTGTCATCAGTCAAAATAATTGACAAATTGGCCAAAATTCCTTGTTCTCAATTTCAATTGATGATTTGATGGTGCATGTCATTCTCTCTCATCTGGATAACATTAGACCACAGATAATGCATTCCTCTTCGCATTGCATTGACTGATTTCTTCTTCCAGTGAAGTACAAAATCCCCCCTGGGGCATTGTCGTACAATAAAGGTTTAAAACTGATCTTGTCCTCTCTAAAAAAACATTTGACAGGCGTGTTTCTTATAAATTTGACAAAACCAATACTTCCTCCTTCCATTTAATAAACCATTCAACTTTAGCCAACTCATTCTCCCTTTCATTTAGAACAGATGCAAAAAAATATTAATCATAGGTCATAATACATATACCTTCCTCTTTTTCATTTAATAAACTAATGTTTCTTTCTTTTCTCTTCTGTCACCAGATATCATTTGGCAACAGCCAAGATTACAGTCCTTGTAAATATTGAATAACTGAACTTAATCAAACTCTTTAAACTCTACACATCAAGTGGTTTTAGCACTTAACTTAATAATCCACAGTACAATGATGCTATCGAAAGCTAACACATTGTTTTATACATCATTACCGATGCATTTTGCTCATAAAAAGTGGATTCATGTTACAATATTTGACAGGATATAATGTTACAAGGTTGCTCATGTATAATAATTAACTTTCACTCTTTTATAAAATACTGGTGTTAGTAAAAATGAATATATAATGGTATCACAGATCAGGGAATAAGGTACTTCCAAAAATATGTTCCATATACCAGGACTGTGCATCAGTTAGAATGACTGATATGATATTTAATTCAATACAAAATGATTGATATTCAATATCGGTACACAAAATGTATCATTTAATGAAGTTTTCTTTCGGCAATAAACATCCAAGACTTACAATATGTATTTTAACTTGATGTGCATGGCACTCCTACTTATAGAAGTTATTTACATTCATGCCAAATATAATGCATGACAAAGTTTTGGTCTGGACAAACTTCAATTTTAACATTGACCTCAAACTATGACCCAAAGATTTGATACTTGCGCATACATCAAAAGTGAAGACCAAGTTGAGCTCACTGCAAGTTGGCATGACAAAAATTATCGCGAATATTGTACCCAATTGCTCTATGCGTGAATGGCCGATACCTGTTTTCATCCCCTAGCTGTAATTGGGAAATTCCTTGCGACATTATCCTGTTGAAACAGATAGGTATTGGCACTTTTTGGAAACAACAAGATGAGGTGCCTCACAATAATCACGGTAGCGTTAGGCATTCAAATTCTAATCGATCACAACAAGAGATGTTTGATAGCAATGCGCAACACCTGTCCAGGTTTGCCTGAACCCTCCCATCACTTTGATGAATGGAACACCTCGACTAGAGAATGCTATCCATTGTTGACCTACCCAGTGATGGTATTTGCATGTGCACAGTTAACACGATTTACATGCTGACGATTTATGCGTCTTAACAAATTCAACGTAAAGGCCTTGTCCACGCTGGCTGCCCTTGTGGAGTCAATTGTGTGCTACTTGGTCAAATGTTTGGTAAGTTGTGTGTACAGGAGTATTGGCTGCCATGGCTGTGGTAGTTTGGATGCAATTGCATTGGTGTAAAAGTTCCTAATACAGCTTAATTGCCCATGCTTCATTATAAACATTCAATGCATGGTATTTAAGTATTCTTGCATTGTTGCCTAAAACCCTTACTGTTCATTGCACATGTACAAATAAAATTGCTTGATTCTTGTTTAGTTTTGTTTCTGTATTTTCAGGTTAGTAGAGACGAGGAGTGCAGATGTTAAGTTTCAAGCTTCTTCTTCTGAGGCCGTTTCTATTTGATCATAAGGCATGATACAGTTTTGGCCAAGGTAGTGACTCCAACAGGGGTGGACGCTGTCTTGCTTGGAAATATTTGATGTAAGGAATGAAGCCATAAGTTTTAAAGCACAAACATCATGCAACATGTGATATCTCTTATCAGCTATTTTTCCCTGCCAAATTTACCAATTACATTTAGATGGGGGAGTGACTGTTGTATGATACAAGGAATCCGGGTATGAAACCCTAAATGTATCAACTTGACTTCTGTGTAACAGTGGAAAGTTACTATGCCATTGGCTCGTATATCACGTCAATATGTCGTTACTCCGCATGCGGAATGAAAATACTCTCCACAAGCAGAGATCAGGCATAGAAACATGGTACACCGGTATAATCCTGTGAGCTTCACTTGTGTAAGGGTTCCACAATGTAGACACACTACTGTGTGAGAACACTCTTTGTAGACACTCTTTTAGTGCTGCACTAATGCAGTCATGAGTGCATGGTCATTTGTTTTTTTTATACGCCAAATTGGACATGGCAATAACTTCCAACTGCAGGGAAGAGACAGTTGTTATGATACAAGGAATCCAGGTGTGATTCATCATGTCTGCACTCCACATGTGGAATGTAGATACACTCCACAAGCAGAGAGCAGGCATAGAGACTTGGAATACAGGCCTAACTCCAACTGTTGTTCTTGGGAGTATATAGAATGGTGTCTGCTCCTCTGCCCCGTTTGACTGTTCCTGTTAAGTGTGTGTTGGCTGTCTTCACTTGGCATAATTATATCTTTCGCTTGTGGTCTTTCAATCTTTTCTGTAACTGTATTAATTTGCTTCTACATGTGTGGTAGGAGGTTGGGTTGTGTTTCTTGTCTGATTCTTTCACGAGTTAGTTGGCAGCTCCATCTCCCCGTGTGGTTCCCGGGTAGTAGAATAGGACCTCTGTCTTACTCCCTTGCATGCTCGTAAGAGGCGACTAAATGGGAGTATCCATCTATGGAACAAATAGTCCCAGTTATTGGGTACTTAGCCCATGGGCTCACAGGTTAGGCCTTTTGACCAGAGAGCTATGAGAAGGAAAACTTACACAAAACTCTGTTGATCTCTTTCAGAAGGAATGAAGCAAGCAGGGAAAGTCTATGGGGGTGACACAGGGCACGTAGCACACACGGTGTGTTATTTACTGGGCTTGTCTTTGACAGGTGGTGTAGAGAATACCAGCCTAACCTTGTGTAAGAGGTCCACCCTGTAGACACATTATGTGTAATAACACACCTAAAAGACACACCCTAAGTGCTGCAGTTATGAGTATGTGATCCTTTGGGTTTTTTCAATGCCAAGTTGGACATGGCAATGACCTCCCACTTCGACGGAAGAGATATTTGTATGAAGCAAGGAATCCAGGTGTGATTCAAAATGTCTGCTTTCCACATGTGGAATATAGATACACTCCACGAGCAGACATCATGCATGTGACATGAAATACAGGTCTAACCCCAACTGTTTGTCCCAGTACCTTTTGATTATAAAATCACATACACGGACATTGACATGTAGATTGAGTTGGGTGCTGTACATGTACCTTCTGTACTGTACATCCTATATCATAAATGTGCCATTTACTAAAAAATAGTGGATAAGAGATGTCACTTACCGGGGATGTCACAAACATGTTGTTTATGCTGTTATACTTGTGAGTACGTCCATGATTATATGGCATGGTATAGTCCGTTTGTGGCGCAAAAAATTGTCTAAAATGAAGATTTCTCAGTACTTACTGCACCTACAAGTATGAGATTTTGCACGAGTTAATGAAATGTATCTACCTAATATACAATTAAATCTAAGCAACATCGGACGTGTGTGAAAAAAGTTTTGTTCATAAGTTCTATGTAAAATATTTGTAGTTTACAATGAAACTTCATGTTAGAAGACTCGATACACACAACAGCCAATTTTATGGTCACGTGACACGTCTAATGGTATATTTACGTATTCTTCAAACGTGTTCATGAATGTCGATTTAAGACATATCCTAAAGGTTTGGGTAGATGTATATTACTCAATTATTAAGGACTGGTTCAGTCATAAGATTACATGTCATTGCGCACATAAACATTACAATGCTTTTATTAAGTTCTTAATTTAACATTATTATATACGTGTATGCCCATGTATAAGTATATACATAGCTTTTGTAGCTTAGTAAATAAGGGTTTGGTTTTCACTGCTTTTCCGTGATATTACATGTTTTATACATAATCTGTATACACACATTGAGCGACATACCTAAATAAATCGACTTACACTTAACCGATTTAAAATTGCAACAGTGGGTTTTTGATAAATTTAAGTCAGTTAAGGTGCTTCAATTGTCTTGAAATTTTACATGTAATGAAATCAATACATGAAGTCATAGATGTGCAAAACCACGAAATGTATTGATCGACAATGTCAAGTTCGCAAAATTAATAATGTATTTATAAGCTGCAACCTGATATTAAAATCAGGCGTCTTTGCCTCATTGGCGGGAAAATAAAGTGTTGTAGGATGGTGTTCCACACATCTATGAGGAAAACACGTACCAATCCAAACGTTCAAAAGTTTCTGCTTGATGATGGACTTCTTGACGGCCATTTGTGTCTGCCTTCAAATTTCGTTTCACGAGTAAAAATGCGATGACCTCCACAGCCTCAACATGAGCTGTCAGCAAGTTTTTGCCCATCTAGCATAGGCTGCATTGTGTCCAATGGTTAAGAATGTACATTTCTTATGTCTATGGCATCTCATACCCGTTACCGGAAGTGGATAATGGAAATGTCAAGATAAATAACAGGACAGACAAAATGAAGCGATTTTCAACATGTGTCATAATAAACATTAATCAAAATGTTATGGAATGTATATTTTAGCAAAATTACTTAATCGTACGCATCATTGCCTTCAAGTTGTAGGTATAACAGAAAATAAGTTTGACCGGAAGTGGCGTCTTTAAAAAAACATTCGTTTGGTGCCATCGTGTTTACGCGCTTGTATCGTCGGCATACCTGATGCAGACAATCGTAGGTGTAAACTGCCTCTTGAAAACACAATGCAAGTCTAAATATCGTCGACAGACGACAGTTAATCTTCTTTGTCATGATCAAACGTCACATAACTGCTTAAAGCAAGTCGATGGCGCCAGGATGTTATGTATCCTAAAAGCGTGACATCGTACACAACGCACTTCAAAATTTAATTTTGTTTTTTTGTTGGGGTATCGTTTCTCTATAAATTGTCGGTCAAATCGCTCACGCGTTACATGTAAATAATGAAAATGACGCCACTATGACGTAATGAGCTAAATTGAAATATTTTTTCGTAGAAAACCGTACCAGGCATAAGACTAGCGTCCCATTCATTGGTTTATACTCCAATAAAATTTAAATAATAATTAATACAACAAATACCGACCCCCAAAATAGTTGCGTTTCTAAATCGATTAAGCGTATATGGGCCTCATAAATTTTGCTTTCATCACAGCAATGTTAATCTCGCTGATCACGGATTATAACAGTTAATAAAAAGACAGTTAATCATCAATGGAATACCAGATATCCTCTCTGCGTTAAAGTGTTCAAATGCAAGTAATATCAATATACAATAAAGAATAAACTTGTTTAAATAAGTAATTAAAAATTATGAAATTTAAAATGGGAGTAGGTAGAATGTAATTATGATTCTACGTAAATTTTTATCTACATCTGATGAATAGATTTTTAACCATTCAAGATTTAGACGATTTTTTTGGCTGCAAACGGGCTATATAGTTTTGGCTAAGGTAGTGAGTCTAACAGGGGTTGGCACTATCTTGGATTGAAATATTTGATGTGAATGTCATGGAAGCCTAAGTTTTTAAGGCTCATACATCATGAAACATGTTTGTTACATCCCCTGATCACATCAATATGTCTTCACTCCGCATGCGGAATGAAGATACACTCCACTCGCAGGAATCAGACAGAGAAACATGGAATACTAGCCTAATCATGTGGGCTTCACTTGTGTAAGAGGCCACCATGTAGATACAATTTGTGATAACATCTCTTGTAGACACACATCGAGTGCTGCACTGATGTAGTCATTTGCTTCTTTCATTGCCAAATTGGACATGGCAATAACTTTCGACTGCAGGTAAGAGACAGTTGTATGATACAAGGAATCCTGGTGTGATTCATCATGTCTGCTCTCCACATGTGGAATGAAGATACACACCACATGCATAGAGCAGGCATTGAGAGATGGAATAAAGTCCTAATCCCAACTGTTAGTCCCAGACTTAATGACTTCTGGTTTGATAGATATATTTCTTTCTTTTCTTACATTAGTGTCTTCTAACATGTACGTTCCATAATGATGACCTTATTAATGTATGTTGTTCATAAAAAATGGTCATGTAGAGTATGTTGACATACAGAATGAGTTGGGTGCTGTATATATTTTTTGTGCTGTACATCCTATATCATAAAATGGGTCATTTACTAAACAATTAGTCAACAAGACAGTCATGTTACTTACAGGAGGATGTTCCAAACATGTTGCTTAGTGTTTATTCTTTTATACTTGTGGGTATGTCCATGATTATAAGGCATGATATAGTTTTGGCTAAGGTAACGACTCTAAAAGGGGTAGGTGCTATCTTGGATTGAAATATTTCATGTATTTGGGTCATGGAAGCCTTAAGTTTTAAGGCACAAACATCATGCACCATGTTTGTTACATCCCCTGTATGTGACATCTTGTTTGTGAATTGCTTTCTATGACATGGGCTGGTATTTCACATCAATATATCTTCACTCCGCATGCGGAATGAAGATACACTCCACAAGCTGGGATCAGGCATAGAAGCATGGGAACACTTGTGTAAGAGACCCACCATGTAGACACACACTATGTGATAAGACCCCTTGTAGACACACCTTAAGTGATGCACTGATGAAGTCATGAGTGCTTGATCATTTGGTTCTTTCATTGCCAAATTGGACATGGCAATGACATTCGACTGTAGGTAAGAGACAATTGTTTGATACAAGGACTCCTGGTGTGATTCATCATATCTGCCCTCCACATGCGGAAAGAAGATACACTCCACATGTATGGAGCAGGCATGGAGAGATTGAATAATGGCCTAATCCCAAATGTTAGTCCCAATATTCTTGGATGCACTGTCCAAATATTCTTTGTTGGGACTTAATGAATTCTTCTTTGATAAATATCTTTCTTTCTGTTCTCGTAAATGTCTTCTAACATGTGCCATAATGATGACCATATCAGTGTATAATGTTCATATAAAATGGTCATGTAGAGTATTTTGACATATAGAATGAGTTGGGTGCTATACATATACTTTCTGTACTGTACGTCCTATATCATAAAATGGGTCATTTAGTAGACAGTTAGTCGACAAGACATGTTTCTTACAGGGGGATGTCCGAAACATGTTGCTTTAAGTGTTTATGCTTATATACTTGTGGGTATGTCCATGATTATAGGCATGATATAGTTTTGGCCAAGGTAGCAACTCTAACTGGGCCGGGTGCTGTCTTGGATTGAAATATTTCATGTATTAGGGTCATGGAAGCCTTAAGTTTTTATGGCACAAATATCATGCAACATGTTTGTTACATCCCCTGAAAGTGACATCTATTATCGACTTTTTCCCTGCCAAGTTATCAACTACTGTTCCCTACTTAATTCACAAATGACCTCTGCACTTCGGGGGCATATTAAAATTGAACCATCAATCTGTCTGTTTGTCCAGGCATTCCCGATAAAGTTTTTAATAAAGTTCAATATATTCGATGCATTGAAACTTGACACACTTACTTATTGTCATACTAGTTATGGCGCTTTTTACCTTAGACATTTTTAGCTCATCAGATTTTTGAAAAAAGATGAGTTATGGTCATCACTAAGTCTTGATCAGCGTCGGCGTTGCATGGTTAAGTTTTGTGTTTAGGTAAACTTTTTTCATAAACTATAAAAGCTATTGCTTTGAAACTTGTTCACCATCAACACCTGACCATGTCAAGCAAGAACCATAACCCTGATCTGCATTTGCAAGAGTTATTGCCCCTTTCAGACTCAGAAAATTCCTTGGTTAAGTTTTGTGTTTAGGTCCACTTTTCTCATACACTATGTAGACTATTGCTTTGAAACTTTCAACACTTATTCACCATCAATACCTTACCATGTCAAGCATGACCCATAACTCTGATCAGCATTTTGAAAGAGTTATTGCCCCTTTTTTCACCATCAATACCTCACTTTTTTAAGCAAGACTCATAACACGGCCCTGCTTTATGCAATTGTAATGGGCCTTTTTTACAGTGACAATGATCAGACGAGCATCTACACAGGCAAGGCGGTGCTCTTGTGTTTTATGAATGAGGGTTCATATACAATATTTAGATTTTTGACTTTGAAGTGTTTTGCATTTCTTTATGTACTTGTTGTAGAAATGTTTGCTACTGTCTATTTGTAGGCATTAGATGATACATTACCAGAGTGTTGCCAGTGATCATCCTCATACACCGAGATTTCAAGTTCATTCTTCTTCAAGTATATATCGCTACGGAGGACTATAATCGGTAAGATCATCATATAATTACAGGGCACATGAGGTGTGTCCACAGGGCTGTCTTATACAAGGGATGTAGCGCATATGTTGTGCCTACAGGGTGTGTCTGACATAGATGTAGCACACAGGGTGTTTCTTCAGAGTGAGTCTCTTACAGAGGGTGTATCGCACAGTGTGTGTACAGGGCATGTCTCTTACTCGGATGTAGCATACAGGGTGTACCTGCAATGTGTGTCCCTAACAAGGGGTGTACCATCAGGATGTGTCTAGGATGAGTCTCTCACGGGGATGTACCGAACATGTTAAATGGTGTTTGATCTGTTATTCTTATTGGTGCCTCTTTGACACTAATAGTTTTATGCAGGGCTGTGCCACCCCTGTTAAAGTCATTGCCTCTGCTGGAACTTAAGTCCTGAAAGTAGCAACAAGTTTAACTGTCTTACACTTAACAACATGTTTGGTACCCCCTGAATCCCCTGTGAGAGATTCATCATGTAGACAAATCCTGTATGTTACATCCCTTGTTAGGGACTGAGGCTGTAGGCTCATCTGGTATGCTACACCTGTGTAAGAAATATGCCTTGTGCACACCCTGTGTGCTACGTCCCCTGTAGGAGACTCGTCCTAAAGTCTCATCCTGTGTGCTACATCTGTGTCAGAAACACACTCAGTAGACACAGTATGTATGTTACATCTCCTGTATGAGACAATCCTGTGAGCAAATTTCATGTGCTACCCTGGCCGGCCAGCTGTAAGGGACACGCCTACAGAGACTTGATCTGTGCTGCATCTCTGTAGGATGCTCTTTGTAGACACACAATGTGTGGTACTATTTAATGTGTATTCAATTCTTTCAATCAAAATTGTTTTTGATTCAAGGTAATCAATTAAAATAATCAGCTCTTTTTAAATACATATCTTCTGGAATTTTCTTAATAGGGGTCTGTCCAATTAAAGTTTTATTTAACTAATTGTAACTGAATCAACCTTCGTCTGTACCAACATGTTAATGGTGTTTGGTCTGTTATTCTTATTGGAGCTTCTAGGACACTGAATAGTTCTATGCAGTGCTGTGCACACCCTGTGCTGGAACTATAAAGTCCTGAAATTAGCCACAAGTATAACTGTCTTACACTTAGCAACATGTTAGGTACATCTCCTGTTAGATATTTATCATGCAGACACATCCTGTAAGTTACATCCAATGGTAGGGACTCATGTTGTATGAACACCTTGTGTAAAACTATATTCAGTTCTTAAATAATTTTGATATTTAATTCAAGGTATAAGTAATTAATTAATATATGAAGATATTAATTTAAGAAGAGTTGATTGTCTTTTATTAGGTGTCTATTCAATTAAACTAATGGGACTTAATCAATTGTTCTTTCAAAAATATCTTCCTTTCTTTTCCCCCTTACTGTCTTCTAAGATTGGCCAAGATGAAGTTTTTATATCAATTGTGTACAGTCTTACACCTCGCTTCGGATGTCAACAAGTCTCCAGTGGATAAGGGCATCTGCATATGGAAACTGCCTATTTGGTAGTGTATCAACGTTTATCAAGAGTTTATACCTCATAGCATACTGTAACTGTGCTATGTGCCCTGTAAGTGTCCCCCATAGACTCGTCCTGCTTGCTTCGTTTCTGCTGAAAGTATTACTGAATTATTGACATCAGTCAAGTTCATATCGATGGTTTGCCTTTCATTTCTTATAAAAATAGGTTATGAGAAACATTTGGTTATATAACTTGTTACATCATTAATGTTGATGTATACATTGCTTATCTTTCTTGTTGTTCATATGTAAGTGAAATGTTGTGTAATGGGGCCATTTAAGTAAATACTGCATTTATAGTTTTATTTAAGCATGTTTGCATGTTATAAAGTATGTTCTTGGTTTCAAACTGCTTTTTACATTTTAAATGTAGGTTTTTGTGTGTTCTTTTTTGAATTTAAGATGAAGTTAGCTTAGGACAAAGTTAGGTTCACTACTATGCTAGTGTAAAGTTTCATTTAAGGGTATTCTGGACATGAATCATATGGCAACATTTAGACCTGACCCTGTTAATCAAATTTCATGTTAAGTTGGTGTAAGGGAAATTGCATTGGACATGTGATTGAGGTTTAAGGACACTTGCTTCCAATTGTTGTTTTTCAAATAAATACCTCACTTCTTAGGTTATAAATAATGCAAGGTAGGTTTATGGAACTTTCAGAACCTTTTTTACTGGAAGTTTCATAATAGGGTTTAATTAACATTTCAGTTATACATGTAGGTGGTATGTTTAGTGGAATATTCTGGAACAAATGAAGCTGAAATTTCATATGAATGGTTGCGAATCTTTTTACACACATCTTTGTTTTAGAGTTGTTTTAAAAGTACTAAATACTTAATATCAACATATCACCTTCTTGCATAAGGGGCGTTATGATCTGAAGCTCAGCTGTCAACCTTTCTATATTCAGTTTTAATACTGTATTTTGGCTTTTGAGCCTTGGTTATTAAAATAGTTAAAGTCAATAGTCTATGGACTTTTGGTCAATTTTGATGAGCTAATAAAGATATCATGGAAATAGTTTTATTTGCATAGCTTGTAGTTTAAATCTATGAGAAAATGTAAAGTTGCTACCATGAATTGGTTAATCTTGGTACCAATTAATCTATTCATGGTAGAGTTATGGTTTTTGCCTTAAATTAGAATTAAACAGTATCATTGTTTTTATTTTTCCTTTGATGTCAATCATGAAATAGTGTGAATTATATTTAGATTAACCTTATAGTTGTGGTTATAACCAAATTGTAGGCATCTGTTACTGAGTCTATATGGATCATATAATAGGTCCAGTATCAAACAGGAGTGACGCCTTAAGAGCTTGTGAGGATCATAATTTAACCTTCCAACTAATTCATATAAATTGTAAGGTCATGTTCAATGCTTTTATTTGCCTACTATACTGTGTAAGGTAGGTTTAGCAACACCCAGATTGTTGGTTATTTCCTGAGTTTCTTTATTGAGGAAATTAAACAACTTTGGTTGTTTGGTTTCTAAACATTTATTCTACACTCACAAGCATGCACATACATTAGTGGCTTTTTGATCACAAAGAAACAGGTACATGTACAATTTTTTGGCTCAATTTAGAATTCTAAAACTTAATCATAGTCCTGTACTTTGTTCTAAAATTAATTTAAAATCATTATGACAGACATAACGATATCATCGAAACAAATGAAAATTAGTGACTTTTTTATCACAAAGAAACGGGTACATGGACAATATTTGGGCTCAAAATTCAATTCCAAAACATAATCATAGTACTGTACTTTGTACTAAAATTATTTGAATATGATTATCACAGAGACTCACAAATTCCTCTTCTGATACATGGATATAACAGACACAGTCATAGTTGTTGTAAAACTTATTTTACCATGTATAGCACATGAATGATATGTATTTAGGCAGATAATCTATTTTTTCAATATCACACCTCAATACTAACAGTATATTGTTATGCATCAAGTTTGTCAAGTTCTCTTCATCTTTCTGTTTACTTGTTTTAAATTATTTTAAGTTGAGGGTCGTAAGGTTTAGCTCATGTAGAGATTTCAGACTATTGAGGTAGAATTGAGGGTCATATGATCATTGCTCCATTATACAAGGTTAGGCAGAGAAATTGTAAATCTCATGCCTCTTTTAGGATGATTTTTTTTTCAATTTCATTCTTCGTTGGAATCATGAACATACTTTTCACTAAATTTGTCGATATGTGTTTGTCCGATTCTGCTCCAAGATCTTAATTAGTATTTGAATGGTTCCAATTTATGCATTACTCACTTACCCAATCCTTTTATCCCTGTTGGGACATATCGCTGCCTCCACCTCGTGCAATTGAACCTGTTCATACCTACTGGAATGTAGCGCTGCCATACCCGATGCCTTTGGACCTGTTTATCTCTGCTGGATAGTAGCACGGCCATCACCTGATGCCTTTGGATCTGTTTATCTCTGCTGCAACATAGCACTGCCATCACCTCACTCCATTTAATCTGGTTCAGTTCAACCTGCTTGCCTTCGGCCCAACTCATGTGTAGCTTACAAATCAGCTCTGTGGTCAGTGTCCTTCCATCTGTAATGTATGTTGTAACCCCCAGAACTTATCTGTAACTGTTCTCATTACCCAACCTATCACCATCTTACTTCAGTGTAATTAATTGAATTAATAAATAATCTTAAAGCCTTCCTTCAGGCAATTTTAATCAAATGTCTCATCAGTGTTGAAAAGATATCCAATGGTCCATTGCTGATGTATCCCCTCTACTAAATCTTTTCTTATCATGTGCCTTTTTGATAGCCCAGTGGTAGAGCATCCGCTTATAGTGCGGTTCCTGGTTAGATCCCAGGCAACGTCATACCAAAGGCGAAATAAAAATGGTACCAGAAATTCCCTTGCTAGACGCTCAGCATAAAAAGTGAAACTGGCTTCTCTTCTCTCTCTTAGTTACGATGACTTCTTAGGCCGGTATTTCATGCCAACATGTCTGTGCTCCACATGCAGAGTGATACACCCCACAGTCAGAGAGCAGACGTGTTGAAATGAACTATCGGCCTAACTTTTACATTTGTTTGTTTCAGATCTTTCCAGCTGAAGAATTACATAATTTTATGAGCCAGTCTCCAGGAAAACCTGCTATTTTGACAAAACATGTTTTATTATTGAAAAGAGTAATCTTATTGAAACAAAATGCAAAATAAATTTTGTTAATATCTTTATTTTTAAGGAAGTTAAAACTGTTTTGTAGAGATCCTGTTCAAAACATTTTTCCGTGACATCACAAACGTCATTCAAACAATATTCGACGTCGTTGTAACAAGTATTTTATCAATACAGCATTTTATCAATTCTTGACATAAACTGTTCAAAATGGTAGCAGGTTTAAGAATGATGTTTTAAGTTTTAAAATATTTATCAAAATTGTAAATGTTCACATTTAGAGACAGTCTACTACTGTTTTAAACAACTAACTCCTCGTTTATCTCAATGCGAGTGCTTTTCTGAAATTGGTCACCATAGCAACCAAATAAGTGATTTCGACATAATTCATAACAAAGTTAAAAGCTAAGACATAGTACTATATGGATAAATAACTTAAAATTAAATCTATAGATATGTCATTTTTTCTTACTTTAGAGCTTTTTCAATCTATTACCTATTTTATCACATAATGTCAAAATCGCAGGTTTTCCTGGAGACTGGCTGTATAATTATGTAAGGAACTCACTGATGGCTTGCGTGATGGTCACACTTGGGCAATGCAGGAGTGAAGGATTGTCATATCTACACTCTACATTCAGATACATTTGTAAGTGCAGTTAGTGTCTTGTGTGGCTTTGGATTGTCTGTGCGCTACAGTATTTACTTATCACTACAGCAGGTGTTAAGTGCCGTGTGGCGGCTGTAAAAAGTTTCCCCGTACTTCACTTCAGTGTAGTTATCATTTATAATTACCTCCCTTAATGGCTAATTATTCACAGAATTGGAAGTCCCAGTGTGTCATTCATTGCGGAGTGAGTATATAGGCTTGCTTGAAATACCCATTTTTTGGCCAGGTGGACAAGTGGTCTAGTAGTAAGGACTACTGACTGCTGATCTGAAGGTCGTGGGTTCGATCCCTACTCCAGACGGTCAAAAACAGAAATGCTTTTCAGTGTTACCCACCTAACAAAACTAAAATTACTAACAGTCTTTGGACGAGACGTTAAGCGAGGTCCCGTGTATGATGCTTTACATCAGCACGTAAAAGAACCAGGGATGCTTCTGGAACTGGGGCATCTTCTGTATCATGCACTATCCCCCAAAAACTAAAGGGACTAACCTCTTCTGGGGGCCTCGCCCATATGGATTTCCGGTGGCGAGGATAAATAAAAGCAAATAAACGAAACCATTTGTTGGGGATGTGGATGGTTCATTCTATGTCTGACTCTAGCGAGGATGGCTAGGCGCTGCCGTCGTTTCTGTGTGGCTTTGGATTGTCTGTGCCCTACATACGCGGTGTGTACAAAAAGTTCGTAGACATTCCAATTTAAAAGATATTCGGCGTCATAACAAATTCTTTTTCACCAGATCTCTATACTGTTATTACAAAATACATATTCTGTAGCAATTTGACTGAACATACTAAAACAATAAAAACAATATATGACATTTTATATATCATGGTTTTGCTAAGCAGCGCAGGTCAAGTTCGTTAGTTAGAACGTTTGAAATAATGTCATGGCAATTGCGTAATTTTGGCCCGATTATATTGACGTTTGTCAACGTGCCACGAGGTTGTGTTGATGTCACGTCCACCAAGTATCATTACAATAGAACACATGTACGTTGAAAAAAATAAACTTTTATCTTAAGGACCTAAGGAATTATTGGACACGAACATGACGTCTTTTGACGTCAAAGAACAACAGACTATCATTAAAATCTGTGTATAATTGGACAAAACACCGTTTCAAACCATTAAAACACTGGTCTGCAACAGGCAAGGAATCTGTGTGTTGAGCACTTGTTTACAAGTTGCACAAGCGATATTCATATGGAAAAATGACTAATAAAGCAGACGGTAGTGGCGGACGACCTTGACTTATACATGATGTTACTGTGACGTCTATAGAAGAGATCGTCAATAAATATAGATGTGTGAGCATTCGCGAGTCTGAATTGAGCCGTGGGACAGTAAATAACTTAAGCAGCAGTTAGGTATAAACAAGGTATGGGTGCCAAGGTTGACAGACTTCGACAGAGGCAGGCGAAAACATTGAAAACAGTGGTTGCTACTTGAAAAACTGTGACAATTTTAACTTTGTTAATTTACGTTGTGGACGTTACTGACGTCACCACCTGCACCGCTCGGGTACGAGTGAGTACACTTGAATTATTGTAGAAAAATTATTACTCCACGCATTTCACTGAAATTTTCTGTGTAATGTCCAAATGCAATGTTTATTGTAATACTGGAGTTTGATGTGGATATAACGTTTTGTTTTCATTTTATCAGAAGTGTCTACGAACTTTTTGGACACACCTCGTACTTCAATGAAACGTAAAACCTATGTGTTTTCGGCACATATTTGTTCAGCATGATAATTGCCGGTGAACGTTTTACATTATGAATATGGTGATCTCTCCTATGGAGAAAATGTAACATGTCATTTGTTTTTAGCTCCACTATTCGTAGAATTGCAGTCACCCAAGTGTCGGCGTTGGCGTAATGCTTATGTTAAAGTTTAGGTACAGGTTTTTTAACCTCTTATATTTTCAAAGTTCTTTGAGATATTGCTTTCATACTTTGCATACTTGCTCGCCATCATGACCCCAACCCATATGTAGGAGTAGGTATCTCTATCAGGCATTTTGTTGAAATTATGCCCCTTTTTTCTACTTAGTGCAAATAGTGCAAATGTTCAAGTTTAGGTAAAGGTTTTTTAACCTCTAATATCTTCAAAGTGCATTGACACGTTGCTTTGAAACTTTGTTCAACATCATGACCCCAACCCATAAACTGTTATGTTTAAGTTTAGGTACAGGTTTTTTCACCTCTGATATTTTTAAAGTGCATTCACATTTTGCTTTGCATACTTGTTCACCATCATTACCCCAACCCCTACACAGGGGTAGGTAACTCTATCAAGCATTTTGTTGCAATTATGCCCCCTTGGACTTGGAAATGCAAATGCTAAAGCTTAGGTACAGGTTTTTTTAACCTCTAATATCTTCAAAGTGCATTGATATATTGCTTTGATACTTTGCATACTTACACAGGGGTAGGCACCTATTTAGCATTTTGTTGAAATTATGTCCCCTTTTGGACTTAAAATGCTTATTTGTTAACCTTCATGACCCAGACAACCTACATATGAGTAGGTAACGGTCCTGCATTTTTTCCAAATTATCTCTAGGGTAATGCTGCTGTTATGAAGCATTTGTTTTGAATATATAATGATAGTACTATCCTAGCATGGCGCTTTGAATAGTGGAGTGCGCAGTTGGTGAACAGCTCTTGTTGTACTCTGTTTACCTCGGGTTTCAATCATTTGATGCCCCGCTCCAAAGCAGTTACCTTAACCAAATACTTGATTATGAAAGATGGTGTGACTGTGCTTTTGTTAATAATATATTTGCTAACTTCTGTTTTTCTCCACAGGTGTTCAGATCTCATTTGGATGGGTATTTTCTACATGGACCATAGAATGAATGCATAGCATCCAGCACACTGAATCAAGATGTTACCCCTGTATTCTGAAAAGTTGAAAAAATGTGTCAGACATTTTGACTGATAAAATCCACATTAATAGACAAAATAAAAAAGTTGCTAGTCATTTCTACTGATTCCGATTGACTTTGTGCTAGTCTAAATCCAATCATAATGCTTCAGTTACATGAAAATGAAAAGGATATGTTTGAATGTGTGAACGCATGACTGATACAATTTTCCTGGAACTTTGTACATTTAGGTGAAAATTTGTTTTTTAACCTGTCTGATTCACCTTACTTGTTTCATGTTAATGATGTAGGGGCAATACTGTTGTATGCACATATATTTATTAATATTACCCCATTGTTATGGCCAAGTCTGCAAATGAAACACAAACTATTTGCGTTATTCAGACAGATATTGTTATTTAAATTTATTGATTCTGAAAGTTAACTGGGAGAGGAGTATAGTAGGGAGAACTTGACACGTTTAAATATTCAATGCAAGAACCTTGTAATACATTCATGCATAAAGGTCAGGATCAGGTCAAATTCTGCATTCTATAGAACTCCTATTTCATAATTTAAGAAAAATGCACATGCCTGTATCAATCTGCCCACTGACTTTAGTTGTTTTTCAATGATATGTTGTTAAATAATCTTAAAGGTTGTTAACTAAGAACAAATTGTGTTGTTAAGATGCTGTGATGTTTTTGAGATAATATATGATTCATGCATTGCCCATCAAAAATTCGTATGCAGAGGTTATTTGCTCATATTTTTATAGGTCATTCAAAGTGGGCATTCAGCTTTTTGATTACTGTAACTAGTTCATTCAGCCTTTTGACAACTGGGACTTGGGCGGATCATTTTCTCGTTCATTTGTGACTATTTCATAGTTCTGAAATCACAAATAGCACAGCACTGATAATGTCCATTGAGGTGTGGTAGCATATCTCAAATTCACAAAAAAATAGAATTTTGTATTTCCTGATTATTACCAGTGCCAGCTTGGGTGGTTGCCATTGGATGAAAGCATATTACGTCATACACACAGTATGACATCATCACTGTAAACAAGACTGCGTTCAATAAACGCTTATGCCCCCTGTGGAAGCCTTGTCCATAAATAAGTCTAAGTCCAAAATTAGGTCAAGGTGAAGGTCAAAATGGGGTCAGGTGATACAGGTGTGTGGAGAGTGTTCATATACAACATCCATGCAAGTATGGAAGCTTTGTAGCAAGCCATAATGATGCTAGAAGAAACGGTCAATTTGGGTTAACCAGGACGGACGAACGGATGGACGAACTCACTATATGCCTCCCGATCTATCGATACGGGGGCATAAAAAGGAAACCCTAACTATTCAACAAATCAAAATTGATCAACACTATCGATTATGTTCACAAAACGATAGGTGTGTGGCTATTAATATAGGCTGTGTCCGTATTTACCCCACTGTCCATATTTACCGGTGTTCAAATATTAGTACCAACACACAAGTACGAGAGGTGATCAATATACTCGAGGACTTTTCATCTAGCTATTTTGTTTTGTCAGCCAGGCTCAAAAGCAAATTAGCATTATTCAGAGTAGGATATCTCCGACCAAATGCACCTATAACATAGTTTTAAGTCATGCAATGGGTGCGTGACGCTGGTCGTCACGTGACGTCACTCTAAGCGTCACCGTTTGAGCAACACCTAGCTTCTTTCTGAACTCTTATCGGGGTCCATGTATATGATTGATTTACTTTTAATACAGAAATAAGTCATAAATAGCCAACTCTGGAATGTAAGGCGGAATAGAAAATGTCTCAATGCGTTATTGGACATAAACATCTGAAAAAGGCGGTTAGCTTTACACGGTAGCGTCATCCCGATGAAGAAGGAAGCATGACCGAACAAGTTTATGGCGCAATTTCTACAGAACTCCTTTCAAATGAAATCAAAGATATATTGTTTTGTAGTCTATACTGATCGTAGATTTCGCCAGTAACATATCGTTCAGGACTATGTCTCTTATTTCTCAGAAATTAAGGAAGACTGTCCCTATAATTCGGTCTTAATTCTTCCGTTTATTCTTATTTAACCATGGCGTCAGTTTGACAGAGTCCCTACAATCACATAAGCAATGAAATTATGTGTAGATCACTGATTTAGAGTGCAAAGAATCTCCATATATGTTGGTCAAGTCATCTTTGAGTTATCGCAAGGATCTTTCGGGTCCCAACGATAGGCGTTACCGGTAATCATAATGAAATACCATTGCTCTGTGATTATTTATTGTCCGTCACGCTCGATGGCGCTGTACCTTGGTCACAATAAGTGATGTCATCAAGTACATTGTGACGTCACAATATAATTAATAAAAACGCAAGATAATTAATATATCTTTATCGCCTGGTAATTTCATTGTTCTAGAATCAATATTTAAAAAGTTAGAAGGAAAGTCCTCGAATATATTGATCACCCCTCGTATATATATACTCCTTGTCAATGAAAATTTACCACCCTATTGACTCTTATATTTTAAAATTCACGTTACACTGTGTTAAAGCCGAACACAACTATGTTTTAACCTTACTTTGTAGTCACAGCTTTCCTATCTAACAATATTCAAATGCACACACTATAAAACTTTTGTACCAATAGGTCATTTTGTTTACAATATACAGAGGTATATATAAGTGGTAACTTTTCAGTGATGCCAAGTATATGTTTACAATTGGTAAAAATGTATTGATTAATTATAAATCTGGATATTTATAGTCCAGTCAGGATAAAATCCAGTGACGCAGCTGTCGAGTCCACTATAACGGTGTAAAACCAATTATAAAGGCTTATACTGTACAAACAACTATACATTCAATGCTAAACTAACATATTAAACTTCGCTCTACCTGTTTAGACAATAGTTGTGATTTTTTGCGTACACATAAACTGCAACGTCACTGTCACAATATCCTAACTGGACTATAATTACATTTATTTTCATGAATAGACCTGACTCCCCCTGAGCAACTGGATTTGTGTGTGGTAAGGGGGACAACTCCAGAAAATTCTTGTAGTAGGGGTTACATTTCTTGGATTTTAATTTTACAAATGATAACTGTATCAAAACACATTATGCCTCTATCTTTGACGGGGGTGCATATTGCTTTATTATGCCTTTCATCTTTAAGGAGCAGGTATATTGCTTTGCACATGTTGGTTCGTCGGCAGTCAAAATGGTTTCCGTGCAATAACATTTTGCCTAAGGATCTTCAAACTTTACATAGAGGTTGGTCATGATCAGTGGATGACCCCTATTTATTTTGAGGTCAGTAGATCAAAGGTCAAGGTCAAAGTGGGATTGGAACCTATGCTGTATGGCATCATCAGCTAGCCATGGGTGCATTAGACCATCACAACCCCCAAAAAGGTTGTGCAAAAACCAGAACTGGTATTAATTTCTCTACATCATAACACAACAGTAATCAGTTGAAATGGATATCAACACGCAGACTACAATGTTTATGTATGGGTGACTTTACGGCCACCAATGTGCAACATTATTACAGGATTTCAATTAAAGTAACTCTTGTTTTACTGAGTTATCTCCCTTGATTTCCATCACTCTTACTGACAAAATATAGTGTCACAAACTTTCTTCTCCTCAGATTTCAAGGGAAGTAACTTGTACTATGTACTTATCAGTTCTCTCCCTTGATTCCCATGGGAAGTCACTCTCACTTACAAAATAGTGTCACAAACTTCCGAAAAGGCGAAAGTCTATACAGATTTGAACACCGTGTCTAAGCAGGCCACAAATCTGTACCAATAGACACCAAATACATGGTATAGACAGATCTTTCAATTGCTTGATTGGTTCAAATCTGTATAGACAGATGTACTTATCTGTATAGACACTGGATCAAATCTGTATAGACACCAAATCTGTATAGACTGATTTTTCCATAACTGGAACGGTTCTAATCTGTATAGACAGATGTTCAAATCTGTACAGACCAAATTACGAAAAGGTGAATTGACACTTGCATATGTTCAAATCTGTATAGACACTTGTTCGAATCTGTATAGACACTTGTTCGAATCTGTATAGACACTTGTTCGAATCTGTATAGACACTTGTTCGAATCTGTATAGACACTTGTTCGAATCTGTATAGACACTTGTTCGAATCTGTATAGACACTAACAGGCTTAATTAAATCTGTATAGACACTGAATCAAATCTGTACAGACTTTTGCCTTTTCGCATATTTCGGGGCGAAAGTCTATACAGATTACGAATCCTGCAAAAACTGTAGGTGTTGCGTTCACAAAAATGTGTCTACAGACGGACGGACAAGCTGAATCCAGTACACTCCCCGTACAACTTGTTGTGGGGTATAAATATAATAGAGAACAGAGCTAGCGTGCTAGAGCTTACAAACAAATGCAAATTTGAACATGTACATGTAACTGCCCATACATGTAGACGTATATTATTAGCTACAATTTGAATTTGCTTATTAAACGAAACATGTACAGTAAGTGTACAATATCTCATGGACAGGCAGTTGAAGCATGTATCCTCATAAATCAACATGAGTGTGAATAAGACAAGGTAATTACATGGAAACATAATCTTAGAGTTTCTCATGCCCTACATTATGTGATGTACAGTCCATTTAATCAGATCAGTTACTTGTATACAAACAATGAAATACAATAACATTGTATTTTTTATTGTTTTAAAAAATTTAATTTGAGAAAAGGGCAGTGAAAACCAATACCTTATTCCCTAAACTACAATACTAATACACATAATATCTATTAAAATAAGACATTAATACGAAAAAGAAATTGTAGTTTTTATGTAAACAAGTCACTGACCTGATCAATCGATTTTTATCACATAACCTGCGGCCCAGGAGTGCCGTAAAGCCGTGCCATAAATATCGTTCGGCACTCCTAGACTGTGCAATAAATATTTAAATTAGCTTGACGTGACAGTGGCCAATCCATGCATTGATCCGTCAATGACGTCAGGATAATATCAAAGTCGCCATGACGTCGCGCTCATTGTACCACTGAATTTTGGCTGAAACATATGCAGCGTACATCATCCTTTTGAACAATAACGTGCATTTTTAAGGTTATGTGATAAATAGAATCTTACATTGGTATTCATTACATACGAGTTTTATTAAACTGGTCAACAAAATCAATATGACACGAGGCTTTATCATTTTGTCCACTTGTTTAATAAAACTCGTATGTAATGAGCACTCATGCAAGATCCTCTATATATTACTCATTCAATCAGGCCAGTCATCTGTTTACATAACATAGTGACAGTGTCTATAAACATTGCAATTTCTCTTATTAATTTCTTTATTTAACAGAATGTAGCTTAGTGAATAAGATATTGGTTTTCACTGCTTTTTTATCCAATTGAATTGTTTAAAACAATAAAAAATACTTTGTTAGATATTACATTGTTTGTAATGATTATGAACAAGTGGCTGACCTGAATAAACGCACTGTAGAACAGAAGCTTCTACAAGTCTAATTTCATCTGCCACCAGGGCCCGATCTCTCTAAACATCTCTCACTCTGAGTTAAATCTCATCTCAAATATTGCCATGTGTCTTTAATATCTAGGATTTGCATCACAAAAAGAAAACCTTTTACAATAAAATTTAAAGAGCTCGAACCATCAATGTTATCGTAAATTCTGACTCTGGTTTGAGCAAAATCTCAATTTGAGATGAGATTTCTACTTGAGATGCTTCAGGAGATCTGCGACCTGTTCCTTACGTATAGAAACTACACACACCTGGATGATGTACCGATAATGCTCTTCATGTTCATGACTGTGCTGGTATAAATTGATTACACAGGTCAGTCACTTACACGTTAACATAACAATGTGTATACAAACAATGCAAATTCTCTTATTAATATATTATTTTGAAATATAATTTGTGTATTAGTATGTGGCTTTATGAATAAGATATTGGTTTTCACTGCCTTTTTTCAAATTAAAAGGTTTAAAACAATAACAATACAATGTTATGATATCGCAATGTTTGTATACAAGTGACAGACCTGAATAAACACACTATACAACACAACTCCCTATTATCTGTACTGAGAAACAAACCCTACAGACTAATACATGCCGAGCATAGCCTTTATTTGCCAGTCAGCTTACTGCTGAAATATGGCAGGCATATGTGTGCCTCCACCCGCATTTGAACCCGGGTTGCCAGATATGACAAGCGCGCTAACCACTGAGCTACGAAGGCCACATGTACATTGTACCAAAGAGGTCTGTATATGACCCACATAATACAACAATAAAATCTTCTAGCATTGTGTAATTATGAGGGTCAAGGATTCACTACTCAGTTCTTATTTAAATGTACTTATTTGATGCTGTTATATATATCATGGAGATTTTGGCCTGATCCTCGACCAATTGGCATAATTTATAATAACAGCCGATGTCTGGTCTATAATTATAACCCCGACTGTATATTTTCATAAGCAGGAGTTTCCTGAAGATGCTGAAATGTAATATAAATACGAATCTAAAGGACCGTTATTACATGATTCGCTCGCGGAAATTGATATATTCAATACCAGGACTTAAAATATCTTCATGCATAAAGGTTACGATCCGGTCAATATCTCCATACTATACCTTAGGCTGGGGATTTGATTTTTGCATTCTGAAATCATGACTGCCTCAACAAACAAGAGCAAATAATTATAGACATAGAATATTTATTTCAAATAATATCATAAACAGGTATACATCTATGACACAGCACATCAACACCATTCTACTCCTCTTATTCCATCACCTCCTTATTTTGTCTTGAATCCACTGCAGTTTATGAGTTCCATCACAGTATGGTCGATTATTTGATTGTTTACAATTACACATCCAATATTCTCCATCTTCTTCCACTTTAAATCTTAATGGTCTATATTTAGGATTGTTTGCATTCTTTGGAAAAATATTATAAATCACTTTATGCGTACCATCACAGAATGGCTGAAAACAAAGAAAAGAAACTTGATTAATTTCACGAGAGTTTAAAGGTTGTGATGACAGGAAAATAGAAAGTTTCCATCAGGTGGGTTGCAACCACTTTCATTAAAATCTCCTCTGGTGTGGAAATGTCATCCATATATCAAGAGGGTCATGGTGGCCCTAAATGGCTAAATTGAGTTTAAAAGGTGCATATAAAGTAACATTACATCAACGATAGCATTCAACCAATCAGCCACTGATTGAACAGACTACCCTTTAACCTCTTATAGCAGCACTTGCGTTAGCGTGCGTACGGGCGTATATTACGCCAGGAAATCGGCCGTGTACGCCGGAAATCAAACTCTCGTTCGTACAGCGTACGTCAATAAAATATGTTATACGCCGATAATCAATACGCAGGACGTCCTGTTGTGTAAACTTCAGACGGTGAAAGCCGCATCAGACTGATTTCATTAATCACGCTAGATCATTGGCCAAATCGATAAACGTTCGCTCCGCCCACCGATTGTCAGCTAATTTGATTGACGGCCTGATCATGCGTACTGTACATAATAATGTACGCGATCGCTGCGGTAATCAAATTCACCAAAGGTGTGTAAAACGCGTCGCGCTAATAATCTCGTGTAGAGACAGATAATTGTGTAATTACAAAACCGTTAGGTAAACACGTATACTTTAATTAATTTGATTGAATTATCGATTTTATTTTATAAATTTGTCGTACGTTGGGTAAGCGTAATTCTTAGTTGTACGCATTATTAAAAAAAGACATGAGTCAAAACGTATGTTCTGCAAAAATCGAGTTTAAAAAGAATAATGTACCTTGTTCTATAAGTTATAGAAACAAGGGTCTTCTTACAGGTGATGTTATCAAAGCTGTCAGCCTTATGACTTGAGGAAGATTTTCATAGTTTACCCCATATATATATAAACCCATTTTATAAACAGGTAACAACCAGGGAAAAACCAGTTTTACAACAAGGGCATAGTTTGAACAGATTTGCAAGAGTTGCTCATGATTGATAATCTATTAAAAAATCAAAGCTGTTGGTCTTGTGGATTCAGGAGAAGATTTTCCTATGTAACTCTTACCGAAATTATAACTAAACTACTAAATAATTGTTCCCTAGAGCTGACCTATCACTGAGTGACAAACATGACTAATTGGAACAACATGACAGAGTTACCACAAATGTCCTGACACAAAAAGCTCCTGACTTTTCCCTGACCACAGGGCAGTTTCCAGGCACAAAAGAATCTTTTTGGTTTAAGGTAAAATATGGCAATAATCATGGAGAAAAGGAAGCTATATTTGGTTTATATGGAACAAAAAAGTTCAGGAAACAGTTTTAGAGCAGATGGCTGACTAATGTTATTGTTAATCATCAGCTCTAAAACTGTTTCCTTAAACTCAATCATCTGCTTTAAAACTATCATAATTTAAAATTGTACTGAGCGAGCAAAGCCGGCAAGAATTTTCTTTCAGTCTTTGGTATTTTCTTCCTATTACAGGAATGAACCCTTACCAACATCTATAATTTATATAAAGAGTTCCACGACTTTCGATCAATTTCCAGACTTCACTGACTAATTCCATAATTCCCTAACTTATCCCTCAGCTTGACAAAATTATATTTTTTCCTGAGCGTAAGAATCCTAAATGAGATTGCCAGCTGTGGGACAATCAATTACCAGTTCAACTCACCTGTGTTTTACTGTGACCACATGAACACCAATGGTATATCTTGTCTTTCTTCAACAATGCTGGAAAAGGTTTCTTATCAGCGACCACTCCTTTAGGAGGATCAAGCTCAAACTGTCCAGGTACTTGAGTTTCTGGGTGAGGTTTCTTCTTTCTTCTCTCTACACCTATCATCCTATCGTTAAGAGTTTCTCCAGACTGATGTAAAGAATCGTCACCCCATTCCCAATATTTGTATCGTACTGGACAATATACCTGAAAAGAGAAAACAAACTTGTAAGTTTGGGTTAGGATTTAGAATAAAAGACAATTTGGAACTTCAGCACGATGTACTGGTATGTCTTATATATCATTACAGGACGAGGCAGTTAGCCATGTATGTATAGACTAGATAGAATTGATCTTGACACACTTCAGCCAGTCATTTATTCTGTTATAGATTGCAGAAGCAATGTCAGTTATTCACCGTATCAACATTATTGGATAAACCTGTTTTCCTGGATTAATTGACCATTTGCGAGTTTCAAATACACCTCAGAGGATTGGCTGCACATAGCGTATAGAGCAACCAGGTACAAAATCGCGATATTATAGCCAAAAGGTAAGAATTTTTGAATAGTCATGCTTGAACACAATGACAACACTATTTTACGACCTTGCCGACAATATTTTTTCATAAATAAATTATATTTTATAATATATGTTTAACTTGAAAATGTGTATATTTTGTCGCCATCAGTTTCAAGCTTTGGAAGCAGCACTGCAGTGTAGAATAAAATATTGTGGCGGTGTGGGTTGTGGCGCAGTATCAGAAATGGCACACCAGAGATTGATGCTCTTTTCTTGTATCTAGATTCTAATACATTATTTCAAATATAAAGCATATTTTTTTCAAAAACAAAAAATGTTTATCGGTAGTGATAATGTGCAATAATTTTTTATACGTTTTTCATGTTTAAACGTTGAAAAAAAACCTAATACACGCCTGCTACCCAGCCTAGGCTATTGGCCAAAGACCAATAACTGTTAAATTCCAGAAACAGGTTTTATCCTATAATGTCAATATCAAGAATTACTTCACTTCAACTTTAATGTTATACTCTCCAACGCCACTAGGGCATTTACTGAAGAGGGTTTAAAACTATGCGCAGTGTAGAGTGCGGAGTGCTTCATAAAAATACGTAGCGTTCGCCAAACATTTAACATGTATGCATGTATGTATACTATACAACCGGCCTGTTGCACTAGGTCACTTTGTGACAATATTATCAACTTTCAAATGTCGCCTTTCAAAAGCAAGATATATCTTGATGTCACTTCGGTTGATTAGTGTCATATAACATTTTCACTTCGTTTCGTCAAATGTCGACATATTAGAGATAAATCAAGCAAAAAGCAA
The DNA here is from genome assembly GCA_947247005.1 of Spisula solida. Taxonomy (NCBI): domain Eukaryota; kingdom Metazoa; phylum Mollusca; class Bivalvia; order Venerida; family Mactridae; genus Spisula; species Spisula solida. Next base: position 17,860,799 of record OX365958.1, read on the forward strand.
CATTCAAAGGACAAAGGTGCAAAGTTGATATAACAACATTGTTTGGAATGTGTCGCCTTGTCCTATGCGATGGTACAGCACTGCTATGTCACTTCGCAGTGATTTATGTTTACTTCACAAATACGATACTAGATGGCACCAAAAGGATTCCGTAGTTACAGACTATATCCACCCAATACACAGCTTATCCGAAAATGTTTGTCCGGCAGTACGTCTACTTGGTCATAAAAAAGGTGAAAAATAAATAATTTTCAGTTGACACGAACTAGTTCTACTAATTCCCCAATACTTTTATAGAACAAATAATTGTAAAATCAATCACTCAGTGAATGCATACTTGCAAATAATTTGATCGCAGTCGCAACGAAAGTGTACACAATTTTTTCAAGGGCGCAGCCATCTTGCTTGGGAGGTGAATGAAAAATATTTTTATCAAATGCATTAATTATTTATTTGGTATAAAAGTTTCATCATAACTTTTTAATATTAAACTGTTTGTATATATATTTGATATATCCTGTAAATATTATTTTTATTAAATGAAAATAATTATTAACCCCTGGGCTGTTTGTTGCTAGGTCGTTATAGAAACGGTGTCACTGTGGATAAAGACAGAATCGCTACCTGTGTATGTTTACTTTTTTGGAGCAGGGGAATTATTTGTGAAGCGATAAAATAACAAAACCGTCAAAATGAGCCAGCGACAGGTTCTTCAAGGTAAATCAAAAGCTATTGTATTCTTATGTGATCATTTTTTTGCAATAATTATGTATGAAATTGAACTTTTATTTGCAAGTTCAAGTTGTCATGACATGGTCAGGATGATGTTCACTACAAACCACACCTTGCCTACTGACTTGTTATCTTGTTGTGGCATTAATGACATTCTCAATATATTGTTAATTGTTATAAGATGTTGTATCGAATTTAAAGCTTAGATGATTTTTATGGTGCTAATTATTAAGTTCTTAGCTAGTTTTAGTAACCCTAATTATTTCTGCTATTCATCATTTCAATTTTCATGTCATGATTGTCAATGCTTTAGTTTAAACATAAGGGACAGTTTGCAAACATGGTGTGCCTATACTAGTCACCTCCAACAGGCAACACCCTCGCAGTTGAGGGGCATCACAGTATAAATAGAAAGAAAGTAATGATGTCTTGATGATCTAGTGACATGCAGGGCTCGACACTAACACTGGTCCGCTGGTCCGAGACCAGTGAAAATCCAAAAGGACCAGTGAAAATTCTGGAGGACCAGTAACTGTCCTATTTACAAATTTGACACTTTTGTCCTGTCGGACCAGTGGCCAAAATAGTTAGAGTCTAGGCCTGACATGGTTAAAGTGTTGGCTCCCCATGCAAGCTGGTTGGAGTCTGTCTCATCATATTATTTGATTTATCCTGTCCATTTACGAGAATAGTTGCAAGTAAAAGGCTAAAAATGGCTAGGATTTAGGAGTTGATGCCCAACAGACATCTCTCTTTGGCGACACTTTCAATTGAAGTTTCTGCTCACCATGCAAGAGCTAGGTTCCAGGTTCCTAGAAGGGAGCTTGAGATTACTTGAAATTGCTTGCAAGTAATTTACACTCCATGAATTGTTTCAAAATCATTGAATGAAAGATACTGAGACACTGAGACCATGATAATCATTCAACTATACATATACAGTACGCTAATACGAAAACAAGTTAAAACTTTATGATGTTTTTTCTTCTATTTCCAGTTTTTGAACAGTATCAGAAAGCTAGGACACAGTTTGTCCAGACTGTAGCAGAGTTAGCTTCAAGGCCACAGAACATTGAGACCTTACAAAATGCCGGAGTTATGTCACTACTACGACCGTTGTTGTTGGATATTGTCCCAACAATTCAACAAACTGCAGCTCTTGCTTTAGGCCGTCTTGCTAACTACAATGATGATCTTGCTGAAGCTGTAGTGAAAGGAGACATTCTACCACAACTTGTTTACTCCCTAGCAGAACAGAATGTAAGTCACAGCATTTAATACTTGGCTAGATTTTTATTTTAATGAAACATCCTTTGTGATTAAAAACCAAAATTTCCATAATGATCAAAAATCAAAGTCACCATCAAGTGATTGGTTTAAGATCTCTTATAAATTCATAATGTAGTCTTAATACTGATGTGGAAAATGAATACTTTTCTAAAACAGATATAATTTTCTGAAAAATGAGTACTTTTACTTAATTTGACCGTACATTGCAATAACTTTGAATCCACTATATCCTAGAACTTTGGTGTCTCAAATTGCTTTCCAACATGGAAAATAGTGTGAGCCATCTACCTGTATACTAGAACATCATAATTTTGCTAAGACTGAAGAGCGTGTTTGAAGTTTCTAGGGTGTTTGAGCCATAACTATTTTAGGCATAAAGTTCTACTGCATTGCTAGTTTTATTGTAGTCCAATTTGTAACTTGGTATTATACAATTATTAATAATTTTTTTCAGAGATTTTACAAGAAAGCTGCAGCCTTTGTTTTACGAGCTGTTGCAAAACATTCTCCACAGTTAGCTCAGTCTGTAGTAGACTGCGGAGCACTTGATGCTCTTGTCATCTGTCTAGAAGAGTTTGATCCTGGTGTGAAGGAAGCTGCTGCCTGGGCTCTTGGATACATTGCCAGACATAATGCAGGTAGGTCATTTGAAATGCTGAAACTTGTTAAAATGCTGATTTTAATGGGTGTTACAGTGAATTTTTGGCAATTTCGCAGTCAATGAATCTTTGAAGGAATATATAATTATGTAACACTTTTATTATATTATCATAGTTTTGTATTCTTTATTTATCTTTTCAACTAGTCAGCAATTTATTACTTACCAAATGGATGTTATTTTATATATGTACTTGATTTCTTTGTGACCTATTGTCATTAACATTATAAATGAAATGCAAGATAAGAATGTTATCCAATTGAGGATTTTATTTTCAAAACACTTACAATTGTTTTGAATTTGAAATTTTAGCTCTGCTCTTTAGGACAAAATTAGATGATAATTCTAAATAGAGTTATTAACGTCAGACCTAAATTATAATGACTTGTCAATGTTGTGCTTTGTTATGTTACAGAGTTAGCTCAAGCAGTCGTTGATGCTGGTGCGGTACCATTGTTAGTGTTATGTATCCAGGAACCAGAACTCTCTCTGAAACGAATTGCTGCATCGGCGCTCAGTGATATCTGTAAACACTCACCAGAACTTGCACAGACTGTCGTAGATGCTGGCGCTATTGCACATCTTGCTCAAATGATCCTGAATCCAGATGCTAAATTGAAGGTATGATATATTATAGTGCTGTTACTTTATACTATCTCAAAAGACATTTACGGCTTGGTATTCGTCCTTTTGACCAGGGTCACTTTCATACAGAGATAGCAAATAATTTTTTGTGCATTTAAAGCTCTGCTGTTTATGTTAAGTGCTTCCTACCCTGTCCGTTGTCCACTTTGTTATTGTCTTTGAACTGAAAATAATGTGTAGTTTATAAAGAGCTTAAAGTAATGACACTCAACATGACAATAGACACTAAAAGTATAATACCCTATGAGAATGATAAACATATTTAAGAGATCTGCATTAATAGAATTCAACTGATCGTGAACAAATTGGTTCAAAATAATGTTCATAGGAGGTTGTTTAAAATTACCTCCCTTGAATATTTGTCTACAAATGTTGTAAAATGTGAAGTGTTATTACCTCCCTTGAACAATTGTCTACAAGTGTACTAAAATGTTGAAATTTAATTATTTCCCTGATCTAGACTATATTTTTTAAAAATAATTCACATTGTTACTCATACTTTATTGTCTATTTCTATACTTTCAGCGTCAAGTATTCTCCGCACTCAGTCAAATCTCCAAACACTCTGTAGATCTTGCTGAAATGGTCGTTGAAGCTGAAATATTCCCCGCTGTTCTAACTTGTCTGAAGGATCCCGATGAGTATGTGAAGAAAAATGTTGCTACCCTGATTCGAGAAATTGCCAAACACACACCAGAGGTAACTTAATAGTACATTGTTACTGTATACTAGTAATCTTAGTGTATTTCTGCAAACTTTTAGGAGTATAATTATGATAAATTGACACATTAAGTAAAAAAAAGAGAATAATTTCTTATACTCTTCTTACTGATTAAGTTAGCAAAGTGGAACTATTGGCGAATTTCACTTTATTAACATTTCCTCTTGAGTTAACTTTGGCTAACAAGTAAATGCTACATATAAAAAATAAATCACTTATATTTTGAAACTTTTCTGCCGTTTACGAAAGCAGCATATTTTGAGGGTAGGTTTGGATACTGTGTAAGATAATCTTTTTACTCTCATGCATTGTTGCATGGTTAATAACTTGCATTTTTATTTATTTTTCAGCTGTCTCAGTTGATCGTGAATGCAGGCGGTGTAGCAGCTGTTGTAGATTATGTTGGTGATTCAAAGGGTAACGTCAGACTGCCCGGTATTATGATGTTAGGTTATGTTGCTGCACATAGTGAAAACTTAGCAATGGCTGTTATTGTTTCCAAGGTATGTACCCAATTTTACATTTTGTAACTTGTTCAGAGTAAATTTTGTATTTATAAATATTTTGTACCAATAGTTGAATTCTAACCTATACTGAACAGTGCAATTGCTTAGCAATAAAAAGTATATACACATTAGACCAACAACCAAGGTTGCACCATTTAAGGTTGCACAAAAAACCAGTATCAATGTGACTTCATCACATCACACCACACACGTACCAGTAATCAGTTGATATGGATAACAACACCATTGTATGACATAAAAAATACCAACATAAACATGACATAATATGAAACATCATTACTTCAAATAACAAATATGAATAGTTTTTGTTTTAATAGAGATACTAATGTGAATAATTTTTGTTTTAATAGAGATACTAATGTGAATAATTTTTGTTTTAATAGAGATACTAATGTGAATAATTTTTGTTTTAATAGAGATACTAATGTGAATAATTTTTGTTTAGAGATATTTATGAACAAGTTTGTCGAGAAAAACTGGACTAAAGTCTGATACTAATTGGTTTACTGTGATGAATGTAGGCTAGTTTTGTTAACCGTGGTAATCATGTGTAATTATTGATATTGACAGGGTGTTGTACAGTTAGCTATAGCATTATCAGAAGAACCAGAAGATCACATACAGGCCGCAGCAGCATGGGCACTAGGACAGATAGGTCGACATACACCAGAACACGCTAAAGCTGTGGCTGTTGCAAACGTTTTACCTAAATTGTTACAATGTTACCTCCGTGCGGACGCTTCTGAAGATTTACAAACAAAGGTAAATTCTATATCAATCATATACATGTTTTTCCATTATTTACTAACTCCTGTGCTATTGAGACTAACACCCTCCTACAGTTGGAGTGTTGGCAAATGTCCTAGTAACTTACGGTACTGCTTTTCATGACTTGTTTTAATGTTAAATTTCAGCATATTAAAGTTCAAATGACCATAAGTTAATCAATACTTTGAATTTTTTCATCAAATATTTTAATTTTCTGCATAAAGTTGAACATTCTTTCTACTGTGCGACAAATACCAATTTTAAGATCATTAAGGACTTCTGAAGTTAACTATGGTATAATAATATTAACCTTTTATTCTTCTTTACAGAGCAAGAAAGCCCTCAAGAATATCTTACAGAAATGTGTCCATCTACCAGCACTCGAACCTCTCCTCCACGACGCACCACCAAATATTCTCAAACACGTTGTCGGTCAATTCAGTAAAGTACTCCCACATGACTCTAAGGCCCGTAGATTATTTGTTACTAGTGCCGGCTTGAAAAAGATACAAGAAATCAAAGCAGAACCAGGATCAGCTCTCGCTGAATATGTTAACACAATCAATAACTGTTATCCAGAAGAAATTGTCAAGTAAGTTGCTTTGTAAATATAATATGATAAAACTGTGATGCCTCAACCTGCCTTCAGGGTTTCTAGGCTGTTTGAGGCAAAACTGTTCATGGCATCAAAGTACTCTTTATAGATATTGAACAAGAATGGAAACGTTAGGGTCAGCTTTAGTGCCAAATTCTGGTGCATGAACAGTGGACCCAAGAAAGTATAACTAATGTTGCTCATTCCAAAAGGTATCTAAGTTGTCCAATCTTGAATCGTAAAATTGATCCACTTAAGAACTTGTAACAATTATACACCCGTCATTCCTAATTCGAGTTTGTACGGATGAATTTATTTGATGTGGTAAAATACACTATAATTTCCAAATCCGAACATGTAAACGGTTCTATTAGGAAAAGTGCAAATTTCACAGAATGAAAATGTTATATTCTAAATATTAACTAGGTGGTTGCTGAAGAGTGTGCCTCTTTGAAGAGGTTTTCCATTGTACTACTGTAATGCTAAATATATTTTATTTATGATTAAATCAACATAAACTTAACTTGTACATTTTTTTACAATTTCAGGTATTACTCCCCAGGTTATTCCGATGCCTTGTTAGAACGAGTGGAACAGTTCAATCCCAAAGCATAGAACAAGTTAAAACAGTCGTCATCTTCATATATATCATAATCATTGTTGCATTTACATAAAAAAACTGTTTATATACAATGGAATTGTCTAAAAAATACAACATATACATTGACTACGGTTGTTTGTTGATATAAAAGTGTCTACTCAGCAATTTTAATGAATAGTATGCATGGGACATTTTAAAGAGAACATGTTGTTACCGGTAACGTGAATAATTGTGATAATCTAGACGAGTGAGTTTATTCAATTGTGCTGCTCATTGTTTGTGTGATGCATGTTATATTTTAACTTTAATTTATACTGTGTACATGTATATACATACCTGATAAATTATTCCTGTTAGTGAACTACAGTTGATCCTGCATTAAACATTATCCTTCACATTACTAAGCACATTTCTTTGCCAGTGAATCAATTTGACTAACAACTGTGTACAAGGATGGTCTTGTTATGGTCTTTAAAAACAGGTGGCTGTTCATTTAGTATAAAAATGGCTTTTCTGGAATCAAATATAATTGGAGGGGAAAGACAGATTGTTGCTTAATTTATGCAATCATTAAAACAGGTGTAACCGTTAAATGTGCTCACGAAAGTTGTATTGTGACGTTAAAATAACTGTAATGTGCTCATAGTCTCTAAAATAGCTTTACCTGATTTCCATGAAACTTGTACATATAAGTATTCAAATACTGCAAAATTTCAAGAATAATAAATAAGAAATTTGATAAGATCTAAAGTGAACTTCTACCAATGAAATCTATTGTATAATTATCTTGTTCAAATAAATGAATCTCTGAAGTTCCTATTGAAGAGTCTCGAAGGTGGTCACTGTGATAATTGGTTTCATTGGTCAGCTTTTAAATTTTGTTATATAAGAAAAATACCACTTGTTACTTGTTCACAGTAGTGTTGGATGTTTAATGTCTTCATAACTTTGACAATAGAAAACTTTGGTTGGGAGTGGGTCAAGAAATAGATAGTAGAATTTATTAATTTATTAGGAACTGAAAACTATCTACCAGTTGGGATTTTTTCACTGCTATTTTTATTGATTTAAAGACTCAAACTGGATATGTAGCTTTAAGTTATTGAGATGTTTGTGTTCAAGTTGAACATTGTATGTTTTCAGTATGTTCTGATAAGGTTACTTAAAGAGTTGTGCTATAAAGCACTGCCATGTTATGGAAAATTTCTTAAATTTGATTGGCCCAATTACAATAATGTGGGTACATGGGCTGTGTTGTTAAAATATAAACCATTTAATGCTGCATCATTGCATATTAAGTTATATTGTTCAGTATTGACGAACATGCAGCTAAAATTTGAAATTTTTATGAAACCTAAAGGTTGTGGAACATTCATAAAACAAAATGAGGATGTTGAACTTGATTTATTGTTTACAAGGGAGACAAATCTTGAAACAACTAAATACTGGCTGATAATTACAATTTTTTATCTCCCTTTTTATTTAAGTTTATATAAATTTGATAAGTTTTGTACAAAAAATTGTTAAAGATACAATAAAAAGTAAGCCAGATATATAAACCTTGTGTTTCTTCACATTTTCAGCCGGAATACTTCTTATTTGAGAATATCTGGTCGAAATTCCACTCCAGAGTTTGAGGTTTTCCCATCCTAATTAAACTGGCAGATGATCAATTATTATTCTTTAACTTGCCTCCATCCATGACATTATCAAAATGTCTGACATTCTTTGTTTATATGACATCACTAATTTGAATGTGACGTTTGGCAGATGTTCATGAAAACCTAACGGCAGAATCCCAAGTTTGTTGCCTGGTAAAGCAAAATAGGTAGGTTTATGACATGGATGGAGTAAAGTTTTATGATCTGGCTTGCCAGATAATGAGACTTCCTCATCCACGCTACTTGAACCTATAATTCTCTTTATAATTCAAATCTCACGTTCACATGCCAATCTCAAGGGAATTGTAATGTTAGGAAGAATATCAGTCAATTAGTATTATAATTCACTTGACACACTCAAACACTCATGTCGGAGAAAGTACTGACTTTCCAGGATGGGTCAACTGTAAGTACATCAATGGTAACTTGTGAGTGGTCCGAGTTCATGACTTGCTGGTTACACTTAGTACTGGTCTAATTATCCCACAACAATAATTTATAATAACTGAAATGATGTACCAGCATTTTTAAACTCATTTTTATCTGCTGGAGAATTTGTATATACAGTATGTATTTTACATTGAAGAATATGATCATAAAGTCAAATGCCTCAAAATTCAGCCTTCTTTCGAAATCTATAAATTTATGTCTCAACAAATTACTAAAATCCATAAACTTTAAGACCCATGGTGTCACAGTACATTATACTAATAATGAACAGTCATGTATAATATTCACTGTCTAAATCAAATGGTAAGTTATACCTGCAGATATAGTTTGGCATATTAAATTTAAATAAATATACTAGATTTATATAGCGCCTTTTTCATGCGAACGCACGTTCAAAGGCACTTTACATTATTGTGTTGCAGCCACAAGGGCGCAGGTGCATCCTCTACCAGTGCAGGTACAGCGTGATCTGACCAGAGGGACAAACTGAGAGAAAGCCCCTGAAGGGAGAGAGAGACATTAGATACAGGCATGTCCGGCACTGCAGAAGTGCGCCTAGCTCTTATTTCGAATAGACAGTCTCAGGTTCTTTAATGTGCCCAGTGAATAGCACCGATACACAGCTTCCTGGCACTTTCAGATACTTTGCAGACCACACGGCCAGAATATAATAAATATTTCAGAAATGTCAAGTTCCGATGCCAGGGATTGAACCCACGACCTCTGGATTGACAGCCCAGTGCGTTACCACTGAGCTAAATCCGCTTATTTAAGTTAAAATATAACGTAAAACTGATTCAGAATTTGCTTGTTTTCCTTAGTTATACAGGCATATATGATAAACCACAATGATAAAACCGGATCTATTGTAACACATTATTCAGATTAATTACCACAAGTTGTAATACGTTAAAATATAACAAATACTGCTGTAAAATCATTTATTTTCTGTAGAAATCAAATTTCAAGGGTTTCTGTAAAAAAGCAACTTTGTGGGATAATAAATTCACAGATTTCAATAGAATATTAAAAGAAAACAATCATTTATAATGTTGTGGTGTTTTTTTTGGGGGGGGGGGGGGGCTGTTGTGGTTGAACCCATTTCAAAAAAACCACAAAAAACAGGTCTAAAAATAAATTCATACTACAGTAATTACTACAATTTGACAGATGATTCAAAATACATATACTGATACATGTATATAATATGCTGTAACTTATGAACTCTGTGTATACTTTGTCAGTTTCTGTGTTGTTGTTTTTTCAGAAGAAACATTAATTACAAAATTTTGCTGTAGCTTGAAACACTAGGAATTAATTGCCTTAAAATCTTTAAAATTGCTTACGATTACAAAGTACAAACACATGGTTTAATACGAATCAACAAAATCAACCTGTGGTAAGTAATAAATTTGAATTTGTTCACTTTTAAAGCACTATAAAACAGAGTAACAGTATGAATACCTATATGCTGTAACCAGCTATATTTTCGTCATTGTAGGAGATGTAGCGTATCAAATAAGCCGCATTATCCTGACACTCGGCCGATCTAACTTCTGGAACCAACGTTCTGCTCTTATATTATATATATATAAATATTCTAAGCATGAGAGATAAACCATTACCTGTGTGAATGATTAAGGTATGTTCACAGTGTTATGTCTTGTGGCCGGGGATCCAACCACCAACCTATCATTTCTGAGGCACTCTAACCACTTTGCCATCAAGTCGATACAATGTATGATATCACATGTTTAACCCACAGGAGAATGTACCCATCTCCATACACCACTCACCATACCCTCCCCACAGGGTTTTGATATCCACTATATCATTATAATGCATATATGGCTGGCCTGTGAGATACCATACCCCCACCTAATTCACCCCATAGGGGTCTGTAATCGACAGCACCAGTCTCTCATTCACTAGATAAAAAACTATATCTAGTGAATGAGAGACCTGTGAGTCGATTAACAGACTCCTATAATTCACCCTAGCAAAACTAAATGTGGACACTTTTGTTTCAAAGATTTTAAGACAAAAAGAAAGAAGTCGTGTAGCCTGAAGATGAAAGAATCACACACCTGATAAGCGTGAGGGAATGAAATTATCGACCAATGGTTTAGCAGAGTATTAGCATCACTGTTCCTTACTCGTTAAGTGCTATATTTAAAGAACAATACTGTTTTGATCAATATGGTCACTGTATCTTGTGGTTTAAACGTACATGTCACACTTCATACTGCTAATTCAGCTATCATATAATAACTTTCATACATGTGTACAAAACATAGTAATGAATGCAAGCAAACAGGAAATAACCACTAAGCCGGAGCTAATTTATTTGCTTAATATAAACCACAAACATTGTTCGCTCTACTGAATGGTAATATCCTCTAGTACTGTAATGAAAGTCATAAAAAAGATGAATGATTATCACTTCTGTGTTAAACAAGCACCATACTAAAGTTTTTGTTCTGGTTAACATGCACACATGTACGAGGCCAATTGACATTTATGAATCTTATGTATTCATTTCAAAACAATTTTTCCATGAAAAACGATATGGCAACTTCCTCAGGCAACTGACAACTTCTCAACATGTGGAGGACATGATCATTGCTCTTCCACAGGCAACTGACAACTTCTCAACATGTGGAGGACATGATCATTGCTCTTCCACAGGCAACTGACAACTTCTCAACATGTGGAGGACATGATCATTGCTCTTCCACAGGCAACTGACAACTTCTCAACATGTGGAGGACATGATCAATGCTCTTGCACAGGCAACTGACAACTACTCCATATGTGGGGGACATGATCATTGCTCTTCCACAGGCAACTGACAACTTCTCCACATGTGGAGGAAATGATCATAACTTTGAAATTAAACCTCTGTCTGATAGATACAAGTCACGGTGCTCTTAACTTACAGCACTTAAGCCAAGTGAGCTGAATACTGTAAACCAAGAAATTATTTCGTGCGATGTAGTTTCACGGAGTTCACGAGTGCTAGAATTTCACGAAATTAAGTTGCCGCGAAAGTAATATTAATATGGACAATGCAGGAAACTCAAAAATGTGAAAATTTGTAGTCGCGAATATGCTGATGATCAGCAAAACGTGAAAGTTAGTACTAGTATCTGCGAAAGTAAATTGATTTACAGTACTCAGTCTTGAGTACCAAGTTTGTGACAGATATGTATGCTTGTAAAATGCTCAGTAGAGCTAACGAAATTCACAACATTTCACCACATAAACTTCTTGATAAGTGGTTTTGATAAGTAGCGCGTATACTAGTAGGCAGCTAATTAAGATTGTTAATCTGTAGAAATTGTGGACTTATATATCCTCTCATTACATTTCAGTGATCAGAATAAGAAATAGTTTGAAAATGACAATGAAAGGACTTTTGCTTGTGTTAACTGCCCTGACTGTTGCAAGAGGGCATCGTTATATGCGACCTTCTATTAACAACCTTGAGAATGAAGTCAGAGACTTAAAGAAAGAAAATGAACGGATATACGAAGCACTGGACTTTCTGGAAACTAACCTGACAGCGCAGATAGGAGCTTGTGGAAATCCAGGTTCTGTTGTCAGTAGCCCAACAGGCCAGGTGAATCAACAACCTGCTGTGAAACTGAGTGCAGATGTTGAAGAAAGACTGAGAGAGTTGGAGGAAAGAATTCATGCCATTAGGAACTATCTGTCAGGCGAGAAGATATTGGACAAGCAACTTAGAGAAGAATCGGCTCAAGTTATAAAGCTTATGAATGGAAAAGTCAAAGAAACTGATCAGGTTATCCAGACACTAAGAACGAATGTTGAAAACACTCTAGAAGGTTTTGAACAAAGGATTGAAGAGGTTAATGTAGTGGCTAATGTGATTATTGATTCAGAAGGGACCGTAATGTATGGACAGGTTGGGAGTGCTTGTACTGAATATGGACAGGAATGTGCGGCCGATCAAAGTGAATGTCGCAGTGGACGGTGCCAATGTTTGCCTGGTCTCAGTTACAGCATACAGGACAGAGAATGTGTTAACAGCTGTGACAGCTATGGCAACACTTATCAAGTGGTCAACAAACGGATAATCTATGGCTTCAACAATGTTGATTTGAATTCCACCAACCTCGCTGAATGCAAGAAGGCATGTGAAGAAGCAGACACATTCGAGTGTAGATCGTTTGATTACTTCTCACAGTTTAAGCAATGTTTCCTATCTGAGAATGTGGTAACAGATGTTCCAGAGGATAAATGGCAGTATAACTCTGCAGGTATCCATCTTCAGAGGGATTGTGCTAAACGTATCATAAATTGAGAGGAGCAAAATGGGCAGTCCAGTGCAATAATTGGACCATTCCAAGGACTCATGAAACTGGTCTTTTTATTAATAGATGTTAATATATTTAAAGAGGCATGCCCTGGAAGTGAAGTGTCTCGAATAGCAATAGCAATTGGTATCATTTTAATACCTAAGCCAAATAATGAAAACCCTGTAAAAAAGTTACGAAATATCCCGCTAGTTTTTAAAAAATATTTCAAGAAAAACTAAATATTGTTGTCGTCAATAAAAGACTGATAGCCTTTTATTCAAATCGATATACAAAATATCGAAGTGTGCTTTAAAGACTAAATTTTTAAGTCAAATTCATCTTTGACTATTCGGTAATAGTTGGTTTTACAAGTGATAAACGCAATTTTGTTGTATGCAAACCAAGACACTACAGTTTCTGGGCATGCCCCTTTAAGGTTGAATGAGCAGTGACCAGTAAAAATGGACTTGTATTGTATATTGTCATGGTCTTATTGTATGTGAGGTCGTTAGTTTCATAATTAAATCAATTTATAAGGTAACAATATGTCTCGTTTAAAACATACTTTTCTAATATTTCAAAAGTAAATTGTTAATAATTGTCAGTCTACAATATTCAGATATTTTGCTATAAACACACAGGATTGCCTCCCTTGTTTACTTTTTCATGAGTGCTCTCCCTTTCTACATGCCTTCTGTAAAATCTGAACAAATTAACATGCTCCCCTTACCTAGTATTAGTGTAACTTTTCTGTTGATTTCTTGTTATGTTTTTATCTTCTGTTGTTGTTTTCAAAAGGGGGGAGTGTTATGAATTTGTATGACAATATGAACATTATTCGTAATGACAAGCAAAGCACAACTTTCTGGTGAAAATTTATCAACTATGTTCAAAAAGCTTGTGAAATGCTCATGTGGTCGAGGACAATGCCAATTCAGTCAGACCATTGTACATTTCTATAGAATGCATAAATGGAGATAATTCAATATTCTCAACCTCATTGCTATGATTTTGTCTTTTGTCAAATATATATCGTAAAACTATGGTAGTAAATATATGACATTTCATAAATCTAGTTTGTACGTATTTTATTATTTTGAATGATGATTCTAGTAGATGTATTATTCTGGTTCCCTGTTGAACTATAACAGTGATAGGAGAGGTACTCCAGACTAGTACTACACTTACAAACATATAATGCTTACAGATTTTTTCATGTGCCGATCATTATGTACAGGGGTGTCAACAGGGCCAAATTGAAAATCAGGGAAATGTTTTTTCGGCCGACCAGTTTAGCCAAACAAGTGGCCTTCAATGACATTGTTTCCATAATTAACCCTGTTAATATTAAAGAAAATCTTTCAGAGTAGATTAAATTTGCCATCACTTTGCCATTTCATGAGATATTTGCATCAAATAATTTTTATTTTTGCCAGAAGCCTTCAGCTTTCAGGAATGAAACATTTATTGTAAATCGAGAATTCTGGATAAATCAGGAAAATTGACAACCCTGTATGTATTATAATACAAAGGATGCTTTATTCAATATCATCCAGGAGTTTCACGCACCATAATGGTATGATCATAGTGCAAACAGCAAAATTAAGTTTGCTTAAATATAAGACCATTGTAATCATAAAGTCATACAGTTATAAACTGCCCAGGGGTGGTATTCAATTTTGATCTTACTTGACTTAAGGATAAGGACAGCCAATCAGATCACACCGTATTAAACTCTTAGTCAGTAACAGATGATATGATTGGCTATTCTTATTCTACAATTAAATAAGATCAATATTGAATACCACCCCTGGTCTTATTGTGTACAATAAACACAAACAAGACAGCATTTAATAAACGCGTATGCCCCCATGGAAGCCTAGTCCATAAAAAAGCTAAGTCAATCAGGGGCCATTATTCTGTTAGAATGTTGGATAGGGTTACATGGGTTTGACAATAAAGGGGCTTATGATGGTAAACAAGTATGGCTAGTTTGAAAACATCACCTAGATGTGAGAAGAAATTTGGGTTAACCAAGAATTGGACGCTTCATAAGTCTAAGTAAAAAATTAGGTCAATGTGAAGGTCAAAATGAGATAAGTAGATATAGGTGTGTGGAGAATGTTCAAAAACAACATCCATGCAAGTATGAAAGCTTTGTAGCAATCCATATTAATGCTAGAAGAAACGGTCAATTTGGGTTAACCAAGAATTTGGCCCTTCAATAAGTCTAAGTCCGAAATTAGGTCAAGGTGAAGGTCAAAATCATTAAATGAGGTAAGATGATGCAGGTGTGTTGACAGTGTTCATATACAACACCCATGCAAGTATGAAAGCTTTGTAGCAAACCATAATAATGCTAGAAGAAACGGTCAATTAGGGTTAACCAAGAATTTGGCCCTTCAATAAGTCTTAGTCCAAAATTAGGTCAAGGTGAAGGTCAAAATGGCGTCAGGTGATACAGGCTTGTGGAGAGTGTTCATATACAACATCCATGGAAGTATGGAAGCTTTGAAGCAAGCCATAATGATGCTAGAAGAAAAGGTCCATTTGGGTTTACCAAGAATTTGGCCCTTCAATAAGTCGAAGTCCAAAATTAGGTCAAGGTGAAGGTCAAAATGGGGTCAGGTGATACAGGATTGTGGAGAGTGTTCATATACAACATCCATGCAAGTGTGGAAGCTTTGTAGCAAGCCATAACGATGCTAGAAGAAACGGTCCATTTGGGTTAATCGGACAGACGGACGGACAGACAAGCTGAATCCAGTATACCCCCCCTTACAACTCGTTGTGCGGGGGGTATAATAAAAACTTACATACATGTGTAAAAAACATAGTAATGAATGCAAGCAAACAGGAAATAACCACTAAGCCGGAATTCATTTATTTGCCTAATATAAACCAAAAACAGTGTTTAACCAATTTTCCATGAAAAACAATATGGCAAATGTGCAACTCCAATATCTTTAATTGTGTGCAATGACTATTTCCTTAACAAGAGCTGTCCACGAACAGCGCGCTCCACTATTCGCGGCGCCATGCTAGGATAGTACAAACATTATATATTCAAAACAAAATGCTTCATAACAGCAGCATTACCCTCTGCTGTGTAGAGGTTGGGGCTTCTAAGTCGAAAAAGGGGAATAATTTGGACAAATTATGCAGGACCGTTACCTACTCATGTGTAGGTCCTTTTGGTCATTGAAGGTAAACAAATAAGCATTTCTTAGTCCAAAGGGGGCATAATTTCAACAAAATGCACAATAGTAATCTTCTCCTGTGTAGGGGTTGAGGTCATGATGGTGAACAAGTATGCAAAGTATCAAAGCAATATATCAATTCACTTTGAAGATATAAGGGGTTAAAAAAACCTGTACCTAAACTTTAACATTTGCACTATTTGCACTATTTGCACTAAGTATAAAAAAAGGCATAATTTCCACAAAATGCCTGATAGACTTACCTACTGACCTGCATATGGGTTGGGGTCATGATGGCAAACAAGTATGCAAAGTATGAAAGCAACATCTCAAAGGACTCATTTCTAAGTCCAAAAGGGGACATAATTTCAACGAAATGCTTGATAGAGTTACCCACCCCTGTGTAGGGGTTGGGGTCATGATGGTGAACAAGTATGCAAAGTATCAAAGCCATATGCCAATGCACTATGAAGATATTAGAGGTAAAAAATCTGTACCTAAACTTTAACATTTGCATTTCCAAGTCCAACTGGGGGCATAATTTCAACAAAATGCTTGATAGAGTTACCCACCCCTGTCTAGGGGTTGGGGTCATGATGGTGAACAAGTATGTAAAGCAATACGTGAATGCACTTTGAAAATATTAGAGGTGAAAAAACCTGTACCTAAACTTTAACTAAGTTGAAAAAAGGGGGCATAATTTCACCAAAATGCTTAATAGAGTTACCTTCCCCTGTGTATGGGTTGGGGTCATGATGGTGAACAAGTATGCAAAGTATTAAAGCAATATGTCCATGCACTATGAAGATATTAGAGGCTAAAAAACCTGTACCTAAACTTTAACATTTGCATTTCCAAGTCCAAAAGGGGGCATCATTTCAAAACAATGCTCGATAGAGTTACCCACCCCTGTCTAGGGGTCGAGGTCATGATGGAAAACAAGTATTCAAAGCAATATGTGAATGCACTTTGAAAATATTTGAGGTAAAAAAACCTGTACCTAAACTTTAACATTTGCACTAAGTTGAAAAAAGGGGGCATAATTTCACCAAAATGCTTAATAGAGTTACCTACCCCTGAGTATGGGTTGGGGTCATGATGGTGAACAAGTATGCAAAGTATCAAAGCAATATGTCAATGCACTATGAAGATATTAGAGGCTAAAAAACCTGTACCTAAACTTTAACATTTGCACTATTTGCACTAAGTATTAAACAAGAGGGCCCAAAGGGCCCTAGGTCGCTCACCTGTCGAACTTGACCTAGATTTTGTAGAGATGATCATTGTGACCAAGTTTCATACAGATAAGGCCAATATTGTGACCTCTAGTGATTACACAAGGTTTTTATATGATTTGACTTAATGACCTAGTTTTTGACCCAAGATGACCCAATATCGAACTTGACCTAGATATTGTTAAGATGATCATTGTGACCAAGTTTCATACAGATTAGGCCAATATTGTGACCTCTAGTGACTACACAAAGTTTTTCTATTAATTGACATTGTGACCTAGTTTTTTACCCCAGATGACCCAATATCGAACATGACCTCGATTTTGTTAAGATGGCCATTGTGACCAAGTTTCATAAAGATTAAGTCAAAATTGTGACCTCTAGTGACTACACAAACTTTTTCTATGATTTGACCTAGTGACCTAGTTATTGACCCCAGATGACCCAATATCAAACTTGACCTAGATTTTGTTGAGATGACCATTGTGACCAAGTCTCATAAAGATTGAGTCAAAATTGTGACCTCTAGTGACTACACAAGGTTTTTCTATGATTTCACCTAGTGACCTAGTTTTTGACCCAAGATGACCCCATATCAAACTTGACCTAGATTTTGTTGAGATGATCATTGTGACCAAGTTTCATAAAGATTAGACCAAAATTGTGACCTCTAGTGACTACACAAGGTTTTTCTATGATTTGACCTTGTGACCTAGTTTTTAACCCCGGATGACCCAATATCAAACTTGACCTAGATTTTGTCGAGATGATCATTGTGACAAAGTTTCATAAAGATTAAGTCAAAATTGTGACCTCTAGTGACTACACAAGGTTTTTCTATGGTTTGACCTTGTGACCTAGTTTTTGACCCCTGATGACCCAATATAAAACTTGACCTAGATTTTGTCGAGATGTTCATTGTGACCAAGTTTCATAAAGATTAAGTCAAAATTATGACCTCTAGTGACTACACAAGGTTTTTCTATGATTTGACCTTGTGACCTAGTATTTGACCCCGGATGACCCAATATCAAACTTGACCTAGATTTTGTCGAGATTATCGTTGTGACCAAGCTTCATAAAGATTAAGTCAAAATTGTGACCTCTAGTGACTACACAAGGTTTTTCTATGATTTGACCTAGTGACCTAGTTTTTGACCCCAGATGACCCAATATCAAACTTGACCTAGATTTTATTGAGATGATCATTGTGACCAAGTTTCATAAAGATTAAGTCAAAATTGTGACCTCTAGTGACTACACAAGGTTTTTCTATGATTTGACCTAGTGACCTAGTTTTTGACCCCGGATGACCTAATATCGAACTTGGCCTAGATTTTGTTGAGATGATCATTGTGACCAAGTTTCATAAAGATAAGGCTGAAATTGTGACCTCTAGTGTCTACACAAGCCAATTGTTGACGGACGGACGGACGGACGGACGGACGACGGACGGACGGACGGACGGACGACGGACGACGGACGAAGAGTGATCACAAAAGCTCACTCTGTCACTTTGTGACAGGTGAGCTTAAAAGGCATAATTTCCACAAAATGCCTGATAGACTTACCTACTCCTGCATATGGGTTGGGGTCATGATGGCCAACAAGTATGCAAAGTATGAAAGCAATATCTCAAAGGACTTAGAGAATATAAGAGGTTAAAAAACCTGTACATAAACTTTAACAAAAGTGTTACGCCGACGCTGACACCGACGCCGACGCTCGGGTGACTGCAATAGCTCCCCTTATGCTACGAATAGTGGAGCTAAAAAGGCAGAAAAAGCAAAATTTCCATTGTTAATCATTAAAAAATAAATTATGCTTATAATTATTTCCAATAATTCCACGAGCTACTGACAAGTTCTCCTCATGTGGAGGACATAATCATTGCAGTTCCACAGACACCTGACAACTTCTCCACATGTTCCAGAGGATAAATGGCAGTATAACTCTGCAGGTATCCATCTTCAGAGGGATTGTGCTAAACGTTCCATAAATTCAGGAAACTGGATCTGGTGATGCAGCGCGACTTTCTCATGGAATATGACATGCTCTGTGCAAGAAACTTGTAAAATATTCATGTATAAAAGGTTATAGACAATGTTAATTGGTCGGACATAATATTCATGTATAAAAGGTTATAGACAATGTTAATTGGTCGGACATTTGTACTTTCTATAAGCATAAATGAAGGGAGAAAATCCAATCCCCAGTAGCAGAGTACAAAATTCAATATTTGTTGTAGAAACTCCACAATATTTTTATAATGAATTGGTCTTTTGTCAAATACATTGTAAAACTATGGTAGTAAATATATGACATTTCATAAATCTAGTTTGTACGTATTTTATAATTTTGAATGATTATTCTAGTAGATGTATTATTCTGGTCCCCTTGCATGCTATAACACAGTTATAGGGGAGGTAATCCAGAATAGTAATGTATTTACAAACACACAATGTTCACAGATTTTCTCATGTGTCAATCAACATGTTTTATAAACCAGAACATAGTTACGTTATTTATTCTAACATAACACGTGAGATTTGCCTTCTTTGCGTATATTGAGCTTACCATATTTTATTACCGCGATAAAATATAGCTGATTGATGACGTCACGTTTGCCGTCATATACTATGACAAATGACGTAACTGTGACGGTAACGTTCATAGGAAAAAAAGTAGTTTGACGTCAACCTGTCTTACTGTGCTATAAATGGCAGAGCATTGGTGATGTTAGAATCGAAATAATAAATAGAAGCTCTGCTTTGTTGTGTTATAAAATATAGGCACTCGTTTGAATGCGTACATTAAATCAATCGTGCTACGCACTCGTTTTTTAATTACTACGCATCTAAACACGTGCCTATATTTTATAACGCAACAAACATAGCTACGTATTCATTATTTCTTAAATATCATTCAGGAGCTTTACATGCAGAAACAACCTGCTCTGGTCTTATTACTTGACATTAACTGTACAATAAACACAACAAAAAACATCAGTAATATCATATATGATATCTGGTTTATTTACTTTTTCCACTTTTGTTCATTTATGTTTGGCAGTCAGTTAACCTTACTAAATGTCCTTGGATTTCCTATCAGTACAATGAACAAAACTTATTAAACCAACACCTATAAAAATCCATATACGCTTCAAGATCGTCGCTTTGCCATCCTGTCATTTTTCTATCCATTTGTTTGCCTATCCTATTATTTTTCTATTTTATCGGTTTGCCCAACTGTCGTCCATGGAAATGGGTAGCTGTTGGTATTAAATACAGCTTAGCTACATCTACACTCAACAAAACTTATAAGTACACTTGTGTTTATTTACCCATAGCGTCAATGTGAGTTTGATCTTGTTGAAATTTTCAACATACCGGTATATGTATGCAGTTCGGATGTGTGGAACTACAATACAATTAATGTTTTTAACATCTGATTACAATTGTCACAAACAGAAACAAGAGGATCATAGATCCTGTGGCACTCACCTGCTAAACATGGCCAAACTCTAAACTCGACCTTAAGGTCATCAAGATAAACATTTTGACTAAACTTGATGAAGGTTAAAGCAAAACTGAGGCCTCCAGAGTGTTAAAAAGGTTTTGCTATTATTTGACATATTGACCTAGTTTTTTAGCCACTTGACCCGACATAAAACGTGACCTTAAGGTCATCAAGATAAACATTTTGACCAAAAATGATGAAGATTAAAGCAAAAATATGGCCTCAAGAGTGTTAATAAGGTTTTTCTATTATTTGACCTTTTGACCTAGTTTTTGACCCCACATGACCCAACTTCGAACTTGGCCTAGATTTCATTAAGATACAACTACTGACCAAGTTTGGTGAAAATCAAAGCAAAAATGTGACCTCCAGAGTGTTAACAAGGTTTTGCTATTATTTGACCTACCGGTATTGACCTAGTTTTTGACCCCACATGACCCAACTTCGAACTTGACCTAGATTTCATTGAGGTACAACTACTGACCAAGTTTGATGAAGATCAAAGCAAAATTGAAAGTGCTAGAGTGTTAACGGTGAAAAGTCTAACGGACGGAGGGACTGACAGACTGACAGACGGACGACGGACGACGGACAAAAAACAATCACAAAAGCTCACCTTGCCACTTTGTGGCAGGTAAGCTAAAAACAAATGATGACATTAGCAGAATCTAAAGTCACACATATTTGCCGAGTGTTCATTGGGTGTTTGTAAGGTTGCTAATGCAGATATGTGCCTGCTTTGCTAATAACGTTCGTTTTCAAGTGTATGTCCTTATCACAAGGACAGAAATAAACAAAATAATAATAAGAACAAAGCCCAATTTAGGTTTAGACATACAGACCATTTCAAGAATACGAAATTTCCGACATGGTTAACTCCCCTTGATCATAACAATAAAAATATAATTTTAAAATTGAATAATGACCATATTGTAGTGTGAAAAATTGAATTATTTTGTGTTTTTTGAATTTGTCGATATGCATAAAATTCCAATTTACCATACAAAAAAATAATTTGTACATACGGGTCAATTTCTCGGCAATTTTATGGTTTTTGATGCTTCATGGTTCAATGAACCACTGTAATTTATGTTTTCAACTTTATTAATCGAATCCTGTGAAAGTCAATACCATGTACACAAGTTTCATGCAAAAATAATATTACATAAAAAAGATATAACAGAAAAACCATGTGTGTACTTATAAGTTTTGCTGAGTGTATTAAGAAATTACCAACAAATCATATTCTACGAAGTTTTGTTCAGTGTACACATGTGAGTTCTCCAACAAGGAACTTATATCTACGTAACAAGTATCAGAGTGCCTTCAGTCAACCTCAAGTCTCAGAGATTTCTCACGTCAAACATAGAACTTGTATCCTTGGATTCCAACTTGGGATTCCCAACAAGTACTTGCATGTTCTCCAACTAGGAGCTAACAACTGCTGTCCCATGCATAACAGACAAGAGGTCAACCTCTCACAGAAACGGTGTCAGGACTTTGAGAAACAAGGAATTCTGAATTGACTATTGATAGCTCCTAATGGACCATAATGAAAATTGGTTGGCCAATTATGTTATCCACAGAAAATAAAGACATCATTATTATTATTATTGACAAACAAACACTAAATTGTACATATCATATTATCACACAGTACAATATACAGTCAAACTTGTCTATAACAGCAAGAAACAAAATCAGTGCAACAGTTTAACTTCACACTTTGCGTTGATGTAACCATTACCATTGTTACCATTATAAAAGGTCTACTGGGCAAAGAAAAACATATACCAATGAATGCATGAATAACACAGGGTTGGCTGTTTCTAGGTTTACACTTAAAATAATAATATAGATACCAATATTAAGTTTTCATATTAACTGTTGAATCAGGAAAAAACTGGCATAATTATTGTAGATTGGCTGTTATTGAAATGAGAACAATTTATGGCAATTTTTGACATTTTGAAAATACTGTAAAAGCAAATGCAAACATTTATAAAGACAAAGCACATAATTAATAGAATCGTATATTATCTAGATACCAAATGAAAGTTTTCATATTTGTATTAAGAAAAAACTTGGATATCCTTCATTGGCTGCTTTTGAATGAAAACAATTCAAGGAAAATTTTGACATTTTGCAAATACTGTTAAAGCAAACATTTATAAAGACAATACACTTAGTACATAGAATCTAATAAAATTAATATGAAGATATGGTTTTTATCACAGACTAGCACATCAATGTATATAATACATAGGTTCAACAATATGACAGTAATACAAACATGGTATACGCACTACAGCCACCTCAATAATAAAACCACTAGTGGTTCTGAAGATGGATTTCTGAGCTTAAATACGGTGCAACCTCTTCTCAGTGGCCCTCCCTAAAGCAGCAACTCTCTGAAGCAACCTAATCCTTTTGCTCAAGGAGTATCCATTTACTATAATTTTTTCTACTCCAGAGCAAGAACCTTAGTAGAACAATCAAAATGTATGTTTCCTAAACAGTGTTGCTCTAGAGAGGTTGTACAGTACATTTAAGAATATTTTGATGAAACTACCCTTTTATTACTGAGATGGGACATATTTCTTGGTTAAAACATAAACAGATTTCTTTAATTTCGGTGGTCTTTAAATTGGGGTGGTCATTAAATACTCATTTTAGACATTTTGTCATTGTATACATTTTAACAAATTTTTACTACTATCAATACTATGCAAAGTAAACATCATAACTTGTACCATCAGTTCTAACATACCAAAGATAGTATAAATGACATATTTCCATTGGTCAATTGTTTGTATTACATGTTTTCATTGGCTGAACACCTGGAAGTTTCATAAATGCATTGATAATTTGAACTGACAAAGACTGAAAACCTGTCAGATAGAATATAAGTCCAAAACAGAAATAAACTCATAAATATACAATATGCGTTTCGATTCCATATCACAACAAAGGACTTCAGGTGACTGATTGTTCTGATATTTTAACACAGTAGATTCCATATCTAGATACAGGGCTTGAGGTCAATTGTTGTTTTCATATTTTAACACAGTTGAATGCATATCTGGGATTAATATCTCTGGGAGGGACTAGTTGTTTCATATTTTATGACAATGGGCTTGTGGTTACTTGTTGTTTTATGTTGTAACACAAGATATTCCGTATCTTGTGCCTCTCTTGTCTCAACATCTTGTGACTATCTTGTCTCGACAAGGGGCTTCAGGTCAATGGTTGTTCTCATATTTTAACATGGTAGATTCCATATTTTGAAGAGGGGCTTCAGGTCAATGGTTGTTCTCATATTTTAACATGGTAGATTCCATATTTTGAAGAGGGGCTTCAGGTCACTGGTTGTTCCCACATTTTAACACGGTAGATTCCATATCTCGACGAGGGACTTCAGGTCACTGGTTGTTCCCACATTTTAACACGGTAGATTCCATATCTAAACGAGGGGCTTCAGGTCACTTGTTGTTCCCATATTTTAACACAGTAGATACCATATCTCGACGAGGGGCTTCAGGTTGCTGGTTGTACCAATATTCTAGCACAGTAGATTCCATATCTTTATGAGGGGCTTGAACAGGTCACTGGTTGTTGTTCTCATATTTTAACACGGTAGATTCCATATCTCGACGAGGGGCCTGAGGTGGTGCTACATTCTTCAAAATGTGTCTTGCATAGTCTGTAGTGTGAAGACCTGCTTCACGTAATTTCTGTTCTAATTTTATTCGGTTATCAGATGATACCTGAATCAAAGAACATTGAAACTATATAATAACAACAAAGTCCGGGAATAAATCGTATAACACTCAATCAAACTGTAAAGTTAAATAACAAACTTTTTACAGCATTTATCAATAGGCATGTGCAACACAAATGAACTGGACCTTATTATTCTTTGCGTGTTTTTGTTATTGTAACGTAAGAATTTTTGATGTCCTAAAATAACAAATCTACTCTTCAGTCTTTCAGACTCTTTCCTACTCAAGTAAAGATGAACTGGTTGGCAACCTAGAAGAGGTATTGCGTGTATCAGTGCTATACACCAGGCAATTAAAGAACCAAGGAGTCTATTTAGAAAGAGCTAGGGTATCACACCCGGATTTCTTGTATCAAACAAACAAACATTGATAGCAGGTATACTATGCATGTACTCCTTTACCTGTGTTGCTGTAAAGCCGGGCACCTCAAAGAGAGGTTTCTGTATATATACATTTTCATCTTCCTTCAACCTGGCCTGCCATGCTACCGTCTGTGACATCATTCTATCAGGGTTACTGTCCGCTACAACCCTCACCTGTAAATACACATATAAAACAGTGATACTTTGATTAACGACCACATGAATTATAAGACAATATTGCAATATACATCAATTATAAGACAATATTAAAATATAGAACACTATTTTCAAGCCCATGTTATCTTTATGGTTTAGCTCTTTATATCAAGACCACCTCAAAGAGCCATAACACTGATATAACATTCAAAGACACCTACAAGTCCTGAGAATATGCACAACTATAGGCTTGGTAAAAACTTTGTGACATCCATCCAGGCATGCAAACAGATAACCATCCAACACAAAACACAGTATAGCTTACCTTCTCTCGTAACATTTCCAGTCTGTACTCCTTCTCCCTCTCTTCTAAATCCTTCTCTTCTTCTTTAAACTTTCTTTCTTCTATCTTCCTCTGTATCTGCTCTTCTCTATACTTGATTCTACAATAACAAGGAAAATACCGGTAAATACAAGTAATTAAGAATTGCAAGCAATACAGAAGTCCCCACCGGTTTGAAGCCATTTTCAATTTTTGTCTGAATCAAAATATTTTTAGACGTACATAATTCCCTTATTGTCCCCTATCCACATATCAGGTTTCATAAACGTAGCTTGGAAACTGTATGAGTTATGGCAGGATCCTGATTTGGGCTTTTTTTACACACTTTCTGTCGCCATAGCAACCACAAATTTTGTCAGAATCACAATATTTTTCCCTAATTGCCCCCTATCCACATACCAAGTTTCATAAACCTAGCTTGGAAACTGTTATGTCAGGATCCAGATTGTTTGACTGACGGACGTTCTCACTGACTTGACGTTGTGGGGTTTTCTTTTGTTCATCCCCATAAGCAACATTTTGCACCCCGTAAACGGAATGAATAGAATCTAAATATAGCCTATTGTTCCACACCCCACAACGTCAAGTGGGTGCGTATGGACGGACGGAGGGCAAACCTATAGTCCTTTCCGGTCTAAAACCGGTAGGGGACTAAAGACAGGCTGACTGTAGACACTCAAAATCCTTCAGTTCAGAAAAAGTCCTGAGAACTTTGACCCATGCAATGCTGATGATGGGACTGAATAACATCAAAATTAAAGTTGTAAATTTTACATTAATCAGACTTTTTTTCATTGCGAGCTAAAAATCGTTTAACTGGAAAACTTTGATTAAACTTATATTCTATACTTGTTTGTTGATTTTAGTATGTAAACATAGATACATACTGTATACCCTTGTTAAGTTAGCAATTGGGAAATGGTTGTGAATTACACAAACTTACTAAATTGTTAACCTTTCCTGAAGGGCAAGTTTTAGCCAACAAGGAGCACTACAGAGAAAAAGAAATTGCTATTATTTCCACATAACAAATCTCTGATATTGAAATTTGCCAACTTTTTGACCAGCAGACATATGCACTGATACAGTACTTACCTTTCTTTATCAAAGACAGCTTGTTCTTCGAGTGCTCTCTGTATCTCTTCCAATCTTCTCCTGTCTTCCTCTTCCTTCTCCCGACGTTTCTGTTCTCTATCACCCTGGAACACTTTTATCTGTAACACAAAAATATTGTTGTGAAATGACGAGTACAAATTATCGTACTTGTCCGGACCGGGATACGGGTATAAGGAATGTCTCTCGCGGGACAGTGGAAACGAGTGTGACTTAGGTACAAGATTCGTTCTAGCAAGATGTGTTTCTGAGTTGCTGTATCGTGAGGTCTCCCTGTCCCTCAAACGTCCCAACCTAATATCAAGGGTTATCAGAATGAGTATTATACCGTTTACTTTACTATCAACATCATTGTCTATCATTCTACCCAATTTCTATCATTTTATTTTTGGCAACTTACATGCCGACATGGCTGATGATTCCATTAGAAAAGTGTTTAATATACCTGTCTCCAACCACAAGGCCATAGCTCCCGCAAAAGTCATCTGACCAAACTTCTTCATAATATTCACAACTAGGTTTGGTACCAATGGTAACAGAAAACAAGCACAGACAAACTTTGAGACTTATCTAGACAAACGGACATCTGGCACAAAATGAAAAGGTCTCCCTCACTATATGTGGGAGACATTTTTTTGTGTTTGATAGAGGAGACAGTCGTAGTGCATGGCCATTGGGTTTTATCCCTCCCTTAAATGGCCAAAGTCCTTTGAGCTCCAGAGAAGGGATAGAAAGTTTGAGTGATACAAGGAATCCGGGCTGCCATAGCTCTTTCCAAACAGAATCCTTGGTCCTTTAACATGCCTTGTGTAAAGCATTGATACATGCAGAATTCATTCACCAAATCACTTTATCTATATTACCTGTTTCTTCTCGTCCTGTCGTCTTTTCGATTCTTTGTCTTGTTCTTCCTTAGCCTTTAACTGTATTTCCCCTCTCTGTTGTTCCCACATGTCTGCTTGTATTCTCTGCATCTCCATCTTCTGTTCCCTCCAATGTTTAACCTGTAAAATATCAGTAACTAGTTACATACATGTATACATTGTACTGTATATTTGCATATTTTTATGGGTTAAAATATTAAGTTAAACATATTTGGAATTTCAAACATTCGGCATGCGGAAATGTTAGAGATTTCTTATTTTAGCTTACTTTGTTGGCCAAAACTTACACTAGAGGAAATGCTTGCATCTTTTATTTTGTTAGAACTGGCTACCAGATTTCATTTTGAAAGGGGAAAATGTGTTGCATTCCTTCAGTATTATATACATTTAGAACGATTTTGATTATATTGACTGCTATATTTTATGGATACAATTTCAAATTCCTGTGCTATCATGCACAACAAACTTAAAAGGGATTAAAGCAGAGTAGTCTAAATGATCATGACAATGCAGTTTTAGAGAGCAGTAAGGGGAGATAACCCATCAATGTCTCTCATAGTTACCTGGTTATATAAAGCATCTCTTAAAGCTTCTTGTTTCTTTACATATTCTAGTTTAACTTCCTCTAACTCATGAGCTATACAAGCCTCGGTGAACACAGCTCGTGTTTTGTCCATCAGTTCATCACGATCACGTTTCCAGTCCGTCATTATCGCTTTACTTCTTTGATTAAAAAACTTGTATGTATCCCACCAATGTTCATGTTCTACCTAGAAATATTAAAACAAGAAATGTAAAATTCCACAGTTAAACACTCATTTTCAAACATATTTCAAACAAGGCCCAATAATCTCAACAAAAACAAGCCCCAGGGTACTGTTTTATCAAAGCATTTAGGCTAGCATAACTCTAAGTTTTCTGTAGGAATTGTGTACGATGATAATATTTTAACAAAATATATTTTTCTCATTTTCTGTCATAAGTATTGGGTTTTTTCTACGCAAAGTGAAACTGACCCTTAGATAACAAATATGAATGTAGTTAGGAGAAATTGACCTGCAATGTAGACTTTGACTGTTACATAAAGTTTTATACACTGTGATTAGTAACAGACACTTGTTTAAATCATCAAATCTTATGGAACATTATGTATATACTAAAATTCTGGTTTCCACTCTAATGGTGATATTGTGGCCCGGCCTACGTTCAATTATTTATATTTTATATTTATGTAAATGTGTGCAACAACACAGTAAAACGCACTTATGTACAATATTTTTGAATATTTTTTTATTAACATCGTCCTGCTGGTGCTGTTAATAACACAAATCCCACTAAGTCCTTCAAAACTATTCTCAGTAGGGGCCATTTACAGAGTTAAGGAGGGTTATGCTTGACAAACTGTCTATAATCATAGCCTCAAAAATAACTTACAATATCTGATCTGGTTTTATTTGGCACTTGTCGTTTTATTCTATCAATAATCAGCATTCGTCTGTTTGCAAGATCAAATGAATACTGGTCATATATAACAACAAAGTCTGTGTGATCATTCTCTGTCCATCCTCCATACTGACCATGACTGGAAATATATATCATATTAATGTAGATCACTTTTCATTCTGATCCGATACTCAGGGTAAAAGTTAGAACTTTTGAAAATCCTGAAATCCTGAAAAATCGTCAAGTTACACAGGAAAAAAGACAACAAATCGTCTTTGGAAGAGAACAGATGTTTTTTGACACTCAAAATCCTGCAGTTCAGCCTGTAAGTGTCAATATTTAAATACAAATATTACCGTTATGAGATAGGGACTAGCCCTTTTCACAGGTTATAATCAACAAAAAGAGGCTAATAGGGAAGAAAGGACTTTCCCAATTATGTTACTTTACACTATGTAATAGATTGAGGCCTTCTTGTTATTTCTAGGTAGGCAGTGGACTGGTGGTTAGTGTGCTGGATATGTAACCTGGCAAACCAGGTTCTATTCACAGTCACAACAGGTCATACCCTTCCATGAAAAATGGACACCAATGCTGATTTTCCTCCACATGTGGAGCAAAGGGGTTCGATCGGATAAAAATATCTTTCACATCTATACTATGAATATATAGACAGGGATCTGAGTTTATGTCCCTAACTCAACATTATGTCCAATATTTTAAACAAGCCGAACGCAATCATTTAATTTGCACTGCACACTTCAAGACAATATAATATTATACATAAAAAATACAACTTTTATCAATACACGTACACAATGTCGCCTGTGTTGAGCATAGAATGTTCAAAAATTGCGTAAAACCCGGTTTGATGACATAACCCTGCACAGACAGAAACTAGAAAACGGCCTTCGATAAAGAAGAGAAATCATTATTATTATTGAAGATGTTGCTGGTACCTAGTGGAAGGGTAAGTTAGACCTAGTTAGGATAAGGTCCAGGGGTGGTATTCAGTATTGATCTTACTTGAATAAAGGATAAGGACAACCAATCAGATCACACCATATTAAACTCTTGGTCAGTAACAGGCAATATGATTTGCTATCCTTATTCTCTAATTAAATAAGATCAATATTGAATACCACATCTGGGTACTGTTTTATCAAAGCACTTACGAAATTCGTAAACTTACGGTCAAAATTTGAAATCTTTATAATTCTTTAACTGTTACAAAATGTAGTGAAGGGATATGCTATGTCAAAAATGATTCAGTTAATGATCTCCTACAAAACAATATCTGTACCATATTTGCAGTTGTTAAACAATTATAAAGCATTTAAATTTGAGCGTAACTTTAAGATTTTCTAAGTGCTTTGATAAAACAGTACCCAGGCCCGAGTTCTCACAAATAATCAGGTTTCAGGATCGGATTCAAGCTCAATTTAGTTTTTGCTTTTTTTTTAAAAGTAGTTGTCAAGTTACAAATTGATGCAATTCTTCTAAAATGTCTTCTATATAAAACAGGTTGAAAACCTTCAAAACATTCATTAAATCTTATACAAAAGGGAATAATTTATTGTATTGGAGATGGAGACTGATCTCAAATATTCAGGATTAAAATCTTACACCCATATATTCAATTTATTAAGCACAATATTTCGATAACTAAGAGGAAAACTTATTTGTTCTTGAAATTTAAGGAAATATCAATATTGCTTCCTCAGGGTAAAAGAAATTATCTTTCTAGTAACGTATTTTCTGTATTACCCCGGTAGTAATAAAACAATTTTGAGCCTGAGTTTGATCCTAGCGATCCTTTGCGAGAACAGGGCCAGGAAAACTGGTACGGTGAATATAACGGATATACTGTTAAGAAACGGCGTTAAAACAGAATAAACAATGATCACCTTAAGGTCCACTGATGGTCCTCCTCTAAATCATTCAGCCTTTCAAGATATCTCTCATCTATAACTATAAACTCTTTTAATACGCTGGCCTTCAAATCTTCATCTGGACATTCTAGATCAAACGCTAGCTCAGGTATACCTTGTTGTATGTGTGGTCGCTTGTACATATTCACACTTCCAAACTCTCCCTGTTCACCTGTATAAAGAAACATAAACAGTTAACTGTTAAATTCAATATTGATTTTTGAGTGCCACTGGTCAAGAGTATTTCAATCATATTGAGACTACCCAGTCACATTATCCTGAAACCAGGCAAATCAGGAGTTACTGGAACTAACTACGCTGAGCGTCAAGCAAGGGAGACAACTCTGTCACATTATCCTGACACCAGGCAGTTACTGGAACTAACTACACTGAGTGTCAAGCAAGGGAGACTACCCAGTCACATAATCCTGACACCGGGCAAATCAGGAGTTACTGGAACTAACTACGCTGAGTGTCAAGCAAGGGAGACTACCCAGTCTCATTATCCTGACACCGGGCAAATCAGGAGTTACTGGAACTAACTACGCTGAGTGTCAAGCAAGGGAGACTACCCAGTCACATTTTCCTGACACCGGGCAAATCAGGAGTTACTGGAACTAACTACACTGAGTGTCAAGCAAGGGAGACTACCCAGTCACATTATCCTGACACCAGGCAAATCAGGAGTTACTGGAACTAACTACGCTGAGCGTCAAGCAAGGGAGACTACCCAGTCACATTATCCTGACACCAGGCAAATCAGGAGTTACTGGAACTAACTATGCTGAGTGTCAAGCAAGGGAGACTACCCAGTCACATTATCCTGACACCGGGCAGTTACTGGAACTAACTACGCTGAGCGTCAAGCAAACTAAATGTACCATTTTGGTATGTTGTGGCCTAAGATTAATCCCAAGACCCTCAAACTTGAAGCGGACCCTCTACCAATAGGCAATTGAGAGCTATTGCATGAAAATATTGACATCCCCAATCTTCATATATGGGTGGTATACCTTAAGTTGCTTACTATTAAACTTGAATAACTCTGATTTGATTATTTTAATACTAAGCTATTAGTTTCCAGTTCAAGTTATAACAAGTCAGATTGAATTAAAACTGACCAGAGTTCTTCCCCTTGCATCAAGTTTGAAAAAAGAGTAAATAAATGATTGTTATGTTGTTAGTTTGAAATCCACTTTGACAGTTAATTGTAAATGTTTGGTCACTTTTTTTTTCCAAGCCAGACTGGCAAATGACCTCTGCCTTTAATGGGAATATAAATAGCTTCTACATACTAAATTTACAGAGTAGATACCGTTTTTCAATGATAAAAGTATATAGTCTTCGCAGATAAGGTCTAGCAATAATATATAAATCACTATAAATCCACCATCTTGAATCTATCACAGTGAGTCGCCATTGTTTGGATGATGCCATGCAGACCTTTACTATGAATATTGTAAAGATGAAGAACCAGACTATAACAAGAGATGTTTGTAAAAAACTTATGCTCCCATGGCAGCCCAATAGTCAGAAATGGTAAAGGTCACATAGACTTTGACCTATTGAGCTCAAAATCAATATGGCTCATCTTCTGTTGATGACCAACCTCCATGTTCAGTTTGAGGATCCTAGGGCAAAGCGTTATTGAGTTATTGAACGGAAACCATTTGGTCTACCGACTGACCTACCAACCAACCAACAGGTGTAAAGCAATATACCCCCCCCCCCCCTTATCAGAGATGGGGGGAATAATTAAGGGACTTACCCAGTTTGAGTTCTTGTTCTAAGCAGATCTGTTCATGTTTTAACTGACCTAGGACTTGTTCTTGTTTGGTACCCAACCTTTACTGTGATGATTATAAAGACCGGGAACCAGACTATAATTAAAGGTACTTACCCAGTTTGAGTTCTTGTTCCAGGCAGATCTGTTTATGTTTTAATTGACCTAGGACTTGTTGTTGTTTGGTACCCGACCTTTACTGTGATGATAGTAAAGACCGGGAACCAGACTAGAATTAAAGGTTCTTACCCAGTTTGAGTTCTTGTTCCAGGCAGATCTGTTCATGTTTTAATTGACCTAGGACTTGTTGTTGTTTGGTACCCGACCTTTACTGTGATGATAGTAAAGACCGGGAACCAGACTATAATTAAAGGTACTTACCCAGTTTGAGTTCTTGTTCCAAGCAGATCTGTTCATGTTTTAATTGACCAAGGACTTGTTGTTGTTTGGTACCCGACCTTTACTGTGATGATAGTAAAGATAGGGAACCAGACTATAATTAAAGGTACTTACCCAGTTTGAGTTCTTGTTCCAAGCAGATCTGTTCATGTTTTAATTGACCAAGGACTTGTTGTTGTTTGGTACCCAACCTTTACTGTGATGATAGTAAAGACCGGGAACCAGACTATAATTAAAGGTACTTACCCAGTTTGAGTTCTTGTTCCAAGCAGATCTGTTCATGTTTTAATTGACCTAGGACTTGTTGTTGTTTGGTACCCAACCTTTACTGTGATGATAGTAAAGACCGGGAACCAGACTATAATTAAAGGTACTTACCCAGTTTGAGTTCTTGTTCCAAGCAGATCTGTTAATGTTTTAATTGACCTAGGACTTGTTGTTGTTTGGTACCCGACCTTTACTGTGATGATAGTAAAGACCGGGAACCAGACTATAATTAAAGGTACTTACCCAGTTTGAGTTCTTGTTCCAGGCAGATCTGTTCATGTTTTAACTGACCAAGGACTTGTTGTTGTTGAGTTTTCACTGAATCCACCATATGTTTGATTTCTTGATGTTTCTCCACAGTATCAGGTGCACCAAGCCGTAGATCTGCCATATTCTCTTGCATCCAAAACTGTAAATCCTCTCTGTACAAGATGAAATTAACAGTATAAACAGAAATAATTGTAAATGTTATGATACTTATCTTATATTATAACATAACAAGTCTTTAGAGCCGTCCACAAACAGCAGGCTCCACTATTCGCAGCGCCATGCTAGGATAGTACAATCATTATACCCGGTATATTCAAAACAAATTGCTTCATAACAGCAGCATTACCCTAAACTGTGTAGAGGTTGGGGCTTCTAAGTATGCAAAGTATCAAAGCAATATGTCAATGCACTTTGAAGATATTAGAGGTCAAAAAACATGTACCTAAACTTTAACATTTGCATTTCCAAGTCAAACAGGGGGTATAATTTCAAAAAAATGCTTGATAGAGTTACCTACCCCTGTGTAGGCGTTGGGGTCATGATGGAGAACAAGTATGCATAGCAATATATGAATGCACTTTGAAAATATTAGAGGTGAAAAAACCTTTACCTAAACTTTAACATTTGCACTAAGTTGAAAAAGGGGGCATAATTTCACCAAAATGCTTAATAGAGTTACCTACCCCTGTGTATGGGTTGGGGTCATGATGGTGAACAAGTACGCAAAGTATCAAAGCAATATGTCAATGCACTTTGAAGATATTAGAGGTTAAAAAACCTGTACCTAAACTTTAACATTTGCATTTCCAAGTCCAAAAGGGGGCATAAGTTCAACAAAATGCTCGATAGAGTTACCCACCCCTGTGTATGGGTTGGGGTCATGATGGAGAACAAGTATGCAAAGCAATATGTGAATGCACTTTGAAAATATTTGAGGTAAAAAAACCTGTACCTAAACTTTAACATTTGCACTAAGTTGAAAAAAGGGGACATAACTTCACCAAAATGCTTAATAGAGTTACCTACCCCTGTGTATGGATTGGGGTCATGATGGTGAACAAGTATGCAAAGTATTAAAGCAATATGTCAATGCACTATGAAGATATTAGAGGTTAAAAAACCTGTACCTAAACTTTAACATTTGCACTATTTGCACTAAGTAGAAAAAAAGGCATAATTTCAACAAAACGCCTGATACAGTTACCTACTCCTGCATATGGGTTTGGGTCATGATGGTTGAACATGTATGCAAAGTATGAAAGCAATATCTTAAAAGACTTAGTGAATATAAGAGGTTAAAAAACCTGTACCTAAACTTTAACATAAGTGTTACGCCGACGCTCGGGTGACTGCAATAGCTCCCCTTATTCTACGAATAGTGGAGCTAAAAACGGTGATTTTTCCCGTATGTTAACGGGGCGAATATCATGCGTAAACATAAAAATTCACGCGCTGTTAATGTCCAGTTTTATGTTTGCCCATTCAGGGGTGTGGAATTCCTATGTCCGACTTGTCCGACTTGCCCGACTTGGGATTTTTTGCCTGCGGGCAAGTAGATTTTTCCATCCAGCTTGCCCTTGGGCAAGTGCAAACTTATCACAAGAAAAATACTATTAAGTGGCTTATTTTACCTTAACAAAGATAAATCCCTAAATTACTGTCCAAAAATAATTTAATTAACAAACTTTGAATTAAATCAAGTACTCTAATCCTTGACATGATAAATAATTGAATGAAACTGAAATTTTGTTGCTTTTTGTATATTCCTGGGCAAGTAGATTTAGTTTACAGGCAAGTGGATTTTTCAGTCTAACTTGACCATGGGCAAGTGAAAAATTTGGGAATTTCCACATTCCTGCCATTTCAGGGCCAAGCCAGTGACTATAAACATTATACAGCATTATATGAACAGTAATTCCCTAGCGGGCTTGGGCACCAACCGTCCCTCGGCACTCTGCAGATGTTAGAACCTGAAAAAGCATGTGTTAACCCTACATTAACAAAATGTAACAACATTTAAGCATTCCCTAAAACTAAAATCAGCTAGTTGTCCTGTCAATTCCGGGACATAATGATGATCATGTAACATAGCAATAGATGCTCCTTTGTTAGCTGCAAATATTGGCTGTTATCTAGAGGTTGTTGCCCTACAGAGGTTAAATTTAGAATAAATATCAGCTGAGGGAAATATTGAAGGTGTTGTTATAGAGAAGGCCGCTCTGGAGAGATTACACTTTACAAATGTACATTCTATTCATTACTGGAAGTATCAACAAGAGCCGTCCTGAAACAGTGCACTTTCACTTTTCTACAGTGCACATACTTGATAGAGTTACATACTTATGTAGGGGTTGGGGTCACGATGAGTTGCAAAGTGTGCAAGTATCAAATACATTCATCAATGGACTTTGAAAATACATGAGGTTGTACCTAAACTTTAAAATTTGCATTATGCCGATGCTCAGGTGGCTACAATAGCTCTTCTTAAATACTCAAGCTAAAAAACAAATAAAATCTTACCTCAAGTTCCACACTGGTTCTGTGGTAGCCTTACGAAAGTTTCTAAAATCTGAATCAAGCTTATTCTGATAATCCTCAAACTCCTCATACAGTTGAGCACAAATTCCTGTATCAGTTGAGTTTGTTCTTATATGATTCTCAATGTCTGCCTGAGTTCGCTTTCTTAAACTGTTTAATTTGATAAACTCTTTTTGCCACACCATTTTATGCTGTTTTAATAAATGATTCTCTTTGTTTTGCTTTGATAAATGCTCCATTTTTTTCACTTTCAGTAATGTTTTATGTGCAGAAAATTTCTTTTCCGCCGCCATGTTCCGCAGTTTCTCATAGTCAACTGGTCTGATTTTATTACTGCGAACACCTTCCACTGCTCGATGCGCCAGACGATCTGAAATGGTATTAAAATTAGTCTTTTAAAATTACATACTGCAAAATCAATAATATTCATGGGAGATTTAATGTCATAGATTTTGTGGATAACCTCAACCATTAAAATTCTTTGTTAATACAGTTTGTCTGTCTGCTTCTGGTATTATCAGACTTTTCATGAAGAGCACAAGTTTTACACAGACTTGAAAGTAAGTTGCTACAAATTCTTATATACCAGATGCAAATACTTTTTCCAGGGTAATTTTTCTGTACTGACCCCTAATTAAGGGAAAGTGAAGTAAAACCTCGCTCAAAGCTGGGTTTGAACCAGCAAATATCTGATAAGAACTTTGGTTTTCTAGCAATGGATAACCTAATATTGCTTAAGTTATATTAAACATTGCATGTAATACATGTATATGCTGTTCAAATGGAAGTTGTAATGTTCACCGCATGTAAAGGACATGGCATATAAAACTTCGCCACATGAGGCATAATTTAAAACTTCTCTGCATGTGGAGGACATTGCCATGGCATATATAACTTCTCCACATGTGGAGGACATGGCCATGGCATATAAAACTTCTCCACATGAGTTAAACATGGCCATGGCATATAATTTAAAACTTCTCTGCATGTGGAGGACATTGCCATGGCATATATAACTTCTCCACATGTGGAGGACATGGCCATGTCATATAAAACTTCTCCACATGTGGAGGACATGGCCATGTCATATAAAACTTCTCTGCATGTGGATGTCATGGCGATAGCATATAAAACTTCTCCACATGTGGAGGACATGGCCATGGCATATAAAACTTCTCCACATGTGGAGGACATGGCCATGTCATATAAAACTTCTCCACATGTGGAGGACATGGCCATGTCATATAAAACTTCTCTGCATGTGGATGTCATGGCGATAGCATATAAAACTTCTCCACATGTGGAGGACATGGCCATGTCATATAAAACTTCTCCACATGTGGAGGACATGGCCATGTCATATAAAACTTCTCTGCATGTGGATGTCATGGCGATAGCATATAAAACTTCTCCACATGTGGAGGACATGGCCATGGCATATAAAACTTCTCTGCATGTGGATGACATGACCATGGCATATAAAACTTCTCCACATGAGGCGAACATGGCCATGGCATATAAAACTTCTCCCCATGAGGCGAACATGGCCATGGCATATAAAACTTCTCCACATGAGGCGAACATGGCCATGGCATATAAAACTTCTCCACATGAGGCGAACATGGCCATGGCATATAAAACTTCTCCACATGAGGCGAACATGGCCATGGCATATAAAACTTCTCCACATGTGGAGGACATGGCCATAGCCTACGTCAAAGAAGAACATATTATTAACCTGCCTGAATAAATCAAACACAAATCTACTTGACGCATAATAACCAAAAGTTAACATGTTGCACAAATAAAACAATGTGATTACTACAATCGAAATGATATGAAATATATGTCATAATTATGTATTGCCATAGTTTTTAATACAGATATTTATAATTACTAGCATGACACACAAAGACCAGTAATGAGTAGCTCACCTATCTCATCTGAGTTGTACGTCAGAACAAATGGTTTTTGGCCAAGATTATTCATCTTTCTTCAATATTTGTAGCAACCAGAATCTGAAATGAAATATTATTCTTAACTTTTAAAAGTTATTTCAAGTACAAACTTTTTATAAAATAGACCTTTAAAACATTTCTCTTCTTCTTCCAATTAGGTGACCTTAATCAATATGCTGATTTTTCTGTCACAATGGTGGTGTGCAAAAATATTTTTAAAATATCTCCAGTGCTGTGGAGTTAGTTACTTAGCATCACTCAATTTACTGTACTGTAAGGGTTCACGCTTTTATGTTAGTCTGTACTATATATGGTAGAGAGTGTTGGAACAGACGTTAGTTGTTGTCGTTAACTGTTCAGCTGTTTTATTCAGAATGCCACCAAAGTTTTTACAGGCAACATCAAAAGTTAAATTAATTATCTTTAAATATTATCATGGACAGATTTATAGATGGGAGTCAGTCAGTTGCCAAGTTTGGAATTAAATGCAGTAACTGCTGCTTTGTTATTTATTTGGGTATAACCCTTAAACCTGAATACAACATTGATAATAGCATGTCAAGATAAGAAATTGCACTAAATAATAACACATATGAGTCCTACTGTCACAAATGGAACACATTTTCAATTACATAATTGTAAACTGTCATTATGGTACAGTAAATTAACATTACTGCAATGATAAACAAAAAAAAGAAATAAATAAAAAAAAACTCTCTGTTTCCTATTTTTGAATATCTTAGTTATGAATATGAGTATGTGGTATTTTGTACTGTCTGTAAATGTATTGTTTTAATGATAATAGTTAAATGTAAGTATTTGTATAGAACGTTACTGTGTATGATTGTCTGGAATCCCTGAGAGTGTGAAAGAGAACGAGAGTGTGAGAAAGAAAACCTTAAAATCACTTTGAGTACATTTTTGTCAAAATTGTTATATATAATTATGCATGATTGTATTTAAAGTAATAAAGAATGAGAAAAAAAAGTCAAGATAAGGCGCACGTCTTCACACTCAAATGTCTTCATCCAGAAAGTCTCTCCAATTTGCGCCATCCTGACCGTATAATACAGAATGCGTCCATTGCCACTACAGAAGCTCCTTTATCTCAGAAGTATGATTCATAAGAAGAACAGACATAAATGAAAGCTAGCCTTTGCCAAACAAGTTTGACAAACAATTAGTCAAACCATTGCGATGCAATCTATACAGAGATGCCTATATAAGCAGGCCCATCAGAATTTAAAACTAAAATTCAGCCACTTGACAGCTAGCTTATCTGTCTAGTCTAGACAAACAAATTTAATAGCCGAATCCCGATACATAAGGCGAAATTATCTCATCTCTGGGGTTAAATGTCATTTGTATCTAATATCATCACACCATTCATGATATTCATCCATTCAAAAAGGCAGTGGCTATTCTTATGGCTCTGTAAGAATAGTGAAACAGCCCCGGAGTGGCTATTCTTACGGCAGTTTTATACGCAGTTATTTAATGAATATATAATTACCATTTATATTCTAAATGTATTTATTGACAATTTTTTCAAAATGAATGAACACACGTATAAAAAAATGCAGTTCGAGGAGTCCTTTTGTAATTGAAATTCCTTTGTAATTATCATTATAAATTTTATAAAGTCAACCGGCGAACGGGACAGAAATCTGAAATGACTGATGTCTTTGAAATATAATGTGATAATTAATCTTCTTCGTAATATTATTAGTCATTATCATTGTACTGTAACTTTAAGTAGAGAAATTACATGTAATTTTCGACCTGTCCCTTAACAAAAGAATGTTAATTAACTTTAGGTGTTCAATTCCTAGTCTGTTCCACGGAGCTGAATAGCAAACAGTAAATTTGTTGTATAACGCGTGGAAGAGTCAATTTTAAAATTCCTAGATTGTGAGCAACTGTGTAGTTGGTGCATATAATCTAAACGGAAAATATACGCTTTATCACTATAATAACCACTACGGCTTCCTCCTTAATTTCGTGATTGGACAAAAATCCTTGTCTTCCGAAGACTTAGAAAGTGTTACAGTTGTATTCATGGAGGCAGAGATCGAGTTCCGGTCATAGGCATTCAAAGTAAGTCACTGTTATTATTATACATCCTAGGAGCGATAATTTAACACCAAATGTTAATTAACATTCTATTGTTAAGGTACAGATCGAACATTACTTAAAGATCAGTACATTTAAATAAAGGCAGTGGCTAGCCGTCCGGCACCGGACGACTAGACAGCGAAATTAGTCGTCCGTCATCGGACGACTAGCAAACGATACATGCATTGGCTAGGTAACTGTCATTCTATTTCTATGCATTAGGCATCCATAATTTCAGTTATTTTCTTGTGATAAGTATCACATATGTTTCTACCTTGTAATAAACTACGATTTAAGCAAGACAAGTTAGTGCATTTATCTGCATCCATTTTGTGACCGGCCGTGTATCTCCGTATAATGTCCGCCATATTGGAAAACAAACAAAGTATGCACGTTAATTTGCCGAAGTAACACAAACAAAGATATATGGCAATTAATTACTTTTCATTCGCAGTTTTAATAGCACATATATACAAAACAATACAATTACAATTGTATTTTTTTGTAAATTTTAAATACAATATACAATCAGGGAGTTTAGAATAGGACCTACCATGATACGATTCATAAACGGTAACATTGTTTTCACGCTATTATCAGGTCTATTATATCGCCCGATTTGTGTATCCTCCCAATTTGTATATCATATACAGATCTGTGTATACCTTGATACACAAATCGGGATATGTCATAAGAAAAATGGGAATATTTTTTTAATGAGCAAAAAGTGCATTTCGTTGCAGAAACAGTATACATGTGTATGTAACACATGTTTCAGCACAATAATCATTTGTTATGCCTATTAGTGCGATTCTTGCGTTTTTACTTTCTTCCTAACAGACACATTTGGCAAGATATTTAAAGAAAAAATAAGACTGATTATTAAAATATGTGCATATTCAAAGATATGCATCAGAGACTTTTTAGTTTTAAACAATTTATTGCAATTGCATATTTATGCAATATCCCGATTTGTGTATCAAATGACACACAAATCTGTATATGATATACAAATCTGTGTATTATACACAGATCGGACGATATAATAGACCTGATTATAACCAGTGCCATTCCAAACTGTCAATTACCTAACACACGATTCCATTTTTTTCAGCATGAAGTGAAGTCATTTACTATCCCCTATCCTCATAATACTGTAATTGAAACTTTCTATGTTCCATTACTACTTCTATTTCTAATGCCGGACGACTAATTTCGCTGTCGTCCGGCGCCGGACGGCTAGCCACTGCCTTAAATAAAACAGCCGTAAGAATAGTCATTCGCGGGCGGTATCGCTATTCTTATGGGAGAGCCGTAAGAATGGCCTGAGAGGCTATTCTTACGGGCCTGTAAGAATAATCACTTCCATTCAAAAATCCTGACCCAGATCATGGCAGATGCCAGAAAATCTAAGCAATTAGCAGTCAGTCTACGATAATAACTAGTATACGGAAGTCAAACGTCCATAGATCGAATAGAAATTTCAATAGTACACTTACACAAATTAACAAATTAACGGGACAACGGGAATAGTCGTCTACCAGACAAATAACACTGAAACATCACTTTTCTTGATTGTT
This sequence comes from Spisula solida, assembly GCA_947247005.1. Classification (NCBI taxonomy): domain Eukaryota; kingdom Metazoa; phylum Mollusca; class Bivalvia; order Venerida; family Mactridae; genus Spisula; species Spisula solida. Next base: position 17,902,647 of record OX365958.1, read on the forward strand.
TACTTAGTTGTCATCCACCATCTTGGTTGTTGATAAATGCACGTCGTCCGGTCCGGATTCCGGTCACACTCCTCCACCCCTCCACACACGTACGTGCGTACTGGCCTTCGGGAGCCAGTCGTTTCGTACACTGTACGTTTCGTATACTGTAAATTTCAGTTGTTTCGTACACTGTCGATCGGTCGTTTCGTATACTGTTGAAAATCGTCGGTTGTTTCGTACACTCCTATTGTATATATGGTGTTAATTGGTCTATTAATATATATTTGATCTATTATGCATGTAATTGTGTGTATATAGTTGTTATTCGCACGTATTGTCACGATGTATTTAAGTTTATTTCATGCTTTTATAGATATTATTTACTATGATTAAGGATGATTTTGAGCATTTAAATGACAAACTTTAATCTAACTTCCAAAATAAATCAAATAAATGGCCATATAGAATGTTAGTAGGGAATTATAAAATAGTTATAAACAATATTTTTAATAAAAACTGTATTGTAACTATTGAGTCATATACTGCATGTACATGTAAAACTCCACGATTTTAACATAGATGTTATATTTTAGCAAATAAGAGGTTATATTTTAGCAAATAAGAGGTTATATTTTTTTGTAAATTAGCGACAGCTGCGAGTCATAACGTAAACAGAATAATGTGTATTTATATTTTTTAAATTTATTTCATATATACATATATATTATACAACATATCAATTAAGAATGAATACAACACATCATTACAGTGTAAGAATGTTAGTCAGCATATCTGAAATAAAATTTCACATTTTACAAAGAGCAGGAAAAAAAATTAAATATGCAAAGCGACATTTTATACAGACCATAGAACACAATAAAATCACAGGCACGTGGTTTCAAATTATCCTAGTGTACTATCTGAGTGTACCCTAAGTATAGGGGGTACTCTGAGATAAGTTGAAACCATGGCATGTGCCTACGAATTAAATATGAACATTTTATACAGAATGATATTTTAACCATTTTATCGTAACTAAAACATAAATGTTCAACTTTCACAAATTCCAACAGTACTCATAATTTGTACATCTAATATCAAAGACCATACAAATAACGAATATACTAACTAATATACATGTATGTATACTTGTAATGTTTGTTCACTAATATACATGTATGTATACTTGTAATGTTTGTTCACTAATTAGTTATTTTAAAACTATCATACATGTATGTAGACTAGTAAATAAGGATCAGGAGGAATGCTGAATGTACATTTTCTGTACTTTTAGATTTATCTATAGTTATAATTATTAACAAACTAACCCTTGTTTAATTTGTTCAATCAATTTCTATGAATTTTATATATTCAATTAATTAAGACTCGCGAACAACATATCTTATTATCGTACCAAACATACATTAATTACAATAATAGACCACTTATATATACAAATACAATAGAGGGTACGAAACAACCGACGATTTTCAACAGTATACGAAACGACCGATCGAGAGTGTACGAAACAACTGAAATTTACAGTGTACGAAACTACTAGTGTACGAAACGACTGTAACCCTGGCCTTCTAATGTATTTGCTTTACGTAACCCATTGTATGTAATTTGATTTATCAGAGTCAAAAATAATTTTACATAAAAATGTTTTTGAAAAAGAAATGTTGATGATTATTTATACAGCTGACAGGCCTACATTTAATTGTATCTGCCACCAAAGGCCTCAGTTATTTAGATCTTTGCTGACACTTATAAATGTAATAAAATAATCATACTAGTTATGCACACTTAATCCTCGTATTCGATGCTGACGGTATCATCATGTATATGATGCTGCTGCTGTTAATGGCAGACAATAGTCGTATTCTGAACCACATGTATAAACGCCTACATGTTTATGTATAATAAGTAAGAAAATCAAGATTTGAAAAGTTTACATACTGCTCCAGCATTTTGTGACGATCAACACTCATTATTTTGAAACGTACATGGATTATTCTTCGATTTGTAAGGGATCGATATGAGCTGCAAAACGTTTTAATCATCTCCCGTCGAAGGCGAAAATATGGGATATGGTAATCGGGCAGGCGTCATTCTGTCCGTCCATCCGACCCTGAATGCAAACAGCAGCGTAGATGGATTTGAATGGGTGCTACGCAAATAAGCATTAAAGTGGGTGGTAGGAATTGGGTTGGCTCAGATTATAGATTAAATAGAAATAGTAATCTATATTCAAAATTAATAACTTTTCGAGTTGTTTGAAACAAATTAGATGCCATATTGGGAAATAATGAGCTTAAAGCAAACAAAACACTAATAAACTATCTACTGATAATAATGAGAAATTTTATGTACCGAATAAAGTACAGTAATATTATCCAAAGGTTCTCAGTATTTAAAAATTATCGTTTATGTAAATGAAAAATTGATGCTGAAATTGCACTAAATAATAACACATATCGCTGGCTTATAATTAGAAGGTCTTATGTACTACTTACGACCACGCAAATTAATTTAATTAACATACGTGTTACGACCTAATAAGACTAATGTTTATTTGAAATCTGCATCTCAAGGCGATTCGAATGCGCCTATTTTCAAGAATATCGGAATTAAGTTGTCATGTTGACCAAACTGAAGTTTAAAAAGCTTGTTTTTTCATAAGTAAGGAGTAGTTTTCAGACAGTTTTTTCTTGTTTTCTCAAAATATTGATTTTGTATTTACAACTCCTAAGCCAGAGATATGAGTCCTACATTAACTGTCAAAATTAGTTTACGTAATCAAAAACTAATCAATAACGTTACTGTCATTATGGTGCAGACATTCAAGTACATACATGTAAATGCAAAAGATTAACTAAAAAAATAAATAAATTAACTCTTTTGTTCCTATTTTTGAATATCTTAGTCAAAACTTTGCGTATGAGTTATGTTGTATTGACTATTGTTTGTAAATGTACTTAAGATTATGCATGCTTATAGTTGTATGTAAGTATATGTATAGAATGTAACCGTCCGTGTATAATTGTCTGGAATGCATGAAAGTGTGAAAGAGAATGAGAGTGTGAGAAAGAAAAACTTCAAAAACACTTTGTGTGCATTTTTGTCATTATTGTTATAAACCAATGCATTAATGTATTTCAAAATAGTACTTGAAATGCAGCCTCTGCGTCGGTATGTAGTGAGGTGAAAATATGCAAGGGAGGTAATTTGCTGATTGTACGAGTTGTCTTTCTTTGACCAGCATTTGTTGTTTGTCTATGAGTTCTCTCACTTACTTGGCATACAACTAATGGTTAAAACGCGCAATGTTGGTCAGTGGGTATATGTCCTGATGCCAGTGATTGAACTCCCCGATAGCCTAGTGACCGGTAGAGCATCCGTTTGGACTACGGGAGGTTCTGAGCATACATGGGTTCGATCCCCAAAGACGAAATAAAAATGGTACCAGCATTTATCTTACTAGATGCTAAGCATAAAATGTACTAGCTTCCTTCTCTTCTCTCATACTCTCGTAGCGATGGGTGAACATCATAATTGAGGTGTCGAAAGTGATTAATATGCATTGTATTAGCCTGGAAAAGCGTGTTTCACAATTGACCTAAAACAAATTATTATAAACAAAGCTTTAATTTCCCCTCTTCTAACTTGAAAGTAAATAAAATGTAGTTCTATTTACATCTTAGAACGTTCCGGTATGTACAAATTAAAACTATGTACACACTGTTGCTGTCTACTCCTGGGACGGAGGCTGGACTGCTATGGTGTTGTGGAGCACCGTTTTGAAGGCTTATATAGAGTTGAGATGTCCGTGATGGTGGTTGGGAGTCTATTCCAGTCCTGTATAGTTCTCGGAAAGAAGGAATTATTATACATGTATATGGTGACGTTGGCAGATGATAAATATAGCCTGTGGGCCTATCTGGTCCTGCTGTCACTAGGCCGCATGATGCTGGACGCCGTTGGGATATCCACCAGGGAGTGTCTGCTCTTGAATAGCATGGTCAGTTGTAGGACTCGGCGGCGATCGACAAGAGGCTCCCAGCCGAGTGAACTTACCATGCCTGTGATAATACCCGGGGTTCTGTCAGTATAGTTGTTGCGCACATGACAGGTAGCCCGGTGCTGTACTTTGTCATCTGATCTATGGAGATCCCAAGATGTTAATGCATACTCCTAGTTGGCCGGACCAGTGTCTTATAGGTAGTGTCTCTCACTGTCCTGATGCAGTCCCGGGTATGCGTCTCGGAGGAAACTTAGTTGTTTGCAGGCCTTAGTAGCTGTGGCTTAATCATGGCTTATGAGTGTTTCTCCCAATGGAGGTCACGCCAAGGTGCTTCGAAATGTCTGCAACTTGTAATTGTTGTCCATGGAGGTAGTAGTTGGTCTCATGGACTGGTGTCTTGCTTGTTGTGATTCTCAGTACACTTGTCCGGGGGAAAGCACACATGCCATCTTGATTCCCATTCTTCTAGGGATGTGAGATCATCTTGTAGTCTAGTGGAGTATTGGTCATTCTTAGTGGATTCGTCCAGCATGGTGTCATCTGCGAAAAGGTCTGCGGGTGATTTGCAGACGGAGGACAGGTCATTTATGTAAACGAGGCAAGGGTCCAGTACAGTGCCCTGGGATATCCCTAGTAGTACCTGTAGTTTCTCTGATGTGCTCCCCTCTACAAGGACTTGTTGGGTTCTGCTAATTTAACAAAAAATGATCGAATCCATTGCAATGTTTGAATTTTGAGGAGGAAGCTTTATCAAACGCTTTTGCGAAGTCCAATATTATGATGTCCACTTGCTCATTTTTAGTTTTGAGGTTTTTGCTATGTTCTGGATGGTTGAAATCAGCTGTGTTTAATCAAAGTTAACGTGCGTGTTGGTATGGAGATGCTACATGGTTGAGCTACAGATGATATGCTAGCATTTTGCATACAACAGAACATGTCTATAATTTGACGTGATGGTGCGTGCACCTTCTTTTAGATGGAGTGATCAGAGCTTCTCTACAGTCCTTAGGTACAGATCAGGTGTTCAGTGATGTCTGGAAGATGCGCGTTAGGATCGGTGCTAGCTCATCGGCTGCCAAGCTGAGGATTCTATTTGGAATACCATTTGGCGCTGGTGCCTTGTGAATGTTGAGATTCTTCATGAGTTTCGAACTCAAAGGTTGACTTGAGGTTTTTTTATTGAGCACGAACTTAAGTTCTTTCGTGATCTTGGGCCAGGTATAGATACTGGGGTGGGATATATGGATGGAATATTGCTTGGTCCAAGGCCTGGGATGTTGGTAGTGTTATCCTTTCGTGCAATCCGATTGGAATTGTTTATTTAAGATCTTCTCGACTATGTAGGACGCCTTCCTGTTTGAGTAGTGGAGAGATACCGGCTTGTTCCTGTTTTTACTCTTGATATAGGAACTGAGATTTGTAAATAAGGCACTTACTGTGCTGATTAAAAAAATAGTATTAGTAGGTCATTAATAGATCATTAACCCCCTAGCACTACTCAATAACAAAATATTAATAGATCTACATTATTTACACAGTTAAAAATGTCGTCTTTGCAAAATTATACAACAGGTTTTGGTACAAATTCTTGTAGCGTTTTTTCTTAGTAAAAAGAACCCTTAGTTTCATGCATGTCGTCTGAATTATTGGGGAGGGGATGGCAAATGATATGTTGGCCACTCTCCTGATATTGGGGGGGGGGGGGGCGACTCCTACGCCCCGTGTCTTTATGTTCGAGAGTTATGTGTTCATGTGACTCATGTCACACTGACTTTATACAGGCACGAGGCTACGCCCCTGTAATGTGTGTTGTTTAAAACTGTTGAGCACATATCATGATTGTGTACACTAAAACTGTCTTGTGTCAATACCTTATTTGGTATTTATGATCTTAGGCCATCCAAATCGCAAATTCTGCTTCGCGTCCGTGGTCGGGTAGGTTTTGAGCTCATAAAAGGAAAAAACAACACATTTCTTCGCTATATGTTTTGCTCGAAAAAAAGTGAAATTGTATGCGCAAATCCCGAGCTCATTCCGTTGAATAGGATCAGTTTCGTGAAAGTCCAGTGTTTTATTTGACTCTTTCTGGTTCAAGTGTGTTCATTGTTCGGTTCAGTTTAGTCAGAAATGGACAATTTAAAATAATTAAACCTTGAAAACAGATCTGTTTTAATACATTTAAAACCATTTCTAGTTAATAATAAGGTTTTTTTCTTCTTCTGGGTTTGCGTGGTTTTTTAGGGTAGATAGGTTTTGCGCAGAGCAGTTGACGATAAACAAAAGTACAATTTGGAATGGCCTTACTCATGTTACTAGCTTTGTGTCGAAAAATCACGTGCTGTTGCCATGGCACTCGAGTACTCGAATAAGATTTGACGCATTTTGATTGGTGCATAGGTTGAAATCGTTCATGCGCATCGCCCGCGGACCGACATTGAATTTGGAGATTTCGATCTTTCGGCGCGTTTACGAAGAATTAACGATGTAAGTAGAAATTAATACTTTATTTTATTGCTGTATTTTATGTTACTCATCTGCGGGAACTAAAAAACAAAACTAAACTATCGGCATTGAATTATATCTATACTAGTTTACTGTTATGATAGTTATCGCGGCCTATCTGTTTTTCCGTGCAATGGTAATACGAAAAACAAAATGGCACTACGCTGTTTTGTGTACATGAAATTGATGAATACCATTGCCATTTTGTTTCGTAGCACTTGACTGACCGTTTCACAACATCGTATCTGTTTTGATCGCGTAATAGTGGAAACTTCGACAGTTTGCAAAAATTTAAAATGGCTTCCCATGCAGCTAGTCTATTTGAAATACGCAATGTGTCTTATTTGTACGTTGTTTAGGCCTACCCATTTCAACAGTAATAGTACCACACAAACACACCTGGCTTGTACCACAACAACAAACACACCTGGCTTGTACCACAACAACAAACACACCTGGCTTGTACCACAACAACAAACACACCTGGCTTGTACCACTGTTGGTCATGTTTCAGGGGCGTAACTTCCTATAGGCCATATAGGCCGCGGCCTACACTTTTTCACAGAAAGTCGAAAAAATAAAAATGCCAAAAATGCAATAAAAATCAATGGGGGTATGGGGTATAGGAGTGTCAAACTCACCGATACTGTTATTGATATTTAGTCTGAAAACAGCACAGAGAACACAATATTAGGACAGAATATAATTTCAAAAAATTCTGGGAACATGTCCCCGAAACGTCATACAATAAGGAAATCTGTGTTTATATGGAATCTAGACAAAACTGTTGATACCTACTTGGTGATTTTTCATTCATGTTAATGATTTAGATATTCATGAATTATATTTACCCTTTCACAGTTGAGAGTCGTAGTTGTTTTTTTAGTCTGAAAACGGCCAAGAATGCACCTGCGACAATATAGAAATTAAAAAAAATTCCGGGGAGCATGCCCCCGAACCCCCCCTAAAATAACATGGCCTACACATTGATTTTCACTAAGCTACGCCCCTGTGTTTAATTATTTTGTTATTTTGAGTGAATTTTAGAATTTGCCATAAAGTGATATACTTTGGGTAATCAAGTCCTTATTACGTAGGTATGACTGGGTTTTGTGGAAACAATTATATGTATCTATAAACAATAGTTCACCATTGATTCCTGGTGTAACTTTTATTTATGTGGGTTGGATATTTGTGGAGAATTTTTGTATCATTTTACTGTATTTTGGGTCATTTGGCCACTTGAACGTTAAAAACCAATGAAATGTTTGCAAATAAATTAGGAGTGAATATATAAAAGAGCCTGATAGGTTACACTATGCTATACTCCTCACAAAATATACCGCCAAAAAACCCACTTCTGTTAAACATTGACCATATCAACATTACAAGTTAAACCCCGTTTTCCGGGATTACGGAATTAATTCAGCGCCAATGTGCGAGATATTCCACATATATGTCAGGGGGGGCGATGCATATAGTGTAAAGAGAAACCAGGTATAGCCCGTTTGCAGCGAAAAAAATCGTCTAAATTTTGAATGGTTACACATCTGTTCATCAGATGTTGATAAAAATTTACGTAGAATCATAATTACATTCTACCTACTCCCATTTTAAATTTCATAATTTTTAGTTACTTATTTCAACAAGTTTATTCTTTATTGTATATTGATCTTACTTGCATTTGAACACTTTAACGCAGGGAGGAAATCTGGTATTCCATTGATGTTTAACTGTCCTTTTATTAACTGTTATAATTCGTGATCAGCAAGATTAACATTGCTGTGATGAAAGCGAAATTTATGAGGCCCATATAAGTCGATTTATTTAGGTATGTCGCTTGTGTGGATACAGATTATGTATAATACCTGTAATATCACGGAAAAGCAGTGAAAACCAAACCCCTATTCACTAAGCTACATAAGCTATGTATATACTTATACATGGACATACACGTATATAATAATGTTAAATTAAGAACTTAATAAAAGCATTGTAATATTTATGTGCGCAATGACAAGTAGTCTTAAGACTGAACCAGTCCTAAAAAAACGGGGTAATATACATCTACCCATTTAGGATTAGTCTGAAATCGACATTCATGAACACGGTTGAAGAATGCCTAATATTAAGCAGTCAAAATCGTTTAAAGACGCTGTAAAATCCGTGTTTTTATAGTTCGAGAAGGAGGTTGCTAGACGCAAGCCATTTTTACGTTTAGACCCGAAAATATTATACATATAGACAGTACAGATGAGCAGACGGGCCTCGTACATGCTATATTAAATAGGTTACAAATACGTAAATCTACCGTTAGACGTGTCACGTGACCATGAAATTGGCTGTTGTGTGTATCGAGTCTTCTAACATGAAGTTTCATTGTAAACTACAAATATTTTACATAGAACGTATGAACAAAACTTTTTTCACACATGTCCGATGTTGCTTAGATTTATTTGTATATTAGGTAGATACATTTCATTTACTCGTGCAAAATCTCATACTTGTAGGTGCAGTAAATACTGAGAAATCTTCATTTTAGACGATTTTTTTCGCCGCAAACGGACTATACAATAATCGCAATTATTTTAGCCTTTCTAGAACACAATGACTATATCAGTTACTATGGTACACTATTTTACAACCTTGCTGACAATTTTTTTGCCTAAATAATATGTTAACTAGAAAAATGTGTACATTATCTCGCCATCAGCAGGCCTGCCATTTCTCAGGCATTGAGCCCAATCTGATGTGATTACAGGCTAACCGGCTTAGAGGTCCAATTTACCGGCAATCTTGATCAAATCAAAGCGTTCATGGTTCTCAACAAGTGTATACCGTTTTCATAGCGATGGTGTATATTACGAGTGGGTATAATTGGTGACAAAGCAATTAACAGGAAGCACGTGTAATAAAATGTACTACCTCCCGTTGTTTCTCAAATATGATTAAGATTTAATGGACTCGATCTGGCTCACTTGGACGCTTCTATTTTCCATAAACATGTATAAAACGACTTTTATACGTAGATGGTTTTAAAGTCAGTCTTCTACTGACATGCTTTTCTGCATTTTTATATTATTAATTTGATTTTTATGCTTAGCCCTGATTGTATTATAGGTGTCTATTATCGAAAATGATTGAAATACAATGTACTTGTCGATATTTGTTCACGTCAGTTAAATATATTTTGCTAATTCATTTATTAGAATTGAGGAAATTGGATTTTTAAAATTTTGCTTAGACAAGGCTACAAATTTATTTAATGTAGGGCTCTTCTACATTGGTTTTATTTTAGGACCTTAATATTACAGAACAATTAGTTTGTATGGCTTTATCTAATTACAATTTAATAAAATAATGTTTTTATTAGGCCATTTGAAGGCTTGATGGGCTTATAATTAGGTGGTTCGCGCGCTTAGCGGCTTGAATTAGGCGGTTTGCGCGCTAAGCGGCATGAATTTGAGGGTTCACATGCTAAGTGCAGAATTTTGAATTTGTCATCTTCGGGCGCTTTAATTCAATGTTTGCTAAAATCTCAGGCTTTTGCATGATTTTATTATGGCAGGCCTGCATCGGTAACGAGCTAGGGAAGCGGCAGTGTGGAATAAAATGCAATATGTCTATTACGCTCCCTACAGCGCTTTGATTTCCACTTAACCGTTACAATTCACACGCTGCTTAAACTACTAGAATATTTTGATATTTGACCTTTACAAAACTGCTGTAAACCCTGATACACATTTTCATTGGCTGATGAAAGTTTATTTGTTTGTATAGAGAGTTATAGCAGAGAGTTTATAGTGAATATGAAGACTACCTGTTGAAAGGTTTAAACGAGTACACACTGTATGAGGTTTAAATATTTCATGGTTCTATTGACTGGTCATTATTTATTTGTTTCAATCAATATGATAAACTGATAGTGCGAGAGTTTTAATTAATAATACAAGTAATTCTTTTAACACACGAGTGTTTTATATACAATGCATTTAAAAACCCGTTTACATTATCACATTTGCCTCGCTGTACGCTGGTTTTGGATTCGCCTGTCTAAAAATAGCAATAGCGCTAATACACTAGCGATAATGCAAAGCCTAGAAACGATGTAGTTTCGGGCGAGGCAATTGGAGAGTATATGTCTATGTATGTAATTACTTCATTAAGATATATCAAAAGCCAATTATTGCTTTTGATACCATGACAATCGGACCAATTTAGTACATGCGCACCTTTCTAAGATAACAATTTTTTTAAAAGAAAATGTTTTTTACTCTTTATCAATGATACAGTTAATACCTGTGTGTTTAACTTGAAAAATATGCATGCTTATTGGTTATCTAAGTTAACACATGACTGTTTTTGTTTCAATGAATTATTGTCTTGCCTTACAGATGAGAATGTTTGTATCATTAGACCAGTTATCACAGAGGAATATCTACTTGCCTACATGGACAGAATTCAACAGCATTAAAAAGATAAGTAACTTACTATCTAAATAAAAATTTACCTTTGGCAACGTCACTCAACAACCAAATATTTGACCAAATTGTGTGCAATTGTCTGCTAAAGCGTATTCTACATGGACATTGTCCTTACATTGGATGTGCTAAGATGCATGAATTGTCATTGTGTAAATCGTGTTAACTGTACACATGCAAACACCATCATTGGGTTGGTGAACAATGGAAAAACATTCTCTAATCAAGGTTTTCCATTCATCTAGTGACGACAGGGTTCAGGTAAACCTGGACTGGCGTTGTGCATTGTTATCGAACATCTCTTGTTGTGATCGATTAGAATTTGAATGCCTTATGTTACCATGATTTTTGTGAGGCACATCATCCCGCTGTTTTCAGAAAGCTCCAATATCACTCCATTTCAACGCGATAATGTCGCAAGGAATTTCCTCATTACAGTCAGGGGGTGAAAACAGATATCGGTCATTCATGCATAGAGCAATGAGGTACAATATTCACAATCATTTTTGTCAAACCCACTTGTCCTGAGCTTTACTTAGGCCTAAAAAAAAAGACGTTTGTTTCCGGTTACCCGACCGACCGTGTATTTTAACCCCCGACTCAAAAGTTTTTATGTACGAAAATCGGCAACGCGTAATTAAGCGTATTTTGATGCTTACTTTTTTAATTAGACGCGCAAAATTACCGATCTACGACTTTTCAGGACGCGCCATTTTTCTATCAGTTGTTTAGAGTAATTGACAGATGAGAGGCGGAGTTAAATTACCCGTTAACCAATCAGCGTTCACAAGTCAGCATCAGGAACATTTGATTGACGCGTCGCGATAATCTTGAGTAAAGCCATATATTGTGTTATTACAAACCGTTATGTAAACATGTACGCTTTAATTGATCTATCGATTCAACTATCCAATTTATTTGATTGCCGTCAGATGATTATTATAATTACGATATTTGTCGTACTTGGTAATCGTTATAATTGTTGTATACGCATATTAATTTTGAAAACATAGAAATGATGAGTCAAAACGAATGTATCTACAATTTGCAGTGCAAATATCCAGTTTTCAAGGAATATATACCTTGTAATTCATATTCCGTGTAATTCATATTCCGTGCATTAAATTCCCAGATAAAACATCACTACAACCCAACAAACTTTGGTAATTGGTGAAATGTTCGGAAGCATTAAACGGCGCTGATATTATTCGAGTTTTTAACAAATTTAATGCCATTCAAATATTAGCATATGCGTAGACGATAGAGACTACGGAAACGGTGCACTATGGTTTTTTACCATGTAAACAAACGATGAAACATGGCAAGTTCATTGATTGCCGTTAGATTGAACAAATGCCGATACATTTGTATACATTTCACACTATTAACACCCAACAAATAATAACATTTAAAAACATGGTGCAGGAACAGGAGTATACAAATTCGTTGATTCTGATGGTTAATATCAATACTGCCAGTAGTGTTGACTAAAAAAAAAAAAAAAAAAAAAAAAAAAAAATTAAAAATCGACCTACCGACCCATGTTTTTTTGGGCATGTAACCAGAAACAAACCTTTTTTTTAGGCCTTAGTCTTCATTTTTTGCGTATGCGCATGCATCAAATCTTTGGATCATAGTTGGAGGTCAAGGCTCAAATTGAACTTTGTCCAGACCATAACTTTACCTTGCATTGTATTTGGCATGAATCTTAACCTCAATAGTCAGGAGTGTCATTCACAACCATTTTCTTATCTCAAAGGTCAAGGTCACAGCTGAAGGTCAATGGTCATTATTTAGCTTGTCCAGACTGTAACTCTTGTCATTTTCTATATTGGAATTCTAAATTAACCTAGCGCATTTGTTCACCATTATGAGGTTGAGCTTATGGTATCAATATTCAGTGTATCAGAACAATACCAAAATTAACAGGATTTGTTTATCAAATACATTTTCGAGACATGTGTCAACTTTTTCCACGGTGACACAAAACAGAAAGTTCATTATTTTTCATACTTCGGATACAAAATTGGACTTGAGTTTCAGCCAATTATGTTTTTACATCTTCGTGTGGTTCCGTACAACCATTCCAGTTATGAACTAGCCAAATATGCGAGTAATTGAATGTCAAAGAGTATGTACTACACCGTCACATTATGCTGTTTATCAATAGGAAAAGTTAGGTGCTTGTATGATGCCGTGAAACCGGCCGTCTCGTGCTGTTGTGATGACGAGTGCGTGATGCGACACAGCCAGGTGTTGGGTGGCGTGTTCAGTAAAGGTGGTTGTTGTTTGAAGTAGAAAACTATGTAGAGAGGTTGATGATGCGGTGGTTGTTATGTACGTCGCTCGTTTGTGTGGTTCTTTTGTTTGGTCTTGTTTGTTCTTTAGCGAACTAAACCGACTGTTTAATGATTGCTTGTTAAACCCTGTAAGCAGGAACAAGAATATTTCGTATAAATCCAAAATCTTTATTATGTCGTAGCATAGATGAATATGCTGATCTTGGAATTTGTTCTAGCTTTTATACAGATAGATGGCTAAACTCGGACATATGGTGTTAGCCAAACATCATTATGACATGATTAACATTTCCTTTGATTTATTTGCTTAAACATAATTGAGATGTCCTGCTTAACACTTATTCAGGAAGTTTGCGGACCTTACGGCTAGAAGTTGACGATGTCTCAATTGAGAACATATCATGACACTATTAGTATGTTTGTACACTGGACAAAGAGGTGTTAAAATAATCAAGAGCTAACATATTTGTTTGCATACTATAGACAAAAAGGTGTTTACTTTTTATAGAGTAAGGAAATGGCTTTACTGTGCGATTATTCTCAAACAAGTTGACCTTATCACATAAATCTTGTTACAATTTATTGATACAAGTTTGAAAAAAATGGAAATAATTCACAACATTGAATTATTAATTAAAATACATGTTTGATAATAGACACAAATGAATTGCTGAAACACAAAAAATAATGCATAGTTTTACACTGCATTTCACAAAACTTTACAGCAAAATATGGGGCATTATACTTGTACGAACAAGTGAGTTGAAAATGCTACTTTTGTACCAACAATGTAGGTTTGATCTTGCACCGTAATATCTTAAAGTTCAAGGTCACACTTCAAACAAATTTCAGATGTTCTCTACTGGCAAGGTTATTGACCAGGAACATCAATGCATTGGTACAAAGTCAGCTGAATAGTTTAAACAAACAATACAGATCCCTGAAAAGTGGTCTGTTTTTAGCTCACCTGTCACAAAGTGACAGAGTGAGCTTTTGTGATCACTCTTCGTCCGTCCGTCCGTCCGTCAACAATTTTCTTGTGTAGACACTAGAGGTCACACTTTTGACTTAATCTTTATGAAACTTGGTCACAATGATCATCTCAACAAAATCTAGGTCAAGTATGATATTGGGTCATACGGGGTCAAAAACTAGGTCACAAGGTCAAATTATAGAAAAACCTTGTGTAGTCACTAGAGGTCACAATTTTGACTTAATCTTTATAAAACTTGGCCACAATAATCATCTCAACAAAATCTAGGTCAAGTTCGATATTGGGTCATCCGGGGTCAAAAACTAGGTCACAAGGTCAAATCATAGAAAAACCTTGTGTAGTCACTAGAGGTCACAATTTTGACCTAATCTTTATGAAACTTGGTCACAATGATCATCACAACAAAATCTAGGTCAAGATCGATATTGGGTCATGCGGGGTCAAAAACTAGGTCACAAGGTCAAATCATAGAAAAACCTTATGTAGACACTAGAGGTCACAATTTTGTCGTAATCTTTATGAAACTTGGTCACATTGATCATCTCAACAAAATCTAGGTCAAGTTCGATATTGGGTTATCCGGGGTCAAAAACTAGGTTACAAGGTCAAATCATAGAAAAACCTTGTGTAGTCACTAGAGGTCACAATTTTGACCTAATCTTTATGAAACTTGGTCACAATGATTATCACAACAAAATCTAGTTCAAGTTCGATATTGGGTCATACGGGGTCAAAAACTAGGTCACAAGGTCAAATCATAGAAAAACCTTGTGTAGACACTAGAGGTCACAATTTTGACTTAATCTTTATGAAACTTGGTTACAATGATCATCTCAACAAAATCTAGATCAAGTTCGATATTGGGTCATCCGGGGTCAAAAACTAGGTCACAAGATCAAATCATAGAAAAACCTTGTATAGTCACTAGAGGTCACAATTTTGGCCTAATCCTTATGAAACTTGGTCAGAGTGATCATCTATACAAAATCTAGGTCAAGTTCGATATTGCATCATATGGGGCCAAGAACTAGGTCACTAGGTGAAATCACAGGTCTTGCATGTACTGCTATAACAGGTGAGCGACCTAGGGCCCTTTGGGCCCTCTTGTTAAAGTATGTAAGTGTATATATATTAAATAAATCTTTGTGCTGTCACCAGAGCGAATAATTATTTTATTGAAGAATAAGTAGAGCTTTTTGACAGTGGCATTGTCAAAGCACAGGAGATTGAATATGACCCCCATGGTATCTAACATGTATGTAAGGGTTCCTCTGACAGGGTTTAAGATCAAGGAGGTCACTAAAGTTTTTCGGCAAGTTTTTTACACCACATATTTATTTTAAAATCAAAGCTATAAAATACACTTTTCAAAAGTAAGGTAAACTAAAGGATATTTTTGCTACAGCTTACATACAAAAGTGTTAATGATATTCTGCAATCATTTTTATACATGTTTCTTTGTTTTAAAAAAGATAATATAAAGTTGGATAGGGATGGCTGCGGCACTCAACTTAATCAGCCAAGCACAGAAAAGATAAAAAACCTATACGACAGGTACAACACATAACCGAATGAAAAAATGAACTGCACAAGTCCTAGCTGCCAAAAAACTGAATGAACAGAACTAGTTTCAGCAATCAAAAAGCTGAATGCACTAGCTGAATGCACTAGCTGAATGACCTAGTCTGAACAGTAAAACAGCTGAAATGCCTAGTTTTAGCTTTCTCAGATAAGTCCTGAAAAAGCTTCACTGAAATGGAATCCTACAACAGGAAATAATTTTGACTGCGGGTTTCCGCTCTTTGTAGGCGCTTATTCCTTGGAGCATAATAAATGAAGGGGGGTGGGGATATAAAAGTTCTGCTTCTTGGATGCGACTGGTACCCATGATGCAGAGCTGTTGTTTCAAGAGGTTATACTGTGCTTAATTAAACTTAACACTGATACTAAATTTAACTGACTAAAAGTTGCTAATTATATAATTATGAACAACCTCATTGGCATTTTTCATGACTAATATAATAAGGTGTGAATCATGTATATAATCAACTTATGAATAAAATGTATGAGCAATAATGTCAAAAGTCTTCATCCAGGTTTTAAAATTATATAACATTGACTATTTAAATATTTTCAAAAGTCTCTTCCTTAAATTATAATACTGTGCACATGAAATACATGTCATTGACATTTCATAATCTTTCTTCTCAATGTTTCTGTCATTGTTTATCATTAACAAATGACAAATTAAGTTGAAACTTGGTATTGTTTCACGCCATTTAAGTTCGCGAGTTGTAGAAATTTGTGAAAGGAAGTAGCCGCGAAAGTGTTCTGAACATGAAAAACGCGAAAGTTTCTTGTTTTGAATGAAATTCATGGTGTTTGTGCGCGATGTTTACAAGGCTGTATTAAGTCTGAAATCAAGTTTTACGTCACGGGATTTTCACATCAAGTCAGAAATGTTCTTGATTTTTGTGTTAAGAATATGAAGAAAATAAAATGATTTCCACCTGTTTTTGTGTTGTTTTCTTATGTACAAGGCTGTATTAAGTCTGAAATCAAGTTTTACGTGACGAGATTTTCACATCAAGTAAGAAACGTTCTTGAGTTTTGTGTTAAGAATATGAAGAAAATAAAATGATTTCCACCTGTTTTTGTGTTGTTTTCTTATGTACAAGGCTGTATTAAGTCTGAAATCAAGTTTTACGTGATGGGATTTTCACATCAAGTAAGAAACGTTCTTGAGTTTTGTGTTAAGAATATGAAGAAAATAAATGATTTCCACCTGTTTTTGTGTTGTTTTCTTATGTACAAGGCTGTATTAAGTCTGAAATCAAGTTTTACGTGACGGGATTTTCACATCAAGTAAGAAACGTTCTTGAGTTTTGTGTTAAGAATATGTGTCTTTTCTGTGTAGTTTTGTTTTTCATTGTTTACAAATAAATAGTCACAATCGAAAATAAAATGATTTACTCCTGTTTTGGTGTTGTTTTCTTTAAATATCCTTTACATTTGCTATGTTTATAATGTCTTTTCTCTCACCTGATTAGGGACATCGTCTTTTATTACCTGTTATTGGTTTCCTTTTTCCTGTACCTTTAAAAGATGTTGCAAACACATTCTTTATGTAAAAGTCAATAAAGATAAAAAATAGTGTCATTTCTCTCGCCTAATTAGGTACATAATCTTTAATGACCATGAACTGATTTCCATTTTCCTGTCATTCAGTACTGTCACAAAATCAAAGGCCCTAACCTTTGAATTGTGACCTTGACCTTGAGTCTGTACAGTTCGAACATAGTTTCAGTATGCTGTTTCAATTTGTAACACATTTGGTACAAGTTTCATAGAAATTAGTGAAGGGGTGCAAAAGACGTGCACTGACAAGAATTTGTTACAGACTGAAATGACAGATAGAAGGGCAGACAGAGACCATTCCTTTTACCCCCAGCCACTTTAATGCCAGAAATTATTGAAATTCTCTTAGTATTAGTCCCTACTAAAACACCATTCTGAAAACATTTATTCTTTATATTATTATTTATACCTATCAAAACATAACCAGGATTTCCTTCAAATCCGTGTTCAATTAGCAGTGTAAAATAATGTCTCTATAGTGTAGTGGTACCATACTGGATCAGCCAATCCAGGGACCTGGGTTCGATTCCCAGTGGAGGCGGCTTATTTTTCACTGTTTTTTGGTGACTAGCTTCTAAATTGTTTAATGTCATTTTGAATCATAGCAAAACGTGGCTACTCGGGACAAGGCTTATTTTTTGTCTGTAAAGCTTTTTCGAAAATATTGAAGTTCAATTTTATATTCATAATGCCGAATTTTCTTGTTTCCAAACTAAGTTTCTAAACTGCAAAGTGGTTGGGAGATTATAGGAATGATCTCTGTTCACCCTTCCATCTGTGGGCCCATCTTTACAAAATCCTGTCAGCTTCAAATGTTTTGAACCCCTTGACCGATTTTCAGGAAGCTTATGCCAAATGTGTAACTTGTGGAGACAGCATGCAGAACGCATGTTCCAATTGTGTTGACCCAAGGTTAAGATCACATTTCAAAATTTAGGTTTGAACCTTTGAGGAAGAGTTCTCTAAAAATTATACCAAATGTGTATATCATGTAGACATTGTGTAAAACCAATGTTTCAACTGTGCTTGGTCCTTGGCCGACTTAAAATGTCAGTGTTTCCTGTGAACTTGTCATTATATCTTCTTTAATGGTCTGTGTGTCATATAAATTATGGTTGAATTTAAAAATGACAGTACATACATGTTGTCCATAATGCAATTTTATGGATGATCTTGGTTTGCCATTCTAAGGTCTGTGACAAAGCCGTATGTGGGGTATCATTAGTCACTCTGTGACAGTTCTAGTCTTTCTTATTATTCATGTGTATGAAATGTTATGTAATTGGACCATTTAAGTAAACATAAATACAGAATTCCAATTCTTTTTTAGCATGTTATAATCTGCAAGTATTGTTCTTGGTTTCAAACTGCTTTTTACATTTGAATTGTACTTACAAGTTATATTTATTTTAAATTTTTGAAAATAGGATGAAGTTAAGTTCACTACTATGCTTGAGTTCAGTGTCATTTAAGGGTATTCTGGACATGAATCATATGGCAACGTTTTGACCTGACCCAGTTTCAAATTTCATATTAAGCTGATTGAAGGGAATATGCATTGGGCATGTGGTTGAGGTTTAAGGTCTCTTGCTTCAAATTGTTATTTTCAAATAAATGCCTCCCTACTTAGGATATCAATAATATAAGGTAGGTTTATGGAACTTTCAGTGCCTATTTTTACTGGAAGTTTCATGATAGGGTTTATGTAACAATTTAATTATTGGTGGTATGTTTAGTGGAATATTCTGGACACATAATGTTGAAATTTCATATTGATGTTTAGGGTGAGGATCTTTTTAAACATATTTTGTCTTAAAATTGCTTTAAAAACACTATCAACATACCACCTTCTTGCATAAGGGGCGTTATGGTCTGAAGCTCGGCTGTCAACCTTTCTGTCTTAAGTTTTAACGCTGTATTTTGCTTTTGAGCCTTGGTTATTAAAATAATGTTAGTCTTTGGACTTTTGGTCAATTTTGATGAGATATGGTGGTTAATAGTTGTATTTGCATAGCTTGTAATTTAAGGTGATTAGTAAATGTAATTTTCCATCCATGAAATGGTTAAACATGGTAGGATTATGATCAAGCTATGCACAGCAGGTCTTGGCCTTTAATTAGTCTAAAACAGTATCATTGTTTATATGTGATACATCATTTTTTATTTTCGTATCATGTGTCAATCATGACAATAGTGTGAATAAGGTTTAGATTAAAACCTTTGAATTGTGGTTATAACCAAATTGTAGGCATCTGTTACCAAGGAGTTGATGGATCATATAATGGGTCCATGAGTATCAAACAGGTGTGACACCATAAGAGCTTGTAAGGACCATAATTTAACCTTCCAACTAATTCATATAAATTTCATGTTCAATGCTTTTATCTGCCTACTTTACTATACTGTGTAAAATAGGTTTAGCAACACCCAGTTTGTTTGTTATTTCCTGAGTTTCTTTAATGAGAACATTAAACAACATTGTTTGTTTAGTGTCTAAACATTCATCCTACACTCACACAAGCATACACGTACATTAGTGACTTTTTGAACACAAAGAAACGGGTACATGGACAATTTTTGGGCTCAATATAGTACTCCAAAACTATCATAGTACTGTACTTTGTACTAAAATGAATTCAATATGATTATGACAGACACCCACATTTATCTGATTCCTGTTCTGATACATGGATATAACAGACGCATGGATTGTTGTAAAACCTATTTTACCATGTATAGCACATGAATGATATGTATTTAGGCAGATAATTGTTTCAATGTTATATTATTATTATTATTATTATTAATATCACACCTCAATACTAACAGTATATTGTTTTGCATCAAGTGTTTCAAGTTCTCTTCAACTTTCTGTTTACTTGTTTTAAATTGTTTTAAGTTGAGGGTCGTAAGGTAGTTCATGTAGAGATTTCAGACTATTGAGGTAGAATTGAGGGTCATATGATCATTGATCCATTATACAAGGTTAGGCAGAGAAGTTGTAGGTCCTCTCGCCTCTTTTAGGATGTTTGTTTTCAATTTTATTCTTCTAAGGAATCATGAACATACATCTAACTTAATTTGTCTATGCATGTTTATCCAATTTTGCTCAAATTGTCTTCACTTACAAAACAACTTAATTAGTATTTACTTGTATGATTCCAATTTATTCATAACTCATTTATTCACTTAATCAACATAGCGTTACAAAACAACTTAATTAGTATTTACTTGTATGGTTCCAATTTATTCATAACTCATTCATTCACTTAATCAACATAGCGCTGGCCCCATCTCATGCCATTGGACCTGGTTATCCCTGCTGGAACATATCAGTCACCTTCAATGATGCGGCGAACACGTTCTTACGTAAAAGTAATTAAAAATATAAATAATGTCTTTCTCTCACCTAATTAGGTACATTGTCTTTTATAACCCTGTACTTGTGTCCTTTCTCCTGTCACCTTAAAAGATGTGGCGAACAATTTCTTATGTAAAAGTAATTAAAAGAATATAATGTTTTTTCTCTCACCTAATTAGGTACATTGTCTTATATGCAATATGATGCAGTATTTTCTTGAACTACCTTCTACAAGCTGTTTGGTGAACTTTAATTTAATGCAAAAGTTTGTCTTTGTATTTAATTAGTTTGTTGTTACCAGTCCTTGATTGTACACCCGAAACATGTAATAATATTCAAATTTAGTGTTTCATAAAATTTGGAGTTTTAGATGTCATCTATTATGATTTGGGTTGATTAATATTTTAAACTTAACTGAATATATTTTGCCTGGAATCTCCTCATAGTATATGGCATTCAGATCTAAATTTATGGTGGCAAATTTTAGAAAAGGTTTTAAGGAACATATCTAAACAGTTGTTCAAGCCATGTGCAAGGTATTTTGGTATTTAAGCACGAGCGTGAGTATTGCTGCACCTTAAACCAAATTGACATTTTAAATAATGAAATAAATATTTTTCACCTGATAGTACACATAGATTGGTTCTATTGTATCTCTGTTTGGGGTGCTTTAGAGTGTTTTGCAGTTTCTGCTGAATGATATTGTCCCTGTCTTTTCTGACTTGGCGATGATGATTTGCTTCTAAAATATTCACTATGTTATGGAATCAGTCACCTATAAAACTTCATGATAATCTCAGGTAATCTACTGTCTAATATGTTACTGTTATATAAGATTCACATTGACTAAACATCATATAGCTGGAATCTTGAGATAAAGATGTGAGTATTTCATCAGTTCTCGAGATAAGGACCTGTAAGTTACACATGCCTCTCATCAGTGTGCCTCAATAATTCAGTGGTTAGGGCGCTTGGCGTCTAATCTGGCGACCATACATAAAGTGGTAATGCACTGGGTCATGAGACAAAGACCTGTGAGTATTAAATCAGTTCATTTCTCGACATAAGGACCTGTCAGTTACACATGCCTCCCATCAGTGTGTCTCTGTAGTTCCGTAGTTCAGTCCATCTTATCTGGCGACCGCACAGAAAAATGGTAATAGGCCACAGATGTCTTGAACATGATGCATTTTGCACTGGGTTTTGAGACAAAGACCTGTGGGTATGATCAGTTCTTGAAAAAAGGGGAATGTGTTTACCATATAAAACTGGTAATATTTCGCAGTAGGTCTTGAGAACATGATGCAATATTGCACTAGGTCTCTAGAAATGTGTACACATGTGTGCATGCGTTTGTGCATACTCAGTAACATGTACATATAACATACATAGATAGTAACAGGTTGATTTACATATGAAAATATAGGAACTGGTTCCATAACTTATTTTGACTTCTCATGTTGAAGGTGGTTCTAATAATTTGTAGAAAGTGACAATAGCATGCAGCAGACAACAGCAATGCACACAAAGGCATACAAAATTGTGACTTACAATAGACCAAGCAGAACCTAACAGTGAAAAATATTTCCTGTATTTTCTTTTCTTGTAATCTTGGAAAATTAAAAACATTTAAGACAATATTACCTCATCAGCTTGGAAGTTATATGCATTTGCCTTTAGAGCAGTAGGTTGAAGGATTGAACCCTGGCAGGGCCCGGCTAGGGTTTATTCTGATACGGCCAATGGTGAGCCACCAGCTTGATACATTCATGAGTTTTGTGTATACCTTACTTCCTGCATCTGGGGACTGGCATTAAAGGATAGGAATCAGGTAGAAGTGTTCAGAAAATATATGGATTAGGTGTCTCATTAGCTAAATTGGCTGGACGTTTAAATGGAGGTGACACTTTAACTAAACACTTCCACATTAAAGTAAGGTTGACCATAGAGCTTGTAGAAGGTAGCTTAATAATAATAGTAGTGGTTTACTGGCTTTGGTTTGATCAACATCACTTCAAATTTGAATAAATATTGACATCGGTCTATATATTTCTTCTTTCATTTCATAGTTTTGCTTCAATAATGCCTCTCTAGATAAAATTTGTCAACAGCCTGTACATTTGTATTTTTCTTTCATAAACATCTTGGTATGTTCTGTCATCTCACAATATTTGACAATGGCCAAGTTCCTCATTCTCAATTTCTGTTGATGGTCTGATGGTGTATGTCCTTCTCTCTCATATGGATAACATTTTACCACAGGTAATGCATTTCTCCTTGTATTGTATAGAATGATTGAGTCTGTCCTCTCTAAACATTAGACAGCTGTGTTACAGCAAATGAATTGGTCATTTCAAATTCATTCAATTTTCTTGTGAGATTTGACAAAACCAATACTTCCTCCTTCCATTTAATAAACTGATGGAATTTTGCCCTCTTTAGATGCCATGCAATATTCCATCCTATCTTTTTTAAATAACAATGATCCAGAGTCATTTTCCTCAGCTTAGTGGTTATGAGGTATCTACTTTTAGAGCAGTAGGTCGAAGGTACCTTTCTCTTTTTTATTTAATTTCTTTGCTCTATTTCTTTGCTCTATAACTATCACCAGATAACATTTGGCTACAGCCACAATTACATTCCTCTTTATTTAGAATAAAATAAACTGAATCAAATTCTTTAAACTATTCACATCAAGTTGTTTTAACACTTAATTTAAAATTCTATAGGGCACTGACACTATTAAAACTAGCATATTGTTTGAACTATAATTATTACTGATACATATTGCTCATAAAAAATGGATTCATGTTATATTAGTCAGGAATTAATGTCACATGGTTGTTCTAAGTTGTTTAAAATTGTGTTCCAAATACCAGGGCTGTCAGTAATTGATAAATATGAAATGCTCCATATTTAATGTAACATTTAATATTTTCTTTTGGCAATAAACATCCAAAATAGGCACACGCAGACTAATTAATATGTATATTAACTTGCAGAACACATTCAAATTACTTTGTAGTCTTAAGACATGTACAAGTACGAGGTGTAATATACAACCATTGGTAGTTTTCACAGCAGTATTTTTGAAAATTAAAATCTGAAGGACATAAGAACTGCAGTGTTTGCTTAAGGACATAAGAACTGCGGTGTTTGCTTGAATTTTAACCCTTTACAGAATAAATAGCAAACTTTCTGTGACTGACCTCACATTAAACAAGAAATAAAAAAGATAAACAGCTTTAAGATAGCAGATAAGTGTACTTGTTTTTAATGAAGTTGCAGACGTTAATTCATCTGGTTGAAATTGAAAACACAAATCTAACTAGAATCTATATATTTATACTTGTATATTGTTTGTCAGTATATCAAAAAAGAATAGTAATATAGGTATGTGTAGTAATCTAGATTCTATGACAATTATAGCGATAGTGATTCCAAAGTTAACTCCAGATTTTAATATTTAGCACGCATGTTGTCTGAAAAAAAAACTGTAGACGGGACTGTGTCATTCAGCTAATTAGTATGTCATCCGACTATACCGGCCTTTCAACGTTTTAATACTGTTATTTAACTTTTGAGACTAAAGGCTGCTATAACTATGTAGTTCAGCAGTTTTACTGTTGTAACTAGGTCATTCAGCATAGGCATTCGACCTTTTGGTTGCTGTATCTTTTCTACTGGGTCATTCAGCTAGTTATAATTTATTATACTTTTCGACAGCTTGGACTTGGATCTGCGCTTGTTTAGTTGGGCATTGTGCTTTGTGTGTTTTTAATGTTTTCTGTGCTCGGCTGGTTAAGTTGAGTGCTGCCTTCCCTGTCTGACTTAATATAATCTTTTTACCTTAAATAAACGTCAAAATTATAGACAAAAAGAAAATGGGAAAAAAGTAAAAAAACTAGGCTCAGATAAGATTTGAACTCGTAGCCCTCTGCTCGTAAAACGATTCATAAGAAATGAATGCTTAACTGACGTAGCTAATTTTGCTACGATAATACACCCGACTGTATATACTGCTACACTTTCACTCCGTACATGACCGGGGTCACTTTAAGGTCGAACAGTTAACAATGCTATACTCTTTCTTAAGTTAGTATCAACAGTAACGCGAATAACAGATCTCTGTGTGTGTCTACTGTACATTTTGTTTACATGTTTAACAGAAATGTAATTTTTGCGGTATCTTTTGTAATGAGTATAGCATATTCTAACCTATGAGGTTGAATTTTCTATTACATTTTTTGTAACTGCCGATTTATTTGCAAACATTGATTGGTTTTTAAAGTGGTCAAAAGTACGTCAAATATTGAGCTAGACAGCTAACGCTGAACAAATTCCTGCAATAGACCACAAAGTTATGATCTGGACAGGATAAATTATGGCCATTTCTACCTTTGAACCTTGCACTTTGAGATATAATGATACCATTTTTCGCATAAGCACAACCTCGTAGTGGTCAATAATTGTGATAGGTTAGTTTTTGAATTCCAATATACAGTATAACCTCCCGAAACGGCACCTCTGAGAAGCGACAACCTCTGAGAAGCGGCACTTTTATTTCCCCCCGTTCGTTTTCGCTCTTATTTTAACCTCCGTAGAACGACACCTCCACAGAGCGGCAAACGGCCGTTAAAATTGTTAACCTTTTGTATGGTTTACCTCTGAGAAGCGACAGGTGTCTTTTTACATCGGTATATTCACACGTGTTTACATAACTCCATATGATGTTGTTTTCTATTTTTCGCACCTTCGTGGATTATAATAATTATCGCTCATCGGGTAACGATAGCCATGGGCGCTAGTAAATTAGCGACTGTGTTTGGGATCAGTTCGACAATATGACACAGTAACACCGTACATACCATGCACTTGCTGAGATGCATAACACTCGATTTTTTAAATCAAAGTTATTAATAATTTTATATGAATTATCAATACGCGCTTTATCAATCAGTATAAGAAAGGAAATTCACGTACACGTCGTGTTAATTGTTAATCACGTCGTCTAAAACTGTTAATTTCAGCATAATTATGCCAAGTTACACGCGCGAGGTAAACAAATTACCGATCACGTGTGCAAATTGTGTACTGAGCGATATGACGTAATAGAGATTTAAACACTTTGAAGGTAAACAATTCAATTGAATATGGCATGTGCGTAAAATAATTTCGTTTATTAGCAATAAATGTGGTTGCTATGGCAACAGAAAGAGTGAAAATATGCCCAAATCTGGATCCTGCCATAACTCAAACAGTTTCCAAGCTAGGTTTATGAAAGTTGATATGTGGATAGGGGACAATAAGGGGATTATGTACGTCTAAAAATATTTGATTCTGACAAAAACTTGTGGTTGCTATGGCAACAGAAACATTGAAAATGGCCTCAAACCGGTAGGGGACTTCTGTATTGCTTGCAATTCTTAATTACTTGTTGAGGTTTACATTTATGCCAAATGTAATGCAAGGCAAAGTTATGGTCTGGACAAACATCAATTTGACCATTGACCTCCAACTATGACCCAAAGATTTGATGAATGCTCATACACCAAAAATGAAGACTTAAGTAGAGCTCACTGCATGTGGGATTGACAAAAATGATTGTGAATATTGTATTTGATTGCTTTATGCGTGAATGACCGATATCTGTTTTTACCCCCTGACTGTAATGAGGAAATTCCTTGCGACATTATTGCGTTGAAATGGAGTGATATTGGAACTTACTGGAAACAGCGGGATGATGTGCCTTACAAAAATCTGGTAGCGTTAGGCATTCAAATTCTAATCGAGCACAACAAGAGATGTTCGATAGCAACACGCATCACCTGTCCAGGTTTATCTGAATCCTGCCATCACTTCGATGAATGGAAAACCTTGACTAGAGAATGCTATTCCATTGTTAACCTATCCAGTGATGGTAGTTGCATGTGTGCAGTTTGCACAATTCATGCGAAGACAATTTATGCATCATAGCACATCCAATGAAAGGACAATGTCCACGCAGGCTGCCATTATGCATTCAATTGTATGCAACTTGACCAAATGTTTGGTATGTTTTGTGAACAGGAGTATTGGCTGTCATGGCCTAACTGTTTGGATTCAATTGCATTAGTGTTAAAAGTTCCTAAAACAGCTTTTATGTCCATGCTTCATTTTAAGTATTTTAGTCTTGTTGCTTGAAACCTTTACTGTTCATTGCCTATGTACAAGTAAAATTGCTTGATTCTTATTAATTAGTTTCGTTTCTGTATTTCAGGTTGGAAGAGACGAGGCGAGCATATGTTCAGTTCCAAGAATCCAGTCATATGTAGCTAGTTTCTATGTTCTTCTGCATTTCATCTTTTATGGCCATTTATATCTTCAGTTTTGATGTAATGATGAACTGCACTGTCTTCTGTAGGTTGCTGTCATCTCCCCTTAGTCTCAAGGTTAATATCTGTTGGCAAAACTTTCTGTTGTGCTTTTGTCCAAATTGGGGCAGATTTGCAGTATATGGAATAGTGTACATCTGCTCCTACCATGCACTGACGACATCCAGCTGTCTCCACAAGACCCACTCTTTTCCTGTTTCTGTTGACTACAGTGTCAAGTACAGACAATAATAGTTTGGGGTTGGGGTTCTGTTTCATGTCTTGGCTCTGCATGCGGAATGAAGATACACTCCAAATATAGGGATCAGGCATAGAAACATGGAATACCGGCATAATATTTTTTGCGGGCTTCACTTGTGTGAGAGACCCACTATGTTGACAAACTGTGTGATAACACCCCTTGTAGACACAACTTAAGTGCTGCATTGATGCAGTTATGAGTGCATGGTAATTTGTTTTGTTCAATGCCAAATTGAACATGGCAATGGCTTTTGACTGTAGGTAAGAGGCAGTTGTATGATACAAGGAATCCAAGGAATTTGGTTGTGATTCATCATGTCTGTGCTCCACATGCGGAATGTTGATACACTCCACATGCATGGGGCAGGCTTGTAGAGATGGAATAAAGGCCTAAACCCAACTGTAAGTCCCAATGCATTTTGGTGAGACTTAATAAATACTTCTTTCTTCATTTATATCTGTCTTTCTATTGTCATATGTGTCTTCTGACAACAGCCAGGATGTCTTTCTCAGTGCACATGGTTCATATTACATGGTCTATTTGTCATGCTCCGTATTTTGACATATAGATTAAGTTGGGTGCTGTACATGTACTTTCTGTACTGTTCCATGCACTATAACAATAGTTTAGAGATGTCACTTACAAAAGGATGTTGCAAACACTTTGAATGTTTATGCTTTAATATACTTTGTGTATGTCCATGATTATATGGCATGATATAGTTTTGGCTAAGGTAGTGACTCTTAACAGGGATGGTAACTATCTTGGTTTGAAATATTTGATGTAAGGGTCATGGAAGCCTAAGTTTTTAAGGCACAAACATCATGCAACATGTTTGTTACATCCCATGTAAGTGACATCGCTTATCAACTTCTTTTCCATCAATATTTGCAAATAATCTTGCCTACTTTGACATGGGCTGGTATTTCACATCAATATGTCTTCGCTTTGCATGCGGAATGAAGATACACTCCAAATGCTGGGATCAGGCATAGAAACATGGAATGCCGGCATAATATTTTTTGTGGGCTCGTGTGAGAGACCCACTATGTTGACAAACTGTGATTACACCCCTTGTAGACACACCTTAAGTGCTGCATTGATGCAGTTATCAGTACATGGTCATTTGTTTTGTTCAATGCCAAATTGAACATGGCAATGACTTTTGACTGTAGGTAAGAGGCAGTTGTATGATACAAGGAATCCAAGGAATTTGGTTGTGATTCATCATGTCTGTGCTCCGCATGCGGAATGTTGATACACTCCACATGCATGGAGCAGGCATGTAGAGATGGAATAAAGGCCTAACCCCAACTGTAAGCCCCAATGCATTTTGGTGAGACTTAATAAATACTTCTTCATTTATATCTGTCTTTCTATTGTCATATGTGTCTTCTGACAACAGCCAGGATGTCTTTCTCATTGCACATGGTTCATATTACATGGTCTATTTGTCATGCTCCGTATTTTGACATATAGATTAAGTTGGGTGCTGTACATGTACTTTCTGTACTGTTCCATGCACTATAACAATAGTTTAGAGATGTCACTTACAAAAGGATGTTGCAAACACTTTGAATGTTTATGCTTTAATATACTTTGTGTATGTCCATGATTATATGGCATGATATAGTTTTGGCTAAGGTAGTGACTCTTAACAGGGATGGTAACTATCTTGGTTTGAAATATTTGATGTAAGGGTCATGGAAGCCTAAGTTTTTAAGGCACAAACATCATGCAACATGTTTGTTACATCCCATGTAAGTGACATCGCTTATCAACTTCTTTTCCATCCATATTTGCAAATAACCTTGCCTACTATGACATGGGCTGGTATTTCACATCAGTATGTCTTCGCTCTGCATGCGGAATGAAGATACACTCCAAATGCAGGGATTAGGCATAGAAACATGGAATGCCGGCCTAATATTTTTTGCGGGCTCGTGTGAGAGACCCACTATGTTGACAAACTGTGTGATAACACCCCTTGTAGACACACGTGCTGCATTGATGCAGTTATCAGTACATGGTCATTTGTTTTGTTCAATGCCAAATTGAACATGGCAATGACTTTTGACTGTAGGTAAGAGGCAGTTGTATGATACAAGGAATCCAAGGAATTTGGTTGTGATTCATCATGTCTGTGCTCCACATGCGGAATGTTGATACACTCCACATGCATGGAGCAGGCTTGCAGAGATGGAATAAAGGCCTAACCCCAACTGTAAATCCCAATGCATTTTGGTGAGACTTAATAAATACTTCTTTCTTCATTTATATCTGTCTTTCTATTGTCATATGTGTCTTCTGACAACAGCCAGGATGTCTTTCTCAGTGCACATGGTTCATATTACATGGTCTATTTGTCATGCTCCGTATTTTGACATATAGATTAAGTTGGGTGCTGTACATGTACTTTCTGTACTGTTCCATGCACTATAACAATAGTTTAGAGATGTCACTTACAAAAGGATGTTGCAAACACTTTGAATGTTTATGTTTTAATATACTTTTGCGTATGTCCATGATTATATGGCATGATATAGTTTTGGCTAAGGTAGTGACTCTTAACAGGAGTGGGTACTGTCTTGGATTGAAATATTTCATGTATATGGGTCATGGAAGCCTAAAGTTTTTATGGCACAAATGTCATGCAACATGTTACATCCCCTGTATGTGTCATCCCTTATTGCCCCTTTTAACTTGGACATTTTGGTTTTTAAAAGACTTCAATATTTTGCAGTCTTTGAAGTGCTTTATGTACTCAGTGTTGAAATATTTGCTGCTGTCTATTTGTAGGCATTAGATAATACATTACCAGTGTTGCCAGTGATCATCCTCATGCACCCAGATTTTAAGTTCATTCTTCTGCCAGAATATATCACTACGGAAGACTGATACTCGGTAAGCTTATCTAATACATTTAAATAATTACATGCATGTGGCACAAAGAGTGTGTCTACCAGAAGAGCACCTTACATGTTGTGTACCTCTAAGGAGTTGAACTACAAGGGTTGTCTCTCACAGGAATGCAGTACAGATTGTGTCTCTGTAGGGTGTTCTCTTACATGTGGGGTTGCACTTGCGGTGCGTTCACATGGCTGTCTCATACAGGAGATGTAACGCATGTGTTGTGTCTACAGTGTGGGTCTCTGACACAGGTGTTTCACACAGGGCGTTTCTTCAGAGTGTATCTCTTACAGCGGGTATATCACACAGTGTGTGTACAGGACATGTCTCTTACTGGGGTGTAGCATACAGGGTGTACCTACAGTGTGTGCCCTAACATGGGATGTAGCATACAGGATGTGTCTATTGGGTGAATCTCTCGCAGGGGGTGTACAAAACATGTTAAATGGTGTTTGATCTGTTATTATTAATGGCACTTCTTGGACACGAATGCTTCCGTGCAGGTATGGAACTTAAGTCCTCAAAGTAGCCACAAGTATAACTGTCTTACACTTAGCAACATGTTTGGTACACTCCTGTACCCCCTGTGAAAGATTCATTGTGTAGACATAATCTGTATGTTATGTCCCTTGTTAGGGACTCGGGCTGTAGGCTCATCTTGTGTGCTACACCGGAGTAAGGAATATGCTTTGTGCACACCCTGTGTGCTACATCCCCTGTAAGAGACTAACCCCGAAGACACACCCTGTGTACTACATCTGTTTCAAAAACACACTCCGTAGACACAGCATGTGCGTCACATCCCCCATATGAGACAATCCTGTGAATGCATTTCATGTGCTTCGCATCTGTAAGAGATATGCCCTGCATGGACAGGATCTGTGCAGCATCTCTGTAAGAGATCCCCCCTTGTAGTCATCTCCTGAGAGGCGCACCACTTGTGAGAGGCTCACCTTGTAGACATACCCTTGTGGTACTGTATAATGTTTATTTAATTCTTAAATAATTAGGATGAAGTTAGGTTCACTACTGTGCTTGTGAGTTTCATTTAAGGGTATATACAGGAAAATGCATTAGGCATGTGATTGAGGGTTAAGGACTTGCTTTAACACACAGTGGGCATACACCATGGGTCCCTAACAAGGGATGTTGCATACATGATGTGTCTTCAGGATGAGCATCTTACACGGGTTGTACCAAATATGTTAATGATGTTTGATCTGTTATTCTTATTGAAGCTTCTAGGACACTAATAGTTCTATGCAGGGCTGTGCACACCCTGTACTGGAACTATTAAGTCCTGAATGTAGTAACAAGTATAACTGTCTTAAACTTAGCAACATGTTAGTTACATCCCCTGTGAGATATTCATCATGTAGACAAATCCTGTAAGTTACATCCCTTGTTAGGGACACATGTTGTATGCACACCCTGTTGTTCTTTCATACACGTTCTTCCTTTCTTTACCACATAACTGTCTTCTAAGGTTGGCCAAGATGAAGTCTTTATGTGAGTTCCTATAGCCTGTAATGAGACGTTTGCAAAAGACCGTTGTTTGCAAAAGACCGGGATGCCAACTATTCAAATAGGGAACAGGATTCATTTGTAGATGCTCTCCAAGCAGCAGATCTCATGGCCACCACAAACGTTAGATGCAAGGAAAGATGTAGTTACACACGTCTAGTGAGAAGGTCCTGACCCTCAATGGCCGTGTTCATTGTTAGATTGGATATGAAAGTCAGCGCTTCATATCGATGGTGCACAGTCTTGCCCCTCGTTTCAGACGTCAACAAGTGGATTAGGGCATCTGCATATGGAATCTGCCTATTTATTTTGTAGTGTATCAACCTTTTGGCTAAGGTAGTGACTCTAACAGGACTGGGAGCTGTCTTGGATTGAAATATTTCATGTATATGGGTCATGGAAGGCTAAAGTTCTTATGGCACAAATATCAGGCATCATGCTACATCGCCTGTATGCTGACATCTTTTTTTTGGCCCCTTTTAACTTGGACATTTTGGTTTTTAAAAAACTTCAATATTTTGTACACTATCGCCGATATTGCAGTCTTTGAAGTGTGTTGTGTTTTCTTCATGTACTCAGTGTTGAAATTTTGCTGCTGTCTATTTGTAGGCATAAGATGATACATTACCTGTGTTGCCTGTGATCATCCTCATGCACCGAGATTTCAAGTTCCTTCTACTGCAAGAATATATCACTACGGAAGACTGATACTCGGTAAGATTATCTAATACATGTACATTAAAATAATTACAGGCAAGTGGCATAAAGGGTTTGTCTACTAGGCAAGCACCTTACATTTGGTGTAGCTCTAAGGAGTTAACTACAAGATTTGTCTCTTACCGAGGTGCAATACAGATTGTGTCTCTGTAGGGTGTTCTCTTTCATGTGGGGTTGCACTTGCAGTGCGTTCACATGGCTGTCTCATACAGGGGATTTAACGCATGTGTTGTGTCTACAGGGTGGGTCTCTGACACAGGTGTATCACACGGGGTGTTTCTTCAGAGTGTGTCTCTTACAGAGGGTATATCACACAGTGTGTGTACAGGACATGTCTCTTACTGGGGTGTAGCATACAGGGTGTACCTACAGTGTGTGTCCCTAACAAGGGATGTAGCATACAGGATGTGTCTATAAGGTGAATCTCTCACAGGGGGTGTACAAAATATGTTCAATGGTGTTTGATCTGTTATTCTTATTGGCGCTTCTTGGACATTTATGCTTCCATTCAGGGATGGAACTTAAGTCCTGAAAGTAGCCACAAGTATAACTGTCTTACACTTAGCAACATGTTTGGTACACCCCTGTACCCCCTGTGAAAGATTCATTGTGTAGACATAATCTGTATGTTATGTCTCTTGTTAGGGACTCAGGCTGTAGGCTCATCCTGTGTGCTACACCGCAGTAAGATATATGCTTTGTGCACACCCTGTGTGCTACATCCCCTGTAAGAGACTAACACTGAAGACACACCCTGTGTGCTACATCTGTGTCAAAAACACACTCAGTAGACACAGCATGTGCGTCACATCCCC
Organism: Spisula solida; assembly: GCA_947247005.1. Lineage (NCBI taxonomy): Eukaryota > Metazoa > Mollusca > Bivalvia > Venerida > Mactridae > Spisula > Spisula solida. Next base: position 17,936,010 of record OX365958.1, read on the forward strand.
TGTATGAGACAATCCTGTGAGCGCATCTCTTGTGCTACCCCATCTGTAAGAGACATGCCCTGCATAGACAGGATCTGTGCAGTATCTCTGTAAGAGACCCCCTTGTTGTCTGCTCCTGATAGCTGCACCACTTGTGAAATGCTCACCTTGTAGACACACCCTTGTGGTACTACCTAATGTATATTAAATTCTTAACTCTTTTGAAATATTTAACTTTAGTCTTTTCTTAATAGGGGTCTATCCAATATGTCCAAGGTGTGCATACAGCATTGGTCCCTAACAAGGGATTTTGCATACATGATGTGTCTTCATGATGAGCATCTTACACTGGTTGTACCAAATATGTTAATGATGTTTGACCTGTTATTCTTATTGACGCTTCTAGGACACTAATAGTTCTATAATCAACTCTTTTTAAATTAATATCTGTCTGTCTTTTATTAGGGATCTATTCAATTAAACTAATGGGACTTAATCAATTGTTCTTTTATAAAAATTTCTTCCTTTCTTTACCCCATAACTGTCTTGCCCTGTAATTGCCGCCCTATAGACGCGTCCTGCTTGCTTCGTGTCTGTTGAAATTATTACTGAATTATTGACAACAGTCAAGTATAGATAGATAGTTAAATTATTACTGAATTATTGACAACAGTCAAGTTCAGATAGATAGTTAAATTATTACTGAATTATTGACAACAGTCAAGTTCAGATAGATAGTTTGCCTTTAATGTCTTATAAAAATAGGTTATGAGCACATTTGGTTATGGAACTTGTTACATCATTAATGTTGATGTATGCATTGCTCATCTTTCTTGTTAGTGAAATGTGTGTGTGTTAGTGAAATGTTGTGTAATGGGGCCATTTAAGTAAATACAGCAATTAAAGTTCTATTTAAGCATGTTTGCATGTTGTGATGTATGTTCTTGGTTTCAAGCTGCTTTTTTCATTTTAAACGTAGTTTTTAGCTCACCTGTCACAAAGTGACAGAGTGAGCTTTTGTGATCACACTTCGTCCGTCGTCCGTCCCGTCCGTCCGTCCGTCCGTCCGTCAACAATTGGGTTGTGTCCTCTCTAGAGGTCACAATTTTGGCCTAATCTTTATGAAACTTGGTCACAATGATCATCTCAACAAAATCTAGGTCAAGTTCGATATTGGGTCATCTGAGGTCAAAAACTAGCTCACTATGTCAAATTATAGAAAAACCTTGTTTTAAACCTTTCAACATGTAGTCTCCATGGTCACTTAACTCTCTGCTGTAACTCTCTACACTCTATACATACAAGTAAACTTTCATCAACCAATGAAAATGTGTATCAGGGTTCACAGCAGTTTTGTAAAGGTCAAATATCAAAATATTCCTAGAGGGTGTGAATTGTAATGGTCAAGTGGAAATCAAAGCGCTGTAGGGAGCATAGACATTTTCCTGAGGGTCGTGGGTTCAAACCCCACTGGAACCATAATTTTTTTTTTTTTTTTTTTTTTTTTTTTTTTTTGAGTGTTTAGGTATTGTTTTGTCTTTATAGCATGTATTTGTACATTTTCCTGATGGTCGTGGGTTCAACCCCCACTGGAACCATAATTTTTATTTTTTTAAATGTTTAGGTATTGTTTTGTCTTTATAACATGTATTTGTACATTTTCCTGATGGTCGTGGGTTCAACCCCCACTGGAACCATAATTTTTATTTTTTTTTTTTTTTTTTAGTGTTGAGGTATTGTTTGGTCTTTATAGCATGTATTTGTACTTCTTGATGGTCGTGGGTTCAAACCCCACTGGAACCATAATTTTTTTTTTTTTTTTTTTTTTTTTTTTTTTTGAGTGTTTAGGTATTGTTTTGTCTTTATAGCATGTATTTGTACATTTTCCTGATGGTCGTGGGTTCAACCCCCACTGGAACCATAATTTTTATTTTTTTAAATGTTTAGGTATTGTTTTGTCTTTATAACATGTATTTGTACATTTTCCTGATGGTCGTGGGTTCAACCCCCACTGGAACCATAATTTTTATTTTTTTTTTTTTTTTTTTAGTGTTGAGGTATTGTTTGGTCTTTATAGCATGTATTTGTACTTCTTGATGGTCGTGGGTTCAACCCCCACTGGAACCATAATTTTTTTTTTTTTTTTTTTTTTTTAAGTGTTTAGGTATTGTTTTGTCTTTATAGCATGTATTTGTACATTTTCCTGATGGTCGTGGGTTCAACCCCCACTGAAACCATAATTTTTATTTTTTAATTTTTATTTTTTTAGGTATTGTTTTGTCTTTATAGCATGTATTTGTACAGTTATATGGAGTTTTTTTAAGTGTTTAGGTATTGTTTTGTCTTTATAGCATGTATTTGTACATTTTCCTGATGGTCGTGGGTTCAACCCCCACTGAAACCATAATTTTTATTTTTTAATTTTTATTTTTTTAGGTATTGTTTTGTCTTTATAGCATGTATTTGTACAGTTATATGGAGGAAAAATATTCCAAAATATTTTGTTTAAAATATAGGTCAAATCATAGAAAAACCTTGTGTAGTCAGTCACCAGAGGTTACAATTTCAACTTAATCTTTATGAAACTTTGTCACAATGATCCTGTCAACAAAATCTAGGCAAAGTTCGATTTTGGGTCATCTGGCGTCAAAAACAAGGTCACCATGTCAATTGACATTTTCCTGAGGGTCATGGGTTCAAACCCCACTGGAACCATAATTTTTTTTTAAGTGTTTAGGTATTGTTCTGTCTTTATAGCATGTTTTTGTACAGTTATATTGAGGAAATATTTTGTTTAAATTATAGGTCAGATCATAGAAAAACCCTGTGTAGTCGCCAGAGGTTACAATTTCGACTTAATCTTTATGAAATTTGGTCCTAATAATCATCTCAACACAATCTAGGTTAAGTTTGATATTAATTAAGTCATCTGGGGTCAAACGCTAGGTCACATGGTCAAATCATACAAAAACTTGCAATAGAGGCTGAATTTCCTTAAATTTTATTCAGAAAATGTGTAGGATCACCATAGGGTGTGCATGCACTAGTACGACAGGTGAGCGACCTAGGGCCCTTTGGGCCCTCTTGTTTATATTTTTTTAATTTAGGATGAAGTTAGATTAGGACAATGTTAGGTTCACTACTATGCTAGTGTAAAGTTTCATTTAAGGGTATTCTGGACATGAATCATATGGCAACATTTAGACCTGACCCTGTTTTTCAAATTTCATGTTAAGTTGACGTAAGGGAAAATGCATTGGACATGTAATTGAGGTTTAAGGACTCTTGCTTCAAATTGTTATTTTCATATAAATACCTCACTGCCTAAGATATAAATAATGTAAGGTAGATTTATGGCACTTTCAGAACCTTTTTTACTGGAAGTTTCATAATGGGGTTTAATTAACAATTCAGTTATTGGTGGTATGTTTAGTGGCATATTCTGGAACACATAAAGCTGAAATTTCATATCTATGGTTGCGAATCTTTTTAAACACATTTTTGTTTTTGAGTTATTTTAAAAGTACTAAATACTTAACATCAACATATCACCTTCTTGCATAAGGGGCGTTATGATCTGAAGCTCAGCTGTCAACCTTTCTATCTTCAGTTTTAACACTGTATTTTGGCTTTTGAGCCTTGGTTATTACAATAGTTTTAGTCGATAGTCTATGGACTTTTGGTCAATTTTGATGAGCTAATAAAGATAATCATGGAAATGGTTTTATTTGCATAGCTTGTAGTTTAAATCAATGAGAAAATGTAAAGTTGCTACCATGAATTGGTTAATCTTGGTACCAATTAACCTATTCATGGTAGAGTTATGGTTTTTGCCTTAAATTAGAATTAAACAGTATCATTGTTTTTATTTTTCCTTTGATGTCAATCACAAAATAGTGTGAATTATATTTAGATTAACCTTATTGTTGTGGTTATAACCAAATTGTAGGCATCTGTTACTGAGTTTATATGGATCATATAATAGGTCCAGTATCAAACAGGAGTGACGCCTTAAGAGCTTGTGAGGATCATAATTTAACCTTCCAACTAATTCATATAAATTGTAAGGTCATGTTCAATGCTTTTATTTGCCTACTATACTGTGTAAGGTAGGTTTAGCAACACCCAGATTGTTGGTTATTTCCTGAGTTTCTTTATTGAGGAAATTAAACAACTTTGGTTGTTTGGTTTCTAAACATTTATTCTACACTCACAAGCATGCACATACATTAGTGGCTTTTTGATCACAAAGAAACAGGTACATGTACAATTTTTTGGCTCAATTTAGAATTCTAAAACTTAATCATAGTCCTGTACTTTGTACTAAAATTAATTTAATATGATTATGACAGACATAACGATGTCATCGAAACAAATGAAAATTAGTGACTTTTTGATCACAAAGAAACGGGTACATGGACAATATTTGGGCTCAAAATTCAATTCCAAAACATAATCATAGTACTGTACTTTGTACTAAAATTATTTGAATATGATTATCACAGAGACCCACAAATTCCTGTTCTGATACATGGATATAACAGACACAGTCATAGTTGTTGTAAAACTTATTTTACCATGTATAGCACATGAATGATATGTATTTAGGCAGATAATCTATTTTTTCAATATCACACCTCAATACTAACAGTATATTGTTTTGCATCAAGTGTTTCAAGTTCTCTTCAACTTTCTGTTTACTTGTTTTAAATTATTTGAAGTTGAGGGTCGTAAGGTTTAGCTCATGTAGAGATTTCAGACTATTGAGGTAGAATTGAGGGTCATATGATCATTGCTCCATTATACAAGGTTAGGCAGAGAAATTGTAAATCTCATGCCTCTTTTAGGATGTTTTTTTTCAATATCATTCTTCCTTGGAATCATGAACATACTTCTCACTAAATTTGTCAATATGTGTTTGTCCGATTCTGCTCCAAGATCAAAACTAGTATTAACTTGAATGGTTCTGATTTATTTATTACTCACTCACCCAATACTTTTATCCCTGCTGGGACATAGCTCTGTCATCACCTCAGGCTATTAAAAATGTTTATACCTACTGGAATGTAGCGTGTAGCGCTGCCATTACCTGATGCCTTTGGACCTGTTTATACCTCTCATCATTGAATCTGGTTTGGTTAAAACTGCTTGCCTTCGGCCCAACTCATGTGTAGCTTACAAATCACCTCTGTGTTCAGTGTTCCACCATCTGTTATGTCTGTTGTATACCCCTGAACTTATCTTTAACTGTTATCATCTCCCAACCTATCACTACCTAACACTTAAATAATTATAGTCATTCAGTGTAATTCAATTTAAAAAATTTCTTTAAGCCTTTCTTTATAATGAAATGTCTTATCAGTGTTTAAAAGATATCCAATCGTCCATTGCTGATATATCCCCTCTACTAAGACATTTCTTATCATGTGCCTCTTTGAAAGCGCAGTGGTAGAGCATCCGCTTAGAGTGCATTTGTTCCTGGTTAGATCCCAGGCAACGTCATACCAAAGACGAAATAAAAATGGTACCAGAAATTCCCTTGCTAGACGCTCGGCATAAAAAGAGAAACTGGCTTCTCTTTTCTCTCATACACTCCTGGCGATGAATAACATCAGAAATTAGGTGTCCATAGCAATTAATAGAAGTTACTATGACTTCTTAGGCGGTATTTTATGCCAACATGTCTGTGCTCCAAATGCAGAGTCATACACTCCACAGTCGGAGAGCAGACTTGTTGACATGAAATACTGGCCTAATTTTCTGATTTGCTTGTTTCAGAACTTTCCAGCTAAAGATTTACATATAATTATCCCCCGCCGATATGGTCTGGCTTGCGTGATGGTCACACTTGGGCAGTGCAGGACTGAAGCATTGTCATATATCTACACTCTACATTCAAATACATTTGTTAGTGCCGTAAGTGTCTTTATTTTAAATGATTGTTTGGAACCAATTCATCTGTTCTGAGTGAATACAGTTATTGGGTAAATAGCCCCTGTGCTCCCAGGGAATTTCTATGTTATTCAATATACTCCTACAAAATTAAGTTTGGAGAGCTGTAATGCGGGGTTTTCCGACCGCATTAACTATCGACGGGGGATAAAGAGAAGTCGACAAAAGTTCGGGTTTCCAAACTATAATTTTATATGTTGTTAGTGAGAATTCTCACAAGTCCACAAGTTATCATTTATAACAACAATGTCGGTTAAATCCAAACAAGTATTTTCAACGTATTTCAACTCCAATGGAAAACCATTAATGTCAATGTGTACACCTCGGTAAAAACCAAGTAAGACAATGAGTACACCTTGGAAAACCAAGTTAGACTATATTACGTTATTTAATGTTTACACCTTGGAGCACCAAGAAAGACTATATTAAAAACATTTCTACAATGTCCAACACAAAGGTGTGGCTCCTTGTTTAACCAATGAAATCACTTTTAAAACAAATATGCAAATTTACAATAACCAATAGATTTCCTATATCTCATACACATAACTCTATTAAAAATTGAGTCATTAACTTCTAATAACAGATTGGCCTTTTGATTACCAATTACATTACAAAGATGTTTGGCTTGGATTTGCTGTAACAAGTTGATGACTAAACAATGGACAGGCAAGCCAACATTTAAACTTTGAGACAAACAGGTGCGAATAAGTAATTACTGACTGAAACAAGTTGATTACTAAACAATGGTCAGGCAAGCCAACTTTTAACCTCTGAGACAAACCGGTGCAAATAAGTAATTACTGGCAACAGAAGGTATTTTATAATAAAAATATTTAACAATAATTAATCCAATTATATGATTTGAGTCATTTAGAGTTTGTGAAAAAATGTTTGGTATGCTTAAGGCAAGAAATACAATGCATGTTAATGGAGCATATAGTTCAGTCAAAATTGAGGCAAAAAATATAATACAAATATTCCAATAATATTCCTTCTATAAACGCAAATGCGTATTAAAAGCAATTAACAGTTCAACAGCACTTTTGCTTCGTTTTGGGGCATAACAGAGCTATAAAAGTTAGCTTGTCTGTCAGTCTGTCTGTTTGTCAAGCTTATGTTAATACGCACAAGTATTTTCTATTAAAGTAACATTGACCCCACCATCCTGATTTTGGGTACATTGTGCAATATGCCGCTCAATTTTGAAAGTGGGGCTGGTGGGGGTCAAGGTTACTGTTACTAGAAACAGAAAATCAGTTTCCAGACGATAACTTTAGTAAGGAATGAAATACGGCGATGCAAGTTGCTGTAAGGGTTACAACGTGTGCCTCCGTTGCTCAATATTTAGCTCCCTTGACGTCTGATCTGGTGACCTGGGTTCAAATACGGGTCAGTTTTTTGAGGGGGTTTAATTTCGCAATCTAGTTAAGCTGCGAAATTAATGAAAATTAATCCACCACAAATATTAATTTGACAGTGTCCAGTTGTTCCTGGTTGTTCAACTCGCATGAAAACGTGTTTTCTGTGACCAGGATTTGCTGTGGGAGTTTATTTGTGTTGCAATTCTAGTTATTCAAACTTTGACATTGCAGCATAATCTACCTAACAACTCAGTTGACATTACATTCCTTTTTATTAGCTCACCTGTCACAAAGTGACAGAGTGAGATTTTGTGATCACTCTTCGTCCGTCGTCAGTCGTCCGTCGTCCGTCCGTCAACAATTGGCTTGTGTAGACATTAGAGGTCACAATTTTTGCCTAATCTTTATGAAACTTGGTCACAACGATCATCTCAACACAATCTAGGCCAAGTTCGATATTGGGTCATCTGGGGTCAAAAACTTGGTCACTATGTCAAATAATTGAAAAACTTTGTGTAGTCACTAGAGGTCACAAGTTTGACTTATTCTTTATGAAACTCAGTCACAATGATCATCACAACAAAATCTAGGTCAAATTCGATATTTGGTCATCTGGGGTCAAAAACTAGGTCACAAGGTCAAATAATAGAAAAACTTTGTGTAGTCACTAGAGGTCACAGTTTTGGCCTGATCTTTACGAAACTTAATCACAATGATTATAACAACAAAATCTAGGTCAAGTTCAATATTGGGTCATCCGGGGTCAAAAACGAGGTCACAAGGTCAAATCATAGTAAAACCTGGTGTAGTCACTAGAGGTCACAATTTTGGTCTAATCTTTATGAAACTTCGTTAAAATGATCATCTCCAAAAAATCTAGGTCAAGTTCGATATTGGGTCATCCGGGGTCAAAAACTAGGTCACAAAGTCAAATCATAGAAAAACCTTGTGTAGTCACTAGAGGTCACAATTTTGGTCTAATATTTATGAAACTCGGTTACAATGATCATTTCAACAGAATCTAGATCAAGTTCGATATGAGGTCATCTGGGGTCAAAACTAGGTCACAAGGTCAAATAGAAAAAACTTGTGTAGTCATTATAGGTCACAGTTTTGATCTGATCTTTACAAAACTTGGTCACAATGATCATCTCAACAAAATCTAGGTCAAGTTTGATATTGGTTTATCTGGGGTCAAAACTAGGTCATTAGGTCAAATCATATAAAAACCTTGTGTAGTCACCAGAGGTCACAATATTGGCCTAATCTGTATAAAACTTGGTCACAATGATCATCTCAACAAAATCTAGGTCAATTTCAACAGGTGAGCGACCTAGGGCCCTTTGGCTTGTATTCAAGAAGATGTGTCACTAACTGGTAAGGGTGTTAAGATATACCGTTGGACGATATATTGAATTTGTTAGGTCTCAGTATGGTTCACGGTACGACGCTGGTCTGAACGGTATGGCTACGGTACAGCCTCTATCCATTTTCTAGTTTAAATGAGGTAAACTTAGGTTAAAAATGTTACCTATCAATCAGACGTCGCCCATTATTCTTGTTAAAGTATGAGTGCGACATCACTGAACTCGCGACTACAGCAGCCATTTATTTATGCGGAATGACTAAAGTCTGTATCGGGACTGTACGTATCCGGACAGAATATACATTCAGAATTGAAATAAAACGAAAAACATGAACTTTTTTGATAGCTATTCGATCATACAATCAATGAGTTAATGTTGTTATAGAACTTTTGAAAAAAGCATGATTAAATGACTAAAAAGAACTTTAAAAAAGCATGATAAATGACTAAGTGAAACAGTTACTAAAAGTGACAGTTGATGGATAAAGAACTCTTGTTGGCATTCATGAGAAGTTTTTTTTTTCTTACCTTTAATTAAGGAAAATACTGGTACATGTAATATGGGGAACTGATTATGTTATGGGAAAAATCTTTTTCCTTTGAGAAGAGGTCTTATTAAGCCTCTGCTTGATTATGAGGAATAAGGCCAGTGATGTAATAAAGTATAAACTGTTAAGATACTCATTATACTGTCTTCATGCAAAACTATATGTAATGTTGTTTTGTGATACATATTGTATCGTATACTCCGTACCGTGACCATATCGTATCGCAAGTTGAGCGTATCGTTACACCCCTTCTATCTGGTCATATCAAAATGGACCCCAGAACCAGGATTTGAACCTCTGACCTTGATTATGGGATATGATGTGATTGTACTTTTGTTATACATTTGCTTACTTTTGTTTTTTATGAACAGGTATTCACTGGTGTAATTGGGATGGATATCTTCTTCATGTACCATAGAGGAATGTAAAACAATCCTGCACATCAAATTGGGATGTGAAAATATCCCTGAATTTCAAAAAATGTGTAATAGACATTTTGACTGAAGAAGTCTGCAAAATACAGTGCTAGTCGTTGGGAATGAGTTTGAATACTATTTAGTAGTCAGAATCCCATGGATATGCTTCATGCAGATACAAGAAAATGAAAAAATAACGGTCAAGAATGAGGACAACTTCACAACGGTGCAATTGACTAGTGATGTTTGCTGCTGAACAAACAATTGTATGTAGGTCTTGAACGAACATACACAAAACATGAAGTAATAATATTTATTGCTCTTATACAAATAAATGTCGTTTATAAAGCGTAAAAAAGTATGTTATAGCACAGAGAATTTGACATGACTGACCTTTATGCATGAATATATTACAAGGTTCTTGCATAGAATATCTAAATTTCCGCGAGCAATTCGTGCAATACCGGTGCTTTAGATTTGTGTTGGTATTACACCTCGAGCCTCTTTGTGAAACTCCCCGCTTATTAAAACATACAACGGAGATAAAAATATAGACAATTTATCAGCTGTGAAATTATGCTAATACGAGAGGTGCCCCACTTATATTTGAACACCACTGAATGTCCGATATTTTCATGTTAGCCCAATATAAAAGAAATAACTCTTTTGAACTGCGTGAAATGATGTGTCAGGTAACATGTGCACTCACTGTTTGGTTTGTTTGCAAAATGATTCGAGCTGAAATCAGCAATTTTGTAGAGGATGTGGCGTTTGGCTTTTTGAAGGCCGAATGATCCTTAAGAAGCACCAAGAAGGTGTTAATGGATAATGGATATACCGTTTCTGTGAAGACTTTCAGTAATTTTCGTCCATAGAAGGGTGCTCTACATTTTGTTGCTCTAATACGTGAATTGACACAAAATATCAAAAAATGCCAAAAAGTGACGATTCCTTCAAAAATCGCACCCATTGGTTATATGATAACTAAGATAAATCCAATAACCAAAATGGGGATTTCAATGAAGGTAGGAGTATCCTTCGAAACTATTAATCAAGTAATTTCAAAAATGGCGAATGCCAAGCTCTAAAAAACGGTCACTGTGTACCAGCGATTTTACCAAAAAATTCCAAGGGAGACAATCGTCTTTAACCCCCGTACATGCTACAATGGAACGGTAATTTCGATAACTTTGTTCCCTCAGTTGAGACAATGCTTTACCATTGAGATATTTATGGTAACACAACAGATTGCTATTTGAGAAAAAGTTAACATTCGTTAAGCAACGTAAGTACCCACCCGGTTGCATGACTTGTGCTGTTTGTTACAACTAATAAAATGGAACTCATATTTATTCTTCAAGGGGGGGGGGGAAGCGCACAGTAATATGGTCATAACGTTTAAAATAGTTTTTGGACAAAATGTTTGCCACATCTCGTTCCTGACGACAATGCCTAGAACATGGTGTTTTGGTCAACACTCGGAATTCGTGTTCTTAAGGTATCGAATAGCGTGATTGTGGTGGGGTATGAAGCCGAGTGTTGACCAAAACAAAAAAAAGTATATTACACCAGAATAGTGAATGCCGAAGTCTTGCAATCCTGTATTCATAAACTTTGGAATGTTAATGATAAAGCAGTATTGTTTACACTCGATCAATGTTTACACCATCAATTGGGGTTTTTGTCTTAAAAAAGTTCGTTTCGATGCCCCTTCAAAATTGTTGATTTGGGGTCTAACTAAACTGCAAAAATTAAAAGCAGTGAGTGCATATGTTAGTCGACACATTAATATACATGGCTGTGTAGAGACATTTCGATTATAGCGTGTCAGCATGAAAATATCGGATGTTCAACGGTGTTCAAATATAAGTGGGGCACCTCTCGTAGATGTCCTAGAGTTGTGTCAAATTCTCCGAACTAGACATACTTGGCATTTTAAATGTCCAGTGCAAACTCTCAGAGCAACCCCCTGTTGAGCAACAACCTCTGTAACAACACCTTCAAATTTTCCCAAAGTTGATATTCAGATTTAACTTATAAATGACAGCCAATATTTGCAGCTACATTTTCTCAAAGGCTATCAAAGGTTTCCACTTGAAACTCAACATACATTTAGTTATTCACCATCATAAGGGGAGTCCATACTGACCTTTATTATCTGTATTATATGATATCTGCCATAATGGTATGTGATCTACTGACAAGAGCAAGCAAATCTATTGAGCATTTTATAGTCCATACTGATATCTGCCCTTGTTACTCGTAGAATTTCACTTGAAAGTGGAGTGTCCGGCACTCATAGGCAGTGCTGTTGTTGAACATGTAAATGATTACATTCACAGAGCACTAAATGTTTTTGCCATTGTACTCTTTAAGTAATGAGTATGTATCTGTGTTTTATGACAGAATAAAGCAGTGTCACGAGTTCAGATGCGTAGTAATTAAATCACGCGTGCGTAGCATGAGTAATTATTAAATTTAAGCATAGGAACGAGTAACCATGCTTTATGAAAGATAAAACACAGGTTCATGTTCATTATTTCGATTCTAACAAAGCCGAAGTATGCATTGAACACAGCAAGACATGGTAGCCATTGGACTTCTTTTTTCCTTGGAACACTACTGTGTTGTGTCCGAGCTGTGCTTTAAAAGTAATTGATATCCTCTTTGTGCATATAAGTAAATCTACTGGTTGTGTTAGAATACATACTTCAGCTTGAGACTTGGTCAAACATTATTCCTTGGCTTATATTTATTATGACGTTAATTTAAAAGCTCATATTTATAAGTACATGTAGTTTTTCTTGTAAAAGCATTGAACAGGATATTGTATAAATTTGCATTATCATATATACACCGCGTTAATGAAAAGTTACCACCCTATTGATATTTTATAATTGACACTACATTGCGTTAAAAGCCGAACATGTTTTGACCTTGCTGTGTAGTCACAGCTATCCTATTTATAAATAGTCAAATTCAAACACTATAAAACTTTTGTACGGATAGGTCACATTGTATACAAAATACAGAAGTGGTGACTTTTCAGTGATGCCCAGTATTGCTTTTGCGATATTCAGCCTTTTCACTCTTTATGTATTGACCAAAATCGATGTAATCACAACTTTAATTTTTTTGTATATATCCAAGGGAGACAACTACTACCATTTTACTAACTGTCTGCAGGAGTTCTCTTCCTTAAATTGTTTCTTTACTGTCTGCAGGAGTTCTCTCTTTTTAATTGTTTCTGTACTGTCTGCAGGAGTTCTCTCTTTTAAATAGTTTCTGTACTGTCTGCAGGAGTTCTCTCCCTTAAATTGTTTCTGGACTGTCTGCCGGAGTTCTCTCCCTTAAATTGTTTCTGTGCTGTCTGCAGGAGTTCTCTCCCTTACATTGTTTCTGTACTGTCTGCCAGAGTTTTGTCCCTTAAATTGTTTCTGTACTGTCGGCCTGAGTTCTCCCCTTACAGTATTTCATTATTTTATGGGTTGTTTGTGGTATAAAATTGTGGTCATCTAGCTTTCTGTTGATTTTAGGTATCATTTATTTACCCTTATAACCTCAATGTAATGTGTGTTGATTGATATTTTTTATACGTTGCACATATTAGACAAAATGCAATTTTGACGAAACTACAATCAGATTTCTATAATTTATTTACCGTTATAACCTCAATGTAATGTGTGTTGATATCAGGGGTGCGTTTCATCATCATTCCTAGGATCGAATTTGATCTTAAGTCCATATTTTCCTCCTAAGTGCGTTTCATCAAAATTCCCAAATTCGCTCTTAAGACAAATTTGCACCTATCTCTAGGAGTGGTCTAGAGCTGTCCTAGGAGGAAATTTTGTCTTAATTGCATTGAATTGTGGGATAGAACACTAAGATCGCTGCTATAATGGCCGCCATTTTTTACCGCTTCAAATGTTTTTAGCTCACCTGTCACAAAGTGACAAGGTGAGCTTTTGTGATCGCTCTTCGTCCGTCGTCCGTCCGTCCGTCCGTCCACAATTGCTTGTGAACACACTAGAGGTCACAAATTTAGCCTAATCTTTATGAAACTTGGTCACAATGATCATCTCAACAAAATCTAGGCCAAGTTCGATATTGGGTCATCTGGGGTCAAAAACTAGGTCACTAGGTCAAATCATAGAAAAACCTTGTGAACACATTAGAGGTCACAATTTTGACTTAATCTTTATGAAACTTGATCACAATGATCATCTCTATAAAATCTAGGTCAAGTTCGATATTGGGTCATCTGGGGTCAAAAACTAGGTCACTAGGTCAAATCATAGAAAAACCTTGTGAACACATTAGAGGTCACAATTTTGACTTAATCTTTATGAAACTTGATCACAATGATCATCTCTATAAAATCTAGGTCAAGTTCGATATTGGGTCATCCGGGGTCATAAACTAGGTCACAAGGTCAAATCATAGATAAACCTTGTGTAGTCACTAGAGGTCACAATTTTGGTCTAATATTTATGAAACTTGGTCACAATGATCATCTCAACAGAATCTAGGTCAAGTTTGATATTGGGTCATCAGGGGTCAAAAACTAGGTCACAAGGTCAAATCATAGAAAAACCTTGTGTAGTCACTAGAGGTCACAATTTTGACCTAGTCTTTATGAAACTTGGTCACGATGATCATCTCAACAAAATCTAGGTCAAGTTCGATATTGGGTCATCTGGGGTCAAAAACTAGGTCACAAGGTCAAATCATAGATAAACCTTGTGTAGTCACTAGAGGTCACAATTTTGGTCTAATCTTTATGAGACTTGGTCACAATGATCATCGCAATAAAATATAGGTCAAGTTCGATAATGGGTCATCTGGGGTCAAAAACTAGGTCACAAGGTCAAATAATAGAAAAACCTAGTGTAGTCACTAGAGGTCACAGTTTTAGCATAATCTTTACGAAACTTGGTCACAATGATCTACACAACCAAATCTAGGTCAAGTTTGATATTGGGTCATCCGGGGTCAAAAACTAGGTCACAAGATCAAATCATAGAAAAACCTTGTGTAGTCACTAGAGGTCCCAGTTTTGGCCTGATCTTTACGAAACTTAGTCACAATGATCATAACAACAAAATCGAGGTCGAGTTCGATAATGGGTCATCTGGGGTCAAAAACTAGGTCACAAGGTCAAATCATAGAAATACCTTGCGTAGTCACTAGAGGTCACAATTTTTGTCTAATCTTTATGAAACTCGGTCACAATGATCATCTCAAAAAAATCTAGATCAAGTTCGATATTGGGTCATCTGGGGTCAAAAACTAGGTCACAAGGTCAAATAATAGAAAAACCTTGTGTAGTCACTATAGGTCACAGTTTTGGCCTGATCTTTACGAAACTTGGTCACAATGATCATCTCAACAAAATCTAGGTCAAGTCCGATATTGGTTTATCTGGGGTCAAAAACTAGGTCATTAGGTCAAATCATATAAAAACCTTTTGTAGTCACTAGAGGTCACAATATTTGCCTAATCTGTATAAAACTTGGTCACAATGATCATCTTAACAAAATCTAGGTTAAATTCGAAAGGTGAGCGACCTAGGGCCCTTTGGGCCCTCTTGTTTAAGTATTTTCAACTACTAAACGAAGGTCCGAATAGTTTTGGGACGAAGTATTACTGGGCAGTTACGAAGTTTGTCGAGTGGGAATTGTCAAAATGTACGAGGTGTAAACAATTCCGACCAAAATCCAATGAAATGTCTTCGCTGGACCGATGGCATTTTGACCCAGGTAAATCGTGTTTTTCTCTTTTCCTAGACATATCTACGTTGCTTACATTAATATTTCAATGTTTATCATGTTGCTTTTATCCATAAAAAAACTCTAGCTCACTCAGTAGCTGTCATTTGTTCAAGGGAGATCACTCCTACGTTGTCACAATAATGACGAGACTGACAAGACTGACATTTTTATTGATTTGACACAGAGTTAAAAATTAAAATAAGGCTTTTCACCTCCTCCCCACGGAGAACTTACATTAGTTTTTAATTTATAGATATATAGGTGTCTTGAATAAGCTTGAATAGAGAGATGAAGTCTACCTAGATCAAGACAAAGGACAACTGTAAACACACCCCACCCACTTGCATCACATTCACAGTAAAGATGTTTAACCACAGGCACTGCTGCTAGAAACTAATCTAAATTGGCTTTAAGTACAGAAATAGGCCTAATAAACAACACAATAACATATTTATAGGCCTAAAGGATATACCTGAACAAATATTTGAATAATTTTCTGTCCCATGTTTTGTTGAAATGCACCAATTAATTTGTTTATTAATTTACACCACTCACTAAGTTGCCTTTTATTATTGCAGAACTATATCCAGAAAAGAACATAGATGGATGCACTCCAATGTTTAAGAAAACTACTCATCTAAGAGAAAAGACACGTAGATCTCACAGGTAGACATATAATTAAAATCAGGATAAATCTGACATATAATAAAGGTATTTAAACTTATTCTAGGAGCAATTTAAAAAAAAAATGAGCTGAGACCACTGACTGTCATAAATAATATATTAAGGGTGTTGTAAGGATCCTTATGCAAAGATAGTGAGTGACATTTCAGTTTAGAGTTTAATTATTGATCCTTGAAATACATATTTACCCAATGTTTATATTGTAACTGTAACCGGGTGAGAAAAATATGCAACCAGACCCGGGGGCTCTAACCGGGACCCTTCGCTTACAGGGCAAATGCTCTACCAACTGAGCTACCCGGAAATAACAAAAGTTACAAAATAAACTCTAACATGCTGTATTTAGACATTTTGGTAGTTTTTATATATATTTTATGAAACTAGTTAGACCTCTATTCAGTTGTCCACTACTTTCACAAATTCAAGTGAACAGTGCAGCGGTGTGCGCTGATGTTCTGGTGTTGATCAACCAATTGTGTGTATTGCTGGACGTTTAACTGTACGTCCGCAGTTGTAAGTACAATAAATGTTCCGAGATCACAAAGCCGGCTGTAGTTTACTAATTTTAATGAGTCGTAACAATAACAATCACAAAGTTTATTTTCACAGAGTTCAGTTGTATCACAAAGATATTAATTATTTCACTGAGTCACAAAGTAATCAAATTAAATCAAATGCACAAAGTCTATACTTCACAAAGATGCTGTATTATCGAATTATATATTATGTAAGTTCTTAAGTTCTATTTATGTCTAAGTTCTTAAGTTCTATTTATGTCTAAAGTTAAGTCCATGTTTATAAGGTTACCCTTAACTCTAGCAGACAGAGTAATTCACTCAATCTGAGAAGCCAATCAAGTTACTTAAACCAAACATATCAGACTAAATATGTAAAGTATTTCACACCTATGATAATTCAATTAAAACTTGAAATAAAAGTATGATAACCATTTAAGAAATAATAACAATCACAAACTGGATTGACTTAATCACCTGATTCACAAAGAACAATGCAAGATAATATACTTAGAAAGAAGTCCTATGAAAATGCATGAAGACATATGAAGACACACTGAGGCTAAATTACTAAAATAGGATAATAATCAGTTTAGAAATGGAATGAATGTATATTAATAAATTGGTAATCTGAGTTTGAATAGACAAATCAACATTTTTAAAAGCCATACAAAATAGGGTGAAATTGTTATCATAATAGTTCCCCTACTATAATGAAGCGGTTTGTGGTGTGTTCTGGTGTTGACTATGTGGTGGCGCGTAATGTAAGCCACGCTCACCGGATGCTGCTGCTGACGTTGGTATAAGTTTCCAAACGGTGATGTCAATAGCTAGAAATGTCCAACCGTTGATGTAAAACTAACTTTGTCGGCTTTTAGATGTTTTTATTCAGTGTTCAACAAATGTATATTTCACAAAGTTATTAGTTATTCAGATAATCACAAAGTTAAGTTCTCACGAAGTTATTTATCAATTGGTAATCCAATATTTATATTTTAACTTGAACTCAAGTTACTACATGTATTTAATATGGTACTCCATATTTAGTCCTACTTATGTGCTAGTTAGGAACTCCTAACTAACACAACCTAACGCCTAAAAATTACTAGTTACTCTAAATAAGATTTCCTTGACTTATATACATATATATGTCTGTAGACATTGACACCTAGAGCAATTTATCTCAAAGGAAGTGGCTTTTAACACTTAATAATAAAACAGTCAAACATAATTATTTTGAGACTTCAATCTTTGACAATTAAACAATAGGTGTAAAATTAATAAAAGAAAGTTTGCAACATGGTTTTAAAGATTATGGCTTGATAGGAAATTGATAATATCTCAGGAAACAAGGTATTATAGTTAAGAACTCAAAATTGACATGTGTTCAGAGAGAAACCATGATTGGTTATGTAACAATGATTATGAAAAATAAATGGCAAATTTTACATCATAAAATATATGTACTTGGTATAGTTTTGGTTTTAGTTTTTGTCATATGTATAAACAATTAAGTCATATCTGACATCATTTTGCATTTATTTTCAGGTCATGGACTGCTGAATTATCTGAAACCATTTGGGAGAAATAATACTGCAGCCAGTGGAAATATTTACTGTCACAACTTACAATACATGTAATAAAATTGCTGTTACTAGTAACTAACTGTGTTTATTCCTGCTACACTGCCCAACAGTTGTATATTTAAACCTGTGTTTAAGACCACCTGCAAGCAAATGCAACCCTTATAAAAGCAGTGGTCTCTGCAAAGACCAACAATTTTATCTTGTACCAATCCAATGATATTTAATTAAGCTGTGAAGAAAGACCATTTCTCAAAAAGCTATTTTTTGATGTTTCAATTGATGGCCTTTTCAGACGGGTTTTACTATACCAAGTAGATCTAACAACTAGATCCTACAACTTATTTAGATTTAGGATAGAGCAGTAAACAAAAATAAACAGAAAATGACACATAGATCTTGGTAGATCTATCTTGTAGAACTATCTTGTAGAACTATCTTGTAGAACTATCTTGGTAGATGTATCTTGGTAGATCTATCTTGTAGATGTATCTTGGTAGATCTATCTTGTAGATCTATCTTGTAGATCTATCTTGTAGATCTATCTTGGTAGATCTATCTTGTAGATCTATCTTGGTAGATCTATCTTGTAGATATATCTTGTAGATCTATATTGTAGATGTATTTTTGGTAGATCTGTCTTGGTAGGTCTATCTTGTAGATCTATCCTGGTAGGTCTATCTTGTAGATGTATTTTTGGTAGATCTATGTTGTAGATCTATCTATCTTGGTAGATCTATTTTGGTAGATCTATCTGAAAGATCTAGATCAATTTGGTCACCCGGGAATATCGACATTACTGTAACTAACTGTGTTTATTCCTGCTACACTGCCCAACAGTTGTATATTTAAACCTGTGTTTAAGACCACCTGCAAGCAAATGCAACCCTTATAAAAGCAGTGGTTTCTGCAAAGACCAACAATTTTATCTTGTACCAATCCAATGATATTTAATTAAGCTGTGAAGAAAGACCATTTCTCAAAAAGCTATTTTTTGATGTTTCAATTGATGGCCTTTTCAGACGGGTTTTACTATACCAAGTAGATCTAACAACTAGATCCTACAACTTATTTAGATTTAGGATAGAGCAGTAAACAAAAATAAACAGAAAATGACACATAGATCTTGGTAGATCTATCTTGTAGAACTATCTTGTAGAACTATCTTGTAGAACTATCTTGTAGAACTATCTTGGTAGATGTATCTTGTAGAACTATCTTGGTAGATCTATCTTGTAGATGTATCTTGGTAGATCTATCTTGTAGATGTATCTTGGTAGATCTATCTTGTAGATCTATCTTGTAGATGTATCTTGGTAGATCTATCTTGTAGATCTATCTTGGTAGATCTATCTTGTAGATATATCTTGTAGATCTATATTGTAGATGTATTTTTGGTAGATCTGTCTCGGTAGGTCTATCTTGTAGATCTATCCTGGTAGGTCTATCTTGTAGATGTATTTTTGGTAGATCTATGTTGTAGATCTATCTATCTTGGTAGATCTATTTTGGTAGATCTATCTGAAAGATCTAGATCAATTTGGTCACCCGGGAATATCGACATTACTAGTTCGGATTAGACCATGAATAATGGATTGTTTGATCATTGGAACCTGCTTATGAATCTACAGATATGATGGAGCTCGACTGTCACATGATACATTTAGCCCGAAATGCCAGGGGTACGAACCCCTCTTGAGCCGCACTTGAAACGTAATGACGTCATACTATCAAACATCGTGACGTCACGTAATGCGATTTTTTTTCATAAAAGTTTTTCACCATATTTTGTTGTAAGATGACATTTCGAATCGATTCATCATTGGTCTACATCCCGAACATTGATGTAGTCAAGCATACTATAGAACATGCAGACCTAGAGTTTATATTAAACCTATTTAGATCATGTACATTAGGCCCAATAGTAAACACTGGCGCATGGATGTCTTGTATCAGGGCCGTATACAGAGACAACAAATCACGGAGGTAATTTTTTCCAGGGTTTATTTCAGGCATAGTATTTTGGGTGATTATCTCTTCAAATGGATGCTTTTTTTCTAGAAAAAGAAATAATTAACACGTCCTTGACAAAAAATAGCGCGAACCGTATAGAAAACGCAGAAGTATACATTTATTTTGCCTCCTTTTAAAGAGTAGCACCTAAGTAAAAATTTCTCTTGGGAACGTTTGTTGAAACGCACCTAAGTAGAATCCTAGGGCCATCCTAAGAGCAATCCTAGGAATGATGATGAAACGCACCCCAGATTTCTATGTAGAGTTGGTACATGTATTTCATTTACTCGGGAAATATTTTATGCATCAATCTTCATTTTATATAATTTGTTTTACCGCAAACTACCATGCTTGTAAATGTGTTTGGCTAGAATACCCCATGAGAGACAGTGATAAGCCTACTGCTTATTGGGCGATTCAAGTGTTTATCTGTAAATTGTTTGTCTTTAGTGTTTGCTTGTTATTGCTTGTTTTTGATATTTTACATTTAGCTTAAGATGTTGATATTTATATTATTGTCGTTTACGTAACATGTCATGGTAAAGATGATATCTTGTTGTAAGACTCGGCCGTGGTTGGTGCGCATTTGTGACCTGGTGATACAGATTTGATTCCTAGTCACCGCAGTTCAGGAAAACTGGTTAGACCAAAACAAATTAGTAGTCTGGTTCTAGTATTCTAACTGACCTGAGTCTTTGCCTCTACCCTAAACATTTTATTTGGCATTTTGATTTTCCAGTGCATAAAACCAATAAAATAATTTCAACAAATTGATGTTTTCCTACCAGCCAAAGAGAATCACAATATTAATTTGTTTTTGAGTTAAACTGTCCTATTTACAAATTTTGCGCTTTTGCCCTGTCTGACCAGTGGCCAAAATAGTTATGTGTAGGCCTGACAATGGTATGTGGCCTAGGTGTTCTGCTCGGTTCTTTAAATAAAATCAATTTTGATCATAAGAACAAATCTGCAAAATGATACTATTCATAAATTTATACACGGAAATACATTAGACGGAATGGCAACTCATTCGACCCCCCACTATATTTCCTATATAGGCCGCCATACTGGAATGAAATATCGCGATCGGCTTACTTGTACGAGACTTGGCGAGATTCTCAAGTTGGCGCTATTTTTCCCCGCTAGCCGCCGCCATCTTGGATTATTTCATAAATTCAGCCTAATTTGTCAATGAGATATTTGGTTTCATTTAAAGCAACTCTTCGTCAAAATAAGCAAAGATGGGAATTTATTTGTTCCCTTATGTGTTTGGTAAGTTTTTGTAAAGATAGTTTGGACGATTCATCTGTCAATTGTGACATAGACCACATTTTCTGTGACCTATCCTGATCGATAAATTTTCAATCGACGGGTTTTGGATTGCTTCCGATATTTACTTTTTTAAACCCCTAAGGAAACTTATTTACAACTGTTTTTCTAATAAATCAATATTTTTTGTGATCTTTGGGGTGTCCTCTATTTGTTGAAAATGATCAAACCACTTAGTTTGGTGGTTTTGACACGAAAAAAAGATTTCTTTTGGATAAGTCATGTTCACAATTATCGTGCTTACCGAAGCGCGCAATGCATTATGGGTAGTCAGGTCATAACTAGGCTATTTTTAGACCTGCTTATCCGTTCTGTGTATATCCGTGATTTATAGTTCAAAATTTGAAAATGTAGAAAAAAATTATCGGTTACGACTAAATAACCTCTCGTTAGCAAATTCTTGACATGATTCAATACTATTAATATCTAAAAATAATGTTTGAATACAATTAAAATATCCGATTTCGTGCTTAAGGAGTTTGATCGTTATTGTTTCAAAATAGTGAAAATAATTTAATTACTCCTAGTCCTATAAGATTCGATGATCAGAGTAAAAAAAACAAAATGAAATGACGAGTACCTATATGGTGTTATTCTTGAATTTTCTATACTGGCATCTTCTTTCATCTTGTTCATGATGTTTTGTAGTCTGTTGATGCCAATTGGTGTAGCCTTGAACCATGAATAATTTGATGAGTTGCCAGGTGTTAGAAAAAACGGACTGTCTGGTGTAGTCATTGTAGTCGGTCTTTTACTACTGTACAATTGATAAAGATGTACAGGGTCTTTGTGTTGGATTTCATTTGAGGAAGCCCTAGGTTTTACCATTCTGAAATATGAATCATAAACATGTTTATTGATATTTTATGTTCTAACACGATCCGCGGATTAATCCATATACACATAGAGAAAACCAGAGCATGTATTATTTCCGCAATAAAGCATGGTATCAAATTTACTATTTACGCCCCGTATCACGTGACATATTTATGAATGAATGAACATAAACTTTATAGTAAAATCTTCAACGGATCGTGAGTTGCACGAGTATCCTGTGTTACAGCTATGATGCATCTATTTTTAGAAACTCCAATATACTCTCGAAGTTAAGATTCATAAAAACTTCTGATAATCAATTGATTTAAATTTTTCATTTCATGAAATAGATACAATATAGTATATACTCGTGTTATTAAAATTGTTTCAATGTTTAAAATGTGTTATTTCCTTCAGAAAATTACGAACGTCGTTTTCATTAACGAGGGAGGTAATTGTACCAGCTAATAAGCCACTCAATTTCAGCATGGAATTGTGTTCAATGTCAAATGCGCGCAGTTAAATAGTGTGGGATATTATCATATTTAGAATCGAAATAAAACCTCTGTTCTTGTATTTTGTCGGTGAATAAAACACGGGGACTCATTCGGATGCGGAAAATTAAATCACTCGTCCTACGCACTTGTGATTTAATTTTTCCGCATCCGAACTCCTGCCCATGTTTTATTCACCGACAAAATATGTGAACAGATTTTTATTTCTTAATTAATATTCCATTCCTTTATACTTTATTAAACTTTAAAAAATAAGGCCACACTTAAAATATCCTTTGTATCCTCTTACTGACCCAAGCAGATTTAGAATTTACAAAGTTTGCACAGGCCTTGAAAAGTACTTGGAATTTAGTGTTACCTTGAAAATTGCCATAAAGGTACTTGAATTTAACTGATTATCCTTGTCCATGAATTTAGTTAGTTTCATTTCTGTTTGGAATTGGTTCAGAATGATAGTTATTGGTCGAGACATACAAATTATGAAATTTTCTAGCAAGAAACAAGCCATGTAAATGATACAAAAAATAACATTTCATCTTCGACATTTCATAAAAAATAATTTTTCATAGAAATATATTATTTCATTTTGGGTAATTAAATATTTTGCTACGCCACTCGTGAAAATATTACTTAAATTTACTTCAGCTGCTCACACAGTAAAATAAAAAATATATTCTAAGTAATACTACTGATCATTGTTTTTCAGTTTAATGTTTTCATCTTACTGTACATGGCAACAACCAACTATAATCACTCGGATAGTCTAAGTCAGGGCAACTAGCCAGATCAATGGCAGGAAGTCTGGGTTCAAATCCCAGTCCGGGTTTCAGTTGGTTTGTTTGTCTTGACAGTTTTTAATTTCATGAGTTATAATAAAAATGTAGAATTGTTAATTAGGTGTAAACATTAAACTTTATAAATTTGAAAAAAAAGCATTGTATGTAGAATATTCTTGGTTTAGTTTTAAGATATTCCTGAGTTTCTATAAAATGATACAGTTATCCAAAAGTGTGCTTTATATATTCTAGTGTGGTTAATTTTACTTGATCCTTTACCTTAATATATCAGCATGATTTAACAGCTAATTAAAGGTTAGGATCAAGTTAAAATCTCTACTATTACATGAAGTACAGTAACTGCATCTTTCTAAAAGTAAACAATATTGATGAGATGATTATTTAATCAGATTGTATGTAATTTGATGTTGCAATTCATAAAATAGTAATGTTGTAGTACATGTATATTATTTTATACCTTGTATCTCTAGGATTTCTGCCTGTTCTTGTCTTGGTCTGACGTTCTGTGTCATAAAGCAGGTACTCTTGGCCAGTGGTGTCATCTTACATACACTGGATGTCGCCCCAACATAAATCCCGGCATTCTCTGCCGGTTCGCATCCCGAAGTACATACAAACCATATCAAATGAAGTAGGGCTCGGGCATTGTTGTTGCCCAGAGTTTCTGCTTCATTAAACTTGGAAAGCATGGCTTCATTAAGCGGTTCTGCCGCTTTAGGTTTATTTCCAAAACCTAAACTCTTTAACTGTTTAATTGCTTTCTAGTTAAAACTGCCTTAACCTTGTTAAACTCAATGTCCCTTAACAGACTCATCTGGCTCTCCTTATTTTTTAGATGCCTGTCAATCGAGCTTACAAAACCACGTAAAGTGGTTGGCTCGTACTCGGAACCTTCTCGTTTAGTTACTCCTAGAAGAAATGCACAAATCAGATTATTTAAAATCTCTGGCAAATTTCTTCTGGCTTTCTCATCTCATTCTTTAACACTAACAATTTATTGAACAATTTCATGTCACAATCACTTTTCCTTTTTGTATTCTTATTCTCATTCTCTTTTAAGAACTGGTCAGCATCCAGATTTCTCAACTCTGTCCAAATCTGAACCCAAATCAAAATTACCATAATCATCATTGGCGATATTCTCCATGTTGACACTATTGACAGTCGAGAACTATCAAAACGCAGATGTCAAAAAGAAAACAGATAAGGGACACTACTGCTTTACTCATAAATATATTTCAAAGGGAGCAATAATTATTGTTTTGGGGGGAACCGACGGGGAAATTTGCTAAAAAAAGTAGTCGATTTGAGTGAAATTATCGCCAGGGAAATTATCGGATTATAATTAACTGATATTCTGCAGTTAACCACTCGTTAGCATTAAATAAATACAATTTCCTTTTTTCAAATTTTTTTTTCTTAAAAATGCCAAAAAATTGGGCAGGAGGGTCCGAGTAACGAAAAATAAAAGAACTCTGGCCTAAGGATGTAAAAAAATGTTGTATTTAACCATGATGTGTTATTGTAAACTAAGGTTGCAACAGATCAACACACTGCAGACTGATCATTCTTTTTATATTGCCTTCAATAGAAATTTTTGTATTTATAAGATTGCATTAGAAATAAAGTCATGGATGCTCCGTGTTGTTATTGTGAAAACATTATTGCAGAATACGGGGGATGTTCAGAAATAACGTAGACTTTTACTCTGGAGTTCGCATTTGTTGTAGTACGAAAATGATAATACACCATCATAATCAACGCTGTGACTATTGGTGTCCAAATGCGACCTCCATCTCTATCATACCATTTTAATATCATTTTAAGACCAACTAATGACCGCTAGAACTCTTCCTATGCATATTATTGATCATATTGGAAGTTTCTGGGGGAGTTTCCCTTAATATAGTAATCTCTGCGCAAATTTTTGTGTTAATAAATAACGTCATGACGCACGTACGTCATGGATTGCAGAACTTGTGCTATTTACATGTTGTGTATTTCTATCCATAACGTTTTTAAAAATGTCATCAAAACGTCTGTGTACAGTGTTTTGACACAGCATGACATATAGGAGTTTTAAACAGAAAGTTTAACCTGAAATGATACTATAAGCAGTGAAAGTAATGACACAAAGTGGAAAAAATGGGTTGCCCCAGGTACGCGTAACCATGGTATTTAAATGGCGGGTTTACCTATAATATCCATAAAATGTTTTTAAAAATATGCCATCAGATGGCCAGATAATTCTGATGTTCAAAAAACATGTTCATATATAATAAAATTATGTCTACAACATTGATTGTTTTACAGCAAAATTCTACGTTATTTCTGAACGTCCCTCGTATATTATCTCGACTACTCAAATTTTTTTAAGGGTCAACAAGTTCCCCTAGTGAATTATTTTGCAAATTGGATAAGATTGTTTTGACTGATTCAGTGTTGTTCATAAAACATAATTTGTTACGTCTGCAATATTGTTAGCGAATAAAGATTGGTTTATATTTGGTTGTCTAAATACTTTTGTCCTTGCCTATAGGGCTTATCAGTACCTGTAAAAAGACTACATTATGTCAATTCATACCAAATGCGTCACATAAAACTTTCGAATTTTAGTTGCAGATTAGAATATATTTTAATATTTGCCTAACATTTTTGTAATATGTTTTGTTCAGCTAGCTTAAACCGGACATGAATATTGATTGCTTGAACCTTATCAAAGTTTGAGCAGTATGTGACAGGGTGAACATATGTGATCCCTCTTTGTATCGCACCCAAATGTCAAATTTAGAGACAAGGTATAGGTCTAGTACATTTATCCAGGTGAATCTGTTTTGGACTTGTCACTGGTTTAAGACCGAGCATATAGGCCCCGCGCTTACAAAACTATTTTAGACTGAGATTCAGGCGTAAGTTGAGCTTGGTCTCAACTTTAAGACTGGTCTCAATTCGCTGGCTTAGAATTAGAAGATCGTAAGTACAAAATCAATATTTTGAGATAACGAAAACAAACTACTCTTATGGAAAAACAAGCTTTTTAAACTTCAGTTTGGTCAACATGACCACTTCCGAATTTCATGAAATTAGGCTCGTAAAAGCGCCTTGAGATGCAGATTTCAAATTTGCATGTGTCTTTAATATAATTCAACTTCTAATTCTAAGCCAGCAAATCATTGGTGCTCACAAAATATTTGATCCTAAAGGGTCTTCTGAGGGTCGTCGCCATATGGGGTTTTAAGGATAAATAAAAGCAATATGCATCAGAAGATTTTTTCATGCAAGGATGAATAGATGCCTTACATCAAAATGAACATGTCACTGATAAAATGAAAGAAATATAAAATAATCTTTCGGGGCAGGCGTAAAAATATTGATGCGCAGAACATCATAAAATACACATCAAAATACAAGGGCTTGTTCCATTTTTTTTGCTGAACAACTTGGCAAGCTTGCAACTAACAACCAAAAGTTTGTAATATTTACAAATTACATTTTGCAGTAACATACATGTATATATCAGGGTTGCCAGCAACCTGAAAAAGTCGGAGAGGGGAATAATTTTTTTTTTTTTGTCTTTAACGTTTTTATTTCCATAAGACATATACATAGTAATACATATATACATACAATATTACATTCACATACAACTATATAGATTGGTTACGTAGTATAACGTAATATTCTGTGTATGTCGTTATGATTTTTTGAGAATTTATAGTGTATAAAGAGTAAGAAAGAGAGCAGGATAGTGATGAAGAGAGAAGGAAAGAAATTATAGGTGGGGTAATACCAACATATTTGAAATATATAATTAAGTTATCTTTTGCCATTTTCTATTACAGACTTCTACTTTATCTTTGAAGATAGCTATAGTGTGTTCAAGCTTCTTCCTATAGTTAATATATTCTTTAAATTGCCGGATTAGCGGAACACTTTTATTGCATTTGTTTTTAAATATAAAATATTTGGAAAGTAGAACAATGTAGTTAGCAATAGGTCCATCTTCATCTTTAATGTTGATAATGTTGCAAAATGAGATATTTTGAAATGTAAGATTTATAATTTTTGAAAATTTGTCTTCTAAAAATAACTTTACTTCCGACCAAAAACCTTGTACAATATGACATTCCCAGAACATATGATATATTGAATCTGGATGCATGGTGCAAAAATCACAAAGACTTGACTGGACAAGATGACATTTATGTAGGAATGAGTTGTCTGGTATTATGTTCATGAGATATTTGTACTGGAATTCTCTTAGTTTCGTGTCTATTGTAATGTTATAGGATTGTGTGAGAATTATTTCCCATTCTATATCTTCAATTGGGTGATTAGTACTCCATTTTATTTTGTATTTTGGTTTAGTTGGTATTTTTTGTTTGATTAATGTTTTATATGATAATCTATTCATTTTTGTTTTCCCATTTACTTTATCAATCAAGTAGTTAGGTGCATCGTATGACATATTACAATTATCCAATTGTGTTTTCCATTCCTTTGGTACATTTTTAATGAGAGTGTAGTATTTCAAATAATCGCCATTTGGAATCTCATATAAAAATTTCATTTGCTCGAAGCTATAGAATGTTTTATGTCTGAAGTCAAAAATGTGTTCAAGAAAGAGAATGCCTTTTCTGAACCAATGTTTGTAATAGAATAATTTGTTATTACTTATTTTTTTTATATTCGAATTGTTCCAAATGATTTGTTTTGATATTTGGATTTCCGTGTTTAATGTATTAACCTTAGACCATGAAATTAATATATCTTTTAAAAATTTAGATTTTATATCAAGACATTTGCAGTCTTGTTCTGTTATATTACATTTAAATAATAATAGTCCTCCATATTTTTCTAGTTCATTCTTATACTGAGAACTCCAATTAGCATTGGAATCAATTATTCTTTTTATCCAACTTATCTTTAGTGAGTCTAAAAAGCATTCAATGTCAATCATTTTTAGACCACCGTCTTTGTATTCTTGAATTATTAATTTACGTGCTATTTTGTCAGGTTTGGAATTCCATAAAAAATCAAAGAATATATCTTTAATTGATTTTACAAAATCTGGCGGTGGATTTGGAAGAACAGTTAAAGGATAAATTAATTTTGGAAGGACGAAAGTTTTTAGAACCGTTATTTTTCCTATAAGTGTTAAGTTCCATTTTTTCCATTGTTTCAAAACGTGTTTGCATTCTGTTATCTTGTTTGCTAAATTTGAGTCAAACATTGTATTTAATTGGTTGCTAAAAGTAATTCCTAAAGTTGTGGTATCTGATGAAGTCCATTTGAATTCGTTATCATAGGATGTGTCTGTGTTTTTCATGTTTCCGATGCGCATTACTGAACATTTGTTTCTGTTAAGTTTAAGTCCCGAAGTATTCCCAAAATCATCAAGGGTTGTTATTAGAGTTTCAAATGATTTTTGAGTTCCATTTAGTAGAAAGCTAGCATCATCAGCGAATAAGGTTTGTTTGGTACAGTTGTTGTTTAAAGAAATACCTTGGATATCTTCGTTCTTTTCTATCGATGTGGACAGAAATTCAATACATAGTATAAATAGGTAAGGTGATAAAGGACAACCTTGTCGTACTCCATTCTTAATATCAAAGAAATCAGAAAAATGACCATTATTAGTTATACATCCTTTTGCATTATCGTAAAAGACCTTAACCCATTGTATAAGTGAGTCGCTAAAATTTAATTCTTTTAGACATTTGAACATAAATGTATGATCTAAACTATCAAATGCTTTCTGGAAATCGGAAAAGAAAATTAAACCAGGTTCTTGTTTTTGTTGCATTTGTTCTATAGTTTCTATAATAGTTCGCACATTCTCACCTATATATCTTCCCTTAATGAATCCAGTTTGTTGTTTATTTACTATACCATCTATAACTTTTTTTATTCTGTTAGCGATAACTTTAGTAGCAATTTTGTAGTCAACGTTTAGTAATGATATTGGTCTCCAGTTATTGATAGAGAAAGGATCCTTGTTCTTTTTTGGTATTAATGTAATAATACTCTGAGTTTGAAGCTCTGTTAATTTACCTCTGTCATATGAGTAGTTTAATGAATTTATTAAGAGTGTTTTAATATCGTTCCAGAAGATCTTATAGAATTCGACAGACAGGCCATCTGAACCAGGACTTTTGTTATTATTCATTTCTTTCAATGCAATAGATCCTTCATATTCTGAAATTATTCCACTGGTTGTGTTTTTATCATCCTCAGAAAGTACCGTATGTTCATTTGTAAAAAAACTATTATCTAGGGTTAAGTTTTCATTTACTTTGAATAAGTCTGCATAAAAGTTTTTACAATATGATAGAATGTCTTTCGAATTTTTTATCACTACATCATTTTCAGTTTTAAGTTGATGAATAGTTTTACCTTCGGCTCTCTTGCGTTCTAGGTTTGCAAAGTATTTCGTGTTTTTTTCAGCCCCTTCTACCCACTCCGCACACGACCTTAATATAATGCCTTTGATCTTTTCTTCAGTTATATCATTTAATAGATTTATTTGTTGTTTCAGTTCAGTTTGGAGGCTTTCGTTATTAGGATTAGAAATAATGTCACGCTCTAGTTTTTCAATTTGTTTTTGTATACTTAATTCTTTTTCCATTTTTGATTTTTGTAATTTACTTGAGAATTTAATCGATTCGTTTCGAACTGTGCCTTTAACTAGTTCCCATAAAGTATTTGGGTTAGACTCCTTATTTATGTTGGCTATTTCGTTTATTGCTTGTTTGATGTTTGTTTGGAAGTCTTTATTCAGTAGTATTGCGTTGTTTATTTTGAAAAAACCTTTTCCACGTTCTGCTGAGAAGAGGTCCAGATCGAATGTAACAATTGAATGGTCAGATTTGAAGCCGTGTTTAATTTTACAAATGGTTACATGGTTTAATATATTTGAGGACACTAAGAAATAATCTAATCTGCAAAAAATAGGCGGTTTATGATTAGAGTGCCATGTGAATTGTTTTGAATTAGGATGTTTTAGTCTCCAAACATCATGTATATCGTTGTTTTCCATAATTTCTTGAATTCGCTTTGAACATTTTTTATGTGTATTTTTATTACCATTTTGTTTATCAATATTTACATCAATTATCGTGTTAAAATCGCCCCCAATAATGAATGTTTCATTACTGTTTTCTATAAGTATATTTTCTAAAACATTTAACAATTCTTCATCATCTCTATTAGGTCCGTATATATTCAATAAAAGTAAACTATTTCCATCAATCTCTATATTTAAAGTTTGAAGTCGACCCTCTCTGTATTCTTTATAAGACTTAAATACGAAGTTAACATCTTCGTTGACGAATATGCCGATCCCTGCGCTATTTGACTGGTTTCCACTAATAAACATTTCACCCTTCCATTCCCTTTTCCACTCATTATAGTTATTTGGTGTGCAGTGTATTTCTTGTAAAAAACTTATTGAATATTTATTCAGTTTTAACCATTCAAACAATTCGACTCTTTTTGTTTTTGATGCAATACCCTTGACATTAAATGTGCAAAACTTGAGACTCATTATTTACACAACGAAGTATATTTGAAAAACAATATCAGTAGATGCGCATCCATTACTTAACACATGTGGTTTAACTGCAAGAATATATATTGTTCGGTATACCCCGTAAGAAAGAGCAGCATAGAAAGGAGATAGGAGACTTAAGCCCTCACGGACCAAAGAATATGTAAGGTTTCTGTTTGAAATCATTTATATGAAATGATATCAAAAGTGTCTAGGTTGGATAATTAAATGTTGTTGTTTTTTAAACTCAAACACATAATATCAAAATTGTAAATAGCCATTGCTTTGTAAATAAGAAATGATTTGATAGGATTTAACTTTCTTTATAGCGTGTTACATGTATAGCTTATGTTGGTGAGAGAAAAAATGAGAAGTCACACACAGTGTGTGATATACAATATTGAAAAGAAACTACATTTATATCTATTGCGTATCAATTAAATTGTGGGAGTACATATAATTGATTTACTTCAATTTCATACAAAATGAAATAGTTAACTTGCTAGGAGCATGTGTTGTTAAACTATACATGTTTAAAAAACATACAAAATGTATAGCTAATATCCTTAGAGCGTACGTTGTAGAAACAAATAGTTGATTTACTGTACATGTTTAAATTCAATACAAAATTAACTAGTTAACATGATTAGAGCATACGTTGTAAAACAATTTTTTGATACAAATTTTGATAGTTAACATAAATAGGAGCATACGTTGTAAAGACATGTATTTTAGTTACTATGCATGTTAAAATACTATACAAAATGTAACAGTTGACATGCTTGGAGCATACAATGTATAAACAAACAATTGATTTACTGTATGTTTGTATATCATACTAAAATTAATGTGCTAGTCGACATGCTAGTTGTAAAAACATATATTTTAGATACTATGCATTTTTAAATACCATACAAAATGTTACAGTTGACATGCTAGTAGCATACAATGTATAAACAAAAAATTGATTTACTGTACATATTTGTATATCATACTAAATGTGCTAGTCGACATGCTAGGAGCATACGTTGTAAAACATATAGTTTAATTACTATGCACGTTTAAATACCTTACAAAATGTAACAGTTGACATGCTAAGATCATACGTTGTAGAAACAAATAGTTGATTTATTATGCATGTTTGATTATCATACAAAATGTACCAGCTGACATGCTAGGAGCATGCGTTGTACATGCTAGGAGCATACCGTGTCGAAACAGGTAGTTGTTTAAATTTCATACGCATGTGCTAGTAAACATGATAGGAGCATACGTTGTAAAAGCATATAGTTAATTTACTGTACATGTTTAAATATCATACAAAATGTTCTAGTTGAAATGCTAGGAGCATACGTTGTAGAAACATATAGTTGATGTGTACGCATGTTTATATACCTTACAAAATGTAACAGTTGACATGCTAGCAGCATACGTTGTACAAACATATAGTTGATTTACTATGCATGTTTAAATATCATACAAAATGTGCTAGTTAACATGCTAGGAGCATACGTTGTAGAAACTTATAATTGATTTACCACACATGTTTAAATATCATACAAAATGTACTAGCTAACATGCTTGGAGCATACGTTGTAGAAACGTTTAATTGATTTACCACACATGTTTAAACATCATGCAACAAGTGCTAGTTAAAATGCTAGGAGCATATGTTGTAGAAACATATAATTTAATTACTATTCATGTTAAATACCATACAGAATGTGCTATTTGAAAAGATGGGTGCATACGTCGTAGAGACAATAGTGGATTTACTATGCATATTTGAATACCGTAAAAACATAGGTGATTAACCTATTACAATACATGTTTAAATAGCATTCAAAATGTACTAGTTAAATCGCTAGGAGCATACGTTGTATAAACTCATAGTTGATTCACTGTACATGTTCAAATACTTAAAAGTAAACAAGCTAGATGCATACGTAATAAAACATATAGTAGATCTACATGAGTGGCTGAATCCAGTTTTCAAATGTTTGATAATATAAGCAATCATAACTATAATTCATTTTGTGACGTGCCAGTTTCTCGTCAGTCCACCAAGGTTTCATGCCTTACACTGTATGCTTAGATATATCAATGCTAACATTGTTCATACAATAGTTGAAATATTTATGTTGATAAGAAATAACAGTATTTATGGTAAAACACCATACCAAAAGACAAGTTCCACTTGGAATAGATAGGAAAGAATAGGCTTGATATGTAATCACAAGGTACGCTGTTCAACGCTTAATTACGAGACAAGCAATTCATTTTTCGATTGACATAGGTTACAAGGTGTGTGACTAACTTATGTCACGACAATTTGCATTTTGTAGAATAAAAGACATTGTACTCAGAGACAAGTTTCATTAATATACCAATGGTTAAAGACTAATGTAAACATGATATAGTATGGAGAACTTGACCTGGTCCCGGCCTCCATACACCACCTAGCTCCATGAGAATAGAATGCGTAAGCCCCAGACCCGAGGCAACACCTCACCCGAGTGTCATCGTGACCCCTCCCGCCCACGAAAGAACACAATCGGGACTACACATATCAAATTATATCAGCTGGGAAAACTATGCTAACACGTATGAGGTTGAGAGTAGTGTCAAGTTCCCCTAACTATTATAATAATTGTGCCATGCGATGTCGGTTTAAGTTTTTGTTTTAATTATTTATTCGAGGAGTGCCATATATCCTCGATGTTTGTGTCCTTCCCATAGGAAGGATACGATAGAGGATTTTTGTGTGATTATTTTTTGTGTGATTATAATTTAATTTGCTTATGTTTTATTTATATTCTAAGCTATACGTATGTAATTATATGTACTTACAATAAATTTTGGCGCACTCATGCGTACCATTCCTATATATAATTTTTTCAAGATCAGGGAATTCTTGATAATGCTCAGTGAAAAATGCAATTTAAGGAAAGTCAGGAAAGAATAACATTCTGTGTTGGTGTTTAAGTGTCAATGATAATCATGGTTATTGCTAAAAAATAACCACATTTATTTTAGCGAGATCTGTGCAATAGTAATAGGTCCCTTCTTAACTCATTTCTAACTGAACGTTTTGAGTCCGTCTGATCCAGTCAATACAGAACTTTATTGCATTTGATGACGCATTCGATGACATCAC
Organism: Spisula solida; assembly: GCA_947247005.1. NCBI lineage: Eukaryota > Metazoa > Mollusca > Bivalvia > Venerida > Mactridae > Spisula > Spisula solida. The sequence continues at coordinate 17,970,364 of OX365958.1, forward strand.
TTCGTCTTTCCTGTATGTATCTCCAAGGGCAAAGTTTACCAAAATACCACCCACCCTCCCTAATTTACTAGTGTAAAATCAAATTTCTAACAGGGGCCTAAATACGTATTGCAGGTTCTCTGGCGGAAATTCTAGCTTCAGAGCTTTAAAACTTGAACACAGTAGTATCATATAGTTCAAGTATTACTCGTAATATAGACTGTTGATTAAATCAGTACTATATAGGTCTATTTTGTCATACGTGTAAGTTAAGGCATCCCCTGTATTTATCGCACGTCAAAAAACTAAAGGGTCTTGAGTCGCTCGTATAACATTATGTTAGGCGTTCTTGAGCTACCCTTGTTCTTTGGCTAATACATTCTTGTTTTTAGCATGGCAGTGATGTGGGTCATAGAATGGCAGCGCTGCAAGGTAGTGCTGGTAATAAGTTGCACAGTAGTGCGGGTAATAACATGCCAGCACTACACAGTATTGCCTGGTCTGTACAATTCAAGCAGTAAAGCGGGGGAATGCTTTAACTTACTTAATGTATTGAACATTTACATTTTGATAGCTCTGAGGCTGGGGTTTCTGTCAGAGCCAAGAGTCATGCCAAGACGCATGCATGGCGGTTAGTCTTTCGTAGCGGCCAAATACCTCCAAAAACTTAATTGACTCTTCAGTGCTTTATTAGATGAACGCGAGTGTGCTTGTGATATGATCATACATATGGTACCGTATATTACAATAGAACAATCATGACTTTAATAGCTTAGAGTATCTCGGTAGATCTTAATTTTATTGTTCTTTGCGCGATCTGAATGCAGCCGCAGGGTACCTCAGCAGATCTTACTTATTGAAATTTATTAATAGATTATCGAATCCTGAAATCGGTTTGTTTTCTTTTTGTATAGTTTTCCATGAGCAAATCTTAAAATAAGTGAATTGCTGTTGACTAGACTGTATACATGTAACTGTTGACAAAGTTGTAAGTAAAATGATGTGGACTAGGACTGTATACATGTAACTGTTGACAAAGTTGTAAGTAAAATGATGTGGACTAGGACTGTATACATGTAGCTGTTGACAAAGTTGTAAACAATAAGTTTGTAGCTATTTTCTTTGTCAAAAATGGCCCTTACCTATGTTGAAATAGTCCTATTATTTGGCCAATAACTGATATTGCTGAAAAGAGTGAATAATATAAAGGAGCGCATGCGGAGGAGGCAAAAAATGGTGGTACTTGTCAGTGAACAGTATGATTTAGTCAGGGAAAAGACTTGTTGGTATATATTACTCAACATTTGTAATCATAGTTATATAGGTTAACTGTATAGTGCATTACACCACAGGTAACTGTATCATTGATTAAGAGTAGAAAAAAAATATTAATCTTGTAAATATATAAATTTGACAAAAACTTTTTTAAAAAAAACTTTTTTTTAAATCTTAATGATACAGTTACCATTACACATCAATCAATATTATGTTTCAACCCAATGTGTCAGTATCAGATCTATCATAATACTATGCGAGCAAAATCATCTGTGATTTAAGGTCACTGTATGACTTATTGGGATACTAGACAATTCAACACGTATGACTTATTGTGTTAACCGGAAGCTGACATGTTTATACACTGTGGTGTATATGAGGGTCAATGACCCGTTACTGGCCACTTTGGTTGCAATCTCTTCGTATAAATGTGAAATTAAACATTTAACAAGAAAAAGTCTAAAAGTGACCGATTTTAAGTATTGAGAAGTGTATGTTTCTGGATGTAAGAATAAATTCCTAGATTATAATACATGTATACCTGCATTATTGACATGGAATGGTGGATTTTAGACCTTATATAAGTCATATTGTCACGTATGCATACCTTTGGTAAACATACATACACTTTAAATGTCATGGTATTAAATAAACCCAGCATTCACTTGACACAGGTTAGGTAGATAATTCAATTTGGTGTATTGTCTCCCTTGGTCTGTAGATTCAACGACAGTCAGGCACGAAAGGTTGATGCAAACCCCACAGTTTACTTGAAGCAAAATTACTGAACATTTCTCATTTAAGATCAAAATATTCCCCGAACTGTTGCCGATGGGTTTCCGATTACCCCGAAGCACCACCGAAGCACTCTCGAAGACCTTCGGCGTCGAAGATTTTTCGGTCCCGAGGTGTCCAGAAGCGCACAGGAACGACATGGAAGGTTCCCAGAACGTCCCGAAGACATGCCGAACCATCGCGATTAGGCAAATTTAGCCTTCGGGAACCCTTCGGGGTCCTAGTGGACGGCAGGTCTTAGAAACAGAAATGTTGCGTTGTAGCTTAGTCGATATTCGAAACGTGATATGTATAGTATAAGCCATGTACGTTGAAATAAAATAAAATTAGAAATATTATTTTAGTTAAGTTTGTACTTATAAAAAATCAACAAGATTCATTTTAAAATAAGTCCGACCCACTCTATTATGTGTGTGGAGGGAGAATTTCCTACGGTGCAATTTGGCGACGTTTTATATATAATACAACGCAAGTTATTTTAGATGACGCATTTACATAAAACAATTGATAAAAGGCGACTTATTTTGAGTGGCACTCTGCAATACCCATGCATTCTAGAACAATATGGATTTGTTTCTCATAAAAGAGTGCATGCATACGCGTGTAAGGGAGTGAATAAGTGAGTGAGTTAGATACTTGTCAGATAGATAGCGACTGACATACTAAGAGTTAGCTAAATGGATCAAACGAGAAATTTTGACCGAAAGCACACATCGATATTTGAATTAAATAACAATGTAATTAATCGAAAAATGTATCTTCGTTTGCGGCAGTGTTAATTATTGTTTAAAATGTGCATTGATCATGTAACAAGTAAACATTTACAGTACTTATGTTGACGTAACATGACGTTACACAAACGTACCCAGTACCGTGCGTTACGCCAGGTGCAATCTCCAAAGCGGCTTCTTTGAGAACTATACTGTAATCGGCATTTTGTCAGGACCACTGGCTTTCTTTGGATTTAACCTGTTGATACAGTTCACAACACCTTTTAATGTTATGAGTATGCGTGGCATAGTGTGGGGACGCACCCGTATATCAAAGGCCATACTCACTGACACATTGCTAGACTCTCTGACATATTGCCAAACTCCACTGACACATTGTTAGACTCACTGACATATTGTCAGACTCACTAACACATTGCCCGACTCACTGACACATTGCTAGTCTCACTCCAGACTCACTGACACATTGTTAAACTGACTGACACATTACCAGACTCACTGTCACGTTTCTAGACTCACTGACACATTTGTAGACTCAACGACACATTGTCAGACTCACTGACACATTGTCAGACTCACTGACATATAGTAAGAATCACTGACACATTTCTAGTCTCACTCCAAACTAACTGACATATTGTTAGATTCTCTGACACATTGCCCGACCCACTGACACATTGCTAGTCTCACTCCAGACTCACTGACACATTGTTAGACTGACTGACACATTACCAGACTCACTAACACATTGCTAGTCTCACTCCAGACTCACTGACACATTGTTAGACCGACTGACACATTGTCAGACTCACTGTCACGTTTCTAGACTCACTGACACATTTGTAGACTCAATGACACATTGCCAGACTCACTGGTCAACACATTGTCAGACTCACTGACACATTGTCAGACTCACTGACATATAGTCAGACTCGATCACTGACACATTTCTAGACTCACTGACACATTGCTAGACTCACGGACACTCAGCCTGACCAACTGAAACATATATATTATAACGGAGCGTTATCCGTTTAAGAAGATGACTCTAACCAAATACCACCGAAGAACGGTTGATGCTCTACCCAACCCGGGACTCGGACAAATATCCTCTGGGTGACAACTTAAACAATCTACTGACTGCGCTAGATTGACGCGCGCTGTGTGTGCTTTACCAAACCACTACATGACAAATATCGCGACTTCATGCATCAAGCATGTTTAGTTGGGCCTCATATGTGTTTTATGTTTCCTGTGCTCGGTTGGTTTAGTTTAGGGCTGCCTTCCCTGTCTGACTTAATATAATCTGATTTATGCACCAAGCTACTTTGTACTGACGAGTTTATATTTTAATACCGATTAAAACAATATTTTATGAGCACGGATTAGTGCAGCGGTTAGTGAGATTAAACTTTAAATGCATTACTTGGATTAGTGACTGTATTCGAATACGGTGTACTGTAAGGTCCTTCCTTTGGCAGATTCATAATGAATGGATTTAAGAACGATTTTAAACGTGGCTCTTTTATTTCGATGAATTACTATTTAAACAGATATAACTACATTTATGTATTTTAATTATTTTGTCGTAATAAACTGGTGTTCAGGCTCGTAACTTCCTATAGGCCATATAGGCCGCGGTCTATACTTTTTCACAGAAACTCGAAAAAAAATAAACTGAATGCCAAAAATGCAATAAAAATCAATGGGGGTATGGGGTATAGGAGTATATTTACCCTATCCCAATTGAGAGTCGTAGTTTTCTTGTTTGTTCACTCAGACAGGAGTAGTTCATGAATATCTCGCTGGCTCAGAATCAAAGGTCGTAAGTACATTTGTACAATATCGAGGCTCAGAATCAAAGGTCGTAAGTACATTTGTACAATATCGAGGCTCAGAATCAAAGGTCGTAAGTACATTTGTACAATATCGATATTTTAAGAAAACAAGAAAAACTGTCCGAAAACTACTCTTTACTTTTGGAAAAAACAAGCTTTTTAAACTTCGGTTTGGTCATAATGACTATAAGGTTCGATTTTCTTGAAAATAGGCTCCTAAGAAACGCCCCGTGATGCAGATTTCAAATATAAATGAGTCTTAGAAGGTCGTAAGTACTTACGACCTTCTCATACTAAGCCAGCGATTTGTAAAACGAGATTGGGCCAAGATATGTATATAGTTTTAAAAAGATTTTTACCTGTACATAGGAAAGAGGCGACTACTTCATTTTAACCTGCTCTCTGATGTCAGCATTTACAGTCGGAATCGACCCCTGATCTAACTATTGAAGACGAGATGAATTACCTTTTATACTGGTTCGTTTGAAAGCTAAATCGACAGACTGGTAACTTCGACAAACAATAAGGGGAGAGAGCTTTGGGAGAGGGCTTCAATAATGTTGTAATGACTTGTGTCTAACCCCTTTGTGTATTTTACATACAAAGTTAAAGTACATGTACATGTACAATAAAACATATTAAACTAGAGAGCTCTGCTCTAGCGTAAAGTGAGTTGGGCGGAGTCGTGATTTCGAGGGTTTTCAAGTTCCGTCAAAAACAACTGATCGACACAAGTATTTCATCGTAAAGGAGTTGATTTTACCGTCGAGTTGTTCCTTGAATAAACGTCACCAATGTACTAGATGGTGTCACAGCATTTCCATATCGCACTCAGGAGCACTGGTTAGATTGTCCATTGCAATACAAAGGAAATTGCGACGATTCTTGTTGTTTTGTCGTTTCCACAAACTTTAATCCATACGCTTTCATCTCATGTACATGTTGGCCAAATCAAACATGCCGCATACAATCGTCATATGAGGCTTTAATGTGGCAATACTACGACACCATACTATTCAATGAATGTCTCCGTATAGACTAATCTACGTAAGTATAATATTTTAGAACAACCGACAGTGAAGTATTTAAAACCATTCTATTGGTTTGGAACATACGGACCTATACTGGTATTTGTTTTATTAGTCACTTGTATGTAATACGGAGACAAGGAATCATGGCATTTGGTGTTTATATGTTCATACTGTGTATTGGATTGGTCTCATCGAGTAAGTTGTTTCAAACATTTCCAGTGTGTGCTGAGTTACGAATGCTCTTCTGGGCTGGTATTCCATATTGATCTTATTTAATTGGAGAATAAGGATAGTCAATCATATCGCCTGTGTCTGACCAACAGTTTACTATGGTGTGATCTGATTGGTTGTCCTTATCCTTATCCTTAAGCCAAGAAAGATCAATATTGAATACGACCCCCGGGGTGGTATTCAATATTGATCTTATTTAATTGGAGAATAAGGATAGCCAATCATATCGCCTGTTACTGACCAACAGTTTAATATGGTGTGATCTGAACGGTTGTCCTTATCCTTAAGTCAAGAAAGATCAATATTGAATACGACCCCTAGGTACTGTTTTATCCAAGCAAGTTAGAGACAATCTTAAAGTTATGCTCAAATTTAAATTATTTACTAAGTAAATCTCCAATAACTGCAAATATTGGTGAGAGATATGGTTTGTAGGAGTTAATTAGCTGGATCACTATAAGTATTGCAGCCCCATTTACCACACTTTATAATTGTGAACAAATTATAAAGACTTTAAATTTGATCGGAAGTTTTCCGTAAGTGCTTTGCCAAAACAGTACTCACGCGTATTGCTTTCAAAATGTTTGTTACTTTTTTGAAAATACGGACAACAAACGTTCATTACTTCTTTTCAGTCGTCCGGGTCTTTTATTTGACGAATTTATATAATTCATTAATCATTTAAAAACTTTAAAGTTTCACCGTGAGGAACTGGTTATGGTGCCAAAATAAACGTTCATCAAGTCACATTTTCACGTGTTATATTCCAATTTAATTATGTGACTTAAGTATTCAATATATTCAACTGGCAACTAAAGCTCGAGAGGTGAAACTTGACTGAACATCCAAAATTGTACAAATATACCTAACGGATTTAAAAACGCGACAGGGGCTATGTTGATTTTTACCAGGAAAACAAAAAAGTTACATGTATTTATATGCATCATATTTAAGATGAACTTATTGTCGTCATTTTGGTACCAAGAAATAAAGATCCGACAAGTATCTAATGAGATATTGCATAAACTAGACATCGCTCCTGAAAATGAAAGTCACACTTTTGACCAATTGTTTGGTGTTAGCGTAGAATAATTTATCCAAATGGTTCGGGCTTCAGATAAATGCAAAGAAGCCCATTATTTTGTTTTGTTACAATGTTGTTGAAACAATTTGATATTTTATTTATTTTCGTAATTCGCTGGCTTAGAATGAGAAGATCGTAAGTGCTACTTACGACCTTATAAGACTCACGCATATTTGAAATCTGCATCACGAGGCGCGTCTTATGAGCCTACTTTCATGAAAATCGGAACATGTCTTGTTGTCCATACCGAAGTTTAAAAAGCTTGTTTTTCCATAATTATAGAGTAATTTTCAGACATTTTTCTCTTGTTTTCTCAAAATATCGATTTTGTACTTACGAACTTCTCATTCTCAGCCAGCGAATTGGGCATTGAAATTATTGTAACATGGTTTATTTCGTCTTTTTACAAATACATTCGACCACAACACTGGCTGATCATATTCAGTGCTCACCCAATTTACCGATAAACCTGTTACTTTCATTTTCCTGAAGTAATGTATGATCCATTATTACTAATTCGATTTTTGATATTAAAGTATTATGACACCACGAAGTTACATTTTATCAAAATCCAAAAATCAAATACTAGCTAAAATAAGTGATTTTATAGTACATGCTAGATCTATTACCGTATATAGACTGATTTATGATTTGCTCACGTCCGCTAGGTGGCTATTAAGGACATCATGATCTGACAACCTAAACATTTTTGTGTACCTGTGTTTTCAGTTCCAACCTTTGAAGACGAAGAATGCTTGGATCGGGGGCTGTTTGGTTATGAATGTGCTATACTTGAGGATTCATACATGGGCACTAACGATGGAAAATCACTGTGCGACGATCAACCAAAACTTGCCTGGAGGTGTTGCGCTTTCTGTGCCGATAAAAAGAAATAGCTGCAATATGTTTTCTCCACTCTCAAAATCGTGACTGGACACTGGGTATTAAAAAGAACGAACACTTATATCTAGGCAATTTATTTTAATACGACAACAAATGATTTTTTTCGTAAGCTTAAATTGTATACATGCTCCGCAACTCCATTTTTGTTTAATATTTCGTCCTTTCTTTGGTTGTACAGTCAACGAATATCTAAACGACTTTGTTTTGTTCCATGACTATAATATATTTATTATTATACTTATACTAAAAGTATCGATATACGGATATAGACCAGCGACACTATGTACATGTTCATTGTTTCACGATTTTTGGCATAAAATGCATGTTTCCTTATAACGAGCCGCGGATGAACTTACTCTGTGAAACAAACCGTATTTTGAATGTACAAGTATATTTGAAATGTACTGAAATACACAAGCAATGCACACTAAACAATAAAATATGCCATATTTCTGTTTGCTTTTTTATGCGGTACTCACGACCTAGAATCGACTCAGTGTGTAAAATTATTCATTTTCGCGGATTGTGGTAAACTGGTAAATTGGCGGTTTCCTAAAAGTTCGTGGCTTCTAAAACATTGAAAGAAATATCTCAAGTTACTTTGGGGGGGGGGGAGGTAAATTTTCCACCGCGAATATGCATAATTTTACAGTATTCCGTTCAAATGGTCTACTTTGTACACATGCAGTAAATGTTGCAAAATTGCATTTTCTACAGTCAGTTCAACGAATTTGAATTCGGGAATTTTAAAATCGCCAATTTTACTATTACTTAAATCTTACGAACCATTTTCCGTCTTACTACTAGTGTCTCAATTCGTAAATATTTAAAGAATATTTATATTGTTTTAGAGCCAAATAAGAGCTAGTATTCTTGAAAATAACAATTGCACAACACTGGTATAAAGCTGGTAAACACTATAATGTACATCTGGCCCAATGATTATTCTGAAGCTTTGTTTCATTCTCAACTTAATATCGTGCTCAAACTTAAAAAAATAACTTAATTGTTGGACTTTTCTAAGAGCTAATGAAGTTTCATACTCAAGTTGAGTTGAGCATGAAAAAGCTTTATGATCATGGGACCTGGTGACAAACCATATAATATATACACGGAGTAATATAGTCCAGTCAGGGTAAGAATACAGTGACGCAGCGGTCGAGTCCACTATTACGGTGTAAAACCAATTATAAAGGCTTTAACAGACAGCCATAATTTCAATGCTAAACTAACATACTATATTCGCACTACCTATTCAGACAATGGTTGTAATCTTCTGTGTACACATAAACGGCTACGTCACTGTCACCAGATCCTTATTGGATTATACACGTAGTAATAGTGGTAAAACGAACACATCGACTGTGCATACCAATACACACATTTCCTTACAGCACATGCAAAATACGTGTACGGTTTCAACGACACGGGGAATGGGCTTCAAAACCGGTAAATACAATGTAATAACACAACACTACGACAGTCAATGATAGTTTGACTACTTGTCTGCATAGAAGTCGAATAATTATATAATTTCAATTGATGGAACCAATAGTTGTATTTTTTCTATTTACATCAGCGGCAGTCATATTGCAAGAATATTGCACGAACGTTGTGTAAATAATCTCTTGTATGGATGGCTAGGCGCTACCGCCGTATCTGTATGGGCGTAGAATTGTCTCTGCATGTACATTATTTAATACACGAATTTAAGAAAATCGGCAAAAATGTTCGCTCTTCAAAAACTTTATAACACCGTTTCTTCCATATATAACATCACATTCCACCCCAGTGTGATATCAATAATGAATGACGTACAGCATATGATATCATGTATGCGGCTTGGAAAGTGGACCTTCGCTAAGGCTGCTAAGTAAACGCTGCTAAGCTGTCAGGCTGCTAGGCTGCTAGGCTGCAAACTTCACACACATACAAGTAGGGGCGTACGAAGTAATTCAGCAAATTTAACGAAGAAGTGAATGATGCTTTAAAGCTTTTCATGGTACATGTATATAAATAAAAGTCACTCGGTACAAATATTCGTCCCATATCACACAGACACATAATGGTTAAATATAATTGATATAAATGACACCTCTGATATCCTGTAACAAAATGTTGTATTGTAAACTACACAGCACCGTAACCTCCTCTTCTTGTTACCTTGCCAACAACAAACTTGCAACCATCCTAGAATATAGACACACCATGTTAATTAAGTAGATACATGTACGGGGTTGTCCAAGTACTAATAATGCGTATATTTTTAATATATTTTTTTTACAATCATACATACATGTATACGGTTTACGTGCGCGCACTACAACGCCATTGTTGAATAGGTTTTGAACGAAATACCACAAAACAATGATCTACATTTTAAATGAATGTGCCAGTATAACATACACATGCCATGTAATTGACCGCGAACAAATAATGCTTAACGAATGTCAAACTATGGGTAGCATCGTTAAAATTTCTCATATAGTAGTCTGTCCTTTTACGGTAAATTTCTCAATGGTAAAACATTTTCTAATTTGAGCTGACAGAGTTCCGTTTCAGCATATACGTACAATGTTTTAAAAAGACTTTTGTCTCCCTAATATTGTATGTTAAACCCGTGGCCGAATAAACACATTTAACATAAACATTTTGTACGTACTTTGACTAGACCGGGTAAAGATGCCCACAATGAGACCTGTGGTACGAGCTCCTTGCCACTGTTGTGTCGTACAAACTTATTAAACACAATACCAGAAATGATATAGACAATGACAATAGAGAAAAACCTGAAAAAACAACAGACGAAAGCATGTTTGGTCACTTAGCAACAAATGCTGAATAACAACAGGTTTGGTGAATACTAAACTAGCACCATGTTTTATATTTTGGCTAACAACGTTTAAAGTCCTAATTAGATTAAGTTTCTATGCTTAAAAAAACAATATGGTACAACCTTACAACTATCATAACTTGAAGGCAATTTTGTATTTGGAACTTGATGCCTGGTATTAATAAAGTTATGTTTTGTTCTTTTCTGATGACATAATTTAGAGAGATTAACTGATTTACAGAATATTTTGCGGGAACTTAACGCTGGCTTTGAATTAGAAGGTCGTAAGTACACAATCAATATGTTGAGAAAACAAAAAAAACTGTCTGAAAATTGTACTCTTTACTTAGGAAAAACAAGCTTTTAAGACTTCAGTTTGGTCAATATGACCACTTCCGATTTTCATGAAAATAGGCTCATAAGAAGCGCCTTGATCTATGCAGATTTCAAACACACATGAGCCTTATAAGTAGTACTTACGACCTTCTAATTCAGAGCCAGTGATAAGTTTGTTCCGATCTGACTAAAGTACTCAAGATCTTCCTTACTTGCGTAGCGGGTTTGAGGATATGATTTTAATCAGATTGAGTTTGTTCGTTTGTTGTTTTGATCGATCGAAGTTCCTTAAAACGATTCCAACTACAAATTATTACTTCTGTAATGTATAATACATGTATATTAGATGACTGGTTTACTTACGCTATGATAAGTATACTTCCAACACCTATTGAACCAGCTGATGATGATGATGAACCACCACCCGAACCACCAGTTGGACATGCATACTTTGATGTTACGTGGAAACCCTACAACGGAAATAAGATAATTAAATATGTTTGCTATTTGTAACATCATAAAGTATTTTAGCTTGTTTTCTTTCTCTTTTAAAATGCTGAGCGTAGCCTTTTTTGCCAGTCTAGTCGGTTTTAAGCTGGAATATGATATGATAGGCATTCGAGCTACCGATATTGAGAATTTGGTATAAGTGTTTGTATGAGGTAGTTCCTTTTAAGTCATTGGCAAACTGTATCAATAAAATTCGGCGAGAAAATAAGATTCAATCCTTGGTAGAACAAAAAGTATTTTGTACATTGCAGCTATCTGTTCATCGCTAAGGCCACATTATTGTAAGGTTTACATGATTGTTTTGAAGATTTTGCTGTTGAGGGGAGGGCATGGAAAAGCAACAAGCGGTCTTCTAGAGCCATGTGTCGCTCGCGCAACTATATTATAGGTGAGTTACATAGGACGCTTTTGACCTACTTGTTTTATTCCCATTGCCTCCTTACTATAGATAAAATCCCGAAAACCTAAAAGAAACTGTGGCCTTACTACCAACAGCCATACAAACCAGACAGAGGAAGATCCGGGTGATACCAGTACGTGTTTCAGTTCGTCTAAATATAATTTGACAATACTGCAGATAACATAGCACACGAATATTACTACGCCGAAGCTGTGATATTTCTGTTAGACCGGTTTACTACGTATCTGCGAGAAACTAATCTCAGCATTCAAGCATGTTTTGTCCCAACTTAAGTTTTAACAATTTAAGGTCAAATTATGTTCACTTGTGAAATTGATAATTTAATTATATAATAATATTATTGAAACGTTATGTTGAAGAATAATTGACCTTCGAATTATTGAGCATATTAACGCCGAGCCCTAGTTTTGAACAAAAGTCCATACATGGAAACAACACATGTTACTTGTACAGTCTAACTTGTATTTTTTGGTCGCTTAATGCTAATTTACCAATCAATTGTGTGCTTAAACGGTGGTCGCCGGTCGCTTAATACAATAAAAAAAGAGCAAATATGGTCGGGAGGAATTGAACCGGTCGTTTAAGACAAAGGTCGCTTAATACGCGTGGTCGCTAGTACAAGTTAGACTGTACGTTAAATTGTGTATAGTATTTTAAAGACAAAATTCCACGAAACATACATTGGTCCACACAATCCCATTGTAACGAAAATACGGAAAGAGTTTTTATTAAAATACAACTACTGGTGATATCTCCCACACGTTAACGAATAAAGAAAAAGATCTTTGTTGTACTATCTGAGAAAATAAATTAACTAAATTTGCGATCTGCAAGGCCTATGTGATCCGCACGAGAAAGTTACTTTGTGTTATTTTTAGAATTTTACAGTACGATTCAAAACTTGTAAGTGCTGTTATAGACATGGTTTGTAAAACACCCTGTTGAAAAACTGGATGGTAGTTTAACCATAAATTGCTCGTATAGGCTATGTATTTTGTTAGCACTGGCTACGGGATTCTATTTTGGATGGGGGAATGCAAATGCAATCCTTTGTCATTTTAATAAATGTATAGAGCGATTTTGAATGGATAAACTGCAATAATATTTATGGATAGCATTTTAAATTCCTGTGGTATAATTGATTTCTAATGGCCAACAAGATGATATTTAGACAAACAGTCAGCCAAACCTCCTATCATAATATCATGAAATACATCTCTTACATATATAGCTGTGCTCGTTTCTCCATCAGTGGTGTAGGTTGGTGGATCAGCTGTAGGATCACAAACAAACGTCACAGTCGATGTTCTAAAAAAGACAATGACACAGTGAAATACAATGTTTATACAGGTTCCAACTCCTCGATAGCCTAGTGGTTGAGCGTTCGATTCGAGTGCGGGAGGTCTCGGGTTCGATCCCTGGCCGCGTCATACCAAAGACGAAATAAAAATGGTACCAGAAATTCCCTTGCTAGACGCTCAGCACAAAAGGGAAACTGGCTTCTCTTCTCTCATACCCTCGTGGCGATGGATAACATCAGGAATGAGGTGTCGAGAGTGATTATTATAAGTTGGAAAAACTTGTTTCACAATCGACCTTAAATAAATTAGTATAAACTAACTATTACAGGATCACCGCAGCTATGTTTCTGGAACGGTTAAATTCCTAGAACGACCGACAACAATCCCTAGATTAGCCACAAACCCACAATGGCCACGACCATAGAATGACCACAGTTCCAGGATGGCATCAAATTTAGAATGGTCGTTATTTAGATTGGCTTCATTGCTAGATTGAGCATAGATTTGCGGTTCAAGCAATTGTCCCCCCAACAGAAGATGCAAAATTAATACATTTAGTTTTAACCGGACCTAGTAAAGTGGTGTAATTGCTAAAGGGTCCCCGGCAACGGGATATATACGACTTTGATCACTGTCTGCGACCAGTACCCAAGTTGTTAAAGTGATTCGTGTATACATGTTTTTATTCCTTGCATGGCGTCCAATGAATCAATATATGGTCCAAGTACTGTTTGGTCACATGTAAGGATAGCTGGACTGGGTAGCTTTCATAAGCAATTGGACAAAAATAACCCACATTGCTCCACTCGAGCCATGTGTATGACCAGAAAGGTCAAAAGAAAATGTGCTGTGGTTGCAAGCTACGCCATATTAACAGTCGACTTGCAGACTTTCGGGACGGGATGACGTGTTTTAGTGCTTTGTGTGTTTTTAATGTTTTCTGTGCTCGGCTGGTTAAGTTGAGTGCTGCCTTCCCTGTCTGACTTAATATAATCATTTTGCAATTCAATGATCTGGCGTTAAGAGTTCAATCGGTTAAACGGACGCTTGTCTGAAAAAAAGATTTTAACAGTGTGCGTTTAAAAAAAAAAAAGCTTTCTTATTTAGGAGCATTGTACTAAAAATACAAACACAACCTTAACCGCATACAATACACCAGTAGTATAATTATATGGTCCGTTACCTGGCCTGGTCATCCGATACGTACGTCCCGACAACGTTGGTACCGTCGTATGAGAATGTTACCTGGGCTGCGTCACCAATATTGTAATAAATATTGTTTTGTGAGTCATACTGACACGCCTGCAATAAAATAATAATAATGATAAACAATGTAAATGTATACGAAAATCCATTATTTCAGAGGTTGCAAAATAAAACGTGTACGGGAACATGAAAGCCATTGCATCATGAAGGTGTGCGTAGATTCTAACAGTAAAATACGTTAGGCTTGTAGAGGTTTGGGTGTTATACAGGTATGAATAAGGAATTGGAAACTCCAGATTATTTAGCACACGGGCACATTGTTTTGTTTGGCAAACGAATTTAAATTGCAACACTTACCTCTATATAGATACGAGTATACGACATATCACACGTATATCTATACAATGAAAAGGTTTCAAAATGAAAACGCGTACGGGAACACGTATATAGTACGTGTTGCTTCCAAAAACACGTACATGTATATATTATTACGTGTTTTAGGTATCAACACGTACGCGTTTTCGTTACGCGTTGCTACCAAAACACGCGATGTTTATAGTTACTGTAGTCTTTGTTTTGGTAGCATCACATACATCTCCCCGTGCGGGTTTTCGTTTCGAAACCTCCTCATTATATAGATAAATGCGATTTGTTTAAGTTGATTTCGTTGATGGACTCAGACACTACTATGAAATTAAATGTCTACCTGCAAGGTACGTATTTGTTTTGAAAACACGACTTTTCTTACACCGGTTACACAACTAACCGTTCTTCGGACGAGGTTTCATGCACCTATACCGAGTCAGAGTTGCTTCAAGAACTTGTGCATCATCTGCATTATATCCATCTTAATTTCTAAAACGACTGACATTGTTCAAAGGACTAACCGGTGTTGACAATGAGTAAAATAAAAAAGTGAGAATTGGTTGAACATTAGAAAAGAAGACTTACCGCTGCGTTGACACACGTTCCTTCCGTGAATGGATAGCATGGATTAAATGAATACGCATAATTGTCGGGTGCAAAAATATCTTGTATTCTGAAACAGAATAATACAGGGTTTTAATTTTAACACATTGCTTTAATTTAGGAGTATAGTATTTTTTTTTTAGGATGATTGTTCTACAACTGATACTAATAATGCCCCCATCTTTGCTGAGGGGTATATTGCTTTGCATATGTCGGTCGGTCTGTCGGTCGGTAGACCAAATGGTTTCCGTTCAATAATTCAAGAACGCTTCGCCCTAGGATTTTAAAACTTGACATGGTGGTTGTTCATTAACAGTATATGATCCATATTGATTTTTGGTAAGTAGGTCAAAGGTCAAGGTCACTGTGACCTTCACCATTTCTGACTATTAAACTTGTTTCCGTTCAATAAGCCAAGAACGTTGGATCTTCAAACTTTACATGAAGGTTGGTCATTAGATGACACCTATCGATGTTGAGGTCAGTATGTCAAAGGTCAAGTCACAGACATTTTCCATTTCTGACTATTCAAATGATTTCCCTTCAATATGACTGGCTTGTTTAGACAGTCTAGTCTGTATTTGATATACATTTGTATTTACTTTCGCACAAACTGAGATTGATAAACTGATATCAATATGAATTAATAACGTGTATTAAGCGGGGATGATATGTACATGTGATAAAAACTTGCATTATTGATAAAGAGGGATAGTGTAAATACTTGATAGCCTTTAAACGGATGGTTTCTTCCTACTTAAAGTCATCATGTACTGAATACAGCAAAATACGTTATTTTCCTGTGTATATCTTAAACTAGTCATGGTTTTATGTAAAATGTTATTTTGGTGCTTTATTTGGTAACACAAACTGCTTTTCCCCAAACACGTTAAAATAATGTTTTAGTTCACATTGTCTTTGTAACGGTTTAAAAATATTTAATTACATTTAAACACCGAAAATAGACTTTGCAAACGGTTGATCAATGGGTATTGCATTAACAAAGTATCGGTACACAGAAGAAAACCGACACTTTTTAGAATTTTCTTTAGAATTCTTGGCAATTACTTTTAAGAGACACAAAGCTTTATTATAAACGGATTTAGATCTACGTAATTTTTTTCTCAGATAAAACGCATATCCACTGTCGTAGAAGCCCAAGCGGGATGACTGCTACAATTTCAAAGTGTGCCTCGGCAATTACATTTCAATCATACACAAAGTATTTGGAGTCGGTCTATATTGTTCAATGTACATGTAATTATTGAATCTACAAGTAATCCCAGGCCGTGTCATAACGAAGACGAAATAAAAATGGCACCATAGTCTACCAGTAATTTCCATGTTCGACACTCAGCATAAAAACAGAGAAATGGAAATCTTGCTTCTCTCTTATACCATCTCGTGGTGATTGATTACCGCGGACTAGGGGTTAATTGGTGATTTAGGTTAGATCTTAGACCCAGGTATAAAAA
Source organism: Spisula solida (assembly GCA_947247005.1). Lineage (NCBI taxonomy): Eukaryota > Metazoa > Mollusca > Bivalvia > Venerida > Mactridae > Spisula > Spisula solida. The sequence continues at coordinate 17,987,282 of OX365958.1, forward strand.
CGTAAAAAGTCTAACTGTATACTCGGCGTATTCCCCCTATTTTGGGAACATAGCCCATGGCATTGGGATTTGGAATTTTAGGTGTGTTTTTGGTCAAAATTGGGGAAAGTGCAAATTTAATATTAAAATCGGTTGAAACAATCATGAATACAATTAGGTCTACTTAGTGTTATGGGTGATCAAATTAGTGGATTTGTTTATTCTGAAGTTTTGTCGTAATTGGTTTTTTACAATAAGCTTGTTTCAGAAATCGTTTGGCTCTGAATTGGGAACATATTCCATTAACGGCTATGGTACATATAGCCAGTGTTGTGTATATAGTCTCGCTTTAGTCGCATATAGGCGCAAACTTTTAATGGTAGAACTCCATTTTGTAGCACTCAGCATGCAAGAGTACATCCGCGTCGTGTTGGCGTGTTGTACTTTGTTTAGAATAATGTGACTGGGTAGTCCCTAAAGTACAGATAGACTTATGATGGGACGTTAACCACAAATTAGTATTCAGAATAATTCATGTGTCAGATACTATGGAACCTTTTTTAGCTTCAATCTTTATTGCACCTTTATTTAAAAATTTCCCATCTTTATGCTTTTTCGAACAACAATATATTGTATTTATCATAAACTGTGAATGTACATGTATACTATATATTTGCAATAAACGGGATATCTCTTAAGGGCCCCAAAAAATCAGAATAAAGAAACAAGTAACCACATACAGTGCCGTCCCATCTTGTTTTCCTATGTCGGATATATCCATCGTTCCGCTACCATCGTCAAACGTGCATTTGCAGGCTGTTTCCATTTGACAATCCTTGGCATCACACGTTCCAATAAATATAAACACACATAATATCGAAATGTTTTTGAATATTAACAAATTACGGAACATCATCGGTTTTCGCGACATCGTCTGTAGTCGGAAATGCGAAAAATTCAAATTATATACAATGGGACGAGTAAGATAATATGTGTTCTAAAGACTCCCACTTTGAAAATACTTTCAGATAATTTCCGTCATGTATTTTTTAAACTATTATGTGAAAACGAAAACAAATTTGAAATTTAAATCCAGTTAACACCCGTTGACCCAAAGTGCAATCAGAGGGTACATTATCGTAACAATAATTGACATCACGGGACTATATGTAAATATTTTAATATTTTATCAGTGTAATTATAATGTTGAAACTCTGAGTTAATTTTGATATTATTATCACCTCGAGAGCATGTATAAATGTATGATAAATATTGAATAACTAAATATACACAAGCCATTCATTTCGTGCTACCAATCTATGATTTGATTAATGTTATAACCGATATGGTCATTTTTGGCTTGACCTTTAAATGAATGTATTTTCGAAAATGTCAAAGTAGCCAATCGTGCATGATATGGGGGCGGGTGTCGATCCCGATACAATCAACCCTCTTTTATAGACGACCTCCATGGTCAGACCATCCCTTAATTCATGTTGGTGGCCAGTATACAACCACTGACCACTACATCCCCACAACTAGAAATCGGTTTCGACTAAGCGGCCATTTAACGCTACCCATCATCTCGTTACTTGGTCGTTTTATTTGTAATTATTATGTTGCTGTTACTGCGTTAAGCCTAGGTCGCACTCAGGCGTTCCACATCGGTGACGTTCTCTCGATTTCTTCCGATACCACTTGATTCATCACAATTCCTTCCGATATCACAAACTGTCTCATGACTTCGCCGAATTAAGCTTCCACTAGACCACAAGGAGCCTGTTCCTGATGTATTGATAGCGCATTAATGTCAACCGAGAGAAGATTGCCGAGGCAAAAAATTCTCAGTGGGACATAGGCTTTAATTGGACGAAGAAGAAAAAAACTCAACTGTCCACAGTTATAGTTCGCACAGGATAATGTGATGTTTACAAACATGAATTCGGTTTGGTCAACGGTTTCAAAATAAAGTAAAGATATATGGTCAGTTTTGTACTAAAGACATCACTGATAGATCGTGCACATCTGATTAATCAACCTTTGTGGAATAAACAAATGTTCCCGCCTTTCTCATTATCTTTAGGGCGCACTATATGTATATGGACATTTCTGGTGGTTTGAAGTGAGTGTTTTATAATGACTGACATATCTTATTATCGTCCTCCATGTCATTATGTCTTACATGTTGTTTACTTGTATAATTGTATGTTTTACATAGTCATTTAACGTGTTACAAAAGTAACTGTAGTATTTTTTAGTCTGACTCGTATTCGCATATTCTCACGAAAACAAGTTAATGATAACGTTAACAAACCTTATTATAAACACTGTACATATTCTTAATTCTCCCTCTACACTGTATCTGCTGGAACTTGCTAAATGGCGATTTCAGGCTTGGTGCCGACACCACTGACTCTGGTAATCAGTCTGTTCCAGTATGTGACCGTTCTTGGAAAGAAGGTGTGGCGGTAGATGTTTAATCTGTATTAATTAATTGTTATATATACCACAGCAAAGTGTTGTATACGGGATTTATTCAACACTTTTTCTCCATGCTGATTGACTAGCTACCGGCTATGGAATGTAGTGATGTTATTTGCCTTGTTGCCTGCCATACTAATGTGGACATTCCAAGAAGGGTCGTGGGAAAGTGTTGCCCTTAAATATTCGGCTTTCATCGTTGTTTTAACCCTTAGTCATGGATGTGGTAAGGCTCTTGGGTGTTCTTTTTCCTTTTGCTGAAGCCAGGTTTTCTCCCACCCCTGTCGCTTGTTCATGTAAAAGTGCAGTGAACACTGTTGATGCTGCGTGACGTCATTGTGAGCTAAGGAGTTTATTTGAACATGACCTCTTACTGAGTGTAGTCAGATCTCTAACAGCGTAAAGAAATGGAGCAAATGTAAGACACTGATTTTAATGAGATCGAAGTCTTACCTATACACTGTAGCTGTTGTATATAGTGTGCTCATACCATGTACTTATGGATTTTGGCAAGGTCAATAAAACTTCACAATAAAATACATTCTTAATTTAACAATAACATAACAATTGTTTAGTCCGTTTATTCAGGTCTGCCACACATTGCAATATCATAACATTATATTTTTTGTTGTTTTAAACATTCTAATTGGAGAAAAGGGAAGTGAAAACCAATACCTTATTCACTAAGCATCATACTAATACACATGTGCACTAACTCTAAACTTTTAATTTTTGCTACGAACGCAGGAAAAATATGCCAACACAAAGTGAAAAACACTCGTAAGTACGTTATTCATTTACCAATTTTAAAGAGGCATTCTCGACACTCAGCCGAGCATGAGTACCATTCATGTCAATTAATATTTTTGTGCAATAGGTCACAGTTTTGTCCGAAACCGACTCATGTTAAATGTAAATCCAATCAAAATAAAGACCCCCATCACAATGCATTGTGAAATCACTTGTGAATAGTTAGGGATTTACAATGGCGGGATTGTTATCATACAACATGTCAGTGTTTGGTTTACCCGAGTAGCCCGAGTATGTCTATATATACGAACATGCGTTTCATTGAAGTTTGGATGAAATAAAATGCATCCTAACCCCAGTGTAGCAATTCCACGTGGTTTTTACTACAACTCCAAGCAGAAATTTGTAACTATTGGAACACACATATAGTCATAAGTATTTTATTTCTTCGTCGATTTCTATGAAATATACGCCATGCTAACGGAAGATTATTTGCTTTCCATGAAATATACGCCATGCTAACGGAAGATTATTTGCTTTCCATGAAATATACGCCATGCTAACGGAAGATTATTTGCTTTCCATGAAATATAAGACCACTTGCAGCAGCTGTGTCGCTTTGTCCAACACAGGGTAAGGGAACAAATTTCTACTTGTAACTGTAGCCAAAAGTCACATGGTATTGCTACCCTGAACCCAGTCAGTCAAGCGACTAAACAGTGATCACAAAGGTGGTCAGTATCACCCATATAATGGTACAATCATTTCTGTTCCCAGATGATTCCATTAGACCAGATGTATCCAGACAAACTCTTAGTACAGAAATTCCACCTCTGTTAACAAGAGTATACTCGCCATTTAACACCAGTTGCCCCGTTAACTTGTTGTATATGAAAGAATCAAACATTTCATATTCCGATTCATGTAGTTCCACTTGTTCGCAGTAATACAACTTGTTTATACAGAAGATTTGCATGCGAGCCGGCACCCTACCGTAAAAATGTAAAGACCTGACGGCTGGTAGAGCCACTACCTTTGTGACATTAGGAGCGATAACGATCGTTGTTTCTTTCATCTGTGTAGAAGTGAAGCGATAAATATATTTTAATTTGCTGAAGCTAGCTTTCAGAGGGATAAGTTGGTTATCAACATATAGCCCCCACTGACGACGCATCACCTTTTTGATGTTTAGAATAAGAGTTTGTGGCGATCCTTCTGCATAAGGTATTTTGATCGTAACAAGGATTTTTCTAGTCATGTTGCCTTTCATCTCGTTGTACACTTCGTGAACATACCAGTTATTTGGCCATGTACGTTTCCAAACATTGTTTTGGTTTCTTACAGTGAATAATTGATGAACGTTTATATCATGTGGTGCCGTTAGATTAACCGCAACCTCATACTCGGTGTTATACCATCTGTCCGTCGGAAAGTAGCAGTTGCCATCGTAGTTACGTGATTTTCCAGAAGGACAAAGTATTTCCCGACAACAAGTCTTGTTAGAAACCTGTAATTAAAAAAAAGAACAACAACAATTGGACAAATGACGGCGCCATAAGATAAAATATTGCAAAATGAATGTTCTCAACACTATGATCAAACATTGTGCTTATGAAAAATAGGAATCCGTCATACTTTTAAACATTGAAGTCTTAAAAATTTTGCCACGAGACTACATGCGAATTGTAAAATTATGGTCAAGTTCGTTTTGACAAATGTTGAAATAACTGCATCAGTTGTTACTCTAAAATGGAATTATGCAAAAACGAAAGTAAAGTTGTTTGTATACTCATTACCCGAAGAAGCCTTCTGGGCGAAACGTTGTGATTGAATGAATATACATTAAATGTTATTCGTGTTTGGTGGTTCCATTCTATTTCCCAAATACAAGCGTATTACAACATATAATACTGAAAATTTGATAAGGATCAAGCAGTCAATATTCATGCTCGCCTTACCTTAACTGAACAAAACCATTTAAGGAAACGTTGTGCAAATGTTAAAATGTAATCTAAACTGCTGCTAAATTTTAAACAATGCATGTATTGCATTTGGAATGCATTGCCATAATGTCGTCTTTTTCCAGGCAACTGATAAGCCCTATTGACATGGACCCAAGTGGCATGAAAAGCATGTACATCTTTTCTATTCTCATATTGTGTAAGACCCAAAATTCCAAGCAATGGATACAATTCTGTTATCACAGAGGCTTGAATGCAGCACAAACATTTTAGTGGAGTTGGGCTTATCAGCTCTTATACATCAAATTTTGGAGCAATATTTATTCCGTTTACTGTATTACAGATGTAACATTATTTTTCTGAATATTTCATCAATCAAACTTATTCAATATTCACAAGTACAATATGATTATAATATAATATGTACCTCATTACATGTTCTTGGACATGCAAGCCGGATGGTCCTTTTGGCACCGTCTGTTTTCTGCGGTAGTAGATAGTTGGTACTTAACAAACCAACAAATCCTGCCGTGTTTGAATTAGATTGCTGTACGATAACGTCAATATGTGAACAAGCTCTATGTTGAGGGAACATCTGTTTATTACAAATAAAACAGAACACGTTAGCGAACATTGCATTCTGTTTGTACGGTGCCACAAGGCCACTGGTGCATGCAGTCACTATCTCATGTTTGTCCATATTAACCGTCGGTGGTATTCGAAATCCAGACGTCGGGCATGTGTTAATAAAGTCTTCAGCGACGTAACAGACGTGTGCCCGTAGCTCGTGTTCGGGATATTGAAAATAAACATTGCAATCATCTGAGATATTTGTCCCGGAAGATACCGTGAACGTTGCCCCATCATTTAGAAGAAATGCATTAGGTGTATTAATCTTGCAAATAAGGTAGGCTTCCCACAACATGCCATCTTCTACATTATACGCCTTTGCACAAGCAGAGTTTTTGAAAATCAGATCTTTTTGTTTGGAATAAACGGGAAATAATGAACCCCATGGTGCCACAATTTGATTTCCGCATGACTCTGTGTGGTCTGTGTTATCTTCCGAAGATATCATACGATAAGAGTTGGCACTAATCTTCTGATCATCATTAATTATAGGTGCGAATGGGTAGAGACAAGTACTGTGATTCAACGTTGGGGATTCGAGTGTTTCCGGAATATCGTTGGTCCCTGCTAATTTCGAAAAGTGATTCACCGCTGGGGATTTGAGTGTTTCCGGAATATCACTGTTCCCTGCTAGTTTCGGAAAGCAACAATTCATAGAAGGATGGCATGCATCATCACATGAACAACCTGAAAAAATAAACTCTGCATGCTAACATTTGTATTAAACTTTATATGTGGAATATACTGGGTTGTGGCATGTACTTGTGGTCTGTGCTTGTCTGTAATGTGTGCAAGTGCTCCTTATTGTGTCTTGCATGGTCTGCTGTTACTGTTTAGTTCTGTCTCCCTCGTCCGATTTGTAATTATCTTTTTTACTGGGGAACTCTTATAAATGCAAATACGAAACTAAATCTAAACTAAAACCGTACTTTTCAACCATTTTAAGAACATATTTAACTAGCATTTGCATTATTTTTATTTGTTAGTAATGTGTTATATTTTGGAATGTGTTTCTCCGAGTTAATATATTTGTGTGTTTAAATTCATGCGCGCTGTAAAATTCCTATTGATTGTTCGATGGGTGATAACAATTATGGTTTCATAACGTTCATGTATTACAATTTAGCTAAATACTCAAAGTTTGCATTTGTTAATAGCATAGTTCGACGTTTCATCCATTAAGATAATGTTGGTAGCTGAAATTGAACCCATCAGTATGTAACCATGTCAATAAATAATTAATTTTTTTCAAGTCGACAACATGTTTTTAACAAAAATAATTATGCTACATTGTGAGTATACATATTTATAAAGGACATTCATTGAAAAATGAAAAAGACATTAGTCCTCTACCGGTGTTCACACCGGAGGTGACTATAGGTTTGCCGTCCGTCAGTCCGTCTGTCCGCTGAAATCTGGATCCTGACATAACTCAAACAGTTTCCAAATTAGGTTTATGAAACTTTGTATGTGGATATGGGGCAATAAGGGGATTATGCACGTCTAAACATATTTTGATTTTGACAAAAATTGTGGTTGCTCTGGATACGGAAATAGTGAAAGTATTTCAAAATCTGAAATCCTGCCAATACTCAAATAGTTTCCAAGCTGGTATAAGGAAAGGAGTCTATAAGGAGATTGTGTACACCTTTTCTGACAAAAATTGTGGTTGCTATGGAATGAAATAGTTAAATTACTTCCCTTTAACTAGATCTTTGTATAACTCAAAAAGTATCAAAGCTAGGTTGACGATTTATGGTATGTGCATAGAGATCAATGTTTGGATGACACTTAGTAAGTAATGCTTCACTTTGACAAAAATTGTTGTTGCCATGGCAATAGAAAGCATGGCAACAGAAACATTGAATCTGAGGTCCGATGATGATGGCTGCAAACCGGTAGTGGATTTCTGTATTGCATGCAATTTTCAGTGACTTGTTTTATAAAAAGTGTTTTATCTACAAATGAAAATTGTCATTATTTGGGTCACAATACTGTAAAACGTACTCACTCATATTTCTCAAATCTATTATCCAGGTGCTCGACTAATTCCCTGATCAATTATATTAATGGTATGCACAAATTGTATCAAAACGTTGGACCTCTTTATGACTAAAATTGACAAATTTGATTTCCACACAGTTAATGTTTAAAAGTGTAATGTGTGTGTGTATCTGTAGATTTATCCAGCAAAGGACACAAAAGGATGACCGTTGAAAATCAAAGGGTTTGGAAACAACTTTTTTGATTGCAACTAAACCCATGAATAGAAAGTTTCTACACAAATGCCTTCTTTAAATGTTAAATACAAATCAGAAATTTAAGTTTTACATGCTTTTATATTCAGTGATTGATGGAAAAGTATAACTGATATACTATTATTCTATAGTCGAGCACCTGGATAATAGATTGGAGAACATAGCAATGTGTTTTATATTCAATTTGAGTGAGTACTTTTTGCAGGATTGTGACACAAAAAATGGCAATTTTCAATGTGTGATAAAACACTTTTTTACTAATTGAAGTTTCATTTTTTGATACAAATATTTTTATGAATATACATATTTTAATATAGTATAATAATTTCGGCAGAAAATCATATTGCAGACTTGAAAAATAAATGTTTTCTGACACAGTTTCACTATGATGACTTCAATTTTCAGCTGGACATAACGAAAATTCGAGATAAGTTTGAAAGCCATTTTGTTCCGTTCAAAGTCACATCAACCGAATTATGTGCCGATATGTTCAAAATAACAAAATCAATCGAGTTATGTGCCGATATGTTCAAAATGACAAAATCAAACTTGTATTCCGTACTGCGGATAATTTGACATGATGCTTGTCTATATTTGTAATTCCGCTTGTATATAATATATGTTTTCATTAGCGGGAAGTTTCACGAAGCCACTCGAGGTGTTATACCAACACAAGGACCGATATTGCACGATTTATATGAGCCGTTCTCCAGTAAAACCGGACTTAGTATAAAGTTATGAAATCATGATAACATACCACTAGAAAGACGAGACTCTTTTGAACAGTTTCTAAAAATGTGAGCAAAATATAACATCAAATTACACAGTTACAGACTTTTAAAACTAACCACTCCCGCCTAATTTGTTAGTGACGTCGCAAGCGTCATTCAAACGTTATTTGACGTTACGTTAATTAACAAGAAGTTCATAAATCCAGTATTTGATGAGTTCTTGACGTAAACTTTTCAAAATTGTATCACATTTTATAATTATATTCCTTTTTTAATGAAACATAACTAAATCGTGAATTTTAGCTTTTATACAATGTAGCTACTGTTTTTAACCGCAAACTCTTTGATTTCTCAATATTGATACTCTTCAGAAATTGGTCACCATAGCAACGACAGAATAAATATTAACATGATTCATGAGAAAAAATAAATCTAAGACATAGTTCTATATTATCCAAGAACTTAAAATTAAATCAAAGACCATGACTTTTTTCTTATTTGAGCGGATTTTCTTAACCTAGTCACATACATACTAATACAATGTTAGAAAGCCCGGTTTTCCTGGAGAACGGCTCATATATTCAACGTAAGAACTTATACTAGTAACATATTCATGCATAAAGGTCAGTGTCAAGTCAAATCCAACGTGTTATATACATATGGGGTTCCCCATACAACAGCTTAGCTCGGAGGCGTGATTTGTGACGACAAAGAACGAAACTAACGATGAGTATGTATTAGATATTGACGCTCCCTTTCTTTATAATAAATGGATATATACATTAGGATATGCAACTGTTCACAAGCTACTATACGGTAAAGAATCTGTTCACTGACCTGAGCAACACGACGGTTCGGCCGATTGTTGAACGGTTCGATTTGACAGACAAATGCCCTCACCAGGACAAAACCGTTCCAGCAAAAACGATATTCTTTCAATAGTTGACGCATTCTGTCCATCTGTCCCTGTCAAAACTCCAAGTACGATAAAAAACGTCTGTAGATGCCGTAAGAACATTATTCAATTCTGAAAGAAAATCGTAAACGTGAAGGGAACAATGCTGTTACAACTAGACAGTTCTGCTAGCGGTATGGATTCAGCTGAGTTGGTACCGCACAATTATAGCATAATATTCTACATATTTATGCTTTCATTGTATGTTAATTAAGTCCTTATTTCTCTTTTTCTCTTATTATATAATACAGACCTTTAATTTTAAACATCTTAATGACGTACATGTATAGGGGGCATAATGCCACCCAAGAAACCACTTTAGGGTAAAAGGTTTCAGTTATAATAAGTTCGTCAACAACAAATTATATTAAAGGTATCAATTAAAACATCTTTAATGCTTGCGTATAATCTTTGACATCTACAAAACCACAAACGGATCAAAGGTTTTGGTTTTATTTCTTTTGTTTCCCTGAAATAACAAAGTAAGTATCTATTAGACTATCTTAATGACGTTCGTATAACCTTTGATACATACAACACCGTTATAAGAAGAAATATTTCGTTCTCTAATTGAAGTGTTCATATAATATAAGTCTAAGAATATCTACACCAAATGATATAATGCCGGGTTACTCACGGTTTTGTGTGACAATGCGGTATTTCAAATAATATTAGGTTCTTTTTTAGTTCATTGTGCTTTATTCGCCTACTAACACAATGACACGTCCTTTCATGAAAGTCCTTGGAAATAACTTGGCATTATACAATGTGGAGAAACCACGTGGTCAACTAAAAGTAAAAAACAAGCGTACGCATTTTCATGTTTTCATTCTTCGGTCGATTTTAACGCTGAAGCCGAGAATAAGTAGCACCCAATCACTTAATATGTAACACACATGTACTTAATATATTTCAATTTTGTCCGAAACTGACTCACTTGTTTTGCTTGTTTTCCTGTCAGTTTCGGAAACAACTCTGTGAATATTAAGGAGGTACGAGCTGCCTTGTGCGCATGCGCGAAATTTCAAAATCGTATTAGATAAGAACAAACATGAATTTTAGTTTCAATTATTGCATATGAATGTTGATTAATGAAAATAAACAAAATATTATCGCAAAAATTAGATATTTTTAACTTTTAATTTTTTGCCTGTATGGAAAAGTGGGATGGGAACGGCAAAATTGTGAATAATATGGGTTCACAATAAGTCCCTACAATTGTTCAAATGCATATGCTTATATATTATAAGTAGTGCATGGTTTAGTTTTAAGAGGTAGTCACACTTTGAAATATTTTTAAGAAAAAATCATTTCATTACAATATGCAAATTAGGTTAATTTTATGCTAATTTATTCATAATGAGTGCTTTTTTATGCACAGCTCCCAAAAAAGGCTGGTGACCCCTATTTTTTATTTGACTAAACTGGTGTTCTATTTGATACTAAACTTAGGGCCAAATCTAAATCATTTTCGATCGTTAGGTATTTTTTGACGTTCATTTGAAATCGTTTGAAAATCACTCTTTTTTGCAAGTGGGTGGGGTAACTATTTATCATGTTCAAATACTGAATTTGTTCACCAGGCAGCTGGAATTGTGACTAATGTCAATAGGAATGACCATTGAACACACAAAATATCATGCATTGCTTAAAAGTGGTTTCATACAGTAATAATCTTAAAAAGAACATACTGGTGCCATAAATGCAGGAAATAGATAAAATGACCAAAATACAATGGTAGGTCATTAGAAAGCCATGTATGTCGAAAACGAGCCCGGTGACATATCATTTTTATGATTTCAATGTTGTTCTAGAAGACTGTTCTGTCATTTTAAGATGTTTCAATGAAAATTCGATCGTTAGATAAAAGGTGCGCGTACCTCCTTAAGTTGCATGGATAGTGCTCTCTGCTTGAACATCGATGTTATCTCGTTAAATCGGTCGAATAATAAAATACTTTTAAACGGTTGTTTTTAACTTTTTATTGTCAGATTTCTACTTGCGTTCTTAGCTAAAATGAACGTCATATACCATGTATGTCCACACTGTATAGGCTGGATTCGTTTATTTCACAAATGCTGCTTCGTATATTCTAGTGGACAGTACTACTTTCCCAGTGATTTTTGTTTTTGTTGTGAAGCAGTGAGCAACAACCTTAAATTTACTTCTGGCTTCAAAATGACCTTTATGATTATTGAAACAAACACTTCTATTGCTTTCTTTCTTCATTAGTCAAAATTACTAAGCGTAAAATCAGAATCGAAAGTTATAGTGCTTAGATATAAGCATCACAGTGTATCAATACCACGTGACATTAGGCTACAGGTCCAAGACGAAATTTGATCCCCTTCGAAAACAAAAATAGCCATGAGTATTTTATTTCTATACCATTTCTATGGAATATACGCCATGCTAAGGGTTTAATTATTTGTTTTCCACGGAATATAAGATCTTTTTCAGCAGCTGTGCCGTTTTGTCCCAGCATTTTATATAATATCTATACATATAATGTTGCGACAGCCGAGTAGTTACGAAAGAATGCAGATAGACACCATGGAAAACATTCTTCAAAATATTGACACTGACAATTTGGCTGGTTTAATTCACAGGAAGAACAGCATGTATATTTAGTTGACTGAGACCATGGACCATCACATTCAGAAGAACTAGCTAGCTTTGATCCTGGTACTGAAACACACTTGAATGAAGACTATGATCTTGGTGAATATTTAGAAATAAACAGAAAACAAGTATGTTGTGCCGACCTTCCATTGAGTGAAATTAACAATGAGCTAGACTTGCACTACGTGAGCAGCTCTTTGAACAAATGACATAAGGTGTTCTTTTATTATGTCCTTCGTGTTGTAAACACTCAATATATATCAAATACTTTGACCTATTTTATATTTTCTTGTCGGCTGGTTGTTGAAAGTTTATCATTGTAAGAGCTCTTTATCAGGTTCTTTTCAAGTATTACAGTCACATGCAAGGTGAGGATCCTGTCTCAACAAAAGTGTTTTTTATGTCCAACAACTGACAAAGCAGCCCATAACATAGTCTGGTTCCCGTTCCCCAATCTTACATTTCATTAGATTAGAGCTTTACTGCGTAGATTGTAAAGATCGGGAACCAGACTACCCCTAACATTGGAGGAAGCACAATCTACTGTATAAAATTTAGATGTATCTCTTAAAACAACTAATTTTTGTAGTCTTGCTTTAGATCTACATTTATTGACTGAATGTGTAACTTAAATATTTTTTTTTAAATTATGCATTTGTATTACGAAAACGTAAAACTCAGTTTGGATCAAAAACACAATTTTGCTGAAGAGCGTGTGTGGCGGATTATGGTAAGATACGGTTCATTTAAACTTGTCCTCATTTTTATAAACGATTAAATTTATAACACATACATTAAAATCGTAGATACATTCAATTCAATTCTTTATTTCCCTCTATGCAGAGGATATTGAACACAATATGTACAGGATAACGAAGTATAAGTATGAACATGAGCATGATAGTAACTACATTAATATGTAATTCTCAGAAGACATGCCGCAGATGATTAGCGACACGCAATTGACTAGTTATACATATATCACGGTTCTGTCTTAGGTATTCACTAAGCAGAATATATATTCAGACATTGGGTTATATACATATATGAAGATTTGAGAAATACAGACTCAGTTTCAACGTCGAACACAGGTTCCAATGGTGCCCCTAAGAGTTTTAAAGACAATGAGATGCTATCAAAGGACACGATTTCCTGTAAATCGTCTTGACTGATATATTGTACTAGTGAGTCTTTGAAATCAGTCCGGAGTGCCTGGGTACATAAGCATTCACTTATCACATGTGTAAGTTCTTCCTGGTAGACTAATTCACATTTGTCACATATTTGGTTTTCGAGTAAAACACTTCTAGTCCATAATCTAGCGATGGTGCACATAATATAGTTGAATGAGTTTAAATAACAATCGTTATACACAATGGATGGCACAATTCGTGGATGTAGTATCCAAAAGAATGTAAAGTCCGTATCCTGTTGCATTCGTTTGTCCCACAAAAGTGTTTCATTTAACTGTATTGCTGTTTTAGATATTACCAGGACCAAGCTTTTAATTGGTTGATAAATTTAGAAACCTGTATTGGTGGGAGTAAACATCATTCCTGTAATAGCATGCCCTACCTAGAATATCCAACCGAACTCACCCATACACTCCAGTCACACTGGTCCGTGCGTTCACGAGGAAATCAATATCATCCAGTCAGGAAAAAACATGAAAACGATGTCGTTAGCCAAACAGACAAATCGTGCAACTCATGCACTGACCACAGTGTAAATGACCGAGAGGGATACACAACTTACATGACTGTGTAAAGTTTCAAGCTAAAATTGAGCGATACGTGAACATTATTCACTGCTGTTGGTTATTCAACTTGGATATACTAGTTGTTTAAAGTAGGTCATTCGGCTGGGGACATACAGCTAATTGGAGCTAGGTCGTGCAGCTGTTTCGCTCGGCTTGTTTGCTGGGTTATTCAGCTAAGGCATTAAACTTGTTGAAACTAGGTCATCCGACGATTTGTTTTGGTTTCTGTTTGTAATATTATTGTACTTTTTCTCTCAGAGCTCTTTTTAAGTATCCAGAAATGTAACATAAAACTTTAGCGTCATTATCATTTATAGCTTTACTTTGTATGCTTCTTTGGAAGCTTTCTTTGTAAGCTGAACTAAACCCGTAAACACTTATCCGACGAGATCTTACAACAAAGCCTGCAGGAAGTCATTGATTGCAATGTCACTGGTTAATTCTGACATAGATAATGGTACTTTATTTGTGAGATTTTGGACAATTTCATCACATCTTCTCAGCCGATGTAATTTGGTGAAAATCCCCTCATTCACTACATGATGCAGCACGGGTGTCGATTAAATTACTCTTTTAATAAGAGATTTCCACTATATTTTAATAACATTTTTCGCAAAACTCACACATTAAAGTACACAATTTATAGATTTCTTTTATCATTTCCATGTAGAACAAACACTTACCTGTCGATAATGTACTCAAATTAATCGAACTGAATTGTCCTCCGGGCAAAGGTCACTCAATTGTTTATCCAAAGTTTTTGAAGAAATTACTCCTTTCTTATGGTCGAGTTTGTGGCCACAGTAGAAGTTCTTGAGATTTCCATTTAGTTGACCATCTGTTGATAACAATATATAATCTGATTTTGGTTATATATTTAATTTGGCCGATAGAAACTTTTGAAATAATTTGGGTTTTTTCTTTGTCTGATTTACCCAGTCATGAACTAATTGATGTTTTACGTTTGTGTGCGAGTTTTGTGAGTTCGAAATCGCCATGTCCATAAAGTCCCTCCCTCTGATTAACGCTTATTGAAGATTAATTTCCTGCTCGAACATTTTATTAAGGTAGGTTGTTTGACGAGAGCCTTTTCTTCTTCTGAGCCGATAACCATATTGTTAGTTGAAAGTTGTGTGTCTATTTTGTCTCAATCCAATACTGATCCGATGTGAGAAACAATCGTTGCTGTGTGTGAAATGTACCGCCCCGGTGTAAATAAAGAGGTCCCAAAATTTAGGCGAAGTTTCGTTTTCCTTCCTTAGGAGACCATTGTCAGATCTGAAAAACTGTTATTGTAACATGCTCCTTAATTGAATGTACGATCTATGATCACCTATCACTGAACAGTGCATGCATTTCTTCATTAATTTTAATTGTGTGTCTTTATAGCATATGATGTTTGGTGGTTTGCCTGCTGTCTGTACTATTTCTTTGATAAATGAGTCACTTGAATGTCATCTACATTGTTACTGGGATCATTGTCTTTCGTTACCTTACTTTTCATGTTGTGTATCATTTTTGTATCCCTTGTTGCGTGTACAGATGTGAATTGTTCTTTAAATATTTTAGTTGTTTTATCTGGCATTGGCTTTTTTGGTTGTGCGTGATGTGCGTATATATGTTTGGAATTTCTATGAGCGAGGGTATGTCTGGAGTATATTTGTCGTTATATTCCGCTATGACAAGCGATAGCAGTTGGTTTGGGTGACCAGGCATTCATTCAAACCAAGTTATTATTTTTGAATGCTTTGTCACTTTTTGTGTCGCACAATACATCTTAATTACCACGACTTCAATGGGCTTAGGATCGAGTGGAACTGTTTTCTTGTTTAATTCTTCTTCGATACAAATCTTGTTTTTTAAAACGGACTACAACTTACCTTCTTGGACAACAAAATAATGAGTTTTACATGAAGTACATTTGGAGTTCCATGTTCTACAATCCATAAAAATCTTTTTTTTTAATAACACAATCTTCTTTTTTTATCACACAACACTTGCACTTATCTTTCTTCTAAATTTTCCAATTTTAACTGAATTTTAGCACTATGTCAATGTCCATTTTCTGACACAAAACCGTTTCACCCCCTCCTTAGGTCTCATCAGGCAGTGACAGCAAATATTTGCTATATATATATATCCCTGCAACAGTTTTTTATTTGAATTATTATTGTTTTAAGTCCAAAGTGGTAACTATTATTTTATGTCCAAAAGGTATTTTCCAATGTATAAATTAAAATCCAAAAATGATAAAATTGAATAAAATCATGAAACAATCCTAAATTGCACCGTAAAACCAGAATGTTTACTTGTTCTTTACCAAATCTGAATGGAATTCCTTAAAACAGTCCACACAAAGGTGTACGTTACACTGGCTACACATGTTTTTCACTTCACGTTGCACTTTTAACTTGCTGCACTGGCGACAACGCACTCTCTTCTCTGTCGCCTTCGGAAAATGTCAATTATTCAGAGTCGAAAGGACAACACGCTCGTTCTCGGTTTAGTCGCCAATCAACAGTTTCGCCAACGCCATCCGGAACTCGATTATGGTTCTCGGTTTGCCCGGCCAGTCTTGTTGGGCCGTCTCTGATGGTTCGGTGATTTTTTCATCATGACGAAAGCATTGGTCGCCGCCGTGTCAAACAGGAACCAGAACAGGTACAACCACCACTTCCGGGATATCCTATATGTGCTGTACTCTGTTCTCAGCTGGTCGGCATAGTCAACACCATTCATGCGGGTGTATTCCGGAATGACATAAGAAAGATTGGTCAATGCATAAAAAAGTTATAGTCCGGACAAACTTTAATGTGACATTTGACCTCCAACTCTGACCTTGACCTTTGATATAGGAACCTTGGTGTTGTACATGACACTCCCCCTCATGAAGGTGAATATTCATGTCAAATATTATCAAGATTGGTCAAAGCATAAAGTTTATTGTCTGGACAAAATCAGACGCACTTACGCACCCACACCAAAAGTGGCGACTAAGTATCGTTCACCGCAAGCGTGCTCGACAAAAACTCGTTGGGTGGATTGACTGTCATATATAACTGAAGAAGTGTCGGGAAATGGGGTTCCACCTTAGTAGTACATATAATTGACCATTATTGACATGATACACACAATTTGGCATTGCAGTCACTTATAATTAAACAATTTTATACATAACACATCAAATCCTTATAACTGACACTAACGGTATCGTCATAAATTGGTACAACAAATGAATTTTACTCCACGCCAGAGGTTGCAATGTGAAATTCTAATATAACATTGCGTTATCAAATTACACTAACTTACGGGATTTTCCTCCACGCCAGAGGTTGTCGAGTGAAACATTTGAAACAGTGCTTACCAATGATTTTAGTTAGTTGATTTTTGTTTTAGTCAATGTAGTCTTTGTCGTTTAGGGGCACTTTTTGAAGAAATTACATCTTTCTTCTGGTCGGGTTTGTGGCCACAGTAGCAGTTCTGGGGATTTCGTCAAATTCGAGTTGACCATCTGTTGATAACAATATATGATCTGATGTTGGTTATATATTTAATTTGGCTGAGAGAAACTTTTGAATTATGTTTTTTCATTGTCTGATTTACCCTTCCATGAACTGATTGATGTTGAATATTTGTGTGTGTGTTTTGTTTGTTCGAAATCGCCATCTCCATATATACCCTCCTCTGACTAACGCATCTTGAAGATTAATTACTTCTTGTTCGAACATTTTTATTAAAGCAAGGTGTTCAGCTGCATACTTTCCAGTTGTTTAATTTCAAAATGTCATTGACTCGCAGTGATTGTTTTTCCAATGGACTGGTACCCTTTTGTCTGTTTTGTGGATGTTGTGTTCGTATTCTTTGATGGAGTTGATATGTTGGACATATCACAGAGAATGCATACAAGTTGGCCTTGTCGATAACCTTGACGTATTCTGACCACAATTTCTTCTGCTCAGACGCGACGCAAGGGAAATACTTAAACACTCCATTCTCTATATTCTCAACTGTCTCAATATTTGTTTTGCCTTTCACAACACCATGGCTTACTCTACCATTTACATTTCCCATATATAATTCATCTAGCATACACGACGCTTTCATAAGATTCTTTACAAATAGAGTTCTCTGATTCAAACTGTCAAATTTCACTGACTCAATAACAACGGAATCTAACATTGGGTTACTCAAAACAGGTCTGGTGCGGGCTAGCTCTTTAACACTCACAGGATCTTTACATTGTACCTAAAATCTCTGCAGGAGTTTACTTCCAAAAACCCAAATCATCAATAAGTAGTTTCTGCCGTGGTGTCTGTGTGGTTGATGGCGATACTCTTGGTTCTCTATTTCTTCTTGGTGTCATTCGTGTTGGGTCTGAGAAATCATATATGTCATGGTGTGGTGTGAACTAAGTGAATGTTCTCCCCAGGGAACCAATTCGTTCAGTAATTAGTCTCTCAACCCCTTCCAACTCACACATCATGACTTTCCAAAATTCCAATTTTCTTCAGCAACAGTTCAAACAATTCAACCCGACAGTCTGGTTTAGTATGTGTAGAATTATTCACTGTGTCAATTGTTGAGGTTTGTGTGGACATCATAGTTTGATTCTTAGTTGAGAGCTGAACCACTTCCGTCACATGGGAATCTACGTCATATGATGCATCTGGCACTACGGAGTCATCACCTAATGATTCTGCTGCTGATCCAGATGCGATAGACACAGATGTAAAGTCAGGTTTTAGCGACATGATTGTATCATAAAGCAACGAAGTGTGCTCCACAACATTATAGTGTTGCAGCCACAAGGGCGCAGGTACATCCTCTACCCGTGCAGATATAGCATGATCTGACCAGAGAGACAGACTGAGAGAAAGCCCCTGAAGGAGAGAGAGACATTAGATACAGGCATGCGCCTAGCTCTTATTTCGAATAGACAGCCTGGTGCTTTAATGTGCCCGGTGTATAGCACCGATACACGACTTCCTGGCACTTCCAGATACTTTTCAGACCACACGGCCTGATATAGCGGGAAATATTATAAACATTTCAGAAATGTCAAGTTCCTATGCCAGGGATTGAACCCACGACCTCTTGATTGACAGCCCAGTGCGTTACCACTGAGCTAAATCCGCTTATATAACACTAGCAAATCAGCCTCTTTTTTGACGAAGGGGTTCTCGAACGTTCCGCCCATTTCCGACGCACTAACGTTCTCAAACCGTTAGTAGATGTTACTATGTTAGCCGCTATCCTTCCCTTATCGGTGCGGAATTTTTTCAGGCGTCTTAACAGTGAATCTGTAGTCATTGCTGACCACACCTGTAGGTCAACCGCGTGGTGATCGAAAGCTTTATCTAGTTTGAAGTTCCTCATTCCCTGATTGCCCGTTCCCTTTCCTTATTCTCGTTCGATAACAATTCTTTCCAAGTGCTTATAAAATTTAGTAAGTCATTTGTTTTCCATTCGCACACCGATTTCAGGACGTGATTTGCGTTTTCCGAATTATTACTCGTCCAATTGATTGGAATTTTACCCTGTCGCACAGGAACTACAATGTGCTTGTATATCATGGGAAGCACCTTACCGTTGATATAGGGTATAAATGAATCCTCCTGGTCTTTCTCCGATATCAATTCCATTACATTACTCACAGGAACACTGTAAGTGTCTTCATCTTTTGACTCAACAATACATTTTGTACCACCATCGCCGAAGATTTTTTCAATTATATGTTGCCTGTCCTTAAGAATGACCCCCCTTTATCCTCCCAGTATTTATTGGTGTTTTGTTTTAAGTGCCTTGTACATAACACATGCGTCGCGTCTGGTAAGCAAATTCGTATCGAAGATTTAAATGCAAGTTCTTCATCGGACCCTATGATTAAATACTCTTTTTCATATTCTGATAAATTCACGGCGAACTGGTGAAAACGCACTGTGTGTTGTGGTAGATGAATTGGTATGGATAAATGTCGGACTAAAGCAGATTGGATGCGACATGTTACTCCTCCGCAATACTGATGTGTCTTTATACACGGTTGCTGTCACGTGAAAATCCCCCAGAACTTGACCTCCTTGCTTGCAACATAAACGTTTTACATCCATCATTTGCTGTTCATTAAATAAAGTTATCACTGGATGATTTACGCCTTTTATATGTCGACGTTCTGTACGTATTCATCAGACTTTACCATCTCTTCGATGGCTATCACGTGATCCGCTACTTTGGAATTGGGTTGTTCTTTTTTGTTCATTGTACAAAATGTATATCTAAAAATTCTTAATTGTTTTTCATTTCATTGTTTTTCATAGTCATCATTTTGTTTGTTTATTTTGTTTTCCACTTTTTTGCCTGTGTTGTTAGATAGTTCCTCTTTCACTTTACAAATAACAATTTTTTTGGTCATGAAATAAAATTATTATGTTTTTTGCGGGTTGTTTGACATTTCCATGAAATTGGCTACCAGGATGCACGCCCACATACTCAATTAAAGCCACGTTCTCGGGAAGAAATTGACAATTGTTGGTAATATTCCCATACCAAGTCACGCGACGTTTAAAGGGATTTTTTATCTTTGTTTGATTTAAGAACTTGATATGTCCTATTAATTTCCAGAACATCACTCTTTATTGGTTGGGGCTCCAATGGAATGAAAGTACCGCGGCTTTTTTTTAAACTTGTCGCTCAGTACAATACTTAACATCCTTAAGTACTACTGTCTTGTACCCCCTCCCCCCATTATAAATTAGCCAGCCCTTTGGACAGACGGGCTTCAACCAGGCGCCGCAGTTATCCCATAAACACATCTTTCCCCGGATGCTTTTTTCTCCTTGATCAAAGCATTGTCGATCAAAAAGTATATCCCGTCCTTGTACCCAACTGGTACTTCTTTCAAATACGAATGTTGTGTGCGAAAAAACGTCCATAGTTTCATTCAAAGTCAAGAATTTATTCCCTAGCTTAATGGACCGGGATTTGGTGTTTCGTAATCATCGTCTGTGCTGGTGTTCAAGTCTTCCGAAATAGACATTTCCGGTGCTCAATGCGCAGGGACCACCGTATGGCCACTACCGGTAGCTGATATTGTTGGTGGATTTCCATTCGTTACGTCTTCGTCTGACTCAAACTCTTCCTCCTTAATTACTGACAATAATACCGCTGGTGATTTATCACAATTCAAGACACTTTCAAGGCTTAATTACGTAGTTCCGGTGCTCAATGCGCTGGGTCCACCGTATGGCCACTACCGGTATCTGGTGTTGTTGGTGGATTTCCATCCGATATGTTTTCATCTGAGTCAACCTCTTCCTCCTTAACAATAACACCTCTGGTGTTTAATCATAATTCAAGACATTTTCTTGATGACTTATTTCCGGTGCGCAATGCGCTGGGTCCATCGTATGGCCACTACCGGTTGCTGGAGTTTTTTCCTCCAAGATATATAACACCGAGAACTTGTTATTGGTAGTGAAATCAGAAAAATATTGAGACTCGCTCTTCTAGCAGCTTCAATGCATTGTGGTATTCGGTCATGGGCACTATCTTCTCTCTTGGTGTATTAGTCATTAGAGGAACTATATGATTCAGACTCCACTCGTCTTTTATACCATGCTGTTTTGATGGTAAGCTGAGTTTGGACCACATACGCGTCAGCGGTTCTTTGCTTGGGTCCACAAACGGAGGCCTGAAGATTGTGTTCATTACTATGAAATTGTAATTCTAGTACTGTCGCGGGGCTCTCCCCTTATCGTTGTGATGTTTGGGAATGACAATAGAATTGACTTGGGTCTTAGCGGACCAAAGAGGCTTTTCAGCCTGAAAGTATACAAGTTACGTCTGTACGATATAAACTTTACTGAATGACTCTTCATATTAATAATTCATATAAAATAACAAATGAGACGATGGAATGATGAATGACGAAAACATGAAGACAATAATGAAGTAAAGTAACGCCATACCTGAAAGTATACAAGATGAACAAATAACACGTATGTACGATATAAACTTTACTGAATGACTGAAGTCAGTGTGAAGATTTGGTGAATCGATGACGTGTTACGGCGGGAAAATAGCCCGTGCACCACGACCATAACTAAATGAAAAAGTGAGGCCCTGACAAGGGTAATGTACGTGTTAAGGTGTTAGTGATGTTACAGTTTAATGATAACAATGAATGATGTGATGATATGGCATGATGATATGAAATGATACATGCTTGGTTGATATAGAACAATGTATAATTGACCCTGTGACAGTACCATTCACGGCTGGATAGATCACTTCTATCCACACATTCAATAATTCAGACAAAGCAATGAATCTTATCATTGAAGAATACGAGCCTTGAGTAGCACAATCTAAAGTGTCCTTTGGATATTCAGGACTTACCAAGAATAATTGTTTGAAGTGACGATGTTGCCTGACTTTCTTCTCGTTCAGCGCCATATTTACTCAACAGTGGTATCTTAATTCTACACTACGAGATTCGTCTTCCGCTAACAGAGTACCAGTAGACACGGAATTTAAAAGACAGTCTCCATCAGGTGTAGCCTACTTTGAAGCACCGTTTTCTCACAGTAATGGTAGTGGGACAAAAGTGTATTTTTGTATTGCTTGTTGTTGTTGAAATTTACAGTCAGGTCAGCGTTGAGATCCGGGCCCGGATCCACTGGGGGCACAGGGGGCCCGTGCCCCCCCCCCCAGTTGGCCTCGGGAGTGACAATTTTATACATCCCAATAATGTTAAAATCCTTAATATACTAGTACATGTATTACCAATCGATCTGGCTATGGACCGATATTTTGTGATAACAGCCTCTGTATATTATACATAACGGAAGCGAGTGCAATAAAATGTGCCCCCTGTTGTTTATCCAGGCCCTAATTACTCCCGATCTGTATCATTCAGACGCTTAACAAATGATTTTGAATCGTCTGAATGATCATGATTTAGGGGATAACTGGTGTTTGATACACATATCTATGTTATTATATAATGTGTGAACTGGTCGATTTAATAATAGTGACACAATTATAGAGCTTAAATTACATTTCGAAATTTTCTTGTGGCTAGATTTATTACTGATTATGTAACAATGCAACTTTAATAATTTCACGTGAGTTTTAAGAACATAAAAGCTGCAAAAACGAATTTAATGCAAATTGACAAAAATCTTCGCAAGGGGAGGGGGCACATTTTTTTAAGTTCACGTGTCAAGCGTTGAATATTTTTTTATATTTTAAAAGATACAGAGCGGATATTTCATGATTTTTTATTACAAAAAATCGGTCTGAACCTGTGGAAACTTTCAGTTATATATCTTATATTGTTTATATCATGGGTTATGTATTTTGATTTGTAGCAGTAGACCTACACTTTCAATAATCTAACGGGGTAAACATTTGTTTAGATAATTGCATATAAAATTTCCGATGTCTGATTATGTAGCCTGAATTTTAATAATTTGACGCCTGGTTTGTAAATTTTAGGGAATTGAAAGCAATTATGTTTAAATAATTGTTAAACTTGTTTTCTGTTGATGTAGCAGTACAATTATAGTACCTTTAGTTCTGATTTTAAAAGTTTAAAGTGCAGGAAATTGCATGAATTTAAGTCGAAAAGTGAAAAAATCTTCGCCGGGAGAGGACACCCCTGCCGCACCCACTCCACCTTATCATCCCAATAGCTAGCTGTGCCCCCTACTCGAAAATTTCGGGATCCGGGCCTGAGATCTATAAGTTTCAGAAACAAGTTTTCTCTTTCCGCAGCCCTTTTCAATATAATTTATATGTTCAAGTAATTTGCAGCAGACGGAGGTAAGAGATATTGGTCTATAGTTGGCTAGGACTGTGTGGTCTCCCTAAGGGCACAGAAGAGGTTACTCAGGTTAGTCACTTAAGTTTTTGGGGCATAGTGCATGATACAGAAGATGCTCCAGTTTAAGAAGCATCCCTGATTCTTTTACGTGCCGATGTTAAGCATCATACACGGGACATAGCTTAACGTCTCGTCCGAAAGACTGTTAGTATTTTTAATTATATTAGATGGGAAACACTGAAAAACATTTCTGTTTTTGTCCAGGCTGGAGTTGGGATCGAACCCACAACCTTCAGATCAGCTGTCAGTAGCCCTTACCCCTGAACCTCTCGTCCATCTCAATATAACACTTACAGCGCTTTGATTATCTTTGCGGTGCAAGTGAAGGAACTGCAATATTGTGAAACTCACTTTACACAAACATGGCTGCCGTCAGCGCATGTTACATCAGTAGCGGATGTAATCGTACGCCTCATTGTGCCGACTGGGGCAGAAATAACCTAATATGTTACGGGTCGTCAAGGGCTGTTGTGATCTATCAACCTGAGGTACTTGTTATGATAGATAGACACAAAATAAATGAGAAAAACAGATAAATGTTGATACGTCACTCTATTCGTACTCGATATTGTTCGTACCACGTGAATACAAATTAGTCAAGTAAGGCTTGAATGCAGGCCCAGATCCAGAAAATTTCGATCGTGGGCACATCTAGTATTTGGGATATCTACCTGGGATGGTGTGGGAGGGGTGTCGCATCCAAACCACAGGCATTCCTTCGTGCCAGTTTATACCATTCTGATATGGCGGACAATATACGGAGATATACGGGAGGTCACAAAATAGTTGCAGATAAGGCATTGACATGTCTTGCCTATATTCGTAGTTTATTATATAACCTTTATTATAAGGTAGATGCAAAATGTGTAGAAATAGAATGACGGTTATCTAGCCAATGCACGTAGCGTTTGCTAGTAGTCCACTGACGGACGACTAATTTCGCTGTCTAGTCGTCCGGTGCCGGACGGCTAGCCACTGCCTTTGAGTAAAGGCTCCCAAAAACGAAAGTCAAGGTAGTACAATTGTACTGTTACATCATCAGACAATACTTTGAATGAAAAAAAAAATTGTGTCACTTGCGCGAATTTTTTAAAAGTGCCCCTAGGGAAACAAATTTATCAGTTTTCAATTAAAATAAAATTTCCAGCTTTTATATGCTCTTAAATGCTCTTAAAATCTGACAGATGTGAAGTTATTAAAATTGTATTGCTACATCAACAAATCGACAAATTCCTGTGAATAAATACAAATATCAAAAGCTATATCAAGAAGATCCTTACACATTGACATTTTAACATTCATTTAATAATAGAAATTTACAACTATAGATAAATATATCTATTCCCGAGAAGTTTTCTTTCATGTCATGCACATGTTTTAATATTTTTGTGCAAAAAGCCACAGTTGCTGCCTGAAACCAACTCAACTGCTATCCAGGCATTTCAGTTTTAAAAGTATGTTTCAGGCAGAAACTGTGACCTTACGTTGAAAAATATTCAGTAAAAAAGGTCTGAGATATAGCTGCAATATATCTTGTATACATACATGTAATATGAACAAATGTACTGCATCCAGCGGGAATTTCCCATCAGGTTGCTGGATATTCTGGCAGAGTATAAATGACTAAGGAATTTGTTTGCTCCACATTTTCCGATTTTTGATACATTTTATTTACTTGTTTAAACCTTGAAAAAAAGAGTAATTTTGTACACTAATTTATCACTTTCTATACCCCGAAATCCTAGAATTTGATCCAATTTATTACCTTAAATGCTGTATGTTTGCAGACAAATGATGGCTGTAAGGAAGGACAGATATTGTGTACGCTCAACGGTCATAAGGGAAATATCAACTGTGTAAAATGGATACCAGCGCCTTCCTCTGGTAATGTTCTGATTTCAATCATTTGTTTCATTTAATCTGTTTATAAATATTTTTGTGCACTATGCGAGTCACGTTATTGTCATTTCACTGTATTTACTAGGATTTTTATATATATGAATGAGGGTACAATCCTCGAAATTTCACTCTAGTAATAGTTAAATACGGTAATTATAATGTACATGTAGTATTAAAGTTTAGAAGTTGACTGTATTATAGTGTATAAAATTATTGTAACCTAACTTTGCTTCCTTCAGGTCAGGAGACTGAGTTTATATCTGGTTCTGTTGACAAAACACTCATTGTGTGGACTGCAGATGCTCAACATGTAAGTAAAAATATATAATTCCTTTTGACCAATTGCTAACTGATAGAACTGCTGTTATTTGTTTCTTATACTAAATTGGACTACCAGTATACTAGTTCATTGTTCAGAATTCTTGTTGAAAGCTGCCATAGATCTGTTAGTGCTACACCCTACATTTTGTATTTGTCAGTCTGTTAGTCCAGTCCATCCGTCTGCACACACGAAAACTACCCTAGGTGGTCAGAGGTGTGGTCTAATACAACAGAGCACTCATGACCACTCTTAATTCTTTGGTTCTGTTAGTGGTCATTCCGGTGTTTAAGATCAAAAGGCAGCAGTCTGTTTATCCCAAAACTTGTCCAGGCTCTTAACTTCCCCATGTATTGAAAGTTTTCAAAATAACTTGATCAAGTGATTGTGAATTGATTTATGTTATTTCAGTACAAAGTCTATCAAGTGCTCACTGGTCACACAGCTCCTTTGACTGCCATTGATGTTATTATTGTACCTCACTATGAAGAGCAATGTGAAGGGAAGCAACTCTACAGAACAGTTATTGTGTCAGCATCTGTAGACTCTTCTGTGAAAATATGGACCAGAATTGGAAGACAAGGTGAC
Source organism: Spisula solida (assembly GCA_947247005.1). Taxonomy (NCBI): domain Eukaryota; kingdom Metazoa; phylum Mollusca; class Bivalvia; order Venerida; family Mactridae; genus Spisula; species Spisula solida. The sequence continues at coordinate 18,014,097 of OX365958.1, forward strand.
CTACCTACATGTATCTGTTGTGTTTACATCTCCCTGTTTGTAAACATACGTTTATTAATCTCCTAAATGACGTCATTATCTCCCATAAATGACGTTATTTTTAGCGTCGTTTATATAACAGAGAAACTCTTATTTTCCAACAGAAAAATGGTCAATTTTGTGTCAATAGGGTCATATGATAAAAAGAACACTTGTTGTCAGTTGATGCAAACTTGATCAGGAAATATAAAGCTCGCTAAAGGCTCGCTTAATAAAATGTCTAGGACTCTTTTTAATATAAGTTTGACAACTCTGATGTTTACTTGTGATAGATCCTCTAAATATGCTTTATATTGTCCCATTAATAGCGGACAATACGCAGGCCGCAAGGCCTGCGAATGTCGTTCCGCTTTACGATAACACGTGTGCACGTGGTTTGGTCAGAGTTTGAATTCACTAATGGATCTAAAAATTTGTGTTAAAATCCCGCACTGAAGCAAAGATACTAGAAAATGGCTGCTAATAGAATAACAAAAAAAATTAAAATGCGATATTCGGCAGCTCATAAATTTTCTTTTATTTTTTAATGATGTTTAAAAATATTCCAAAAACTAGCGTAGGCCCCTGCTTAGAAAAGAAAAGATATTAATTATCAGTCTTCCATGGTTGCTATGCAACCAATCTTTTTATATGGGGAGGGCTATTTCCTAAATGTTTGGACACAAAAAAGGCAGCCATTTTTTGCCCACTTCGAAGAAAATTTTAACATTATCAGTGCATAAACGATGTTACAAACTGTTATGAGACACATGATTACTCTGAGATAACGAAGTAAGTCGAGCGGGAATCGTTCATATGCGCGAAATATCAACCAATCTTAAGAAAATCTAATGAAAAAGACACAAGTTTCGGTTATTTCCCATCGCAAAGTTTGCAATACAATTAATTAAAGTCCGTTTCGGGTATTTAAGTATCTAGACCGGACGGTGATAATCCACATCGTAGTTGTAGGTTATTGTAATGCATTTTCGTAATTCCTCGCCGAGATGTAATTAAAAAATCCCTCCAAAATCGTCAAAAAATATTCGCGGGATGAAGGTCGCGAAAACTAATTACATGTTGTTGTTGTCGTTATTGGCTACAATAAAACCCGTAATTTTCTGTCTAAATCTTCTTTTATGTTGTGACGATATGCAGGGTTTATTTAACGAAAAAAGGTGATTAAGATTAAAGATGTTTGATATTTAATCGTAATATGATTAATTGAAATGAAAATAGCCTTTTCTTTTGATCAAAAGTACTATCTGGTATGCTCATGCAACCCATTAAAAAAAGATAAAATATCAAATAAGGCCTAGAAATCAGTTGTTATCTGTGTTTATATCTAATTATTCATTTTTAAATTAGTTACCCCTGAATTAAGTAGACCTAGAATTAAACAAATTGAAAAACGTTATATTTTCATTTTGATCGGGCTGACAAATGTTCATTCGGACTGACAAACGGTAGCAGGTTTGTATCGTCTTTCGTTACTTTGTACCCAATATTTCGTATCAAACCGCTATCGCGCGCTTTCTTGTGCAACAAACCGTTTCGATAGGTTGTATAGACGTAGGAAAGCGCTTGGTAGCGCCTTTTGGAAACGGCTTGCTCCAGATTCGTAACTTCGTAACCAAACAATTTTTTGTGAAGTTATGCATCACCAAAAAATCCAGTACTAGATGAGCATGTTACAAATAATGTAGGACAACTGACATAGTCCGCTACATATGCTGTGCATTAGTTCATATTATGGGATCTTCAAACTTTACATGGAGGTTGGTCATCAACAGTAGACCCCTATTGATTTTGAGGTTAAAGGTCAAGGTTACTGTGACCTTTACCATTTCTGACTATAGGAGAGATCATGTTTGTATACAAAGGTATTCATACCACCAGCTAGCTATTGGTGAATGGCAGGTTTTTTATTGTTCATTCATTCAATAGATTGCTGGTGGGCATTTTGCATATGAATACTGTGATTTCTCCTATTGGGCTGCCATGGGGGCATACATGTTTTACAAAATCTCTTGTTTTATTTCAGATTTTGTGTTAAGCCAGTCTATAAGTTATGGATCCGGATTTGTGCTGGATATGTCAATGATTGTTATACCAAATACAACAAGTAAGTCAATTCTCACTTGTTATACCAAAGACAACAAGTAAGTCAATTCTCACTTGTTATATCAAATACTACAAGTAAGTCAATTCTCACTTGTTATACCAAATACTACAAGTAAGTCAATTCTCACTTGTTATACCAAATACTACAAGTAAGTCAATTCTCACTTGTTATACCAAATACTACAAGTAAGTCAATTCTCACTTGTTATACCAAATACTACAAGTAAGTCAATTCTCACTTGTTATATCAAATACTACAAGTAAGTCAATTCTCACTTGTTATACCAAATACTACAAGTAAGTCAATTCTCACTTGTTATATCAAATACAACAAGTAAGTCAATTCTCACTTGTTATACCAAATACTACAAGTAAGTCAATTCTCACTTGTTATATCAAATACAACAAGTAAGTCAATTCTCACTTGTTATACCAAATACAACAAGTAAGTCAGTTCGATTTGACCTTTGAAATGACCCTTTTCACCCTGAATATTCTAAAAAGCCACATTTTGACCTGCTGGATTTTTAATGAAGGGGCATATTTTTTATAAATAATAAGTGTTTTTGCTTTAAAATGGTTATATCCAGTACATAATTATCAAAAATGATGTATGAGCATTGGCCCCTAACGAAGTCCCTTTTGTTGCATATATTGCATAATCGTCAGTATTATACGGTTATAACGACATGTTGCAGGTTTAATGTTGGCTTGTGGTAGTGATGATCAGAAGGTCCATGTTTATACTGAACAACAACAACAAGAGCAGACGGAACAATTCAAATCTGTTATCACATTACCTGGACATGAAGATTGGGTTAGAGCTGTAGACTTCACTGTAACTGGTAAGTTCATTAACTGTAAGGCAGTCCAATCTGTTATCACATAACCTGGACATGAAGATTAGAGCTGTAGACTTCACTGTAACTGGTAAGTTCATTAACTGTAAGGCAGTCCAATCTGTTATCACATAACCTGGACATGAAGATTAGAGCTGTAGACTTCACTGTAACTGGTATGTTCATTTAACCCTTTCACTGCCTGGTGACTAATTATGTAACATATGCATATTTGCCAGGAAACCTTTCATGGAGTTCAATACATTTAGGTCATGTCATTACTGCAACGTTAGGCGACACTGTTGTTCATAATAAGGAATGTAAATCTATAATTTTCTTAAAGGCAATAAACATGCCTTAATTCTGTTGAAAAAATGGGTTGTTTTTCTTGAAAAATTACATTGATTCATCCCATTGATCGTTCTTTGCATAAACATGTCATACATACTTAAGTAATAAAAGTATAAACGGACAGCAGTCAAGCAGTGACTTTAAATAAAGTATAGAACCCCTTCCCTGCCATAGAGACGGGTATACCCATCCTTTTGACACACTATGTTATGACATTGTTATGACAGGAAATCTCTCAGGTCAGCCTGGTCATTGAGCTGACCTTGCCAAGTGCACTTTATTAAAAATAGAACAGAACATGGTGATGAAAAACATTCCTTAAATGTGATTGGCTGCGTAGAGAATGTTTTCCATAAGGTGATTGGTACTTTAGACACAGTGGAATGTTGGGTAATGTCAGAACGTTACACTGACGGATATAACCGTCTGTATGGCAGTGAAAGGGTAAATGTAAGGCAGTGTATGGACTTGGTATACAATAATGCATAATATAATATACTGTTAATGATACTAAAAATACCAACTCATTGTTAAGAAAACACTTTTGAAGTCCATTTTCAATCTCATAAAACATTGAAACATGTATTTCAAGGGCCATTTGATCATGAGGATTTGCATTTGTAGCTGATTTCATTGACAAAATTAACTAAATTGATCCAGCTCTAATATTATTGACTGTATAGTAGCTAGAAAACCAAGAGTGTTGTTCATTTAGATGTTTCATACATGTCATATTGTTCAGAATGTCTGGTATGAGATTTGTGATAGAAATACAGGAGATTTCATGAAAATAAAGTAGATTTTCAAACTTTTGAGTTTTGACTAAAATCAATAAAGTTTTTATGCAGTTTTCACTTATTTTACTTGTATGAGACTACCAGGAATGCTTCATGAAGCAATTTAACCTTTGTGATCATTTTAATAGTGTTAACGACTAATTTCAGGTGCCAGTATGTCCAAGAAATGTGTAAGACTTAATCAATTTGCCTCGAAACGTGCCTAAGACTCAAACATGATGTGGGATATCCGGCATGTTTGATGTTTTGAGCTGATTTGTATACGGTAAACCTAGAAATAATTTCGCGCGATTTAGTTTCACGCAGTTCGCGAGTGGTATAATTTCGCGAAATTAAGTCACCGCGAAAGTGCTTAAAACAATAATATGGACATTGCAGGAAACTTAAAAACGCGAAAGTTTGTAGTCGCAAATATGCCGACAATCAGCAAAACTCGAAAGTTAGTATTCGCGATAGTAAATAGGTTTATAGTATTAATATATTTTGTATTTGTAGACACAGGTGACCTGTTACTGGCCACAGCCGCCCAGGATTATATGATCAGATTATGGAGGTTTTCACTACGAGATCAGGATACAGGTAGACAGGTGGAGTCTGTGCTTGACTTACCAATGGACAAAGACATTCAAATGAGAGAGAATACCTTTACCTTCGTATATCATGGTATGTATTAACTATTGGTATTTTGATTCCGACAAAAATTGTGGTTGCTATGGATAAGGAAATAGTGAAAATACTTCAAATTCTTGATCCTTGCATAACTCTTACAGTTTCCCAGCCAGGTTTATGAAAATTTGTAAATGGATAGGTGCCAATAAGGAGATTGTGCTCTTCTAAATATTTTTGAATTCAGACTAAAAATTGTAGTTGCCATGGTAACAAAAACATCAAAAATTATGTAAGAGGACAGGGCTCTACAAATTTTTAGCTCACCTGAGCACGAAGTGCTTAAGGTGAGCTTTTGTGATCACCCTTTTGTCTGTCGTGCGCCATGAACCATGTGCCGTCCACCGTCAACAATTGGACTGTTAACACTCTAGAAGTCACAGTTTTCACTTAATCTTTATGAAACTTGGTCACAATGTTTGTCTCTATGAAATCTAGGTCAAGTTCGTAACTGGGTCATCTTGGGTTAAAAACTAGGTCACTAGGTCACATCAAAGAAAAACCTTGTTAACACTCTAGAGGTCACATTTATTATATAATCTTTATGAAACTTGGTCACAATGTTTGTCTCTTTGAAATCCAGGTCAAATTTGTAACTGGGTTTTCTGGGGTCAAAAACTAGGTCACCAGATCACATCAAAGAAAAACCTTGTTTATATGTCGCATTTTTTACCTCATCTTTATAAAACCTGGCCACAAAGTGTGTATATGTAAAATCTACATCAAATATTAAGGTCATATCATAACAAATACTGATTCTACCTAAACTGCTTGAAATCAGGTGAGCGCTTTAGGGCCAATGGCCCTCTTGTTCAAAATAGAGTTGTCCAGGACAACTGACCATGACAAAATAGAGTTGTCTGAATTATAAGTTCAGTTGTCCCAATAAAAACAAGCAGAAGTGTTGTCAAGTTAATGGTACTGGTAAACCAGAGGTTCCATTACTTTAGGGTTTTATCGTCAAGACGACGATAAGCTCTTCATTTCAGGAAGTCCTACACTGCTGTCAATGTAGTATTTACTATTATAATACGTTGAGGGTAGTAAATTTTATTCTGATGTTGCAAGTGTCCACTGAACAGTGCTCATATTGTACTCCCCACTATCTGTTTGACTTAGATCTACTGTTACGAGCGTGGAGTTCCCGTGATGCTTGACTACTGCTAATTGACACAGATTCACTGATGCGCGTATATTGTTTATTTCGTTGTCTGGAAGGCTAATATACGCTTGGGGTCATACATTTTGATATACAGAGTAAAATCTCGGACATAGATGTTGATTAGACGAACTTTTGGTCAGATGACCGATTTTGCTGTCAATTTGAATTAGACTTGTCCGGGACTAAATATTTGCTCATAATCAGTTGTCCCGGACGTCAGACTATAGGATTTGAAGAGCCCTGGAAGGTTATGGCTTCAAACCGGTAGGGGACTTCTGTATTGCTTGCAATTCTTCATGACTTGTTTATTTACAGATAGTCCGATTGTGTATGCAGTCAGCTTGGAATCTGTGCTGAGTGGACATGAGAACTGGATATATTCTGTCAAGTGGAAACCTCCGACTATTATAGGTATGTATACATGTCTGTTGTATGTAATAATGTGTGTTATTGTGCCATGGGTGACACGGTAGTCCAGTAGGTAACGCTCTTGACTCAGGGCTGGTATTTTTCAGGCCTGTGCCTGATTTCAGGTTTTGGATTCTGAATTTGCCTTCTTTGTTTATATTGAAAAATAGAGTTTCAGGCTTTTAAAACAGGGATTTCAGGCTTGAGAATGATTGCCAAGTACCAGGCCTGTCAGACAGACTATAGGGGTGGTAATATTCCATCCTGATTTATCCATCCTGAAATACTTAAAAAAATAAAAGTTATTTCATGGCTAAGTTATGGTCAATTAAATTTCTACTGTTTTGTAGGTAATGGATATAAGCAAGAGATGTGTTTGTTGTCTGTTTCCATGGATAAAACTATGATTGTATGGACACCGGAATCTGAGTCAGGAGTCTGGACAGAAAAGGTACGACTATTATCAAATACATTGTTCATGTATGTTCTATCCAAATAGTGATTGTTTGTTCCTGACTGTCACAATGCAGATCTGGTTTTGATTCAATGGTTGAGCAGTTTATGCTCCTCCAGTCAGCTTTCTGCAGAAATATGGCTGGCATATGAGTGCCTCCGGGTCTCCAGATTAGACAGAAAGCACGCTAACAATTGAGCTACGGAGGCTAGGGTCATATCCTTCTAATAATTGCTGCTTGTGTGTATTGCAGGTTAATGCTAGTAGAGGGGTTGAGTTATTGTTTTACCTTGACATGAGGCCTTTTATTTTCTTTGAGGAACTTCCGTTAAATTTAGCTAAATTGAGCTAAATTGAATTATCCTCACTTAAGTTGTACAAGTAATCAACCCAACATCCTAATTGCCTTGGTAAGAGTTTTAGACCATAGTTTCAGATTTAATATACAGTACAACCTCTCAAAAGCAATACCCTTTCGTAAACAAAATGTTTGGTTGTTGCTCTGGAGAGTTAATATTTATTCTAAATTGCAGTAAATAATTCCTTCTTAAAGAAATTATGTTGCTTAAGAGAGGTTGCTGCTCTATAGAAGGCAGTTGTGGAGAGTTTGCACTGTATTAGTTGTATGTTCAATAGGTTTTTCAACTGAAATATGATTATGAATTTCATTCGTGATTTTGAAAGGCAGTTGGATGTCAGCATTTAAAGACAGTTCATGAGCGTTTATCGACATGTTTTGTGTAGCTCCAAAGATATTGATAATCTGCATGTGAAGTTGTGCACATTAACGTCACATGGAGTTTCATTTTTGTTCCGAAATATATTCAGCGGAGTTATGGGCCTTATTTGATAAGCTTGCTTTTATAGAATATAAATGCATGTTTCTCATTACTTGTAGATGAGGGTTGGTGAAGTGGGAGGGAACACACTAGGTCTCTATGGAGGTATGTTTGGTTGTCAAGGTGATGCCATTCTGGCTCACGGATATCAAGGGGCATTTCATCACTGGTCCTTAAATAAAGTAAGTAAAATTAACCAGTAATGTATATGAACAATATGTGGCGGATAAATTGGGTCATGCGATCTGATGGGCCAATTATCAGTTATTTGGCACACTTTATATTTGCATATTTCTTAACAACTATATCATTTAAAATATAAAATACTGTATTGAGCAATGTTAGGTATATCCGACAGTCGGCACTTATGGACACCTGCAAGCTAATTATTGTTATGATGACGTTATCATATCACTCGCTTATTTGATTGTAATGTTTACTTCCGTTTTCTGGTAACCACTAAAGAACATAACCTGTACCTGGTTTTGGTAGAAAAATCAACCGCATGTCGTGACGTCATTATTATAGACCTTGTCGACTGGCATAAGACAGGTGTCGGAATGTATGTGTATTATTTCACATCTCTCAATGAGGTTTCTGGACAGTTAAACATGGATTGTCTGAAAGTTTTAGTGTCCACTGTCTTATCATCGAAAATAACCTTGAAATGAGGGGTGTCGGTAAATGCCCCCAACATTTCAAATGTTTGGTAGTTATCGACACCTATTGTATGTTGCTTATTTATAGCTCATTCCCCATATAAATTGATGTCTTTAAAAGGAAAAATATACAGCACATTCAAAATGAGAATGTTACCTTAAATAAAAATAAATTTGCTGCCTGCTCATATGCCATGTCATCATCAACAATTGTAGCCACAATTACCATAATTAGAAATGAATTGTTGATTCATGAATGTGTGAGGAAATAATTTTATTACATATAAAAGATGCCATCTGGATCATGACGTCGTGTTAATGATTCAAGAAGGATTACGACATGCGTGAGTGTCGGTATATATCGACATCTAATGATTGTGTGTAAATTCATGTGACTCAATCTTAAAGTGTCGATAACTGCCGACATTGCTCTATATGGATATTTTTGTTTGTTAAAATTTATCGAATTTTGAATTTCAGACATTTGGTGTGCAGAAATATTGGAGATTTTGAAAACTTATTTGTAGAGTTCTATCTTGGAAAAATATTATGTCTGATAAAATATTTGCGAATTTTGTCAATATTTCCATGTCCATAATGTCATATACAGTATGTCTTGATGCTTTACAGGAGTTAGATCACTGGGACCATTCAGTAACATCTAGTGGACATTTTGACTCGGTAGAAGATATAGAATGGGATACAAAGGGAGGTAATTACTTACTCAGCTGTAGTTTGGATGAAACAGTCAGATTACACGCACCATGGGTTGGTAAAGATAGAAAGGTTAGTACAGGGTATTTTTTAATTCGGCGAATCGGGCATTTTATATGGGGGAGAAAATTTGGTAAAGGCGATCTGGTAACATGGAGAAATGATTATGTAGAGGTAGACTTCACTTGGGGGGGGGATTGCATGTTTTCAAAGAGCTTTATTCCTGGAGACGGGGCTGTTATAAGGCTCCTACTATACAAGGGCGAAAAGCTCCAAAATGTGTGATAAATGGGTCTTTGTTTTGAATGTATCACAGTAGTTTTGCAGGCATACATAGTTCCCATTTGACCTTACTAGATTTTCTAGAGTTTAAATATCTAACAGTTACAACTTGCTTTTCTGAAAGAAACTGTCAACTTCTTATGTATGTATGTCCATGTCATGGGAGAACAAAATATGCTCAAACTGGGTATTAATGGCCATGATAGCCTGATGAGTGTCTCATTCATACTTTTAGGTACTAAGTATAAAGAATTAAATCTCAAATTTACTTTGTTTACCTAACACATTAGAGCATTTAAATGTATACTTAGATTTACTCTTAAACTTTATCTACTTTTATAATATTACATTAAAATGGTGTAAGTTTAACAATGAACATGACTTTGGTCTGAATTGGAACACTTCAAAGTTATGCCTTCTTTCTAGTTTCTGATCCTACATTCGTATATAAACAATTTTATTAAGATATGGGTTTTCAGGCAAGATTTGGGTTTTCAGGTTGAAAAAAAACAGCTAGAAAATACTTGGTTAACACTCTGTGACAAATTGACAATTACCCAAGTAACTATGATCTTCCTTCCACAGGTTGTATGGTACGAGATTGCGAGACCACAGGTACATGGATACTCTATACAGTGTCTAGCGTTGATCAACAGATATCAATACGCCTCGGGAGCTGACGAGAAAGTAGTTCGTGTGTTTGATGCTCCGGATAATTTTATAGAAAACTTTTGTAATTTATGTGGTTTGGACTTGAAAACTGAACAGAACAGTCAGGAGGCTCAAAACCGACCTGTTGGTGCGAGTGTTCCTGCTCTAGGACTGTCAAATAAAGCTATATTTTCTGGTGGTGATACTAATTTAACTGAAGATTTGGAAATCAAACCAGGAGATAATGAACAGTATGCTGATAATGTGTTCACCAACGTTTCACTGAAAGGTTAGTCATTTATTTTTATGTTTACCAACTTGAAGTTACAGTCATGAATAATTTTTGTCAAGCCCGCTTGCTGTGAGCGAGACATAGTTGCCACGTTTGGTGTATGTGTGTGTGCTTCCCGTCTGATTGTTTAAGGACCATAACTTTGAAATTCGTTAATCAATCTAGGTTAAATTTTATGCGAGATGGGATCATGGCACATTTAATATAGTCTGCCCGAGGGCATAGATTTCTAGTGTATTCGCATGCCAAGATGTGTGGAACTTCTCCACATGTGGAGGCAAATAGATGTTGTCAAATCAACATGGAAGGGTATGTCCTGCCACAAGTGGGAATGGAATCCAGATTACGCAGTTACAAATCCAGCATACTAACTACTCGACCACGGCCTTGGCGATATATTTGTAGAATAAATAGTTAAATACTTGAGATGAAGAATGTTTCTAACAAATGTACATATTATCAATTTGTAATTGAATTTAGTGATACTTATTGTTCAAACAGTTCCCCCAAGTGAAGAGCATCTGCTACAAAACACATTATGGCCAGAAGTACAGAAACTGTATGGTCATGGGTATGAGGTGTTCGCTCTAGCCTCGGATCCTAGTGGGAAAATCCTGGCCAGTTCTTGTAAGGTAAGTATTGGGTTGTTCGCAATTATATCAAGGGTTGTCAGTCTGTAAATATTAAACTGGTCCAGTTTTTATGCATGAATATAAACACAGTTATTATGCAGAATATACAGTAGAACTGTATGAGGCGACTACTGTATACTAGTACACCATAATTTTGCTTGGACTAAAGATCCTGTTTGAGGTTTCGAGGGTGTTTGATGCAAAACTATAATTGAGTTCTGTATGGAAAAAGATTATTATACAAACTTTAATACCAACTGTTTTAGCGCTATTTTAATAAATTTCATGTAATGGCTGTTGTTATACCTGTAGTGAATTGCTCATTATTTGGCTTTACACTATTTAATGTTCTTCGTTATTTATCACCTTATATTAACAGGCTTCAAAGACAGAATTTGCTGCTGTGATATTATGGGATACGGTTACCTGGCAACAGCTACACACACTCGAAGGTCATAATCTGACTGTGACACAGATTATGTTCTCCAACAGTGGAGAGTATCTGCTCACCGTATCTCGAGATAGGAACTGGTATCTGTATAAAAGACGCCAACCAGACCAACCTGAATCAGGTATATTACTTTCATACTGTACCTGTTTAGTGATACCAACTTAGAGATTGATCTTACATGAAAAAAACTGCCTCCTAGATAGCCTATTGGTTCGAGAAGGGAGGTCCTGGGTTTGATCCGAGGCCGCTTCATACCAAAGAAATGGTGCCAGTAATTCCTTTGCTTGATACTCAGTATAAAAAGGAAACGTCTCTTCTCTCATACCCTCGAGGTGAAGGACAGCATCAGGAATGCGGTGTTGAGAGAAATAAATATAAGTTGCAGGGGTGTCAATTTTCCTGATTTTACCGGAATTCCAGATTTATCATTCTTGAAAGAGCAATGGTTTCTGACAAAAATGAAAGTTATTTGATGAAAATATCTCTAGAAATGGCGGGGTTATGGTTAATTTAATCTGCTGTGAAGGATTTTCTTTAATACCAACTAAGTTACTTATGGAAACAATGTCATTGAAGGCCTCTTGGTTGACGAAAATGGTTGGCTGCATACTATTTTCCTGATTTTTAATTTGGCCCTGTTGACACCCCTGAAGTTGGGAAATTAACCTGAAATAAATTAAGATGGACTAAAATAATCTCTACATGATCATACAAGTTGACGGGTGATAATGTGTTCACTGCCACATGTTGTCCATTTATGGTGTACCTCTGGGGTCTTCAGATGGATGGTTTCAGCAGAGTAGTAGACCTTTTATGAAAACCTGGTTTAAGTATAATTTCCACACTTTTTGTTTAAATTATTTAGTTGTAGTTAAAACACATGTTAATATTTCAGATCCCTTGTTTTGTTGCACTGCGAGTGGAAGCAAGAAATCATTCATGCATGCCAGAATTATCTGGTCTTGCTGTTGGTCGTTTGATGATAAATATTTCCTCACCGCTTCCAGGGATAAAAAGGTAAAGATCTCTTATAAATATACACATCTGTCTTGATAGCCTTGCGCTAGAATGTCCACTTAGTGTGAGAGGTATAGGGTTCAATCCCTGGCTGCGACATACCAAAGTTGTTATAAAATGGTACCGGTATATCTTCATTGCTTGTAGCTCAGCATAGTTTCAGAAAACTGATGATTGGCTGGGGTCAGGATAATGTGACTTGGTAGTCTCCTCGGCTTATGACTGAAATACTGTTGACCTGTGGGACTTAAAACAATATATGAAAAATAGATACACAGGATTATTACTACTACATGTATCATGAAAAACTGCTGTAATTAGTTTTATTGCAGGTACCATTTGGCATTAATCTTTAGACTTGTGAAAATTTTAGTCTTACAATAACGCGTCTCGCATATTGTGGGAGAAGACATAATGATTTCGTGCTGGACGTCTGCTTGGATGTGCATATTGTGGGAGAAGACATAATGATTTCGTGCTGGACGTCTGCTTGGATGTGCATATTGTGGGAGAAGACATAATAATTTCGTGCTGGACGTCTGCTTGGATGTGCATATTGTCAGGAATTCTAGGTCGGGTGATTCTTAGCTTGACTTTTCAGACAAAAAAAGTTAAGCTTTTGTGGTGAAGGGATTAACATAGTTATTCACCATCACAAGGGGAGTCCATACTGACAAGGCTGGTAACCCTGTGACCTATATTTATGAGTTATCTTCCCTTGTTACTCTTAGAACTTCACTCACAGATAAGCTAGAGTACTATCAAGTACGAGAAAGTCGAGTGTCCAGCACTCGTAGGCGGTACTCTTGTTGCTGGAGTTATGGCCCTTTATGTGAGCTATACACTTGTGTAAAAACCCCTAGTTTGTTGTGTTTGTAATCTGGTTTTCATACCTTGTCTGGTGTTATTATCTGTTCCATTGTATCTCCATGTTTCTCATACTAAGTATATTGATGATGTATTGGTATTTAGGTTGTTGTATGGAAGTCTCCGGTAGGTTCCAGTGATGATACAGATGTGGTTGGTAAACTAGATGTGAAGGATTCTGCTACTGCTGTTGCAGTGGCTCCCGTGCTGATGAAAGATGGAAGGTATTTCAATATAGTCTCCTTAAGTTCTCCTGTTAAAACCATTTTGTTACTCTATTAGTTGAAAATATTTGGAGCATATATTCCATGTATAGTATTTTTTTAGTCTGCCTTAGTAGACAGGTGGAAGAGCATCTGCTTCTAGTGCGAGAGGTCTCGGCTTCAATCTCAGACTGTAACATGCCTAAGTTTTTATAAATTGTATTAGTATGTCTCTATTGCTTCTCATTGTAAATTGATGTATTGTATGTACATATTGTGGTATTTCAGTTATATCATTGCTGCTGGTTTAGACAATGGTCAGGTTATAATATACAGTTGGTTAGCAACAAGACAAACACCATGGCAACAACATTCTCTACTTGGTAACGAGTATCCTTTGAAATAAGTACTGTTTGAAAATGTATCAATGTGTTGTTAATGTAATGGAATATTTATCATCTCCCCAGGGGTCTGGATTTGCTGCACTAAAAAGAAGGATCTTTCTGCAGAAAATAAAAAACGTATTTGAAGAAAAAATTGCAAATATTGACTAAGTTATTGTCATTTGAAATTTCATATGCGGAATTTTGACTATAGATAGAACAATGTTTCAAACAGAGTTTTGGTTACCCATGCTAATTTTACTATAAACAGACATACATCTTGTTTTCTGGATTGGGCATGATGCCTCAGTAGAACCCCTGCATGATAAAGGGGGCGGGAGACCTAATGATTTTGTGCTGGACATAAATTCTGTCTGTGTAGATGTCTGCCTGTGTTGGTATTACAAAGTTTGTCTGCATTTGTTCTCTTTAACCATTGGTCGGATTTCAATCTTGAAAAATGTATACTTTGTACCTAGCCTTTTTGTGCAAATCGTCAGGAATTATAGGTCAGATAATATTTGCCGGAGTTATGGCCCTTGTGGGGGACATAAGTTTTGTGTCAAAATTCCTTCTATTTATCTGAAGAAGACAGATTGTCGAAAGCTTAAGGAAATGCTGCATTCGTTGGTTTTTAATTGAATTTGTTGTAAATGTATGGAAATGTTTTTATTTAATTTACTTTTTTTCCCAAATTTTACTGGATAATCCTTAACCTATTCTCAGCATTGCACATCATTCTACGGTAAAAAGACTTCGGTTTAGACCGTGCCTTGGCCTGGCTGGTATCCATGGCAACAGCAACACATCAGACGACAGTGAATCTAAAGAATGGTTACAGCTAGCTAGTTGTAGTAGCGACCATTCTGTGAAAATCTATAACATTCAATTATCTCTACTTATAACATGACCCCCCCCCTCCATCATTGATAGTGATTGTTATAACACAGTCTGTGTCGAGCGTATCGGTGCCTCTCAGAGTTTAATGAACTTGCTAAGTTATTACAGCTTTTACCAGCTGAAACAGGTTATGTTCTCCACATGAGAAGTTTACCACAGCTTATAAACCTAATCACTGAATGACTAATTGGAATACTACACTATTCAACTTTTATGACTTATTGCGTTCAAAAGCGCGTGATTTCTGGTCACTGTATGACTTATAGGGAGACAACAATTCAACTTGTATGACTTGTTGCGAGCAAAATCATGTGATTGCAGTCATTTTATGACTTATTTGGATACTAATAGTATACAATTTAATGTGTATGGCTTATTGGGAGCAAAAGTATCTGTGATTTCCGGTCACTGTATGACTTATTTGTAGGCTGTTTAATTCATGTATGACTTATTGCGATCACCTGAAGTTGACTCGTTTATACACTGTGTTTACAGTTATATTAGGAAGACCAATATATACCAGTTGTTTGAATTCCTGGAAAGCAATTTTAACATGGAAATTGATGCAACCAATCAGATGGCTGGACAATGAGCTTTTAAAAGCATGGTTACCATTGGTTCATTAAAGACCGAACTTACATGTTACTCGCTACATGTTTTCATACTTTATGAACTGGTTAAGTCAGCTGGTGGCATCTTCACACTGAAAAATTACACCATGGAACTTAAAATAGAGCAACTATACTTGAAACATTGGATTTGACTTCCCGAAACAAGAACTTTTCTGTTCTATCTCCTTTGTTATACTGTAATAAATACATGTAATATAATTATTAAATGATAAAATACATGTATACAGTTTTTCTCTTGTTCTTTTGGGAGAAATAAATCAATTTATATTATATAAACACTTGCAGTATATTTGTCTGGTCTATAGGTAAGTTGAAAAGATGGACATGTACAACAATGTGAACACCACTTATTAATAAAGTGTATTTCCTCATCCAGTTAATACATGTAGTTTCTACAAGTATCGGATCTGTCACAGCTGAAAGCTTGTAATTAATTTCTGGCAATTCAGTTCAATAACCACTTCCCCTATAATAATGTCTACAGGTGTAGGGATACTGTTAAAAGTACAGCTATAGTACAGCTGCATCCACATAGATACTATCCACATACATTACATGGCTACACATGTACATATAATATAACCGCAAGTATATTTGGACACCAGTAACACCCGAAGATGTCTACTACAACTTGCATAGTGTAAACATGACTCGTAAACTCTTAAATGTGGTATTCCATTGTTTCTTTGCTTTACTTATTTGCTTTTAGTTCGAGTGCAGGTTCACTTATAACATCACATCGGTTTAAAGTCAAAGGGAGACAACACAAATAAAAACTTATAAGGGAGACAATTCTGTCTCCTGAATTGCAAAAAAAAACTTTGTCCAGTTTTCTATTGTTCTTTTGTTCAACTTTTCTGTATATTTTATTGTCTCCCTTAGACTAATTCTATATCAAAAATGTGTCCAGTTTTCTATTGTAAAGGTGTCTTGAAAGGGTCATTCATTGTTTCTAACCTTTCGATTATTATGTAAAGAATGAATTATAAAGGCATTAATTAACAGGAAGAAGCCGCAACGGCGAAACGTTGTTATATACATGTATAATTTATATTCTAAATTCAAATTCGTAATTTATTTTCATTTTATAAAGAATTCTAACACCACAGCTCTGGTGTACACACTTATTTAGCACTGTTCTTAGAACTCTAGTCATGATATTGCGAGTATGAAGCGTTATCATCAAGTTTAAACAAGAGATGTTTGTAAAACATATAAGTCAGCCAAATAGCCATGTAGGTTAAAATGTTGCCTGAATTCCAGACCAGAATGTTCTACCACATATTTTGACAAGAAAATCGTTGGAAGGCGCTTTTCAAGATCTATATATCGAAAAGAATTATAACATTGTGAAAGTAAAGATAACCAATATTTTCACTGTGCAATTTTGTTCTATCTCTAGTTACTGAGATAGTGAGATCAAAATCTTTAAAGTCGATTTTCTCAAAATGAACTTTTGTAGACTTAGAACATTCTGGAATTGAGGCTACGAAAAGTACAGTATTACTTCGACGCCTCGATCATTATTAGCCTCTAACACCCTAGATAGGCCTACCTCGGAAGCTGGTTCTTCGGTCCCGGCAAAATCCATTCTTTATTCACTTACTTCAAAATCAATGTGTCTATATTCTGATGATGACTAACCTATATGTAAGAGCTAAATTTTATAATCGATACTGTGCAAGTGAATCGTTGCCTTGACGACCCATATAGCCCTTCACGGAGCACATCAGAATTAGTGCCTTTCACAATTCATAAATAACTGGCCATTTTAATAGTTGGCTCCAAACTATACAGTCAAACGTCAAGACCTCAAATGAACATATCAAGCTGCATCTCAGCTCAAAGTTGTACTGTTGTATTATGGTAAATAACTTTGTAATGGTCAACGGAAGACGACAAGATGCCTGAAGACACACGAAGCCGTGCGCCGTGATAAAAATATTCGTGTGCCTCAGTATGACTACTACAGAAACATAAATCACGCTTTTATCTTTCTGGAAAGGAATGACTAACACTTGACAAGTTTAAATGCAGTGTTATTTCGCCAGCTTCAAACTTTAAAGCGACGACTATATAATGACGGTTTGTTTCGACTGAAAACCCAACTGAACAACGTTAATGATGAGCGAATGTGTGTGTAATGTGTTTCCTTCATAGTATTTCAATGAAACTCTCAGAAATAGTCTATATTAGATTGATCTACCAGCTGGTAACATTTCAAATTTATACCCTCAGTGGCTTGGTCTACATGAAATTCGGGACACCCCTCGTATAAGCGTCAAAGAGAGACAATCCAAATATAAAGTTATAAGGGAGACAAATCTGACTCCTGAATTGCAAAAAAAACTTTGTCCCGATTTCTATTGTTCTTTTGTTCAACTTTTCTGTATATTTTATGGTCTCCCTTGGACCAGTTATATGTCAAAGGGAGAGAATCTATTTGAACTGTGTAAAAGTTTTGTCCAGTGACTATGCATTGTTCTTCCCTTTTCGATTATGTAAAGAATGAATTTAAAAAGTATTAATTAACAAGAAGTCGCAACGGCGGAACGTTGGTATATATATACATGTATACCTTGTATTATATATTCTAAATCCGAATTCGTGTTTGGTGTTTTTTTTTCATTTTGTAAAGAATTTTACACCTTCCACAGGGCTTGTATACTTATCTATGACAAACCTTAGAACTGTAAATAATGCGAATATGAATTAAGCCGTAATTTCAAAGACATATTTGTAAAACATATTGAGCCCTATCAGTCAGCCAAATAGCCATATAGTTACATTGTACCTACCTGTAAGGGCGAGGATGCAACACTAATAGCTTTTCTCATAATCACAAAAAGCAAATTGAATCTCATTAAAGAAGTATATTCATACGTTCTTGTAGACCAGAACAAATTATCTTATTTTAAAGTGTTGATAGTACATGTTCAAATGCATTTAGCATTCTGTCTGTAATACAGATAATTCTGTCTGCACAACGAATACACCTTTTCACTTGAATGTTGGTGTAAAAAGCCTGAAAAGTATGCATCTACCTGTCCACGACTCGAACTGTTTAAAACATAACCATTCGTTAATGTTGTTTTATTAAAAAAATACCAGTTTCGAGGGCCGCTTTCAGCAACTCAGCCAAACTTTGGCATTTAACGTCACCCTGGACATTGAACTACCTAAAGAAACCTGCGTTTCAGTCTCCCTATGGTGACTATTTCTCTCCCGGTTTGTGTGCAGCCAACATCGAGATACGGTGCCCGGGAATATCGAACATGTACAGGCACCGCCCACACAGGTACCAATTCACACCTTGGTCGAGTGGAGCATTGTGGGTTATTATTGCTCAGAGAAAATAAGCAATGGCGCAGACGGAGATCGAACCCTAAACCTCTAGATCTCGATCCCAAAGCGCGCATCCGGCTACCTCTAAGCCACCGCTCCCCCATTTGACACACGTACTGGTTCCTGTCATTCGACAAATTCCGGTAGTTTACGTAAACCAGAAAATTAACACAAAGAAAATATTTAGTTTTTCGTAATTTATTTGCATTTAGAACTGAAACAATAACGTAGTGTCTTAATCAACATATGAAGCAAGATGTCCTGAGTTAATACTCTGAATATGTAAGACAGTTACATGTGAAAAAAACAGTGCATCCTAAACTGGAAACTGGAGCATTGCCTTAGTGGTTTAATGCACCTATCAATATTTGTTGGGAGGGACATACACAGGACTTTAGACAGAAGAAGATTACAGACAGGCGGGAATTTGACATTCCGGGTCAAGGGAAATAGACTTTGGCCAGATTTGAGATCCCAGTATTGAGGGATTTAGACGCCACAAAAAGCAGACAATTTAAAAATAGCGGACAATGTGATACACCAAACATCTCCCACTGTGGGGATTTAGACAAAATGTTTGGCTCCAGGGTGGGGAATCAGACATCCTAACAAAAGATACATTGACTAATTCCCCTGGGTTTGCCCCCCGGGCGCAATATATTGATTTCAGTGCATAACAGAAACAGATACAGTTGAAATATAATTTAAAACGAGGAGCAGATTGTACAATGTATGGGTTAGTAAACACGATATTGTAGATTCAGGAACTAGACTACTCCAAGTTTGAGACTGGTCAATAAATCAATGTACATGTCCATCTTGCATTATCTGAACAATACCGATAAAGAATAACGTTGTGCAGATCACAGGTGTTTGGCATGTGGATATGACCCCCATGGTCCCCTCTACAACCCAACAAAAAAAAATATATTTTTTTTGTTGGGTTGTAGAGGGGACCATGGGGGTCATATCCACATGCCAAACACCTGTGATCTAAACTGCTGCTAAATTTCGAAAACAATCATGTGTCGCATTTGGTACGCATTGACATAATGTCGTCTTTTTCCAGGCAACTGATACGCCCTATCTGCAGGGACACATGTGGTAAGATTATAATGAAAATGGTTGTCCCTTTTCTATCCTCAATCATATTGAGTAAGACCCATAATGCCAAATAAAGACGGACCACATTCTGTTATCACAGAGGCTTGAATACAGCACAAACATTTCAGTGAGCCTGGGCTTATCAGTTCTTAGACATCAAATTGGGAGAAATCTTTATTTGTTTACAATATTGGAGATGTTTATGAAAATTCCATCAGTCAATCATATTCAATTTGCAAGATATTCACAAGAAAAATGTGTTAACTTATCTAATGTTGAGTAGTACGTGGGGTGACCCAGAAATATTAGGACTTTTGTTATTAAATCTTGGAAAAAATGAAAGTTAACTTGTTATAAATAATATTCCATCTACTCAACTACTAGTATCACTAAAATATGCCATAATATGACAGCAACTGGTTGATTAATAAAAAATATATCCAACATTAAATATACAAGTACTATGCACCATGACGGTGGGTCGCGCGTGACGATATGATAATGTCGCCTTTCATACACAGTATTTCAACAGAAATACACACTTAATATTAACACGAGGGTTGATCAACAAATACGCGTGAAAATGCTCTGCAATCTTTGGTACGTGACCTCTATTTTATTTATGAAAATCGGTCAGATAACAGATTGGCGTATTACAAACACATAACTATAAAAACATATAAAAAACAAGTAAATATTTGGTCAAAAAAGCATAACGACACTATGGCTACACCGGCCCAACGTCATCGCGACGTAATTAAATATAACTGTATACATACTAATTCCCGGCACAATTCATAATGAATAATGCTTTGAATGATTCTCAAAAAATAGCTGTACAACCAGATACACTTCATGGACATATCAACCGAAAATCTAAACTTTTCCTTTGCAACTTGCGAGTCAATTAGAATAATTAGTCGAGTACATTAATATTGATGATGTAATTTGACGTTTAATATTGACGTCGTCTAGTATGCCCCATTCGCATTTCGGCGTTGTTTCATGTGGCTACGTATGAGAGAATATACAAAACAGGCACCATTTTGCACATGTATGTTATTACATATTTGTTGCATTTTGCAATATTGTCATTGGTATTTTGTGACGTTCCATTTACAGCACGACTTTTCGTCGCCGATTTCTCTTTCACTCATTTTCAGACAACGGCTTCGAGGCAAATAACTCTAAAACGGAATTTTGACGTTAAAACATTTTTTTGAAATAATGTAATGTTATGTAATTGTATATTCATAAAACACCCTTTAAAAAATCGTAGCATTACAAACGCACGAATGGCACGTCATCGTTGTTTGCTACGTGCAACGCTGGAAAATATGAAAATTTGGGCAGCATGACGTCGAGTGACGTTGCCATAGCAAAGCACGCTCGTTATGACTTTGGTTAATATTGATGATCAGCGGTGAATCAATTTAAAATAAATTAATCTCATATTTAGAAAGTTTCATCGACTTACAATGACGAAAAAGGGAAATACAGCACTTTTCTGCGTATTTGTTGATCACCCCTCGAATGTATAGTCACACTGACATTCAAAAAGGCTCTGAATCACTGTTCCCAATGTTACAATGTGCCTCTGTATCATTTTTAGTGATGTTAATAATGACTGTAACCTCAAATTAAGCGTCTGTCAGTGTACGAACGGTGTCAACCAACTCGAAGTTCTAGTAACGAAGAAATAGCAGTGTGACCCGCCTAGGCGTACAAGGTATCTATGACAACGCTTTGTAAGAATATCACCAACATCAACGAAACTATAATATTGTTGTCAGTATATAGAACATAAACTGTTAGGCATATGAGATATTAAATGTTCATTAAAATGAAAATGTTGAGTTTATGAGAAAAGTCCTATTACTTCTGGATCACCCCTCGTATGTTAAATAAATAATTTGTCCCACACCCGTGCACTTTTCTACAGTAACATGCACTGTGTGTATCAAATATGAAAATGACGGATACAGAAATCAATTATTAACTGTAGTCTATAATTGCTATAATGTTTATCACTTCGTTTAAGATGGTATGAAGTTGATAAAACGCTGGTCGTTACCATTTCCATACCCCGTCCAGATAATCATCCTGCAAACAGAAAAAATAGACAGGAAAGCATCATCAAAGCAAAATACAAAATCACTCTATCACCAACATACTTCATTAAATCTATGAATTAACCTTTTCTTCGTAAATTAATTTCTAAGTAACATTTACCACTAACAGGCATTTCTAATGGTCTAAGGGAAACAACTCTTACTCATTATATGGACATATTTTAACCGAGTTGTTTCGCTTTGATCATTAGAAATTGATGATGAAGGAAGAGTTATTTCCCTTGATTCATTAAAGGGATGTTGTTTTATACTTAACAAAAACATCTACACTAGCCGAGATTCAAGCAAGAGACATTAGGCATAGTGTCATTTTCGACGCGGCCTGGGATCTAAACCACAAATTTCCATTGACGGAGCAGACGCTCGAAACATTCAGCCACCGAGTGACCAACATCGATTCATTCATTCATTTATAAACTGATAGACAACTGAAATATTATACAAATATGGACTAATTATGAAGTACACCAATCTTACAATAGCAGGACAAGTGTTAACAAGCTATGAACAGAATAGATCAATCTAATACCATCCGAAAATGTACTTATCCGAATGATAACACTCATATGATATCTTAGAATTTTAACAAAACGGACCAAAGCATGTTTATTCTCTACATTACAAAGATAAAATGATATACACATAATGGTAGAACCAGATGCATACGCCACGGTGTCAGCCCAACACAGAGAAACTGTAAAATGCGTCATTTTGTTGGTTGTCCGAATGTGAAACCTGACACACAAGAAGTACGAATAAAATAAACGAATATCGTCATCGTCTGTTACTTAAGTTACTTCCCTTTGACCAATAGACATTTATGAAAAAAATGGAGTTGTTTCCCTTAGACCATTAGATAAATAACAAGTACGAATAATATATACGAATATCGTCATCGTCTGCTTACAGTTACTTCCCTTTGACTAATAGAGTTATTTCTCATATATCTTTTACCACTTATAGTTCTGTTGAATCAACATGGACACCTCGACATTCCAGCAGAGACCTTCTTCCACCAAGCATACATCAACACTCGGGGCCACTCCACCAGGTACTTGCTTCCCTTCTGCCGCGCAGATGTGTTCTTGCACCCTACCCTCGACCAGCTGTCTCTGGAACCAGCTCCCTGACCAATTATGGTCAACAGCTTTGAGGCCTTCAAGAGGGATCTGGTCAATGGATAGACAGAACTGTCAACCTTCAGCTGCAAAATTTAATCACTGGCTTTGGTGGTACATGTATATGTGTGTATGCTAAATATATTGCAAGCATGGACATAGTTCAGCTTATGATGTCTCTTTAACTAGTATGCTCTGTATAAGTTAATATGTATATCAGTGGATAGTTTTAAATATTCCACAGCATGAAAACATAAATTCAGAATGTGTTGCAGCAATGTTGTTACTTGGTTCTGACTAAGGTAGCATTGTACGGTGTTTCTGCACTAAACCTTCAAGCCGACTTGTAACATATTCCCATACACGTTCACGTACTCATGATAGCTGATGAAATACAATATAATATACAAGCAGGCTATAATTGTGCTGACCTGCAAATATAAATGTAGGTGTTTCTTCAGCGCGGACCATCACCGATATTCATAATAATTATATAAGGGGAAGTATTCGATCATGGATAAACTAAGATTTCATATCACTGACTATGTCGTCATGGTACTGTCTCTGGTCATTTCGCCCGTTAATGGAATATATTACGGATTTTGTCAAAAATAGATAACCACTGACGACTATCTGTTTGGTGGTCGACGTATGTATTTATTTCCGGTAGCACTGTCTTTGCTAGTAACATATCAATCAGCGATATCCGTTCTTGGCATGCCTAGTAAAGTTTATACCTACAATTTGATGATTTTGATATTTAAATGTTGATATAGCTGTTTCTAACATCATACAAGCTGAGCTGATTGTATCCCTTATTTATCCGCTTCGGATCACTAGCACTTACGGGTAATGATAACAATCATGAGATCAATTAAACCTCAATGATAAGACAACTGTATGATCCTTGAAAGTCTTTCAGGTTTTTGACAGCTAAGACTTGCGACTTTTTGACAGTTAAGTTCATTTTTCTCGTTCAGTTAGGCGATGGGTATTGTTCCGTGTTACTAGTATTGTGGCATGTGATGTTTTTATGTTTTCTGTATATATATCAGAATGCAATAAGCTCGAGAATATATCGGTGATCACGTCAGATTCTCCGTACTATACACAGCAACTGCTATATGTATGGGCCATGGCCTAAATTTTATATTGAAATTAACTGTAAACTAGATTTTAATTGAAGCAATATTGTATTTAGAAATAGTACATGAATACTTGGAACACAATATATACATGATTTGGTAAAAGCTAAAACGTTTTCGTGTACGAACCCGGTGAACTAAAATTGATGCATTGAATTTATCATAATGTAAGTGTTGATAGTTGAAAGGATTGCTTTGTTTTAGAGTCACAGATGACTTGTACATTTACTACAGGCGCGCGGTATTACTGTGTACCGGTTACCGCGGTATCATTTTCTCGCGGTACGACATCGCGGTACCATCCGAAATACCGCTTTTAAATCAACATTATCCCTACTTTTATTTTTTTAAGTTACCTGTCGTAACAGTAAATTATACCATACATGCTTTCCCCATGCTACTGTAGTTACTTTCTCGTAATTGCTTGCTGTTCTGTCAAGCATCATGCGGATTAGCATTTTTTACATAGTCTTAATATTTCTCTTATTCTAGTTAAGTAACAAGTTTTTGTTGCCGTTCCTAAAAACTAGCCTGGCTGAATGTTCCATTATATTCTGCCTACTATACCATAGCTGTAAATCTTATAACAAACAGGTGGTATACCGTAGAATTTGGGAAAACAAGGTTTACCCCGGTATTTTTTTCTTTGCAGTACCCAGAACTAACATTTACCCCCCGAACATTTAAGTACATGTATCATGGTAAAAACGATTTGATATAAATGTATATATAAGCATGGAAGCGTTTATAAGAAATATATATAGTTTAGAGATAAAGAACATGAATATTCAGCAGACATATCAAAACATGAATATTCAGCAGACCTATTACAACATAGCCATACAGCAGACATATTAAAACATGAATATTCAGCAGATATATTAAAACATGAATATTCAGCAGACATATTTAAACATGAATATTCAGCAGACATATTTAAACATGAATATTCAGCAGACATATTACAACATAACCATTCAGCAGACATATTAAAACATGAATATTCAGCAGATATATTAAAACATGAATATTCAGCAGATATTTTAAAACATGAATATGTTATAACTGTGTTACCTTTGAGCGCATGAATATTAAGGTTTATATTGCATCCCAAGGGAAGGTTTCTTTGTCTACATTCGATAGAGATATTCGTATTGTCCAGTTAGGATAATGTTAAAGTTACCTTTAATTTTATGTGTAAACAAAATGTTACGACCATTGCCTAAACATGTATGGTATTGTAGCGTAGCATTGAAAATTATAGATATCTGGATAAGCTTTTATAATTGTCTCCACACCGTAATAGTGGATTCGACCACTGCGTCACTCTATGTGTATCCTAACTAGTCAGTAAGGCGTAATTAAATCATTTGGTTATTTCCCTGCCAAATTTACCAGATTCCAGTATAGATAACGCTCCCCCTTACCTATATGTGGAAGGTATAAAAATGTGTCTAAGGTTATCATACGAATCCAAATGTATTATGAAAACATGTAAAACTTTTCAAATGTTTTCACAACCAAAACTTTAAATCCTTTCACTGGTCTATTTAATTTTCTGTCTACATTATGTTATCTCATGGCCTCTGGTCAATTGGCCAATGATCTCCAACTTCGAGAAAAGTGTGATACAAGGAATCCGGATGCGATACCCTAACTCTTTCCGAATATACTCGATACAGCGACCACCATACCACCAGTTTTCGATGGAATAAAGTAAATAACTTCAACATCCCTCATTTAATTTATTAATTTCATACACAATTCATTCTTTATCATTACATCCTTTTTATTCTTTTTATTCCCATGGAACAGGTTTCATGGAATAGTAATACTTCCAACATTCATACCAATCCATACCAATAGGCGAAGAAGAAGTGTATGTACCGCTCAGGTATAAACCATTGAGGTTACATGAATGGCAACCATTGTACCACCAACCCCCCTTATATATTGCAGCACAGTTTTGATCTGATATGATGTCATTGTCGCTGTCCTGTGTTGAGAACTGACCATTGTTATGGTAATCCAAACTGTCACCACAATTACCAGTAAATGTGCCAATGGATAACCTGTACTTGTCACTTACTGACGCCAATGAAAAGTCTTCATATAATGCATACACCAACAATGGTGTTCGGTCTGCAAACGGTTCCATATCAATGCGAAGTGAAGACGGTTGTTCTGCTAACAAATAAATTGCTTCTAGACCAAGCCAGTATTCACCCTCGGCGTCACCAAACCCGTTAACGTACTCCGCCCATGTCCGATAGAAGTCCACCGATCCATCTTGTCTACGCTGTATAACTGTCCATCCGCCACCTGTTTGGTCACACCATGCTCTGACTGTCGTTCCATTTGACAAGCGTATGTTGTATACACCATCCTCCATATAGCCTAACTGAAGCCAATGAAGACAATCATCAGCGCCAACATTCAGAGCCCTATCCAATGTATCCATATCACAGAACGTATCTAACATATGTTCTCCTGTCGGTTGTACTGTATATACGGCGTTGGTCCTGTAACCATGGCTATAGAGAGCCACACAATCCTCTTTGTATGGTTGAACGTCATACTTGAGTGTAGATGTGTTTGCAGACACCTGAAAGTCAGAAAATCGAATACAGTAAAACCTCGTTATCTCGAGGACCCATCGGGACAAGCCAAATGCTCGAGTTAAGCCAGGTGCTCGAAATATCCGAAGTCTATGATGAATTGTTGTTATGACTACTCTTGCTAAGCGTCACAACAAACACGTACGTTGCAATATAATCGCATTTACGTGAACAGTTCATGATAGTTCAATCTGCTTACTTTCTACGAGTCGGTAGTTTTTCCTAAAAGTGTGGACATACTACGTGATATGTGACGTAATGTTAGGCTAACACCGCTACAAAAAATATGTCAACTCAAAGTTAAAAACAACCACAAGTATTTCATTGTTTGGCCGATTTCAACGAGAGATCATTGATGCTCGAGCAGAGAATGAGTACTATGACCTATTATAATATATGATATTAAATGTAAAAGATAGTCAGTTGTATTTCTTTTCGACCCTGGCTGTCCCGGCTGCTTGCAATCCATGTGGAAGCTGTGGTCTACAAGTCCTAAATTTATACCAGGCCCTTCAATGTGAAGACTGTCAGATATGGTACTATGTCTCTTGCCAAAATGCAGAAGACAACTCCAATAACGTATATTTAGACCTAGAGGTCTCATTTTCTTGGATCTGCGCTAAATGAAATTCCATCAATATTTCACCTAGATCAAGCTCACTTAACATACAGACACATAACATATACGCATCCGTCCCAAACACCCGAGTCTAGTCCCACTATGTCAAATTCAAGAATTAAAAATATTCCCCCACATGATAACTTTAATGATATGTATCTGAATTGCCAATCTATTGTAAACAAAAAAATCATGATTTTTATGTCCCCCTTGACACCCACAACACAGATATTGTTGTAGGAACAGAGTCCTGGTTAACTAAAGATCACATAATGAGTGAAATGTTTCCTTCATCTCTAGGTTACACTCCTTTTCGCAAATATAGACTCACAGGCAAAGGGGGTGGGGTATTCATCTTGGTAAAATATAAGTACATCTCATTAGTCCAGCATCAGCTCTCTACATAGTGTGAACTGCTAAATGTCAAAATAAATATGAATAATTCAAAGCCCCTAAATATTGCTGCCTATTACATGTACATGTATATACTTAAAGAAAATGATCTAATGAGTTTAGCAGAATTTCAAAGGCCACAGTGACACTGGAACTATCCAGACCCCTTAATGAATTTTGGTGACTTTAACACCCCTAATCTTACATGGGACAACAACCACATACCATATTTGAAACGACACAGTAACAGTACACAGTCATATAGTAAGTTTTGAGAAATCCTTGATGATTTCTCTCTCACACAAATGGTCACTTCACCCACACGAAATGAAAAAAACACTGGACCTTTTCCTGACAACTAACTCAACACTAGTCAGCACAGTCTCCACACGAGCAGGTTTCTCAGACCATGACATAGTTATCACACAAGCTCGTCTCAAACCATTCATAGACAAGCGAGCTCCAAGAGACATCCCTTTATTTAGGAAAGCTAAATGGGATGACTTCAAAGATTCATCAACAGCTCTAAGGTCACCAATTTAAAAGGTGCAGATGTTATTCCAGATGAAGACCTCTGGATTAGATTTAAACGGCTAATCCAAGTTCGTCCCAATAAAGAAAATGGGAAAGAAAAAGCTCATCACATAAAATGAATAATCAGAAAAAAGGACAAACTTTATCAAAAGGTCAAGCATCACAGAGGTCATATCCAGTAAAGAAATCAAATCAATGCTATCAAACATCACATTCAACAAAAAGTCAAGAAATCTTATGAAGCATACATAGAACATATTCTAGACATCCAGCAAACTGAAAACACCTCCACATCCACATTTAACACAAAACGACTCTACTCATTTATAACAAGTAATTAAGAATTGCAAGCAATACAGAAGTCTCCTACCGGTTTTAAGCCATTTTCAATGTTTCTGTTGCCATAGCAAAATAGAATCAAAATATTTTTAGACGTGCATAATCCCCTTATTGCCCCCTATCCACATATCAAGTTTCATAAACCTAGCTTGAAAACTGTTTGAGTTATGTCAGGATCCAGATTTTTTGACGGACGGACCGACCGACGGAGGGCAAATCTATAGTCCCCTCCGGTCAAAAACCGGTAGGGGACTAAAAAGTGCAAAGCATGATAGCCAAGGTATTGCTCCGCTTACAGATCAGACTGATGGCAAACTTGTCTCTGATAGCACTGGTAAAGCAAACATCCGCAATAAACAATTTCAGTCTGTTTTCTCAGAAGTCTCTCCACTATCCCTGTTCCAGTTATGCGGTAATGCCATTGGGAGCACCAAATACCCAGTCATGCCAGATATTGTCACATTTGACAAAGGTGACTGTAAATTGCTCCAAAATTTAAAAGTGAATAAGGCTTCTGGTTCACTCCAGATATGATCAAACCAACTGTCCTGATAGAGCTGCGTTATGAGATCCTTGATAAAGAACTAGGAGTTGAATGTTTAATCTAATTTTAGAAATA
This sequence comes from Spisula solida, assembly GCA_947247005.1. Lineage (NCBI taxonomy): Eukaryota > Metazoa > Mollusca > Bivalvia > Venerida > Mactridae > Spisula > Spisula solida. The sequence goes on from OX365958.1 coordinate 18,043,404, forward strand.
TCTAACCACAGGAACTTGCATTTGTAATTTGAAAAAAAAATTTATTTTTTTCACTAGGCCTACTGTACTATTAAAATATAGACAGGAGTGCAATGCGATTGTATCCCACGAACTATTCTAATACAAATATTTTCTCTATACCAACTTGACAGTTAAAACACATGATCTAGACAGTTAAAGGGACTAATAACAATACAGAATACATCCGCACCTCAACCGATCGGTACCGATAATCGTCTAATATCGGCTTTTAAAGCCAATAATTGTGGAGTTTTGATTTGGCGTCGACTCCATTGAGCGTCTGCTCCGAGGTGAATGATAATATGGTTAAAACTCGGTGACAGCCGTACTTACTATCAATTGAATATGGAGATTTTTCAGTGAAAATAACAGTGAAAATAACAGTAACATTACCATTTTGTTATTTTCACTGTTATAGAAGCCAGTTCCAGTAGTATATTTTAATAGTACAGTAGGCCTAGTGAAAAAAAAATTTTTTTCAATTTTTTTTTTAATTATAAATGCAAGTTCCTGTGATCAAACACAATTTCAGGCCCAATGCCATTATATGGACCGACTACTCAGTCCACGTGGTCCATATCGGCTACACCACTAGACACCATGGCGGACTAGCAAATCCATAAAATACCATAGGACACTCTGTAACGTGAACAACTAGTATTTCTTAAAATTATAACGTCATGAGAATTAACAAATCATGATGTTCGTACTTACAGAAAGGGATGCTGAAATGTAACCGTACATTATTTCGCTAGAATCATCATCCGTCGCATCATCCGTGTCCAGTCTGGTATCGAAGTCGTTGTTACAATAACAGATCGCCGTGTTGTAGTTGTAATACAGAGAGTGTTGTTCCTTTTTCGCACAAAACTGCGAACATGATGTTATTGTGGGTGCGTTTGTCTCCTCCGAAACAATTGCTTCATTTATCAACATCGTATTTGGAAACGATACCAAATTGAAATGAAAATGGCTATATTTGTTTTTCCATTCTAATCCGGAAATATCCTCCACGAATATCAAACTTGCAACAAATAACAATCCACAACAAAACTCTAACTTTGCTGTTCTAATCATCGTTAAGCCATTTATAAATACAATGACAATGTACACAAGACCTTTATTTTTGTAAGTCGTGTAAATAAAACTTAAAAGGATAAACTTTAAATTTTCAACACACTGCTTAGAATCTATCTGGAATCTATTACGATGTTCACTCTTTTATACCCCGCCGCTGCCGTCCTGTACACTGTCTGCTACTATGACAACGTTCGAGATCAAGACGCTTATCTCCGGTAACCACGTGATATGCAAAGTTACTGAAATATATTTGTAACGTTAGTTCACGTTTATTTAAATAAGAATACGAAAGTTTATTTTACATGAAGAATAATACAATACAGAACAAATACTAGTAACAGAGATGAAAAACATGAATTTTCAGCCGACAAATAAATATGAATTGTGTATACGATATTAAGATATAGATATTAAGCATTCAATGTTCGAAGTCCTACTGGCTTCGTACGTAACGTGTCTGGTCAGCCCATACGCCCATTGCTAAACCAATCGGGATTCGGACAATCAAAGGTAAATGGATCAACTATCTATAGAAACACCTGGAACATTTCGTTTGGGTTGACCAAAGGTACGAGTCCCGTAAGACCACACTTGGCAATTCTCTGAGAGACTCAGTGCTTTAGTAGGTGTGATTATATCGCTGCAGAGTGTTGATCCGCTGAATGGCAAAGGCACAGTACTTTTTGTAAAATATAATGCATGTACCATGTGTACGATACCTTGCGTCAAATAGTTGGTGCCACTGTGGCCCGTTTCACATACGAGGGGTGTTTTTTTAAGTTCCGGGAAAAGAGCTCTATGATGTTTATCATGTGTTCAAATTACTTCAAATTTGGCATTTTAATAGAGCAAATCATTATACATATATAAGAATAATTGTACTTATTAATCGAACGCGTGAGGGCGTGTCATACAAAATGGCACTTCCGCAATAGTACTTAACGTCAGAAATGGCAACCCAGCGCAGTGTTTTCACTGACCATACGTTATTAACATGTTTTGAATAAATCTCATTCAGTCAAATTACACAAACAATTCAACAACCACAATAATAACAATGTGTTTCTATTCTCAAAATATGCCTCGCTTCAAGGTATACACTTTCGGACCAGCATTGCCAAGCGCCTACTCTGTGACATGCAACCTTCTTAACAGGCAGCAGTCATCAATTCAAATGTTGCAAGTATCGATTTACCAGGATCTTCTGACATGTTGACGGGTGATTCAAATGACATCAAAAACCCAACATAATTGCGCGAATATTGAAACTGTGTCATAAATTGAACCAAATGATGTTATGCTTCCCGACTCGAACGTTCTGTGCAAAGGGGTTCGACACATAAACCTACAATGATTAAAAACTGTTTTCAAATTTATTTTTTCCTTCTACTATCATGTCATACCAAGGGAACGCACTAAGTCTCAACGAGGATCATACCGCATCTCAATCAAACGGCCATTTCTTCGCCAAATGAGAACGTATATAACTATGGCTTAGTGTTATCAAAAGCTGAATAATTTATCTGCAAAACAAGCCCAAACTTTACGTAAACAAATAACAAATACGCTCTCAACATGACTCCAAACATCCCCGAAAATAGTTTTTCATCGAGGTAAGACACATCCTCGTACATAATATGCAGCATATTCGAGTTGGCATAGGTCAACTACTCCGTGCAGTTATTTTAAATAGGGCGTTGTTAATTGGAGGCCGAATAGTCGATGACAATGTGATGACCAGTTTGATGATTTATTGGACGTGACGTCAAATTTGTGCCGTAAAGCAATTCATGACGTTACCATAGAAACAATAAAAAAGGCACCTTGCTATGAAATCGTAAAAAAATAACAATAATTGCGAATATGTGTCTTTGCCTCTCTGCAAAATATCATTTAGATATATAGCAAACGTCGAACCTTCTATCTAACTTTTTCTGGAACTTTAAAAAGCCCCTCGTATAGCAGGTAAAATAACGTGTCGAAAATACCTTTCAACAACTACCAAAACTATGATATTTAATTATTTATGCTTTTCTGATTGGGCTATATATGGCTGTGGCATTTTGCAGAAAGATGCGCCTTGTCTTTACGATTATAATGTTGTAAAACTCCCCAAACACCGAAACTGTAACTTCGGCATTTTAAAGTGATGCCTTCCACGTGTCTGTGTTTGTTAAAAATGGTGGTTGCTAATAGTTATGTTCATGCGAAAGCTTCTTGACAATTAATACATTTTCACTTTGATGTAGAAAACCATTGAAGTTCATTCAATTAACGCTACTTTGATAACAAAATTTAATGTGAAACCAACATGCATTGTGTAGTTATATATCTTAACAATATTAGAAGTATATCCCACAGGAAAGTCAGTCGTTGATTTTCTCTTAAAATCTGTTTAAATATATATCACAATGTAGCAGTTTAAGATAATTTAGTTCGCATTCATCATACCATTTTGACAATAAACACTTAAAATCGATATTTATATATATAACTAGCTAAATATTTAACTCCGGTATGTCACGTGGTGGGATTTACTAACGTTATATAAACTCTACTGATAAAAGTACATAAATATGCATAACTTAAGGAGGTACGCGCACCTTTGATCTAACGATCGAATTTTCCTTGAAACATCTTAAAATGACAGAACATTCTTTTAGAACAACATTGAAATCATAAAAATGACATGTCACCAGGCTCGTTTTTAACATACATGGCTTTCTAATGACCTACCATTCTATTTTGTTCATTTGATCTATTTCCTGCATTTATGGCACCATTATGTTCTTTTTAAGATTTTTTACTATCAGAAACATGTTTAAGCAATCCATGGTATTTCATGTGTTCAACGGTCATTCCTTTTGACATTAGTCACCATTTCGGCTGCCTGGTGAACAAATTCAGTATTTGAACATGATGAATAGTTACCCCACCCACTTGCAAAAAAATGTGATTTCCAAATGAAACGGTCAAAAAATATCTAACGATCGAAAATAATTTAGAATTGGCCATAAGTTGAGTATCAAATAGAACACCAGTTTAGTCAAATAAAAAATAGGGATCACCAGCCTTTTGTGGCTAATTCATATAACTAAACCATGCACTACATGTATGCACATGCATTTGAACAATTGTATTGACTTATTGTGAACCCATATTAATCACAATATTGCCATTCCCCACCCACTTTTCATACATGCAAAAAATAAAAAGTTAAAAAATATCTATTTTGTGCAATAGTATTATGTTTATTGTCATTAATCAACATTCATATGCGATCATTGAAACTAAAACTCATGTTTGTTCTTATCTAATACGATTTTAAAATTTCGCGCATGCGCACAAGGTAGCTCGCACCTCCTTATCGAGTGATTTCAAAGTGCAACATGCTGAATAATGTATTTCATGAGTATGAGTACATGCTACTGGTATTTTATAAATTCTAGCCATAATTATTTTCTTTAAACCACTTACGGAAATCGTAAACTTACGATCAACTTTAAATTATTTAGGATTTTCTTTACAATTATAAAGTGTGGTAAATTGAGCTGCAATAATGAGTCAGGTAATTTACTCTTACAAACCATATCCGTCACCAATTTGCAGTTGTTGAAGAATTATAATGAATCTAATATTGATCTTACTTGACTTAAGGATAAGGATCACTAATCAGATCACACCATTTTAAACTCTTGGTCAGTAACAGGCGATATGATTGGTTGTCCTTATTCTCCAAGTTATAAGGTCACTATTGAATACCATCCCAGGTCAGTGGTACAGTCGTATGGGCTACTGACTGCTGATCTGAAGGTTGTGGGTTCGATCCCTACTCCAGCAGGATCAAAAACAGAAATGATTTTTAGTGCTTCCCAACTAACATAAATAAAATTACCAAAGTCTTTGGATGAGACGTTAAGCGAGGTCCCGTGTATGGTGCTTTACATCGGCACGTAAAAGAACCAGGGATGCTTCTGGAACTGGGGAATCTTCTGTATCATGCACTATCCCCCAAAAAACTAAACTTTGACTTACCTCTTCTGGGGGCCTTGCCCAGGGGCGGATCCAGGATTTGGCGTTAGGGGGGGCGTACATTCATGTATTGATACCCCTCCCCCCTTCAAGAAAATGTGCGAGCGAAGCGAGCTAGAAAAAAATGTATCTCTGAGAAGCATTCCACACAATTTCGTTCTTTATCTTATGATATTCATTGAAAAAATATTGTGAGAGCAAGGCGAGTAAGAATATATGCATTAATTATTTAAACAGCATATCCCTCAAACTCATTCCCTACTTGAAAAAAGTAACTTATTGTGGTTGTGCGAGCGCAGCGAGTAAGAAAAAATGCAATTATCTATTTCAGCTTCATTCACCACATTCTTATTACTTGGTAATATTCACTGATGCAGTAAATGTCAGAATTAGAAAAAAATCAGTGTTTGTCTGAGCAGCATACCCAAACAACTCAATGGTACATCAAAAGCTTTCATTAAATTTACGTAGTTCTTCAGCGAGCGAAGCGAGCTAGAAAAATCGTTGTTTATATGAACAGCATAGTCAGGACTAACGATAACCGACTTGATAATATTCACTGATATTATAGCTGCTGTGAATTCGTCACGAAAAAAGGCAATGTCTATCTGAGCAGCATACCCTGCGAACTCCAGGGCTTCAATTTTGTTGAAATGTGAAGTACTTGGGATTCAGTGACTAGGGAGTCCACGGGCCAGTGGCTTTCTACCTCGTGACTTTTTAAATAGAACCACGTCAGCTGCATTCTGAGGTATCTTATTTTTAATAAAAATGACAGGTTTATTAGAAAATAAAGCCAACTGTATTAATATTTTATGTCTTGTCGGACATTTTTAATGTGCAACAATCTCGGCATTTCTGTAGCCGATGTTTGGCACTATGCTACCAATCAGTCCGATATCATGTTTTTGCATACAGCATTAAGTTCACTTTAAAATCCATAAATTGATTATTGTTTATTTTACGCGAGCGAAGCGAGTGAAAAAAATTGTATATCAATATTGTTCTTACATCCAAAATGAGAAATTACCTAGGCTCCGGCGATTTTAGGGGGGGCGTACGCCGGATCCGCCCCCCCCTTAGATCCGCCTATGGATACACATGTTTCTTCACACATCATTCTACCCTCCACATGTTTGTGTTCGATGTTTCATGTGTTTGAGATGTTCAGTATCTTGACTTCCGCCGGAGTTATGCTGATTTTCAGTTACATGATGACGTTACGTCATCATTATTTTTGTATAATTATTACATGAAGAAGCCTTCTGGATGAAACGTTTTATTTTAATGAATATACATTAAATGTTATTCGTAGTTGGTGGTTTCATTCTATTTTCGATTTTCAGTTCCGTCATAGGTAACCTACATGTACATATAAATGAAATCAGTACAACATTCTGGTGGAACTGCATGTAAAGGAGTGTTTCAGGATATCTGCCGGCGTGCAAACTGTCTAATTACATGGTCAGTGCACATAATATGGAAATTAATCAGCCAGCACAGAGCTTGCATACAGACAATGTCATTGAACACTGAACACTGAACAGTCAAGTTTATGTAACAGAACAATACGAACTATAGTTTTGATAGTCTACTCGTCAACAATCCTGGTGACTTATCACAATGTATAATATAAATTGGCATCTAGGGCTAAATAACGTACTGCAAGAACGTCCAAATCACGCCGGATTACACCATACGTTAAAAAAATCCGGGGAGCTTGCCCCGACGCCCTAACACAATGTGAATCACATGAATTGAGGCCCTAGCTACGCGCCCGGTTATCGCCGTTTCTCAAGCAGTTTTCATTTGTATACGTATACGCAGGGTAGCAATACCACGTGGCATTTGGCTACAGTTACAAGTAGAAATTTGTAAACATTGGAACACAAAGTATAGCCATAAGTATTTTATGGAAGTTGCCGCTGCTGGAAATCGAATTCCGTAATTACTAAACCGTCGCACTATCAAATCACTGGCATACTATTCATAAAAAATTTAAAATTGTATCACTAATATCAATCAGGGGTGTCGACGTACGCACGTGCGTATCATGAACATGCGTAACATCAATTCAAGCCTGGCTACGCCCCTGTAATTTTTTTTTTATACTTTTCTCTACAAAAAAGTCTAAGGCATATAAGTATTTATAATATTAATGTTTATAGAGGATGTCATAACTCCGACTTTAGTGAGATGCCTGTGATCCAATACCGTGTTATATGGATATACAGTACAGCATCTGTATCTAGCAACACCCCTTGGTAGCTGCAAATATTGGTCGTTGTTTGGAGGTTGTTGCTATGCAGAGGTTACATTTATAGTGACTTGATAGCAACTTATAAGTGCTGCCTTTCCTGACAGACTTAATGTTATCTTTTTTAAGGAAATTCTCAAGGTGTCCCTATATAGAGAGGTTAAAATATTGCTATGCAGAAGGCCGCTCTGGGAATGTAAAACGTGTACTGTAGTGTAGTCTCATACCCTCGTGGTGATGGATAACAGCAGGAATGAGGTGTCAAGAGTGATTGATATAAGTTGGAAAAACTTGTTTCACAATCGACCTTAAATAAATTAGTATAAAATTAAGCAGCACGTTTCATTAACATTTATATGCATGAAAATTTGCAATCTGTGATCTACATGTATATATCTTTATTTCCCCGTTTTCGACCTTGTGTTGTGTTAATACTGAACACATATCATGAGACTCTAATCCCTGCAAAACATTACTCGCGAAATTCCTCGTGAAAATCTTGAATATGGATTCGTGCTTGCGCACTACACATGATCACATGATACGCGAGTAATGAAAGTCTGGTCCCCATTCCAAGCTGTATAATGTAGTTGACCCGCATATACAAAGCTGGGAACGGGAAGCAGAGTAAAACGGGCGCGTCCAGATTTTTCATTCTTGTTTCATCCTTGGACGAAGCAAGTCATACTGTATAAGAGCAATTCTTATAATATCGCTGTTACTGATCAAGTTCACTGTTTATCACGAAGCATTAGCAATCATGAGTTTCTACGTATTCTTCTGGGGTTTGGTATGCGTAGTGGATCTTTTGTTGTGGATTTTTGACGTAAGTTTAAATTTATATACAATATTGCCGTAATTTCCTGTTAGATATCGAATTTGATTTGTAGGCCTACTAGGCGGGAAAGTGTTTTACCTTTGAAGAGTGTTCTTCCCTTTGAATCAGGCCCGGTCCAGAAATTTTCGAGTGGGGGTGAAAGGTACATATCGATTTTTGTTTGGTAATATTTTAATAAAAATAATGAAATTTTCTGCACTTTAACTTTTAAAAGCGCCCCCGGCGTTCTTGGTCAATTGTTTGCATTAACTGATAAACTGTTAATTTGAGTATATTTATCATCAGCATTACGCTATCCTATCCCCTCTAATATATTGTAGTGGTCTCTTCGTTAATTCTCACAATTAATACATGTTGTCTTTATATTTCCTCTAGAGTGCGCACTAATAGCAAGATGGAAATATTTCTTTCCATTCTAATTCTCGGAATTAAACATTGATATAGAGGATCTTACATGAGTGTCTTTCTATATTGAATTTATTAAACGATTTGGATAAAATGATAAAATGCGAGGCTCTGCCGAGCATTTTGTCACTTTTATTCAACGAGTTTAATAAATTTAATATGGAATGACACGAATGTAAGATTCTTTTTATCACATAAACTAAATACACAGTAAAAGTTTGTCAAGAATGCACACACTTCCCCTTTGGCAAATAAACTCCATAGGAGTAAAGCGGTTAATTGAAAGAGCTAAGAAAATAGTGCAACAATGTATACACCAATATGTTAATTTTTCTGCCTTTGAAAAAAATATTTTTAGGGTATCTAAAATCCTGCAGATGTAAAACTATGCTTAACAAAATAAATAACTAAATCTAGGACCACAGCAACACAACGTATTCTGTTCTGTTCCGTGTTCCGTTCCGGGTTTTAGTAACAACCAACAGGGGAAGTAACTAGGTTTTCCGCGTGAATTTAATCGCGATTCGTCTGAATAGCCGAAAATAACTGATTGTACACGATGCAAGTACTTGGTAAGCAAGGAAAATCTTCTTTAATACTCAAAATTAACTGAATATATACAATGAAATCAACATACGATGCCGTGTGTTTGTGTAGATGAAAGATATTTGGTATGTACATTTCGTCCCGATCTTATTCGTACCCACGTTTAACGGACCTACCGTCATGTTTACTTACAGTTATAACTCTTAAGTTCTTGTACATCTGTTATTGTGTGATTATAACATGCCCTAGAGTGCTCATAATCGGATATAAAATTTATTCTATTCTAAAAATGTATTCTTTTACTTTTTTGACAACGTGTATGAATACATGAATAAAGTGACTCGCCCTTGTATCTACTTCATTTGCATGTTTATTACACGTGTGTATTATGACTTTTATGTAATGGGTTTATTAAACTCCCAGAGCCTAGTTTATGTGATAAAAAAAGATATTCATGGAACTTGCAGACTTGTTCATTAAAGTTTAAATAACTGCAATACATGTATATCTGCCTTCTGTAAACCTAGACTGATTAATATATCTACACTATCCAAATTTGCAGAAACTTCAAATTTCAAGCACTGACAAAAGTCAAAATATCAAAATTCTAGATAAACACTGCTTATCAGTAGCATCTACTGGGGTTGCTATTAGCAACCCCAGCTGATTTTCAAAGATGCCAATAGCTGTGTATTTTTCATACCAATTGACTGTCAATTGATTGCAAAATTATGTTGAAACTTAAAAAATGACTGCATTGACACATTTTAAAAAAATATTTCTTGTTTCCTTGCAGGTTCAGCTTGTTCAAGCACCGCTGGCAGATGTTTATGATGGTCATTGTGAGGCTTTGATGGAAGGACTGGAGTTTGTAGAAGATGATTTACCAACTCACTGGTTACTGTGTGTTCCACATGACAAGGTTGGGTGTCAGGTAGATGACTTAATTACTTGATAATTCAACACTCATAATATTGTAATACTGGTCTTACCCCTGCTATTTTAAGTAGAGTTAGGGCTATGAACTGTGGTACTTGCTATTAGGATATTGTATTGTGATAACAATGATTGGGTATTTTGCATTGATTCCGACAACTGTAATTGGCATTTATCTTAATAATAATCACAACAAAAGTTTGACTAATCTGTATTTCTAATGCTTGTAGTTGAACCATAAATACCTGCTTTCTAGTACTAAATGGAACGTAATTGCTGTGTACATGGTATAGCCATTCAGAAGTTCTTGGCAATTTTAAGAAACTTATATTAGTAAAAAGTAACATATTCAAGAACTCTTCCTATATACAGTCTAACTTGTACTAGCGACCACGCGTATTAAGCGACCTTTGTCTTAAACAACCGGTTTAAACTCCTCCCGATCGCATTTGTTCTATTTTCCCATTGTATTAAGCGACTTTTGTCTAACGCGACCAACGACCACTATTTATGCACTGTAATTGATTGGTCAAATTTCATTTAGCGACCGAAAAAAAAACACTGGTTGTCTGTAGTGACATATTGTTAATTACTTTATATCTGGTCATAAGTCATTGTTTGTTCACACTTTAGAGTTTGTCATTTGTTAACTGGACCTCAATTAACAGCATTGATAATCACCATTGTGTCTGCAGAGCATGTCATACAGAAGCTTTTTAATCCGATTACACAAATTATTACGGATTAATTGTTGTATCTTTTGCTGCAATCAGCTTGTTGTCACCATCCATTTGAAATGGGTTAAAACCCGGTCTATTCTGTTTTTTGTTCTTCGAGTGTAAGCAAAACTGACTTACATTAATTGGATTGTGTAATATATGAGTAAGTTTATTAAAATTGATAAATTGAAATGTTTATGAAGACGACGCATACAAGTATAGACTCGTCATAAAACTTATTTACACACTAATGTTTATCAATTGAAGTTGAATAGTATTCGAAGAGCCTAAAATCGGAAATTCGTTAATTACACTCAATGTTTATACCATTTGCGTTAAACGACCATTCCGTTAAGCGACCGTTTTCAGACCTTCCCAAGGGTGGTAGCTTAATACAAGTTAGACTGTATGTCTGTGTATTTTTCTAATTTACTATTAATTCTCTACAGGTTATGTTTGATGATATCCTTGTTCGATTCCTTGACTCAGACTTGCGTCATACTTCTAGATCTTGTCACATACTCCAGGAATTTCCAATCGAAGCCAGAGATCAACATAACAAGGTTCACAGGCTGGTGTTTGTGTCCTGTATTCAAGTCGCTACATACAAGAATTCTAAGGTAAAGTAACCTTTGATTACAGGCCTGCCATAATACAATCATGCAATTGCCTGAGATTCTAGCAAACATTTAGATAAAACACGCAATGCTGGCAAATTCAATATTGTGTGCTTAGAGCGCGAACCGCCTAATAATAGGCCCTTTAAGCATGCCAACCGCCTTAACTAAAACAACTTCATTTGATTAGATAATGCCATGAAATTAGTTGTTCGGTAATATTTAGGTCTTAGAATAAAATGATCAAAATGTATAGTGCGGATATATTAACCTGATCGGAATAAAATGATCACAATGTATAGTGCAGAGATATTAACTTGAGCCTCCTACCTTCTAAAGTTGAATTTCCGGATTATGATGTTCATAAAAAAATGTACAGATCTATATTATAAAAATTAGAAATCAGCTATATAAACAAGGAAAGCACATTTGAACATTGTTTTAATTACTCGATGGCATGCCATGCATTCTGTATAACATCCCATTTCAATAACAACATGATAGACTGGAGAACTACTTGATGGTTGACATTGAGTGAGTCTCTCTTGTTCTGTAGACTACTTGTTTAGAACATGTTCTATCATACATAACCAATTGTCTTATTATTGAATTTTGTATATAATAATGTATTAAACATTTCAGGATTGTCATATCACACCTAGTCTGTTTGGAGATATCTTGTATGAGAAGTTCACCTTTGACATGCTGACACTAATGGATGTGTTATATGGCCAGGGTAATGGTACATTGTTAGCCAAGATGATCGACCATATTATGTTTACACAACAAAAATTAATGGATGATCTGGCAAAGACTAACACCACTTGTTCTGAGGTAAGCTTACTTTATATATAAGGTAGGCTATGTTTGAGATAGGCTTACTAAATCTGATTTCACAGCAGCCTTGCAACTGATGTACACCACAATCACATTCTCGTGCATCTTTTAGGACAATTGCTAGTATTTTGTGAGTCTACTGGAAGAGTGTTCCACAAAATATTCATTATTCATGTACTAGCTAAATTCTTCAGAATGTCTGTTGCTGTTTGCAGTTAAATTAAGGTGTTATGAAATTGAACTTTGGCATTGACCAGTGAATGTATGCTTCAGATTGTGTGCTACTATTTCATATTTAGCGGAAAAGAATGTGAATTTGGAAAGATAAAACACTGACATTGATGTTTTTAGCTCACCTGTCACAAAGTGACAGAGTGAGCTTTTGCGATCACTCTTCGTCCGTCTGTCTTCTGTCGTCCATCTGTCTTCCGTCGTCCGTCTGTCAACAATTGGCTTGTGTAGACACTAGAGGTCACAATTTCGACCTTGTCTTTATGAAACTCAGTCAAAATGATTATCTCAACTAAATCTATGTCAAGTTCCATATTGGGTCATCCAGGGTCAAAAACTAGGTCACATGGTTAAGTCAAAAGAAAACTTGCAATAGAGGCTGAATTTTCTTGAATCTTGCTCAGTAAATGTAAATGATTACTTAGGTCACCATAGGGTTGTGCATGCACTAGTACGACAGGGGAGCGACCTAGGGCCCTTTGGGTCCTCTTGTTATTTATACGTATCACAAAAATGTTTTTAGTCAAATAATCATCACCAGTAGCAGATAACCTCTGTTTGTATCATCTCATGGCTTAGCAACTTGACATTGGTCATTACCAGCTGATTGCTTATCTGGAGCATTTTACCTGTTAGATCACTCCTTGAGATAACTGAAGTCTAACTGTAAGACTAAATGCATCTTCATAGTGTAAAGGGTTAAATGATGCTGATATTTAAAGAGAATATTTATATATTACAGGCATTTTATGGTGTCCTTGTTAAATGTGGTATACAGTTAGATCATGAGTCACCACAGAAACTCAGTGATCTTAGTACCAACCAACAACCCTTGACGAACATGGTATTGGTGGAGTTTAGATATTTTATATTGTATGCTGCCCTAGAAGTTCATCCTAGCACCTGCTTGTCTTTTCATGACAGTCTGTTCTCAATGAGGTGAATATTTATGATTTTGTAATAAATCCACTATCATGGTATATACTGTATACTTGTGTATTGCAAGTTATTGAGTTTTGATATGTAGTCACAATGTTATTTAATACTCAGTACACAAACAAGATTCTTACAATATTCAGCTCATCAAACATCAGTTCTCTGTACACATACTTGTATCTATTTTGATGTGTGTCTTTTTGTATTTTATCATTGTTTCTGAACTTCATACTAAATTTTTGGTCCCATTATGTATGAAAGCTTGCACAGACATGTAATCTCCCTTAGTTTCTATAGGTTTATTTTGCACTTTGAATATTCATATTCACTGTCTTATTGTCAGACAGTTTTCTATGAGTCTGGTAGAATAATTGTTGGAAGAGTTATCTGCCCTTGATGAGATTATAAAATCCATATTTGACCTCAGATCTTCTATTTATCTATGCAGGTTTCTAGCAGATTATGAGAGTTTGCACAGTTTGCAATCTGGATTCCTAGCAGACTATGAGAGTTTGCATTGTTTTGAAGGTGATCTGGAGATCTTATCACAAGCCTACTTTGATGTGTATCCTTTTTTTCAAGTTAAATGTTTTATAAGAGAAGATTTTGTCCGACACCTGTGAACTTGGTATATGTATAATGTCTGCTTGCTTCTTTTTTGGTTTAATGCTGTTTCTTAGCAAATTTTGCAGTTATAAAAATATGACTGCCCATTTTTCATAGACAGCAGCAAATTCACCTAACCAGTTTTCTTGTGCTGCATCCTAACCAGTACTATTATTCTACAAGAAAACAGCATCTTCTCCCAATATTGAAGAATAGTACATTGTAGTCAAATTTTCATGGATTGATGTGACCAAAAAATCTTGACAACTGGTTACAAATCTAAGAGCATATTGGGCCTAAAAATCCATCATCCATATCAAAGTCAACTGGCAGTTTTGAACAGGAATTAATTATTAGTTTTTATAATTAATGTTTTCTTGTTATAATTTACCTTAACTATATGCAGAGATGAGCCTGTATTGGATGTACAAGACGCTGTTATTTCGGCGTTTGCCACATTTGGAAAGGCTGCAAAAAGGACGATGTATAGAGGTGGTAGATGTTGTCCTGATGGATCTACTGAAGACATAGCAATAGATGGTGCTATTGGGGGAGCTACAGGAGGGGCCTCCATAGGGGCCACAAGAGGAACAGGTGCATATACTTCCAACACCAGTGTTCCCAGTGATGTGTATCAAGGAAAACACCCTGTATGTTTCTCTCGTATTTCCTTCTTTACATGTATGTATTAATAATCATTGACCTGCATTTTCTGGTAAACATTATAATTGCAGGTGTTTTACCATCTCACCTGTGGATAGTATGCTTTAATTCAGAAATATATACAGTTCATTGTCTCCATATCAACACATGGCAGATGTTTATTCAAGTGTACCATTATTGAAGTTCTATTGTTTAGTTACAAACTTTTCTTGCTAACAATATTTCATAGAAATTGTATGGGTCGTATCCAGCCAACGACGAATGTTTCCAAACCTTGCAGTTATTAAACTTACCTGAACATTACTTGTTTAACAATTATGTCTGTGCTTCAATCATGCAGCTTCCAGATGCAACCAAAGAATATGTATATAGAGTAGCCATATTTTAATGGGATCAGTGTGCAATAATATTGATCATTGAAACAGAAACTGTTAATGTTAGTATTTATTTAAACGAATATCTGTAGACTCAACCTGTATTATGACACCTAAGGCATTTTGTTGGTGTTCACTTTAATACATGCACAAATACAATCCTTGTTTGCAGGAAGTAAGCTGTCTAAGATGTTTGGGTGTTTTAAGAATGTTGAAAAGCTTGAGATGCATGCTTTGGAGGAATTGCAAGGTAAGTGAAAAGGTTTATCATACCCACGAAAGAAAGGATCATGTTATACAGCCTGTTGGCTGCCCATCTGTTAACTAATTTCATTTTGTCCTTGGTGACAAATCTTCTATGTTAATGGAATTACTTTTTAATTTATGATCGCCCAAAAAACCAGCTGATAATTGGTGGTAAATAAAACTCAGCACAACACAATTCACAAGTTTTCAAGATGGCTACCATCTAAATTGACCTTATTTGATTGCTATAAATATATCAAACTCCGAACCTGTTGTGTTTCATATGATACTATTGTAGAAACTATCAGTTGTTCTGCCAACTTCATATAACATTGTTTCTGTCAACTTCATATAAAATTGTAGATATTCCAACAGTTAGTTTAAACAATATTTATTTTTTTATAAACATATAATAACATTCATTTAGACATATTAAGGATTGAGTAGAAAGCTACAGTTAATCAGTGGCCATGGTAAGATTGCTTGATTCTTGTATAATTATGGAACAGGAAGTGTTTATTTGTGTCTTTTTGTTTTCAGGTTTTGAGAAACCATGCAGAGAGACGAGTGCACAAGTTCATTTTCCGGAATCCTTTCATAGCTTGCTGGCATTGGGCGAGTGGTGTGTCTAAGGCAAAAGTCAGGGAAAAGTTTGGCAAACTGAATCATAAAATGGACGGGTATCAGATACTAATTATTGCCTCTATTACTTGGACAGGGCATGTATATAAGAGGCATAGGTACAGATACAATTTTTGGGTCTTCGGTCTGTTGAATCCAAGTACCTGTACTTTCGATTAGGGAAAATTGCGGAAGCTTCACAGGAATAAACACAGGGAGTTTTACTTCCTGTTGTTAATGGTTATATAATGCAGATGTTAGTACAGTTCTTGATTGGATGAAGGGGATGCTCTATGCTAAGAGACAGTATATGGAAGTAACAAGTCAATGCTTAGAAACAAGAGTAAGGAAGGCTTGAAGACAGAAAGACAGTATATTAAATATGTTTAAAGAAGTTACAGGGCTGTTGAAATCATGGTAAGCTATATACTGTCTGTCTCTATTGGCATTCCTTAGGACTTAATTGGATAGCCCGGAGCTGACGGTGTATTGCTTTTGTGCTAAGTCAGATAGATATTTTATTTGAGACAAAATGTTTTTTTTTGTGGTTATCATTTAAGTTTTTTATTGTAAAGTGACTTTTATTTCGTTCAACTGTTTGATTAAATCGAAATAGAAAATACATTCCTACTTTTTGTTGTTAGAATATATTGTTGATCTTATTTTACAGGTTAACCTTAAAGACATTGGTGAACCATATACCTCCATGAATCCTCACTGTTTATGGAAGTTACAGTCCAGGCTTCAAGAAGAGAGTTGTTTAAACTATTGTAAGCTATATCCTGTAATTCACCCTGTTATTTTGTGCTTTTGAAGCTAGCTAGTCAACAGGGGTCCTACAAATTCGGATTTTTTTAACTTTTATCCAGAACTATTTGAGAGAAAAATTCAAAGAATTGACATTTATGATCATTTGAAATTTTTATAACCTGAATTTAAACAATTTCAGGATTGGGCATTCTTCCTCAGTAGGACCCCTGAGTCAAGTTACACTGGGATCAGTGTGTTCTTGTATCGGAACTGATTATAATCCCCCGCTGAAGGCGAAGGGATATAGTAATAGTATGCGTCTGTCGGCCAGTCCCATATTTTGTCCGGAGCATAACTCTTAAACTATTTGAGATATTGACTTGAAACTTCGTAGGTGAATAGACAGCAACTAGGAGAAGTGCAGTGATCAGTACTCTATATGGCCCAGTTTTGAAATGATAGCCCTTTGTTTAAATTTGAAATAATTTTGATATATTCCTGAGGGTCGTGGGTTCAAACATCACTGGGAGAATATCTTTTTTTCTTTTTTTTTAAAGTGTTTATGTAATATTTTGTATTTAAATCATGCATTTATACTGTTATATGGTGAAAAATATTTTTGAGGATTAGATAACAGGAATTTATACATTGTTAAAGCATGAAATATGGTGGGTGGGGGTCATACAAAATGTTATATCTGGATAATTTCAAGGTTAACCTGTTTTCTATTCGGTCTAAGTATGTGCATAACAGAATAAAGAAAATGTTTGGGTAATTGATTGTCATATATGCCCATGGATTGGAGTTTTATAGGAATTTAGACATTATATATTATGTAGAATGAAAAAAACCTCACAATTTTAAAACTACTAGTATGATGGTAATATATATGAACATAATTATCTTAAATTGCATCCTCTGCTTGTTATTGATTTTGTTTTTATTAATATAACTATTAGGTACATGGGAAATCTGTTGATTTTAAAGACATTTTTGTCAGTATACTCCTCACATTTTTTCGACAAATTGCAATTATGGGGGTGATCAACCAAAACATTTTCCCTTCTATTGAGCTCTGCCTGGTTCCATTTCATTTATTAACTCTTTATTTATTTTCCCTAACATCACTTTCCATCTTTTTTATATCTAGTCCTGTTTCTATTTAACACCCATTTGTGGCAATCATATACAGCGGGGGATGGCCATGTGATTATGGCTGTTGTTGAAATACTCAAATAATAATATGAATAGTAGCTTCTTAGTATAGAAATATATATATATATTTGGTTTCAAATGCTTCATATGTTTTATTACAGGTTGTCCAGGTGAAAAAGGACCTCAAGGATTTATGGAACTAGTTGGTGTTCCAGTAATGGATGAGTTTCCTGATCAACCTGGTCAACTGGGTGCTCTACTTTTCACAATGAGAGGAGACAGAAGAGAAAATGGTGAGTGTTTGTGTCAGTTTATATTGTTTAATCATGCCTTTTCTCTAATGTGCTAATAGTTAGCCCTGTTAGCTCAGTTGGTATAGAGTGCTTGATTATCACCATACTAGACAGGTTATGTTTTACTTAGACATTGATTTCAGTAAATGGCAATGATAGCAAAATAACTACTAGTACTGGTTGGATCTACAGTTATAGGCTGCAAAGGTTTCCATAGTTTAGTGTTAACATTTATATGCATTTAATAATAATAATAATACATGCCTAACTCTCCACAGCAAATATTTAATTAATTTAAATGTTGTTGTTTTTTAAAACGAACAAAATGATAATGACTGTATATGTTTTTTTTGTCCAAATTTTAGCAAATCATGGTCATGTTATGATTGTGTGTTACTGTGCTATATTACAGGTCAACCATGTCTGGATAGATTACTTGGTTGGTATCAAACTGTCTCTGGTTACCTGGTGATGCTGAGTGTCCCTGGTAAATTTATAGATGTTACTAGTTACTGGTAACTGTGAAGCACCTGAAAAAGATGGATTTAAAGGACGACTGTTCATTTTGTCCTGATTGTCTACCTGTTTTTTTTGTGGACAGCCTGATGAAGGTTCGCCAGGTAAATTTAAAATGTAATTCCCATGTTGGAGCTGCTTTAAGCATCGGTTTTTATGCTCCCCAAAGAAATTTTGGGAAGCATATAGTCGTTAAAGTGTCTGTCTGTCCGTCCGTCCGTCCGTCCGTGTGTGCGTACGTCCCTTTTTTTGTTTGGGCTATTTTTCAAGAACCACTTCTCAGATTTTAATAAAACTCCATGAATAGCTTCACCACGAAGTGAAGATGCGCATATCATTGGCAAGTTCCGGTTCGCTAATTATTATTCACACAGTTATGTCCCTTTGAAGATTTGCAATATAAATATATACTCTGTTCTTTTCTGGATCTTCACTCAAACAGTATTAGATATATCAATTAGAAATTTCATAGGTGAATCATAAGATCTCATTGAGTCAATGTGCTCAAAAACTTGAAATACACAAATGATTATATGAATAGTAGCTTTTTAGTATAGCAATATATATATTTGGTTTCAAATGCTTCATATGTTTTACAGGTTATCCCGGTGAAACATGACCTCAAGGATTCATGAAACTAGTTGGTGTTCCAGTAATGGATGAGTTTGCTGATCAACCTGGTCAACTGGGTGCTCTACTTTTCACAATGAGAGGAGACAGAAGAGAAATGGTGAGTTTTTGTGTCAGTTTATATTGTTTAATCATGCCTGTTTCTCTAATGTGCTTATAGCTAGCCCTGCTGGCTCGGTGGTATAGAGTGCTTGATTATCACCAGACTAGACAGGTTATGTTTTACTTAGACATTGACTTCAGTAAATGACAATGATAGCAAAATAACTACCTAGTACTGGTTGGATCTACAGTTCTAGGCTGCAAAGGTTCCCATAGTTTAGTGTTAACATTTATATGCATTTAATAATAATAATAATGCATGCCTAACTCTCCACAGCAAATATTTAATTAATTTAAATATTGTTTTTTTTTAAAACGAACAAAATAATAATGACTGTATATGTTTTTTTTGTCCAAATTTTAGCAAATCATGGTCATGTTATATTTGTGTGTTACTGTGCTATATTACAGGTCAACCATGTTTGGATAGTTTACTTGGTTGGTATCAAACTGTCTCTGGTTACCTGGTGATGCTGAGTGTCCCTGGTAAATTTATAGATGTTACTAGTTACTGGTAACTGTGAAGCACCTGAAAAAGATGGATTTAAAGGACGACTGTTCATTTTGTCCGGATTGTCTACCTGGTTTTTTTTGTGGACAGCCTGATGAAGAGGTTCGCCAGGTAAATTTAAAATTTAATTCAGATGTTGGAGCTGCTTTAAGCGTCAGTTTTTATGCTTCCCAAGAAATTGGGGGAAGCATAATTATAATTGCTGAAGTGTCTGTCTGTCCGTCTGTGTGTGCGTCTGTCTAGTAGTTAGTAATTTTTCACTTAATTCTTGTTCAGGCCATAACTCAAAACAGTATTAGAGACATCAAATTAGATAGATCTCATTGAGAGGGTGTGCAGTGCGCCAGAACCATAACTCTTGATTCCCTTTTTTGGAGTTGTTCCCCTTGGTAATTTTTCATACTTAATTCTTGTCCAGGCAATACCAAAAAGTTTTGGATATATCAATTAAAAAATTTGTAGTTAAATAGTGCAGTGGCAAAGACAAATAACAAATAAGCATCACCTGTCTCTGATGGCTCTTGTTAGAATGTTGTTTTACTGATTTGTATATTTCACAAAAATATTTATTAGTGAATGACATTGACTTAATTTAACAGAAGTTTACAAATATATTTTAATAATTGTGCAAGGTTTTCTTCATCAGTTGGATTAAGTGTATGTAATACATCAGGAATATTGACTTCTTGGTGTTACAATGTATATGTAAGCTTATCAAATCAAGTTGAATTGAAATGTTTTCAGGTGACAAATCTGACCCAGCTCCTTGGCTTGAATTTGGAGTTGAAATGGTCAACCAGAAGAACCTTGTCCCCATGTTCCTGTTGTACAATGACTGCCTCAATGGACTACCAGGTAATATTGCAATATGGTCCTATTTTCATGACATTATATATTGTTGACCATCATGATGTTTGGCATTTTTTATTCTGGAAATTCAAAATTGTTGACTGGCAGCCATCCTGGATTTATTAAATTATGTATTGCGGTTTATATCTATGAACTTTCATCATAAGTTGGTGTTTATGATGTGTAGTAGTGTATGTCATTATTTTTACTTCAAAATGGCCACTAGCCGACCATGTGGGTTTAGACTTCTAGGCAGTAATTGCACATTTCGCTGGCTTAGAATTAGAAGGTACTACTTAATAGTATGACCTTATAAGACTCGTACATCTCTGGAATCTGCATCTAAAGGCGCTTCTTATGAGAAAATCCATAGTGGTTATGTTGACCAAACTGAAGTTGAAAAAGCTTGTTTTTCCATAAGTAAAGCATATTATCGGCATAAATCCATCGGATCAATTTTAAGGTTTTTTATGCCCCCGTATCGATAGATCAGGAGGCATATAGTGATGCACCTGTCCGTCTGTTCGTTCGTTCGTTCGTCCGTCCTGGTTAACCCAAATTGACTGTTTCTTCTAGCATTAATATGGCTTGCTACAAAGCTTTTATACTTGCATGGATGTTGTATATGAACACTCTCCACACACCTGTATCACCTAACCCCATTTTGACCTTCACCTTGACCTAATTTTGGACTTATTTATAGACAAGGCTTCCACAGGGGGCATAAGCGTTTATTGAACGCAGTCTTGTTTAAAAGTTTTTTTCCACTTATAATTATTGTCAGAATACAACTATATATAGCTTGCTGGCATTTGGTCTAAATTGAGTGTACCTTCATTGAACTGTTGGACCCAGTGGTGGATCTGGTGGTGTGTCTGATTCAAAAAGTAAGGTAAAAGTTTGGCAAGCTGAAGGTAATTTTTAGCTCATCTGATTTTTGAAAAAAATATGAGTTATTGTCATCACTTGATCGTCGTCGGCGTCTGCGTTGCATGGTTAAGTTTTGCGTTTAGGTCCACTTTTCTCCTAAACTATCAGTTATTTCTTTGAAACTTTCAACACTTGTTCATGATCAGTACCCGACCATGTCAAGCAAGAACCAAAACTCTGATCTGCATTATGTGTGAGATATTGCCCCTTATTGGACTCAGAAATTTCCTTGGTTAAGTTCTGTGTTTAGGTCCACTTCTCATACACTATGTGGGCTATTGCTTTGAAACTTACAACACTTGTTCACCATCAATACCTGACCATGTCAAGCATGACCCATAACTCTGATCAGCATTTTGCAAAAGTTATTGCCCCTTTCTTCACCATAAATTCCTCACTTTTTTAAAGCAAGACTCTTAACACTGCCCTACTTTATGCAAGGGTAATGGGCCTTTTTACAGTGACAATGATCAGATGAGCATCTGCACCCGCAAGGCGCTGCTCTTGTTTAACATTAACGTCAAAAACAGACAGTTATCATTCAGGTTCTGATTCATGTCTATTGTATTTACAGCTCTTGATTGGACTCAATGGTGAGACGGAGATGGAGGGCTAAGATGGAGATCGGCCCTGGTGAAGATTCAGTTTTAGGGAAGTTATTGTTCTTTGTTGTTTTGTTTCTCTTACAGTTATGCCCCCCATCTTTGATGAGGGGGTATATTGCTTTGCACATGTCTTGGAGGTTGGTCACCAACAGTAGATGACCACTAGGCCATGGTCAGATTTCAATGAAACTTACACTGAGCGTCTAGCAACGGAATTTCTGCTACCATTTTTCGTCTTTGGTATGACGAGGCCGAGAATCAAACGAAGAACCTTCCCCACTTGAAGTGGATGTTCTACCACTAGGCCATGGTCAGATTTCAATGAAACTTATACTGAGCGTCTAGCAACTGAATTTCTGCTACCATTTTTTCGTCTTTGGTATGGCGAGGCCGAGAACCAAACCAGGAACCTTTCCCACTCGAAGTGGATGTTCTACCACTAGGCCATGGTCAGATTTCAATGAAACTTATCCGTACCTAGCATTTTACGTCTGCATATCATTGCAGTGCTGGACTCGGTAGTGGATCGTGTCATGTGTCTTGGGCAAAAGTCAGGGAAAAGTTTGGCTAACTGAATCATAAAATGGACGGGTATCAGATACTAATTATTGCCTCTATTACTTGGACAGGGCATGTATATAAGAGGCATAGGTACAGATACAATTTTTGGGTCTTCGGTCTGTTGAATCTAAGTACCTGTACTTTCGATTAGGGAAAATTGCCGAAGCTTCACAGGAATAAACACAGGGAGTTTTACTTCCTGTTGTTAATGGTTATATTGAAGATGTTTGATCCACTGCCAAGAGGGTATAAGAGAAGAGAAGCCAGTTTTCCTTTTATACTGAGCGTCTAGCAACGGAATTTCTGCTACCATTTTTTCGTCTTTGGTATGACGAGGCCTGCCCAGGATTCGAACCAATTACATCCAAAGACAGTCTGTTATCAATTATGTTCTAATCATGTTTCTGCATTTACAGCTCTAGGTTGGACTCGTGGTGACGACGGAGATGAAGGGCAAATGTGTAGATTGACCCTGGTGAAGATTTTAGATCCATTTAAGGAGTTATTGCTCTTTGTTGTTTTAATGCACTTATAGTTTTCTTTGGTATGATGAGGCCGAGAATCAAACGAGGAACCTTCCCCACTCGAAGTGGATGTTCTACCACTAGGCCATGGTCAGATTTCAATGAAACTTATACTGAGCGTCTAGCAACGGAATTTCTGCTACCATTTTTTCGTCTTTGGTATGACGAGGCCGAGAATCAAACGAGGAACCTTTCCCACTCGAAGTGGATGTTCTACCACTAGGCCATGGTCAGATTTCAATGAAACTTATACTGAGCGTCTAGCAACTGAATTTCTGCTACCATTTTTTCGTCTTTGGTATGGCGAGGCCGAGAACCAAACCAGGAACCTTTCCCACTCGAAGTGGATGTTCTACCACTAGGCCATGGTCAGATTTCAATGAAACTTATCCGTACCTAGCATTTTACGTCTGCATATCATTGCAGTGCTGGACTCGGTAGTGGATCGTGTCATGTGTCTTGGGCAAAAGTCAGGGAAAAGTTTGGCTAACTGAATCATAAAATGGACGGGTATCAGATACTAATTATTGCCTCTATTACTTGGACAGGGCATGTATATAAGAGGCATAGGTACAGATACAATTTTTGGGTCTTCGGTCTGTTGAATCTAAGTACCTGTACTTTCGATTAGGGAAAATTGCCGAAGCTTCACAGGAATAAACACAGGGAGTTTTACTTCCTGTTGTTAATGGTTATATTGAAGATGTTTGATCCACTGCCAAGAGGGTATAAGAGAAGAGAAGCCAGTTTTCCTTTTATACTGAGCGTCTAGCAACGGAATTTCTGCTACCATTTTTTCGTCTTTGGTATGACGAGGCCTGCCCAGGATTCGAACCAATTACATCCAAAGACAGTCTGTTATCAATTATGTTCTAATCATGTTTCTGCATTTACAGCTCTAGGTTGGACTCGTGGTGACGACGGAGATGAAGGGCAAATGTGTAGATTGACCCTGGTGAAGATTTTAGATCCATTTAAGGAGTTATTGCTCTTTGTTGTTTTAATGCACTTATAGTTTTCTTTGGTATGATGAGGCCGAGAATCAAACGAGGAACCTTCCCCACTCGAAGTGGATGTTCTACCACTAGGCCATGGTCAGATTTCAATGAAACTTATACTGAGCGTCTAGCAACGGAATTTCTGCTACCATTTTTTCGTCTTTGGTATGACGAGGCCGAGAATCAAACGAGGAACCTTTCCCACTCGAAGTGGATGTTCTACCACTAGGCCATGGTCAGATTTCAATGAAACTTATACTGTGCGTCTAGCAACGGAATTTCTGCTACCATTTTATCGTCTTTGGTATGACGAGGCCTGCCCGGGATTCGAACCACTAACATCCAAAAACAGTCTGTTATCAATTAGGTTCTAATTCATGTCTCTATTGCATGTACAGATCCATGGCAAAGATTGATGTTGAACCATGATGAAGTGTGTGTTGGACCATGATGAAGTGTGTGTTGGACCATGATGAAGTGTGCGTTGGACCATGATGAAGTGTGCGTTGGACCATGATGAAGTGGGGATGGAGGAGTCTTTTGAAGTGACAGGATTGTTAAAATCATGGTTAGCTATATACTGTAAACTATAATCCAGTTTGGATCTGGTGATAGTGACGTAGCTGTTTATGTGTCCAGAGAAGATTACAACCATTGTCTGAATAGATAGTTCGAATATAGTTTGTTAGTTTAGCATTAAAATTATAGTGGACCTGACCTGCTGCGTCACTGTATTCTTACCTTGACTGGACTATACCTCATCATGTGGTGTGATTGAAGCTAGCTCGCTAAAATTAATGGGATCTATGTGTTCCTGCATTGGAATTGATTATTGAAATAAACCAAAAATAACACTAACTGGATGGTTAGATGTTGTGACTATGAATGTAGTTTCATAATTCCATCTACCGAAGACACTATCAAATTGTGAAAAAATTAGGTTCCTCCACAAGCGGAGAAGATGCTGGTTTCTAGTGGAAGGGTTCTTGATAGGATTGTGACCAAGAAACAGTTTGGTGGTCAGCACCAGTATATTGAAGAACTAATTCAATATAGCCCTTTTCAGCATTATATAATTATGTTAACAAGTCACCTGCCTTAGCAGCCATTTGATGAATACCTTGACCGGATGATATACTCTGGTTAGACTATGTATAGTATACATGTATATTGTTGATCTTATTTTACAGGTTAACCTTAAAGACATCGTTGAACCATATACCTCCATAAATTTTCACTGTTTATGGAAGTTACAGTCCTGACTTCAAGAAGAGTATGTTGCTGAAACTATGGTAAGTTATATCCTGTAATTCACTGTATCATTTATTGTGATTGAAGCTGGCTAGTCAAATTTTATTGGGATCAGTGTGTACTAGTATTGGAATTTATTGTTGAAATATACAAAAGATAATATTAATAGAAGCTGCGTAGGATATAATAAAACCTTGTTATCTTGAGGACACATTGGGACAAGCCAAATGCTTGAGATAAGCCAGTGCTCGAATTATTCGAAGTCTATGATGAAGTTTTGTTATGACGAAGTGTAACTGTGTTTACAATGAAAATGTGTTTGATTTATTGATGTATTTGGTTGTAACTGCGAATATCGTCATTGTTTATCATGTCTTTTGAATCGTAAGGACATTCGCTGAAATCAATAAATTGCTTATGAAAGTCGTATTGAAAACTTATGCATTAAATATCAAAACTCAATTTATCTGTTGTAATAGATGATGCATCGGCAAAAAGATAACATTACCGAAAGCACACGATAGATCCTATATGTGTGAACAAACACCCATGCACAAAATCACTCAGTTCAAACTTCAAACCCATTCTTTAAATCGATCAGATGATGTGATGATTAACCCGGATGCAAAGTTGATTCAGTTTCCAGCGCAGAGATACGGCTCATTGAGTAAAACATATACTGTATTATCTATGAAAATTTGTTTAGGGCATTGATTTTAAACTCAATGAGTTATATCCCTGTGGTTTCTAGTTGAAACGCACGCGACATTAGGGGACATCAATGCATGGCGGTCTACCAACTTAATTTCTTCAAATGTGTTTTATAACGAATGGCCCTTAAATATTTAAGATGACACATGTAGGTCTGTTTATCTTATGATAGACAAGTTGGAGGTGTGAAATTTTGTTGAATGGACGACACCTGTGCTCGAAATAGACCGGATGATTTTAATAATTTTATTCGAATAAGAGGATTAAATTAATGTACAATATAGAGCAAATTCGCCGTTACTTTAAAATTTGCTTGAAATAGGCCGGTTGCTCGAATAATCGCTGCTTGTATTACTGAGGTTTTACTGTATAGTTTCATATGTTTACAGGTTATCCAGGTGATACAGGACCTCAAGGATTCATGGAACTAGTTGGTGTTCCAGTAATGGATGAGTTTCCTGATCAACCTGGTCAACTGGGTGCTCTACTTTTCGCAATGAGAGGAGATAGAAGAGAAAATGGTGAGTTGTTGTGTTGATATATATTTGATTTAATCATGCCTGTTTTTTAATGTGCTACTAGCCAGCCCTGCTAGCTCAGTAAAGTGCTGGATCATCTCTAGGTAGGACAGGTTATGTTCTACGCGGACTTCTGTAAATGACAATGATAGCAGGATAACTACCTCATACTGATTGTCTAAGATCTTCAGTTCTAGGCTGCAAAGTTTTCAAAAGCATAGTGTGAACATTATTAATTTTATTTATGCACTTATGTATCCTATCACTTAACAGGATACATTTATTTTAAATATTGATTAGTTTTACAAATAATGTCAAGAATTATCGAAAATATTGTGTATTGTGTAAAATATATGCATTTTTTGTCAAAATATTAGCATTTAATTATCATGTTATGATTATGTGTTACTGTGCTATATTACAGGTCCACCTAGTCTGGATAGTTTACTTGGTTGGTACCAAACTGTCTCTGGTTACCTGGTGATGCTGAGTGTCCCTGGTAGAGCAATAGATGTTACTGGTTACTGGTAACTGTAAAGCACCTGAAAAAGATGGATTTGATGGACGACTGTTCTCGTAACATGATAACTTCACTGTTTATTGAAGTTATAGTCCAGCTTTAAGATTACGTTTGTTTGTTAAGATGATCTGCTTGGTGTTTGAATGATACATATGTTTGTTATGGTGTTCTTTTATGTTTGTTAAACATTAATTTTGTATGTATTTTGTCTTTGCCATAGTTTTTTGTGTTTGTAAATGGCCAAAGGCAAATTGTTTGCAGATTATGCCAATAAAATTGTATTGTATTGTAATATACTGTTGATTGTATGTAATGTTTGTTAATATATATGTTGTTGAACTTGTTAATGGTTTGTTGTTTTAAGATGATCTGTTTGGAGTTAAGTGTATGTTCTTGTTTATAAAATGACATGAATTATGTTGATAAGATCCTCTATCGTTTTTTAGCTCAATCTGTTGGCTGTTCACAATTAGCTTTTTGAAACTAGGTCGCAATGGTGTATATATGTTGTTGAACTTGTTAATGGTTTGTTGTTTTAAGATGATCTGTTGGTTATTTTTTAATATATTGTTCATAGTGAGTAATGTTTGGTGTTAAAATGTTTGTTGTTTTATATGTTTGTAAATATATAATGTAGTTGAACTTGTTAATGGTTTGTTGTTTTAAGATGATCTGTTGAGAGTTAAAGTTATACATATGTTCTAGTTTTTAAAATGATATAAATTATGTTGAAAAGATCCTAACACATGGACAATCGAACCCTGTCATCGGTTGTCCATCTGTTGTCTGTTCAATAAATGAAATTTCTTTTACAGTCTGTATTTGATATGTGGTGGATAATTATTGTTTTTGACCAGGCCTGGGATCAAACCAGGGACTGTAGTGTAGTTTTCTTTGGTAGACCAGGTCGGGAATGGAAGCAGGGACCGTGGTGTAGATAGTTTTCTTTAGCATGACCAGGCCGGGATTCGAACCAGAAACCACAGTGTAGATAGTTTTCTTTGTTTGTTAATATACTGTTGTTGAACTTGTTAATTGTTTGTTGTTTGGTGTAGATAGTTTTCTTTGGCATGACCAGGCCGGGATTCGAACCAGAAATTGCGGTGTAGATAGTTTTCTTTGTTTGTTAATATACTGTTGTTAAACTTGTTGTTTGTTGTTTTTAAGATGATCTGGTTTGGAGTTAAGTGATACATATGTTCTAGTTTATAAAATGACATACATTATGTTGAAAAGATCCTAACACATGGACAATCGAACCCTGTCATCGGTTTTCCATCTGTTGTCTGTTCAATAAATGAAATTTCTTTTACAGTCTGTATTTGATATGTGGTGGATATTTATTGTTTTTGAACAGGCCTGGGATCAAACCAGGGACTGCGGTGTAGATAGTTTTCTTTGGTAGACCAGGCCGGGAATGGAAGCAGGGACCGTGGTGTAGATAGATTTCGTTGGTAGACCAGGCCGGAAATGGAACCAGGGACCGTGGTGTAGATAGTTTTCTTTGGCATGACCAGGCCGGGATTCGAACCAGAAACCGCAGTGTAGATAGTTTTCTTTGTTTGTTAATATACTGTTGTTGAACTTGTTAATTGTTTGTTGTTTGGTGTAGATAGTTTTCTTTGGCATGACAAGGCTGGAAATGGAACCAGGGACCGTGGTGTAGATAGTTTTCTTTGGCATGACCTGGCCGGGATTCGAACCAGAAATTGCGGTGTAGATAGTTTACTTTGTTTGTTAATATACTGTTGTTAAACTTGTTGTTTGTTGTTTTTAAGATGATCTGGTTTGGAGTTAAGTGATACATGTGTTCTAGTTTATAAAATGAAATTAATTATGTTGAAAAGATCCTAACACATGGACAATCGAACCCTGTCATCGGTTTTCCATCTGTTGTCTGTTCAATAAATGAAATTTCTTTTACTGTCTGTATTTGATATGTGGTGGATATTTATTGTTTTTGACCAGGCCTGGGATCAAACCAGGGACTGCGGTGTAGATAGTTTTCTTTGGTAGACCAGGCCGGGAATGGAACCAGGGACCGTGGTGTAGATAGTTTTCTTTGGTAGACCAGGCCGGGAATGGAACCAGGGACCGTGGTGTAGATAGTTTTCTTTGGCATGACCAGGCCGGGGATCAAACCAGTGGCCGCAGTGTAGATAGTTTTCTTTGTTTGTTAATATATTGTTGTTGAACTTGTTAATTGTTTGGTGTAGATAGTTTTCTGTGGTAGACCAGGCCGGAAATGGAACCAGGGACCGTGGTGTAGATAGTTTTCTTTGGCATGACCAGGCCGGGATTCGAACCAGAAATTGCGGTGTAGATAGTTTTCTTTGTTTGTTAATATACTGTTGTTGAACTTGTTAATTGTTTGTTGTTTTTAAGATGATCTGTATTTGATATGTGGTGGATATTTATTGTTTTCGTCAGATGTGTCCAGGAAAACTAGTTTGGTGATTTATCTAGGAAAAACTGGTTAATGTGTGTTATGTTTTAGTTAACCTTGTTTTGTTGTTAGTGATATCCTATTTATATTGCTTTTGTAAATATCATGGGGTTTTTAGCAACTAATAATGAATTAAAAATAAAATCATGTACATTATTATGAGTTGTTATTTTGAAAACATTACTGTATTTAAAGGGAAGTATAGTGCACCCAGGATAATGTGATGTTTACAATTATTTTACAAATTATTAAAGTCAGCAGATATGGTTAGTGTTGTATTAAAAACATCCCTGATAAATCATGCACCTCAAACTTTCCTGCCTTTCTCATTATCGTGGGTGCACTATAACTTATTATATTCCTGAGTTCTTTCAAGTAGAACCTGTATGATTTGGCACACGCTTTGATCTATACATCATGAATAGCTCTACACACTTTGACCTATACATCATAGCTCTACACCTATCTGATACAATTGTGATGACATCATTCTGGGTTCAGGATATCAACCAATACTTGCACTCTGAACTGAAATATTTGGTCTTTGACTGATAAACTAGTGTTGTAAATAAAAGCAAGTACATTGTATGTACTATTTGAGATATGTGACTGATCAAATTACAATTGTAGCATAAAAGTATACTAAATTACATGAGAAAAAAGCAAATAATATTCAGTACCAACAATGTTACATTCTTGCGATCAAAATTGTCACTTAAACATTTAGAAAGTGAATTTCCATATTTAATATTTTGAGTGCAGAGTGTGAGTATTTGTAATTCCGGTCCAAGGACAATGCTATATTTCTTCACAAATGCACATGAAAGGTGACATTGCTTGACGTGTCATTTAAACACCTCGTAAACACTGGCTTTATTTACGTGACCGTCTGAAACATTCCAACTTAGAAAAAGGGAAGACACGTACGCTTGCACTACATAATTCTCTTTCCTGATATCAAGGGAAGTAACTCTTACTACATAGTTCACTCTCCTGAATTGCTGAGCTGGCTTGATATCACAGTTTATAAACGAGTCAACTTCCAGTTATCGCTATAATGAGTACAAGTTGAATTAAATAGGATTGCAATAATGAGTACAGTGATGGAAAATTGCTGGAGGTTTCTATCACAATAATGAGTACACGTTGAATTGTATAGTATCACAATAATGAGTAGTGATTTGGTTTATATGCGGTGGATATTTGACCAAGCTCGATATTCAAATGAGGTATGGGGCTTTAACTTTTGCTAATATCGATTACCAAGTTGGCTCGGTTTTCAACCTAGCTTGATATTCAATATTGATGTTCAATTATCGATTGCCGTGCCAACTTCACTCAATTGTCTACGCAAGCGAATTGTGGACGGACGGAAAGTGATCACAAATGTTCACTCTGTCACTCATGACATGTGAGCTAAAAAGGGATGTTCCTCAACCTTTAGTAAGTAAAGTGTATTTATTAAAATTATAAATCGCATGGTTAGTACGGAGATAAAAACTTGATCCTAACCTTGATGCATGCATGACAACCAGGATAATAAATACAGACAAGCTGTTAAATTGTGTCATTGAAAGTTCGAGAATCAGGCACATTCTCTGAACTTTACTTTAAATTGTTAATGAAAACTGCACTTCCTACACCTTTGAACATAGTTTTGTAGAAATTCTCATCCATTGCAGTTTATATGTTACTGAAAATCTTATTTAAGTAACAGACGTACCAAAAAACACTCGAGGGCCCAAAGATAATGACGCCAGGATTATGTATGTTATGCAAACAGATCTCAAGGTGCGCAGAATTAACAGACGTACAGAATTAACAGAAACAACTGTATAATCAACTCATCTCGCCAGAAAAAGGACAGAATTAGCAGAAGCAACTGTAAAACTCGTCTCGCCAGAAAAAGGATATAATCATAAAACATTGTATAAATTTTATTCTAAATAATGAAGGTAAAAAGAATTAACAAAAATGTGCAAAGAAGAAAAATATACATGTGATTATGTTATATCATATAGAACTTCACTTAGAGCTTGTTATTACACAATAGACTAGTATAGTAGATGTAATAAGGTATAAATTCAAATGATGATTCTACAGTGTCTCGCCGCCAATCGTAACTTCGCCTTTCCAATGAGTTTCATCCCCAAACATTTCGATCCCCTACTGGAGCATTGTGGTTTTCTTCAGTTATACGTTATTGTTCAGCTATACATTGAAGAAGAACAAGCTAAAACATTTGACAGTTGTAATGCAACCACCTCCTTACAGAAGCATAGCTCGGAGTAAATGACGTGTGTAGACAGTGTTAATAGAGATATTGCCTTACATCTACGTATACATATAATAGGTTAGTCACTTTAGCAGGAACATTTAGTCCCTGGTGTAGGTAGTATTTAACTTTGGTTATAATTTCTTGGCTAATCTGGGCATCCATGACAAGGAGAGATGGCGTGCATAAAGTAGGTCTTCACCCCGAACACTTACTGATGGAGCTAACTGGACAGGCCTACTTGTGTAACCATACACAGGTACACCACTACAATATGGTAATACCCTGTGGATTAAATTGTCATTATCCACATACCTGGATCAATATAAACCAGTGCTGATCTGCTCCCTGCTTCTGACAATTTGGTGGAGGACAGCACCGAACAATTGAACCCAGATCAACTTCACTTTTTCCGGGTCACAAACCCAGTCGGATCATTACAGAATACCGTTAGGGCCATCGCGGTCACACACTAGCACGATGGCAACAACACGATAGCAAGATGGCGACAATGCGACAGATCGATGGCGACAACGTGACAGTACGATGGCGACAATGTGATAATACGATGGCGACAATGTGATAATACGATGACGACAATGTGACAACGCGATAGTACGATGGCGACAATGCAATATCACTATAGTACTGTTGCCATCGTACTATCGCATTTTTGTCATCGTACCATCGCGTCATCGTACTGTCCTCATTGCATTATCGCACTGTTGCCATCGCAATGTCGCACCGTTGACAATGCCGATGGTGACAATGCGATACTACGATGGCAACAGTACTATATTCATATCGCACTGTCACCATCATACTATCGCACTGTCACCATCATACTATTACACCGTCGCCATCGCACCATCGCATTGTCACCCTCTGGATTTTAAAGTGTAACCACGATGACCCTATTCCGTAGATCATTGTCCTATGGTAGGCCATATACGTTTTGGCTAATCAGGCTGTAGGTCGGCCGGGCATCATGGAGTGTTAAGTGGCTGCTGAGAAATTAATTTGAAACTGCCAGATTACAGGCTTATGCACATGACCAAGCCTTTGGCCTTCAATAAATAAGTTGAAAGGTATACATGCTCAACATCAGATGTATGCAGACATCATCAAGAGTCCAGGTGGTTTGTGACCAGGTATTGGCTAGGCTAGCTCATGATTTTTGTACACATTCCATTATAAATCTATTATATGTTTCTCAACAATTTTACAGATAATACTGCAGCAAATTCAGCTAACTGTATCTGGACCTGTACTATCTCACCCTTCCAAGAGAGCATTCTACTTATAATCAAGATGCATGAAGGTAAGAATAGGAAATTGCAACTAGCTAGCTGTCAGACATAATGATATACTGTCAAACACAGTCTGGCTCATCGCAAGAGTTACTGACACTATGCCAGACTCACTGACACATTGCCAGATTCCACCGACACTCTGCCAGACTTGCTGATGCTTTGAAAGACTGACTGATGCTCTTCCAGACTCACATACACTCTACCAGATTCATAGACACATTGTCAGACTCACAGACACATTGTCAGACTTACCGACAGTCTTTCAGACTCCACAGACACATTGCTTGACATACCGACACTCTTTCAAACTCACATACACTCAGACTAACATAAACATTGTCAGACTCACTGACACATTGTCAGACTCACCGACACATTGCCAGATTCACAGACACATTGTCAGACTAACCGACACATTGTTAGACTTCACTGACACATTGCTAGACTCACAGCCAGAATCACTGACACATTGTTAGACTCACTGACACATTGTCAGACTCACTGCTACATTGCAAGCCTCACTGACACATTGTCAGACTCACTGACACATTGCAAGACTCACTGACACTCTTCCAGACTCACTAACACCTTGTCAGACTCACTGACCCACTGCTAGACTCCACTGACCTATTGCTAGACTTATTGCCAGAATCACTGACACATTGTCAGACTCACTAACACATTGCCTGACCCAAGGACACATTGTTAGACTAACTGACACATTGTCATACTCACTGATACATTGCGAGCCTCACTGACACATTGTCAGACTCACTGACACATTGTCAGACTCACTGATACATTGCAAGACTCACTGACACTCTTCCAGACTCACTAACACCTTGCCAGACTCACTGACACATGGCTAGACTCCACTGACACATTGCTAGACTTATTGCCAGAATCACTGACACATTGTTGTTAGACTCACTGTCACATTGTCAGACTCACTGTTACATTGCAAGACTCACTGACAGATTGCAAGACTCACTGACTCTATGAAAGACTCACTAACACATTGCCTGACTCAACGACACATTGTAAGACCCACTGACACATTGCCAAAAATCACTGATACATTGCTAGACACATTGTCAGACTCACTGATACATTGCAGGACTCACTGACACGTTGCTAGACTCACTGACACTTTGCCAGAGTGTCCCTGACTCATTGTCAGACTCACAGACATATTGTCAGACTAACTGACGCATTGCCAAACTCAACTGAATCACTGTCAGACTTACCGACACTCTGCCTGTCACACTGACACAGTGTTAGACTTACTGACACATTGCTGGACTCCACTTACACATTGCTAGACTCCGCTGAAACATTGCCTGACTAACTGCCTGACAAACGGACACACTGTCAGACTCACTGACACATTGTCAGACTCACTGTCACTTTGCCAGACTAAAGGACATGTTGCCAGACGTTACTGACACATTGCTTAACTCACTACCTGACTAACTGACACATTGTTAGACTAACTGACACAATGTCAGACACACTAACACATTGTCAGACTCACTGACACATTGCTAGACTCCTCTGACTCACTGCCAGGCTCCACTGACTCAGTGTCAGACTCACTGACACATTGCCTGACTCACTGACACATTACTAGACTCCACTGAAACATTGCTAGACTCACTGACATATTGCCAGACTCATTGTCACATTGCAAGACTCACTGATACATTGTTAGACTCACTGACACATTGCTAGACTCATTGTCAGACTCACTGACCCATTGTTAGACTCACTGACACATTGTCAGACTAACAAGCATATTGGTAGACTTTCTGCCAGATTCACTGACACATTGTTAGACACACTTACACATTGTCAGACTCAGTGACACATTGTTAGACTCACTGACATATTGTCAGACTCACTGTCACATTGCTAGACTCACTGACACTCTGGCAGACTCACTGACACATTGTTAGGCTCACTGACACATTGCAAAACTCACTGACACTCTTCCAGACTCACTGACACATTACTAGACTCACTGACACATTGCTAGACTCCACTGACACATTGCTAGACTCACTGCTTGAATTACTGACATGTTGTTATACTCACTGACACATTGTCAGACTCCCTGATACATTGCAGGACTCACTGACACATTGCCAGACTGACTGACACATTGCCAAACTCACTGACACTCTTCTAGACCCATTGAGACGCTATCAGACTCTTAAACACATTGACAGACTCACTGACACATTGTAAGACTCACTGACACATTGTATGACTCACTGACACATTGCCATACTCACTGACACATGGCTAGACTCATTGACACACTGCTAGACTCACTACTAGACTAACTGACACATTGTAAGACTCACTGACACATTGTAAGACTCACTGACACATTGTAAGACTCACTGACACATTGCAAGACTCACTGACACATTGTAAGACTCACTGACACATTGCCATACTCACTGACACATGGCTAGACTCATTGACACACTGCTATACTCACTACTAGACTAACTGACACATTGTAAGACTCACTGACACATTGTAAGACTCAATGATACATTGCCATACTCACTGACACATGGCTAGACTCATTGACACATTGCTAGACTCACTACTAGACTAACTGACACATTGTAAGACTCCACTGTCACATTGCTAGACTCACTGATACATTGCCAGACTCATATTGGTAGACTCACGTCCAGTCTCATTGACACATTGTAAGCATCACTGACACATTGCCAGACTCACTGACACATTGTTAGACTCACTGACACATTGCCAGACTCACTGACACATTGCTAGACTGCACTGACACATTGCCTTAATCACTGACACATTGCCTGTCTCTACTGACACATAGCTAGATTCACTCCAGACTCACTGACACATTGTCAGACTTTACTGACTCCCTGCCAGACCCACTGACGCATTGTCAGACTCCACTGACACATTGCCAGTATCACTGCCACATCGTGGATTCAATGACACATTGCTAGACTCCACTAACCAATACCAGAATCACTGACACATTGCCATACTCTACTGACACACTCTACCGACAAATTGCCAGAATCACTGACACAATGTCTGACTCTTCTGACACATTGCAAGACTCACAGACACATTGTTAGACTCACTGATATATTGCTATACTCTCTGACCCTCTTCAAGACTCACTGACACATTGCCAAATTTCAATGAAAAACTGCCAAACTCACTGACACATTGCCAGACTCATAGAAACATTGCCAGACACATTTACACATTGCAAGACTGTACTGGCACATTGCCAAACTCACAGACACAATGTCAGACCCACTGTCACTGTGCTAGAATACCGGTATATAATTAAATGATTTCACCAGCTTCAGCAGAATATTAACATTGTAAATGTTTATTGAAACAAGTTTTGATAATTTACCTCTAAGCTTAAATATCAAGTAAAATTATATTGGGCCTTTTCTTTTTTAGGTCAAGTTTAGACAAAATCAATGTACAGATAAGCCCTATGAAGAATTACATGATGAGATGTTACAGTGATGGTATAGAATTCCTTGCACGCAGATTCCATTTTAGAGCTGTTGAAGTATTGAACTGAACGTAAAACCTGCCATTTCTTTATTATTATCCCTAGATACATATAAGTCTATGGGGACTCTATCGAAGTCATGCTTGAGGTTGGCCGGTTTGTGTGTAGTACTGTTGATTTGTTCATCCAAAGTCTGTCTGCACTACTCAGTAACCATTGGTCAGATTTCAATCAGACTTTTCAGGGGCGGATCCAGGATTTGGCGTTAGGGGGGGCGTACATTCATGTATTAACCCCCCCCCCTCAAAGAAATGTGCGAGCGAAGCGAGCAAGAAAAAATGTATCTCTGAGAAGCATTCCACACAATTTCGTTCTTCATCTTATAATATCCATTGATAAAGTTAATGTGAGAGTAAGGCGAGCAAGAATATAAGCATTAATTATTTGAGCAGCATACATGTATCCCGCATACTCATTGCCTACTTGACAAATTTAACTGATAGCGGTTGTGCGAGCGGAGCGAGCAAGAAAAAAAATGCTATCATCTATTTCAGCAGCATACACCACACACTTATCACTTGGTAATATTCACTGATTTAGTAATTGTAAGAATTGGAAAAAAATCAGTGTTTATCTGAGCAGCATACCCAACAAACTCATTGATAAATCGAAAACTTTCATTGAATTTGCGTAGATCTACAGCGAGCGAAACGAGCAAGAAAAATCGTTGTTTATATAGCCAGGACTAACGATAATCGACTGGATAATATTCACTGATATATAGCTGCTGTGAATACGTCACGAAGAAAAAATGCACTGTCTATCTGAGCAGCATACCCTGCGAACTCCAGGGCTTCACTTTTGTTCAAGTGGAAGTGTGAAATACTTGGGATCCAGCGACTAGGGGGTCCAGTTGCTTTCTACATCGTGACGTTCTAAAAAGAACCACGGAATTTGTCAGCTGCATTCTGAGATATCTTTTTTTAATGAAAAGGACAGGTTTATTAGAAAATCAAGCCAACTGTATTAATCTTTTATGACTTGTCAGACATTTTTAATGTGCAAGAATCTCTGTAGCCGATGTTTGGCACCATGCTACCACTCAGCCATATCTTGTTGCTTGCATACAGCATTAAGTTCACTTTAAAATCCATAAATTGATTATTGTTTTATTGACGCGAGCGAAGGGAGCGAAAAA
This sequence comes from Spisula solida, assembly GCA_947247005.1. Classification (NCBI taxonomy): domain Eukaryota; kingdom Metazoa; phylum Mollusca; class Bivalvia; order Venerida; family Mactridae; genus Spisula; species Spisula solida. The sequence continues at coordinate 18,081,563 of OX365958.1, forward strand.
AATTGCATATCAATATTGTTCTTTTGTGACATCCAAAATATGATAAATTACCTAGGCTCCGACGATTTTAGGGGGGGCGTACGCCGGGTCCGCCCCCCCCTGGATCCGCCTATGTAGCCCATATTGATTTCCGGCAGCGAGGATAAATAAAAGCATATAAAACCCCACCCAGGTCATGATTTCCACGCGACACAGGGCATGATTTCTTCACACGGATGAAGTCACACTCACGAACGGAGTCTTTATCTCCCCTTGATCGGTCATATCGACATTGCATAGCAGTTGGGGCGGTTCAGGACAAAATCTGTGACCATTTGCACACAAATAATAGTTAAGTGCCACGGATAGTACACATTTTCGACTTGAGCGTTGAGAACGTCTAGTTAAAATTGGTCAAAGAATACAATACTTATGGTATAGTTTTTTACTTTGTGCAGTTTTTCTTGCGTTCATAGCCAAAAATAAGGTCTCATACCCACTGTGTATGGTGAAATACTCCCTTTGGGCTGATCGGGAACCTTTTTGTTTATTCGTTATTAATATATGTTAAAGGTCACAGCGACCTTGATTTACCACACAATTAATAGGGGTCATCTACTGTTGGCCAACAACCATCGTGTGGAGTCTAATAATCGTAGGGCAAAGAATTGTGAAGCAATTGGTAGGAAAAAGATCATATTAAGTCAGACAGAGAAGGCAGCACTCAGCTTGACCAGCTGAGCACAGAAAACATTAAAAACACACAAGGTACATTGCCCACCTGAACCAGTCGAGCACAGAAAACATAAAAGGCACAACGCCCAACTAAACAAATTATAATCCTCCCATGTCCAAGATGTCGAAATTCTAAATTAACCAGTTTCAGCAACCATTAGATGTTTGGAACCACACCAACATGTGCAAAGCAATATATATAACTCCAACGCCATAATCTGCAATGTTAATGTAAACAGAAATCACTGACCATTACATCAATTTAGTTAGAGCAGAGGTTTGTCTCTTTTTTTATTTAAACAATTTTCCATGTTAATAGATATCATACGTCATAGCGTAAAGGATACGGGAGATTGGGATCAAGAACAGTTTTGGGAAAATATAAATATTTTCACCTTATTTGATTTAAAAAATATTTGGATGACAATCTAATACACTGAGTAAAATCATTTTTTTTAAAGAAAGTTAAATTTTTATTGATTATACGTAGTTGAACCCCAACAGAAAATCTAATCCCCACGATTAATCGACTTCTCAACTACAGAACATGGGTTTACCCTTCCATGTTTTGTTATCCACAAATTTACTACCAACGAAATTGTGAAATTACAGAATTGAATATAAAGGCCTAAAACAAACAATAAACACACCGACTAATGCCCGATATGGTCTGGTGGTTGGAGTGTTTGCCTGAGGAACACGAGGGTACAAGTTGGATACCTAGCCGCCAGGCGGTACGAGTTGGATACCAAGCTGCCCGGAGGTAACAGGTTGGAAACTGAGTGGCCAGGAGGTACAAGTTGGATACCAAGCCGTCTGAAGGATACAGGTTGGAAACTGAGTGGCCAGGAGGTACGAGTTGGATACCAAGCTGCCAGGAGGATATGGGTTGGATACCAAGCTGCCTGGAGGCAACTGTTTGGATACCAAGCTGCCAGGAGGCTATGAATCAGATACCAAGCGGCCAGGAGGATATGGGTTGGATACCAAGCTGCCTGGAGGTACAAGTTGGAAACCGAAGCTGCCAGGAAGTACAAGTTAGATACCAAGCGGCCAAGAGGTACAATTTGGATACCAAGCGGCCAAGAGGTACAAGTTTGATACCAAGCCGTCTGGAGGTACAAGTTGGATACCAAGCAGCCAGGAGGTACAAGTTGGATACTAAGCGGCCAGGAGGTACGAGTTGGATACCAAGCTGCCTGGAGGTGCAAGTTAGATACCAAGCCGTCTGGAGGTACAAGTTGGATACCAAGCCGCCTGGAGGTACAAGTTGGATACCAAGCTGCCAGGAGGTACAAGTTGGATACCAAGCTGCCTGGAGGTACAAGTTGGATACCAAGCTGCCAGGAGGTACAAGTTGGATACCAAGCTGCCTGGTGGTACAAGTTGGATACCAAGCCGTCTGGAGGTACAAGTTGGATACCAAGCCGCCTGGAGGTACAAGTTGGATACCAAGCTGCCAGGAGGTACAAGTTGGATACCAAGCTGCCAGGAGGTACAAGTTGGATACCAAGCGGCCAGGAGGTACAAGTTGGATACCAAGCGGCCAGGAGGTAAGAGTTCGATACCGAGCAGCCAGGAGGTACAAGTTGGATACCAAGCAGCCAGGAGGTACAAGTTGGATACCAAGCTGCCTGGAGGTACAAGTTGGATACCAAGCGGCCAGGAGGTAAGAGTTCGATACCAAGCAGCCAGGAGGATATGGGTTGGATACAAAGCCGTCTGGAGGATACGGGTTGGATACCAAGCTGCCTAGAGGCAATGGGTTGGATACTAAGCAGTCATGTTGCCAATTGAAATAACACACAACAAGAGATCAGCTAATTTAATCACCAGTCCTCAAAGTAGCTTGTACGGACAGAAGTAAGCAGAATGCCTTATACCAAACATGCAACTACAGGGCTTTCATTGGACACGTGCAAATGCATTTTGACTCTTGAATCTGACTAAAGTGCCAATTTTGACCCTTGAAAATTCAAGCTTACTTGAAAATTGAGTCTTCATATTGGTTGACTATAGTGAAAGCCCTGATCTACCTAAATAAATGCAAGTTCTCTCAAATCAATAAAGTTTATATTAATGGCCATTATTAATGTTCTACTGATGCATAATGCCCAATCCTGAATATATGAAGCGAGTCTGTTTGAGTGCAATTAGCTGATATTCCTACACCAAAACTCTTGTTTGAAACATTGTTCTATTGTTAAAATTCAGCATATGAATTTCAAATGACCATAACTCAGTTAATAAAAGGTATTTTTTCATCAAATAACTTTTATTTTATGCAAAAGTCCCTAATTTGTAGTGCAGCAAATCTAGATTTCCGGAATAGTAGGACCTCTAGTTCTTATCATCATTCATGTTTGAGATAATTAGGTATAAACAAAATTCACTGTGACTGTAAAATTGCGGGTTATGTAACAAAGCATTTATATATACCTTCAAATTCATGACTATTTTTATACTCATTTGTCCAACACACTCAGAGCAACAATAATTATCCCTTTACTACATGAATTCTGCAGGACACAGACAATCCAAAGCCACACAGAAACAGCGGCCACCAACACAAGAGTCAGACATAGAACAAACCATCCATATCCCCAAAATGTCTGTTCCAAGCAAGCCTATATACTCACTTCACAATGAATGACACACTGCAGACTTTGAATTTTGTGCATAATTAACCATAAAGGGAGGTAATTGAAATTATGAATAATAACTACACTGAAGTAAACAACCGTTTCACTCCTTTCGTGTAATAATCCTTGAAGAAATCACAAAGTAGGAGTTCATGAATGGAATCTTTATTCGTATAGTACAGATAATTTGACAAGAAAATCGACCTTCTATTAACATAATTTAACAGCCGATATATTGTCAATATTTATAATCCCGATTGTATGTTTTTAATAAGCAGGAAGTATTACAAAGACCTTTGGGGTGTAATACCAACACAAATATAAAGAACTTAAAATGCACGAGTTGTTCGCATAACTTTATATATTCAGCACAAGAACCTTGTAATATACTCATGCATAAAGGTTAGGATCAAGTCAAATTCTCCGTGCTATACCACAAATTCTTTTAGTCCCTTTTGTAGTTGTAAAAGAATTATGAAGAATTTGAACATAAATTTTAGATTTCCGTAAGTACTTTGACAAAACAGTACCTGGGGGAGTAATTGGCATTAATTGTGAGTATAAAGAACATGAAGACATTTTAGTTTGTTTTTTGTTTATTTTTTCTTTTTAACCACAATAGATTGTGTTTTAACCAGACAACAATATACTTACATGCAATGTACATGTATAAATTAAAATTTTACACTAAATAAAACATCTAGACTAACAAATTCTTATACAAATATTACAAAAAAAAACAATAATTTTTTTCTATGGCCGACGTCATAGTAACCCTACATAATATATACATATATATATATACTAAGGATTTAATGTTACAGTGTACATGTATGTAGGTCTTAGCCCAGACTGCAAATATAATGTAGTAGTAAATCAATTACAGATTTTATAAAATTTAGTACAAGAGTCCAGAGTAGATTATAAAGACATATATACACTCCATAATACCAGATGCAAAATCGTTTTTTTAAATTTGTAAAATTGAACTACAACAAATGGTAGAATTATGATTATTTAAATATACATACAAACTTTTCTAAGGTACTGAAAATACAATGTTTAGCAGTTTTATACAATGGAGCAAGATAACAGCTAACTGCTACGTTACACATGAATGAGAGTGCAAAAAATCTTTAAGCCAGTTCATTAGAAAGTAGGAATCCCCCACCCACCAGACAGTAGGCTCATCTCTTTAAGGTGGAGATGCCTTGCAGTATGTTTCATTGATACATGGGTAAAAGTTGTCAGGATTTTTGTAGTTGCAGAGTTAAAATGTGTCAATGAATGCAGAATGGACACAAAGATGGACAGAAGAAGCCATGGCTATAATTCTCCCAGGTTTGGAGCATAAAATTTGCCATAAAATATAAAGAGAGCATAAAACACCAACAAAGAAGAGAGAACATTAAACCCACACAAAGAAGAAAGAGAGCATAAAATCCCAACAAAGAAGGAAGTGGTGAAAGAGAGAGCATACCCCCCCCAAGAAGAATGGTGTGAGCATAAAACCCGAACAAAGAATGAGCACATACTACATGTATAACAAAGAATTTATCTTTGTCTGCACCATATAATACTGGTTTTATTACAACTATATAATGACAGACTTTGTATACAAATATCTATAAACGAAAATATAACGACAATGTATGTTTACTATGAAAAATGCCATTTTTTTACAATTATACAATTTTCTATAACCTCTGGTAATAGAAAACCGAACAAAAATGGTATCAAAAACAGGCAAGTATTCAAAACCAAAGCATGGGAAATATTACCAAAAATAACCCCTTAATGAAAGTTGCAATTACTGTTAGCAGATACCCTCTTAACACAGTAACAGTATGCACATGCATTGTTTATCTGAATAAGTATTCATAAATATTTCATATATAAAATAACAAATTTTTAAGTATGTTTTGATAGTACATAGACTGTTATATAAATTAGAGGAATTATAGAGAAAAACACAACTTGTTGTTACCCTTGACCCTAAAATCAATAGGTTACCAGATACCAATTGGTCCAAAAAGGGATTGCATTGATGATAGTCACAGATTCTGGCCCAGTTAAATACAATCAGTTGTATTTAATTCCAATAAATTTATAATGCATTTATTCCAAATACATTATGATTTCAAAGCACTTTTCCAGGAGCTTTTTGATCACCCCTTGTACATGATTGGTCAATATATTTTCACAAAAGATGATCATCCTAACAACCTTATATCATTTGTTAACAACCCTTCTTACATGAAAAAGCCAACAACATTATAGTGCCCCCAGGACAATGTGATATAACTGACATGAACAGTTTGGTTAAATTTTACAAATTACGTATCCCAAAGTAAACAGATAAGGTCAGTATTGTACTCAAAACATCCCTGATAAATCATGCACATCTGATTAATCCACATTTTCTTGCCTTTTTAATTATCCTGGGTACACTATATCTCGTACTGGCCATGAGACTTATCCCTGTAGATGTACAGAGTATACACTGAGTCACAACTGCTTTCAACTACAACCAATATAAACCATGCTTAGGCAGTTCTTATTACCTCTAATAATTTATTGTAAAAAGATAATCATAACAAATCGGACAGGAAAGGTAGAACTCGACAGAAACGATCTGTCGTAAAAAAAAAAAATCTGTGGTTATGTTGATGAAAATTTGTATTGTAGTCATGCCGACACAAAATAAAGGATCTGATCTTATTTGTTAAGTATAGTATGAAGAATTTGACATGACTCTCAACCTTCCATTAGCATAATTTAACAGCTGATATATTGTCAAAATTTATGACCCCGGTTGTATGTTTTCATAAGTGGAAAGTATCACAAAGACACTCCAGGTGTAATACCAACACAAATCTATAGGACCGACATTGCATGATTTGCTCGCGGAAATTTATATATTCAACAGAAAAACCTTCATAAAGGACAGGATCAAGTCAAACTCTCCATGCTATATTCTGTTACAAAGGTTAACAGTTGAAAATGATTCTACAGTTTACTATGTTCATATAGCGCTTTGTGCATACACAGTATGGACACTATTAATACTTCTTTCAGCATCAAATCAACTAGATTCAATGAAATTTGAATTTACTAGTAATTTCACAAGGTCGGTTTAATTTTTACTGTAGAACTCTAGATCATCCTACAGATATTACAATATCAAGTGTAGATTTGTTGTAGAGATAGAGTTTCACATATGGCCTCTTAACAGAACTACTGATATATCGTCAAGCAATATGACAGACAATTCTTATCATACTACTAAACTTGGTTTTGAAAGATTTATAAAATTACTATAAATATCCATACAACAATAGTACTACCACTACACTGATGGGGGTAAATAAATGTACTCTCACTATTTTAAGGTTGTTTTCAATGGTTTTGACTAAATGCATAATTTTTGTATCAAGAAAAAAACAAAAATTACCCAATATTAAAAGCGACAACAGAAATTAATAAATATTATTCACAAGTATGGTAGTAAATGTTGACGATATTTGGTTATCCGTCGAAATTAATGTCATATCCAGGGTTAACACTGCTGTATTCAGTGATACGTACAAGTCCGCGTAATTATCCATTAACTGATCCCGACTAATCATCCAAAGAAGTTTGAAGATCATAGGTTCATCCATTCTTGCTATAGTTTGCCGATAATAACACTAGCCTATGTTTACAAACAGAATTGATGAAAATTGAATACATTTTTGATGTCCATTTTTGTTCAAACTTGAGCACAATCACTTTTAATGTATATCTACCATGATAACAAGTGGTCAGTCGACCATGCAATGTTTAAATTATCAAAGGTTTTATATTGATAAGGCTAGAGTTATCTCTGTCGAGCTATATATATCACTAGGAAACTTGTTTTCAAACAATGTCACCTTGACCTTGTCCGTTGACCTAGTTCTAGCAAAATCAACAGAGGTCATCTGAAGGTCATCAACACACAACAAGATGGAGCATTCTGGAATACGATTGTAGACCTGTAACGTCTTATTTGGCTATTCATCAACACTATTTGGTCTAACAATGGACAGCTGTATCCATGGAAACAGAAAAGTCCTATCCAGGGTAACTGAACAGTCGTATCCAGGGTAACGGAACTGCCGTATCCAGGGTAACGAACAGTCATATCCAGGGTAACGGAAGTCGTATCCAGAGTAACGGAACAGTCATATCCAGGGTAATGGAAATGCTGTATCCAGGGTAACGGAACAGACGTATCCAGGGTAACGGAACAGACGTATCCAGGGTAATGGAACAGTTGTATCCAGTGTCGGAACTGTATACACTTGCTATTCTATACCAAATGTACTTGTTTCTTCGACAGCTGTGACTAGTTTTTCAAACAACATCTCAAAGGTTGTATATGGTGGCAGATCTAATCTGTTAAAGCAGGTGTGAGCTCTGAAAACAACAACAACATATTGGTCAATATTTCAACAAACAGGCTTGTCATATTTTTTTTTTAAATCCCTTTAGGCCTTTGTAACTAGGCTGTTTCATGGAGCAGATTATAGTCATGTTTCTGTCTCAAATAATACAGTAATAGTGATGTACCGGTAGTAGCACTGAAATATTGCAGATGGGAACCAGACTATAACCTGCTCCACGAAACAACCCAGTAGACAGCCAAAATGAAAGCATTTGAGTGATATTAAGACTATTCAGTCAAATTATCCTGACACTTGACCAGCCAGGGAAAGCAGTAAGTACAGCTATACCAATCAATACCAATACCACTATAATGTATTTGGTACATAGTGGCAGTTTGAGATGGAACCTGCAACCTTCTACTCCTCTAACCATTGGACAACCCTTATGGTTTGTATAAATTACTGGTTATGTATCCCTATGAAGATAATTTTTTCTTAAAGGGTTGTCCTAATCAGGCTCTAAGCCCTGTCAAAATTGTGTAAATATGTAAGATAACAACACATTTTGCCAAATCCCAGTGGAGCTTGACCCACTCTGGAGCATGCATGGATTGAAAATCAAGAATATTTACCTAGGGAGACTGGTGACCTTTCCCCACTTTTCTATACAGAATTTTCTAGGTCCATTACTTCCTCGTAGTGCCGCGAATCCTTCATATGGTATACTGGAGGTGCCAGTGACAAACTACAAGAAATAAAATATTATCCATCAAATTCAAACATAGCCAACAAGAAACATGGCAATTGCATCAAAAACGGATTTTAAAACAATATAACTCTCTTCTATGAAGGGGGTGGGGTAGGTGGCCCTTAAGGCCCAGGACTCTTGTTTAGTGGTATTATTTGTTCCTTTGTTCTTTTTATGTTGGCATATATAACACATTTTTATTCAATAGTGTATAATTGTCACATTTCTCAATGTTTCATAATTCTGGATAATACATGTACAGTATACAAGATTGTAAGATATTAGGCCAAAGTGTCCTTTAGTCATTGATAGAAGCCATTAGTTCGACCACCTGACATGAGCAGAGAAATATTACTAACTATACAGAAATATAAATATCTCCCACAAAGGGTCCTATCAATATTCATATGCAACAATTGGCTTGGTACCAACTGACCAGGGATTAAGGAGAGCAAACATGGACAAACTTTGTGACATCCAGACAGACATCCATCTATCACACAAACAAGTAGATATGTGGGACTGTACCAGGGTTCCCACAAATATTCTGACACAAAATTCCCTCACATTTCCCTGACTTTTGCTGAATTTTCAGATTTCGCAATTTCCAAAATTCCCTGAACTTCTTTTCGTTTTTGCCTGACTTTTCCCTGACCATGGGAACCCTGTGTACAATATCGATAAATGAGGATGATTTTAAGTAAGTAGAAACACTGATAACCTACCTGTAATAAACGAAGCCTGCGTTCATTATCAAACTTCTCAATGGCTTCCCAGAACCAGATAATCACTTGATTTAGATTATGATAACCTGCAAGTATACATGTTTACATGTATTTATAATAAGTCATCATTACATACTGTAAAATCACATATTTTTGTATTAATTTTGTGGATTTTGATAAAAATGCAGTTTCGTAGGGTCGAAAATTTGCAATTACAAAACATGAAAAGGTAAACCCATGCTTTGTATTTGGGAGGTGATTAATCGTGGGTATTATATTTAATGGTCAAGTTTAACAACGAAATCAACAAAATTTTAACCCCCTCGAAATATAATGACTTTACAGTAGTATTATTATGATAAGTAATTACAGAATATATTTTGACATGGGCAAATGGGCGTTAGTGATTAGGATGAATAGCTGTTTGTTTATAACGGTTTAATGCTGTTTCTCAACAAGTTTCTTTGATTATTCAGGTTTAATACTGTTAGAAGGTTTCTCAACAATGTTTGAGTCCATTTTCACAGTTATGCTCATTTACTGCAAAAAATAAGAGCAATGTCGCATCTTTCAAGACGCTCACATGGAAGATGTCGCATCTTTCAAGACGCTCACATGGAAGATGTCGCATCTTTCAAGACGCTCACATGGAAGATGTCGCATCTTTCAAGACGCTCACATGGAAGATTGTGTTGCCTCAATAAATAAAGTTTGTATTACGGATGGCAACGGATACTGAAATTGGTATCTGGATAACCAAGCATTGAGCGCAGCATGAAATGTAACCTTATTTCGCGACTAACATCATCTTTGTGTACTACTAACAGACAGACTCACATTTCATGCCTCAGTATGAGTAGTGAGCTAGACCGGTATAATCGAATCCTATGAACTGTCCAAATATTTAAACTGAACTCCGAGCATTAAGCTTGAGAACTTATCTTTTTTACAAATATTTAACTCATGTGTGTTGATGTATGATTATAAGGGTAGGTAACTCCATTTTGTATGAATTTCTACTTTCGTTTTGTCAAACTGTACGCAGTGCTCTCCCTTGTCACTTATAATAAACACTGATGCATATTAATTGTGTTACTCGCTGTAGGACCTCTGTACTGGGAAGGTAATTACATAGTATGTCTACCTGATCTATATTCTGTATTTTTCCTCCAATCATTAATGTCTATCTCGACAGTACCCGCAATAACCAGTTCTAATTCCCTAGCATCAAATATCGACACAATTCTTGGGTCGAGAACTTCATGAAATCCCTTTATAATACTTTCCATCTGCTCGGTGACCCCTCGTTCCAGACGCCACTTTACCATTCGTTCTATATATTCTTTCTTATTCTTTTCGGTCACGGGAATATTCTTCCCATTTTGTTTCAATTCTCGCTCAGTTACCTACAAGATACAAAGTAACAAATTTATTTCAACAGCTGATAACTACAACTTCAAATCAAAATTTTTTGAACTACCCAGTTCTGAAAATATGATGCAAGTCTGTTCCAGATGCCATTAGCACACTTTGTACACCAAAACTCTTGTTTCAAACATTTTAATTGACTAAGTCAACATATTGATACATTAATTTTTTCTTTAAATAACTTCCATTTGCTGCAGATAAATTCATTCTTCTTAGTGCAGCTAAGTTTATATAATTTCTGGTTTAATGTGTATTGTTATAAACCCTCTATAAAAAGCACTTTTCTTACCTGACCAAAAACTTCTTCATTTACAGAGAATGTTAAATCCATATCTACATCAGAGATGTCATTTTCTTTCACCCATGTAAGACTCTGATGGAACTCGGCATCATATGCTTCAACATCAGCCAGACAACATGGCCTGCAAGAACAAACAAGATTGTTTTCTTTTTACCAAACAAGTTCTATATATGGTTTGTTTTCTCTAGGTTTCCATTATTATTCAATCAATTTGAAATTGAAACAGATATGGCTGCTAGTTCACTGACCAGTTTACTTGGAATTAATTACGACCTTAAGGGATTTTGACCCATACTCATATGTCTCCCACAACAAAGGGCCATAACCCCAGCACAAAGCACCCTAACTAGGTTTCAAACATAGTTTTATTGTTAAAATTCAGATTATGAAATTTCAATTGACCATAACTTTGTCAGTTGTTTGAAGTTTTTCATCAAATAACTTTTATTTTGTGCAGAAAAGATCATTCTTTCTACTGCAGTAAATTGTCATTGAAATCTGAAAACTAGCATGGATAAATTTTGTGACATTCATGTTTACTTACACTCTCAGCAAGAACTTGTAGAAAGGGCGAGTGAAGAAAGCATCCAGTAAATACTGATGTATTAATGCCAGTCCCAGTACCTGTCCAGCAAATTTAAACCTGAAAATATTAATATACAAAATATTAAATTTCAGTATGTCAATGGTTAAGAATAAAACTGTTTTTTCTAAACTAAGGCGACATCTGCTAAACTAAGGCGACATCTGCTATCTGTAACAGTGTTACTTTAAAAATTTTTTAGGGAGTTGAATTTTCGTTGATTTTGTTGTTGCACTCGACCACGAAATTAATCCCGACCATAAATCAACCTCTCTAATGTCTAACATGGGCTTATCCTTTCATGTTTGGGATCCACAAATTTGCATTTTTATCAAAATCCCCGAAATTCTGTACCCACGAAAATATGTGATTTTACATTATTCTACGAAAGTTCTAGACCTATTGATGAACATGTATGTTATTTGTAAATAATCATTCTCAATGCAACAGAGAAATCTAAAACATTTCACACAAAATACACAGCAATAAAAGGTACTAGTGTAAATATCACCACCACCAGTTGCCCATACAAGAAATGTCACCAAAAAGAATGTTTTAAATCTTTGAGAATAGTATGTTTACCATACAGGAAACATCGAAGTTACAGAAGTATCCCTGGTTCCCTTCATACATGCCAATAGTAAGCAATTGTATAAAAGACCTTGATTTAGTTAGTGGTGTAATGGGAAACAAAACTAGCTAACCCTGAATTAAATCCTATTAGATCTCATAAATCAGAATTAGTTTCATGAAGGTTGTATATTCACATTCAGGTCATGATCTTAAGACTTAAGACAAAGTTTGTTCCCAAGAAAAATGTTGTTTTATCACATAACCTGCGGTCCAGGAGTGCCGTAAAGCCGTGCCGTAAATATCGTTCGGCACTCCCAGAGTGTGGAGTAAATATTTAAATTAGCTTGACGTGACATTAGCTATTCTATGCATTGACGTCAATGACGTCATGATAATATCAACGTCACCTTGACGTCGCGCTCATTGTACCGCTGAACTTTGGCTGAAACATATGCAGCGTACATCATCCTTTTGAACAATAATGTTCATTTTTAACGTTATGTGATAAATAGAATCTTACATTCGTGCTTATTACATACGAGTTTTATTAACTCGTCAACAAAAAATTAGACACTTGAATTTTGTCAACACTACGAAGTAGCAACGATTGAAGTTAACTATTTTATGAGAAATGTCACATTTTTTTTCGTCAGCACTCGCGAAGCTTGTTTACATTACGGGGGAAGTCGAAAATCGTATAACTGCGCATGCGCAATACTTCTGCGCAGCCCCGAAATGTAAACTACGGTCCTAATGCTAAATATGAGGTAAGCCAATGCAATGTTTTGTTAACAGAAACCAGGAAAATATAGCTTTAGTAAAGTATGTGCAGAGTTTCAAAAACATCATACAATGTCATTTTGTATCAAAATACCTGCTGTGAAAAGAGAACGTTTAAAATTTTACCGCTAAGTTTCGATCGATATTTTACCAATATTCAGCAAATTTAAAACTGATAATATCAATATACAAAATATTAAATTTCAGTATGTCAATGGTTCAGAATGAAACAGTTTTTACTAAACTAAGACGACATCTGCTATCTGTAAAAGTTTTACTGAAAAAAATAATTTTTTTGGAGTGAGTTGAATCAAGTTGATTTCATTGTTGCACTCAACCACGAAATCTAATCCCGACGATTAATCAACCTCTTTAATGTCGGACATGGGATTATCCTTTCATATTTTGGGATCCACAAATTTTACGACCCCAAGATAATGCAGAATAAAGACTCAACCACAGATTCTCCCAGTGTTATATATTTATACCAATGTATGAGATAATAACAAACGTCCCAATTTCCCAAGCATAATACCCTGAAGTTCACTTACCATTCATGAGCATTTTCTACAAACGCCGACATTGGACTGACTTGAACAGTATAAGTATCATTCGCCGAGTACTCAAACAGACCGTAGTATGGATTAAACAACTCTCTAGAAAGGAGGAAGAAAAACTCTCTAGATGGGCCGCCGTAGTCGAGACCTTCTTCTCCCGTGAAGGTGATGTATAATTTACTCTTCTGAAGTTCTTTCTTAGGAGTTGACATGATTTTATTGAAAGCATCTTCTAGAACATGGTCCCGCCTCACCATCATTCTATAAATAGAACACAAGGAAGAGAGATTAGTTACTATGGCTACAGACCTTCAAACAATAGTTCATAAAATACATGTATTAGGCACTGAATAAATGCACATTTGATATAATGATAAAATTGACAAAGTTATTATTCAGTAAAGTACCACACTTAAACATTAGTCATACATGATGTTACTGCAAAACATTCATTAACATTGATAAACAAAGTTGAAAGATGGTTCCAATCAAAGAGTCCAGCTTGACGCAATTCACATTTGGGTTGCCTATATGCTCTATGGATATTGCAACATTCTATACAGCTATGTCTAGATGACACTTTAGCGCTCTCCTTACTACGCCAGGCAAGCAGGCATTCTAATGTTCAATGACAAGAAATACTTACTTTAATTTCCCAGGGCCTTGTCCACATCCTTTTTGTTCTAGTTTTCTGTAGAAATTGCGCAACTTGGCATGGAAATCTCGTTTATATGGAGCTGGGACTCGGACGTTGGATCTAGCCATGTTTGCCATAACAGCATCTTTAAGGAAAATCAATCACAAATCAATAAATCTAACAATTTTGCAAAGGTCAAGGTCATTTATTAACTCAATTGAGGTTCTGCTCAGACATAATGCTCAATCCTGAATATACAAGATGCAAGTCTGTTTCAGGTGCCATTAGCACACATCCCTACACCAAACCTCGGTTTCAAACATAGTTTTATATAAATTCAGCTTATAAAATTTCAGATGACCATAACTTAGTCAATAATTTGATTTTTTTTCACCAAATAACTTTTCTTTTGTGCAGAAATGTTCATTCTTTCAAGTTCCACTTATCCCAGATTCTTGCTTATTGTGATATTGTAGGACCCCTAAGAAAAATATTCAATAAAATCTACAAAATTTTAAATGAAAATTCTTCACAACATTGCTAACTGAAATTCTTCAAAAAATAGCTAACTGGTAAAAATGATAAATTAATTTGGACCGAAAATAAGTCATAAAATTACTAACTGGACATACTTGGTGAGCTATGTGGTGACTCTGACACTGATGTATCCATCGGAGACACTGATCTACCAGAGATCAGATGTGTCGGAACAAACGACATAATGTCGTTCTCAAATACACTGAAATATAAACATGGCAAGTATTAGAAGATGTCAAACATTTAACCCTTTACTCCATATGCCCTTAATCCAGTTATCTACAATATTTTGACAAAAGGCTAATTATTTGTGTACAGTATAAGTCTAAGAATGAAATCATGAAATTAATGGATGTTTAGTCCCAAATAATACTGGTGCTAATTTTTTTTTAAGTTTTGTCATTTTCTGTTAAATTAAATTCAGACCATGATGCCCAATCCTGAAAATAAGATGCCACTCTATTTGGGTGCCAATAGGACACATCCCTACACCAAAACTCTTGCTTCAAATACTGTTAAATTGTTAAAATTCAGCATATGAAATTTCAAATGACAATAACTCAGTCAATACTTGGTGTTTTTTCATCAAATAACTTTCTTTCTAGTGCATGATTATTCCGGAGTTGTAGGACACCTGCTGTTAAATTGAGCTCATAGAATTTCAGAGAAACAGATAAACTTGTTTATGTAATAACAATTTGTCACATATAATACCTTAGCATCATAGTCAGTGGTAAATCATTAGACATTTTATCCAGCGCCTCGGTACCACCGTTAGCGATACGGTTGACTTTATCTTTCAGTGGACTAGATGAACTGTATGGAGGGTATTTATCTTTTAAAATATCCTGGATGTTTGGTTGTCGTAGAAACAGCACCACTTTGTCATTATAAGCTGAAATAAAAAAAGATCATGGTTACTAAAATACTATCAACTTTTAAAACATATACACACAAAAGTTGATGTCACAATATATCCTCAACAGCTAGACGTGACAGTAAGGCATGAACCCCCTACAGAATGAGCCCATAGTCAAACAGACAAAATCTATACCCAAGAAAATACTTGCTGCTGGGCAATGACTGTGTTATGGATCACCAAATTTGGTTGCATTGTAAGTTAAATTGAACTTGACTGATATTTTATTATCCAATATTTATGCGCCCATATTTACTGAATATTTTATAAATGAAGACTTACTGGTCTGAAATATTTTGCAAAGACTGACAGTTTGGCAGATGTAATACTTGGGAGATTGGATGAAAGTGAAATCCTGTCAATATAAACACTATATGTTGCTAATAAATACTCACCAGTTGGTATGGCACTTTGATCTGTGATTGGTTGTCGTGGTGGAGGGGTTGGCTGTAATAAGAACAACTAATTTACCACAAAATAGATAATAAATGTGAATATGCTTAGTATGAAAATTAGTATACTTCCAAATAACTATCATTTTGTATTTATTTATATTCCATAGCTCAGAGCAGGATCAAACATGATTAATTTATAAGTTCAGACGATGGCAAATTATTTTTAAAAATTAGAATGGTGCAGAAATGTGAGAAATTAGTCATAATATAACAAGTCTCTACTTTGGTCATCATTACACAATTGCTTGATTTGCATAACCAAACTTATCCAAACTTGAAGTAGGTAGGTAGGGCTTTGTGTTATTCTTCTAACAAATCCTGCTCTGACTGTTCTATTTTTTAGTAAGGGCCATTTTTATCTTTTTAGCAGGGACAATTATACAGGCAATTATCATTTTTATTAGAGATACCCGGTAATTTTGGTTTTTAGTGCACTGGCAAATTAAAATTTTTGGCATGGTCAAATTTTATTTTTTAGAGTAGAAGCCATTTTGTTTTTTTAGCAGGGGCCATTTTAATATCATGGGTATATGTACATTGAATGTAGAGTTAATTCAAATAAACATTATTTTAATGATGTCCTTGTATCTGTGAATAGACTTACAGCTTCACTGCGTGTCGGTGAATGTTCCTGTCCACCAGATCTGTGTCGTACACGTAATAATGATGTATGTAAAAAGTCAGGATTTATTGGCGGTACATCTGCAGGTAGTCGGGGGTCGATAAATGTCGTACCTTTACAGTGATGATCAATAAAGAAAGGCTGAAAAGATAACAACTATAATGTTACTAGAACCAGGGGTTCTACTGAGGAATTATGCCCAATCCTGAACATATGACGCGAGTCTGTTTACAGTGCCATTAGCACACATCCCTACACTAAAACTGTTTCAAACGTTGTTCTTTTATTAAAATTCAGCATATGAAATTTTAAATGACCATAGTCAATAATTGGCATTTTTTATTAAATGACTTTTACTTTACGCAGGAAATTTGGCTTTTTTTAGTCCAGCAAATCCAGATTTCCGTACTATTCCGAAAGAGTAGGACCCCTGTAGAACTGAAGAAGGGTTTTTGATGTAAAAACATATGTCTCCCACAAAGGGCCTTAACTTCGGAAAGAATTATCTGACCTAAAATTCCTGACAATATGTAAAATTTGGCTAGGAACCAAGTATTCATGTGAAGTCGCAATTAAATCTGACAAATGGTAAAGGTTATGACAAACTTTGTAACTTCCATCCATCTACACAGACAGACATCGGGCAAAAAATCCTTAAGTGTCTCTCATTATATATGTGGTTGTTTAATAATATTACAATCTGAATCAAAGACCACCTCGAAATTAACAGCCCATGTTTCATTTTTAGTTCAGACTGTTCTACTCCACCTGAATATTAATGCTAACAAACTTTTAAGGTAGGCCAAAATCAATTATGTAGCTACAGAGACTGTACTTTTGTACTATAAAGCACTTACTTTTGAGTTGGTTTTGTCAAATTTCATCTCCCAACCTTCTGGCAGCTCTTTTGTTGTGTCGGCAAAAACGTTGAGAAAAGACACAAGATCACGATTATGCTGGTATCTGAAAACATGGAAATAGAGATATGACAGTTTGCAGAAAGGGGATGTCGACTGTATAGCAGATGGGTGTGTCCACCGTATAGCAGAAAGGGGCGTGTCCACTGTACAGCAGAAACGGGCCTGTCCACCGTATAGCATAAAGGGGCCTGTCCACTGTACAGCAGAAAGGATTGTGTCCACTGTACAGCAGAAACGGGCCTGTCCACTGTATAGCAGAAAGGATTATGTCCAAAGTATAGCAGAAAGGGGTGTGTCCACAGTACAGCAGAAAGGGGTGTGTCCACCGTATAGCAGAAACAGGCCTGTACACTGTATAGCAGAAAGGGTTATGTCCAAAGTATAGCAGAAAGGGGTGTGTCCACAGTACAGCAGAAAGGGGCCTGTCCACTGTATAGCAGAAAGTGGTGTGTCCACAGTATAGCAGAAAGGGGCGTGTTCACTGTAAAGCATAAAGGGGTGTGTTCATTAGATTACAAAGTAGAAAGCACCTTTCATAACAGCATTAATTTTTAAGAACAAACTAGGACAAGCAATGTTGTGTTTGTTCATTAGATTACAAAGTAAACAATTCATGCTCTTCATGATGATTGTACACTTTTTACATTGTGTGACATTCATATCATAGCAACAATTGTATTGTTCTATTGACATCAAGTCATTCTTCATTTCTGCTTTTTTGGGAGAACAATAAAACACACATAGATTGCGTGTTTGAAACAATTGTAAGCTTTTCAGACATAAATAACTATTCATGTCTTAATTACCTATCCTACGAATCAAGAAGGAATATTTTGATAATATATATATTCATTAAACACATAATTTGTAAGAAGAAAGTCAAATCACACTGAAGGAGAGAAGTACAGGGTCGTCAACAGAGCCAAATTAAAAGTCCTGTAAATCATAATTTTTATTATGAGGCCGATCATTTTTGCCAAACAAGAGGCCTTCAACCACTTTGTTTCCATATCTAACAAGTTTTTATTGAATAAAATCCTTTAGAGCAGATTAAATTGACCATAATTGTCAATTCTTGAAATATTTTCATCAAATAATTTTTATTTTGGTCAGAAATCATAGCTCTTTCAGGATAGATAAATCCGGAAATCCGGATAAATCCGGAATATTGACACCCCTGGAAGTAGTGTCCCGAAACATGTATGTGATATAAATTAATAAATTTCGAAAGTTGTAGCTGATTTTTGTATTGAATTAGAAGAAAGTCAAATGATTTGAACATAGATAATGACATACTTGTCAAAGTTGGCAGGATCTTTGCGTATTTTATTGACCACATGTTTCAGAGTCTGGTTTCGGTTGAATTCCATCATTGCCGTCTCATTAGCCTGCAGCAATGGGAAGAAATCCGCCCGCATCAGGAACTTCACCGCCGGTTGTCGGTATGAACCTCGACTCTCAGACGTCGCCATCATGGTTACTGGACCAGCAATAACCGTTTGGGCCGACGTCTGTGGGCTGCCGTCACTCATACCTGAAAGCAACAGTTATATCATAGAATCATGTCATACGAGAAACCTGTCTGCAGTTTGCCTTCTTCAATATTTTGATAACATTCAAGTATTAACATGTACATTCCGAACAAACCTTGTTTCTAAGTAAGGACAATAACTCTGCTGAATTGAAGCAAAAATGTACAAAATTACATTTCTGTAAATGGTTATAATTAAAATGATAACAACAAAGACTTTATTTAAAGAGGCAACACAGTGGGGTAAACCCAGTCTTCACTGTGACCCTGATAAAGCATCATGAAGTGTTTAATTGGCCACAACAACTGGTGCAAATGCAATGTCTCACATTTCATAGCCATACTGAAGGTTGCTAGGTCTGCATCAGACTATGCCACAACAGTCATTGATATGGTACTGGTATTATATAGCTCCAGGTATTTGGCATTAAGAGTAGTTCAACAACTGATTGGCTAAGTGACAGGGTATATGATTATTGGAAAAGTGAATGGATCTTTCAATCTCCAAAAATTGTTTATGGCGAAACAGCTAAACTTTTGTCTGAATGTCTGATTGTTTACCACATACAGCCAGTCTGGGACTTCTAGCATCCAGAAAACTATCTCTTCGCTGCTCATAAAAAATCTTTTACCCGAATCAATGATATTTTATGATTGACATGATAACTGTTCCAGACAGTATAGTATTGTGTCCATTGGTCATTGTAGACTTCCAATTTGTTCAACTAGATGGAATGTATTTTATGAGATATGCCAGACAGTCAATGCTAGGTAATCAAACAAGATTCGATAAACATCAGTATAGATATACCATCCTAAACCATGCTGAAACAATGGGATGTAACAGTGTACCTAAACAACAGGCAAAATGAATAAAATCAAAGTATATTACAATTTACATACTAATAAAATGAAGTGTTTTCGGCAATTTGGCAACAAAAATGTCTGTTCCCAACAAAGGGCCATGACTCTAGCAAACATAAACATCTGTCCTAACCAAAGGGCCATAACTCGAGCAAACATAAACGTCTGTTCCCAACAAAGGGCCATAACTCTAGCAAACATAAACATAGGTCCTAACCAAAGGGCCATAACTCTAGCAAACATAAAAGTATGTCCCAACCTAAGGGCCATAACTCTAGCAAACATAAACGTCTGTCCCAAAAAAAGGGCCATAACTGTTAGTACAGATGAATTACTAGCCTCAGGGAGAATGAAAATCGTTGAAATACGGCTTAAGTACTATATAAACATTGATTAGTAATTTACCTGATGAAGAACTCTCTGCAGAATTACTGGCTGGTTCAGGTTCAGTCCTTTGACGTATAGTCCTGCGTATACTTTGGTACCGTCGATCCATCTGTTGTCTTTGTTGAGAACTGATTGTAGGTCGTCGATGGATTGACCGCTGACCACTTTGAGGTTTTTCCCATGTGGTGGTACGATTCACATGGTCAATATAGAACACACGATGGTGAGAGTCAACTTTTGCTTCCCAACCTGTTGATCAAATAAGAAACATTTTTCAATGAGAAGCTTTTTGTACAGGTAATGAACCTCCAAGAAATAAAACTACATTTTATAACCTTTAACAATCATCCATTGTCTTCAGTATCATATGAAAAGTCAAGATATCCCTCAATTCAAGGCTATATTATACATAATTAAGCATTTTTTGTAACAAATTCAAAGTGAATACTAGAAGGATTTTTGACACAAAAACTTAAGTCTCCCCCAAAGGGCCGTTACTCTGGCAATATGCAACTAAACTATAATACCTGGCAATATGCACAACTAGGCCTAGTACCAAATATTCATGTGAAGATTCATTGAAATTGGACAAGTTTTTAAGTTGAGGTGAGTCATTCCAACATGCAGTATAATATGCAACATAAACATCCAACATACAGTATCAGTGTGGCCACAGAAAATGAAGAATGAAATTTCCTGATAATTCCCTGATTTTCCCCCAACTGAAAGGTGGTTTTCCTGATTTCTTCTTGCAGGTAATTTGTTTTTGACATGTTCCCTGTTTTCCAGAGTCTGTGACCACCCTGACCTACTGTATGCTAGCTGCAGAACTGGGTACTGTTAAATCAAAGCACTTTAACATATATCTAAATTCTTCATAATTATTTATCATCTACAAATTGTGGTAAATATAAATAAAGAGATGTTTAATAATGATATGGTTTCAGTCAATGAACTGCTATAAACCAGAATTATCCGTCCACAATGAATACAGTCAGATCTCAATATAACGACACCCGATATACGGACAAATTCATTATACTGACATCAAATTTGGGGACAGAAGTATTAAAATGCTCTTTGTATCAATTCAGTATACCGACATATTCATTACAACGACATTTTCTTGGAAACAAACAGCGTCGTTGTATCGAGATCTGACTGTAGTTCTTAAATAATTATAAAGAATTCAAATTTGTGCATAACTTTCCGTAAGTGCTTAGATGTTTTTGTGATTGTTGGTTTGTTTGATTGCAATCGACTGAGACATTTGTAAGTGTATGGTCATTTGGTTTTGTCCCTGCCTAATTGGCCAATAACCTCCAAGATTGGTTAACCAAAGAAGTGCTTTGATAAAACAGTACCCAGGGATGGTATTGAATATTGATCTTATCTAATTTGGAGAATAAGGATAGCCAATCATATCGCCTGTTTAACAACCAATCAGATTACACCATATTAAACTCTTGGTCAAAGTTTAATATGGTGTAATCTGATTGGTTGTCCTTATCCTTAAGTCAAATAAGATCAATATTGAATACCATCCCTGGAGTATTGAAGTGGAGTAGATTGTGTTCATTGAATGAGATGTTTACCCATATCAAGGTCCTGTAGATACCCACCTGGTGGGAGGGGATCATCTCCTGGCTGTGGTTCCACTCTATGACATCTTCTCCGTGCCGGTAACTTGGGTAAGGGTGAAGATGGGGGACCGTTACTATCAACTACTGAAATATAATATTACATGATGACAGACGTGCCAGTAACTTAGGTAAGGGTGAAGATGGAGGACCGTTACTGTCAACTACTGAAATATAATATTACATGATGACAGACGTGCCAGTAACTTAGGTAAGGGTGAAGATGGGGGACCGTTACTGTCAACTACTGAAATATAATATTACATGATGACAGACGTGCCAGTAACTTAGGTAAGGGTGAAGATGGAGGACCGTTACTGTCAACTACTGAAATATAATATTACATGATGACAGACGTGCCGGTAACTTAGGTAAGGGTGAAGATGGGGGACCGTTACTGTCAACTACTGAAATATAACATTACATGATGACAGACATGCCAGTAACTTAGGTAAGGGTGAAGATGGAGGACCGTTACTGTCAACTACTGAAATATAATATTACATGATGACAGACGTGCCGGTAACTTAGGTAAGGGTGAAGATGGGGGACCGTTACTGTCAACTACTGAAATATAACATTACATGATGGCACTAGTCTTCAATCTTCACATACATGTACAGTCTGTTAATTCAGGTCTGTTACTTCAATACAAACATCGCGATATCATAAACATTGCTTTTTTATTGTTTTTAACATTATATTTGGAGAAAAAAGCAGTCAAGAACAAAACCTTATTTACTAAGCCACACACTAATGCACATAATATATATTCAAATAAGACAATAATAACAGGGGGTTCTTTTGACTTGTAAGAAGTGGTTTGACCCTTGAAATTTCCAAAAAAAAGCATTTTGACCCTTAAGATTTTGGTTTGAAGCGTTATTTTCTCTTAAAACCATGGGTATTTAGGCTATTAAATGGCAAAATTAAGTCAAAAGTATCAAAATGACCCTTCAGATTCAGAAGCTAGTGAAACCCCTGTAGTAAGAGAAATTGCAATGTTTATGTACACAATGTTGTGTCAACAGGTGACTGACCTGATTAATCCAGTAATACATTGTTTTTATCACCTTTATACCATAGTACCCTTATACATTTACTCACAGTAGCCTGGTTACAAAACTTACGGATATATTGGTTATTTGGACAACTTTTACTACTGGCATTGTTGTGAAAGCAGAGTGACCTAATGCTTTCATACTTTGCATGCTAGGAGATGGCACAGTACAGTATGGGTTTGAAACACCACTATAGGTGTAGACTATTGACTACATGTAGTTTATTAGTTGCTTAGGCCAAAAATAAAATATTGTTTGCTTCCCCTGACCCTGGTCAATTAGGATTGGGTAGGTAGGTAGGTAGGTAAAATATTTATTTTTTGAAAAATGTTTTTTATTGTCAATAACTTCTTTTTGCACTACTTTTTTCATAATAAAATATAAAAAAAATTCAGATGGTCAAACAATATTTTGGGTAGGTAGGGAAGGGAAAACAAACAATATTTTATTTTTGGCCTCAAGTCTGGCGGAAACCTTAGAAGAATAAGAGATAAGGTTACCTGAATCAATACTAGGTGGTGGTTCAGCATGTTCACCAGCATGTCTCAGTTGCCATATCACAGAACTAGAGGGTGTAGGAGAAACCCTATTACTAGCTATTGCACTTTGCCCGATTGTAGGTGCACGTCCTTCTGCACCTGCTGGTTGTATCTCCATTTGTGAAGAGTCCATGTTCACAGATTGAGATGGCGTAGTTTGGGGTTCATCAAATGTCACCCAACCACAGTGTCCATTTGTTAGGCTACGAGTTTCTGACGTCGGTGATGCAAGATCAAGTTCAGCATTTTCACTCCCGAAACTAGAATTAGCACGGTCTTTCTGACTTTGAGTCCACATTTGTAAATGCTGATGAATACTTTGTTTGTTTTGTCGCCTCTCCTCATCACTCATAATACGCCCTCTAGGGTGTATAACTGGCGGTGAGGGTGTACTATCACGCCCAGATCCGAGTGCCCCGGGTCTGGGAGGAGTTTCGGGTCTCCCGCTTGAAGAGTCAATACCAGGATACGTGCGCACTGGTAAAGCAGGAGAACCACCAACAGCACCCTGAGCATCGGACACAGTGGAGTCTAGCGCTCGCCTCACTGCCGGACTCAGAGATCGACGTACCGGCGGCTTAGACGTCGACACTGTAGTCTGAAACACACTTCCGGTAGAAACTTGGCTCTCACTAGATAATTGTCTATCTATGGGTCTGGGTGGGTCTCGTGATCGCTGACGACTATATATGGGAGGTTGAAGTTCTAACACTGGGCTGTAGATATTTTGTCCCTCACTATTCACAAGCTGTACAGATGAATCAGCAGTTGTCGTGGTAACCGTGTCTGTCAGGGGTTGTTCATTAGATTGTCTTGTCATAAACGGCGGTAGAGAAGCGGGCATCTCAAAGTTAAACTGAGTATTTGATAAAGGTTCTAGATTTCTAAGTCTATCGACAGGTATACTGTCGACAGAACGCTGTCGATTAAAAGGTGGAGGAAGGTCAAATGTCGCACTACGATCCATTATAGAGGTTTGTGGATCTTTATGTTTGTGTCGGCCTACTGAATGAGTTAAATTCAAAGGTCTATGTGTATTATGTGAATCTGATAGTGGAAGTAGATCGTCGGGATACGTCAAAGGTTCCGACACTTTGTTTCTCTCCACCAGAGGCGGAGTTTCATTATCTCTGCTCCGCAACCTGTCCTGTGACGCTGATGTTGTAATGTCACTTACAGGAGCAAAATTTAACGATCTTAGTCTCTCAACAGGAGAATCAAAACTTTCCGCTCTAATTCGGTCTAAACCAGACGTAGGGTCTAGCACATTAAACTTATCTTTCTGTGAACTACCAGTATCAACTGGTTTATGTCTATGAACAATTGGTGGAGGAGTAGTGTTAGGGTTGCTTTGATCTAATGACAGAATTTCAGCAGACCGCCTCCATTCACGAGTAGGCGGAGTTACTGGTCTTTGTGTTTCAATAGACTCCGCCCCCAGACTGGTTGTTCCATGTGGTGGGATAGCTCCCCCTGAAAGACAATTAACACTCTTTCCTTGTGAAAGTCTGTGAAGTTTTTTATGTTCACGTTTAATCACATCCTGACTCAAACCGCTAGTTCGGCGATCTCGATCACTCGAATCATTTTGCAAGCTTTCACGTGAACCAGAGAAAGCCTCCATGCTATCAAAACTTCTACTATCACTGTCCTCAGTCGACAACAGTGACATAGAACCTCCACTCCCAGAATCAGCCCCTCGGTCGCCCCTTTCTGCCATGTGCACAGGGCTGTAAGTTCGTGGCGGCAAAGGTGGGGGCTCCAAGGGGGCCAAATTAACAAAGTCTAAACTTTCGACAGATCTAGCTGGACTTGTAGGTGTAGTAACAGTATGAGTAGATGTCTGCATTGTTGCTCCATGCTTATCTGTATTTCTGGGAGGGAGAGGCGGAGCTTCATTCGCACGATGTCTTGGTGGGAGGGGCGGAGCTTTATAAGTCCTTGGGGGTAAATCAGGAGGCAATGGATTCACACAGTCATCCTCAGCGTCTGGTAAATTAAGTGTTATTCCGTCAGCTAATGTAAGTCTATCTTTATTTCCCACTGTTAAATTAGGAGGTCCTTTATCAGGAGATATCAAGTTTAAACTATAATTAAATCCAAAGGGTCGTCTTGATTTGGGATTCTCCAATCCAGGTGCCAAACATGAATGTAACACTTCACCTGTATCAGATAAATTAAGGTTTTCATTTAAAACATTTTCTGAACACTTTTCCATCACCAGTTCTAATCCCATAGCATTAGAACCATCTGAATTATCCGCACTAGATGGCAGAGCACTGTCATCACTCCGGGAACCTGAACTATTTTTTATACTTGTAGTGAATGCACACTGAGCTAAATTTGCACTAGCTCCGGTTACAGTTTCCTTGACACTGTCTTGCTGTTCTGGTGTGAATTCCGACGTCGTCACGGGAACGAGGTCATCGAGAGTATTCATTTCTCTGTGATCGCAATCGTTCTCAAATCCTGACACAACATCTACAACACTATTAATCCCAAAAGTATTTTGTCCGGTTGTGAAACTAGGCGATAACACTTCATCCTCTTGCGAGCTATCGAAATCGTCGGAAATTCGTAGCTCAGTTTCATGGAATGGTGTGGCAGCATTTTCAAACTCGGGCGACTCACTCGAGTCTTTACCCACGATGCTATGTAAATTGTTTAATGCCGTATCGGTGAAGCAATGTTCCTGGTTTGCATAGTGGAATGGTACCTCTCTGAAATCTGTAGTTTCCGGGAGAGATGATTGTCGTAGATCATTCGGGCGTTTCCTTTTGGCTGGCACTGGTTTCCCCATAGGTTCTGTAAGAAAAACATGAGAAAATGTATTAGTAAATTGACTTCCTAATAAAAGCAAGGGTTAAGGTAATCCTTCAGCAATTTGATTTGACTTTTCGACTTGGGCATTTTCATTGAGAAATTAAGAACCTTGTAGAGTTACCCTGCCTTGCATTATATTAATTTAAGAATGACTTTCCCAGCCTAATAACATTCACAGAATATGACCTCGATAATTTCTGTAGTGACCACTGAATGGTTTGCCGGGTTTGTTTCCTAGTTTGGACATGCATGTGATGTCCTTTCATGGCAATTTGCTACAGTGATAACCTGCATGTAAGACGTCAGGTCCATGTGGAAAGCAAGTTATGACCGATTGATAACTTTAAATTAAACTTAAATTCAGGAAAGCTGATTTTTTGTACTCATTTATTTGAGGTCGACTATGAAACATTTTTTTTTATTTTCTATTAATCACTCTCGAATTCCTGTCGTAATCCATCACGATGAATGTATGAGAGAGAAGCCAGTTTTACTCTGTTGGGCATCTAGCAAGAGAATTACTAGTTGGGTCAATTGGCTAGCATTTGTTATTATAAAACTGACGAAAAATGTGTAAGGAAGTGTAGACTTACTGAGGGGAGATTTGGTAACTCTGACTGAAAACTTCATTGTTCCACTAACACTCTCAGCAGGATTTCTCCTGCTTAAATCCAGTGACATGGAAACTGGCCTGCAAATATAAACAAACATAAAATACAAGAGAAATTCATATAACTCAAGTGAAATCATTAATAAAGAATTGGGATTGTAATTAATCACAAATTAATTAGACAACAAACTATCTGTTTTATCTGCTTTATTATTACATGCAATTTGTAGTTGATCAAGAATTATGAAGAATTATGATGAAGAATTATGAATAATTTAGTACAGAAACTCACCCATCATTCCCTGCGGCTTTATCCAGGATTCTTTGTACCGCCACAGTTGCTTTACCGAGAAATCGACTCAATGTTGGTCGACTTTTAGCAAACTTATCTTTGATTTCAAACTCAACAATGTCCGAAGGCAATACATCCATATCCAAATTCTGCAAAAGATAATCAATATTTGACAAATGTTACTAATACAAATATATTGTAGTACGGAGTGGAACTTTAACAGTGATAGTCACACTCTTCACTAAATATTTCAATTTTGTTCTCAACTTTTTTCCATATACCCTTCATCAAACTTCATGGTTCAAATCAATGCAGGGATACTGAATTTTCAGAACTGGTTAGTAACCCAGAGGTAGTCTTTCATGTATCGGTGCTATACACTGAGCATGTTAAAGAACCAAGGAGTCTATTCAGAAAGAGCAAGCCTTTTACAGGGTAGTGCACTCAGATTCCTTTTATCACACAACTGTCTCTTCCCTGAAAGTTCAATGGTCGTTAGCCAATCTGGCAGGGTAAAACCGAAGGACCATGCACTTATTACTGTCGTGGTCGATTGCAATGAAACAAACTTGCAGTTGAACCAAAAGCAACAGAAAAACATCTCTAAATGTAGGGTACTTCAACATCAAATCAAAGCTTTGTGACACAGTGTTTTATGTAATGGCTGTATAACACTAACACCACATCAATTATGTAATCATATTTATAAATGAGTTTATTGATATCACTAAGCCAATCTCATTTAAATCAGATCCTAACATTTGCTCCATTCCTTTAAGCTGTCAGAGATCTGACTACATTTGTACACTCCATAAGAGGTCAAATTCAAATGACCTCTGGTGCAGTGTTTCACTGCACTTTCAGATTTGTGAAAGAAGCGATTTTATTGGAAAGTAAAGTTCACATTGACATGACCCCCATACGGACTGTCGTCAGATCCTATAACAGCGTAAAGTAGTGAAGCGTAATAAGGTTCTGTTTTAAATGATCTTATTGAAATCACGCTTACCTCACTACTCCATGTTGGACATGTCGTGTTCTCCGCTACAGAGGTACGAATCTCATCATCATGATGTATCAAATGTCGACATAATTTACCAGGGTTTAACGTTAACTTCAAATATGGATGTGGATTAAAAAATATTCCTTTCTTCAAATTAACAGCATCAAATTCTGAAAGAGACAATACACACACAATCATACAATTTTGAAGTTACAGTTACATGGGTATCACATAAAAGTAATATCGATGATTAAAATGCTTACAAACAAGTCAAAAAGGAAATCTGTCCAGGGTCCTATGGAGGTGTAATGCCCAATCCTGAAAATAAGATTCAAGTATGTTTCGGGTGTCATTAGCACACATTAATAAGTACTTTATTCTTTGGTAATGTACATTTATTGATTTAATATAATTTAACTATATGCAACACACACTATATTTTTCTTTCAAGTGAACAATATAATCAGAAATGGGCATTTATACTAGGAATATCTCTTAAGGCTCCATCTGATTTACTGGAACATTGATACCTTGTGTTTGACACTTCAAAAAGATAGCCAAGTATTGAACTAAACAGTTTGGCATTGTAAATACACCAATCTAAAGCTAAATGTGAGTATTTCTTAGATATATACACACAAACTTACAGGCCTGACAAGAAAATTAACTTATATTTTCGAAAAAAGCATGTAAACCACTATGTCACTTTTAATTATCACAAAAGTGTCAGAAAAGTGTCAGATAAATGAGCATGGCTGATCTGGAGTAGAGTAGAACATAAAGTTGACTCCATTATGTTACCACTATGTATCCTGTACATATCGTGGTGAGGTGTAACGTTTCAAAGTAGAGTGTGTAAACCATAAAGAAGTGTGGGGGTTTTGTGGGAAGGTCAGAGAAGTGATGTTATAATTTATACACAAATGGTGGTTAAAGAAAGTATGGAATAAAACATTAACAGAAGCTTCCTGATGTTATCCACAATAAAACTGTAAACCAAACTCGGAAGAGTTCTATTGAGGCATAATGATTACAATCCTGAAAATAAGACGCAAATCTGTTTCGGGTGCTACAGGAGATTCTGCTAAGGCATTATAAATGCCCAATCCTGAAAATTAGACCACAAGTATGTTTGGAGTGCCATTTGCACACATCCGTACACCAAAACACTGTTTCAAACATTGTTCTATTGTAATTTGTTAAGTTCTGCTTTTAAAACTCCAAATGACCGTAACTTTGTTAATACTTTGAATTTTTTCATCAAATAACTTTTATTTTCTGTAGAAAAGTTCATTCTTTCTATTCAGATTTCCGGAATTGTAGGACCTCTGTGCTATAAGCACTTATCTCTACACAGAATTGTAAGACTCCTGTGTTACTCGGTATCCGAACCTGATCCAAAGTCCAGTTTTCAGAGAGTACCAGTTTTTAGAGAACTTGCATATGTTGTTCAAGCTCCGACTTCTTAAATAGTAATGTTGTCTATTTTCAAGACTGTCCAACACTTTGAGCGTAGCTAAAAAGCCCATGGTATTATATAAGATTTCACAGAGGGGGGCAAGGCAAAGGTCAGTGACCTAATAACTGCTCAACCCTACAGTAGAGCGTGGGATAACTGTCAAACCTCACTGTAAGCCGTGTGATCTAAAGACATTGACCATAACAGCTCAGTTATAGAGGCTATTGTATCATCATTGACAATAAAAACCAACAATGACATAACGTCATATATTTAAGTAAAATCATTGACCTGCTTAAAATAAAATAATAATGAAACAATGGAGCACAATATTGGGAACATCATGTTGTTGTTAAGTTCTCATCCCAGGATTATCATGCTTCTGTATAACAGGAAGAATAGAACATTGTTCTCACTTGCCGACAGGAAGATAATTATGTACCTAACCCACATACTATCATGTAGCGAAATGTATCAAATTTAATGCATGAATTTCTTGAAAACCAACTTCTTAAACAAGTCCCATAACTGTGTTAATACAAGACATATATGGTGTTTGTTATCCATGTCAACTGATTACAGATGTTGTCACATTGATACCAATTATAAGTTGCACAACCATTTTTAGGTGGTGGTTGATGTGTCAGCCAAGTGATCAGGTCCCAATCTCCTGAAGCATCACAAATTGAAATCTCAACTCATTTTGAGATTTTGCTCAAATCAGAGTCTGAATTTTAGATAGATCTGAAGTTCAAGCACTTGAAATTTTACTGAAATAAACTCAGAATTATGTTTCGGTGTTGTGATGCCAATTTTGAGTCCAGCCTCTCAAGGAAATTACCTCACAGACGAATGACAATATTTGAGATGAGATTTAGCTCAAGTTGAGATGCTTCAGGAGATCGGGGGCCAGATCTTATGCATTCATACTTTAACTGCATTGCTTTGTGATGACGCTGTTGCACAAATTGCACTGTTTTCATTCAAAACTTGATAACAGTTCTATTTTCTAGGTAATCTATCATTTCAACCATCATGCAGCACACCCCCACATCCCTACCATCCTCTTCAATGCTTGTGAACATAGCATCCATTCAAGTCTTGCTATGCCCCCTGATATTCCTATTTGTTTCTAGTCTGATAACAAACCAATGGTGGATGATAATCAATGTTAATCTAAATGCTTTCAAATAAAATATTTACCTGAGAATTCTAAATGTACAAACTTCTGACAGGCTGCTAATTCTTTTGATTTGGTGTTACCAGAGGCTCCATTCTGAAAATACAAATATAATGACATAAATAAAAGTTCGCTGAAAACAAGTATCATTCGACAGATCAATGCCATTCAATCATTGGGGCTCTACTGAGGCATTATAATGCCCAATCCTGAAAATAAGACGCAAGTCTGTTTTGGATGCTATTAGCACACATCTCTTACAAAAAACCTCATCCAAACATTCTATGTTGAAATTAAGACAAGACCATAACTACATGTATCAGTTCTTGCTATTTTTTTATCAAATACTTTTTTATTTCTGCAGAAAAGCTAGTTTTTTCAGGTGCAACAAATCTGGATTTCCAGATTATTCCGGAATTGTAGAATCCCTGAATCATATAAATAGAAGAACACACGGCCCAAATTTCATGCCATGTCTGGGTTTCGAACAATAGGCATATACTGTCCTTTAATGACAGAGTTTACATAAACATTCTCCAACATTTGAAATGACAATTTGGACATGTTACAAGAAAACATTCATTTTCGGTGTCTGAATTGGCTACAACAGGTGTTTAATTATCAGATATTGCATTTCTTCAAAAAAAAAATTTATTCGGGAAATTAATAATTGCGTACCATATGTAGAAACAGTTTCTTGTGGTTAATTTGTCAGAGAATGTAGTGTGATTTATACACGCAAGGTCTTGAATACACTACAGGATGAAACTTTTCATAAATTCATTACTGCAACTTGTACAATGCTTGCATTGTCCGATGCATCTATCACGACGAAATACGAAACTTCCAAGTCTCATTCAATTTTCAATCTTTTCATGCACAAACATAAAAGTATGAAAACGGATACACTAAGGCACATAGATGAATCGCAAATCAAGGACACATCTTAAAATATCTGAAGTTGTTTTACAAAATGTCTATTTGAATAAGGCTTGAAATTGCACTGCTATTTTGTAAGGGTATTCAATGTATCGCTGCAAATACACGTATACAGACAGACTTTCATTGTAGAAATACTTTGACATACATCGCATTGATAAATTTTGTATTCATATAAAGCAATATCAGGCATCAGATATCAATGTACAAAGACGTATATTAAGAATATGAAATTAGGCATCTTAAAAACAAGTTAAAACCAGCCAGTTAAAAACACTTTAAATGACCTGCATCCAGTACATGTAAGTTAAAAACACCTTAAACGATCTGCATCGAGCCAGTTAAAAACACCTTAAATGACCTGCATCCAGCCAGTTAAAAACACCTTAAATGACCTGCATCCAGTCAGTTAAAAACACCTTAAATGACCTGCATCCAGCCAGTTAAAAACACCTTAAATGATCTGCATCCAGCCAGTTAAAAACACCTGAAGTGTTCTTCATATAATGTCACAATGATGACATAAAATCTGTGTCACAATGTTTGTTCAACAAAGTGTAAATAACACACATCGCTGTATGTAGCATTTATCACAATTGTCAAAATGACAGCATACCAAGTGTTATATACAGACTTTCACTCGAATAATCAAATCATAAGTTAATGTAACAAGTTTGGTACAGATACGAGACAAAATAGTAATTGAGAAAAATGAGCACTTGTTGAGTAACGGTAAGACTTAATGTTGAAGTGACATATAATATAGTTTTTTTATTATACTAATTTATTTAAGGTCGATTGTGAAACAAGTTTTTCCAACTTATATTAATCACTCTTGTCACCTCATTCCTGATGTTATCCATCGCCAGTTTCCCTTTTATGCTGAGCATCTACATGTAGCAAGGGAATTTCTGGTACCATTTTTATTTCGTCTTTGGTATGACGCGGCCAGGGATTGAACCCGAGACCTCCCGCACTCGAAGCGAATGCTCAACCACTAGGCTATCGAGGAGGTGGTATGATAAATAATATAGTTGAAGAAACATTAAGATGTTTTCTAATACATGTATGATAGTGCATGGATTACATAAATTATGTAGTGAATGTAATGCTCGCTTAGAAGAACTTAATTTTATCATTAATTAATACCTATCATAGCTTTTTCAACAACCTTGTTACACTCACTGTGTCTATAAACTCAAAAGCCAATAAACAAATTATAGTGCAAAAGTTAACAATTTTAAGCAAGTCTCTCAGATTCCTGGATTTTTTGTACTCAATTAACTGAACTACAATTGTATCATAATATTGTGATCATTATCCCCACCCCAAATTTGTCTCAAAACCTTAATTTCTTACAAAAGTAGAGATATTTTCAACAGAATACAAAATGCTGCTTAAATTTTGAAATTTTAATGACAAGAGAAAATGCATCTGTTACAAGCTCTCTCTTCCCAATCCAATTAAAAACCAATTAATAGTACAAGGTCTATCCTAACTCACATTAATACATAAATGATTCTATCATGAACAATAAAATCTAGAAACATAGCCACAACAACTCACTCCTAGTTATTATTTTCTCAGTAGTATATATGCAATGATCCTGTGACAGAAAAACACATGCACTCTCCAATAAACAAGTGAAAACACTCCTTTTAAATATAAATTAATGAAACGATAACAAAAAGAGACAATGAAACTGAAGTAGTAAATAGTGAATAAACAAGATAATTTATATTATATCCACTTACTGTAATCAAACATAACCTTATTTAGCTCCTATCCTTAGTATGCATAAGCTGATAATAACTTTACCACGCTTCATGCATTGATTATATATTTATCTCTTTTATGTCCTTTTGTGTCCTTTTATAACAAAACTATTTTAGTGCCACATAAAAAATAACAATGGGCACTAGAAGCTTAGAATAAAAGCTTGAACTTATAATGGCCACAGTGAAAGTGGCAGGCTGCCTTTAAATCTGACTGGTCCGGGCAGGCTCAGTCTGCACATGTTGGAATTCTATGGTTATATTTGACTGTTCTGTTTCGTAAAGCAGGTTATAGTGCCCGACCCCAGTATTACAATAGCAGTACTAAAGTAGTACTGTAAGCTTGGGACGGGAACCAGTGAGTCTTTCACCTGCTCCACGAAACAGCCCAGTCGTATTAAAGGTCTAATGACTGTGAGAAGATAAAATCTGTATGTGATGAAAGTTCCAAGCTTTCTTGTGAAGGACTTGGTCACTGGTTTGTTACGTTTCATTTAAGTGCCCCTTCTTTGCCCAAAATTATCACAAGAAAGCCATGCAATTTATATTGGGCCTTATACTAAAAATTCTGATACTTATACCGGTATATTACATATATCTAAGGTAACAATAAGACCAATTTAAGCATACTTTTACTCAAGCATGTCATTATAAAATATGCGAAACCAACAATAAGTTATCATACAGTAAACATGTCATGTGTTCATTCGATTCATCCAGGGATACAGGTGAAAATCGGTCACTGCTTTGTTCTGCACCATAAAGAAATGTCTTCAGACAGCATACACAATTTTGTTTCCGATTTACATTTTTCAACATTCAATAAACATGAAGCAGTCAGTACAATAATTATTATAAACCTTGTTTACAAGGATTATCACCCAATATTAAAGACATTCTCAACTGATAGAAGGACACGACCGAAGCCAAACGGTCAAAAAATTCTAATTTCCACTTTATGCTAAAAGACTCAGATATTCAAATTTGCTTAATATTTGCTGTGCGAAATATCCACTTTTATACTGATAAAGTATCTCATTATAACCTGAGTATGGTTCAATTATCAGTTCTCTATTGAGTAATTTACTTTCCCAAGATAACCAAACAGGAGCTACAATAACATATGATATGTAAAACTATACTACCCCTGTATCAATAAAGATTAAGAAACAATTTGAAATAATTTTGCGACAAACCCCTCAATACCAAAATCAATATGGCAAGATTTATCATGAATGGGTACATTTTTTGTTCAGTTAAGGGTGCCCCGATGTTCTCGGTTCTGAAAAAGGTGTAAAAATATCGGATATAAAGAAGCATTAAACAGGATCGCTGCCTGGATTGTTGCGGCCGATATACGATCTTAGTGTCGCCGATATACAGCGAGATGAAAGTTGATTCGGGTGAGGTAGACAAGATTAGACTATATATACATTAATATCCTCACAATTGATAAGTAAATAAACTGATTGATTTCACTTCTTATCTGTCCCTGGTGATACAGTTATTCTGATGAGCAGATACGCTACTAGTATATAGAACTATCAATGCACCCTGTGTGTTAAATATACCACAGACATTAGCAGCTACCAATTTTTCAGGGCACATTCGATGTAAAACATTCTATAGTCTAGCAGTAGACTAACTGTCCCCTAGGGTGCAAGATGAGGTACCCGGACCTCAAGACCATGATAGATGTCCCCTAGGGTGCAAGATCAGGTACCCTGACCTCAAGACCACAATAGATGTCTCCTTGTTGGCAAGATCATTCAACAGATATGGTACCCTCACCTCAAGACCACAATATAACCAAGGTTTTTCTTTCATGTGACCAGGTGACCTAGCTTTTCAACTTGACAAACACAGTGACCAAGTTTCATAAAGATCAGGTCAAAACTGTGTGACCTCAGACAAGTTTAGAATGCAAACTGTCAACTAAATGAATTATTTACTGGTACTGATCTAACTTCATGCTTATAGCTGAATAATAAAATACAAAATAATATTACACCGCAAGTTGAAGTTTTTTCTCAGTATGAAAGGTAAATGACTTCACATGATAACAACATAATCCTACATAAATCATGATGAAAGTTTTTCAATTTTAGATAATATATGACCCGGGGACTCTCGTTAACATAAACCATGGTTTAGTCGTGAAAAAATCCACCAAACCTTTATCAGATTATTATCATTCTGGGTGACATCAACGAGGAAATGAATCATTTACATAATCCGATGAGGCTGTCATATCAGTGAAATAATAAATAATTCAACATATTTTTTCTTTCAGGTTTCCAGGACTTTCATCCAACTTTTATAAAGTCGATAACATATACGTCTAACAATTTGACATTATTACACAGTTTTTTTGCAAAGTCATGAAATTCACAAAAATATCGCCGAGAGTAAATTCCCAATTCATGCAAGTTACATCAATTGAATTTTTACCATACTGAACAAATTTAAATGTAACTTGATTCTTTTCTGAAATTTAATGTACCGTACACAATATTTCAAGTCATGAATCGAAACACAAAAATCGCCAATTCATGATTTTTTTGACTCACGAAAATACCCAGTATTCATAATATGTGCCTGAAGAATGTTTTTAACTTTACTCAAACAATATAAAAATTATACCACCATCTTCAAGCTGGATATGTCAGGTACCGTTTTTTCCCCAGTCGAAGCTATTCAACACAGGTTATTTTTATTTCCAAAATTGAAGAGTGGTGTTAAGTAGATGGGGGAGGTTCCCCCCCCCCCCCGGCATTCATACAGAGTTATATGGTATACATCATTTAGGGGATGATTGTGCAAATTATATAAACAAGCCTCAGGTTACCTAGCTATTTATATATACTATCTGGTTCTCCATGTGTATAATAATGTATCTATGAAATAATGATCAGTTCTAGAGCAATTTTATCACAGTGCATTCAAATCAAACACTGTTTCATCTATTTTAACGCTAAAGTCAAGCCTAATTTCACATGCATGAAGGGAAACCAACTATAGCATTTAAATACATATCTACCCATATACATTATACCACAATGTACTAAAATCAGCCCTATTTGCAGTGGATCAATTTGTAGTGAATTTCATGGCTCAACAGTTTATTAAAAACTACACCCCCTCCCCCGGCCCCCCCAGTTAAAATCAAATTATGATTCAAATTTTATTTTGAAGTATGAATAACATACCAACAACCCAACGCAATTGATAATGTTGCTTGTACACCAACAAACATCAAATAATACTACCTAAAGTAACTATTCTTACAGAAAGGTATGACCATAAAGATCTCTATAAATTAATAATAATAATGCAGCAACATTATTTTATTATAGCACTTTGAATGCACTATAACATTCCCATACGTGACACCCAGTTGGTCATGTACGGCTGGTTGAGATTTTATTTAGGTTGTCTACATTAAGTGCAGTCAATGTGTCTCTCATATAAAACCACAAAATAATATAATATAACAATTAATTGCAGTAAAAGCCTGCAGCGTACTATTTAACCTTTGTAGCTCAAGCAATCATCAGATATGTAATGTTAACCATATCAAGTACTAAATATAGTTTCATTGTGTCAAGGCTTTACATACCAAATATAGTTTTTAGGTAACAATCGTAGACTCCATGCAGACTGTTTCAGACATTGTACATGTTTCAAACCTTCATTCAGTTCCACAGGCTCTCGGTGAGATTTTAGGGTCCGGCAAAAAATTATACTCTTAACTTAAGTGTAAAGAGTTAAACACTACTAGTGTTTAATCGCACGAGAGACTGTGTTCAGTTCCAGCTGTACTAGCTTCCACTTGTCAGGTATCGGCACTTGATAATGATTCCCAAAAGCATATTTCTTCAAAGCCAAGCAAAATTCACCTGTTTTGGCAATTAACTTTAATTTAATGCAAAAGCAATTGAAGAATATCGCAGCAACTTTCTGCAAAAATCTCTCCCAAAAGAAACAAGAAAATATAATACCATGTACACTGTCTACAGTCACTCCAACATGAAATTTGGATATTTGACGACTTACAATAATATTATGAACACTATGACAAACACCAGATTCACACACCTGACAGTGCAAACATCCTACATATACGACCAACAGTCAACAAAAACATCAAACCATCGGTTAGCGTGTTATAATTCCATTCAATATTTACAGTCGACGTTATAACATACCAACATTTGAACAGTATCAGCAATATCGAACATTTCTAATTGAAAAAGGCTTAAATTTACCTCCACGAATACAGTAAGTGACAAAAGCCATGATTAACTCCTATCCAGTAAACGCTTGAAATCCGCTCTGAACAAACTGACAAATGACAACAAGTTACGTATAGTAATCCACTTCCAATACACTTATCCTTGCTGGTAACCGATGAAAGTTGTATAATGCTATCTAAGTCGATAAAGAAAACCAGTAAAATCAATTGGATAAACCGTATAATGCTACCCAAGTTAGTCGCAAATAAGTAAATAATTCTACAATACGATTTAATTGTATACAGAACTGAAGTAGTAAATAGCCAATTACAAACAAAACG
Source organism: Spisula solida (assembly GCA_947247005.1). NCBI lineage: Eukaryota > Metazoa > Mollusca > Bivalvia > Venerida > Mactridae > Spisula > Spisula solida. Next base: position 18,119,792 of record OX365958.1, read on the forward strand.
GTTTATTGTATATGACCGATCATGACTCACCGATTTGCCCACTCAGTTTGTTTAACGCCAACTTATTTCGGACACACTGCGATTATTTTGATTGTTATATTAAATAGACCACGAATAATAGAATCAGATTATGTGTTATATTAACTGACATACTGAGCAGATAGTGTTGTAATACCATCGATGTGTCAGAATATCCCTGAAGGGACGTGGGGTTGTATGTCACACGTTTATGTGCACATATACTATGACTCAATACCGACAAGCAAACATTGGTATTTTAACATTTAGCAAGTGAACATTTTTTTCTCCACCAAGTTTTTCCTGTATGGTTCAACAATGTTGGTTTCCAGATCAAATCTAGCTGCTTGTTTAAATTGTGATTTTTAGATATTTATAATGATGACACCTCAAGAGTGTCTTTATTAATTAACACTGGGCTAATTACTAACTCTAAGCCTTTGAACTTGTGACTAACTGATAAAAAGCTGAGTGCCATAAGCAAAGAAGAAAAGGGTCAAATTGACCTTTTGCGAATATGGCATAATCATTTAATAATTTTATGTTTCTTTTTTTTTAATGACTTAATTTGGTATGTCAATGCGAGGATTGAAGCGGTATGAAAAAAGTAAACGTACGATCAAATTTAAATTCTTTAAAATACTTTGACTACTATAAAGTGTAGTAAATGGAGCTGCAAAACAAAACCCTGGGGACGGTTATCATATCATTATTTTACTTGGCCTTATACGATACTGTATACAAAATTCTAAATCAAATAATAAAACTCATTTTTGCACAGACCACAAAATAAACTAAGGATCAGTCATACACGTTAGCCGGCCATACAGTCAGTTATTGCCATACAGTCACGGTTGTAATATGGAGATAAAGATGTCCATGAATTTAAATGCTTCACCATAAATAAGGTATGAAATAGCAATATCCTTACTTAGATCACATGATATGATACGAGATAACTGTGAAACAAAGAACAAGAGGTCCAAGATGGAAGTCCAGCCCCAATTTCGCTCACCTTAGTCTTTTTAAGGCTTAGAACATTGACCCATATTCAAACTTGCATGACCTACCGTAGATTACATCAAAACTTAACGTCTTGACTAAGATTAAAAAATATCCCAATGCAAAATGCCTCTATTGCATACAACACAAGGTTTTCTTTTATTTGACCTAGTCACCTAGTTTTTGATTCCAGATGACCCAATACATCACTAGACCTAAATTTTTGCAAATAATATTGACACTTGCGTCCAAGTTTAATAGTTATAAGATTATAATGTATGTATGACCTCAAGAGTGTTCACAAGCAATTGTGGACTGACAGACAACTGACGGAAGGATCACAAAAAAAACACCTTGTCAGCAACACAAAATGTTGAACCCACTGTGCACCCTGTTAATTACCAACCTCTGTAACTGACACTTCAAGCAGAACTAGTCATTATATTGGAAAAACATAGAACAAAAATTGCTGAATTGTCAAGACCAAGCATTTAATTTATTCGAAGTTCAAACTGAGTCAAAACAAGATAATATATCACAAGAATATGTGCCATTAACGAGCAAGAATTCAATCAATTTAAAATATTTCATTCTTCAAAATTCTATATTGATAAAAAACAAAGAACATAAACCTGATAATTTCTTACGTTATGCTCATTAATCTCATATTTTAGTAGGTACAAAAAGTCTCTCGTCGAAGGTACAAAAAGTCTCTCGTCGAAGAACCTAAGTCCAGATTACTACTCTGACTAATAATATAAAGAATAATATATTCTTTTAGCCCAAGGTTTCTGACTTTTGTTGTAATTTTTTTAAAACAAAGCAAATTTAAATCAAAGCATTGTACACAAGTGCCGGGCATAAACAATCAGACTTTAACGACTTCGAGTAAGAGACACGTTACTCAATGTTAAAACAAGATCATTCTATAATTTTAGTTCCTTTATAATTCTACCATATTTATTTTAAAATTATCAAAGAAAAACATCAAACAATTCAACATAATTTTGTTAAATAAAATATCAAATAGACCACAGAGAAATTTGACACAGAAAATATTGAGGAATTTGAAACATCTCAATTATTCATTACCGGTACTGACTTCAGGAAACAAACGATTTACAAGGTCAATTTTCATTCATACCGCTTTATAACACCTAATACGGTAATTCATTTAAATTGTTCAACAATTATTACTGTTCTAAATATTGTTCAAATATACAAATAACTTGTTTTATAAGGTCACCTTAAAGAAATTGTTTGTTTAACCTGTCAACTGCACATAGTGATACATAAATAGTATTCCGCCTCACCAACAAGACATTTAACCATATCATATATCATGCCTTTTAATTTCTTCAATCATCCAACACCAGAAGACTGCTAAGGCCTAAAATAAAATATTGTTTGTTTCCCCATCCCCTACCAGGGCTCGACACTAACTTATTTTTCATGGTGGCCCAAAGGACCAGCAGCTTTTGAAACCTACTGGTCCTTCTGAATTTCAGGTGGTCCTTCAACATATCAATAAATCATGAACGAATTTCACCATGTTATATACGACTTTATTAAACAATTTATTTTCACTGATCATTTTATAGGTCCATCATAAGCCTATATGCTCTTTGTTGGAGAGCAATCAAATCATGTCTGTACATGTAGTCTTCATCATCTGATAGATCGTCATCATCATCATCGTCCTCATTGGAAACACATTTGTTGGTCGGCTCTAACTCTTCTGCTATCTCAAATACATTGTGTACGTACCTGTAATAAACATGCATATTAGAATATTCAACAGCAAGTAAGTAAGTAAGTAAGTAAAGTCTTTATTTTACGAGGCCAACATATTTACAATAATGCAATCTTCCATATGGGCCTCAACAGCAACGACAGGTAAGCTCAAAATGCAGTTCATTGTCAGTTTTAAAAGGACAAAGTGGTCAGTATTTAATATTTTCAGCGCAGAAGGTTTACAACGCAACATATGTATGTGTATCTATAAAAGAAAATCAGGTCAGACATTACCTTGCCATGAAGTGACGAGCGGACGAGAACAATCTCAGCTTCTTTGGACGATGTATCTGTTGATCCATCACTGATTATTGAGATGAATGGGCTTGATAAAATCACTTCATCTTGTTTTTCTCTTTGGGTGTCAGCAATTGATCTGACAAATTTTTGACAATATTTATCTGTGAGATACGTGTTTCCTATATCAATGCCTTTGCATGTGTCTAGTGTGCAAAGTGCGGGGAAGTCAGTATAAGGTCTACCTGTCTTGGCGATGTAATGAGCATTGCGAAAGAGGAAGGTTAGCTTGGAAATTGCTGCACTGTTCATCATGCGGACGGCCTTAGAACCTTCACTCGACCCCCGGGGTTGTGTTTTGGCCCTCTCAATTTTAATGCAATCATTGTGGCCAACAGAAATATCATGAGATACTAATGCTGTTTTTTTTAAATTTACACAACCAGTAACATAAGGTCCTGCATCCTCTTCCGTGGAATATTTTCTACAAACATCACAAAACATTTGCTTGTCCTCATAGCGCAACCATTTGAACGTTTGTTTCCATGCCTCTTGGAACTTCCTTTCACGACCCTCCTGTTCGTATTTCCGCTGTGTTTGAATTTTCTCTTCATCAGTTTTCCTTTTTTTTGGCTTCAGGAGGACAAACACCGGGTATAAAATTCCACATATCGCAGATCAGCTGTTTTTTGTTGTCGACTTTCGTTTCGGCAAATTAACCTTGAACTTTGACGTGTATTCAACGGTTCGTTAAAATAATCTGCGGTGCTTATTACATCGGCAAATAAAAATTTGAGGCCCAACAAATACCGGTTTTATTTAAATAATGCGCTTATTTCTTATTTTATTAAAGTTCCAAAGTAGCACCGCAATTAGTATTAAACTGAACGCTCATTTTAATACCCAGCATCGCCACATGAATCGTTTTTTGGAGCCCTATAAAGATCCGTATATCGATTTATATATAGCCGCAAGATAAACGCCCGTTCCGTCCTGATTTGGACTTTAGTATCTACAGAACATCCGGGGAATCAAAAAACAGTGGGGAAAACGGAAAACCCGTTCTAGTTCACTCGAGCAAATATCTAAATATAGACTCAAGCATGTATTTTTTTATTATGTGTTTTGAATTGAATTTACTCTTGGAATTTTCACTGGCCCGACGGACCATTCAAATGCCACGAGTCACTGGTCCTCCTCGAAAACCACTGGTCCCGGGCCAGCGGACCAGCGTTAGTGTCGAGCCCTGCCTACCTACCCGATTAAAATGGGCCCTACCCAAAATATTGTATTGCCCAAATTAAAATAATATTTTTTTTATTAAAAATTGGAAGTGAAAATTTTATTTTTTTTGTTTACTGGCTTCTTTCTTACGATTAAATTTAGGATTGTTGATTTTCACCTTTGAGTAAATTCTACATTTCATTATTTTTATGCTTTAACCAATAACTATCATACTGAAACAATTAAAAAAAATATTTACCCTACCTACCTACTCATTCTAAATCTGCTAGGGTCGGGATGGGGAAACAAAGAATATTTTAAGTTCGGCCTAACATGGGCATGGCACTACATAGTGCTTTCCACGGGAGGTAATCCATGCCTTCAATATTTAATTGAACAAGAGGTAACTGAATAAAGTCGCTCAGTTGTGCATTATATATATAGTGCTTAGGCAACCAACCCTTGGCAGATGAATTCATAACCATTCCCAAAATTACTTTATTCCAAATTCATGCAAAATTGCCGATTTCGACAACCATTAATCCCCAAAATTTTGGTTGAAATATTATAGTGCAATACTTTTCCCAAATATGGCACCTGAGGCATAATAAGCCCCTTTTAAGCCCAACAAAAAGCCTGGACAAAGATATCTGGACCAAAGAAAACTGAGACTGAAAACAATTATATTAAATGGTGCCTGAAAGACACATCAAATTACAAAACCATAAATAAGTAAGTCCTACATTTCATTGCAATTATCATCTCAATAACCATTTTATACAGATTCAATTACTATCCTTTAAATAGGCTAATACAATTATATTCTTCAGCTTACAAATCTGTTGAAACTAAATATTTGTATGTCTGTCAGACTAGTGAAGCGCAAAGTAACATAATTTAACCATTTACTCCATTGATATGTCAATTAACACATACATTCGACTGAGACAGTTATTTATGGACAATCGATCTGTTTCATCCCAGCCTAATTGGCCAATGATAGAAAGTTTGTTTGATACAATGAATCTGGATGCGCTGCCCTCTAAGCTCTCTCCAATAAGACTCTTTTGTTCTTTAATGTGCCCAGTGTATAGCACCACACATGTGAGACTGTTAACTTCATGTTCATCTCTCAAGTTGGGTGGTACACATGAAAGCGTTTCTGGAATTTTCAGTGCCCCGACCGAGATTTGAAACCAGGGACCTCCGGATTGGTAGTCGAGAGCACTAACCTGACTCGACCACCATTTTCCTATAATTAAGTATATTATTTAATGAGAAGAGAAAAAGTGAAACCACCTGGAGAGGATGGTAGAGAACAGCATATGGCGGAGGAATATTGTCAGTGCCCTAATAATGTTCCACTCGTGGAACACTGGTATACAGCCTAAGTAATTTTGAAGAACTCCGTAATAAGGGGATACAAACAAGCCTCCTGTATAATCAATTAATTGAAATCATTCCCACAAAGCTCATCTCTTATCACAAAGGTTAAGGTTATATTGAGGAAAGGGTTAAAGGTAGCATTGTTGATATTTACTATAATATTCAAATTTCTGACAATGAGTGGTGGACTGAATAAACTAACAAATAAACAAGTAGTGGCCTTTCCATTTCTTTACAAAGCCGCCCATAAACACCACCAGCAGTCCTTTGAAGTGGTCGTGTTTATTTATACCCATTTTATTATTACATATCCTGTCATTTAGTGCGAGATAGATTTTTGTATCCTCGGCGGGTATACCAGCCATATAACTGATACCTGATATCACATACCCTGGTACGCTAGAGAAATTTGTGACAATATTGAATACACCCTGCCGATTACAGATTCACTGATACACAAATATTTATTCAGATACAAAAAAACGATAAAAATCCAAATAGCGTACAAAACGGTGGATTTGTCGGCTAAAGAATATTGTATGGAAAACTGATTCTCTACAGGTGATAAAACGATTTTTCTATTCCATCGTAAGTTACCAATCAACAGGTATTCATTGTAGTGCATGATTTAAGCAAGTTATCATGGTTCATAATTTATACAGGACAACTTAATTAATTTTTTAGCAAGTTAACAATAATCAGTTAAAATTTTGTAAAAAATTGTGTTATCCACATATTGACTTATCCTAATATTTTTTCAGATATTCTCCCTATAGACTAGAATAGAATCAACCAATCATGACATATTTGGGAGATTCCATTAATTGTGCACAATAAAGTGGGTGCATGTTCATCCAATAACACAGGCATTGCATGGCAATTTAAGTGCAACCTACTGCTGTACATGTATGTGTCCTGGAAATAGTGCCGATTGAGTATTAAAAAAAATAACCTAGTACCACAATTAAATAACAGAAGTGTATAAAATATGTCATGCATAGTACTGAGCATACTGCATACATAGCATAACCTGTCCGTGAGGCTTTCGAAAACCTGTCAGCCAAACAAATTTACCTTCTGCCATTTTCAGTCCATGTCATGTCAGAAACATTTTTTTTTGAAAGTTTTTCAACATCCCAGAAGTCTAAATTTAATGTCTTAGTCTGCATTTTTATAGTGACTAGGGCCCCTAACTAATGTGCTCTTTGAAAAATTGTCTAGCTAGAAGTCCCTGAGATACAGGAATTTGTGGAGTTTGGGGTATTAAGTTGGTTACCAAAACAGTAACCTCGCAATAAAACAAGTCACACTTCAACATAGAGGCTCATTATGTCTCATTTATCAACTTATACATTCCTAGTGATACAAGCTGAAAAAATAATTATCCCAGATAAGGGCACATCTTTATTTAATTGTAGACAACTTAATTTGTATAAACATCGAAAAACATCACCATCACCTGGTGAGTTAAAATAACATTATCACTCACTTCAAGTTAAATAAATATAACTTTATTACAATGTTTTCATTCTCGTTAAAATTGCTAAGCTAGGGTTATAGTGTGTACCAAAACATTTAATAGTGTGTACCAAAACATTACTTAGTTTATAATCATTCAAAAACTGAAAAAAACCCATTTTCTGATTAGAATAGAAAATGGCAATATAAGTTCAGTAATATATGGTTTTCGAATAGTTTAGTTTATACTTATTAAAATATTTAAGGACGATTATAAACCAAGTTTTTCCAACTTCTATTAACCACTCTCGACACCTCATTCCTGATGTTATCCATTGCCACGAGGGTGTAAGAAAAGAGAAGCCAGTTTCCCTTTTATGCCAAGCGTCTAGCAAGGAAATTTCTGGAAGCATTGTTTATTTCGTCTTTGGTATGACGCAGCCTGAGATCGAACCCGGACCTCCAGCACTCGAAGCAGACACTCTACCACTAGGCTATCGAGGAGACGGTTTTCCAATAAGGACTCTGTACATTATTTAATGCAGCATAAATAATTGGTTACCGGTATTGAAGATAATCTTAATCAATTGAACTTGGTATTAAAGTGCTAGAATATTTGGAATGAATATATCAATTTTTTACCTCTGATAATAATGATCTCCTGAAATAAGCAACCACCTGTTATTTCAAATATATTCCAATCAGTCATTCTTAGATAAGAAACACCTGTTCTTAACAGCCACCTGAATTAAGCAACCCCTGTCTTAAAGTCAATTCTTAGTAAATTCCAATAAGCTATTTCCAAATACAAAAGAGCCTCTACTAAATTGTCACCTGAATTATATAAATTAGCAACCCAATGTCTTAAAGTCAAATATATCTAAATCCATATCAGTTATTTTTAAATTAGAAACACAAGTCCTGTATTTAACAGTCACCTAGTGTGCGCTGCTTTCAGCAGCCATTTATATTGATGTATGCAATTAGACTCAGACAGCTTTTCACAGCTAATTTCGATAGTATTATTATTAAACCGACTTACCTAATTTAGTCATAAAGATGACACTCATCCATGATAAATCCTCACACACATATATACCACACCTTCTTTCATTGAACTAAATATGTCATATATAGATACTCAAGTACAAATGATGAGTAAAGTCCACACTATAAGCAGTGCTCAGCTTATTACAATTCCATCAATTATACAATCACACAATATTTCCAACAAATGTAAGTAAACAGAGAGTGAACAAGAATCTAGCGCGAACAGCACTTTCACATTGTACACCTGAACCTAAACCAAGTTGCCGATGAATGAAAATGTCAAATTTAACATTCCAAATATATCTAATAAATGTATGTAAAATTGAGAGCGAACAAGTGAATCTAGTGTGAACAGTCCTTCCACATTTTACTTCTGAAACTGAACTAAACGAGGTTGCCGATGAATGAAAATGTAAAATTTATTGTTCTAAATATGCCCTTACATAATATTACACAAAACAAATTAAACTATCACAATATAGTCACAGATAGGCACACGGCAGTTAGTTATGGCATGTCTCGCCGAGTTATACGTTACACTAATAATCCTCGCGCCGACATCACCTGAGTCGAGTACAAAATAACAACTAAAATGACACCAAAGTTATACCTGTAAAATGATCACTGGTGGATTTCACAGTCGGCTGACACCCATATTATACTATTGTACACAATTGAAGATGGTGATATACTATCACAATACATTCTACATCTTAAACCCTTACGTTAAATATGAAACCTCACGCTGCCAACTTCGCCGTCTACTTAGTCGGTAACCAATTCAAATATTTTTCTATTTTAACCAAAATATCAGATCATCAATCCGTGACAACAAAAAACGTGTAAAAAGTTTAATCCTTAATAAACCCTAATCTTCATAGAGATACAAGCTATCTATTGTCCTCATAAAATGTTCACAAAAATTTGCACCTGAAGTTTTTCGTAAATATTAGATGTTTACCTCTTTAAAAATACTCCGTTTTTTTGCAAGTGGTGTACAAATATTTGTAAGATATCAAGATTTAAACATTTTATGAAGTAGAAGATAGGGCCGCTCTTAAAATATTGTTTGTTCGTCACAATCCCTTCCCAACCTATTAAAAGGAGGCCCTTTAATGGCCGCTACTTTTTAAAAATAAAGTAAGGGGTCAGTTAGCGAGTCTCATACGAGCTAAAAAATTCTAAAATTAACGAATCTTAAAAATTACCTGCCAGTATATTTTTCTTTAGTCCCACTAGATTTTGGTTGTGTAGGGTGGATTTGATTATGGCACAAACATTTTTTAAGGATAGCCTAAAGGGGATTTAAAGCAGACTTGAACCTTTGAACCACATTGAATTCTGTTTGCCTTGTTGCAGACTGAGTCTCCTCATAATGTAATGTTCAATGGATACATCGTTCTATTTAACTTAACAAGCTGTTATAAAGATTAAAATTTTATTTAAATATAAAAATATAATATGTAGTGTTTGTTTTGAAACAAGAAGTCTGATAAAGATCGGGGCACTAAATGAACCACTGTAGACACATTTTTCTTTAGAAAACAGTCTTAATTATCATCCAGACACTCTACCAGGGCCAACCAGTCACGAAACTCAACCGTAACAGTAAAGGTCCTCCATTTCACACCAAGTGCCAAGCAAAGGGAGCTTCAAATACCAACACTTGAGTGTCAAGCAAGGGAGCTTCAAATATCAACACTGAGTGTCAAGCAAGGGAGCTTCAAATATCAACACTTGAGTATCAAGCAAGGGAGCTTCAAATATCAACACTGAATATCAAGCAACGGAGCTTCAAATATCAACACTGAGTATCAAGCAAGGGAGCTTCAAATATCAACACTAAGTATCAAGCAAGGGAGCTTCAAATATCAACACTGAGTGTCAAGCAAGGGAGCTTCAAATATCAACACTGAGTGTCAAGCAAGGGAGCTTCAAATATCAACACTGAGTATCAAGCAAGGGAGCTTCAAATATCAACACTGAGTATCAAGCAAGGGAGCTTCAAATATTAACACTGAGTGTCAAGCAAGGGAGCTTCAAATATCAACACTGAGTATCAAGCAAGGGAGCTTCGAATACCAACACTGATCCGTGCCAAGCAAGGGAAGCTACAAATACCAACCAACACTGAGTACCAAGCAAAGCATGCTTCGAATACCAACACTGATCGGTGCCAAGCAAGGTAGCTTCAAATAACAACATGAAGTGTCAAGCAAGGGGCTTCAAATACAAACATGGAGTGTCAAGCAAGGGGGCTTCAAATACCAACATGGAATGCCAAGCATTAGGGAGCTTCAAATACCAACACGAAGTGCCAAGCAAGGGAGCTTCAAATACCAACACAGAGTGTCAAGCAAAGGAGCTTCAAATACCAACAGGGAGCGTCAAGCAAGGGAGCTTCAAATACCAACACTTGAGTGTCAAGCATGGGAGCTACCACACTACAGTACAATATGGTCAACATGATTAAAGCCACAAACTTCTGTCCCCAAAAGCCCAAATTATAATTATGATTCAAGCAAATTCTGATCAAATCTACACAAACGCAACTTTAGTACCTAAACATACTGATAGAAACCACTCATATAAAACAACCATAGCTTCAAAACCGCACATAAAACCTACAACCCATTTTTCTTTTACTTAATTATAATCCAATTAAAGTACAATAAATTCAACAGACCACCTGTCAATTACCCAACAGGTGAAAGTATATATAAACAAAGTCCAAAAAAGTGTTTGTACTGTCTATGTTTAAGCAATTAATTACCGGTAATTTACTAATTAGTACCTGATGTTGTAAACAAATTTAGAAACACCTGTTTGACAATTTAATACATACCCTACATAATAAACACAGTATTCATTCTTATATGAGTCAAGTAAAATAGTATTACAATACTCATCATTTCAGTACACAACATCATGATTTTTATTGAATACAATATACCGGTAAATAAATGAATTTAATAAATTTTTCATATTATTTTTTCATCATAACTCGTTTAATTGCCCCATGGATTCTGCCCATACAAAAATATGGCTCTAAGCTCAGAATCATACAAAATACATCTCAATTTAAAATACCATTGTTCCATGAATATGGCCCCTAAAATAGTTTTAGGGATCAGACATTACCTATTGAAAGGTATGAATACAATAATTTGACCTAGAATGACCTTGATTTTATTAAATACAATGTAACCTACATTTACTGGGTATTAAAGGTTTAATTACACCAAACAAATATTTCTAAATTTAAGAAAGACCTCAATGAATGACCTCAGTCAGTAAAATAATAATTATAATGTAATACTGACCAACAGACATCCGGGTTACAATAACAGGTCTTCAAAACCAATATTTTGACTTAGGTACGGTCAAAGAAATCACCATGAGAAATCGCATAATAAATTAAATAACATATGGTACATACTTACAGCACACTCATTCACAAATACACCTTCCTATATATAACACAATTCCAGGAAACTCATGAATGAAACTTACTATACAACCACACTGTGTGTGTGGAGGAGTGTCTCAGCACTAAACATTATAAAACACCAGTTATATATATCTCTCTCTGGCTAGGAGAGTCTGCCAATATTAACATCATCAAATCAACATAAAAATCGGGTTAAGTATTATACCTACATGGTGGTGTAACAAGTCGATCTGCAGATATTCCTATTGAACATTGCACTCAGAATTTTGATTATATAGGGGTGTCAACAGAGCCAAATTAAAAATCCTGAAAATCATATGGGGCTGACCATTTTTGACAAACTAGAGGCCGTCAACCATATATAACTCAGTTTTTCAAACTTTTTATTGAAGAAAATCATTCAGAGCAGATATAATTGACCATAACTTTGCCATTTCTTGAGCCATTTTCATCAAATAACTTTTATTTTGGTCAGAAAGCATAGCTCTTTCAGGATAGACAAATCCGGAAAATTGACACCCCTGATTATAGTTACAACTGTAATAAAGATTATAAAGTTGCTTGTTGAAGGGACATAATGTGGCCACTGCATGTGGCACATAACTTTTGACCCTCTCAGGTACCAATTTTAATGCACATGCGCAAAATGGAGTATGTGTGATAATCTTGCTCAAAAATATTATGCAGTGGTCAAAACGGAGATTGATCCTAATCCCAAAACACTTGCCCAACCTCTAGGCCACCGCTCCCCACACTTCTGTCTGTAATATTCTGTTTACAAATGTAACTGATAGTATTAGTGTTCTGCAGATATTCCTATTGAACAGTTAATACTGAATTTCGATAGTTATAAATAACTGTAATAGATTTGCTTGTTGAAAGGACATGAATGGAGGAATTGGACACAACCCGTACATATACCTGACTGCTTATGATTTGAATTTAAATCAAAAACATTATCATGTTTTCACCAATTTAATTATAATTCTGCAGTAACCATTTAAGTCAGACTGTTCATCAATGAACACAAAATTCTCACCTTAATAATTGTTTATGTCCATAATTAACGATCGTTCACAGTTCACACACTAATTAGCCAAATATGACCACACATGAATACACATAACCTATCATTAGCACGTGGTGTTGACAAAAACCCAGTCAATGAAAGGTGACAACATAAAAAGAAATAAAACTGATGACTTCCTCTCCTTGCAATGATGTTAGAAAACCGGCCAATCATATGGCATGTTACAAATGATATTAGAAAATCAGCCAATGGTATCGCATGTAACAAATGATTTTTGAGAGCTGACCAATCGTATTGCAGGTTGACCTCAGGCTGACCAATTTACAATCATGACAGTAATTATAGAGGTAACAGGTCATGATGTTGAGAAGCATGTCAGGTGACTATAACATCAGCAACTTGAGACAGACTTGTTCAATAAATATGAAAGGGCTACAGTTTTATTGTCAATCATAACCGTCCACTAATGGTCATCATTTTAAAGATACATGTGCCTTTAGGCCAAACAATAGTCAACCTCTCTACAAAGTGAAAATAAACAGTAAGCCAGTCATCACACAAATGTCGATTTCATTGACATCTGGTATACATTAATTTAAAGGACCATAACACAATAACATTACAGTATACTAGGTAATTAGAGAATATTTCAGTTTTTTTACAAGGCAATTCTTCAGTCATATTTAATGAAGGCCACTTGACCTTAATAATCACTATAATATCTTCAACTTGAATTCATGACCAAACAGGACATCACTGCTTTTCTGCATTTTAATAAACCGAAAACTATCCACACAGGAAATGAACTTGCCACGCCCTGCAGAATCAAACCAGGATCTGGCATCAATCTAAGTGCTCTGCACCGAGTATAAGCTGAGCTGGGCTGGGCTAGGCTGGACTCTCCCTGACAAACACTATAATAGCTTCATCCATGTCACAGTTTTGTTCCTAGAAAACTAAATACAATATGTACATGTATTACTCAGAATGCCAAATATACCAGGTAAACATCAGTAAACTCAGCAAACTAGTCTGTAGCAACTGTCAAACCCTGCACAAAATTGGGATTCTACGGTTACATTGTTCAGAAGAAATGATGTCGTAATAGACTTCCTACATGCAGCCTCATGAGTCACAATAGCAGGAAAAAGATCTCCATATATATATATGCCTTTAAATTATACATGGGTATTATACACTATTTGGGCATAATATCCAATCCTGAAAGTTAGACGCAAGTCTGTTTCGAATGCAATTTGCCACATCCCTACACCAAAACACTGTTCTATTGTTAAATTCAGCTTTAAAAACTTCAAATGACCATAACTTTGTTAATACTTCGAAATTACTTGTATTTTCTGCAAAAAAGTTCATTCTTCCTAGCTAGTGCAGCAAATCCAGATTTTCGGATTATTCCGGATTTGAAGAAGATCTATCAGTTCCTAAAACTGTAACACAGTATAATAATTATGGAACACAGAAGTCTGCAGCCAATATAAGTGGTGTATCAAAAACAAACAAAATCTTGTTTTCCCTTCAATACAAATACTGTCTGTATATCCACTCCAGTATCTGCTAAATGGCAAATTGGTTTTCATGGATATTTGCTCCAGTCAATAGAGTTGATCACCATTTACAGTGACAGTTGATTACCGCATTCAATATACATTGGTCTCCGCAGCATATACATACATGTAGTTACTGCAAGAGCTCTTTTACCGATAAATCATTTGGGACGAATTTTCATGGAATCTTTCAGGATGCACTTGACCACCAAATCAAACCCCCCTTTGGTAAATTTATTCTTTCTATGCTTTTGAGTAAGTTTTCTATTGATAAATAAAATCAACTAACACATAGTTTACAATTTTTCTGCATACATTGTATATACCGGTACGCTAACACCCTAATAGTACATCATGCATTTGACCCCTTTGAATTCCTACTAAAAGGTCAATTATAAGTACAAAGTGGTCAAATAATTAAATGGTCCATAGAAGTCGGTACATGTATCAAGTAAAGCCCCTAAAGCTGTGAACATGTATGGTATGCTTAAATCAACCATTCATGTCTTTAAAATATTTTGGTATAAATTTTCAACCAAAACAAATTGTTGATTTAAGAATACAATGACCTTGGTAAGGTGAACTGTCAATAAATGATATAGAAATGTCAACATGTGCAGTAAACGTCTAGAGGGCACATTAATGCTCAGGTCTTACATCATATAGTAATTAGTTCAAATAATTATTGACAAGTATATATATACATGAGATAGGTAACCTAAGGGATACGTAATCTATCACCTAGTGATCACACTGACAAGTCAAGTATTATATATTGGAAATAACCATTATAAAAATTGCAAGAGAATGTCAAGTTAGACATAAACTAATGAGCCAGCAAGAATCATGGGTTTCTAGGGAAAAAACTAGAAAATATCAGGTTTTAATTATCAACCCTTCATTTCATAGTCAGTTAGGCACACACTTTTGCAATTCATATCTAAGAGTTTCAATACATCTATTAATTTAAATAGATATTTTAAGGGTACCACAGTCTTACAAATAACAGGTTGTAAATAAGCTATAAAGTGGTGAAATCTGGAAAGAAATTATCGACATCACCAATGATATGATTCTAAGCGCTAAGAAGATTCCTCTGACACAACTTATCTACTTTTACCTGAAACCAGTTATTTTCAAATAGGGGGTTATTAATGATAAAACTAATTTGTTTTGGCTATATTTCAAAACGGTGGAATTAGGAGAGAAAAACTTTCAATGTGACCCTTAATATGATTCTCGGTGCTAAGAAGAATCCCTGAGACCCCTAATCCATTTACTTACAATATTGGGATGGATAGACAAATTAGATTCATCAAGGGTGTAACCAGGGATATGGACATACACATATGCGTAACATTAATATGAAAAGTGAAAATATAAATATCATTTTAATATGGCATTAAAGTCTGAAATTTTCCCCATCATGAGGACCCCACACAATACCCACCAACTTCAAGGCTTGTGTGGGTAACATCAATTCAAGCCTGGCTACGCTCCTGTTAGTGTGTACACTATCGGGATGTTGAAAGCCGAGATCCTAGAGTAAAGTACCAAAGCAAATTCATAATGATTTTATGTAAAACAAGCTGGATAGATGGCTGTATTTATATATAATGGAGGCTATTTACTCCTTTTTCCTTTTAAGTACATTTAATGTAGCAAAACATAATTATGCTTAACCAGCAAGAAACGAGAAGAATGCATTTCTAAAGTCAATTAAAATATTGTAATGCATTAGCATAAATTTCGTTTTAAGACACCAACAGTCGTGACAATGTTATAGAAAAAAACATTACATCAACGGAAACTTAATCTACATTTGAAATGTCACTTAGCCATAAAAAAAAACAATTCAACTAACATACAATTCATTATGGAGATGAATATTATACTTTTAAAGTTACCCTGCCCATCCTAGTTCAGCTCAGTTTGTATAGCATCATAAGAAGACAAGATTAGCTAGTTGAGTTCAATTCCCAAAATGAGAAGGTTTTGTTTTTAGTTTTCCTCTTGCTAATTCAGGTTTAACAAAACTTCTCAGCAATTTTTCAGTTTTATACAACAGGGTTTCTACTGAGGCTTAATGCCTAAATTTCCCATCAGTGATTTTTTTTCTTCTTCGTTTGCTACCGGTAAACGGTACCTTCCCAATTTAAAAAAGGCTCTTAAGTTTCCCAAATATGAAGGGAGATATTCCCAATGAACATTTAAAAAAATTATTTCAAAATCAGACATAAAATGACAAAGTTATGAACATTTTTGACAAGAGGTCAAGCATGAAAGTTTACAGAAACCTGTAAACAGTCACATGTAATCTCTTTTTCTGTTTTATTTGGCCTTTCTACTTGACAATTCCCAATTTCATGTTGTCACGACGCGAAAAATCCCGATCTGAACGGACCCGGACCCTTTCCCAAAGAAGCGAAAAAAATCACTGCCCATAAGTCAGTTTCGAGTGCTATTAGCACACATCCTCACACCAAAACATTGTTATATTGTCAAAATTCAGGGTATGAGATTTCAAATGACCGAAAACGCAGTCAATACTTGGTATTTTTTCATCAAATAACTTTTAATTTCTGCAGAAAAGTTCAATTTTTTCTATTGCAACAAATCCGGATTATTCTGGAACTGTAGGATCACTGATACAATGGCCGATTCAACTAACCAGTTTTCCTTGACTGTATCCTAACCAGTACTAACTTAACCTACCCAAGGATTAAAGGAACCAGCAACTATTCCACATGTGGAGGAAAATTAACGTTCTTGTCAAATTTTCATCAAAGGGTATGGCCTGCCAAAAGGGAAACAAACCCAGATCACCAGGTTATAAATCTGTTCACTAACCACTGGGCCAAGGCCAAATGTAAACACAGAAACAAACTGGTAAGCAAAGTGATCAGTCTATAACAAATACTTTAACTATATTGATTCTGCAGCATTTAATAATTTACAAATGATTGATGCATTCATGGACGCGCAATGAATTAAACTGTGTTAACATCACAATCATACTTCAGGAGTACAGACATGCACTCTCAATATCAATGAAGGAGGAAAGATACAATAAAGTGGACACATGTTTCACAGAAAACAGGCCTGTGATTGCTCCAGAAGCAATGAAATACCCTACCTTCTCACACTGGCAAAAACATCAGTTTTGAATAGGTCGGACAGAATCTGGACACTTGTTTCAAAGATTTTCACAAGGAAATCATAATCAGCCTAAAGGAGAAAGAATCACATCCTGGAAAATACACGTAACAAACAAGAGGGCCCAAAGGGCCCTAGGTCGCTCACCTGTCGAACTTGACCTAGATTTTGTAGAGATGATCATTGTGACCAAGTTTCATACAGATAAGGCCAATATTTTGACCTCTAGTGACTACACAAGGTTTTTATATGATTTGACTAAATGACCTAGTTTTTGACCCCAGATAAACCAATATCAAACTTGGCCTAGATTTTGTTGAGATGATCATTGTGACCAAGTTTCATAAAGATAAGGTCGACATTGTGACCTCTAGTGACTACACAAGGTTTTTCTATGATTTAACCATGTGACCTAGTTTTTGACCCAAGATGACCCAATATCAAACTTGACCTAGATATTGTTAAGATGATCATTGTGACCAAGTTTCATACAGATTAGGCCAAAATTGTGACCTCTAGTGACTACACAAAGTTTTTCTATTATTTGACATTGTGACCTAGTTTTTCACCCCAGATGACCCAATATCAAACTTGACCTAGATTTTGTTGAGATGACCATTGTGACCAAGTTTCATAAAGATTGAGTCAAAATTGTGACCTCTAGTGACTACACAAGGTTTTTCTATGATTTGACCTAGTGACCTAGTTTTTGACCCCAGATGACCCCATATCAAACTTGGCCTAGATTTTGTTGAGATGATTATTGTGACCAAGTTTCATAAAGATTAGACCAAAATTGTGACCTCTAGTGACTACACAAGGTTTTTCTATGATTTGACCTTGTGACCTAGTTTTTAACCCCTTATGACCCAATATCGAACTTGACCTAGATTTTGTCGAGATGATCATTGTGACAAAGTTTCATAAAGATTTAGTCAAAATTGTGACCTCTAGTGACTACACAAGGTTTTTCTATGATTTGACCTTGTGACCTAGTTTTTAACCCCGGATGACCCAATATCGAACTTGACCTAGATTTTGTCGAGATGATCATTGTGACCAAGTTTCATAAAGATTAAGTCAAAATTGTGACCTCTAGTGACTACACAAGGTTTTTCTATGATTTGACCTAGTGACCTAGTTTTTGACCCCGGATGACCCAATATCGAACTTGGCCTAGATTTTGTTGAGATGTTCATTGTGACCAAGTTTCATAAAGATTAGGCTAAAATTGTGACCTCTAGTGTCTACACAAGCCAATTGTTGACGGACGGACGGACGACGGACGGACGACGGACGACGGACGAAGAGTGATCACAAAAGCTCACTCTGTCACTTTGTGACAGGTGAGCTAAAAACAGGCCTGTGATTGCTCCAAGAGCAATGAAATACCCTACCTCCTCACCCTGGCAAAACGTCATTTTTTAAACAGAATCTGGACACTTGATTCAAAGATTTTCAGGAGAAACCAGTCTAAATGAGGACAAATCACAACCTGAGAAAACCAACACACACACAAATCATCAAGGTAATCATGAAACATGACAATGGACAGCGACTAACACCTCAACATTTTCACATACCTTGCTTGTTATTCTGATGAACACAATTTTATGATCTCCAATAATTTCCCATATAGCTTTTATCTTGTACAAAAAGAACACCAAACTCCGCTCAAAATGCAGTAAAATCAAGATAAACTCCACAGTAATTTCAGCAAGCGTATCAAATTAGACGCTCACCATCTAACTTTACGATACATATCAATCGTATGTATGTAATTGCACGTCCCACTGTCACTCGGATGTTTTCAAAGTTTTGCTTAATTTTCCACAAAGTAATTTTGCGACATTTATACTCGCACACTATGAAATAGCCACAATATTGCGCTTCAGGGCATCTTACAGTTTTTTCCACTTTATACAAAAACCTTGAAATTTTCTACATAAATACAACCATGCAAAGTTTATATGAGTTTAATTGCTATCGTCAATTTTAGCCTTTAATTGATTTTTTTATTGTGGCGTTAATTCATCATAAAAATAAAATTACCATGAGTTTGTGATGGAATTCAAAAAGTGGCAATTTTAATAAAATGAACGAGTATAATTTTGTTGTTAACAAGTAGTATTTTCTCCATGAAACTGTTAAAATCACATTAAAATGTCGTTTAAACTGATTGCAAATTACAAATGTAACAGTTCTTGTGAACTCTACAATATACCCGTTTTAGGTTTGGGCCATCATTAAAAAAATGTTTGCTTGACAGGTGGGTAGGTTTACAACATTATGGCTGCATTATCAAATTAATTTGTATCTAGTGAGAGCCTTGATATGAATACAACAATAACTGAACTCACCTCTGAAGGGGCTGGATTGGATTCAGGGTTGGATACTATTATAGTCGGACTGACAGCAATTAACTCCCCCGTGCTGCCTAGGAAATACTTGAAACAGATCTGAGTCTTGGCTGAAAAAATATGAAATAGAATATTGAAATTTGTGCCAACGATATTCACAATAGGTTATGAAGAATTCGTGAAACAGATACATGTATTGAGCTAGCCTTTTTATTAACTATTTCTTACATATCTTATAAATATGTAGTCCCAGGATCATTATTTTGAAATCCTGTAAGAAAATACTGACAGAGCAGCAGGGGTTCCACTAGGTTCTGAATTTGAAGGGTCATTTTGATATTTTCACTAAATTTTATTATTTTATAGGCAATATACCCATGATTTTAAGAGAAAAATTTTAATGACCCTTCAAAGTTCAAACCAAAATCCTGGTGGTCAAAATGTGACTTTTTGGAAATTTTAAGTGTCAAAACCCCTACTCCCGAGTCAAATGGAACCCCTGAGCAGTATAACTACTGTACAATCCCCTTAGGGAGCTGCAAATATTGGCCATTGTATAGAGGTTGTTGATCTGCAGAGGTTAGATTTAGAATAAATATCATCTTAGGAAAATTTTGATGCTGTTCTTATAGAGAGGTTGTTGCTATACATAGGGCCGTTCTGGAGGTGTTGTACAGTATTATTATCACACTGAATTTGATAGGTAAATTTACAAAAGCAAAACTTCATTTTCATTTTTTTTGCACATTCCATTACCAAGCCGAGGAAAATTGAATTTACCACCATGCAAGGGAGACAACTAGGGGAAAATGACTCAAACAAATAATCAACTCTGAATTAGTTACCTGTATAAATACATACAGGGTAACCAAACTGAGAGGCTATGTTTGACGTACACATTAATTAATTAGGCTTTTTTGACTGGGCTGTTTCATGGAGCAGCTTATACTTATAGTCTCAAGATTCCAGTTCCCAACAAGATTTTGGTTTGACTCCGGTTTAGGGGTTTTGACCCTTAAAATTTCCCAATAGCCACATTTTGACCCTCAAGATTTTGGTTTGAAGGGTCATTTCCTCTAAAAATCATGGATATTTTGCCTATGAATTGGTAAAATTTAGTCAAAAGTATCAAAATGACCCTTCAGACCCAGAAGCTAGTGGAAGCCCTGAATTTACATCCCTATGGCTGGATTATTTTCAGGGATAATATCACGTCAAAACCTCCCACAACCCACTGAGCCACTATGCCTGACTACAGGAGGTGGGAGTGGGGGATTGACAAATGAATAAACGATAGCAGGGAAGGGTTCCACTAGCATTTTATAGGCAAAATATCCACGATTTTAAGAGAAAATAACCCTTCAAAATATAATCCTGAGGGTCAAAATGTGGCTATTGGGAAATTTCAAGGGTCAAAACCCGTAAACACTAAACCTGAGCCAAATGGAACCTCTGAATTATAATACCGAAACCTGCCACATCTCACTGAGCCACTATGCCCATAAGACAACAGGGGACGGGAGTGGGGGAGTGACACATGAATAAACAGGGGACGGGAGTGGGGGATTGACACATGAATAAACAGGGGATGGGAGTGGGGGATTGACACATGAATAAACAGGGGACGGGAGTGGGGGATTGACACATGAATAAACAGGGGACGGGAGTGGGAGAGTGACACATGAATAAACAGGGGACAGGAGTGGGGGATTGACACATGAATAAACAGGGGACGGGAGTGGGGGATTGACACATGAATAAACAGGGGACAGGAGTGGGGGAGTGACACATGAATAAACAGGGGACGGGAGTCGGGGATTGACACATGAATAATTGATAACAGAACAACAGTTTCACGGTGTAGCTGTAAGAATGACAGACAGTATACAAATATCTCAATCTATAATTCATAACCAGATAACTCCAGCCGTCATTGCAATATTTCCATAAGCCCATGTATTAAATGTATCATACTACACTTAATATAAATATTGATCAAGTTATAAATTTCAGATAATTTGAGAATGACTTTCTGATTCTGAAAGTGGAATCTGCATCCGAGGACACAACAAAACTATACAACCGGGAAATGTCCCAATTGATGTTAATTTAATAGCATTGTAGGTGGGAATCATTTAATGGACAGTCATAAATTTAGTCACTTTCAGAAGTCAGACTACTTTACTCCTGGGTAATGCCCTTTGTGGACTAACACCTAACTGGAGCCCTGGGTGCTTCAATTATTGTATGAGACAGCAACATATATATTGTAAGTCCATAATAAACAGGTAGGCTCAGACAATGGAGATTAACTGACAGTTAAACAGTTACGATGACATTAACCACTCTGCCACTAATTGACTGAAGCCACTCTTAAATAACCCTATAGATAAAGGGATTGTATTTGACTTTGGAGTAGGGATTTTGACCCTTAAAAAATCGTAAAAGCCACATTTTGACCCTCAAAATTTTGGTTTGAAGGGTCATTTTCTATTAAAATCATGGGTATTTTGCCTATGAAATGGTAAAAATTTAATCAAAACAACCAAAATGACCCTTCAGAAGCTATTGGAATCCCTGAGATAAACCACAGCCCATCACACACTAGAGTGTGATTTCACAATCAAGGTGAAACCTTTTGTTTCAAGAAGTAAGTACAAATAAACATAACATAGTCTTACCATCAGTAAAGAAATGTCCGACAGGAGCCAGGTCCCACAACAATTCTCCTCTCTGTCCACCATTGACCCCTCGTGTTTTACTATCCCAGAATGATGACTTTCTTGTCTCCCCTAGAACAAGACAATTGTTTTTATAAATACAATGTAGCAATACAACAATTTGAATAAGTCAACAAAGATCAACCTGTCCATTAACGATCATCAGGTCTTCTTGACTATATTGCCTACAGGATTAAACGCTATGCTGTCTATTAGCCTGTCACATTAGTTTCTCCCGCCTAAAATGCATAATTTGCATCCTTGAACCATTATTCCCGTGTCAATTCATGCACGAATCTCAAGACTGGAGGTTTGAGGATTGGCAAAAATGTGGTTAACATGCATACTAAATTTACACTGTTCAGGTCTTAAGAGTGTGATCAGGACAACACTCAAAGAAATATAGCTAGTTGGACCCTTTCTCAGCAAAATTGCTGGAATGGACCCCCTAAAACTAAACCCTGAATCCCATGGCTCCATCCATTGTAACTTCAAATAAACTATTTAAGTACTTAGCAACTAAAACTGACGTAAATTTAATTGCTTAACCTACCAATTGGAAATAATCCAATCCAGTCATCGGCACCACATTCCTCCTTCACATTCCATGTGACCTTCACCTTCCCACTGGATCCCAATGAAAAATGTCGTCCGCAAACATTGAGAGTTGAATCGGCATTCTCGGCTAGTGCAGCAATATCCGAATCACTATTACTCCGTTCCGGCAGCTCAAATGACTGACCATCATCAAATATTGGCGTCCTTGGCGACGGGAGTGAAAGGTCATCCACAGTCGTCTGCTGACCCGATTTTGAACTTGACCTTCTTATTAAGCCCTCCCTTTCAGTCATATCTGCTTGGCATGCCTCAGCCTAGTCATTAACTATCGAACATTTGATGAAAAATTCCACACTCTCTTTCTTAGTCATACACAAATATGAACAATACACGCCTTCTACAGTCCATAGTTAAATCCCAATGTTTCTTCAAGCAGTGGTTATAGCCAGGAATATGAATAATAAAAGCAGACTGAATTATTCCAGCAAAGTTACACGTCTGTATCAACTAACAATACTCCCACATCTGTATTTATCTGAAAGAGAGAAAACCAAGACTGTGATTGACATTTTGAAATAAGTCACCAGTCCGTAAAACAGTCTAAACCTGGTATTTTATCAAATAGACAAGAGTCACAGACATGGCATAATTATGAATTAATGATTACAGTATTAAATTAAATGATTATAAGTTGATCAACCATTATCCATTAATCATGAAGTTTTCATGATTATTCCTATCATAATTTAATTGAACATAATTTTTTATTATTGACAAAGACTAGGCATTATTAATGCCATTAATCATGATTATTTTATTATGGGTTAACTATAATTGTGTGTTTGTAGTTTTATCCAATACCAAGTGTTACTTTACAATTGTTTAGCCCTACCAGTTTTGTTGAATTAATTATCAACCAGTATTAATTTATACATGATTTTACAAGAAAATGACCCTACAAACCAAAATGCAGCTTTTTGGAAATTTCAAGGGTCACAACCCCTTCTCCTGAGTCAAATGGAACCCCTGAAAATATGTTGTCTTAATGTAGAACAGATCAATATCTATGAGAAGGGGTTGTGATCCTTGAAATTTCCAAAAAGCCGCATTTTGGTTTGAAGGGTCATTTTAGCGTCAAATAATGGGTTTTTGTCTATCAAATGGTGAAATTATGGTCAAAATTAAGTATTAAAATGACCCTTCAAATTCAGAAGCCAGTGGAACCTGTATTTTAAAACGATGAGCCAATGTCAAGTGATAATTATTATAATATCAGTATATGTATATAACTCAGAATTGAGCTCACTGCCTTTACCATTTATACCCTACACGTACATGTACTATACAAAGAGAAGACAATGCTCAATTGCCAAGCATGCATGCATTTTTTAAAAATAAAACTAAAAGCAAGATAATATCCAAACTTCTCAAAAATACAAAATACCATATTTATCCTATTTAATGCAGTTGATAGAACTGCCATGCTACAAGCACAGTACAGTACAGAGAATTTCACATGATCCTTGACCTTCTATTAGCATAATTTAACAGCTGATAATATTCGTCTATATGTATAACCTCGTAATGTGTTTTCATAAGCGGAGATTATCACAATGAGGCTCAAGGTGAATGCAAACAGAACTTGTATGGACCGATATTGCACGATTTACTAACAGAAATATTCAACGCAAGAACCTTGCAATAATCATACATTCATCATGCATGGAGGTCAGAATCAAGGCATTATCTCCGTACTTGTCTTCATGTATACAGTTCAAAATGAGCAATTTCCATTTTTACCAATAAATGCCCTATAATTGTAAATATCATATCACCAGTTTGGCCAGGATGTAGGAATACTCATTAATCATTAACAATGCAAACCATTCCATGATATCCAAGCTCTGGTTACCATAGATTATTATAAGGCACATGCTATGAACAGCTACAAGTCAACAGTCAATCATATGGCAGCGTTTAAATATGATACTGTCCATACCAATGGTTCCATTTGACTCAGGAGTAGGGGTTTTGACCTTTCAAATTCGCCAAAAAGCCACATTTTGACCCTCAAGATTTTGGAACCTGAAGGGTCATTATGATACTTTTGACTAAATGTTACTGTTTTATAGACAAAATACTCATGATTTTAAGAGAAAATGATCCTTCAAACCAAAATCTTGAAGTCAAAATGTGGGGTTTTCAAAATTTTAAGGGTCAAAACCCTTACTCCTGAGTCAAAATTGGAACCCTTATTTTAATATGTGTTACATGGAAGTCTTGACATGAACTTAAATCATTTGACTTCTTCTATCTTTGAAATTGATAGGATATGAAATGACGATATATAAATACCGGTGATTAATGTAATGACACAGTTTAAAAAAAGTTTAAACCACTGGCAGGCAATGAAACTTATTTAAAAACTCAATTTCTGCAATCGAGGAATCAGTTCTCTACAATCATGGAAGACAGCTCGCTAAACATGATAGAAATTTTAAATCTTTTCATGCCAACCCAAATATAAATCAATTAATAATTTGTTATCAGTTCAACAAGATGATCACACTTTCACAAAGATCCATCGCTGTTTGTCAAAAGAAGACAACTTAACATAATAAATTCCTTTTAAACATCCAACACAAACTTTAGCACCAGTTTAAACCAGCACTACTCACATTTATAATTGCATGCGTTAGCCAGAGATTTTTGAAGTATTGTAGTAAAAACCTACGCCAATTATTGCAGGGCAATTTAGGGCACAAGTCAATATATTTCCTGTCGGTTTGAAGCAGTTCTCCAAGGACCAGTGACCCAGTTTTACAATAGCAGCTCAACTCATTCATTTGTGGTCGTATTGCAATTACCAATAGAGTCAACGAAATATGAAATTTTAAGTATCCGTATAGTCACGCACACTTTATATAGAAGTGTTGGCATGAACTGTGCATTCAGTCAGATCATTATACACATATATATACGATTTAAAGCAAGCAGTGTAGGCTAAAATAACCAGAGTAAGGCTACAACAAATTAATTCCTAGGTACCGTTAATCATATAAATTCTGGTAGAAAGTAGGCTAGTAGAAAGGGGTCATGAGCTGGGGTTCCAACATAGATTCTGAATCTGAAGGGTCATTTAGATACTTTTGACTACATTTTATCATTTTACAGGCAAAATACTCATTTTTTTAAAGAGAAAATTACCCTTCAAACTAAAATATTGAGGGTAAAATATAGCTCTTTTGAAAGTTCATGGGTCAAAACCGCTACTCCCGAGTTAAATGGAACCCCTAATAAAATAACCAGAGTAAGGCCATCATATAAACAAACCAATTTCTAGATCATCATCTTAATTCTGCTAAAAATGTGTCTGGAATATTTTCTTTTATTTTTATATTTAATTTTCGAAACATTTGTACACACTTAGGGTGCAACTTGACTAAGAAGTTTTATACATAGTAGGAATTTTGAAATTAGCAAAGTTTACTGGTACATGATACCAACTAGTATTTCAGCCGAAGGGTCCTTTTTATCAACAATCAGTATGAGCTATAAGTATAACCTCAGTTTCAACTGACAAATTCAAGCCTTTTATACAACAACTTTTATATTCAAAATAACAGCTATTAGTATTAATATATGATAAATCATAAATGCATTTAATTTATAAACTCATTACCTGTTTTCTCAATCATTCTTTGGATAAAATTTCTTTTTTTCCTTTTTTAAGTGAATGAAAATAAACAGTTGGGCAGCATGAAACAGTGAGGGCAGGCGGGTATGGAAATCTAGGAATAAATCTATTATGGCCTAATGACCAAATTTTTGGATAGGAAGCCTGAACATTTAAGGGGTTCACAAGGGGCTGGATCTCAAGGCACATTTTGATAATTATTTTATTGCTAACTTACCAGGCTTCGCGAAAGTGAAAAAAAAAGGCCGGACATCCGGTCCGGCATAAAATAAATTTGGCCGGACCGAATCAAATTTTGCCGGACCGAACAATATTAATAGGAAACCGTTAAAAAACCAAATGAAGAGAGATGTATAGATAATGCATGTTCTTCTTAAATTATTCAGTGGTAAATTATTTAGAAATGCATTGTTAGCTTTAACACACAGTTAACAAGTGTTTTCAAATAGGCCTAATTAGATAGTTTGCCTTTTCACAACGGGCTCATTCAGCCCATTCAATGAGCATAAATCAGACAGGACTTTCTGTCAAGAGAAATGTTATTTTCATTTTACCATTTAATATCAAACATCTTTAAACTAAATGACGTTTTTTCGTGTTAAAAAGCCCCCTCGGAAATCGTCAAAATAAAAATATATTCAGAAAAAAAATCGCGAACATTCCGGAATCCGTACCGTGTACTACGGGTTTTATCCGCATCCAAAAAATAATCAGTTTTCGCGACCTTCATTTCGCTGAATTATTTTACATTTTTGACGATTTCTGAGGGATATCTTATTGAATCTCGACGAGGATTTACGAAAATACATTCGTGTTACAATAATCTTCAACTACGATGTGGGAATATCGCCGTCCAGACTTAAAATCTCCGTCGGACCAACGGTCCGACATTCAGTCAAATTTTGCCGGACCAAAGCATTTTTTGTCGGTCAGGACCGACGGACCGACGGTTTTCGCGATGCCTGACTTACATCTACCCTTTGGTTAAAATCTTGACTCGAGGATAAAAATGGTTGTGTGTGCTTTAAAAAAAAAATATTTCAGAGGCCGCAGGGCCACAGTTATAGGTTATAGTCATTGCCCATCTATTGGAGAGTGGAGACATTTAATTTTTACATCATCATGGCTCAATACTAACATCGTTTAGCTGGTCTGAGATTAGAGGTTACATTCATGGAATTTGGGTTAGCCCATTCCGGAGAACTTTTAATAAGTCACTTAATAAGACTTAGAGTCTAATTAGTTAATTTTGCTCTTCAAAATCCTACATTACAACCGGACATTTTTCACAAGTACTCGGGAAATACGTAAATTATCTAGTAACTCCGGGTTCTCTGTAGGATTTTGAAGTAGGAGTCCCAGGTCTCTTTCTTAGCAAACTGTTGGAGTCCTCCATTCTGGAACCTTAAATCCTGCATTCTGGTTAATTGGGTCAATCGAAATATGAAATCTTAAACACTCACTTTTGGATATTTTGATGCACTTAATTATCAAATCTATATTTCTCTGGTTTAACTATATAAAAAAACACCACATCTGCTTACATCATACATTTATTTACAGGGCCCTCATTTCACCAATTTGGTGTCGAATTTCGGCCCCATTCCTCTCCTTAATGAATATACAGTTTCCCCCTCTTTTCTTAAAATAATCACATCCACTTTGTTTTTACGAAATTCAATAAGAGCCTTGAAAATGTTATTAAGCAGTTATGTTGATGTAGCTGTTGTTACAGCTAGAAATTGACTTTTTGTTCATTTAATATGTATTGCTTTTTCTTTAAAACAATGCGAAATTCCCCTATCTGAGGGCCCCTGGCCCCAGTCCCAAAGTATACAGGTCATTTCGTAACCAGACTTAATCATAACCAAAATAGTGTTGGCAAACACGTTTCCGCCAATTTATTGCTTTTATTCATATTAGTATATTATATAATACTGGTATCGGACCAGTAGCCGAACAAAAACGGAGGTTTTCACTGAATTTTTCTCTAAAAACTGTTTGTTTACAAAAATAATAGGCAATTTTATAAACTTAAACCTTTCCCCCTTCTAGAAATGTAAACAACTCCAGCCTCGTCTGCGCATGCGTCCAAAAACAGGGGCTCCAAAAGGGTCACTTTTTAGCGCTAATTGGTTAGCCTACAGTACCAGTATCCGAACAGATGCTTCATCGGCCGATTAAACGACATTCATAGCTAAAATATGAACTATTTTTATTTTAAAGAATGTAAATAACCCTTACTAGATATCCCGTCACTCGTCAAAATGTGTGTGGCTATCTGCCGACTAGTACCGTACCCCATCTCGTGCACTCAATTATCACATAGTGCAATCTATCGGAGAAGCACTTTGGTACAGTTTATCATCAGTATAAATTTTCATAATCATGAAATGAGATTCATAGCAGCTACTTTATATTCACGTGAATGATTACGGCACTCTAATACAGGGCTCGACACTAACACTGGTCCGCGACCAGTGAAAATCCAGAAGGACCAGTGAAAATTCTGGAGGACCAGTAACTGTCCTATTTACAAATTTTGCGCTTTTGTCCTGTCGGACCAGTGCCCAAAATAGTTAGTGTCAAGGCCTGCTCTAATACGAAATTTTCTTCTTTAATCAAGGGAGATAAATCTTACCATTTGCAAATTACAATTTTAGTGGATTATTTCCCTTGATTGACTAAAAATATGGCGCGGATCTTATACACGTTTCGAACGGTAAAATTTCTTGGTTTTGTCCATTTTTTAAGATTTCTTTATTTCAATTAAGCTATTTTAATGCATAATAAACATTTTAAGAAACTTTTTAGAGATCGTTAGGTTTAAAGGGCCAATGGGGAAAGATTTGCGGGCGCATACGAGGGTCGTTCGAAATCCCTCAGATGTAAACAAAACAGAAAGTGGGTTGGGTAATAAAGAAAGTAGAATTTCTGTGTTAATACTTTTATTTGGGTAAAGAAACTTTACACAAAGCATACTTATGTGGTAGAGCTCCAAAACAAACAGTATCCACCTTCTGAAGAGATACAGGAGAGGAGAAATAACGATTGTTCGGATACTGGTACTGTTCAGCTACTAGTCCGATACCAGTATATTGCTTATATCATCATAGAAATGTGTTTTAAAGGTGTTAAAGTAGTTTGAAATTCAAAATGTATTTATAATTTCATTAATATTGATGGAATGAATAGCAAATTGTATTTCAAGCCTCTTTGAGGTCGGTTAGGAATCAGCCAAAATATGGTTACGAAAGGTCTCGAAATAGCAGAAAATGGACGGTTACGAATTAGCGTGTTTACGAAATAGCCGCATACCGACCCAAAAGTGTAGTGGGAGCCCTGATTGAGCATTTTAACGTTAATGGTTACAATAGGGGGCTGCGCAGAAATAGGATGCATGTGCAGTTGGGCAATTTTCTAATTCCCTGCATGTGAACAAGCTGCTCGAGTGCAAATGAAAATAAACACAGTATTTCTTGTAAAAATATTCAAGTTTAATCGTTGTGACTTCGCCGAGTTGTCAAAATCAAGCCTCTAATTGATTGACAACACCAGGTGATCAAAATAATTGGCCGAGATAAAGCGTTGTTGTGATTGTCCGTATCGGTGGTCTTCACGATTTGGTGAATTCCACATGCTTGCATCATCTCATTTACTGACACAGTTTGTTTCAATTTCAACTAGACCAAAACATGATACTTTGGAGTTTGACAGAAGAAATTACCAGGTCAGTTGTGAATTGACTGATTGCATGTTTTTATTGACGAGTTTCTGGCAAACACAATTTTACCTGAAACAAATGCCGTGCAAAGAATAATTGATATGGCCTAGGCACCAAATATTCACGATTCATGATCACCAGAACAATCCCTTTTTCGCCAAATTTCAGGGACCGATCGTCGATACAATTAATTTTTACACATCGAAACTCGACAATGTTACAGCAATATCATGTTATATCAACTTGAATAAATACATTAAGGGTACAAGGGTAGTGCAATTACAAATAAATCAAAGGTTAATGCAAAAAACTGGAGAAAATAATAACCATTTTAGCCAGAAGCTCCTCACACATCCTCCATCATTTCTGATGAACTCTGGGTAAATCCATTCATTTCCGGGTTAGAAATTTGGCGGGTGTTCGTGTTTATTTATTATGAATGAAAACACCAAATAACCATGTCAAGCGGTGTCGAGATGTTTCAAAACACGAGAGCTGCACTGGAGAAGTTCAAAGATATGTTCAAATGTCTTAAATGGTTCGTTGTGTTTTATTTTGCTCTTGTGTAGTTTTCATTATTTTTCGTACTCGTGCTATTTCGCCCCAATAATGGAGTACGAAAATAGGTACGAAAACTATTGACAATATTTAATATTATAATTCATTAAATTGGATAAATGCACCCAAAAAAAAACTAAAATCATTCATCAAGTTAAATTTAAAAGTTAGATATAATTGATTGAAACATTTTAGCTCAACAGGTCAATTTGAATTTGATAAAGAGCAGCACTTGTTGATATTTGATCGTTACATTCACCATATCGACATTACAACTTAAAACCCGTTTTCCGTGATTACGGAATTAATTGAGCAACAATGTGCGAGATATTCCGAATGTACGTCAGGGGGGGGGAACGGATATAGCGTATAGAGCAACTAGGTACACAAATCGCGATTATTTAAGCCAAATGATAAGAATTTGTAAAAAGTCTTACTAGAAAACAATGACAACACAATTTTACGACCTCGCTGATAATATTTTCGCCTAAATAATATGTTTAACTTGAAAAATGCGTATTTTTTATCGACATCGGTATCGAGCCACGGAAGCGGCCGTGTATAATAAAATGCAATATTTCAAATATATATAAAGCATTTTTTAGGATAATTCTTGCTAAAGTTTAAGAACAAAGATGTTTAATGATAATATGTAATAATTATTTTAAATGTTTTCATGTTTAAACGTTGAAAAAAGAATAATCATATACACTCCCACTATACCGCTTATTGCTCGCTAACCCCCTGACCGTGAAATTTCGGTTCCGGAAAAACGGGTTTTATTGAGTAATGTCGATATCGAGAATGGAGCTCGTTACCTAACTAATGTGCTACTTAGCACTTTTTGGAAGCGCTTTATTAAGTTTATGCAAAGATCCGCTACCAGTGAGGAGTGAGCACTGCTCGCAGAAAGCTCCCATTTTTCAACACTTCGCTTGGCGAGCGCATTCTTATGTACATTAAGGACCACTTCGGTAGCGTTTTGCTGCGCAACGGTCGGCTAGCCACCAGCGATTGCCAGTAGCATATAAAATTTTTGTTTTGTCTGCTTTTTTGAAGCAAGCTGTTTCCTAGCATAGCGCTATTGAGCGCGAGCAGTTTGGTTTCTGGCAACAGGCTCCGAGTCTGATCATAAATTAATGGATGTATTTGTTTCTCAATTCACAATCCAAGTAATCGGAACAAAATTTACTGTCGCCATTCATTAATCTGAACAGGAGTAGACTATATTGATCAAATCTGATGTGATTGATGCACAATACTCCTATGCTATTGTAACGGTTGTTGGGTGTATAAAGGGAGGTAATTGGATAATTATGCACAAAGTAAACCTTGTAGGTTGTCATTAGAGTAGAATGGCATATATAATGCCAACAAATCACCCTTAGTGGTGAGCTAGCTTTTTTTTCCCTGACGGGGTTTGTTGGTGTATGTCCTTCCGGCACATTACAAATGGTGGCACAGTAGGATGAAGCCAACTGCCAGACCGGAGTTGCCTTACCCACGTGTTTCCCGGATGAGATTTCTCGGAGGGGGAAGTAATATAACAGTTGTTGGGTGCATAAAGGGAGGTAATTGGATAATTATGCACAAAGTAAACCTTGTAGGTTGTCATTAGAGTAGAATGGCATATATAAGGCCAACAAATCACCCTAAGTGGTGAGCTATTATAGCTTTTTCACTGACGGGGTTTGTTGGTGTATGTCCGTCCGGCATGTTACACTATTATCTCCCTTGCCGCTGCGCTCTCTGAATAAATCGGTCATTGTTACAACATTCATATGAGAATGGCTCTGCATGTGATATCGGTGAACAAGACAAATCTAAATACTAGATGGTAAAATATTTAAAAAAATGTCTACAATCAGCAATATTTCTATACATATATTATTTCAGTCTCCAGTTCACGACAAGTCCAGTAACATTGGGTGGATGTGAACATATATACTGCAGGTAAACCTCTAATATACCAGCTTATAGTAACAGGGTTGTCCCAAAATATGACATTCATTGTTCAAGGGTTCAGGCGTGTCAATTTTCCTGATTTATCCGGAATTCCGGATTTATCATTCCTGAAAGAGCAATGGCTTCTGGCTAAAATA
This sequence comes from Spisula solida, assembly GCA_947247005.1. Lineage (NCBI taxonomy): Eukaryota > Metazoa > Mollusca > Bivalvia > Venerida > Mactridae > Spisula > Spisula solida. Next base: position 18,152,882 of record OX365958.1, read on the forward strand.
AAAATTATATGATGAAATTATCACAAGAAATGACAAAGTTAAGGTAAATTTAATCTGCTTTGAAGGATTTTCTTTAATACACAGTGTGTAAATTATGGAAACAATGTCATGAAGGCCTCTTGTTTGACAAAAATGGTCTACCACCTAATACGATTTTCCTGATTTTTAATTTGGCCCTGTTGACACCCCTGAGGGTTGTTCCAAAATGTTACATCTAATTGTAAGAGGGTTGTCCAAAACTAACAACATCTAATTGTTCGAGGGTTGTCCCAAAATATAAAATCTGATTGTACGAGAGTGGTCCCAAAATACAACATGTTATTGTAAAGGGTTGTGCCAAAATAAAACATCTTATTGTAAAACGGATGTCCCAAAATATAACATCTTACTGTACAAGGGTTGTCCCAAAATATAACATCTTTTTGTAAAAGGGATGTCCTAAAATATAACATCTTATTGTACAAGGATTGTCCCAAAATAAAACATCTTATTGTGCAAGGGTTGTTCGAGGGTTATCCCAAAATATGATGTCTAATTGCACAAGGGTTGTCCAAAACTATAACATCTAATTGTACGAGGGTTGGCCAAAATATAACATCCATTGTATAAGGGTTGTCCCAAAATATAACATCCATTGTATTAATAAGGGTTGTTCCAAAATATAACATCTAACTGTACAAGGGTTTTCCCAAAATATAACATCCATTGTATGAGGGTTTTCCCAAAATATAACATTCATTGTGCGAGGGTTGTAACAAAATATAGCATCCATTGTACTTGGGCTGTCCCAAAATATAGCATCCATTGTACATGGGTTTTCCCAAAATATAACATTCAATGTGCGAGGGTTGTTACAAAATATAGCATCCATTGTACATAGGCTGTCCCAAAATATAACATCCATTGTACATAAGTTTTCCCATGTGACTGAATTACTATGAAAGAACAGAGGGACATGGAACAGTATTTAAAAAATATTTATAACCACACTTGACATATTATGTTTGCTTGCAGTACATGTTGTGAGGAGTACCTTGGTTCAGCGTGTCCTGTATGTAGTATACCAGCTCATGTAAAGGATGCCGATGTTGATAGACAACTGTTTAATCTGGCTTCATTATGTGCCAGGCTTGGTCGTGTTTTAGTTCCTGATAAAAATCCGAATGACTGCAATAAAGGTACTTTTTTCCCCCTTTGTCTTTACTTAACTTGTGAGAACATTCAGCCAATCAAGTATTGTCCCCCTTTATATTTTAATACTTCACGCATGAGAACATTTGGCGAATGAAAACTTGTTACATACAAACAACTGGCCAATAGAAACAGTGTATGCAATCTGGGGTTCCATTAGCTTCTGAATCTGAAGGGTCATTTTGATACTTTTGACCACAATTTTACCCTTTTATGGGCAAAATGCCCATGATTTTAAGAGGAAATGACCCTTCAAGCCTAAATCTTGAGAGGCAAAATGTGGCTTTTTTTAAATTCAGGGGTCAAAACCCCTACTCCCGAGTCAAATGGAACCCCTATTGCAATACAGGTTATTTATGTTTCCTACATGTTGATTTTGTACTAGACATCACACTGGATGGATGTCTGACAAAAAGTTTGTCCGCGCTTGTTCTTTTTAACCTCGATCGGATTTCAATGAATGTAATGTAATGGCTCGATGCATTTAATGTATATTTCCCAACTTTGCTTGACTGGCATCTTTCTTGTGATTTCAAGAACTAGTGTTAATAATAAATAATTGTTATGTTGAAATTTGTTGCTAAACGAGTGTGGTACCGGTATATTAATCTTGCATTTTTCTTTCCTTTCATGACATCAGAGAATGTAGATCCTCAGCTTCAATGTACACCAAACCAACCCATTCCTGGTTCTGTGTCACGTGATGATAGTCATGTGACTGAATCTAAAAATAAAACAAGCAGGAGTGAAAAGAGTTCAGGAAATGTTGAAGAGTCAAAATCAAACCAATCCGTAAACAGAAGAAGTAGAAAGGGTAAAATAAGTGAACAGTCAATGCTTACTAGTCCTAAATCTATGCACAGGAAATCTCCGTCTGTCAAAAGACAGAGCGCTAGTCCTGGCAAAAACTCTTCCAAAAGGAGGAGAAAAAGTTTGCCCATGGATCAGAAGACTTTGACACAGTACTATGAGTATGATGATGATGATGGTGGTATAATAATCAATGAAAATGATGATGCAGATGGGGAAACATCTTTAAAACAATCAAATGATGTAAAGCAGAAGTCTCGAGCAGCCAAAAACCTGAGTATTGTACAACAAATTTCATCAAGTAAAAAGACGCGACAGAGACGCAGCCTTGACAGTGGTCGAAGTGTAAATACGTCAGATTCTATCCCTCCTGCTAGCAACAATGATACAACATGTTCTGCTGCTACTGTAATCAAGGAAAAGAAATCAAAGAAAAACAAAGACAAGAGACAGAGCCTTGGAAACGACGTGTTAAGCAGCAACACAAAAGGTCAAACCACACCAGATACTCGTAGGTCGAGGTCAAGTCTTTCAGGCACTCCTAGGTCGAGGTCAAGTCTTTCAGGCACTCCTAGGTCAAGGTCAAATCTGTCAGCTGCTGTTCTGAATACTCCTGGATCAAGATCTGATGAAGGTAAGTTTCTTTCTGACATTTTCCTGATCCCGCCCATCTAGCTAGACTGCCAGAGATCTTCCTTTAATGGAGATAAAAAAAGTGCCATGAATGTCCATTTTCCTCCACATGTGGATTAGGGGCTGGTTTCTGGTGGAAGGGTAAATTAGAACTGGTTAGGAAACAGTCAAGGAAACTTGATTAGGTGTGAATCGGTCCCAGTTTATAACTGAATAAATTGATGAGAAATGACACTAAACCCTCGTAAACACTTATTTAATGGAGAAATAACAGGAATCAAATGATAGGATACAATGTATAATTATTTGCTTTTTAGCTCCCCTACCAAAAAGCACTTTCAATTTTGCTTTGATCTCCATCAAACTTGGTCAGTAGTTATATCTCAATAAAATCTAGGTAAAGTTTGAAGTTGGGTCATGTGGGGTCAAAAACTAGTTCAAAAGGTCAAATAATAGGAAAACCTTGTTAACACTCTGGAGGCCACATATTTGCTTCAATCTTCATGAAGTTTGGTCAAATGTTAATCTTGATGACCTAATGTCAAGATTGAAGTTTTGGTCATGCGGGGTCAAAAACTAGGTCAAAGGGTCAAATAATAGGAAAACCTTGTTAACACTCTGGAGGTCACATTTTTGCGTCAATCTTCGAGAAGTTTGGTCAAAATGTGTATCGTGATGACCTTAAGGTCAAGTTTGAAGTTGGGTTATGTGGGGTCAAAACCTAGGATGAAAGGTCAAATAATAGAAAACCTTGATAACACTCTGGAGGCCACAGTTTTGCTTTAACCTTCATCAAGTTTATCAAAATATTAATCTTGATGACCTTAAGGTCAAGTTTAAATTTTGACCATGTTAAGCAGGTGAGTGCCATAGGATCTATGATCCTCTTGTTAGTTGTTTTAAATTAACCATTTCCTCTAACACCCATGTTCTGTTGATGTAGTCCTAGACTGCCACCCTGATCCGGCAGATTAGGTTGAGTAAGCTATAGTTGTTAAACCACATCTGCAGAAGTTGTCAGTTGCTTTTGGCTAATACTGGAAAGTTTGCAAATCCGGAACATGATTTTCCTGATACATAAATACAACACACATTGTTAACTTGTTAATGTCTAATTATTGTAAATATTTCTTTCAATTTAAATTTTAGTCCATTTGCGGTATTCTTCTATTTCAGTGGCTGTCACACCAAAAGGGAGACAATCCAGTCACCTCAAATCTACACAGTCCCCTGCCTTGAATAAGAGAAATGCCAAGGGAGAAACACCTTTACAAGTGGCTGCTATAAAGGTGACCTACAGCTTTTGACTATTATAAGTGCAGAGATTTTAACTTTATCATGACCTTTATGCCCGAATATATTCCACGGTTCTGGCAAAGAATGTATTGATTTCGGCACCATTTCCAACATGAAATAATGCTTTATTGGTCATTTGTAGTACACTTAATTGTAATACTTCCGGTTATGAAAACACAAAACTGATTTTAAGTATAGAAAAGATAGCAAGTGTTTATTAATGCTTACTTAAAGTTCCATGCTAGGTTTTCGTTTAATTTGAAGTATATTACTGTAACACATATTTATGAAATCACTAGAAACTCAAATTCGTGAATTGTAGCGCAAAATAAAAACATCACAAATAATACCTGACGTACAGAAGTATTTGAATCAAACTTTGCTGAAAGATTTGGTACTGATATTTTCAGAATGATATTACTAAAGTCAAGGAGTTATTATCTGAAGGGGCCAATCCTAATGTACGAGACAACGCTGGCTGGACGCCATTGGTAAGATGTTTTACAGCTTGCATCATTGCCCTTCATTTCAATGAATTCAGGATGGCTGCAGAAAACAGGGAAAATGCCAAAAGCAAATTCCATGCAGGGACAAATCAGGGAATTTCAAAATTGGGCAAAAATCATGGAATTATCAGGGAATTTTACAAAAATTGGAGGAAAAAATTTAATGTCCATCTGTAGAGTCTCATCATGACTTTATTGTAATAAAATAGATGTATTTCTTCAAATGTACTGTTAGGACCATGTATTTGTTATAAGATATGTATAAATAATGAGTTTGGTGAAAAAGGTATTGATGTAAGAGGAGGTTTGAGACCATATTTTTACTGTATCCGAGTTGCGAACAAAAGAATAATAGAAAACCACATTTCATTCAGGGAAAAATCAGGGAATTATCAGGGAATCTCATTCTTCATTGTCTGTGGCCACCCTGAATGATATTCGTGGTCTATAGTTGGCCCCATTGCCCTTTTAATAAGTTCGAGAATCAACATTTTACTTATGAATTATGTCACTCCATGGAAACCTACGTTGTGTCTCCACGAGTCATCAAAACAATTCCTGTTTGTTTAAATTAAATGAATTTATATTATGCATTGAGAAACTGCTGCTGACGTCTTGTATAGATCAGGCCCTTCCCAAGATTTTTTTAAGGCGCCAGGGCCTTGCTAGGATTTGGTCAATGGGAATGGCTAAAACAATTTAAAGTGGTAACTGCAATGTTATCCTCAATTTTAAAGCTCATTTAAGAACTGTTTCACACAATACAAGCCATAATCACTCAAGTAACACAATACAGACCAAAATATTAACACCCATACTGATTTATAGACACCATTCCAGGATTTAAGGTGATCAGTGAAAGCTGATTCTGGCTTTAAGGCGCTGGGGTACCACAGTGCCTTCTGACCTTGGGGAAGGGCCTGTAGATGTGTCAATGACTTATTCTTCTTCGACCATTGAGCATTTTGCATCATCACTATAAAACCACCATCTTTAAATTGGAAGCTAAAAAATAATTTTATAATATACCTTTTGTTTTCAGCATGAAGCATGTAACCATGGATACGTGAAGGTTGCAGAGCTTTTACTGAATCATGGTGCTATGATAAATATTCCAGGATTAGAAAATGACACACCTTTACATGATGCTATAAATAACAGTCAAGTAGACTGTGTACGTCTGCTTGTATCTCGTGGTGCTTCCCCCTCTCTCAGGTATGTATGTATGTGTGCATGACTTCATGACTGTATAGCCACCGCCATGGTTAGTGCGCCAGGTTTTTAACCCCGCATTCCTGGATTGATTCTGGGTTGCAACATGCCATTCCATGAAAATTTGACAAAAAGTATGATTTTCCTTTGCATGTATAGAAGTTGCTTGTTCCTTGTGTAAGCACAAGTTAGTACTGGATGGGATATAGTCCAGGAAATCTGGTTAGGTGAATCTGTCGCCGTATATAACTGAAAAAGAGGCAGCGTTAAAACCGAATAAACAATAAACAAAAAGACAAGGAAGGCAGCACTCAACAGAAAGGCAATTTGCAAAAAGCGAAAAGTCAGTCAACATGTGCATGCCACAAAACTGAACAAGAAAAACTAAAATCAAACAGCCACAAGACTTTAGATGTCTGCTGGTATCTGGATGTGCTACCCTTCTCTCAGATATACATGACTGTGTCTGTGACATAATGTAGATAGTTGGTATAGGAGGCATAGTTGGTTATCTGAATAAAAACCACTGATTTTCCTGCTAGACAGCCCTTTAGCTCCCTCATGTATATCTCAGGCTCTGATTATTTACCACAGGATCAAAGCCTGTCATGGTGAGAGACAAGTAATCCAAAGTCAATGACCATAATCATCTGATATCACTGAAAGAGACCACCTTGAATTTAATGCATATAATTCTAATAGAATTACAATATTTACTTCAGAAGAAGTTGACATTTTAATAGCCTAGTTTTAATTTTAATCGCTACAAATGTTTTATAAGTCATTTTGAATTTGTAGAAATATGCATGGTCAAACAGCTGTTGATATTGCGCAATCAGCTGCTATGAAGAAAGCCTTGATGACACCAGTTGTATCCACTGACAGTACAGGGCAGGTAGGTGACAATTGGACTAATGGATATTTTCGCTGGACAGCTTTTAATTTCAGACAGTAAGCATGCAGAGATATTGGCGATTATTTTTCTAAAGGAATTTTTTTTGTAGGCCAAAATTTGTTAAAAACTATAAAACTTTACGGTAATTAAACAAAATGAATAAATGAATGAATTGTTTGTAGTCCAATTTTCTTTATAAAACTTCAATTACGTTTTCAATAAGGTGACATATGTCTAAAATTAATGACCAGTCATCTTTCGCCAAAACGAGAATTGTAACCTGGGTGTGCCTAATGTATCCATAATCATATTATACTAATGGTCAATCCATGATTTAAAGGCTACATATAATAGAGGCCATAATCTCTCCAATAACACAATACTGACACAAAATATTAGCACCCATAAAGATTTTAAAGAGACCATACTACGATTTAAGGCACTGGGTGAAAGCCATATCTGGATTTAAGGCGCTGGGGTACCACAGCGCCTTTTGCCCCTGGGGAAGGACCTGATTGATATTTGTATGGATAGTACCCTTACTTACACTTAATGGATTATGTTCCCCACATATAGTGGGCGAGACATGCTCATTTTGTGTTGGAGGTCCGTCTGGATAAATGTTACTAAGTTTTTGCTTGTTCTCCTTAACCAGTGATTCAATGAATACTTGGGACCAAGCCTGATTAGGCATATTGTAAGAAATTTTAGGTCAGATAAATATTGCCAGAGTTATGATCCTTTTGGGAGAAATGTGTTCTAGTTATTGCTTTATTTTAGATTGTTGACTTACTAGAGTACCAGAATCCTTGTTTGCTGGGTACCGGATTATCACGAGAGGAGAAAGTCCAGTTACAGAAGTCAGCTGGTCATTTAAAGATAAAGTTGCTGGATGAAGTCACTCCAGAAGGTATGTAAAGGACTTGGTGTTAGATTGATGATTTATATAACATTCAGGGGTCCTCAAATTTCGGAATAATCCGGAAATCCAGTAGAAAGTATGAAGTTTTCTGCAGAAAAGTTATTTGATGAAAAAAAACCAAATATTGACTGAGTAATGGTCATTTGAAGTTTCATATGCAGAATGTTAACAAAAGAACAGTATTTGAAACCAAGTTTTGGTGCAGAGATGTGTCCTAATGGCACCCAAAAATGATTGCATCTTATTTTCAGGATTTGGCATTAAGCTTCAGTAGAACGCCTGAACATGTTTGTAAATCTGTGTTAATGGCCACTTGTGAACAAAGAACAAAATTAGAAAAACTTGTGGTTAGTGCACTGGATTTGTTACCTAGCGATATGAGTTTGATTCCTCCTCGTGGCAGGTCATACCCTTCCATGAAAATTTCAATTTCTCTCCACATGTTGAGAAGTTGCTAGTCCCTGGTGGAGGAAGGGTAAAAAAGTACTAGTCTGAATGCAGTCCAGGAAAACTGGATAGGTGAATCGGTCACTGTATACAACTGACAAGTTTTTACAAACATTGTTAAAACCAAATAAACAAAATACTTGTTGGTGAAAATTTTACGAAATAAAGATGTTGATGTTTTAACTATCTGTATGTTTCAGTTACCCATATTGTAACCAGGTTTAACAATGAGGGTATGTGTCCTAGAACTGTAAAGATAGTACAAGGCATACTGATGGGGAAATGGATTCTTAACATGGAATGTAAGTCAAACATGTATGAGTTAAACCTTAATCTCTCACGGAACATATTGATTTCATGCTGTCTGTCTGGATGTCACAAAGTTTATCCATGCTTGTTCTCCTTAACCGCAGGTGCGATTTCAATGGAACTTCACATGAATGCTTGGTACCAAGCCTAAATTGTCAGGAATTTAAAGTTCGATAAAATTTGTCAGTATGGCATTGTGCTGTCCGACTTTATATTATCTTTTTGTGGGAGACATTATGCATTTGTGTCTAAAAACCTACCGGTACCTAGTTTTTATACTAGGAAAAATAAACTATTTCTGCTAACATGGTTAGTCTATAAACCATCTTGTTCCCTTCAGGCATATATTGCCCAATTTTGTGGAGCTCTAGTTCATTCTCAAAAAATTGCTTCATACATGATTTCTTAGGAAACTGTGTCTCCCACTATAAACGTGGGAGACAATTGATTTTGTGCTGTCTCGATGGGTGTCACAAAGGTTGTGTGCGCTTACTTAGCATTCTCCTAAGCCATTGGTTGGATTTCAGCATTCTCCTTAGCCATTGGTTGGATTTTAGCATTCTCCTTAGCCATTGGTTGGATTTTAGCATTCTCCTTAGCCATTGGTTGGATTTCAATGAAACTTTCCATGAATACAAGCCTAGTTATACATATTGTCAGGGATTTTAGATCAGATTATTTTGGCCAGAGTTATGGCCCTTTGTGGTCCACATACATTTTGTATCAAAAAACCTACTAGTCATACTTTAATTTTTGTCAACAATATATTCAGGGTTAGAGACTTGTACCCAGCTTGGTAGTGTTGTATGTGAAGAAGCATTTGAAGCCCAGGGAACCAGCATATTTCCTCACTCACAGTCACCGATGAAAGGCAGAATGAACAGGAAGCAACAGGTATGTAAGATCAGAGAGACATTTCTGGTAGTGTGAAGCAGAGATTGGATGTAAGAGACATTTCTGGTAGTGTGAAGCAGAGATTGAATGTAAGAGACATTTCTGGCAGTGTGAAGCAGAGATTAGATGTATTACTAAGAGACATTTCTGGCAGTGTGAAGCAGATTGGATTCCGTGAATTTTTGCTTCTTTGGGAAAGGGTCCGGGTCCGTTCAGATTGAAAAATTTCGCGTCGCGACAACTTGAAATTGGGAAATTTCATGAAACAGAAAGACTAACTAAAACAGAAAAAGAGATAACATGTGACTGTTTACTGGTTTCTGTAAACTTTTATGCTTGACCTCTTGTCCAAAATGTTCATAACTTTGTCTTTTTATGTCCGATTTTGAATTTCTTTTTAAATGTTCATTGTGAATTTCTCCCTTCAAATTTGGGGAATTCAAGCCTGTTTTAAATTGGGAAGGTACCCTTTACCAGGAGCAAACAAAGAAGGAAAAAAATCACTGCTGGTTGTAACTGGTGTGTGTTACTCAAACAAATTAACTTGGTCTTCTTACCTTCTATTAGCCATTTTTAGCCCCCCCCCCCATCTTGTCACTTTGCACACGTCGGTCGGTCGCAGACCAAAATTGAATGGTTTCCGATCAATAACTCAAAGAACGCTTTGCCCTAGGATCTTTAAACTTAACAGTAGATGACCCCCTATTGATTTTGAGGTCAGTAGGACAAAGGGCAAGGTCACTGTGACCTTTTACCATTTCTGACTATTGAGCAGCCATGGGGGCATACATGTTTTACAAAACATCTTGTTTTATAAACCTTTAATCAAGTTAATACGGTTATGAATACAGTGACATTCGATTAAAACCAATGACCAGTTATCTTTCACCAAAAGGAAAAAGTAACCTGGATTTGCCCAATATATATCAATTTTAATATTATATTGATCGATACTTGTATAGATAGCTCTAGATTACATAGACTCAATGGATAATGTCCCTTACATATATTGCTGGAAATAGAATGTGTTGCTCTATTTCAGTTACCTGGATTATTTGACGGTTGTCATTTTTACTTCCATGGAAATTTTGACTTTGCGATCCCATCTAAAGAAGATCTTGTGAGTGTTATATCAGCAGGTGGCGGAAAATTCCTGAGCAGGGAACCAAAACCAGGTCATCTAGAAGCACCTATGACTGTTCCATATCACGCGGTACCCGGCACTGATATGTCATCTTGCTGTGTATATATTGTATATGATCGAAATGTTGGCATGAAAACAATAAGAAACAAAACAATGTGTACCGTTCCATCTACTTGGGTTATGGACTGTGCTTCAAACTTTCAACTGATGTCCGTACCAGACTGTGACCAATAGTTATGTGTCTAGACTGTGCCTCAAACTTTCAACTGATATCTGTACCCATCTGTGACCAATAGCAATGTGTCTAGACTGTGTTCAACATTATTGAATTATGGCTTCAAATTTTTAACTGATATCAGTACAAGTCTGTGACCATTGTTTCTAGTCTGTGTTAAACATTAGGGCTTTTCAACTGGTCTGTTTTGTGGAACAGGTTTTAGACGGGTTCCCATCCCGAATATCTTTGTCGTCCCGTTTATAATAGGTGACAGGAACCAGACTAACCTGCTCCATGGAACAGCCCACTCAAAAAAGGCCTATTAACTTCACTTACTAATGGACTGTGCTTCAAACTTTTTACTGTTGTCACTACCAGTCCGTGACCAGTAGCAACATATCTTGACTGTGTCCAACAAATTGCTTCACTGGGGGAAGGATGGACTCTGCCTTTAACATTGAACTGTCCTTCAATTACTTTTCTAATATAAATTACAATACAACCTCTATAGAGCAACACCCTTTGGGAGCTGCAAATAGTTGCCGTTGTGTAGAGGTTGTTTTTCTACAGAGGTTAAATTTAGTTCAAATATCACATAAGGGAAATTTTGATTGTGTTGTTGTAGAGAGGTCTCTATGAAGAGGTTGCACTGTATACTTATTTATGCAAACAAAACAAAAGTGAGCAGCCTATTATTGTATTTTATCACATAAAATAGGCTCTGGGAGTTAAATAAACCCATTACATAAAAGTCATAATACACACGTGTAATAAACATGCAAATGAGGTATATACAAGGGCGAGTCACTTTATTTATGTATTCATACACATTGTCAAAAAAGTAAAAGAATACATTTTTAGAATAGAATAAATTCTATATCTGATTATGAGCACTCTAGGGCATGTTATAATCACACAATAACAGATGTACAAGAACTTAAGAGATATGACTGTAAGTAAACATGACGGTAGGTCCGTTAAACGTGGGTACGAATAAGATCGGGATGAAATGTACATACCAAATATCTGGCATCTACACAAACACAGCATCGGATGTTGATTTCATTGTATAAATCCGTTAATTTTGAGTATTAAAGACGATTTTTCTTGCTTACCAAGTACTTGCATCGTGTACAATCAGTTATTTTCGGCTATTCAGACGAATCGCGAATAAATTCACACGGAAAACCTAGTTACTTCCCCTGACCTTGGTTGTTACTAAAACCCAGAACGGAACACGGAACAGAACAGAATACGTTGTGTTGCTGCGGTCCTAGATTTAATTATTTACTTTGTTAAGCGTAGTTTTACATCTGAAGGATTTTAGATACCCTAAAAATATTATTTTCAAAGGCAGAAAAATTAACATATTGGAGTATACATTGTTGCACTATTTTCTAAGCTCTTTCAATGAACCGCTTTACTCCTATGGAGTTTATTTGCTAAAGGGGAAGTGTGTGCATTCTTGACAAACTTTTACTGTGTATTTAGTTTATGTGATAAAAAGAATCTTACATTCGTGTCATTCCATATTAAATTTATTAAACTCGTTGAATAAAAGTGATAAAATGCTCGGCAGAGCCTCGCATTTTATCATTTTATCCAACTCGTTTAATAAGTTCAATATAGAAAGACACTCATGTAAGATCCTCTATGTGTATATGCATAATTCTCACTTTCATATATATCATTACCCCAGAACTTCAAAATTGAATGAATTTGTCATATTTTATGTTAAGCATGTACTCTGTGGAACTTGAACGTTAAGTTATACTATACTGTTGTATTAATTGTAAGAATTGATTAATAAAATTAGTATATAAGCAATAAATATATTTGCATTTTTTATTTGTCTGTAAATCAAGAGTTTTGTGGGAGTGCATAAAATAATCTGACACGGCATGATTATACAGGTATGAAGTATGTGGGGGCTATATTGGAGTCATGCTTGAGGTTGGTTAGTTCGTCCAAATTTTGTTGGCGATATTTCTCGGTAACCATTGGTTGAATTTGAAAGAAACTTTACAAGACTTGAATTTGAAAGAAACTTTACAAGACTTATCAGTACCCAGCCTTAGGCCCTAGTTGTTCATATCATGGTCACACATCGGCCGGATCAATTAACAGGGAGTTATTGCCCTTTGATTTCTTTCCCCTGTAATTTTGTCAACACTATTTCTCAGTTACCATGTATTAGGTTACTTCATGATTGTGACTGGATAGTCTACAAATGATTGAAATACATCTTCTGTCAGTGGGACAATAAACAATTAGAACAATTTGCTGGCTTAGAATGAAAAGGCTGCAGGTACAATCAAAGCGCCGAAAGCATTAAGTTGTTCGAATGAATGCAGGGGAAGTTTAAATTAAAGATGATGTAGCTGTATTTTTCTTATGATTTATTTGTACATTTATTATTAGCATAATAAATTATATACTCTTTAACAAGAGCCATCACAGACGGGCTATGCTCCCCGTGGGGTGTTTGTCACAGAAAAAATGCTAAATAAATATGATACTATTCTTTGCCACTGCACTGTTATAATAAGATTCATTATCTATGAATTTTCAAATTAATATATCCAAAACTGTTTGAGTTATGGCCTGGACAAGAATTAAGTATGAAAAATTACAAAGGGCCATTACTCCAAAAACATACAATAAAGAGTTATGGTTCTTATGCACTGCACTTCCTCTCAATGAGGTCTATTCACCTATGAAGTTTCAAATAGATATCTCTAATACTGTTCAAGTTATGGTCCGGACAAGAATTAAGTATGAAAAATTACAAAGGGGAATAACTAAAAAAATATGCAATCAAGAGTTATGGTTCTTGTGCACTGCACTTCCAATCAATGAGGTCTATTTACCTATGAAGTTTCATATTGATATCTCTAATACTGTTCAAGTTATTGCCTGGACAAAAGTGTGACGGACCGACGGCTGGACAGACGTACGGACAAAGCGGCGACTATATGCTTCCCGAAGCATATATCGAAAATAGAGAGAAACCACCAAACACGAATAACATTTAATGTATATTCATTAGACTACAACGTTTCGCCCAGAAGGCTTCTTTTTTTTTTTTTTTTTTTTTTCCCGAAGCATAAAAATACATGTTTGAATGTCTTGGTGTAAACTCCTATCAGTATATACTAGTACTGGAAGATATACGTAGCTTTCTTGTATGATATAAATATATATAGTTTTAATGCTTTAAATCATCTTAATATGCCACAACAAATAATAGTAACTTTCACATACAATGTCAGATATAATGGCTTATCAGTCAATGTTTTGCCCCAAGCGAGTTTAAAATGGTATGCATGGTCTATAGGTAGTTAATATAAATCGGTCTATATATTGACCGGGAGGTAGACACATGCTGTTCATTCAGAAGTATGGTATGGTCTCAATTATGCTTTCGCCGTGAAACTTCGGATGTTTCTGCTTCCTTCGGTAAATGTAATATTGCAATGCGACAAAGACTGATGTGATCCGCATGAAATAAAAACTATTTTGCATGACCGGTTTACATCCGCATAGGTAGTTACGCAATATTACTGGCTGACCAAATTACTATTGCAATAGTGGCGTCAACAAGCGGTGGCGTAGGAAGAAAAGTAGTTTCATCGAATAAACTATGAGCGTTTGTAAATTAAGTCGTTTGTTAGATCGAACAACTAAAATTACTGTTTAAGAAAACAAGAAAAACTTATGGTATAACAAGCTTTTTCTATTCAGTTTGGTCAACATGACCTGTTTGGTCAACATAACCTGTTCAGATTTTCATGAAAATAGGCTCATAAGAAGTACCTTCTGATGCATTATTCAAATATGCGTGAGTCTTATGAGGTCGTAAGTAGCACTTACAACTTTCTCATTATAAGCCAGCGAATTACTTGTATGCATATAAACCAGTCTTAAGTTTTATAAAATATCTTATTTTTCGTTGAGATTGAAACGTTCAAAAAGTTCTTACAACTTTCAATATTTTCCTTTCTCCACACCAAATTTCTGATGGTAGCCACACATTACTATGAGGGTAAGAGAGTTGTTGCCACATCTAGCTCAGGACTTAATGGTACCATATTTTTTTTAGCTCGACTTTTCTAAGAAAAAGTTGCTGTTGTCGCACGGGATTTATTTCACTTGTCACTTTCTCTAAGACTCAAAAGGTATCCACTTCAAACTCAATAAAGTTATTCACCATCACAAGGGGCGTCCATACTAACAAGGCTGGTAACCAAGTAACTTATATTTATGGAGTTCTCTGCCCTTGATTTGACTTGGTACATAGAAATTGGGGCAAATTTTATGCATAAACCGCATTTTCTAAAACACTATCAAAGCTTTTAACTTGAAAGTCAACACACTTGTGGAATGTGATGACCTACATCTACTGACAAGAGATAACAAATCTATCCAGCATTTATAAGAGTTATTCCCTGTTTCTGACTTAGAATGTTACACACAAATGTCAATTTCTGAAAGACAAAGGTATCCACTTGAAACTCAACATAGTTATTCACCATCACGAGTGGAGTCCATACTGACAACGCCGGTGACCCTGTGACCTGTATTTATGAGTTATCTACCTTGGTTACTCTTAGAATTTTCACGCACTGATGAGCAAGGGTACTATCGAGGAAAGTCGAACGTCCAGCACACGTAAGTGGTACTCTTGTTTGTTGTATTTGGTATGACACTGTTTGGGATAGAACCCCATACCTCCTGCGGTCGAAGCAGATATGTTCTACCACAGGAACTTGCATAATTTAAAAAAAAATGAAAAAAAAATTGGATTTTTTTTCTTTTCTGTAGATTATTAAATTATATATTTATTGATACTGGCTCTACAGTAGGCCTGGTGAAAAATAATTCCAAAAAAAATATTTTTTTCAATTTTTTTTTAAGTTATGCAAGTTCCTGTGGTTCTACTTATAGGCAACTGAGGCTTTTGCTTTCAACAAAGGAAATATGTGAGTATTATGGATATAAAATCACATATAATTTATGCGTGTACATATACAGTAACTGTGGAATCTGGAAAGTAAGCACATACGCTTATATAAATTTTAGTGACACTTTTATGCGCTTATATTCGATATGCGCTGACATTTAAGCCCAATAATCTGCGCTTACTTTTGATATACGCTTATAGGTAAGCCATATGCACCTATATTTGATATATACATTTTTATGTACATTTTGTAAACTGACAGAGACAAAACAAAAATGAATATGAACTACATGTATTACATTTAATTGCATACGATAAGTATATGTAGTATTCATGCGAATGATTATAATAATATTATATAATCTATTAATGCACAATGCTGATAATTATATATATGAATTATGTATGAATAATGCACCTATATGATAATGCTCAATGTCTATATCGTTATAATAAATGTTCAACACAAACTACCACACACTACGATAAATAAAATTATCTATTGTATACATCAAACTAAGAATATTCGAATATGCGCCTACTTTCAAGATTATATAAGGTAAGGATATAGTATGCGCTAGCTTATAATCCAGTATGGATTGACCGTAAGGCCGTATAAGCTTATATTTGGTAGGCGCTTATATTCAAATATGCGCTTACTTTCCAGGTTCTACAGTATTTATTATTTAATAACTAAATAAATACAAATCTATAAGAAAAATGTGATATATAACAATAAATGGCGCTCACAACCAATCGGTGATTAGACGCTTCACCAAACTTTGTGAATGATATGTACCTGTTAAAATGTATACACATGTCTCCTACAGTGTTCTCCCTTTGTATATGTGTGACATCTACCACCAGATTGCTTATCATGTCAATATTTTGATACTTAATTTTCCTTTTTGATTTGTCATTTTTGTGAATTGATACATGCACAGGGTGTTTATTACACACATACAGGGTTTTAATAAAGTTTTTCACATCATTTTCTTAGTCTTACATAAGAAAATGAAACTAGATGGTTAAATTTGTGTCCATCATCATTGACATAAGGATGGCCACTGAAACTTGTTAACTGGTCATAAATTTGTAAACTGCTCATAAACTAGTAAACTGTTCCTAAACTTGATCTGCATAAAGGAGTGAATGTTTTGTATCTACCAAATAAATGGGATCAACTTTGCTGTGTTTTTGACGTATTGTTTAAATAATGGATCATCTCCCCATCGTTTCAATTGCTGTCGTTCCTGAAGTGGAATACCGCTAACCCGTAGCAACAAAAACATAACAAATAAAGGTGATACACCCGAGGCTAGTTCTAGGGGTTTGGTCATCACTGATGTTGACGATATATAAATACCTAACCACATACAGATCTCGCCAAAGTAATTAGGGTATCTGGATATACTCCACAATCCAGTGGTAATGAACTTCCCCTGTAATACAAGAATCAGAGATTAAGCAAACACGATTTGCACAGGCATTGAAAAGTCGTTGAATTAAGTGCTGCCTTGAAAAAATGCTAAAATGGTACTTGAATTTAAGGGAAAAACCTTGAACCTAGGCAAATGGCCTTGAATGAACATAGAAGTGTACGGATGTTGTCAAAAAGACACATTATCTGCATAAAAAATGATACAGAAACACTTCTCAAAAATTGAAAGTATATAAATGTAGTGTTGCCAGTGTGAGACATGAAGTGCTAAGCAGTAGTCGTGATGAAAATAATTTTCAGAGACAAAATTGTACAATTTTACCTTTGTAAATTTTTTCGAAAAACGCCTTGAAAAAACAAATTCAACCTTGAAAAAAACTTGAAAAGTCCTTGAATTTTGATGTGAGAATTGTGCATGTAATTCATAACATGAAAACGTATCGTGGAAACATTGATCGCGAATTGCTAAATCCGTGAAATGAATCTTACAGAAATTTGTGAAATAAAGATCACATGAATATGAAGTGATTTACAGTATCATGATTCAACTTTATGACTTCATATTTGAAATGGCATTGCTGGTCTTTCGTACTTCAGTGCATTATAATTATAAAAGATACATAGGGTCTATCACAAGTTGTCAGTTGATATAAATTTATGTTAAACGAGTTCTGGAACATTTTATTGAGCCTCTGTCAAGCTTAATTATGTTACCTGTACGAGTTTAATGCAAGTTGGTATCAATTGACAATAAGTGTTAGATTTTACCATATGACACTAAAAAAAACTAAAATACGCATCTTACCGTTGAAAAACAGAATCCGCTATATAGACACCTCCAAAAATAACATCATTTACGGAATATAATGACGTCATTTAGGAGATAATGCGACACCATTATAAAGGATATAAGAATTCCCATACTTGTTATACTTTTATCACATGACTTTTATTACTTACTCGGATACAAAGAAACTCGTGTGATAAAAGTTTTTATTTCAATCCTGACAAATACAACAAAAAGTCTTACAGCATTATCTGGATTTCCCTTGAAAACAGATTTTTGATGATCAGCAATAACTTCAAACAGAAACCCAAGACCCCACAATGTCCATCCAGCATAATCCCTCGTACACAGGGGCTGGTCATTCTTCTTATCATTGAGTACAAGCAACGGTAGCAGAGTGATCAGTATCCACATACCTGGAATATAAATCAAGAACATGCCTGTAGCAAATATAGATCATAAACATATTGATAAGTTGTTTGTTATCATTCCTACACGTAGAAATCATTTAAACATGCAGAGAGTAAGTGTCCAGAGTCCCATTGGTCAACAGTATTTTAGTCATATGCAGACTACCCAAGCACATTTCTTGACACCGGATGAACCAGTAGATTCCTAGACCTGACTATGCCGAACATGAAGCTGGAGATATATACCGATACACCGTATCACTGCTTGACATGATTTTATTCCAGGAAAACAATTGAGGTTAACTAGGAACAGGGATTCTACTGAGATATAATGCCCAATCCTGAAAGCCAAAGTCTGATTCAGATGCCATTAACAAACATCCCTTCACCCTACCTAGGTTTCAAACATAGTTCTATTGTTAAAATTCAGATTATGGAACTTCAAATGACCATAACTTTGTCGAAGAAGGTAGTAACAGAAAAGCAACATTAAACGAAAAATAAATGTTATAATTTTACCTTGTATGGTCCAGTATATCCAGAAAAGGCCTGGTTTACCTTTGACTTTATCAAACCTACTGTCCTTGCCTTCTTTCAGCACCCGTGTGAACAAGAATAATCCAAGTCTGATAGAATAAAACCAAGGTATGCACATGTTAGATGGTAAACCAAAGTACATGTACAGAGCATGATCACAAAAGCATAACAAATTCACAATTTTCAGTGTTTTTTCGCTATTTTTAGGGCCAAATACAGGCACTTTCCCCATGCAAAATAACCTCCATTTATTTCCAAAAAGTAATATTGTTTTCAAAAACAGATTGCATATTTTCCTCCTTTTGTTCCTGCTGGTTTAAAAGTAACTAACAGTATGGCTGTTTTTAAGTCAAATCATTAGATTTTCAGACTGGTAAAAGTCGTTTATACATATGACTTGAACATAATCGGTAGAAAAAGCAAAATTTTAACAATAATAACAATTTTTTTTTATTATTCCAAATTTTGTGAAATGTCACACTAATTTTTCCTAACTTTATGGGCACAGGCTGTTTCATTTTGTTCACTGATTTTAAAAAGCACCTGTCTTTTAACATTATTACTTAAAGCCATCTCTCAACAATAACCAAAGTTTGCTATATTCACAAAGAATAAACTCCAAAGAGATTTGATTAGTCAGAAGATCCAAAGGACTGAGTTTGTACAAATAGTAAAACCTCAACAATAGAGACTTTCTTGAGAAGGGGCTTTCTTATTGCTTCAAATAGGTTGAATAAAGAGTAAAATGGTGAAAACAGACTTAAATTCTGTTCTGAATAGTGCGATGGTCTTATTATTGAGATGGTCTTATTTTTTAGATGGTTTAATTAATTATATTGAGATGGTCTTATTATTAAGATGGTCTTATTATTGAAATGGTCTTATTATTGAAATGGTCTTATTATTGAAATGGTCTTATTATTGAAATGGTCTTATTATTGAAATGGTCTTATTATTGAGATGGTCTTATTATTGAAATGGTCTTATTATTGAAATGGTCTTATTATTGAGATGGTCTTATTATTGAAATGGTCTTATTATTGAAATGGTCTTATTATTGAAATGGTCTTATTATTGAAATGGTCTTATTATTGAAATGGTCTTATTATTGAAATGGTCTTATTATTGAGATGGTCTTATCATTGAGATGGTCTTATTATTGAAATGGTCTTATTATTGAAATGGTCTTATTATTGAAATGGTCTTATTATTGAGATGGTCTTATCATTGAGATGGTCTTATCATTGAGATGGTCTTATCATTAAGATGGTCTTATTATTGAAATGGTCTTATTATTGAAATGGTCTTATTATTGAAATGGTCTTATTATTGAAATGGTCTTATTATTGAGATGGTCTTATTATTGAAATGGTCTTATTATTGAAATGGTCTTATTATTGAAATGGTCTTATCATTGAGATGGTCTTATCATTGAGATGGTCTTATTACTGAGATGGTCTCTAAGTGAGATGTTACTGTTAGTTGTATTTCATCTATGACAAAAAGAATCATTTCCATCCTGTATTTAGAACCAATCACTGGGTTGCTCAAAGGTTTACCGACATCGATAACAGAAGCGAACATTATATCGAAGAACAGAACTCAGTAATAGGAAAAAAACCTACACACCTGGCTGCCCATGTCATCACCATTCCAGTTTGAACCTTCTGTCTCGTAAAATAGGTTCCACCCCATTTCAGACTCTGCCATGCTAAATACAGAAATGTCGCTGAACCTACAATACACAATCATATTGGTACATCATAAATTATGTGCAAGGTTCATATACATGTATATTAAGCCTTCACTACAGAGAACGCTAATTCATTTACCTACACTCCTCCAGACTGAGTATTTGAAGTTAGTGATATAGAGACTGTATAAATGCAGCATCTTCAAAAACTGATTATTCGAAAATAAATGAAGAATATGCTGATATATAATTTAGAGTGGTATGGTGGTCACACTCTTCACTATGGATCAAGGGTCTTGGAAAGTCAAGAGTGTGATCAGGGGCCGTAAGGGAGGTTGCCCCTCGTGGAGGCATACGCCAGTGACATCTTCACCAAGAAATTTCATTTTTTAGTTTTTTGAGCCAAATAGACTACCCTATATAAGTACATAATCAAAATATAATAAACCTTGACAGACAAGCTAAATGAATACTTTATAAAAGATTGTAGGACAAATGCATGAGCATTGCTGATCTATCAATGATTTTCTTCGCTTTAACTAATTTTTAAAATGTGTTTGACTTGGAATACTCGGAGTTAGACAGACTTGCTCTCTCCAAGTGGCTACTTTGTAATTTCTGACAGTCCAGCCAGGCAACAGTGTTGGTTTGACTAACTCGGAGTGTGAGTGTGATCTAGGGCTACGTTGTGTGTGACACCAATGCATGTGTCTTGACGAGATTGAATCAGGAGGTTCCAGGTTCCATTCTCAGCCAGGAGACACTTTCTGAAACGCTTTTTTTAGTGTTTCCGCACAACTAGAAACGAACTGATTGGTAACGTAGGCAAACCAATCTACCAAACACAGTACAGGTCAGAAATTAAAATGCAGCGATTACGGTACGACAAGCTTAATCAGGAACCTGTTGCCTAAACTAAGGCGCTACCAAGCACTTTTTGGAAGCGTTTTATGGCATCTATGCAAGGACACGCTACCAGCGAGCAGTGCTCATCGATAGCATATCGTTTCTCAGCACTTTGCTAGTTAGTCACTTTTGTTAGTGCTCGTTAGCATGTTGTGCACTTGGAAGCGCTTTGCTGTGCAACAGTCTTCTAGCCGCGAGCTCTCGCAGGTAGCATATAAATATTTCGCTTCGTCCACTCCGTAGCAGTTCTAAGCAAGCCGTTTCCTAGCATAGCACTAGCAAGCTCACAGTAGTGGTTTCACTTTGGTTAGACGATAGGCTCCAGCTACAAATTGTCTACATGCAGTTGGTGCCCCAGATCGATAGCCTCATGTGTATCAGTGCTGCATACAGTCAAACCTGTCACTGTGTTCAAGACAAACTCAAGCCACTAAAAGACAGCCAGGCTTAACTGCACACCAATACATGTATCAGCTATATGTTTCACTTGATTAGGAAAGGTAGGTACCGACAAATTGGGAAAATTCACAGCGTTTTTACTCAAATTAGGATTTTTTATCTAAATTGTGAATTCTTAAAAACATTAATTTTATCTTATTTTTTATAGAAGTCAACACAAACGAGCTTCTGCGCCGTAGTCATGAATGATTTTCGCCCTAGATGCAACACTGCACCAGATTATGAATTTTTTTCCTCTGACACATTTTTCAGATCACTTGCCCGTGATGCGTTTAGCCCTGGGCAGTAACTAAAGGAAGTTACTAGAGGTCCGGTAACCGGACCTCTAGACCTGGAGTCTGGAGGTCCGGATACCGGACCTTTAGACAATGCTTGTAGGACAGGCTAGAGGTCCGGTGATTGATTCTACACGTACAAACCATATATTTTATTGTGTCAAGACTTTCATGTACAGGTTAGTATTAGACAGAAATGTAAAACATTGACTTGAAATATCAGTGATCTCGAGTGTTTCGTTAGGCATACACGCAGATTATTGATCTTTGTGCATCCAGGCCACACCACGATCGAGAACAACTTGCTACGTTTTACCAAATCGCGAGAGGCTAAGAAATTATCCTTAAAATTGAGTTTGTATAAACATGGAATAAAACAGCATACGCACATGTTATGTCTAATAAAATATGATGACATAAATAAATAATTTACCCCATCTATGATATATTCCATTAAAAAAGTAGATCTACATCTAAATATTCCAACATGCAATTGAGACATATGAAGATCTGATTAAAAACGGATGTGTTTGTTTGCAGTTTCAAAACTGATGTGTGATCAAACAAATATTACAGCAAATAACATCGAACAAACAAAATAAATACAGCAATTACAGACGGCATGATAACTTAATTAAGTGCGGTACACTTCTAATCAACTTGAAAAAATAAATTAACAATTTTTGAACAAGATTTCTGTCAAATACTAACCTGTATAGCAAGGTAAACATATTGAAAGTTTTTATACAATAAAATATATGGTTCATACATATGAAATCAATTACCGGACCTCTAGCCTGTCCTACAAGCATTGTCTAGAGGTTCGGTTACCGGACCTCTAGACCTGGAGGTCCGGTAACCGAACCATTAGGCTGATGAATAGCCAGGAAGCTACATGTACCTTTTATGGGTACCTAACAAAGAAGGGGAATCTGAATTGTGTATCTTAATATTGCTTCCTGAAATTGCCATCAAAACATTTTTAAATAAAATATAGACTGTTGAGATACCACCAGTCAGCTCTACAACCTCAAAATGCAATGCCCTTCTTACAGAGAGAATTAATCACAAGTTACACAACCACAAAAAAATCAGAAAATTATGTAACGTCCTCACCAGTCAAGTCATAAAATCTCTCCGTTTTAAGCGCAGCAGAGATCGCCCATAATGCCCATTGTACGCCAAAATCAATCACAGCAGCTCTTCCCAATGAATTTCCCATGACACCATTTATGTCGATCATTAGTCTGGGTCAAAATAGCGGACTTTGTCCTGAGATATCTTGAAATGTCTACTTTCAGTTTTGGAACATATCCGAGGTATCCGCATGAGGTATTATCTACGAATAAATAATGTACAGCACCGTTGTCATCCACACGAACGTAGGGAGTTGCTGTATGTTTTTTATAGTGCACAATTCATATTTTATATGTTGTTCATTTTACATGTTGATATGTTTAGGCTTGCTGACTTGAGATATAGTTGAATAATTATGTGGTTATATCCTGTTGTCTCGTATATCCGTGCGTCTTAACAGTTTCATCGGCGCATGATTTCATTGAGTACTGCAACTTTGTCATGTTTCTTCTTTTTCTTCTTCATCTCGGTATCCTTTTCTCTGTAATTTTCCTGATTCGGTTTAAGACAATCAAGTCTTAGTAAATAAAGACAAACACAAAATGTGCCTTCACTGCTTTAATTACGTATAACAACTGGCAGGATTAGTATATGGGTGGAAGTTATTATTACTTAGAATTCTGGGAATATAGACTTGCTAGTTTCAAAGATATATTTACAAAATATTACAATCTCAGCGACCATGTTATCCGTAGTCTCTGTTCTACTTTCTTCAGTAATCGCATCCCTCATTTTTGAGTATTCTCGTGTAGCATTAAAACTATTCACAGACAGCAGTCAGTCACACCTAGTAACATTTTAAAAAGAAAGTACGTATTATTTTTATTGTTTACAATTTAAAATCCAGTTAAAGCGAAGCAGAGGTCTAGTTGTGCTTTCCTGTCAAAAATATCTAAACCCTGCAAAGGTGCCTTAACTGACAGCGACCTGGTGGAGCTTGGGAAGAAGCAGTGTTGGTACGATGCTTTAGCATACAGTGGAGAGCCGAATCAGCTGTTGGTTGTAGTTGACCTAGATGGTCGTAGAGGCAGGCCTGGTGTGACCTCGGCGATCTTGAAGAGCATGAACTGCCTGGCATGATCTACATGTATCTAGAGCGTCTTTGATTGGTGTCCCACATCGTATATATGATCATATCAGATACACGACTTGTTCTTCTTAAGTCTCGTTGGACGAACCTGTCAGCTCTTCTCTGAACCATCTCGGGTTGTATAGTGAAGCTTTCAGATTAAGGAGTTCAGACAGTGAGTAGAACGTACTCGACAGAAGGTCGAACGCACGTGTATGTCTTGTAGTCAGATGCTTAAGCTGTCGACGAGCATGACCCTATATTGCGGTGTTAAAAGGATGGAGTTGAATATGCTTTACGAGTTAAATGCACGGGTTCCATGAAAGATCAGGTGTGATGGTGATACCAAGGTATTTTGTAAGTTAGCAGTTGATTGTTGAGCACGTTGGATGGAGTAGTTTTGTTATAGTCCCCTACCGGTTTTGACCGGAGAAGACTATAGGTTAGCCCTCCGTCCGTCCGTCATTCCGTCCGTCAAAAATCTGGATCCTGACATAACTGAAACCGTTTCCAAGCTAGGTTGATGGCACTTGGTATGTGGATAGGGGCAATAAGGGGATTATGCACGACTAAAACTATTTATATATAGCAACAGAAACATTGAAAATGGCTTCCAACCGGAAGGGGACTTCTGTATTGCTTGCAATTCTTAATGACTTGTTTCTTTATTTTTTTCGGCTGTTTCATGCAGCCTATTTCGATGGGTTGGCGGAAAACTATTGTAACTCCAATATAAAACATAGGGAGTTACAATAGCATTCCGCCAACCCATCGATTTATTTTCGGGCAGGTAGTTGTATGGGAAGGTCGGGGAACCATCCATCGCCACACTTTACAAAAATGCATTATATATATAATTATATCATGTATTATGTGAAGTAAAATAAAACATACAATAGATGTAAAATCTTCATATTTTCACATTCACAAATAACGACACAGAGTATGAGAATTATATGGTGAATAGCATTTATTCGACGATTATGTATATATTTATCAAAGGGGAGCAACTTAATTTATTGTTTGGATCAAACGCAGTTCTTTCCCCTGCAATGCACAGTTGTGTCGATTTCTATTTGCTTCTAACTTGGACTATTAACCTTAATATTGTCATTCGAAAAATAGTGGCTTATATATTGAAAGTGAAGGAAAAATAACATAGTATTGGAAGCAGTTTATACGTACAAAAAGTTACAACATTTTAAAGGAAGCTTGGTACAGAGCAACATGCCGGGTTAAACAGCATAACTATTAAATACATTTAAAAACATGAGCTATTAGTGTCGTGAATATGTCTAATACAAACAATTCACTATAATGAGAATTAAATGGTACATGTATACCTTGTAGTTATAATGGGTTTTGCTAGCTGATTTATTACACTAATAAGGTGTTGCTAATCCTGAGAAGAAACGAAAGCGAAAGTAGATTAGCAGCACCTAGTGTAAATTTGAAGGCCGCTATCAAACATCGAGCAAAAGTAGACATTTTTATTGTCCATAATCACATCATATCATACAATCAAACTTATCAATTAATAAAGTTTGCAGCAGAATGTATACCTCATATTAATAGGGGGATTGACAAGCTTATTTATTACTCTAATATCAGCCCCGGATCCAGATTTTTTGACTGGGGGGGCCCAGATATTTTTTTATATTATGTTGGGGTGGGTGCGGGAGGGGTATCCCCCGGCGAAGATTTTTTCACTTTTAATAATAATAATAATAATAAAGACTTTATTTAATGAGGCAACACAGTTGGCAAAGCCAGTCTTACCTGTGAGCCTCAATATATATGTACATACAATTTACAACAAATGTGAACAAATATAACATTTACAGAATGATATTTACATTAGATGTAACAGCAGTGCGTTAATTAAGCTACTAAAACATATCAAAAGAAAGCTAGACCAACAATTTATAGTACAGTTCAGTGAAATTGAACTATAAAACAAGGAATAAAATTACATTTATATACATATTAAGTGACGCAAGAATTTTACATGTTTAACAAGTTTTTCCCACTAGAGAACCACCATTTAAGGTATGATGACTTAAAGATTGCCAAGCTTTCTGATTGTTTTATGTGTAGTGGTATAGTGTTCCAGAGTTTGGGACCTGAATAAGCAAGAGTTTTCCTAAAAAATTCTAGTCTTGGTTTTGGGACCTTAAGGGATTGTTGAGTGTGGGATCTTAGTGAATGATTATTTGAGAATGTGAATAAATTTGACATGTATTCAGGAAAGAGATTGTTAATAGATTTGTAAACAAAAATGGCTTTTTTGAAATAGATTCTTTCATGTATAGTCATCCACTTGAGTTCTTGAAAGAGATCGTGTGATGGAGTGTCTATGTCCTTGTCTAGTATAATACGAGCAGCTCTTTTCTGAAATTTGTACAGGGTATTGAGAAGCTCATTATTACAATTTCCCCAAATGGTACAGCAGTAGTCAATATGGGGTAAGATGTATGCATTGAAGAAGAGGATTCTCATGTGTTTCTTTAGAAAGGATTTTATTCTGAGAAGAAGATAGAGTAAAGAATTGCATTTCTTAAGCAGATGTTCAACCTGTGTTTGCCAGTTAAGTTTATGATCAACATGAACTCCTAACAATTTTTCTGTCTCCGAAAATCCTATTACTTGGTTTTGCATTGTTAGGGTGAACTCACTGCTGGTTTTAAGAAAGTTATAGATTGTATTTGAAGGTGAAATTATCATGGCTTTGGTTTTTTGGGGGTTAGGCAACATTGAATTTCGTGAACACCAGTCATTGATAATAGTTATACTTTGTTGCAGTGAGTTATATACTTCTGGTAGTGATTGTTCAAAAGCAGTGACAGTAGTGTCATCAGCAAACATGTCAGTAGATGTATTTTTGAGGTGTAGTGGTAGATCATTTATGTAGAGTATAAACAATATGGGGCCCAAAATAGACCCCTGAGGAACTCCAGATGCTATAGCTCGTGATCCTGATAGTTTTCCCGAAATGGAAACTTGCTGAGTTCTGTCTGATAGGTACGATGTGAACCAGGCAAGTGTTTTCTCATCAAATTTATATTCTTTCATTTTATCTAACAGTATTGAATGATTGAGTAAGTCGAATGCTTTTGTGAGATCAAGGAACACTGTCCCAACAATTTTGTTGTCATTTATAGCTGATATCCACGAATCAATGATTGAGGTAAGAGCTGTTTCACATGAGTGTTTTGATCGAAATCCTGATTGTGTGCTATGTATCAAAGAATGTGTTTCAATGTAGGTTTTCAAATTATCACTAACATGTTTTTCAAGTATTTTAGACAGTACTGGAAGAATTGAGATTGGACGATAGTTGTTAGCATCTGATTTTGATCCTTTTTTGAAAATTGGTACAACCTTTGCTTTTTTGAAGAGGTTCGGGAACCTTGCAGACGAGATACTTTTATTGAATATATTAGTTAGTGGTCTTGCTATGATTTCTGCTGATAATTTGAGAAATTTAACACCAATTCCATCTAAGCCTGTGGCTTTGTTACAGTCCATAGATTTAAGTTGTTTTAGAATGAAACTCTCCTTAATTAATGGGATGTGAAATGAAGTTGTTGGTGATATGCGATCTTTGATGAATTCACTTAAAATAGTCTTATCATCTTGTGAGATGGTATCACAGTGATGTGGTGCTTTATTGAATATATTTGCAAAAAAGTCATTGAAATACTCTGCGGTTGTATCAGCATCTTGAATAGGCTTTCCTGATTCATCGACAATTAAGTGACTTTGATGTTTACTTGATTTTCCTGATAGATCTTTTAAATTCTTCCAAATTTGTCTTGGGTTTTGTTGGTTATTATTAATAGATTCGGAATAAAAGGATTTTTTTGCTTCTTTGATTAGAGATTGAGTTTTATTTCTCCAATATCTAAAATTTTCAGTATTATTTGATTGTTTGGCTTTGTCTCTATGTTTCATTGCATTTGTTATATTAGGATTAAACCAGTCTGGTAAATTTTTGTGTTTTACTCTTTTTTGTTTAAGTGGAGCATGTAGATTTAGTACATTACTATATAGTTTGATAAAACTATCAAGTGCATCGTCAGTGTCATCGAAGATGTCAAGTATTGACCATGGTTGTGTCTCAAGAGAGCATAAGAAATCAGTTTCATTGAAGTTTTTTACATTTCTGTAGTTAATCAAATTATGTGATGGTCCATTATCCTTCTGTGATGTTAATTTGCGTGTAAAACAGACTGGGTAGTGATCACTGAGTGCAATGTGAGGAATATTTATTTCTGTTATGTTGCATGGCATGTTTGTGTAGACATGATCTATTATAGTGGATGTTTGGGTGGTTACCCTGGTGGGCTTGTCAACCAATTGAGACAAGTTAAAGGAATTAATTGTATTGTTCCACACTGAATTAGAGTCCAATAATAATGAATTGTAGTTAAAATCACCAGTTAAAATGATTTCCTTGTTTTCTGTATACAGTTTTTCTAACTTTTTTTCAAATTCATAGTTCCAGTCACTTTTTGATGAAGGGGGTCTGTAGATATATCCAAAGACTATAGGTTTTTGCTTTGAGCATCGCATTTCAAGCCAGATGGCTTCTATGTCATCACTAGCTAGGTCCTCTCTTTGCACACAGTGATATTTAGATTTTACATAAACCACTATACCCCCTCCATTTGTCTGTCTATCTCTCCGAAACATGTTATAATTATTCAGTTGAAATTCACTGTCATCAAAATTATCATTTAAGAATGTTTCACACAAACAAAGTATATCGATTTCTTCATGATTATGTAGTATGATTTTTATCTGGTCAAATTTTGAATATAGATAATGAATATTTAAATGAAAGATGTTTAAGCCTCGTTTATTTTCAAATTAAAATCATGCAATTTCCAGCACTTTAAGCTTTTAATATCAGAAGTAAAGGTATTAAAATTGAACTGCTGCATCAACATAAAATACGACGAGTTTAACAAAAAAAATAATTAAAAGTAGTTTCTTTCAATTCCCTAACATTTACAAATCAGACGTCAAATTATTAAAATTCACTGTTCGCTACATAATTAGACAACGTTCATTTCTTAAGCACTTATTTAAATATACATGTATGTTTACCCCATAGGAGATTTTATCAAGTAAGAACTTTAAATTTTATGTTTAGACGTTAAAAAACTGAAATTATTGGCCTACTGCTACAAATCAAAATACATAGCCCATGAAATAAACAATATTAGATCTATATCTATAAGTATCCACTGGTTCAGATAGATTTTTAGTAAACTTTAACTTTTAATAAAAATCATGAAATTTCATGCACTATAACGTTTTAAAAACATTAAAATTCAATGCTAGGCACATGTAAATTTAGAAAAATGTGCCCCACCCCCGGTATATTTTGAATTAAACTCGTTTTTCTAGCTTTTAAGGTTTTAAATCTCACCTGAAATTATTAAAATTGCACTGTTACAAAATGTCATTATCAGCAATAAATCTATGAACAAGAAAATTTCGATATGTCTGGTCACTATTTTTATTTTTTCATGATCTTTCAGACGCTATAAAATCATTTGGGAAAGCGTCTAATTGATTCAGATCGGGTGTAATTAGGGCCTGGATAAACAACAGGGGGCACATTTTATTGCCTTCACTTCCGCTATATGTAATATACAGAGACTGTTATCACAAAATAACGATCCATTGCCTAATCGATTGGTAATATTTTAAGGATTTTAACGTTTTTAGAATGTATAAAATGGTCACTCTGAGACCAACTGGGGGCACGGGCCACCTGTGCCCCCCGGTGGATCTGGGCCTGAATATGGGTGCAGCTAATCCAGGAGGAAACGAAAGCGAAAGTAGATTAGCTGCATCAAGTGTAGTTTTGAAGGCTATAAGAAATCAAGCAAAACTTCATACGTTTTTATAACCTAAAATGACACCACTGTCCTGTCATATGATCAGGTAGTTGTATAATACAACTACCTGATATGATCAAATTTATTGTTAACAAATTTTATAACATAATGATAGATCATGTTGTTGAGTGTTGAATAGTTATAAAGTGAAAGCACGCATGTTAATTAACATGCGTGGTGAAAGTAGAATAACTGCTCATGGTTTAAAGTTGAAACAATTTTACACATATATCATTAAAAGAATATACATAGACACTATACTTTAACACACTATCATATATACATGTATGCCTTATTTACAAAGTAATAAATTATTGCATGTCTATCGCTTCCCACAACACAAGACAAAATGGAGAATGCACACAAATAACAGATTTAAATACACTGGCTACATTGTGTAATACTTTACAAGCTAAATAATTGAACTATGGAACAAATTCAATTTGAACGTTAACTTGACGTTTATTGAAAAATGACGTTTTTCAAGAATCTAAATTCCCCGGTTGCACCGATAGTACCATGGTCATGTAATATATTGAATAAAATTCCCAAATGTTAGCTTTCCATTGGTATATAAAAACTTCAGATGAGATCAAGCGTTTACTCATGACATTCCGTTGTAATGGGGTCAGCTATTATGAAACACCCTGTACAATTTACAAATTTATGAAGAGACATGCGTCTTCAAACAAAAAAATAACTAACATAGCATAAATTAACTATAACATAGCTTCAAATCACGGACATCTTAACATATGTAATGTATTCATGGAATAGATAATGATTTGCACCTTAATACACTGGTTACAACCGAGACATAAAACGGGACATGTAACTGTGACACCACCACAGTGTATAAACGAGTCAACTTCCGGTTATCGCAATAATGAGTACACGTTGAATTGTATAGGAATGCAATAATGAGTACAGTGATGGAAAATCACCGGATGTTTCAATCACAATAACGAGTACACGTTGAATTGTATAGTATCACAATAATGAATACAGTGATTTGATTTATACGCGGTGACCACTGTACCAGATCAGAGGGTGGATCGCGCGGTGACCACTGTACCAGATCAGAGGGTGGGTCGCGCGGTGACCACTGTACCAGATCAGAGGGTGGGTCGCGCGGTGACCACTGTACGTACCAGATCAGAGGGTGGGTCGCCAATAATGGTAAACAACTAAAGCTATAAGTCTCTGGAATACCACAAAGGACAGCATTCACATTATTGTTCAACAGAACAGATACTATAGGCTGATAGTGATACAGAGGTAGCATGTACATGTATAATACATAAATCCTATTTAATAGGTAGGTAACTTTACTGAACACATTACATGCACTGTACTGGGTATACACAGAATAAATATGTTATACAGTATTCAATTGATATCAAATATACATTATACAATACAATGTATAGAGGATATTACATGAGTGTCTTTCCATATTGAATTTATTAAACGAGTTGAATAAAATAATAAAATGCGAGGCTCTGTCGAGCATTTTATCGATTTTTTTCAACTCGTTTAATAAATTCAATGTGGAAAGTCACAAATGTAATGTTCTTTTAATCACATGTTAGCCTTTTCCGACCGAAACATTAAATAGCTACTTATTTTTCACTATAATAAACGCGCAATTTTGACGACGTCGCCTATCCTTTGAATGACGTCGCGTGATAGCTTTATTACACTAGTGTATTATCAAAAATAAATAATGGCTTTATTACGCTGTCGCGACGTCAAACATGTGATAACTCAATTACAATGAATATTTATAAGATCAACGATACAGCACAGGTCAAATTATGTATCGTACTACTCAGTCTATAGAATACAGGATGATTGAGACCATGGATTTTTGAGACATGATCATTCCCCGATCCCCGAAGCATCTCAAGTAGAAATCTCAACTCAAAATGAGATTGAGCTCAAATCAGAGTGCGAAGTTTTGATAGATCTTAAGTTGGAGATCTTGACATTTCACTGGAATAAACTTGATGTTCCCGTGTTGTGATGCCGAGTTTGAGCCCAGCCTCTCATGGAAATTACCCCAAAGACAAATGGCAATATTTGATATGAGATTTAGCTCAAATTGAGATGCTTCGGGAGATCGAGGCCAGATTTCTGGAGCACCGAAACCAGATTTTTGAAGTATTGAGACCAGACAAATATGTTTCCAATTTGTTGTATTTGTCATAAATACAACTTTAAGTGGTATTGCATATGACTTGTGCTATTCTATAGTTTAAAGTGAATATTATTGGTTTTTGTTAATTCATTCGGTGTATTTGAGCTCAGAATACATTATAGCAATTGGTAGGTAGGTAGGTAGGTAGGTAGGTAGGTAGGTAGGTAGGTAGGTAGGTAGGTAGGTAGGTAGGTAGGTAGGTAGGTAGGTAGGTAGGTAGGTAGGTAGGTAGGTAGGTAGGTAGGTAGGTAGGTAGGTAGGTAGGTAGGTAGGTAGGTAGGTAGGTAGGTAGGTAGGTAGGTAGGTAGGTAGGTAGGTAGGTAGGTAGGTAGGTAGGTAGGTAGGTAGGTAGGTAGGTAGGTAGGTAGGTAGGTAGGTAGGTAGGTAGGTAGGTAGGTAGGTAGGTAGGTAGGTAGGTAGGTAGGTAGGTAGGTAGGTAGGTAGGTAGGTAGGTAGGTAGGTAGGTAGGTAGGTAGGTAGGTAGGTAGGTAGGTAGGTAGGTAGGTAGGTAGGTAGGTAGGTAGGTAGGTAGGTAGGTAGGTAGGTAGGTAGGTAGGTAGGTAGGTAGGTAGGTAGGTAGGTAGGTAGGTAGGTAGGTAGGTAGGTAGGTAGGTAGGTAGGTAGGTAGGTAGGTAGGTAGGTAGGTAGGTAGGTAGGTAGGTAGGTAGGTAGGTAGGTAGGTAGGTAGGTAGGTAGGTAGGTAGGTAGGTAGGTAGGTAGGTAGGTAGGTAGGTAGGTAGGTAGGTAGGTAGGTAGGTAGGTAGGTAGGTAGGTATTATAAACAAGAAAAACAAAAACAAAGTGTCAACATTGAAAAAGTGGACAGGACGACCTGCTAGGTGCGGGAGGATAGAAAATCTCTAACTCAAGATAGGAGCGTGCCTCGGACCCAATAATGTTCTAGCGTTTGCAGCAGACGGTTGTAGGTAACATTGCCGAGTGCTTTTGAGAAGTCCAGGATGATTGCATCTATTTGTTACGGTTCTAGTTTACCCCTTTGGCCAGGTCGTCGACTGTCTACACATCAGTTGTGTGTCACAGTATATCTTGCAAAAACCATGTTGACTGTCCGTCAAGATGTTGAAAGAGTCAACGTGTGATGCAATATTACTGGAAATGTTCTAGAAGCTTACACGAAATCGATGTTAGAGGGATTGGGCGGTAGTTTGATTAAGATAATCTGTTACCCTTCTGAACACTGTCGAGACGTGGGCTGACTTCCAGAAATCCGGGATCTGGACTAGGTTGATATATCTCTGGAAGAGGGCGTACAGGACCAAGTTTGGTAGCAGCAGGGATTTGGTTTGGTATGTAGCTTTATGCGGCTTCAGTTTCTGCAGTAGTTTCTGAACTCCCGATATATACTGTTACCTATAAGGGTTCATTGGTGTGCTGTTGTGAGGCTAGCGGTAATAGCGACCCCCATTTTTATGGTACGCATTAGTCTGCTATGGTAGCGGAAAGGATATAGGCTATATGTCATTATATAAAACAAAATTATAGATTCATAGGATATGCTTGGGTATAGCACGGAAATTCGACATGATCCTGACCTTTATGTATGAATATATTTCTAGGTTCTTGTGTGAATACATAAATTTTCGCGAGCAAATCGTGTCATATTGGTTCTTTAGATTTGTGTTGGTAGGCCTATTACACGTCGAGCGTCTTCGTGTTACTTCCCGCTTATGAAAACAGACAACCGAGGTTATAGACAATATATCAGCTGTTGATTTATGCTAAAAGAAGGCCGAGAGTCATATTAAATTATCCGTACTATGACAATAAAGGATTATTTTTTATTTAGACTCGTAGGATACGGTTGGGTAACAATAAGTAATTTTATTTGGTCACTTAGCACATAGACCTATACGGCCCATTGGATCGTGAAATACATAAAACATACCATTTTTTAAAAACATGTACTGTATCAGTGTAGCACATAGATATATACGGCCCATTGGATCGTGAAATACATAAAACATACCATTGATATGTTTCTGAAGGACTTAGTGGTACACACATGTGCAACATTTGCAGCATTGCACTTCAAGCAGCTTCATGTTTGCCCGAATCCGAAATAGTCGGGAGTCCATACGGAGAAAATATGACGAGCCATGGCATCGGAGAGTAGAATGTGGCATCCATGCTATATGTTATCTTTGATATGTGTGCAATCTGAAACGGCCGGATGCCATCCGTGATTTTGCCTCGTTTTCTCAGAATTAGGTCAAAGGTCAAATGAGTGCATTTTTTATATATCTCCCTCGAAATATCATTATATCTTTGTCAGTTTTCGGTCAAAAATTTTACAAATGGTATCAAAATGAAGCTAATGCACTGGGCTATTAATAACAATAACTTTTTATTAATTCATGCATTTGTATACTCATGAATATTGATGAGTACACCTAAAATCAGCAATATTTTTCATAAAAATTCGACGTGTGTGAACCATCTATTTGTTATAATGTCGTCATTTTTGCTATTTGAAAGCCTAAATGATTCTTATTTAATGTTGAGATACTAAGCTATTGATAAGTTAACTTGACACTTACCTTCTCAATGATTTAAGGGCACACGTTTGCTTAAAGTGGGTGGGGGTTAAAATGACACATGCACCCAAACTAACATAATAGCGTCAACAGTATTATAAATAAGTAAAATTGTGTTTGCATTGATTACAAGTAACAACTATTATATTGGTTTTGAAATGTACCAATTCATTTAAAATATGTCAACATTCGTTTAAGGAGGAATGAGCTACCTAAACGTAGGCATACACGTGAGCTGTAATTAGTATTTTCGAGTTTAGTATGATAAATAAGAACAAACATAAAACTAGGTTCAAATTATTCTTTAGGATTATAAAAAGATGATGATAATCAAAATGATATTGCAAATTGTTCATACACTTTTACTTGTTCCTTTGTAAAAGCTCAAAATAGGTGGGGAATGGTTCATTTTAAAGCATGAATACTGTTACATTATATTATATTTCCATACAGCGTCAGATTGATATTTTAATTCATGTCTTGTTTAAATTAGAATTAATATAGACTTAAAGCATGCCTTTCGTGTTATAACATCTACAGAGTACCGAGAAACAGCAGGTACCAATGCCCGTCCGTGGGAGCTTTGATCATTAAACACAAGGTGCATATACCCCCTTAAGTGCTTAAGACAATAACGTTCTCGGCAATTTTAAACTATAAATCTATACAGAAAACGCCACAAATCATTCATGAAACAATAGTGTACATATGTACAAATAAGACAAGTTACAATGTCGCTGTTTAGTTTTAGATTGATTGTGAACATTTACTGTGGATATATTAGCACGTGAATTTACAAACACCTTCTCAGTTCAATGCAAGTAGTATGAAGAATTAGTAGATCACGTCTTGATTTCTGTATTCATTATGGATGCATCGCGGCTTGTATCCGTATACAAGTGCCTGGTTGGTAGTTTGCTCTTGCGGTGTGCAGTTCGAACGCATCACTTCACATCACTGGGGGAGCAGTGACCTAGAGGTAGGGAGGCGCGCTTCGGGGCGAAAGGTCCCGTGTCCAATCCCCGTCTCGACCACTGCTCAAATTTCTCTGAGCAAGAATAACCCACATGCTCCACTCAACCAAGGTGTGAATTGATGCCTGTTAGGGCGATGTCTATACACGTTCGATAGTTCTGGGCGCCGCTGATAGATGTTGGCTGCACACTCACCAGGAGAGAAGTAGTCTCCCCAGGGAAACTTGAACACAGGGTTCCTTAGGTGGCCCAATGACCAGGGAAGTTAAAATGTCAAAGGGTGGCTGAACAGCTGAACTGCTGAAAGCAGCCCTCGAATATTAGTAACTAAACTTCTTTTTTAACTTCTTGGTGGAAGTATTTCAAGCCTTGTTTTATAGAGCTTTAACAAACAGGAGTCATTAACAAGTTTGTACAACTCTCTGTCTCATCTGAATGTACGTCTCTTCTAATATCCAACAGAAGTTCATATCTTTCCAAGCAGAATAATAGTTTCACATCCCGTCAAAGAGAGAAACCCAACAATGATACGGTAGTCGTTTGGGGACATGTTCTGAGAATTATATGTACAGTACACAGTTTGGTTTTCTTTGATGTTACAACTTTCATACAGACTTGAATATTTGAATGTCCCAGATGGTGATTCTATAAACATCTATATCATGCCATCCGATAATTATTTTAATACCCTTCATACTCTTCTTTAGCAAGTATGCAAACTAGGTTTGACTACAAATCAACACCAGAGAGACACAAGTCATACTTCAGACAATGGCTGAAGACTTATACATTGATCAGGTTGACAACATTATTACACTTAATAGACAAACATAGCGAACCTTTTTTGATCAACATTATATAGATTACGTCAAATTTGGAAAATCTAAACAGTACAACCAAACAACAAAGTTGCGAATCTGCGAATATATCAAGCAAATTTAAGCTAACATGAAAATACTCATGTCAAGTTTCCACAACGGCTACCTACGACAAATCTGAAACATATTTTGGCCCAAATATTTTTAACATATTATATCTTGACAAATTCTACCCGTCTCATTCAACTATTATCAGACGTAGGCTTCCGGTAACTGGGACAATTCCCCAGAACATATGTCGGGGCTATGCCAAGGTACACGATGCGAACTTATCAGAGATAAGGAATTACACATTTGTCTATGTCTCTCGATACTACCGATTTTCTTGCAGAACCTGATCCCAACACATCCCGAAGTCCCTAATTTCCATCGGGAGTAAATCATCGAGGCAGTTGGACAAACGTATAACTTCAGGACAACTCGGGAGTCATCCGATGTCTACCGATACCCCCACCCGATTACTCAAGATGACCCAAAATGTCTCATGACATACCCGAAGTTTCCATTCAAAATTGTAATCCCGAGACGGAGAATGTGTCCCAAATATCACTGGGATGCCTAGCGCATAAGTTAACATGATAACTGGTATTCCCGAGTCTTTGGTGCGCTTCTGGGATGCCTTCCCGGGTTATTCCCGACATGACAGTGCGAATACATCGGGTAAAAATATGCATGCATTGAATTACCCTGACGTATGTACATGTACTCGCGTTTTCACAAGATGTCTCCAGATTCCCCAAAACATTCATGAAGATTACCCGAGACACCGGATGCCTTCTCTGAGATAAATGGGATCATAGACGCCTGCTAAGCTCTTAAATCCATCGGAAGTACATCCCCGAGGAAGAGGAATTGACGCATAACGTCTCGAGCACATCGAGAGTTTTTGCAATGCACCCCGATACTCCTTGATCATCATGATTCCTCCTGATGTCACAACTTGTCTGATGACCTCCCTTATACTTCCCATAGACCACGAGCAACCTGTTTACGATGCCTCCCAAATCCATATTGGGAGTTCATCCCCTAGACAAAGACATACGCAGTGGGAAATGTATATGCTTCAAGCGTCTCAATTGATACCTCGTGGCATTAAGAGACCGAGAACAAGACTGAAAACCGCAAGGCGAAGAACAGTAGAGGCCGAACCTGAGGAAAAACGGAATCGATGAAGAGAACTGAATAATAAATAAGTAAGGCATCCTTCGCTTGAAGCACCCAAAGCATAAAATGACCCTCGCATCTTTTGATGACATTTGGCAAACTTCGCGTCTTTTCGTTGTCTTCTGTACATTGTGGTAGCTTTCTCTTACAACAAGCTCGTTCTTTCTTAGTAACGTCTCTGACTTTGTTCGCAAACTAAAGGAAAGTAACTTACTTAGCGAGTATCGACTTCGGTTTAACTCATTAGGAAGATATAATCGTTTGATTGTGACATGGGTATACTAGTATTAGGACCAGATATAATTCGACGCATCGGGCGACTTTTTCTATCTCGTTTGAATCCAAGTTGTGTAGTCTTTATTGATAAGCTTATGATTTGTAAAGTCACAATAGAAACGTTCAAAAAGGAAATTACTCATATGTGCATACTATACCGTTCTAATCATCGTTACTTACTACATATTGCTACTGATTAAAATAGCAACAAACTGTATCAACTAAGGCTTTATAAACATTGTGAAAGTACGGACAAGTCAGGGTACGAAAGAAATGAACTGCAATTGGCTAAGAATAACGTTTTCTTGTTCTCCAATACGACTCTATACATGCAACTAAAAGAACATACGTATACCCGGTAGTTTGTTAAAAAATACCAACTTATTAATTAAGAGGTTAATATACCAGGCGACACTTTACGTTGACGGCACTACATGTTTTCTTTGATTGGAATTGGTATAATTTGTATATTAACGGTAGAAACTACTGTGGTTTGCCGATGATTATAAGAATAAATAATACAGTTCTACATGTCATGTACAAACATATATTGTGTAATGAGACATATGTGTTGCATTTTGTATAATTATTAAAAGGCACTGCTTGTGCTCAGATATAGATCCTTATTTGGACGCTATTTGTCATACATGTTCAATACATTATCAATATTCATAAATATGCAAATGAGTTAATTAGCATAATATTTAAGTAAGTTAAAATCAATTTCCACGAATAAATCATATTTTGATATAAGGAATATGTTTAATGAGTGTTTAATGTTGATTCTGACTGTATTGAGATTTTTACGTACTGTTTTAAATTTACCCCCACCCACCTTTGGCGGTTATTCTCGGTGGAATTGAATTATATTTATTTATAAAAATATACATTTAACGAAAGCCCTATGTCTTCACATGATTTTGGTACACTTCGGATCTTTAAATAATAGAAATAAGGAAGATATGGCATATATTTGTCAACTATACTAGTAGATTTTTAACGAAAATTTACAAATTTTTGAATATTCACGAGTATGCAAATGTGATAATTTGCATAAAATCATTGCAAATGATGAACCAATTCATTAGCTTCATTTTGATACCATTTTGACCATTCTACCTGTAGAATTGACCAAGATATGGTGCAATTTCAAGTTGATGTATGCTATATGCACTTAATTGACCTTTGACCTCATTTATGACCTTCACAGAGGGTTTTGCGCGTGGCATCCACCCAAACCATATACAACTGGTATTGGGCAATTCAAATATGGTATTGAAACACTTCTACTAAAAAATGCCATGGACCATGAAAAATAAGCGACTTTTGTGCTGATGGACTCCCAACTAAAACGCCGCAGGTATGTTTGTCTTTATTATCTTTTGGTAATTGACTTTTTATGTCAATATCTAGTACATCGTCGGTGCCATTCGTTGTCGTCACTACTAGACCACGCATTCATGCTTTCGAGCAAGATTTGCAATGCAAGTGCTGTCATGCTATGATAAATTCGCTCTATTATTGCGTATTTGTTGATTAACTCAAAGGGTAAATACATGTATAGTACAATTTATTATTTGCTTTCAATGGATTATGGTGATTTTTCAGTGAAAATATTTTCACGGTTTTAGAATCTGGTTCCAGTATCATGCAGAAAAAGAAACGTAACGTCAACTGCGCCGGACTTTAAAATATGCGTTACGTCATCATGACGTCATAATTATCACGCCGTGACGTTCTAATTTCGACGTGATTTTTCCAATTAAGCCAATTACGGCACATATTTATTAGGATTTGAGGCATATAATAAACAGAAAATGTGTTGATTTTTTGTGTAAGATCAATTTTATTTCACCACTCGTGAAAATATTGATTTTCTGTGATCACTCGGTGAAAAAAAAATCGATCTTACACCAAATTCAACAAATATCCTCTATGTAATGCTATGTTTTTCATGTCCACCAAAGTTCAATTTGAAGAAACTGAGCTGTCCACGAACAGCGCGCTCCACTATACACAGTGCCAAGCTAGGATAGTATAATAATTATATATTCAAAACAAAATGTTTTATATCAGCAGCATTACCCTCTGTCGTGTAGACGTTGGCGCTTAGTAAGTCGAAGGGAGATGATTTGGACAAAATGCAGGATAGTTACCTACTCAAGTGTAGGTCCTCTGGGTCATGAAGGTGAACAAATAAGCATTTCAACAAAGTGCTAAATAGTTATCTACTCATGAGTAGGGGTTGGGGTCATGATTGTGAACAAGTATGCAAAGCAATATGTGAATGCACTTTGAAAATATAAGAGGTTACAAAACCTGTACATAAACTTTAACATTTGATTTGCACTTTTTGCACTAAGTAGAAAAATGGGGCATTCTTTCAACAAAATGCCTGATAGAGTTACCTTCTCTTGCATATGGGTTGGGGTCATGATGTCGAACAGGTATGCAAACAAGAAATGTTTGTAAAACACGTATGCC
This sequence comes from Spisula solida, assembly GCA_947247005.1. Classification (NCBI taxonomy): domain Eukaryota; kingdom Metazoa; phylum Mollusca; class Bivalvia; order Venerida; family Mactridae; genus Spisula; species Spisula solida. The sequence goes on from OX365958.1 coordinate 18,193,478, forward strand.
CCCATGGCAGCCCAATAGTCAGAAATGATGAAGGTCACAGTGACCTTGACCTTTGACCTCAAAATCAATAGGGGTCATCTACTGTTGCTGTCCAACCTCAATGTAAAGTTTGAAGACACTAGGTCAAAGTGTTCTTGAGTTATTGAACGGAAACCATTTTAATAGTCAGAAATAGTAAAGGTCACAGTGACCATGACCTTCGACCTACTGACCTCAAAATCAATAGGGGTCATCTACTGTTGCTGACCATTGTCCATGTAAAGTTTGAAGATACTAGGTCAAAGTGTTCTTGACTTATTGAACGGAGACAATTTAAAAAGTCAGAAATAGTAAAGGTCACAATGACCTTGACGTTTGACCTACTGACCTCAAAATCAATAGGAGTCATCTACTGTTGCTGACCATCCTTCATGTAAAGTTTGAAGATCGTAGGTCAAAGCGTTCTTGAGTTATTGAACGGGAACCATTTAAATAGTCAGAAATAGTAAAGGTCACAATGACCTTGACCTTTGACCTACTGACCTCAAAATCAATAGGGGTCATTTACTGTTGCTGACCAACCTCCATGTAAAGTTTGAAGATCCTAGGTCAAAGCGTTCTTGAGTTATTGAACGGAAACCATTTTATACGACCGACAGACCGACCGACAGACATGTGCAAAGCAATATACCCCCTCATCAAAGATGGGGGGCATAATTATGAAAGCAATATCTCAAAGGACTTTAAAAATATATGAGGTTAAAATACCTGTACCTAAACTTTGACATATAAGCATTACGCCGATAACTGCAATAGCTCCCCTTATTCTACGAATAGTGGAGCTAAAACGCGTTTTAAATACATGCCCTATAGCAAGTTAAAGAATGCCCTAAAGTGTTTATACAAAGTGGGAGTTACTCTAGACTTTCAAACTGATCATTTTACATTCATAATCAACCGTTGCACAATTTCCTCGTGGTAAATTAGTAATTTTTACGAACCAGTGACATTCCTTAGCTACACTCCAAACAATCCCATTTCCTTGCCAGCTATAGTATTTGCATCATCAGTGTATAATAGTAATTCATACATGTTACTTAAGGGAATCTTAACTTTTTTTCAGAACTACTGTAATCCAGTTGTAGATACATGTACTTTCAACTGCAGAAGAAGTTAGGTTTAGACTTCGACTTTCGATGTTTTGACAGCTAAAACTTGGACTTTCAGCGGTTAAGGTCATTTTCTCGTTCAGTTGTGTGTTGGGCATAGTGTCATGTAATTTTGGTATGTGATGTTATTACGTTTTCTGTGTACTCGGCTGGTTAAGTTGAGTGCTGCCTTCCATGTCAAATTTTCTATCATATTGTAGAACTCTGAATACAGATCTTCTTACACTACCAATTGTGCCATCAAACAATCTGACTATAACACAACACTGTTGTCTGTCATGATGTCTGTTGTGCCATCAAACAATCTGACTATAACACAACACTGTCGTCTGTTGTGATGTATGTTATTTCATCAAACAATCTGATTATAACACAACACTGTTGTCTGTCGTGATGTCTGCTGTTTCATCAAACAATCTGATTATATTACAACACTCTTGTCCGTTGTGATGTCTGTTATTTCATCAAACACTCTGATTATAATACAACACTCTTGTCCGTTGTGATGTCTGTTATTTCATCCATTAATCTGACTATATCACAACACTGTTGTCTGTTGTGATGTCTGTTGTTTCATCTAACAATCTGATTATAACACAACACTGTTGTCTGTTGTCATGTCTGTTGTTTCATAAAACAATCTGATTATAACACAACACTGTTGTCTGTTGTGATGTCTGTTGTTTCATCAAACAATCTGATTATATTACAACACTCTTGTCCGTTGTGATGTCTGTTGTTTCATCAAACAATCTGACTATATCACAACACTGTTGTCTGTTGTGATGTCTGTTGTTTCATCTAACAATCTGATTATAACACAACACTGTTGTCTGTTGTCATGTCTGTTGTTTCATAAAACAATCTGATTATAACACAACACTGTTGTCTGTTGTGATGTCTGTTGTTTCATCAAACAATCTGACTATATCACAACACTGTTGTCTGTTGTGATGTCTGTTGTTTCATCAAACAATCTGATTATAACACAACACTGTTGTCTGTTGTGATGTCTGTTGTTTCATCAAACAATCTGATTATATTACAACACTCTTGTCCGTTGTGATGTCTGTTATTTCATCAAACACTCTGATTATAATACAACACTCTTGTCCGTTGTGATGTCTGTTATTTCATCAAACAATCTGACTATATCACAACACTGTTATGTGTTGTGATGTCTGTTGTTTCATCAAACAATCTGATTATAACACAACACTGTTGTCATGTCTGTTGTTTCATCAAACAATCTGATTATAACACAACACTGTTGTCATGTCTGTTGTTTCATCAAACAATCTGATTATAACACAACACTGTTGTCTGTTGTGATGTCTGTTGTTTCATCAAACAATCTGATTATAACACAACACTGTCGTCTGTTGTGATGTATGTTATTTCATCAAACAATCTGATTATAACACAACACTGTTGTCTGTCGTGATGTCTGATGTTTCATCAAACAATCTGATTATAATACAACACTCTTGTCCGTTGTGATGTCTGTTATTTCATCACACACTCTGATTATAATACAACACTATTGTCCGTTGTGATGTCTGTTGTTTCATCAAACAATCTGATTATAACACAACACTGTCGTCTGTTGTGATGTCTGTTATTTCATCAAACAATCTGATTATAACACAACACTGTCGTCTGTTGTGATGTCTGTTATTTCATCAATCAATCTGACTATAACACAACACTGTCGTCTGTTGTGATGTCTGTTATTTCATCAAACAATCTGATTATAACACTACACTGTTGTCATGTCTGTCGTTTCATCAAACAATCTGATTATAACACTACACTGTTGTCATGTCTGTCGTTTCATCAAACAATCTGATTATAACACTACACTGTTGTCTGTTGTGATGCCTGTTGTGCCATCTGTCAGTACCCTGAATGTTTCAGTTTTTTCATTTATTTTATGAGATCTTGTTCTAACTCAGGAGCTGCTACGGCTTGTGTTAAGATGGATTAGACTTTCGAGCGTCCATATTCCGCATGCTTTACAATATCTAAACCAGGAAACATAGATTTCATTGCCTTAATCAAACAGTCACTAATTCGAAAACTGATATTATGTTCTGACATAGCTTTAGTCGAGATACACCCAATGTTGCTGTCTCTGGTGTAAAGAACTTTTTAATGAACTTGAGGTCTAGATTCAAAGGATGCAGCCGTCCCAGATGAAATTCTAATTTTCAATGTCGAAGAGTGTCCAATGCACTGAGGAGTCGACATAGAGGTCATCGCACTTTTATCGGACTGAGGGATTCAGCATTAAGAAATAGAACAAACGGTTTTTGGGAAGGGAGTGCGACAACAGGGTATGCGAACAACCTAAAAACAATAATACCCGTACTCATAAATACAATCGGCAAAGTACAAAATGAACGAAACCCATGATATCCACAAACAAGTCATTAAGAATCGAAAGTAATACAAAAGTCCCCTGCCGGTTTGGAGCCATGATGCTTCAAAATTATTTTCAATGTTTCTGTTTGCATGCCTTTCATAATTTTTGTCCGAATCTAAAAAGAAGATTTAAACGTGCATAGCCTCCTCATTGGTCCCTATGATATCCACATACCAAGTTTCATAAACATTGCTTTGAAACTGTTTGAGTTATGGCAGGAAAGCCGGAAGGGGACTAATGAAATACACAAGCGATTAAATTAGCTCGTGCTTATATGTATCGTATCAAATCGACGATTAATACATTTTTCCCATTTTACGCGAAACATTCGTAATTTACTTAAAAAGTTCAATATCTAGTACATTGTCAGTTCCACCAGTTTTTGTACGGGAAACCCCGTATGTTCCGCTTACGGTCAGTTGGTTTGTCATTTTGAACATATCGTCACACGATTTGCGCACGATAAACTCGTGCACCGATCCAAGTGAGTAGCTGGATTGTAAAATATTACTGATTTGTCACGAGGAAAACGTGCAGCGGATAGAGATGAATGTAAAATGATCATTCTAACACGATCATCGTGTGGATTAATCCATATACGCACAGAGCAAACCAGGGCATGTATTATTACCGCAATAAAATATACCTGTCAAATAGGCTGTTACTATTTACGCCCCGTATCACGTGGCATATTTATGAATGAATGTAAACTTTATAGTAAAAACTTCAAATTGCACGAGTATCCTGTTTTACAGCTATGACGCATCTATCTTTAGAAACTCCAATATACTCTCGAAACTAGGTTTCATAAATACTTCTGATAATCAATTCATTTATATTTTTCATTTCATGAAATAGATACCCTATACTCGTGTTATTAATTAATTTATTGTATTATTGTTTCAATGTTCATAATAAGTTATTTCCGTCAGAAAATTACAAAGGTCGTTTTCATTAACGAGGGAGGTAATTGTACCAGCTAATAAGCCACTCAATTTCAGCGTGGAATTATGTTCTACTTCTAATTCTACCAATTTATGACCACCGTCATCAGGTTGACTATTCTGTCACTTTGGTGTGCGCATGTATATAAAAACACTATTTAAAATTGTAAAAAAAAACCAAGAACCGAGTTCACTGTATCCACAGTTTGTACTGTACACTATTTTACACTGTGCGGTTAAAAAACAAAAGGTAACAAATTAATGGTTTTTTATGCGTTCCTTGAATGAATGAAGGCTGATAGCCGATATTACAGTGGTAGGTAACGCATTCCAGTCTCTGATTGTTCTTGGGTAGAATGACTCTTTCCACAAGGTTGTTCTTGAAGATGGTAGTTGGAAAAAAGTTGATGATCCGAGTAAGTCTGTCTGGTGGTATAAGAATATGACTAGCATCAATTTTTACTTCATTTGTGGTGATTTTGTAGAACAGGGAGAGCCGTGCATGCCTACGTCTTTCTTCCAGTGTTGGCCAGTTTAGGCGTTGTAACATGCCTTGAACAGATGAGGTGTTGTGGTATCGATTTGTGACATATCTGGCAGATCTTTTCCGATTTATGTTTATCTTTCTGAAGGTATGGGTCCCAAGCCGAGCTGGCATATTCTACGGTTGGTCTAACAAGTGATGTATATGCTTTCTCTTTGAGGTTCTGGTTGGCAATGTTCAAGTTTCTTTTTAAGAATCCAATAGTTCTGTTAGCTTTCTGACATATGTTATTTATATAATTATATGATTATCCCACTTTATGTCTGATGATATTGTGACTCCCAGGTATTTAGCTGATGAAACGTGTTCCAGTATGTGGTCATGTAGGATGTAGCCTTTTCGAATTGGTTCCATTTTCTTTGTGATAGTTAGTACATGGCATTTGTCTGGGTGGAAGTTAATCATCCATTTTTCATCCCAAAGAGCTAGTTTGTCGAGATCTTCCTGAAGAGTGTTACTTTCAGCTGCAACTGTCAGGTATGCGATTGTGTCATCGGCAAAGAGTCTTACTGTCAAGGAGATGTTTTCTGGCATGTCGTTAATGTAGAAAGAGACTTGGGCCTAGTACCGAACCCTGTGGTACTCCAGACTCCACTCCTATGTTACTAGATTGTTCTCCTTCTACTACAACGTTTTGTGTCCTGTCTGCTAGACAGTTTTTTTACCCAGTTGTTTGTTTTACCTCTTATTCCATAGTGGTCTAATTTGTGAGTAAGAAGGCTATGATTCACTTTGTCAAACGCCTTGGAAAAGTCCATTATCATGCAGTCTGTTTGTTGGTTTTGATCATAATTTTTGGAGACGTCATCAATAAATTCAACTCGTTGTGTTGTTTCCTAAATCCGTGTTGAAGTTTATATAAGATGTTATTTCTGTCTGCATGGTTCATCATATGGCTGGTAACAATATGTTCCATTAACTTACAGCACACGCATGTGAGTGAGACAGGCCTGTAGTTGATTGCTTCAAATCGCTTTCCCTTTTTGAAGACTGGACATACATTGGCAGATCTCCAGATGTTGGGTACTTCTCCAGAATTGTATGACTTTGTGAAGATGATTTGGAGAATGGGTGCTATGTTTGATGCCATTTCTTTGAGAATACGGGGGTAATCTTGTCTGGTCCTGTTGCTTTGTGTGATTTTAGTCCTATGAGCAGTTTCTTAATGCCATTTTCAGTGATGTTGATATCTGTTCGATATCTGTTCAATGTCAAATCGGTGAAAATGGAATGCGCGCAGTTAAATAGTACGGGATATCATCGTATTTAGAATCGAAATAAAAACTCTACACACTCGTGATTTAATTTTTCCGCATCCGAACTCCTGCCCGTGTTTTATTCACCGACAAAATACGCGAACAGATTTTTATTTCTTAAATAATAAAAAATAACTCCAACTTTGAACGACACAACTACTGTAGTGCAAGCACAGGTTACTGTATCATTAATAAAAAGTAAACAATATCTAAGATAACATAAATTTGATAAAATATTGTTTTTACTCTTTATCAATGATACAGTTACCTGTGAGTGCAATAGGGCATATTTTCGAAAAGCGTTTCAAATTGAAATAACGATTATAACGATATACCTCGTAATATCAGGCGTAGGTGAATATTGTCCATTGTATGAGACACATATGATAGTTCTTCGTCAAATGAGTTAACTTGATCGCCTGTATCTTTTATTAGCCCCTTTCCGGTTTTGACCGGAGGGGACTAAAGGTTTGCCCTCCGTCCGTCCATCAAAAAAAAACTCAACATAACTCGAACATTTTCAAAGCTATGTTTATGAACCTTGGTGTGTGGATAGGGGACCATAGGGGATTATGTACGTCCAAATATATTTTGATTCTGACAAAAATGGTGATTGCTATGGATACGGGAATACTTCAAAATGTGGTATCCTACCTTTACTCAAACAGTTTACAAGCTAGAGTTTTCAACTTGGGATATGGAAAGGAGTCTATTACGAGATTGTGTGCACTTAACTATTTTTTTATTCTAACTAAAATTGTGGTTGCTATGGATAAAGAAATAGTTCAATTACTTCCCTTTAACTGAATCTTTGTATAAACCAAAATTACCAATGCTATGTTGGCAATTTATGGTATTTGAAAAGAGATCAATGTTGGGATGACATCTATTTATTAATGCTTCACTTTGACAGAAATTGTTGTTGCCATGGCAACAGAAGCATTGCAAATAACTTAAAGGTAATGCCTTCAAACCGGTAGGGGACTTCTGTATTGGTTGCAGTTCTTAGTGACTTGTTTTGTTAGCACTGGCCACGGGATTCTACTTTTGAGGGGAATGCGTTGAGTTCCTTGGCATTATATAAATGCATAGTGCGATTTTAATGGATGACTGCTATGATTTGTTATGAATAGAATTTCAAATTCCTGTGGTAACTTCAAGCGGCCTTCATGTACTCGCCGGTTAATCGTCGCGAATGATTGTGGTGACAATTCTGCAACCATAATGTAGTTACAAATTGTTTTGTTTCATTTCAGACTCAGAATGGTGAACACTAAGGTTTATTTCCGAATATTCCTCGCCATGCTTGTAGCATTGTGTACAGGCACGATTATGCTGTTATATACACCAGTTTTAAATACTACATATCACTTTATGAAGTCCGCAACGAGGAACGGTTCTAATGAACTAATCAAAGACATAGGCAAGAGTATAACAGCTTCATCAACACACAAAACCAATACTAAACCCCTTCATATAAATTCACCATTTATAGATCCGAAGTTACACATCTTCAACGACTACTTGACGATTTTGTGGTGGAATGCTCCTCCTTGGATTAAAGCAAAGCAAAATAATACGGATATGAAAGAGTGTAACTACAAGAATTGTAAAGTTTCCTTTGACAGAAAGGATTTCAACAAGAGCAGTGCAGTTGTTTTCACGATTGGTCATCGAGGCATGAGCAGTATTCCTCCCGTATCAATGAGTAAACGCAATCCCGACCAAGCCTGGATATTTCACACAATGGAGTCGCCAGTTCACGTCAAAAAATCAAGTTCGGCATTTCTAAGTCCTAATTATCACAATGCCTTTAACTGGTCCTGGAACTACAGAACTGATTCAGACATATTTAGTCCGTATGGTTGGCTAAATACAAAAGCGATACTACCCGTCAGAAATTATGCTGAAGTCTTTAGGAATAAGACCAAACAAGTGGCATGGCTTGTGAGTCATTGTCATTCTGTTGGCGGGAGAGACAATTATGTGCGCGCATTAAATGAGTACATTCCTGTGGATATTTATGGTAAATGTGGCAAAAAAGCGCCAGAAAACATACTTGAGTTAATCAACAAAAACTATAAGTTTTATCTAGGGTTTGAAAATTCTTTATGTGTGGATTACGTCACTGAAAAGTTCTTTAGATATTACCAGTTGGATGTGATAACCATTCTTAGAGGGAAAACGAAATATAGTGACTATTTTCCCGCTCATTCCTATGTAGACACCGCTGACTTTTCATCTATCGAAGCGTTGGGAAAATTTCTTAAAACATTAAGTGAAAACGAAGAAGAATTCATAAAATATATGAAAATCAAAGACATGTATGATGTCCAAAAAGAAATCATCGTTTATAGAGATTCCGTATGTAATGTGTGTGATAAATTAAATAATCCAGATAAAAATAGAAACATCTACAAAAATCTTTACGAATGGACAGAAACATGTGAAAAACCTAATGACTTAAATTAATAACATAATACAGCTAGTGCCAAAGCCTGTTTTATGATTTTAAAATCCAGGGAAAATATAGGTGTGTGAAGTTGGCTCTGAGATCGTTAATCGAAGATCGACATTTAATACAGACCTAGGTGCTAATACAGAGCTAGCTCTGAAATCGACATTGGCAATATAAGGTGAGCTAATACAGACCCAGTGGCCAATACAGATCCAGCTCTGAGATCGACATTCGCAAAATAAGGCCTTTGAATACAGATCTGAGTTTGAATACAGAGCCATGTCTGACATCGTCATTCGATGTACATCGACGGCGAATACAGACATAGGACCGAATACCGACCCAGCTCTGAGATCGACATTCGCAAAATAAGACCTGTGAATACAGATCTGAGTTTGAATACAGAGCCAGGCCTGACATCGTCATTCGATGTACACCGACGGCGAATACAGACCTAGGACCGAATACCGACCCAGCTCTGACATCAACATTCGCCAAATAAGGCCTGTGAATACAGACCTGAGTTTGAATACAGAGCCAGGTCTGACATCGACATTCGATGTACAGCTACGGCGAAGAGAGACCTAGGATCGAATACCGACCCAGCTCTGATATCGACATTCGATGCAAAGCGACGGCGAATACAGACCTAGGATCCAATACCGACCCAGCTCTGACATCGACATTCGATGTATAGCGACGGCGAATACAGACCTAGGAGCGAATACCGACCCAGCTCTGACATCAACATTTGCAAAATCAGGCATATGAATACAGACCTGAGTTTGAATACAGAGCTAGGTCTGGCATCGACATTCGATGTACACCTACGGCGAATACAGACCTAGGAGCTAATACCGACCCAGCTCTGACATCGACATTTGCAAAATAAGGCCTGTGAATACAGATCTGAGTTTGAATACAGAGCTAGGTCTGACATCGACATTCGATGTACACCTACGGCGAATACAGACCTAGGAGCGAATACCGACCCAGCTCTGACATCGACATTTGCAAAATAAGGCCTGTGAATACAGACCTGAGTTTGAATACAGAGCTAGGTCTGACATCGACATTCGATGGATGTACACCTACGGCGAATACAGACCTACAATCCAATACCGACCTAGCACTGACATCGACAATCGATGTATACCGACGGCGAATACATACCTAGGATCGAATACCGACCCAGCTCTGACATCGACATTCGCAAAATAAGGCCTGTGTATACAGACCTGAGATTGAATACAGAGCCAGGTCTGACATCGACATTCGATGTACAACTACGGCGAATACAGACCTAGGATCGAATACCGACCCAGCTCTGACATCGACATTCGATGTAAAGCGACGGCGAATACAGACTTAGGATCCAATACCGATCCAGCTCTGACATCGACATTCGATGTACAGCGGCGGCGAATACAGACCAAGGATCGAATATCGACCCAGCTCTGACATCAACATTCGCAAAATCAGGCCTGTGAATACAGACCTAAGTTTGAATACAGACTCAGGTCTGACATCGACATTCGATGTACACCTACGGCGAATACAGAACTAGGAGCGAATACCGACCCAGCTTTGGCATCGACATTCGCAAAATATGGCCTGTGAATACAGACCTGAGTTTGAATACAGAGCCAGGTCTGACATCGACATTCGATGGATGTACACCGACGGCGAATACAGACCTACAATCGAATACCGACCCAGCTCTGACATCGACAATCAATGTATTCCGACGGCGAATACAGACCTAGGATCGAATACCGACCCAGCTCTGACATCGACATTCGATGTATACCGACGGCGAATACAGACCTAGGATCGAATATCGACCCAGCTCTGAGATCGACATTCACAAAATAATGTGGGCGAATACAGATATGAGTTTGAATACAGAGCCAGGTCTGACATCGACATTCGATGTAAACCGACGGCGAATACAGACCTCGGATTCAATACCGACCCAACTCTGACATCGACAATCATTATTTACCGACGGCGAATACAGACCCAAGTGTGTAAACAGATCCATCTCTGAGTTCGTCATTCGCAAAATACGTTGAGGGGAATACCGAGCTGGGATGCAATATTATTGACAGCCAGAAACCAAGAATGCAATATACTTTACATGCTTTATATTTGTTGTTGAATGCATGAAATCTGTAAAAGCAACATGAATACATACTGTTTCATTTATTTCTTAATTATAAACTAATAGTGAATGACCAATATAAATGAGTTCTAATTAAATACATTGCAAATTTACCATAGTTTTTCATTGATTATTTAAAATTTATTTTAAAGGGAAGTAATAAAGACTTAACAATCATCGTCACTGCTACGTATCCACAGTTTAATGCATAGACCGATGGCCAATACAGACCTAGGATCGAATACCGACCCAGCTCTGAGATCGACATTCACAGAATAAGGTCGGTGAATACAGATCTGAGTTTGAATACAGAGCCAGGTCTGACATCGACATTCGATGTTAACCGAGGGCGAATACAGACCTAGGATCCAATACCGACCCAGTTCAGAGATCGACATTCGCAATATAAGGTGGATGAATACATATCGGAGTTTGAATACAGAGCCAGGTCTGACATCGACATTCAATGTATACCCAGGGCGATTACAGACCTAGGATCCAATACCGACCCAGCTCTGAGATCGACATTCGCAATATAAGGTAAGTGAATACATATCTGAGTTTGAATACAGAGCCAGGTCTAACATCGACGTTCGATGTAAACCGAGGGCGAATACAGACCTAGGATCGAATACCGACCCAGCTCTGAGATCGACATTAGCAATATAAGGTGGGTGAATACATATCTGAGTTTGAATACAGAGCTAGGTCTGACATCGACATTCGATGTATACCAACGGCGAATACAGACCTATGATCCAATACCGACCCAGCTCTGAGATCGACATTCGCGAAATATGGTTGGTGAATACAGATCTGAGTTTGAATACAGAGCCAGCTCTGTCATCGGCATTCGATATGAACCGACATCGTATACAGACCTAGGATCGAATACCGACCCAGCTCTGACATCGACAATCGATGTATACCGATGGCGAATACCGACCCAGCTCTGACATCAACATTCGCAGAATAAGGCGGGTGAATACAGGCATGAGTTTGAATACAGAGCCAGCTCTGACATCGACATTCGACGTTTACCGATGGCGAATACAGACCTAGGGTCGAATACCGATCCAGCTCTGAGATCGACACTCGATGTATACCTACGGCGAATACAGACCTAGGATCGAATACCGACCCAGCCCTGACATCGACAATCTATGTATACCGACGGCGAATAAAGACCTAGGATCGAATACCGACTCAACTGACAGCGACATTCAATGTATACCCACGGCGAATACAGACCTAGGTTCCAATACAGTGTTAGGTCTGACATCGACATTCAATGTATACGGACGGCGAATACAGGCCTAGGTTCCAATATTGACCAAGCTCTGAGATCGACATTCGCAAATTAAGGCCTGTGACTACCGAGCTTGAATACAGATCCAGGTCTGACATCGAATTTCGATGTGAGCCGACAGCGAATACAGACCTATGATCGAATACCAACCCAACTGTGAGATCGATATTCGCGGAATTAGCTGGGTCAATGCATATCTAAGCTTGAATACAGAGCCAGCTCGACATTCTACGAATACCGACGGCGAATACAGACATAGGATCGAATACCGATCTAGCTCTGAGATCGACATTCGTGAAATGAGCTTAGTGAATACAGATCTGAGTTTGAATACAGATCCAAGTCTGACATCGACATTCGATGTAACCCGACAGCGAACACAGACCTAGAATCGAATACCGATTCAGCTCTGAGATCGATGTTCGCAATATACGACTTCAAATACCGACCCAACTCTGACATCGACATTCGCAAATAAGGTGTGTGAATACTGATCTGAGTTTGAATGCAAAGCCAGCTCTGACATCAACGTTAGATTTAGGATTTCATGGCATCAGTCTGCGACTATATCTGGCACCCTCGCAGACGTTCAGGAATTTTGGTGCCATTTAATTTTTTATATGTGTGACCTTTAAGGTCTGTTAGGAGTCAATTGCATCGGTCTGCGACTGTTTTTTTTTACACTATCGCAGACTTTCATGAATTTTGGTGCCAATTCAGAAAATGATATTTTTGACATCTAGAGGCCCTGAGGTATCCATTGCATCGGTCTGCGAATGTTTCTGACATGTTCGCAGACTTTCAGGTATGTTAGTGCCAATTGAACAAATCGCATTATGGCATCTAGGGACCCTTACGAGTCCATTACATCGGTCTGCGACTGTTTCTGACACACTCATCGACTTTCAGGAATGTTCGTGCCTTTTTAGAAAATGGCATTTTTGACCTTTAGGGACCTTTATGAGTCCATTCAATCGGTCTGCGACTGTTTCGGACACCCATCGCAGTCTCTCCTGAATGTTGGTGCAAATTGACAAAAATGACACTTTTGTTCTCTATATGAGTCCTTTGCATCTGACACTCTCGCATACTTTCAGGAACTTTGTTGCCAATTGAGAAAATGACATTTTTGGCCTCTACGAACACTTAGGAGCTTACTGCATCTGTCTGCGACTGTTAATGACACACTTGAGGACTTTCAGGAATTTCGGTGCCAATGGAGAAAATGATAGTTTTGGCCTCTAGGAACTCTTAGGAGTCCATTACATATGTCTGCGTCTGTTTATGGCACACTCGCAGACTTTCAGGAATATTATTATTATCACAATTACTCTAACATAGCCAACTTCTGCTTGTTATGTGGATGGATGTGCGTGATTCAAGCCTTGCTTCGAAACATTTAGATAGAGTATCGCGGTGTTCAAATTATCATATAATATAACTAAGATGAGTTTTGTATTAATCAAGACTATATCTGTAGTCTTTTTATTAACATAATACCTTGTCGTTATTCAGGGTGGTTCTTTTGGGATTGGCTGGAATACTCCGTCAGGATACACAGTTCTCTTTCTTGACAAGATAACAAAAGTTCTCTTAATTTCTTTGATTAAGATATCATATGTTTAGTATTGACATTAACAAGCCATTTTAATTACATTTAACTTATTTAAGATGGTTCCAATATTTCTTATTCCTAACTCACCACAATGAGTCCATTTAACGGAGAATCAATGGTGTGACACAGACAGGATAAAACAGCCACACTTGTGCATAATTTAGTATTTTGAGTAGGCAGAACAAAAACATGATATAATAGAGAAAAGCAGTGGTTGATTAAAGAAAGGGAATAAGAACGTCAACGTAATTACAATGTAGAAATAACTGAATGGTTATAAGGGTAACATGTACTTCCAAGAATACATCAAGTAACAATTTTAGTAACGTAAATTACATTGGTATTTTCCAGTAATGTTTGTGATTTTGATACTAAACCTTGAGGTAATATGTTTATTGCATAAAATCTACTAAACTATGTAATGACTTTTTTATCCTGTCTGTATCACATCATGATTAAATGTTAACGTATTTTACTGTGTAAACGTATCATACGGCAATATGTAGCATTAAAATGCGATTAAAAACTATTATATCAGAAAAACATTGACACACATCTAGTCATGAAAAAACATATCTAAAAGTATCTTTTATTTAACCCTTATCATACTTCTTCGTTCAATAAGGTGTATACCTCGTAAAATAACAAATATGCAAAGTACTATTTTCTAGCCCTAACAAAGTAGTTTTTGATCACTAGACATAAGGCAGTCAGAAAATAATTGTCAGCAAAATTCCCTAATACGGGGGACATTAGGACCCCCTTTGGTCTCATAGCCTAAGTTTGCTGTGGGTGGATTGTGGATTGTTACTAAAGGTTCCTTTAGTGTACTATAATTTTTATATGCAGCGACGCAGACGTGAAAACATTATATGTATAACACCATAACTCATGTGACGTTTGAAACAATTTAAAATTGTAACTTTGTGCATATAGACAAAGGTGATTTTTGTAATTGTTTAAACACATGTACTTTTTCAATTATTACTTTATCGACATAATTTTAATGACCCATGTGTGAGATGATATTCATTACGAGGGTTTACTACTCTCAGCTAGACATTTGTCAATATCAATGAGATGGAAACGGTTTCGTAAAAAATGAATGCGTTTTCAGTTCATTGATATTTAAACAGGACATGTTTTATTGCACTGGACAATACTTGTCTCATAATTACGCAATACAATTATGTTATATGGGCTCATACGGTTTCTGAGCGTTGTTTTCAAATGTCATTCAAGCGGATTGGATTTAAATTCATATTATTCGAATATGTACCATTGTACTCATAAATGACAATCTGTAATTTGGAAACCGCTAAATTATTATTAAACTAACTATAGCTATACAAATGAATCAAACGCGAAACCTAAAATACCACACATACATCCTAATGAATACTGGATGCATACTAGCGACTTATTCACTAATTTATTCTGAATATGTCAACATTTCTAGAATATGACATGATGGTTCTTTCGTCGGAGGATTTTAATCCTTTTTGCCTCATGTATATTTTTACAAGACTTTTTATGTTCGACACTAACTTTTAAAAAGTGGATGGGGTAATGTTATACCCTCATTATAAACAAAAAAAGAAAACTCACACATGTTGTCCTTTTCATGTAATTCTGCTTACTTGAAATTACCACCATTGTTTTATTTTTGTTGTTCGTATAATAGTATTATGGATATGACGTTATACATCTAAAATACATAGTTTTAAACGACACATGATGAATTATTCTGAATTTATTTGTTCTGTGAAAAAACAACATATTTAGATATTTAAAATAGCTACATATTTGACTTTCCCACTTAACATGTTCAACAGCAAAATTCGGTAACACTGTATAGGGCATAGTAACAGTAAAATGCCCTCTTCAAGAGTATTTGGAACATGGCAGATTTCCTGTACAGCTAAAGCCATTCAGACTTTTCAAACATCAGTGTTGATATATCACTAGTTAAACAAGTATAAAATGCATAACATGTGCAAATTTGAAATCGATCGGATTACTTTTGTATATTTTATGAACATGTATATCAATCCTTTCGATTACTAATCTGCCTTATTTTGTTCCAAGTCCAGTCATAGCGCTGGTACCGCCGGTGATCCGCTTCCAAACCTCGATCGGTTAAGGTCATACCTTACCATAACAATTGCTAGCCAAAATTGTTATTTTTATTTCACCTAGAACAAAATGCAGTAGCTTTTACGAATTTTATAATGTGTATCATACTCTACATTTGCTAGCATGTATTGTGCAAAGGTTATTTGCAATTTGGTGAATGACCATCTAGTTGTTATGTACGTACATATTGTGTATATATTATATACGATATGGGCCAGGCACTATATAGTTTGTCTTCATTAAGACAGGTTTGCCGCGAAATGAATGCACCAAGTAAACCACAGTTATAGTCCAACCAAATGAACTTAGTTCTCACATTTTATGCATCGATATATTGCACGACAAGTATCAATTTCCTTGAGATAATCGTGTTTTGTTGGATATTTAGATTTGTGTTTATAGTATACCGTGTACATAATCGCAATACTTTCTGCTGATGGAAACAAATATCATTTTAAGTTATTGACAATTAGTAAACGGTTAAATGATGCTTTAACGAATGTTCGATTACAAAGTTAATGTGTTTGCACTATAATTGCGACCTTGAATTTCGACACCAACGCCTAGTAGAGCGCAAACGATATGCATGTACAAAGAGGACTGTTCAATTATGTGTATGGTTCTTATTATCTTAACCATAGATTTCCTTGATTAGCTTCTGATTGCGCTGTGACGTTTTGGCAGATAATCGGGTTATTACGACATGTTATGAGTTAGAAAATTAGCTTATACCTTGGTCACACTGGCTGGCTGGTGTCCGTATACCATAACTATTTAACCTGTGGATAGGCATAGTGTATACACTGAGCGTCGGCCGCTGGTTAACATTTGCTCCTTGGTAAAGGATGGCGGACGGGAACGGTTGAGGGACATAAAAACACATTGGATCATTACGGAAATATCACTTTAACCCTACGTCACGTTTTGATATAATCCGACAATTCCACGAAGACCAGCCGATGTCCGTCCGGCCTCCGGCCCACTTAGGTAATGGGTATGCCGATCGATCATCGGATGACGATTAGATGTGTGCCCCATTTATAAGCGATGTACTAACCGAACATTTTGCAAATGTCATGATACTTGTATACTAGGCTTACAAGACTAAAATAAGAAGTAGTCAATACACTATGGAAACCTGGTCGTTTAGATATGAGATATGTTATGAGGAATAATAGTGTACTAGCACAAAAATTGTCCTCATGGAATGGAACATGAGTTGTTGTTATTTTAGCTAAATAGTCTTGACATTAAAGTTGATCCTCATCCATCCGAAAATGTACCAGTGCATGGTGTTGTGATCGGCAAGGTTCGAGTAATCACTCCCGGTGGTGTGTGTAAAATGGACAACCACAAAGTACAAAATGGGTTTGAAATTATTTAAAGCAATTATGACGCCTTGTAGTTTTTTATGATCACTGTAATATTGTATATTGAACATCCCTCGTAGAAGTTTTGGCACCCTATCAAGAAAGACATCATACGACCAAAAAAGGTGTCAAGTGCGTCTAGTTCAAATCGGTCAGAGAAGAAAAACGTAAACTGTTGTTTTAAGCTCTGTGTTATTCCAACGGAACACAAAGATTCAAAGTAAGTTCTGCATACTGCTTAAGTCGGAGCTATATTCAACCTAGGGCCTGTTTGTGCAGAAGGTATATATCGAATGTAAGAGCTAGGTCTGCATTCGGACCTGGTTTTGCATTCGATATAGGTATATATCGAATTATTGTTTCCGAGGTTTAGTGGTTAAAGCACTTTTCTTCTAATCTGGCGACCTCGGTGAAGGCACTCATTTGTACACATTGGTCTGCATTAGCCTTCGAGATAAATGGAATGTCGATGTCAGAGCCGGGTCTGTATTCAAACTCAGCTGAGTATTCAACGGTCTTATATTGTGAATGTCGATCTCAGAACTGGGTCGGTATTCGATAGTAGGTCTGTACTCGCCGCCGGTATACAACGAATGTCGATCTCAGACTCTGTATTCAACCCGAGACCTGCATTCACCGGCCCTATATTGGGAATGTCGATCTCGGAGCTGGATCGACTTTCGACCCTTGGTCTTGATTAGCCGGCTGTATACACCGAATGTCGATGTCATAGATGGATCTGTATTCCAACTAAGATCGGTATTCACCATCCTTATTTAGCAAAGTTGATCTCATATCTGGACAGGTATTCGACCGTAGGTCTGTATTCGACGTCAGTATACATCGAATTTCGATGTCAGAGCTGGCTCTTTATACAAACGCAGCTCGGTATTCACCAACCTAATTTAGCGAATGTCGATCTCAGAGCCGGATCGGTATTCGATCCTAGGTCTGTATTCGATGTCGGTTTACATCGAATGTCGATGTCAGACTTGGATCTGTATTTAAACTCAAATCTGTATTCACCAACCACAATTCGCGAACGTCGATCGCAGAGCTGGGTCGGTATTGGATCCTAGGTCTGTATTCACCGTGGGTATACCTCGAATGTCGATGTCAGACCTGGCTCTGTATTCAAACTCAGATATGTATTCACGCACCTTATATTGCGAATGTCGATCTCAGAGCTGGATCGGTATTCGATCCTAGGTCTGTATTCGCCGTAGGTGTACATCGAATGACAATGTAAGAGCTTGCTCTGTATTCAAACTCAGATCTGTATTCACCAACCACATTTCGCGAATGTCGATCTCATAGCTGAGTCGGTATTGCGTCCTAGGTCTGTATTCGCTGTGGGTATACATCGAATGTCGATGTCAGATCTGGCTCTGTATTCAAACTCAGATATATATTCACGCACCTTATATTGCGAATGTCGATGTCAGAGCTTGATCGGTATTCGATTCTAGGTCTGTATACGCTGTCGGTTCATATCGAATGCCGATATCAGAGCTGGCTCTGTATTCAAACTCCGATCTGTATTCACCAACCACATTTCGCGAATGTCGATCTCAGAGCTGGGTCGGTATTGGATCCTAGGTCTGTATTCGCCGTGGGTATACATCGAATGTCGATGTCAGACCTGGCATGTATTCAAACTCATATATGTATTCACGCACCTTATATTGCGTATGTCGATCTCAGAGCTGGATCGGTATTTGATCCTAGGTCTGTATTCGCCCTCGGTTTACATCGAACATCGATGTCAGACCTGGCTCTGTATTCAAACTCATATATGTATTCACGCACCTTATATTGCGAATGTCGATCTCAGAGCTGGGTCGGTATTCGATCGTAGGTCTGTATTCGCCGTGGGTATACATTGAATGTCTATGTCAGACCTGGGTCTGTATTCAAACTCAGGTCTGTATTCACAGGCCTTATTTTGCGAATGTTGATGTCAGAGCTGGGTCGGTATTCGATCCTAGGTTTGTATTCGCCGTGGGTATAAATTGAATGTCGATGTCAGACCTGGCTCTGTATTCAAACTCAGTCTGTATTCACAGGCCTTATTTTGCGAATGTCGATGTCAGAGCTAGGTCGGTATTCGATCCTAGGTCTGTATTCGCCATCGGTATACGTCGATAGTCGATGTCAGAGCTTGGTCGGTATTCGATCCTAGGTCTGTATTCGCCGTCGGAATACATTGATAGTCGATGTCAGAGCTGGGTCGGTATTCGCTCCTAGGTCTGTATTCGCCCTCGGTTTACATCGAACGTCGATGTCAGACCTGGCTCTGTATTCAAACTCAGATATGTATTCACTTACCTTATATTGCGAATGTCGATCTCAGAGCTGGATCGGTATTGGATCCTACGTCCGTATTCGCCCTGGGTATACATTGAATGTCGATGTCAGACCTGGCTCTGTATTCAAACTTAGATATGTATTCATCCACCTTATATTGCGAATGTCGATCTCTGAACTGGGTCGGTATTGGATCCGAGGTCTGTATTCGCCCTCGGTTTACATCGAATGTCGATGTCAGACCTGGCTCTGTATTCAAACTCAGATCTGTATTTACCCACCTAATTTTGTGAATGTCGATCTCAGAGCTGGTTCGGTATTCGATCCTAGGTCTGTATTCGCCCTCGGTCTATGCATTAAACTGTGGATACGTAGCCGTGACGTTGATTGTTAAGGCTTTATTACTTCCCTTTAAAATAAATTTTAAATAATCAATGAAAACTATGGTAAATTTGCAATGTATTTAATTAGAACTCATTTATATTGGTCATTCACTATTAGTTTATAATTAAGAAATAAATGAAACAGTATGTATTCATGTTGCTTTTACAGATTTCATGCATTCAACAACAAATATAAAGCATGTAAAATATATTGCATTCTTGGTTTCTGGCTGTCAATAATATTGCATCCCAGCTCGGTATTCCCCTCAACGTATTTTGCGAATGACGAACTCAGAGATGGATCTGTATTCACACTTGGGTCTGTATTCGCCGTCGGTAAATAATGATTGTCGAAGTCAGAGTTGGGTCGGTATTGAATCCGAGGTCTGTATTCGCCGTCGGTTAACATCGAATGTCGATGTCAGACCTGGCTCTGTATTCAAACTCATATCTGTATTCGCCCACATTATTTTGTGAATGTCGATCTCAGAGCTGGGTCGGTATTCGATCCTAGGTCTGTATTCGCCGTCGGTATACATCGAATGTCGATGTCAGAGCTGGGTCGGTATTCGATCCTAGGTCTGTATTCGCCGTCGGAATACATTGATTGTCGATGTCAGAGCTTGGTCGGTATTCGGTCCTAGGTCTGTATTCGCCGTCGGTGTACATCCATCGAATGTCGATGTCAGACCAAGCTCTGTATTCAAACTCAGGTCTGTATTCACAGGCCTTATTTGGCGAATGTTGATGTCAGAGCTGGGTCGGTATTCGGTCCTTGGTCTGTATTCGCCGTAAATGTACATCGAATGTCGATGTCAGACCTGGGTCTGTATTCAAACTTAGGTCTGTATTCACAGGCCTTATTTTGCGAATGTTGATGTCAGAGCTGGGTCTGTATTCGATCCTAGGTCTGTATTCGCCGTCGCTATACATCGAATGTCGATGTCAGAGCTGGGTCGGTATTCGCTCCTAGGTCTGTATTCGCCGTCGGTGTACATCGAATGACGATGTCAGACCTGGCTCTGTATTCCAACTCAGATCTGTATTCACAGGCCTTATATGCGAATGTCGATCTCAGAGTTGGGTCGGTATTCGGTCCTAGGTCTGTATTCGCCGTAGGTGTACATCGAATGACGATGTCAGATCTGGGTCTGTATTCAAACTTAGGTCTGTATTCACAGGCCTTATTTTGCGAATATTGATGTCCGAGCTTGGTCGGTATTCGATCCTAGGTCTGTATTCGCCGTCGCTATACATCGAATGTCGATGTCAGAGCTGGGTCGGTATTGGATCCTAGGTCTGTATTCGCCGTCGCTTTACATGGAATGTCGATGTCAGAGCTGGGTCGGTATTCGATCCTAGGTCTGTATTCGCCGTAGTTGTACATCGAATGTCGATGTCAGACCTGGCTCTGTATTCAAACTTAGGTCTGTATTCACAGGCCTTATTTGGCGAATGTTGATGTCAGATCTGGGTCGGTATTCGCTCCTAGGTCTGAATTCGCCGTCGGTGTACATCGAATGACGATGTCAGACCTGGCTCCGTATTCAAACTCAGATCTGTATTCACATGCCTTATTTTGCGAATGTCGATCTCAGAGCTGGGTCTGTATTCAAACTTAGGTCTGTATTCACAGGCCTGATTTTGCGAATGTTGATGTCAGAGCTGGGTCGGTATTCGATCCTAGGTCTGTATTCGCCGTCGCTATACATCGAATGTCGATGTCAGAGCTGGGTCGGTATTGGATCTTAGGTCTGTATTCGCCGTCGCTTTACATCGAATGTCGATGTCAGAGCTGGGTCGGTATTGGATCCTAGGTCTGTATTCGCCGTAGTTGTACATCGAATGTCGACGCAGACCTGGCTCTGTATTCAAACTCAGGTCTGTATTCACAGGCCTTATTTGGCGAATGTTGATTTCAGAGCTGGGTCGTTTTTCGCTCCTAGGTCTGTATTCGCCGTAGTTGTACATCGAATGACGATGTCAGACCTGGGTCTGTATTCAAACTCAAATCTGTATTCACAGGCCTTATTTTGCGAATGTCGATCTCAGAGCTGGGTCGGTATTCGGTCCTAGGTCTGTATTCGCCGTCGGTGTACATCGAATGACGATGTCAGACCTGGCTCTGTATTCAAACTCAGATCTGTATTCACAGGCCTTATTTGGCGAATGTTGATGTCAGAGCTGGGTCGGTATTCGCTCCTAGGTCTGTATTCGCCGTCGGTGTACATCGAATGACGATGTCAGACCTGGCTCTGTATTCAAACTCAGATCTGTATTCACAGGCCTTATTTTGCGAATGTCGATCTCAGAGCTGGGTCGGTATTCGGTCCTAGGTCTGTATTCGCCGTCGGTATACATCGAATGACGATGTCAGAAATGGCTCTGTATTCAAACTCAGATCTATATTCACAGGCCTTATTTTGCGAATGTCGATCTCAGAGCTGGATCTGTATTGGCCACTGGGTCTGTATTAGCTCACCTTATATTGCCAATGTCGATTTCAGAGCTAGCTCTGTATTAGCACCTAGGTCTGTATTGAATGTCGATCTTCGATTAACGATCTCAGAGCCAACTTCACACACCTGGAAAATATTTTATATAGATAATTTAATACATTTGTATTATAATATATATATGCTTGACAAACTTCCTTAGTATTTGCTTCTTTTATCTCACCCTAAGAGGCTGTTGTTAATCAGTTCATCTACGGTCTGACCGGGGTGATAATTGGTATTTTAAGATGTTTTTTAATTTGCGCATTAGTGCTTTATTTACAAAATTCAATGTCTTATTTAAATGAATTCCTAACAACCCTTTAAAACCATGCATTAACAACAATCTCTTAGTTTTATCTATGTAATTAATGCTTAAAGTTATATCAATGTGATAATGTTGTTATTATGGTGCTTTTATGAGCCTTTATGTCTCTTATAATTCAATGATGAATGGGTATGTACATTTGAACTGTTTTATAATGTGTAAAGTTTTATACCTTTATATGTACATAAATGAGACGAAAATAAAGAATATATATATATACAATGTAACTGCATACCATTTATATTCCAAAACGTATAGTAAAACATCACTCAAAGGCAACCTAAAGTAAGAACACAGTTTTCCGTTTAAACATATTTTATTACCCAAACAAAATACACTCCGCAAAAAAAATTAAGGACCACTATTTCAAACCTATATTTTTTAATTATCCAGATATTGACATTTTATCTAATAGTACATGTATTCTGAATTTGGTATACTTAAAGTATTGGAAAAATGCAGAACACACTATGTATTGCGTTATTACACGGATAAATTGTGGATTTTGCTTTTGAACGGGTCTCGCTGCAAAACGCTGTGTTCCTGTCTCTTCATTGTAACTGTCAGTTTTTAGCTCACCTGAGCACAAAGTGCTCAAGGTGAGCTATTGCGATCACTCACCGTCCGCCGTCCGTCCGTCCACACTTTCAAATGACATCTCATCTGAACAACCAAATACATGTATCAAACGTCTTTTCATGATAAACACTGTTACACTTAGTCATAACAACAATTCATCATCGACTTCGGATATTTCGAGCACCTGGCTTAACTCGAGCATTTGGCTTGTCCCGATGCGTCCTCGAGATAACGAGGTTTTACTGTATTTAGATTCTATTCATTCCGTTGCTTACGGGGTGCAAAATGTTGCTTATCGTCGCTGTTCTTCGAAATCCTCGTATATCAATTTTGGCTTCTTTTCAGGAGACGAAAAAAACTGAATAACTTTTTACTAAAAGTGAATATTTATTTAATTCTTTGACACGAACATAGCGTTTGTAACTCCACTTTGAATGCACGTAAATGTACGTGTCGGCTGAGCAAAGGAAAATCCATACTTTAACTTTTAACTCTATTATACGAGCTTTTCGTTCTTTTTTTTTGTCAAATTTGTTCCATTTGCCGTTATTCGACTTTTTCGCGGCATTATTCAGTTTTTTCGCATTACGTAATTGCGTTTTCTAAATCCTCGTATAATTTAAATTAGCCATTTATAGATATTTATATTGTTCAACGTTAAAATATTAAAGTGTTTCTACTTATCCGTTGTAATATACCATTACAGGTTAATTGTTTTGCATATTTGACGTAAGCGCAACCAAAACAATTTATTCGAGATTTTCGCAGACAAAAATGTGGCCCCATGAAAAAAATCAAGAATTTTCGCACAAGTACTAACTTTCTCGTTTGAGAGGCTATTTTTAGACTATCTTATCCGGCATTTTCGCAGAAGACTTGTTACTGAATTGGCTTTCCGATGTGCGTATAATCGTTTTTGAGCCAAAACATGTATACGAGGTTTTCGAAGAACAGCGACGTTATGGGGTTTTACAAACAAAAGGATGAACAAAAGAAAACCCCACAACCTCAAGTCAGTGAGTACGTCTGTCCGTCCGTAGTCCATCCACACTTTCAAATGACATCTCCTCTGAAACCGTTTGACCAATATTGATGAAATTTCGCTTTGATGTTCCTGATATAGGGGGATTTAAAAATTGCTCAAATAAAGTTAATCCATCTAGAACTCTGGTTGCCATACAGGTAACAAAACCTTTAAACATATTCTTCTAAGACACCACAAGGCATAGAGCTTAGATATTTAGCATGAAGCATTGCGTAGAGGACCTTTACCAAGATTGCTCAAATCATGACATCCGGGTCAATATTGGCCCCGCCCCGTGGTCCCTTAATTTTGTATAAGAGATATTTAGAAAAAACTTTAAAAAATCTTCTTCTCTGGAACCACAAAGCATAGAGCTTAGATATTTAGCATGTAGCATTTTCTAGTTGACCTCTACCAAGATTGCTCAAATTGTGACCCCGGGTCAATATTGGTCCCACCCCAGACATCTCATAATTTTATATAAGAAATATATAGAAAAACTTAAAAAAAATTCTTCTCTGGAACCACAAGGCATAGAGCTTAGATATTTTGCTAGTAGCATTGTCTGGTGGACCTTTACCGAGATTGCTCAAATCATGACCCCTGGGTCAATATTGGCCTCACCCCGTGCCTCCCTTAATTAAGAGATATATAGAAATTTTTAAAAGACTTCTTCTCTTGGACCGCTGGATGGATCTTCATAAAATTTGGTCTGTAGCATCCTTATCAAATAAGGTCCTTTCTCAAATTTAGGGCACTTGTCTTCTTTAAGAGGCTACAGTTTCATATATAAAAATATCATGAGCAAGGTGATTCAGGTGAGCGATTCAGGGCCATCATGGCCCTCTAGTTTAATGTTACTCGTTTAATTGATTTCCGTGTTAAGTTTGGTTTTTTTTGACTTTTATAGTGAGTATACGGCATAAACGCACATGAGGAGACATTTACCAGTTGGTGACATGGAACAAAATAATGAAATGCTATTGGCGGGACACATTCAACGTCAAACTAAAACTAAATATCAATAAAGTGACAGCACTTTCATTGCAAATCTTGCTCGTTCACAAACAAAGTCAACATAACAAAGTCAACATAACAAAGTCAACACAAACAAAGTCAATATAACAAAGTCAACATAACAAAGTCAATATAACGAAGTCAACATAACAAAGTCAATATAACGAAGTCAACATAACATTACGAGTCAAAGTACCGAAAGTAGAAATATATTTCTTGAATATCTTACAAAGTATACATTTTTCAGTCAAAAACTAAATAAGAGTTTGTTCCCTGGAGTTAAAATGTAAGCATGGTATGTGTTTTGGCTCGTGACATTTGCCAATTTGTGTGTTTATCAACGAGTACTGAAAGGCACAAACATCTTTGATTAAATGAAACAAACTATTTTAAAAGGGTGGTCCTTTTTATTGAGTTGTTAGTGTATGTTACAGTGATAGTATACACAAATCTGTCTGCTTGAGCCCTTTTATTTTCTCACCAATTCTGAATTATTGTTTACAACAGCTCCCACTTTTTTCCCACTCTACCCCCCTTAATTTTATCTATAAAATCACATTAATACATTAGTAAGTATTTGAGAACATGGCACTGTTCTCAACTTTGGCCTGGAATGTTGGTAAATGAAGATTGCAGAAAGTTTCAAATGTTCTCAAATTTTCAGAAATACACCCCTTTTTACAATGTAATTTGGGTCATTCTATTATACAATATGGAAACACATTGGTAAAAACAACTTCAAATCATACAGTGTTACACAACTACAACACACAAATGTTAGTGGAATCAGTTAAAAATGAAACCTTGCTGTAGTAAAAAATGCCATACTTTCTTTGGATCAAAATTTCAACCTGGTAGAGGGTATCAAAACATTGATAGATTGAGCTGAAATTAGGTCTGGAAATATTGTTTATACTACATGTATTATGTCTAGGTGATTTAGGAAAAGGTTCAACGAATGAAACACGCTAGGGGATATGGTTGTCTTTGACTGCTTTTTGTTTCTGTTATTTCATTTGTTTCAGTAATGTCACTTTGTTTATACCTTAGGTTAATATATAGTTCAGTCAGGGTAAGAATACAGTGACGTAGAGGTGGGGTCCACTGTTACGGCTTAACCAGACAACCATATTTTCAATTCTAAACTTACAAACTATATCCGCACTTCCTATTCAAACAATGGTTGTAATCTTCTGTGTACACATAAACGGCTACGTCACTCTCACCAGATCCTAACTGGATTATACATGGCAATTCATCGACCACTTGAAAGAGTTTTTTAAGTGGTCAAACAATTTAATTGATTGAAACTTTATACTTTATAGCAATTTGCTACTTCACAGTGCAAACAGTACCTCTACGGTTGCCTTTAATGGTGTTAATGTTTTGGGCGATTATGGGCTATTATAACACGATCTGCGGCTTAATCCATATGTACATAGAGGAAACCAAGTTGTACATTTTAATCGCAACAAAACATAACTGAAGCATTGATTGAATATAGTGTTGCAGTTGTTTTTGTAAATAAACAAATTAAACTCCAAAAATATGTTTCGTTCATTCTCAAAACATCGGACTTAAGCATGTGCGATTCCAAAGTAGTTCGGTGAAAAGAAATATCACGTGACATATGTATGAACGAATGAGCGTAAACTTTGTAGTAAAAACTTCAACAAGTTGATAATAAGGCAATTTGCACGAGTACCCAGTGTTACAACAATGACGCATCTATTTTTAGAAACTCCATTATACTCTCGACAATAAGTTTCATAAAAACTTTTGATAATCAATTCCCCATTTATATTTAAGAAATAAAAATCTGTTCTTGTATTTTGTCGGTGAATAAAACACGGGCAGGAGTTCAGATGCGGAAAATTAATCACTTGTGATTTAATTTTTCCGCATCCGAACTTCCGCCTGTGTTTTATTCACCGACAAAATACAAGAACAGTTTTTTGTCGAGCCCGCTTGCGGTGAGCTAGACAAAGTCGCCACTTTTGGTGTATGTGCGTGCGTGCGTCCGATTTTGTCCGGACCATAACTTTGTTATACTTTGACAAATCTTGCTTATATTTGGCATGAATGTTCACCTCTATTAGGAGGGGTGTCATGTACAACTCCAGGTTCCTATCTTAAAAGGTTAAGGTCACAGTTGGAGGTCTAAGGTCAAATTGAAGCTTGTCCGGAGCCTAACTTTGTCATACATTGACCAATCTTTCTTATATTTGGCATGAATGTTAACCTCTATGAGGCAGAGTGTTATGCCCAACCCCCAGGTTCCTATATCAAAGGTCAATGTCAGTGTTGGAGGTCAAAGGTCAAATTGAAGCTTGTCCGGACCATAACTTGTCATACATTGACCAATCTTTCTTATGTTTGGCTTAAATGTTAACCCCCATGAGTCGGAGTGTCATGCCCAACCCCCAGGGGCTTATTTAAGTTGTAGCCATTTTTCAACGTGCGCCGAGGCTCGACATAATTTGTCTGAGGGCACGAATTTCTAGTTATTTCTTAAATAGCGCTGTACTGATATTTCCTAGCCGCTGATGTTAAAAGTAATCTGCTCTCAGAGTTTTAGTAAACTATAACCGAGATGCGATACAAATAATTGCGCGAAGTGTTCCAATTGCTAATATATCTAATTAGATCACCGACTGCCATAAATAGCTGAAATACTGTTGAGAAAATCCCTAAATAAACAACGTTATCTTTGGACAGGACCAACGATATTGATTGCATTGTTTATAACTTAGTAAAACATTATAAGTACTTATCGTCCTTTGGTTTATTTACATTGCATGTTTACATCACAAATACCTAAATAGATATCAACACTGTGTTTTATTCACCGACAAAATACAAGAACAGTTTTTTGTCGAGCCCGCTTGCGGTGAGCTAGACAAAGTCGCCACTTTTGGTGTATGTGCGTGCGTGCGTCCGATTTTGTCCGGACCATAACTTTGTTATACTTTGACAAATCTTGCTTATATTTGGCATGAATGTTCACCTCTATTAGGAGGGGTGTCATGTACAACTCCAGGTTCCTATCTTAAAAGGTTAAGGTCACAGTTGGAGGTCTAAGGTCAAATTGAAGCTTGTCCGGAGCCTAACTTTGTCATACATTGACCAATCTTTCTTATATTTGGCATGAATGTTAACCTCTATGAGGCAGAGTGTTATGCCCAACCCCCAGGTTCCTATATCAAAGGTCAATGTCAGTGTTGGAGGTCAAAGGTCAAATTGAAGCTTGTCCGGACCATAACTTGTCATACATTGACCAATCTTTCTTATGTTTGGCTTAAATGTTAACCCCCATGAGTCGGAGTGTCATGCCCAACCCCCAGGGGCTTATTTAAGTTGTAGCCATTTTTCAACGTGCGCCGAGGCTCGACATAATTTGTCTGAGGGCACGAATTTCTAGTTATTTCTTAAATAGCGCTGTACTGATATTTCCTAGCCGCTGATGTTAAAAGTAATCTGCTCTCAGAGTTTTAGTAAACTATAACCGAGATGCGATACAAATAATTGCGCGAAGTGTTCCAATTGCTAATATATCTAATTAGATCACCGACTGCCATAAATAGCTGAAATACTGTTGAGAAAATCCCTAAATAAACAACGTTATCTTTGGACAGGACCAACGATATTGATTGCATTGTTTATAACTTAGTAAAACATTATAAGTACTTATCGTCCTTTGGTTTATTTACATTGCATGTTTACATCACAAATACCTAAATAGATATCAACACTTCAAACAATATTTTACAATTTTATATATTTACACAGTTTTGATACGATATTGCCACGATCACATTTGATGTGTAAAATTCAGAACGAATATGTCATGAACTGCAATTTCCATTCTCTTATAGTATGGAAAATTTGAGACGATTCTCAACCTTGTATTAACATAATTTAACAACTGATGTGTTTCTATGTTTATAACACCGGTTGTATGCTTTCGTAAGTGGGAAGCATCACGAAGATGCTCGTGTGTAATACCAACACAAATATAAATGACCGAAAATTGCACGATTTGCTCGCTGAAATGTATGTGTTCAACGCACGAATCTTGTAATGTATACATGTATGAAGGTCAGGACCACGTCAAAATCTCTTAACTATTTCCCCGGTGATCGGGTATAACTTTAAATGGTCATACTTAAGTCGTGTCCGCATCCTATACGTGTATCTAGTCTTAAAAGTGGAACAGCTTTAAGAGATGTTGAAGTCGGTTAACGGTTTATTTACGATCCTTTCATGTGTTATCTTTGTCTGCAGTGATTTAAAGGTTGTTCAGATTAAGCAAAGTTTCACATTTTCTAACAGGATTATCTAAATAAACTTATCTCTCCTTGTGTCTCGTCGTTGCATTAGATATCAAAGCGCTGATAGCGATTGAAAACCAGGATTTGGTTGTTTCTGAGGTCAGGCAATTGTATTATAAGCCACAGTGACTGACAGTGCTACCGGTAAATCTTACCTAACCAATTATATTTAAAACATATATGTTACAGTTTATGTACAGTGGTACTCAGTTTTATTACTTTCCCGGGACCGCTTGTCGATGAGTAGATTGGTTATGCAATGGACCCCTGGGGTGGTATTCAATATGGATATTATTTATTTGGAGAATAAGGACAGCCAATCATATCACCTGTTACTGACCAAGAGTTTGATATGGTGTGATCTGATTGGTTGTCCTTATCCTTAAGTCAAATAAGATCAATATTGAATACCACCCCTGGTCTCGATAGGTTATTTCTGGTAACCGATGAACTGTTGTAATGCGATTAAGACAGCTGTTATCCGCATATGACCACCTTGTGCTATTTTTAGAACAAGGAATCGAAGAGCTTTTAAAAACTGGTAAATGCTATAACAGCGTTTGTCAAGCAAATCCCATTAAAAACAATCCAAAACCCAACATTCGGAACACATTTTCAACCACGTTTTCTCGGTTATAAGCTCTGTATAAACTTCTAACCAGAATCGCCTTAATAACAATACAGTTTCCAATGCCATTTTATTGGGTACATTTTATAGCACATTCCCGATATCGACATTATAAGATAAACCCCATTACCGGAATCCGGAATTTAACGGTCAGGGGATATCGGCCAATAGCTGCATAGGGTGAGTGTATAATGTTTTTCTTTTGGTCAACGTTTAAACATGAAAAACGTATAACAAATTTACGTATTATCATTTAAACGTCTTCGTTTTTAAGCTTTAGCAAAACATATAAAAAAGCTTTTTATTTGCAATATTGTATTGACATGTCATAGTGTTGTCAGTGTGTTCAAGTAAGACTTCTGACAAATTCTTATATTTTTTCAAAAATACCTGTTTTCTCTAAGCGAGGTGAAGTTCGAGTCAAAAAGAACACCTCGCAAAATGTCGCACAAATAATTCCGTACTTCTGTAAACCGGGTTTTATCATATAATGTCCATGTGTCTAATTGTCACCCATTTGCTGTGGGTTGTAACATATTTAATTTGTATTGTACTGTCGGTTCAATAAGTAATACTAATGAGGGAACTGTTCCATTCAAAAATAAGGGGGGGGGGGGTTATGTTTTATATAATAAGAGAGATACCTTCAAACAACAGTATGATACTTGAAAACCACTTTTTAGAATGCCATTTAGCCGAGCGGATAAGCATGCCGCTATTATACCAGTAATTATGCCACCATCTTTGATGAGGGGGTATATTGCTTTGCACATGTCTGTCGGTCGGTCTGTCTGTATGTCGGTCTGTCTGTATGTCGGTCTGTCTGTCTGTCGTATAAAATGGTTTCCGTTTAATAACTCAAGAACTCTTTGACCTAGGATCTTCAAACTTTACATGGAGGTTGGTCTGCAACAGTAGATGACCCCTATTTATTCTGAGGTCAGTAGGTCAAAGGTCACTGTGACCTTACTGTAAATTACATGACGTATTGTTTCAATACTGTATATAGATTTATATGTAAGATCAGAGATCACTTTAATTGATATATCAATCGCGGCCTGTAAATCAAGGATACGCGAGATATCACCCGGCATAACATATGAACAAATATACACTAGCTTTGTACGACACGCTTATAGCTAAACGCATGATAACGGTAAATGAGGCCGCTTTAACAAGATAATGGACCACGAAAACAATGGGTTCTGATATTTAGTTGTTTCAAATATTTACCATTTGTGCATTTACACAATTGTTTTAAACTTTAACGCACTCGGTAACTGATAGACTCCAACAATCACTGGGTAGCTGTAAATCAGTTTATATTTCAATGTTTGTATTCGTTGTAACATCTTGGGCTTGTTGCTAATAAACTATCCCCGATAAACGCGAAGCTTTATTAGTCAGCCTTATATGTTTGCGCTAAAAGATAACGAAACACATTCGCGACAAGGAGAACAAAGTTTCATAACGACTGTACACATACCTGGTGATTTGGATTTGTTTGTCCCTTGGATTTTGTTGTTTATATTAGTGACATATATTTAGGATTTAGTATTGATTTGATATATTAACTAACGACTTAAAATACTAAGTCTTAGGACCAGCTGGAATACGTGGTATAACTTGGGATAACTTTTGATTAGAACAATAAAACTAAAATACGCAGTATGCCTTTCTGATGCTACGGATGTGCCTAATATAGTTGCACTACAGGAACGGATACTGGCAACTTTCGCGTTAAAATGAAGAAACGGTTCAAATTCAACATCCGAAGTGTATATGCTATAGCAGTTGTATGTTTAATATTATGGGCGAGTCTCTACTTAAGAAACGGTCTAACATCACAAAAAACGTACATAGACAAACATCGACAAAGCCAATCGATGTTACCGCAATTTTTGATCAAAACCAAAGGCGAGAAAAAATCAGGGCAGATTGATCCCTCTCTGCTCCAAACGAAGCGGGTCTTGAAAATGCATGAGGACAAATATATGACAGATTTACTCAAAGGTGACAAATTCTGTGATGGAAATTTTATTGGATTCAAAAATAAATTTGCAAAACTGTTAGATGTTGTTGTTGACCCTACAAAAGGTTCCGGTAAACATGGAGGAGAAAACATGTCGGAAGTTATGAACCAATCTGAAGAAAATGAATATTATAAATTAGAAAAAGGATATTTCATTCAGATGTGCAAGAGTAAAATCTATTACAACTTCAACCCAAAATCACACGTTAGGGATTGGTTAAATGTACTGAAAATTCAAAATGAAACAAATACTACTAATGAAACAGTTGAAACTTGGACGATAGCAATTCAACGTTATGAGTATGTCAATTTATACCATACAATGACCGATTTTTACAATACATTTCTTCTGTCAAAAGCGTTTCACATGACACCAGGGAACATTAGTTTATTTTGGATTGACGGCCATCCAGCTGGAAGCCTTGATAAGACATGGGAAGTATTATTTGGAAAGATACAACGATCCGGGAGTATCCGACAACCGGTACACTTTCGTCGTATGGTTTGGGGAATCATGGGTTACGACAGTCCGTTGAATAAACACAACACAAAGTCAGTGCCTAACCTGGAAGAATTTAGAGAATTTTTTCTTACAAGACACGGCATTCTGATGTCCAATAAAACGACCGGGGCGAACTGTGATAAGATTAAAGTCCTCTTTATTTGGAGGCGCGATTATGTGGCCCATCCAAGAAATCCTTCCGGTTCCGTTTCTAGAAAAATCAAGAACGAAGTAGAACTTTTGTCCACTGCAAATGAAGTGTTACCTGGACACGATATAAGTGGGGTTCAAATTGACACACTTTCTATGACGGATCAACTGAAATTAATATCAACTACGGATATATTGATTGGAATGCACGGGGCTGGACTTTCACATACTCTATTCTTGCCAAAACATGCAGGTGTAATAGAGTTTTATCCCACCTATTGGCCAGCCTCAAATATTCATTTTAAAGCCATGGCTCGATGGAGGAATCTACATTATTTGAATTGGGTCAACACTGATTATAGCCGCGAACATTCTCAACATTATACAACAGTGGATATAGAAGCATTCAAGATAAACCTTACTGATATGAAAAACAAAATATGTGTGTAACTCTGGATTAATTTCACTAATGTTTTATGTGTAAACCCACAATTACGAAATGTACCCGTACTATATAGACTATAAGTATGACTAAAAAAAGATTTATTCAACTGAATCAGCTTACTAATAATTTAATTCTCAAAATTCACGAAAATTATTGATATACCCACAATTATCTTTGCAATATAAACTACAGAAAGTATGACTTACTACTGATCGCATCAAACCAACTAAATGAGATTCCAAATAATTTAATACCCACCATATATACATCGCTGGCTTAGAATTAGAAGGTCGCAAACTTGTACTACTTACGCCCTTTAAGGCTCATGCATATTTGAAATACACTTAACAAATATTATAAGTGTGCATGAATATATTTACCCATAACTCGGTCAAAACATGTTTGATATTGTTGAAGTTTTCAACATATGCAGCTTGGATGATATCTGGAATTACAATTTAATGGATGTTATTACAATCTGAGCTAATGTCACACGTTTATGTCGTGTGTTCATCGGTGTTGATTAATTGTTAATGCAGCTCTGTAGCCTCTGATCAAGTTTGTGTTCAAGTGAATGTACTTATCACGGAGACAGAAATTAAGAAAACAATGATAAGAATAAAGCCCAAATTGAGGTTTATAATTACCCTCTTTTTGCCTTAAAATGCAATTTGGGAAGAGTTACCTCCCTTTGACCATACAATTCAACCTGTGTTTTATAAGTTAAAAACCACCATGTTGCTGAGTGAAAAATCACATAATTTTGTGTTGTTTAATATAACGATAATTATATCTAAACTTCTAATTGATCATAAATAAAAATAATTTGCACCTACGCAAACATTTCTCGTTCAATTCACGTGTTTTGATGTTTCATGGTTCAGTGATCCGCTGTATTTAGTTTTGAAGAAAAACATTTAGTAATCTTATCTTGTGTTATTCAATAGTATACACAAAATTTCATGCAAAAATATTCATAAATAAAAAAGTTATACGGTAAAAACACGTGCACACTTCTTGTGAGCCTTTTTTCGTGAAAATCGGAAGTGGTCATGTTGACCAAACTGAAGTTTTAAAAGCTTATTTTTCCATAAGTAAAGAGTAGTTTTCAGACTGTTTCTTCTTGTTTTCTCAAAATATTGATTTTGTACTTACGACCTTCTAATGCTAAGCCAGCGACATGTACGAGGGTCATCTGTAAAGTTCTAGGCTTTGTATAATTGTGAAAATATCCGTTAAAACATAAACATGGCATTTCCTAAAACTTGTGTATTTTCGTGACTTACAAACGATATATTGTGCAAAAATATTACCAATTTACATTACTTTGAAATTATTAAAAACACTGTTACGGAGCGCTCAAAATAATATTATAACGTCAGCGTCAAACTAGCTTATCATGATTTTCAAAATACTGTCCACCACATGCTACGCATTTACGGTGTCGCTATATCTAATTATCCTAAACCTATCAGTATCAAAAACATGGATATCTTTTCAAAATTGTTTTATACCTCTTTCTGAGTTTATTTGAATCCCCGGATCGTTTCCCACATTTTCCCCTTCCAGGCGGCGAATTCCATTAGAGCCAAGTCTGGGTAATATGGACTGTAATCGACCCATTCAAAACCAACAAAAACAAAATGACCATCAGTGCCTTAACCATTAGTGTTATTGATACTTCTCAGAACATCTAAGCATTTGAAGTCAATTCAAATGTATTTGTTGATGCATTTAATGGCTTGTTGTCGTACGCCATACCCGTGAAGTGCTCCGTATGGTTTGACGTCGACGTCTCTGACAGTGAGCGTCGAAACTCTGGTGCGACGTGTTCTGTTAAATAATTTTGTTATTTTACAAGATATTGCTTTAAGATTTGAGGGCAAACATCACGAATGATATATTTCAAGTCATGAGGAATTTTATGCCAATTTAAAATTTTGACTGATCCGTAGTTCGGTACAGTCGTTGCCTTAGCAACGATAACTGACGCATATGTTAACTCCGCAATATTAATTTTCCATATCAAAATTTATAACACGCCATTATACCTATGGTATGAATTTTAAAATTGCAGTCAATCATTAACTAAGTTTTTAGGAACTTTCCTAGAACTTTACGGATGACCCTCGTGGATCTACATACCTAGTTTAAACAAACACAATCATATCAGATACAGTAAACCCCTACTATATATCAATAACCCAGTATTCTGGGTATTTCTCTGAGCACACATAAAGTATAGTTGCCATTTGATGGATATCATTTCATATTTCGGTGCAATTATTCTCGGACAAACAACTGACTGCTGTTTAGTTGCATCAACGATATTTTAGATGTTCTTTAATGTAACGACAATTGTTGACAGCAAAGTCAGTCATGGTTGCTAGTATTGAAATTATACCCATATTATTACTTGTATGAAATTGTTTTATGAAATCACTTGTGGAAATCTTTACGTTAAGCTTATATAAAAAAAATTGTCATGTTAAAATTGTTTTTAACATTTACGCAAATATAAATGTATTAACAACGTGGACAGGGGAGGAAACAACTGCACATATGGCACAAAAAGAACTGTTTACACATTGCTAGGTCTGCATGAAAGTGATCCGGTCAAAATTACGATTTATAACAATAGTTATAGTTGGATGATGGTACAGTGTTCTGTAATGGTTCAGTTTATGAATTCCTATAAACCATATAGTTTAGGTTATGCCTCTTACGTGTCGTTGTTAAAATATTATAAATAATTTAAACTTGTGGGTAAGATTTCCTTATTTGCTTTGATAAAACACTACACAAGGTGGAGTATTTATTCGTGCAAACATTTTAGATACAATCTGACATTTCAGTTAAATGCATGTTTCTCAAGACAGCACAACGGAAATCAATAAATAATCGTTAATCAATCACGCCTGATGAATTATATATCATAATTATATATACCAGTCTCTTTTCCTGACGAATCGAATGTTTCATTTCATTGGACATATCCAACAATATTCCTCCTAGAAGGCGCACGTGTATTTGGACACACTTTTCAAGTGTTTTTTTTTCACTTAAATTGCGAAGTTTACCAATTCATACTAAAATGTTATGATACGAATTTGGAAATACTCAAATTTATGACGTCATCGATGACGTCATAACGTCACTTTGACGTGCAAAATACTTTTTCATTTCAACAGAAAATTTTATTTATTACCTTTCCAACAATACCAAATTTATATGTGTAAGTAAAGAAATAGTGAAGTTATAGGCATTTACTAATGTGCGGAATTAATGGATCATCCTGTATATAGCATGGCATTCAACTCCTCGTATACCCATCACTAATGTCGGTCGCATGAGACAAAAACTCTTTGATTATCTTAAAATCAATCAGGATTGGTATGAACAACGAAAACTTTCTTAAATCTTTCTGAAGTGTATCAGCTAAGCAAGCAAATCAAGATGATTAATATTTTACATAGATTTGAAGTATTCTGTAAACAGCTTGTACTAACAAGAAATATCTATAAAAAAGATAAACAACGTTAAGATAGCAGATAAGTGTTCACTTTTTGTACTTGTTTTCAATGAAGATGTGGACGTTATTTCATCTCGAACACAAATTAAGCTAGAATCTATATACATGTATTTATACATGTATAATGTTTGTCAGTAGATAAAAAAGAAGGATATGGGTATGTGTAGTAGTCTAGATTTTACGGTCCGTTATACACGACAATTATAGCGATAGTGATTCCAAACTTAACTCAGATTTAAAAATATACAACTCAAATTTTGATAAGGGTCAAGAAATTTTCCATTTGAATATTTTGAAAATTGAATAAGATTGACTGATAGAAGTTTGAGAACCTAATGATACTTCTGCAATATTGCAAACAAATAAAGATTACTTCAAAGGTTGATGTCTAAGTGCTGATAAGCCCAACCCCATCAAAATTTTCGTGTTGCATTCAAGCTTCTGTAATAAATATTGTAGTCCATTTCTTGGCATTTTGGGTCTTACTCGATATGCAAATAAAAACGGGACAAAAAAATCCATGTTATGCTTGCCACTTTGTGCTCTGCAA
The DNA here is from genome assembly GCA_947247005.1 of Spisula solida. Lineage (NCBI taxonomy): Eukaryota > Metazoa > Mollusca > Bivalvia > Venerida > Mactridae > Spisula > Spisula solida. The sequence continues at coordinate 18,231,150 of OX365958.1, forward strand.
ATAGGGCTCATCAGTTACCTCGAAAACGACGTCATTTTGACAATGCTTGTCAAATGCAAGACATGAATTTATCGAAATTTAGCAGCAGATAAGATGCTATTTTCATTATTGCACAACCTTTTCTGAATCGGGTTTGTTCTGTTAACACAAGACATACATCAAAATTGATTTCTTGACCCTTAGCAAAGTTTGAGTAGTATATTTTAGCACGTATTATGTCTGCAAAAACATGTCATTAACATATCGCCAAATGTCACATTATTCAGTGACGTCTTAAAAACAAACATGTCGAGCATCTTGCTAATGTCATACAGACGCAGTTAAGTCGGAGAAAAATTATTCATCAATAGCTAGTACGTTTAGGACAGGAAACCTCCATCTTTGGGTCGGAATTTAGTAGTATGTCAGATCACGCGGTCAATTGACGGTTTATCAGAAGTAAAGTTTATCCTGCATCCTGTATCCAGCCGATGTTACCGCAAGTGACTAGATAAAAGAATATAATACTCAAATTTTGATAAGGGTCACGAAAATAAGAACTGAAAAACACCCATTTAGAAAACTATGTGCAAATATAAAACTATCATCTAATCTGCTGCTAAATTTCGCAAATATCACGTGATGCATTTGGTATACATTATCATAATATCGTCTTTTTGTTGGTAACCCATAAGCCCTTTTGGAAGGGAGCAAAGTTGCAAGAATAACATCGGGATATTTGTCTCTTTTTTATTCTCATATTGTGTAAGACACAAACTTCAAAAAACGGTCCGCATTCAGTTGTCATTGGGGCTTGAATGCAGCATGTACATTTATGTACATAATTATAAAGATATATACAGGGTGTTATGCAAGACAAGAATGTAATTCCATCATTCATTAACATCTACTACGGAAGGAATGGCGCGGCAGCCAAAGTTAATATTTTCTTTGAAGACGAACATACCATCAATCAGGACGACTTCTGGCCAACCGATATAACCTGTCGGAAGTGGGTCACCAAACCAGAATGGGAGAAACGAAGAGCATCCTATCGCAACCAACAACGACCGCCGCAACATCAACGTTGGTCTTCTGATGCTGCAGAACACGACAGTCATCAACCTTACGACGCGAACGCGAGGCAGTATCAACCACGTAAGCAACATAACGACCGCCACCATGGCTACGAACAGCGAAGAGATGACGATATCAGAATCTACCAGCATCACGAATACGACGTACCTCGAAACAACAACTACTGGAACGACAACGCCTGGGATCGACAGTCGATCGATAACTAAATGGTGAATAAGAGTTGTGCTCCCAAGTGTGAAATAATGGAAGCTTACCATAGCAAAGTGCATATTATTCTGTTCATCATGTGTCTAAATATACTCTGTTGGAACGTGCGAGGCATAATGTCAACCGCCTACAGCCTCTCCGAAATCCTCGACGAAAAGAACATAGACATAGCTCTACTGACAGAGCACAAACTATTGCCAAGATCGCAACATTTCTTACATTCCATTAACCCAGATTTTCATGCTATAAACACGTGTGATCATAATGTTGACAACTATGGATATATGAAGTGTGGGAGAGCGGGTACCGCAATCCTCATACGTAAAAACTTACAAAAACATGTCACTACCTTAACTAATCTCAACCATGATAGAATATTAGGGATAGAGATCAAACATGTATGTAATGTACCTATGTATGTATTTTGTGTATATATGCCATCTGACAATGATGTTAATTTATACAATGACACTCTATCTGATGTTAAATCTATTATGTCGCACTATTGTAAAATTGGTACAGTTCTACTAGCTGGAGATTTTAACGCTCAACTTGTCACAAAGTCCCGACAATTTCCGAATAGGAAATCCAGAATTCTTTCCGACTTTGTACGTAAAAACGGCCTGATATCTCTCCAAAACGTTTTTAATTGCAATGCATATACCTTTGTACCAACCAGAACCAATATTGACCATATACTCGTTGAGAGTAACTCCAGCCACCTGTTCTCCAACTATAATGTCGCAGACCCCCAAGAGATCCTCACATCCGATCACCTCCCTATCATGTTCCAGGCCAACGTGAATGGCGAGAGGATAACTCCTACACTCCGTACCAGTACAAACATAAATTGGTCAAAATGCACACCCACCCATATCTCAAACTTCAATAAAGAAATTGAAAATCAGTTCACAAAAATGCATAAAACTCATAATATTGAGAATCTCGATCCTGACATCATAAACTCCGCCATAACCAATTTTATCCGAGAAGCTGAAAAGCACCTCCCCAAGTCTCGATTCAATAAGGCCGCCAAACCTTACTGGTGTCCCGAGCTCAAACAAGCGCATGCGCAAGCTAGGCACTTCCGGTCAATCTGGAAACAATCTGGATGTCCGAGAGGGTTCGCCCATGAGTCGTACACTAATTATAAGACAGCTAAACGGACCTTTAGACGAAAACAGAAGCGTTGTATTGACGAACAACGACAATGAAGTTTTTGACCAGCTGAATAAAACTGCTGAAACTGACTATAAGCTATTTTGGGAGCTGCTTAAGAGAAACAGCGGCACGAACTTCGACATATGTACCAATATTAATGTAAACGGTCAAAGCTTCCATGACTCAGACGTAATAAACGGTTTTAAACACCATTTCAATAGCGTGTTTGGTACATACGACGAAGGCGACGACTTACCACATTGTTACCGCGTAGAATTGGATAACTACATATGTATGGAACAGAATATTCAAACACAGCGTCTAACCCGACCATTCGAACTACAGGAACTGAATAAGGTCCTGCCGCCCTTGTCACGAAAGAAATCCCCAGGCCATGACCAACTGGTAAACGAACATATAATACACGGAGGAGACACTGTCAAACTAATGTTGCTATCGTTATTTAATTCTATTCTAACCCATCTGAAGGTCCCACAAGATTGGCAAACTAGTATTATAATACCAATATACAAGGGAAAGGGCAAGGTCAAGACAGATCCCTCCAGCTATCGCCCTATTTCCCTAATACCCGCATTTTGCAAAGTATTTGAAAAGGTCTTACTTAACAGAATCAATCTCCATCTGAAAAATGGGGTAATTGACTTCCCAAATAGGCAACAACAGGGCTTCCAATCTAATCTGAGCTGTTTATCAACCGCCTTCGCTGTACAAGAAACAATCCTGTACAATATTGAACGTCACTCTGACGTCTATGTTGCATGTCTCGACCAAAAAGCTGCATTCGACACAGTGCGCTTTGATGCTCTATTCCTCAAACTCGGGAGACTACATTTCACTGGAAACTTCTTAAAATTAATAATATCAACATACACGAACCTTAAATCTATGGTACGCATTCAAGGGCACACATCAGATCTATTTCGCATAAAAAGAGGAGTACGTCAAGGTAGCGTCTTGTCTACTTTCCTTTATTTGGTCTACGTAAACGACCTACTAAACGAACTTGAGGAAAACCGTATAGGGTCAAAGGTCATGACAGTAAATGCTGGAAATCCCGCATTTGCCGACGACATATCTCTTATATGTCTAACACCCCTACACCTCCAAAAACAGGTCGATATCGTGTATCACTACTGTAACCATTGGAACATCTCTATCAACGTACGTAAAAGTAGTGTAACAGTCTTCACAAGAAAACGTTCACAACCCAAAGTGGGCATTTTGTACGGCAACCAGTTCATTGAACAAGCTGATACTTTCGTTCATCTTGGCATTTTGTACTCGTTCAATTTAAAAAACAAAGATAGGATTAACGAGCGTTTAAACAAAGCAAAAATGCATTCTTCGCATTGTCTGCGCAAGGTGTTCATGTCTGTGGGGTCAACCCACGTATCTCTGCAGGTCTGTACACAAAAATTATTGTGCCGATAGCCTTGTATGGATCCGAATTATGGAACAACCTACTTACCTCAGATTCTTCTGCCATATCTCGTTTCCAACATTCTGCTGTTAAACGCATTCAAGGGTTACCATTAGCGACCCGTTCTGATATGGCAGAATCCATGCTAGGTCTGAACCGATTACCGTCCAAAATAGAATCTCGCAAACTTATGTTTCTACACAAACTTATGACACTACCATCGGGCTCCGTGACAAGAGATATTTTTATTCGAAAACTTGTTTTATTTCTTAGTGATAGATCAAAAGTAACTTTAGGATACATTCCTGACGTATGTAACATTTTGAACAAATACGGCTTGCAATTCATAATCAACAACTTCACGTCCACTCCGCAACGCATACCTTCTAAGCGAGAGTGGAAAAATGCCGTCGCATGCGCAATACAATTCAACGAAACACTTTTGTGGGACAACCGAATGTCACAGGATACGGACTTTACATTCTTTCGGATACTACATCCACGAATTGTGCCATCCATTGTGTATAACGTTTGCAATCTAAACTCATTCAACTATATTATGTGCGTCATCGCTAGATTATGGACTAGAAGTGTTTTACTCGAAAACCAAATATGTGACAAATGTGAATTAGTCTACCAGGAAGAACTTATACACCTGCTAAGCGAATGCCTATGTACCCAGACACTCCGAACTGAATTCAAATATTCACTAGTTCAATTTATCAGTCAAGACGATTTACACGAACTATTGTCATTTGACAGCATCTCACTGTCTTTAAAACTGTTAGGGGCACCATTAGAACCTGTGTTCGACGTTGAAACTGAGTCCATGTTTCTCAAATATTCATATATGTATATAATCCAATGTCTGAATATATATTCTGCTTAGCGAATACAGAACCGTGACATATATATAACTGATCAATAGCATGTCGCTAATCACCTGCGGCATGTCTTCTGAGAATGTAATTACTATCATGCTCATGTTTATATTTGTATAACTTCTTATTCTTTGTTAACCTGTACATACTGTGTTCAATATCCTCTGCATAGAGGGAAATAAAGAATTGAAATTGAAATTGAATTGAGGTTTGTTCCAAAATTTAAAATAATTCTAATTTTTATCTGAGCTATGTACGCACTTGTACAATATTAATTTCTTAATATAATAGCTTCATTTAATGCCAGAAAGATTAGAACAATGGTAGATACCTCTGGAAGTTACCCTGAACATTTTACATTCTTCTGACATCAGAAAATTAAACTATTGAAACTTCAAATTTGAGAACGAAAGTTTTTAACACCCTGTATAATAACTTACAATTTCTTTTATGTGATTTTCATTAAAATTTAACTCATAATTAACTTAAAACATGTTCATTAGCTATATCTAAATCAGCTGTTTAATTAAATGGCTAATGAACAAAAGTCATGTTTTTGTTTGTTGTTGTTTTTTATAAAAGAAAATTGAAGGTGTCTTCAACTACTAGATCTACAGTTCGGAATCATTGTATCGTTCAAATGTGTTGATATGCTTGTTTAAGTACAAATGTTCTTAGATTCTAATGATGCTAAATTTTAACAAATTTTACAAATAGGCTTTTTTAGGTGTATATTGAGGATCTTTAACGCACTGTCAATTAATATAAGTTTGTATCAATTGTCGAGTGTTAGATTCTTTTTATCATAATTATGACACTAATATAACACGGTAATACACATATTTCCGTTGAAAAAACGGACTCCACTATATAAACGACATAAAACACAACGTCATATAATGCCGTCATTTAGGAGAGAAAGTGACGTCATGCGAACGTTTTCGTACTACACTAGGAAAGTCATGTGATCAAGTAAAATGTACCATTATTTGCAATAAAAGTATAAACTACATCATCGAAATGATTCATGCCCGATTAAGTTGACCCTTGATAAAGGGAGGTAATAAAATCTTCACACGCTAGCCGAATTCACTATTTATTGCTGGGTACCAATATTAACACAAAACGCACTTGGATTATTCTTACTAATGATAAAATGGCTGACAGTTTTGACCGTGACAAATTCCAATATGTTTTCACATGTTTTGTGAGAAAAAGAGGCCCTTTAAAATGCACATAACACCCTTACTTAAGAATCTACAGGCATTATACGATTAATCAAAGGTGTTTTCTTACAAGGCTTAAAGTACCGGTCTACAAGGACGAAAAACAAATAACCCATGACTTCGTCTCAGACAATTTGTTGTTACCCTTGCAGAACTGAGCTATAACCCCTGTGAGAAGATACTTTTGATAACACACAGGTACTATGTATCATAAAAATTATGATATTGTGGACGTCATATGGCCCAAATTGCCATTATGCTTTTTTCATTTTATGTACTAGTGTTCTTGTTCAACTGTTTATTGTTGAGGATCTCATGGAAGATTGCCATTTAATTTGTCAAATGAGTTTCCTCGTAAAATAAAGTCTTTATTATCATTATTATTTTGATATTGACGAATCCCAATAATATAACCAAACAATTAAATAACCATTTTATTAACATAGCATCGTCTAGAGATAGCTTGTCGAATAATTCATCTGACCATTTCTTCGATCATTTAGAATCATTCATTGAAACAAAAATAGGATCTCACTCAGGCTGGTTTTCGAAACCAGCATTCGTGTCAAACTGCCTTTATTATTTGATCGAAATGTGGGCAAAAAATATTGATTCGGGTTGCTTAGTAGGCACTATTTATTTAGACTTTAGAAAAGCTTTCGACATTGTCGATCATGGATTATTACTTCGTAAGTTGATATGCCCCTTTAAATACGATGGTAGCCCCTCCACCGTCCGAGTAATTGCATAAGCCGATTCTTCCCCGAACAACTGCCCGCTTCTCTCATGCACCATTTTGTCTAGAAGCCATTACCACCCTCCATATTTATATAATACAAGAGGACCCTTTGGTCCTTGGTCGCTTACCTGTCCTAAAGTGCATGCAAGCGCCTATGCTGATCTAAGTAATCATTTACATTTCCCGAATAAGATTTTTTTAATTCAGCGTGTGGAGAAGATCATTGTGACAAAGTTTCATTAATATAATGCCAAAATAATGGCCTCTAGTGACTACACAAGGTTTGACCTAGTCACCTAGTTTTCTACCCTCTATCGAAATTGACCTAGATTTTGTTGACATGTTCATTGTGACCAAGTTTCATAAAGATGAGGCTAAAATTTTGACATCTAGTGACTACACTACTACATCCACATGATTTAACCTTGTGACCAAGTGTTTTACCCGAATGACCAAATATGGAACTTGACCTAGATTTGATGGGATAATCATAGTGGTAGAGATTCATAAATATTAGGTCAAAATTGTGACCAATAGTCACTACACAATGTTTTTCTATAAGTTGACCTTGTGACCTAGTTTGACCCCGGATGACCCAATATCAAACCCGACTTACATCTTGTTTAGATGATCACTTTGAGACAGATGAAGGTGAGCTAAAACAGAAGCCTGTGCAGGGTATATTGTGGAAATGGTTTTAATCAGGGGTGGTATTCAATATTGATCTTACTTGACTTAGGATAAGGACAACCAATCAGAACACACCGTATTAAACTCTTGGTCAGTAACAGGAGATATGATTGGGTATCATTTTTCTCTAATTAAATAAGATCAATATTGAATACGACCCCTGATTGATTATCTTTGCGACTATATTTAATTTATTTAGGAAACATTGTCAATATATACATGTAAACTCTAGTAAGATTGAAATATATCGATTTTACGTTAAGGTAGTGGTTTTCGTGTTAGCTGAAGGCTATCCGAATGATTGACGTTTATTTTGAAAAATGTGTTTTAACTGCGTAGTGAATGAACATGTGATCACTAATAATCAATGATTGACAATTAATATATTGACACTTCCTCAATCTAAAACGATCTGTGAATATATGTGATATAACGTGGCCTTTAAGTATTGATCACATGTATAAAATAACGGCTTGTTAAATTAAATGTAATAATGTATGCTTACATAGGTAGTGAATATATGGTGCAAATCACTATATCAATTGAGAATTGATGTGCAATAGATGACAAACAACGATACGGTAAAACTGTTGATACTCTTGTAGCATTGTATAATGTTGACGGCAACACCTCTAAAGAACTCTACACTTGTCAATAGTCAGGCAGATCCGTGAACAAAATTGTGCGTTTGATGATTAAAGCATGAAACTTGGTGTGATGGTAGTTGAATGTATTATAAGCAATATTAGATATGGACCCACTTTTAAAAAAAATCCAAAATGGCCGCCACTTTCAAAATAGCCGACATGATCAAAATTACAAAAATTGTTACCTTTAATATGGGTCTTGCAATAACAACACTATGGGAACATGGGTATTATGCACTTAAAAGCAACCAAAGTTAAGCCATGACTAGTATAATATCCGCCTGACAAGTTTATTTTACAAAATATTCATTTTTGAAAATAAAATGGCGGGTAACTAGTCTAAATCTAACAGACTGAGATCTTGCAGACACGAACAGAACAAAGAAGTTGGTTCACAAATTGACGAGGTTGTAATGTTTAATGTATGCTATTGTCACCAGTATTATATATTTACCTGATTAGTCAGATCAAAATGGCGGTATTTTGAAAGATGGCCGTCATTTTCTCTCATATGTCTATATGTCGGGAATTCTACGGTATAGAGAAGAACTGACATTCTGGGCCCATGGGAGACCCATCACGGGCCATCAGTGTAGGGAACTGTCGTCCTAGTCCCTGTAGAGGACTCATCAGTGTTGGGAACTGTCATCTTAGTCCCTATCGGGGACTCTTCGGTGTAGGGAACTGTCATCCTAGGTCCTATGGGGGCCTAACAGTGTAGGCAACTGTCATCATAGTCTCTATTGAGGACTCATCAGTGTTGTGAACTGTCTCCCTAGCCCCTACATGTAACTGGGACTCTTCGGTGTAGGGAATTGTCGTTACAGGGTGTTAAAAAAATTCATGCTCAAAATTTAAATTCATAAAAATTTATTTTAGCTATGGATGCAGTAGGCAATGTTAATTTCTAACTCTAATAGCTTCATTTAGTGCCAGAGAGATAAGAACAATGGTAGAACACTCTTGATTTTAACCTGGATATTTTAAAGTCTTCTGAAGTCAGAAAAATAAATTATTTAAACTCAAACATTGAGAACGAACTTTTTTAACACACTGTATATGCCCTATGGGGACTCACTATTGTAGGACACTGTCACCCTATGTACTATAGGGGCCTCACCAGTGTAGGGAACAGTCATCTTATGTACTATGGGGGACTCGCCAGAGTAGGGAATTGTCATCCTAGGCGCGATGGAGGACAGTGTTGGGAGCTGTCGTCCTAAGCCCTAAGGAGGAATCACAATAATAAGGAGCAGTCATTATAGGCCCTAAGGGGACCCACAAGTGCTGGGAACTGCCATTCTAGGCACTAAGGGTGGCCCACCAGTGTTTGGAGCTGTCATCCTAGGCCATGAGAGGGACCCTATATATGCAACATATTATATTAAAGTTACCTTATATGGATGCTGCCCTAACGTGCCTATAATAATAAATGTACTATATTCAACATACTAGTAGAATAAACCTACATTCTATGGATGTCGCCCTTACATGTCTAAAACAACACAAGATACAACATAGAATACGCCTACATTCTATGGATGCCGCCTTACATGCCTATTATATACAACATAGGATGAACCCGTAGTCTATGGATGTCGCCCTAATATGTCTTCAACAACGCTGTAAACAACAAAGAATAAACCTATATTCTATGTATGCCGCCCTAACATGCCTATACCAAAACTTTATACGAACCTACCTTATATGGAGGCTGCCAAAACATGCATAATTATAACCACACTATACTATTATATAACATAGAATACATTAACGTTCTAAGGACGGTGACCTTATACATTGTACATGTATGTCTAAAACAACAATATATTTAACATAGAATACACCTATATTCTACGGATGACGCACTAACATGTCTATAACAACACTATAATTATACAACGTACGAGATGGTACAATTTATGTTTATTATCATATTTAATACCATATTAAATACAAATGTAGTTTTATAATCGAAAACTGATATTATTGTGTTCTAGACGCTTCCGTACGCTTCTCGTCGATTCGCGTCAAATCTTGTTACTTCTTGACGCTGTCTAAACTTTTTCCCACCTTCTACGAAAATTCCTGCATCACAAGACACGTTTATAAAGCACGGAAGGTCGGGTTACGAAGTTCACCGGAAATCTACATTATATGGATTTCTCGGCTACATGGATGCCGCTTAGCGATGACCTATTACACAATCGTTGAGAATTTCATCCAGAGTTACGCACATATTGAATTTTTCATAGCAATAAGCATTGACTTGAATGTATCTATATCAACTATTGTATAACGTTGAGGCAGTTCGCGCCTTTGGTCAGTGTTGATCCAATTTAAATAGTGTAGATTCCTCCATCGAGCCATAGTTTTAAAAGGAATATTTGAGGCTGGCCAATATGTGGGATATAATTCTATTACACCGGCATGTTTTGGCAAGAATAGAGTATGTGTAAGTCCAGCCCCGTGCATTCCAATCAAAATATCCGTAGTTGATATTAATTTCAGTTGATCCGTCAAAGAAAGTGTGTCAATTTGAATCCCACTTATATCGTGTCCAGGTAACACTTCATTTGCAGTGGATAAAAGTTCTACTTCGTTCTTGATTTTTCTAGAAACGGAACCGGAAGGATTTCTTGGATGGGCCACATAATCGCGCCTCCAAATGAAGAGCAATTTAATCTTATCACAGATCGCCCCGGTTGTTTTATTGGACATCAAAATTCCGTGTCTTGTAAGAAAAAAATCTCTAAATTCTTCCAGGTAAGGCACTGACTTTGTGTTGTGTTTTTTCAACGGACTGTCGTAACCCATGATTCCCAAAACCATACGACGAAAGTGTACCGGTTGTCGGATACTCCCGCATCGTAGTATCTTTCCAAATAATACTTCCCATGTCTTATCTAGGCTTCCAGCTGGATGGCCGTCAATCCAAAATAAACTAATATTCCCTGGTGTCATGTGAAACGCTTTTGACAGAAGAAATGTATTGTAAAAATCGGTCATTGTTAGGTATAAGTTCACATATTCATAACGTTTGATTGCTATCGTCCAAGTTTCAACTGTTTCATTAGCCTAAAGGATAATTTGTTTCATTTTGAATTTTCAATACATTTAACCAATCTCTAACGTGTGATTTTGGGTTGAAGTTGTAATAGATTTTACTCTTGCCCATCTGAATGAAATATCCTTTTTCTAATTTATAATATTCATTTTCTTCAGGTTGGTTCATAACTTCCGACATGTTTTCTCCTCCATGTTTACCGGAACCTTTTGTAGGGTCAACAACGACATTTAACAGTTTCGCAAACCAATAAAATTTCCATCACAAAATTCGTCGCCTTTGAGTAAATCTGCCATATACTTGTCCTCATGTAATTTCAAGACCCGCTTCGTTTGCAGTGAGGGTTCAATCTGTCCCGATTTTTTCTCGCCTTTGGTTTTGATCAGAAATTGCGACAGCATCGGTTGGCTTTGTCGGTGTTTGTCTATGTACGTTTTTTGTGATGTTAGACCGTTTCTTAAGTAGAGACTCGCCAATAATATTAAACATACAACTGCTATAGCATATACACTTCGGATGTTGACTTTGATCCTTTTCTTCATTTTAACGCGAAAGATGCCAGTATATCAGTTACTGTGGTGCAACTATATTACGCACATCCGTAGCACCAGAAAGGCATAAGTATTTAAGTAATATGCTCAAATCAAAAGTTATCCCAAGTTATACCACTTATTCCTGCTGGACCTTAGCCTTAGTATTTGAAGTAGTTAATTTATTTATCAAATTGATTACTTAATCCTGAATATATGTCACTAATAAACAACGAAATCCAAGTCTAAATCAAAATTCAAATCACCACACTGCTGTTTTACTAACATTGCGTAAATGTCACGTAAGCCTACGTTTACCTATTTCACTTACGCAAAGTGCGTTTTACTAATCGATCGGATATATTTACGTAAACATATTAGATATTGAACGTTAATCAATGATTACATGCATATGTCTGGTTGTTAGAAAGTTCTTAATCTATGTATGTACGTATCCTTTAAAACCGAAGCTTACAATTGAGTTTCTTGGAAACACATGAGGTTCCATGTTCCTTGCCATTTAATGGATACAATGTCAAATTTTTGTACACTTATCATTTAACAAATAGGGCCTGTTTAGTTGCATTATCGAGGACTGGCTTGTAGCGGTGATCAATGTTTCATGGCTGCAGCACCAAAGCTCTGGAACGCACTGTCAATAGCTCTCCGAGGCAGTAAAACACTATCGCCATTCAAGAAAGCGCTGGAAACTGATTATTAACACAAGAGCTTATTCATATTGATCATGGTTTAAGGTTTTACTACTAAAGTAAAGTACATGTACTTTATTTCCTCGAAGCAATGGCATCTCACGCTGTTTTTTAAGCACTAATGCATTTAGTAAATATTATCTGAATTAAATGAATTAAGTGTTATAAAACAGAGGGAGAGTGTTGGTGTTTTTCAGTGAGATGCGTCCACTCGTTGAGCTGGTGTAGTGAATAGAGAACACAGTTATTCGCGTGTGGACTGACGATACAGCTTACGAATCTAACCGGACTTGGAACATCTTATGTTGTGTAGTTTACCTGATTGCATAAAGATGTGGTTGATGTGATGATTGAATGCAAATAACAATTTGCGTTTTCTTTTTTAAAAATGTGGATTAAAGAATTTAAGAAATTAAGCAGTGGCACAGACGGGGATCGAACCCGGGACCTCCTGATCCGAAGCGCGCCCCTACCTCTAGGCCACCACTCCCCATTGGGCTACCTAAGGAAACGTGCGTTAGAGTCTCCCAGGGGAGACCTTTTCTTTCCTGGTTTGTGGGTAGCCAACATCGAGATAAGGCGCCTAGGAATAGCGAACATGTACATACACCGCCATCACAGGTACCAATTCACACATTGGTTGAGTGGAACATTCTGGGTTATTGTGGCTCAGAGAAATTATGCAGTAATGTAGACGAGAATCGAACCCAGGACCTCTCGACCCCGGAGCGCGCACTACATCTAGGCCACCGTTCCCCAAAAAACATGTGATAGCTAATCGGACAGGCAAGGTAGCATTAAATAGAAACAAAAAGAACAATGTACAAATTCCTATCACGGGGCACATGTCTTGACGTCAATAACTTTCAGAACATCACTTGCCTTATTAATAAGTACCATAAATCTGTTTTTCTGGTTTCACATGCACATTTATTTATGTCTCTAAGTATATTATTTACATACCTTGGAAGTAAAGTGCACAGAGTGTGACAGGGGGTACTGAAGAGGTTATTAAGGCTAGCATAGGGATAGCCCGTCACGCCTTTGCCACTCTGAAACCAGTATGGAGCAACATTAATATCCACCTATCCACCAAAATCAGACTGCTCAACTCCAACGTCAAACAGTTATTCTGTATGGAGCCGAGACCTGAAAGCGAACAAAGAAGCTAGGCAAGAAACGCCAGGTGTTCGTCAACCAATGCCTAACACACATCCTTGGTATCAGATGGCAAGAAAAGATCTCAAATCAAGACCTATGATCCACAAAACAACAGCCAGTCACTGACTCCATCCTACAGAAGAAGAGGAGATGGATTGGCCACACCCTCAGAAGACCACCACATGCTAACATTGCCAGACAAGCCCTTGACTGGAACACACAAGGCACTAGGAGAAGAGGACGACCCAAGATATCTTGGCGAAAAACCTTGGACATTGACTTGAGGAAGTTAAGGATGTCATGGGGAGAAGCCAAAGCGAAGGCCACATACCGTACTCGATGGAAAGCTGTAGTGAAGGACCTATATTCCAATGGGAACGAAGAGGACAAAGTTAGTAAGTAAGTATATTATTGGGCGAGTGCGGATGGAAAGTACATTAAGGTATGCAATTACAGAAATGAGGTCTACTGCCACCATACATGTCTCTAAATTTATCAACCAATCAAAAGCTTTGCCCCGGTAATATGTAAAACAGCTTTTGTCCCGCTCATTGTGCGTGTCGTACAAAAACTGGAAATCAGTAAACCCTGCCAGGAGTTGGTGTTACCGGATTCGACTCTTCAGTGTTGAAGGCACAAAAAGTGAATAAACCAAGTGCGTTCGAATGGAACCAGAGACTACCTAGATCGAACTCGCGTTCCATCCGAACTCGCCCATAAACTATGTTGGATTAAATCTATACCGTTTTTCGAGTTTTTTCAAGCGCACATCATTGAGGAGTATCACGATAGCGCTGTTGACAATATTCCATCCTTTGCTCCTAGAAACTTTATTCCCTCCGAAATTCGCTAATGGTACTTGTAAACAAATTATTTGGGGAGTAATTGTTTGTTGTTGACCGATGCGTTTTTATCATTTGAATGGGTGCTACTAATCCACCAACAATTTCTAATAGTGACGTCATTTTGTCAACACTAAATTAGCAGGGTATATCCCAAATGGATTTATGATTATATTAGGTGGAAGAACGGCCTGATCAATTGTAATATTTCAAGCAAGGCATGTTACTGTGGATGTGTTCGCTTCTTCTTCGTGTGGAAAAAAAGTTCCGCTGACGGGGTTCGAACTCGACACCTTTCAAGTACTAAAACTCACACCGTACAACCCGCTGTGTGTAAGGCAGTTCTGTATGTTGAAGGCAGAGACACACGCGTTTTGCGCCACTAGAGTGCGGTAAGTATTGGTTATTTTATATGTGCTTTGCGTTGCTTTTTAGAGTGATCACTTACATATATCGATGACGTGATGAATGAACAATAAGTATATACAATTTATGTGCCCACAAATCTCATATTAATCGAGTAAACAGGTTTTATGTAAGCGATGTTTGCCATAATTTCGAAACTTTTGCCTTTGACATTACATTCTCAACTTAATTCGTGGTTTGGAACAATTCTAAAACATTGAATACAAACTTCAATCCTTCTTTAATATATCTGTCGTTTCCGTTTTGGAAAATGTACATTTTCTGTGAAGATACTGAGGTTTAAATTGAACGAGGTACAAAAAAACTGCTAACGAAATAGTTCTGTTTTTCGAATGATAACGACAAAGGCAGAGCGTTGAATATTAATGCTAACGCAAAGGCAGAGATAAGAGACTTATGCTAACGATTTGTATGTAATAAGTATAACCCGAATTCATGTCAGGCTGTATTGCACTGGCAATTTAACCAAGAATAACGAGTGTTTAGTGGTTATTTTCATCAAGTTGATTAACGGCATATATTACATAACTGGTGATCGCTGACGCTGGCAATTATCGGTTGGGAGTGGCCCTTTATGTCTGTAAATGACGAACTGGTGTGTTTGGGGGGGGGGGGGGGGACAATAAGCACTCCATTTGTTATCATGAAGTTATGAAACGAATAGTTTTTAGCATTCTATAGAATATGTAAGTTCGAAATGCAGCAATTCAAATTACTTGAAAGGGAACTTAATTCATTGTTTTGTTTGTACAACAATGTATGTTATTTGTATGTTACAAATTTTATTTGACTATTTTTCGTGAATAACACACACGACGAACATAAGACATAATGTCGTAAAACATTGTAATGCCCCGATACATTACTATACATGTGCAGTCGAACATATGATCTTGGTATTAATCTTCTAAGCATTCAATGTTGATTAAAATTACCTGTATTTTATAAATAAAACAGTCAGGTTATTTAAACAGTCATAGAGTATACGGTATTACATCTATTTATGGGCTGCTTAAGACAGTTCGGCAACACGTGCTCATGTAGCATCACGTATATCATGTAACATATTATTATATGCTAAGTTGTTTGGTCTTCTAAATGTATTCTAAATATTATAACTACATGCTTATCATTGCAAGCTGTGATATATATTATATCTTACCTTTTTTACTAATTCACATTTATACATACACACTAATTCAGAATTTGTAAGGTGTGTACTGGAATGCCCTCGACCCAGGCACACCTATTGACGAGGATAATAAAATACAATTGTACAATCATTTTAAAGTGATTAAAACGACGATATGTAGTGTGATATGTTTTCTTTTGTTATAGTTACAATTAGCAAAGATCTGATTTCTGATTGTTTTGCTGCTGTTTAGAAGCACGAACACAAGAGGTTTAATCTAAATAGACAATTCAGCTTACATGATATATTAAGATTGGAAGAAGAGCCAATTCAAGTTTCGTCTGAAGACACAACATATCTTGAACTTCTTTTTATTGCTTAGTTATAGTACTTGTTTTTAGTATATATGTCCAATTTGCACGTCAATAGTGGTTAATACGAAAATGATCATACGTATCCGAGGTGGATTTAAATGAAAAAAAAAGTAAAGTTGTTTGGTCTTAATGACATCATCTAACGTCTTCCGGACCGCAGATAATTATGCAACCAGGCCTAGCATAATACCAATAAGACGAGACGCAAGTACGCGTAAATTCTTTATGTACATGTATAATTAGATTTACGATGTACAAATGTAGTTGTTATCAATAACATTTCATATAAAATCAAAGGGCTGAAAGGCATCAGTTGTTCGAATGAATACCATTCTGATCACCTCGGCCTGTATGCATTGAATTATTTTCCGGAGACAAACTGAAATGTCCGAGCTTTCACGATTGGAATGAATGCATGCAGGAAGTACAAGTCAAATAGTTTTCTGCGGCCAGATAATTTCTAGTATTGTTCAGCAGTTTGGATGCTGATCGAATTTATTCCGGTTTATGTTAAATGTATTAGTCCAAATAATCCAGATACGTGTAACATCGGATACTACCGTCTGATTAATCTAACCTAACCAACTACGTGTATGTGTAACAATTTATATAGAGTGATGCTCGGAGTTATGGATATTCCGCGTACCGCTCGTTGAGAGTAGCTAGATTGATTACGCATGGAACTATGACCTCGATATAACTAGAAATACTGGGTCTGTACCACAGTATATGATTACGTAACAGTTTATGCCGACGAAAAAGGTACGGAAGGCAGTTATCAGAAGTGGTAATTGCTTTGTAAATACAAAGAAATACTGGAAATAGGTTTAAATTATTTATTGGGATATACAACTGTCCTATAGATTTAGAAATATGAAATAGCTTTGTAGTATTTATATGCTGCAATTGATGGAACTATTTTGCATGACGGTTTACATCCTTGTTGGTAGTTATGCAATACCTGTTGACCGGTTTACTATTGCAAAGGTGGCGCTACCTAGCGGCGGTGTAAGAAGAAAAGTAGTTTCATCAACTAAAGTATAGTCGATTGTAGAAACGTGTGTATATAACTATAGTTGGTCGATTCTCGAACAACCAAAAAGTATCTATATTACATAAAGCAGTTAGAGTGACACGTAAAAATTCCAGTGTCGATGACTTACAGTTTATGTAAACTGCTGACAAACAAGTGCTGTATTTATACCTTACTGTCATAGATCTAGATTTATTAAATATGTAAACGCGCATGGACATGCACTAAGTTTAAGAGAATTAAAGCTCCAGTACGAATAAGATGTAAAGTACAACCTCCTCGACAGAGCAACAACCTTTGATTTCCGGCCATTGTATTACTTCAATGATTAGGAGACTATAAAATTCAACTCTTCTTCTTCTTCCGAATCATTTGCAGGGCCCACTCGACTGGAGCATTGTCATTTTGTTAACATTGTACTTTTGCTATCGATAGAATACTACGAAAACCACTCGTTTCTAAACCCTAAGACAGTGCCCGGAGAGCGTAGGCCCAAAAAAGCCACGCACTCGTCATTAACAGGCATAAAAGGCAACTCACAACCGACAATTGCCAGCGTCAGCGATCACCAGGTATGTAATATATTCCGTTAATCAACTGGACGAAAATAACCACTAAACACTCGTCGTGCACGTGATTCTTGGTGAAATGGACTTTGGAATACACAGCCTAACATGAACCTGGGTTATATTTATAACATACAAATCGTACAAAAGGGTTTTATGGCCCTGTCAAGTCATTAGAATTTCTGTCTTAGTCGTTAGCATAAGTCGCTTATCTCTGCCTCTGCGATATGTTAACGCACTGCCTTTGTCGTTATCATTCGAAAAACAGAACTGCCTATTTCGTTAGCATTTTTTTGTACCTCGTTCAATTTAAACCTCTGTATCTTCACAGAAAATGTACATTTTCCAAAACGGAAACGACAGATATATTAAGGAAGGATTGAAGTTTGTATTCAATGTTTTAGAATTGTTCCAAACCACAAATTAAGTTGAGAATGTAATGTCAAAGGCGAAGGTTTCGAAATTTTGGCAAACATCGCATACATAAAACCTGTTTACTCGATTAATATGGGATTTGTGGGCACATAAATTGTATATACTTATTGTTCATTCAGCACGTCATCGATATATGTAAGTGATCACTCTCAAAAGCAACACAAAGCACATATAAAGTAACAAATACTTACCGCACTCTCGTGGCGCAAACGCGTGTGTCTCTGCCTTCAACATACAGAACTGCCTTACACACAGTGGGTTGTACGGTGTGATACTGCGCCGTTAAATTATACGATGTCATGTAGCTGTAGGTAAAGAAATATAATGATAATTCACATTTTTGTAGAACAATATATAAAGTAATGATTGGATTGTAAACGCAATGTGACGTCACTGTCAGGTATCTCTGGTCGGATAGTATGTTCAATGACACATGCATTTTACCACTT
Organism: Spisula solida; assembly: GCA_947247005.1. Lineage (NCBI taxonomy): Eukaryota > Metazoa > Mollusca > Bivalvia > Venerida > Mactridae > Spisula > Spisula solida. The sequence goes on from OX365958.1 coordinate 18,249,944, forward strand.
TTGTGCCAAGCGGCCTATTTGGCCTATTATTCTACTACGTTGAGTGCAAACGAGCCTCGTATTTAGTCTATTGTTTTACGGACAAAGTTCAACACATATTTTAAGAAATAACTTGCCCTTTGCACCAACAATGTATCCATGACGACATAAGCGAACCATTTTGTCATTAGCATGTGACGTCATTTTATGCAGACGTCACTGCTAATTACAAAGTTTGGCATATTTTAACGCGTTATATGAATTCGCGAGTATAATGGTACTGATGGATACTTATAATTATGTAAATAATACTTTTGGTGAACATTTCACTTGTTTGACGACGAACTTTAAATAATTGAAATAATTGATATAATGCCTTCCATTTCTTCGTTAACCAGCCAAGTGTATAGGAACGCTCACAAAGTCAGCTTTTTGTCGGACATTTGAATGGACTACCTGTGACGTAGCATAATTACGTAGTAGTGTGGTCACATGACTACTATTATTGTTCACCAATATAATCCCCACCCACTTTTTATACATGCAACAAATAAAAAGTTAAAAAAATATCTATCTTGTGCACTAGTATTACGTTTATTGTCATTAATTATCATTATTTTTTATATGCGATAATTGGAACTAAATATCATGTTTATTCTTAGCTAATACGATTTTCAAATTTCGCGCATTCACACAAGGCAGCTCAGGCCTCCTTAACAGCTACTCATTATGGTGAAGGATTGTTTATTATGATATAAGTTTAAAATTTCCGTAAGTAACTTGATACGCAATAAGTTAGTTGGTATATTTTGAAAGCTATACTATATAATACTGTACTTTGTGTAAAGAGCAATGTTTGATAAGAAATTATTTAAAGTTATTTATTATTATATATAGTGTATTTTTTTATGATATCAGAATTGTTATAAGATACTCAATGGAATAAACAAAACACCATATCATGCCTTATCATATTGTTAAATCCTAATTGTAGGCGGCAAATTTAGTCTGATATTTGACAAAAAGCTTCGCAAAACTTAATAAAACTTAACTGTCTAATAATCATGAAACCCTAACACTTCTCTATAGATAAGTTATGTTAATTACATGACACCTTTGTGTAAGGTATGTAATGTATATTGTAAAACTATAAGTCTACTGTATAAGAGGCCTCAAAGCACTGAATATGAAACTACAACTTATTTATTTAAACATGTATACATTATCGTGCATGTATGTAATTTTAAAATAGTATTACAGTAAAAGATCAGTCTGGGTGTCATAACCATGACGAACACCTTTTTGCAAACTTTTAAAGTTTAGTGTGGTGACGTCATTAAAAAATACTCTCTTGTCTCAACCGTACTTGTCCACGTTCCTTTTTATTAGTACTACACGTATATTGGAGTCGGTCGGTCGATCTGTTGGTCGGTCAGTCTGTTTGTCGGTCGGTCGGTCGGTGTATAATTACTTTTCCGCATATTTGTCCCCCATATTTCTCTGTAACCATGTGTCGAATTTTAATGAAATTGTGTATGTCATATCAGTACCATAGTCGACGCACCATTGTCGGATCAACTTTAAGGTAGTTATAGCCCTTTGTTTGTTTTTTTTAAAAATAATGATCATTGGCCGCGCTATTTTTTTGTTCCCGTTGGTTGTATTTCAACTAAACTTTGCAAGGCTTATCAGTACCATGACGTCTAGTTGTGCATGTCATCGGCGCAAATTGATCAGCTGGACTTTAAGGGAGTCATTTCCCTTTGTTTTTACACTTATAGTGCTGTCCTCACTATTTCTTTGTACCATTAATAAAAAAATTGGTCGGATATTAAAATAATTGCACCTTATTTCAATACCAATTGGTCTAGTGAGTGCATATCGTCGGTGCAATTTAGTTAGATCAATTTTAAGGGAGTTGTTTTTATACTTATATTTTTCCGCGTAATTTCTCTGTAACCATTGGTCATCAACTCACGATGGTCGGATCAGTTTGACTTCTGGTTGCGTTGAAGTGAAACTTTGAAGGATGCATCCCTACCATACTTAGACTCAGTTGTGCATATCATCATAATTTGGACCTGGATGCTCACGTAGCTGTATCAGGTAGTATATGTTGGTAAACATCACATTCAGTGATATTTATTGTCCTCTCTATCTCTTTCTATAGTAGTCACGTGAACAACAATATTTGATGACGTCACATAAAGTGATGTCCTTTTTCGTTCTCGACTTGTTCATTCCACAGCCAGGACGTATGCACGTTTTCCTCGGGAATATTTTGGGGATTATGACTAGTTCGCTGGAAGAAAAGTTTGATGAGTTTATGTGTTCGGAGAAGCTACGTATAGATGACACAGAGAAAGACTTATTTGAGCCCAGGATTACGCATGGACGCAGCTCTGAGTATTCCATTCCTCCAAATAGTGGCCTCGTGGGCACTGGTAATCCGCCGTTACTGCAATGCGCTACTAGTAATCAGCCGGATTTGCAAGCCGAATTTCAGGCATTGAAAGACAGCTTAAACTAGGTAAAAATTCCGGCAGATTTAAGACTTAATGATTCCAGACAAGGCATTAAAAATTACCCTTGGTGGCCATCTTAAAGCATTTTTTGTGTCTACACTGAGCAAAGTTATTATGAAACATGTTCCAGTCTAAGGGGGAAATGATATGCTTCGGATGAAATAAAGGATTTTTTCTGCAGCTGTGGAACCTTCGGAATTTCAAGTCGTCTTCTTTTCCAAGGTTTCATAGGTTGCGAGAGAAAACGACCCCGCTACTTAACTGCTAATTTTGTTTTCGTAGTGAAGAACATTTCGTCTTGAACCTGTAGCATTTAATAATGTGACAGTCAGGTGGTATTGCTATACTGGACATGATGATTTAAATATCGTGAGCTTTTTTCTGACACGTCACGATGTCGTCTGGTGTCATTTATGTGGTACTTCATGCTGGGATACAACATCTCTTCTACTGCCCAGTGTCCACGCCATTATCATCTTAGGCAGTAATATAACATGGAACTGCAAAGACTAATTCTGCTGTTTTGATAATAATATAATAATAAAGACTTTATTTTACGAGTTATGACTTTTACATTTCCATCAAATTGGCATCATTTTAATACCTAAGTCAAATACTGAAAACCCTATAAAAAGTAACGAAATAACCCCAATTTAAAAAAAAAAAATTCAAGAATAACTAAACCTGCTAATTTCGGCCTTAGAAAAACGGAAATGATTCGTCTTTTTCACAACTCAACCTTTTCTGGCTGCGCGCGCCAGCATCGATCAAAACAGAAAACATTGCGGGAAAGAATGTTTGTTGGTTTGAAAGTACAAATTATCAGACGAATCGGAAATATCGTTGTCGTCAATAAAAGGCTGACAGCCTTTTATTCAAATCGATAAACAAAATATCGAAGTGCGTGTTATAGAGTAAATGTTTTTAGTCACATTCTTCTTTGATTTTTCGGTAATAGTTGGTCTAACAAGTGATAAACGCAATTTCGTTGTATTCAAACCAAGACACCACAGTTTCTGGGCATGCCCCTTTAACAATCTAAGTCAACCCCAAACAGGCGTTTTCTTTCTCACGAAATTCGTTCAATTTTTGATAAAAAAAATGTACCACATTATCTCATTGTCCCGGTTGTAATTCACGACACGACGATACAATGAAATTCTTAATACTGCTTATTGTTTTTGTGATTCAAAATAATGCACTGGCGGCTGATGAACCCGCCAGTGAGGTATTAAAACTAGTATTTGAAGAGTTAAATGGCGTTAAACAGTCATTGACGTTATTGGAGAATTCCGACGAAGTTCTGAAAAAAGAGAACGCCGCGTTGAAGGACGAAATCAAAGAACTGAAAACTGTGTTAAATGTAAGTAGTATTTAAATAAAACATTAATATGTAATGCGTTTGAACAAATGCCTTTACACCTGTCTTTGAGAAATACTATAATTTTTTATACAGTAGTGTAGAAATATGCCTGTGAAGGGATATAACTAACTAATAATTTTGAAAAATGACTATTCTTTAATGCTTATGACTACGTTTCAGTCGAAACCAGTATCGACCAGTAATTCATCCGCTTAATACAAACCCTATTTCACACGTTCTATTTTAATTTATGGTCAAAGTATCATCAGTGTTAGAAGTACCTTAAGTAGTATACGTCATTGATGAGTGGTCTGATATGACGTCCAGTTATCTACAGATGATGATATTTACAACCGGTTTTCATATGGATGGAACGGTGGCCAAGTGGTTAGCACTCTGGACTACTAATCCGGAGGTCCTTGGTTCGAATCTTGACCGGGGCACTGGACATTTCCGAAACGCTTTTCAGTGTTTCCCACAGAAATAGAGATGAAATGGTTGGAGAGGCAGATGTAGTCTTGTGTGCATCGGTCTATACACCGGGAACGGTTAAGGACCCAAAAGTCTATTCGGTAAAAGCTTGTACAGCGCGTCCGAATTCCTTGTGTATTACACACACTTTCTGTGTCTTCCCTCGAAGCCGGAGGTCATTGACAAAAGGAAGCACTACGACTACTGTCTCATTCAAACTCAAAAAAATAATATTCGGTGGGCATTTGACCTAACAACTTTCCAGGAATCAACAACTTGAGCTAACTTGCTAATTCTGCCGTCACACGGTGTAGCATACTAGTAACATGGTTAACCCGGTGTCAGACGCGGATTGTATGGTTGACAGTCTAGCGCACTACCAACTGCTCAACCGAGGTAGGCTAAGTAATATTTGATAGTTATTCATTTGCTCTCATTGTTTGCAGGAAAGAAATGGACCGTACCATGTTGCGTTCTCACGTGGAACACAGAAACGTAAGTAATAAGAACATTAAATTCTCTGTCGCGACAGGTCATAACGTTGTTCGAAAACTGAAAAAAAACACTCTCCATATGCAAAGGTTCCTTCTGAAACGGTAAGTTAGTGCTGGTTAGGGAGCAGTTCAGAAAAACTTGTTGGGTGAATCGCTCGTCGTATATAACTGAAAAACCCGGAAAAACTGAAAAAGAGCGTAATTGTGATACTGGTTGGAGACTATGGTTTTGCTAGTAGTCCGCCCGTATTGTAATCTTCACCACCGCCACCACTAACATCGTCGGTATTATCATCCGCAAATACAGACATAAAGGGGGACGATCATACTACTTTTAAAGACCATTAAAGCTGCATAAAAATTTTAATGTTTGTTTGGCTTCGTACAGTGTGTTCATACGTTTTTTTTTTCAGGACAAGCGATAGAGCAAGTGGCATTTACAGTCGGTGTGTCTGCGGTGGATGTGACCCACCTTGGAAGTCATCAAGTTGTACCCTTTGATCGAACCCTCTCTAACGAAGGCGGTGCTTTCCACACGCATTCAGGCCTGTTCGTAGCTCCGATACAAGGTTTTTACTGCTTCACATTAACAGTGATGGTGCTTCCAAATAAAAGTTCTTACCTAGAAATAGTAATTGACGGGCAAAAGGTGAATGATATCTACGCTTCAAGTGCTGGGTCACACGAATCAACGACGAAGCAGTGGATCCTTGAAGTCAACAAAGGCTCTGAGGTGTGGATTCGTTCAAGTAATTCTGACACCGATATACACGGTTACATGCACACACTTCTCTCTGGCTTTCTTATCTTCCCGACAGAATAAACATGCTAGATTTTGAATATTACTGTAACGTCAATGCCGTTATACAGAATAAAGAAAATCTTTAAAAGAGCACTGTGTAGTTCTAGTCGTTTAAACATGTACATTGTAATTTGTAAGATTATTAAGATCGATTGCGAAACAACTAATGTAACTTGCATGTAAATGAATATACAGTAAAGCATCATCGACATACCTAATGTTACCCATTGCCATGAGCCACTCACGCAGACACAAAAATATTATGCTCGTCTCAAAATGATTCTGGTATTCGAGGTGCGCCTAGGACGAGGGCGGTCTCGTATGGCGAACGGTGGTTCAAAGCTGCACTATCCAAGCTCTAGAATGCACTACCAACAGCACTCAGAGACCGTTAAAACTACCCTCATTTAAGAAAGCGCTGAAAAGCATTAGGTTTATTCTAACTGATTATTTGGTTGATTTTATCCGAAACTTGTCTATTTAAAGGTAGCACTGATTTGGAGCAGATTGCTAGAACCAGTGGTATGTGACACTGTTCTAGACACATGAATGAACTAGTTAACATTGTCCGATAGTATCTGTTGCACAATTTTATCGTAAAATATAGATTGTCGGTTTTCAGTGGGATGTGTCGACTCACTTGGACTAGCGTATTTAATGCGCAGTATTTGATATGAACACAAAAGTCCTTGTCAGGATGTGGGTGTTATTGATTGGGGGTGTTTGATTGCCCCATTTGTTCGTGGGGTGGCGCCACCTTCACAACAGTACTTGAATTAAGGATACGTATAGTCCAGCCAGGGTAAAAAATCTAGTGACCCAGCGGTTGAGTCCAGTATAACGGTGTAAAACCAATTATAAAGGTGTATACTGTACAAACATCTGTAATTTCAGAGCTAAACTAACATACTATGTTCGCCCTACCTGTTCAGACAATTTTTGTTATTTTATGTGTACACATAAACTGCAACGTCACTGTCAAAATATCCTAACTGGACTGCAATAAGTTAGAATTACAAATGTATATTGTGTATGTTTGTTCTGTCTCGTAATGTATTTTGTTTTTTACTTTTTAGTAATAATCTTTTTTCTGTGTGGCATCTGTTAGACTCACTGTTTAGCAGCAACATTCTGTTTTCTATGAGTACAGTAACATTAGTTAATTATTTGAATGTATTATATCAATTGTGTCTCTTCAAAACAACAAACACAAAATTATAAGCTTTCGATTTTACTTGTCTTCTTTAGATTACTTTTAGATTGTTTTATATTAACCTGTATATACATTCACATACTAGGTCAACTCTAAACAGACGTTTCTGTTCTCATGAAATGTTTAGCTTCACTTTGATTATGCTAATACACTGTTTTTATCTCATTCTTTCGTTTGTAACTCACTAAGTAACAATGAAGTTATTTATATTGTTAATTCTGTTCATTATTCCAACGTTTGCATTGGATTCTAATGAACAAGCCAGTGATATATTAAAATTAGTACTTGAAGAGTTGAATGAGGTTAAACAGTCATTGACGTCACTGGAGAATACAGTCGTGGACCTGAAGAAAGAGAACGCCGAGTTGAAAGCTAACGTAAGTCGACCCTTGTTTTATTTAGTTCGGATAAATTGACAATATACGTATTACCGTTAAATCATTACTTTTCGTCGGGGTAAAATTTTCGTTAACTTCTTAGTTGAAATCAACCACGAAATAAAATACCTAACAAATGCGGACCAAAATGAGGACCCTTCCATGTTTTGTTATCCTCAATTTACTACCTAACCTACAATTACACACGAAAATAAGTGACTTTACAGTATTTACAAACAATAAAGCACAGACACATTTTGATTCGATCGAAAGTTTATTGAGATCACCTCACTTGTATTATTTGAAGAGTGAAATGATACAAAGTTCTAACTACCATGATCACATTAATAATCAATGGTAAGACATACCATTTGCCGCCATAAAATAGAAATTTCATTATTTTTAAATGCCTATAACATGTTCTACGCGGCTAAGTTTTAACATATTATCGAATAGTATTTCTTAGGATTGATAAAACTCAACCAAGTTCCACTATTTAAAGGTCAATTATACGAGGAATACCATAACTTTCTCACGTTAATGGCGTGGAATCTTATAGATGAATTCGGCGTCTTATTCTATAAAGATTGTGAAACTAGAAGGTTGTCGGAAAGTGAATAGAAAATACCCAAAATATATGAGCAAATTGTTAGGATGAAAGTCTAGCTCACTACCAACTGTGCTACCGAGGCGGGCAAAACAACGCTGGATAGTATAATTCATTTGCTTTCATTGTTTTCAGGAAAGAAATGGACCGCATCATGTTGCATTCTCACGTAGAACACAGAAACGTAAGTAAATGATATACGTACAAGGGGTGATCAAGAATTACGTGGACTTTTGCTCTAAAAAGTTTATTTTACATTAGATCGGTATGAAAATTACACAAAAGCGGCTTTTACCTATTATTGACATAAATCACAACACATATTTAAAAACAAGTCTTTGCATCAACAGTTATACGCTATCATAGCAACTCATGAATGTAAAACATTGCGTTCTGAATGTAACTAATACAATGCGAGACTCTGTCAAACCTTTCGTCAATTTTATTCAACGAGAATTTCTTTAACATTCAGTGTAGAAAGGCACAGATGTTATATCATTTGTTATTGCATTCTAGCTTTTTCGACCGAAACAACAAAACTGTTACTTTCTTTAAAATATTTTCTTTAACATTCGTGCCAAGTTGCATCTTAATATCACCATGCACGAAGAAGAACTGACTGTTCCGCATAAACTTCAATTTGACTATTGCCCTCCAACTGTGACCTTGATCATTTGGATAGGAACATAGGGTTGATGCATTGTACTCGATCAAAGGGTACAACTTGATGACTTCCAAGGTGGGTCACATCCACCGCAGACACACCGACTGTAAATGCCACTTGCTCTATCGCTTGTCCTGAAAAAACAAACATTTGACCATCTAGTGGCATCATGCACAGTTACCGTTACAAGTCATATCATAAATTTAAGCTTTTCTTCTGGGCCGTATGAACCTCCAACAGTGACCTTGAATTTTGAGGTAGGGACATTGTGTTATGCATGACACCCCTTCTTACCGAGGTAACATCAATGCCAAATTTTAGCAAATGGCGAAGTTATAGCCCAAACAAATGTCAAGTTTAGCCTTTGAACTCCATCCGGGACCCTGCCTTTTGAAAAGTAATAACACAGGGTTTGTGCATGACACTCCTTCGCACTGAGGAAATCATTCATGTCAAATATAGGCCTGATCATTGCATGCCAAAGTTATGGTCCGAACTAATTTCAAAGTTTGACATATGACATCCAAATGTGGTTGACCTTATGGATAGGAACTTGGGGTTTATGCATGTCACTCCTTCTTACTGAAATTAACACATATATGCAAAATATAAGCAATATTAGTTGATGCATGTCAAAGTTATAGCCAAAACAAATTTAAATTTGACCTTGACCTTTGAGGTGTTTCATGGGTTTACGTATCACACTCAATTCATCATCGTCCTTGACGACACTATCGCTGCCATCTGCCTGATAAGCATCGTCGACTGACAGACTAGGCATGTCCACTATCATTGTGCATTCCCACTGCTAAGTCCAAGCAATAATGTATTGATACAACATGCTATATTTTAAAATGGTCAAATATTTTTTCAGGACAATCAATAGAGCAAGTGGCATTTACCGTCGGTGTATCTGCGGCCGATGTGACCCACCTTGGAAGTCACCAACCTTTGCCTTTTGATCGAGCCATTTCTAACCTAGGCGGCGCTTTTCACACACATTCCAGCCTATTTCTAGCCCCTATACAAGGTTACTATTGCTTCACATTGACTATCATGGTACTTCCACACAAAAGTTCTTACCTAGAAATAGTAATCGACGGACAAGTAGTGAATGACATCCTCGCTGCAAGTGATGGGACATACGAATCAACGACTAAGCAATGGATCATTGAAGTAAACAAAGGCTCAGAAGTGTGGGTTCGTTCCAAAAGTAGTCAAAATCCTGATATACATGGAAACATGCACACTCTTCTGTCTGGTTTTCTGCTCTTCCCAACTGAATAATCATGTTCGCTGTCGAAGTTTACTGTTTAGTATAGCCAATGAGGTTTTTCCAATAAAGAAAAATATAAATGTTTTGTAGTTTGAAAACAATACTCTTCCAACAAAACAGTCACTTTGTGTAACGAGAACGAACTATCCATCTAACTGTATCATTGATAAAGAGTAAAAAAAGAAACAAAAAATACTGGTGTCATTTTAAATATATTTACATATTTAATTTGATACCAAAATTTTAAATCCATAAATAAGAAAATAAACTTCTATTTTCATGTTTAAAATAGCATAGTAGTTTTTATTGAATGCACATTAGTGATTGACGGGACACCGTGATATACATTTCATGGCATAACATTTTGACTAGTTGATCAATCTTGATGGGATATTGCATGGAGGTAGTACTAACAATGTTGTTTATCAACGTAATTACTTTATGAAGATATCGAAAGCCAATTTTTTTGATACCACGAAAATCTTACCGAATTAGTACAAATGCACCTTTGTAAGATAACATAAATGTTATATATCCTTTCCGCTACCACGATTTTTGGGAGGCTATGAGAAATTCATATGGTCCCTATATCCCGTCCCCGAGAAACTTGCAGCACTGATAAAAACTCGATACCACCGGATGCTACACACCTGCCCCAAAGTGAAAGTAGAACACATTGTCAACATTTCGACTAAAGGTCAGCGGAAATAACGATGTGACGGTGACCCTTGCGCGAAAAACTTCTTCTTTTTAGCTTGGTAGGACTACTTTTGGGCCCCCTATAGGGCATTGATCTTGACCCCTGTGGCTCGCCTTATAAACCTTCTACCGAAAAATTAAAACTTTTAGGCGCTAAATTTTAATGCAATTCCACAGAGAACCGGTGCGCAAAGGCGGGTAGGACCAGTAATTTCAGTTTTGGAAAATGTACGTTCAAAGCCCTTTTTAAAGGGGGCCAGCGGACCCAAAAACCTGTGCACGACCCTTGGTCCGTAATATCCTTTAGTCCGGGATGCCTAGGTACCAATGACAACAAAATTCCCGAATTTGGGCATTTAGGTCGAAAACTACGGAAGGCCGAAATGACCATGCCGGCCAGTCTGCATTAGTACGCTATGGTAGCAGAAAGGATATAAGTGAAATGGGTTCTCCCGCACTCGAAGCGGACGCACTACCAATACGCTATCGATGAGGCTAATACGATGTTGATATCGCATTATTGATTGTGCCATAAACAGTGTTCACGCCGGCTTACATAACAAATAATGAGCCTTATCCGCAGGGTGAAAACAATGCGCCGAATATGGCTTACATAATAATGAGCGTTCCTGTGATCTTCACTGATCTATACCATAGATCTACTACATTAAACAACAAACACTTTATAACTTATTATATAGTATAATTGTAATAAGCACTTGGGCAAGCTAGCTTACTTTCTATTATCAATACATTCATCATTCTATCAGCAACAGATCATCTCATAAATATGCATACACACTAATATACCAACATAATCTCATATACATAAAGTACATGTAACAAATTTATAGCACATAACACGCACCTTTCCCCATTTTTATGAACTAAAAATTATACGTCTTGTAAGCTCTAAGTGCCCAAAGCTGAATGACCACATACCTTCAATCACTGCGCACGACAACTCGTGCGCTATGGTTACCAACATAACAAGTCCTGATTCGTGCAATCAGAAGATCTTAACCAATCACAGGAAAGCATTTTCCGTCTTATGCGCTTCGCTTAACCGACAGAAAATAAATTTATTCGTAGGGTGAACAAATATTGAGAGTGTATCTCATCCCCAAATATGGCTTGCCATATACGCGAGCCATAATCGGCGCGAGCCATATTCGATTCAACAGTCCATTGCATATACTCATCGGCAAGCGGTACGCGGAAAAGTAATAACACCGAGTACATTAACTGTTACATGTAGGCTATACATGAACATGTTTAAATAGAATTGGTTCGGTATCTAAGATTTACCGGTAGCACTGCCTTTCACTCTGTTCAACCCTGTTCTTCCAGAGATATCAGCGCTTTGATTAAATATGTAGTAACGATTTTCTTTCTTAAAGCTCAAAATGAAAAAGTACAACTTGTGACATTGATGCTACAGTTTGTATAATTACATTGTATTTATACATTAAGCAGGCATTATTTTATACGAATAATGCAGTATGCGTGCTTGTCGTCTAATCTGGCGACCTGGGTTCAAATACGTGCGGAGACACTCATGTTCCTGCCATATTTCAGCCGAAAACTGACTGTCAAATAAAGGCTTAGCTTGGCATCGGCATACGAAACAGCATTCTTGTCATGTCAAATGCCACTCAAGCCATTGTGCTAGTTCAAGGCTTCAAACAAATCTCATGGTCAGCAGGGAATCCGTTCAATGTGTAAGGTACGTACTTAGTGCTACGAAATGTCGCTTGATGTGACTATTTAAAGTATTTATTGATTATCACAGTCAATTGAGTGGTAATAAATAATGATAATTGTATGTAGGCTATATAGATATAGTACCGATAATTTGACACGAACCTCGACCTTCTTTTAGTATAATTTAACAGCATATTTCATGTCCATTTTTATAACCCCAATCGTAGGTTTTCATAAGCAGGGTCGCTCGATGTGTGTAGCTAAGAACATTTAACATGGAGTCCTTGAAATCCGTGCTTATCCGTTGTCCAATCAGAGTTGTTTTTTTAACTTATCAAAACTAATTATAACGGTACAATAACGAAAACTCACGAGGATTAATAAGCGCCTGGTCAAATTTTTTCAGCTATATAAATCGATTATTCAGGTCGGTGACTTGTTTACATCACATTGTGTACATAAACAATGCAATTTCTCTTTTAATGTCTTATTTTATTACCAGTACGTTATTACAGTTATTGCACTCTTTTCCGCCGTAACTATGATCAAATATATCCAATGTGAAAAGATAATAGAAAATCGGACAGAGAATGACTCAAGTTATTGAATCAAACGGACGTTTCTTGTTTATTTTTTTCATTGAAATCATTTGCTGTCTGATGGCTGACTACGTCTTCGTCAATCTCATATTCACAATCATTTATTTCGTCCGAATCACTACGAACATCTTCAACCTGTAAATGTATATAACAGTATCAAAATTGTATTAATCCCAACAAAACAATCACAACTAACTTGCAGTCAAATGGTAAAAAGAAAGTTTTCTATTAAAAGTCCATCTTTTGAAGCTGAAAGAGATACTCCACGACCGAACAATCGCAAGTAGCTTACAGTCAAATGGTTATAAGAAACGTGTTGTATTAAAAGTCTATCTTATTAAGCTGATAGAGATCCTCCACAACCGAACAATCGCAAGTAGCTTACAGTCAAATGGTAATGAAAAATGTGTTATATTAAAAGTCCATCTTTTGAAGCTGAAAGAGATACTCCACAACAGGACAATCGCAAGTAGCTTACAGTTAAAAGGTAATGTAAAACATTTAAACTCCATCTTTTGAAGCTGACGTATTAGAATGGACGTAAATATACGGTTTTATTCCTTGGTTGGTCAGGTCATGTTGCTCGGTAGATTTTTTCTTTATATACCATTAAAAGGGAACCTTTATACTATAATTTCTAGTACAGCGTTTATTATGCTGCTCGGAGCCTACTCCTAGAACTCCAAAAATACATTATATTTTTGCGAATAAAAGCACCCTTTTGAATATTGTAAATATACAATTTGCGATAGTGATAGCGATATTGTGACATTATATTATTAGTCTATTATACATTGTATATTAACTTAAATCGCGTCTCTTCAACAATATAATCATTTTGTTCCAGAAGCAACCAACCATTTACTATGCATTACCTCTCCTGAGAAACAACCTCTGTAAAACAACCATCAAACTATATATGTTTCACACAGGGTGTTGCTCTAGAGAGGTTGTACTGTACTGATGTTCCCTCTCTTCAACAATATAATCATTTTGTTCCAGAAGCAACCAACCATTTACTATGTATTACCTCTCATGAGCAACAACTTCTGTTAAACAACTGACCAAACTGTATATGTTTCACACAGGGTGTTGCTCTAGAGAGGTTGTACTGTACTGATGTTCCCTCTCTTCAATATTATAATCATTTTGTTCCAGAGCAACCAACCATTTACTATGTATTACCTCTCATGAGCAACAACTTCTGTTAAACAACTGACCAAACTGTATATGTTTCACACAGGGTGTTGCTCTAGAGAGGTTGTACTGTACTGATGTTCCCTCTCTTCAATATTATAATCATTTTGTTCCAGAGCAACCAACCATTTACTATGTATTACCTCTCATGAGCAACAACTTCTGTTAAACAACTGACCAAACTGTATATGTTTCACACAGGGTGTTGCTCTAGAGAGGTTGTACTGTACTGATGTTCCCTCTCTTCAATATTATAATCATTTTGTTCCAGAGCAACCAACCATTTACTATTACCTCTCATGAGCAACAACTTCTGTTAAACAACTGACCAAACTGTATATGTTTAACACAGGGTGTTGCTCGAGAGAGGTAGTACTGTATAAAACTATAAATCAATCATTCAGGCCAGTCATTTGTTTACTTAACATTGTGTACATAAACATTTTTCTTATTAATGGCTTATTTTCATTGATATTATGTAAATTAGTATGTTAAACAATATACGAGGGGTGTTCCATATGTATTGTCACTTGGGTCACAAATCAAAAAAATTCGTTGATATCTTTAAATCTTTATACATTTCTAGAACCATCAAGATTTCCGCGATATTTCGTGAAAAAATCAATAAAATTTAATTACCGCAATGTTGTTTCTGTTGTCTTTTCAAAGGACTAGTAATAGAAACTGCGACTTTGTTCGAATAACTGTCGATTTAAACTTCCTTTCGGGAAATATTCTTATTCCACAACTATCATACCGTAAATATTGTAAATTCCTTGGATAAAAACATGATTTGCTGTACTTGATTGCCATTTTTAAGAAAATAAGAGCATTTCAAAGTCGCGAAAATAAGTGTCAAAATTAATCAAAAAAGCATGCTACTTTTCAATGAAAATTTTCGATTAGTTTAATTGATTGGAATTTGACATATCATACAGGTATGTAAGCCATTGACCATCAACATTGATTTTTTGGGAAGAATTTGCGATCAAAGTACAATTGATATGAAGTTATCGGTGCGTGAAACAACAAGCATCATTTGGTATAAATTAGAGTGATCTCCCTTGTTTTGACCGTCTTACTCGTAGACAACAAATACTTTCATTTTGATTTAAAGTTCTAATGGAAGTATAAGGGTCCAGTTATCGTATCTTATGTTGCAGTTTAAAGAATACTGACATTTACTTTTCTAAACAACTACTGCAAAGATGACACAAATTTAGCTTAAAATAAGGCCAGTGTACTCGAGCATACCCTCTTCTAAGTTCAATAAATTACTTAATTGTTGACGAAAGGCTATGGAATTTTCCAGATATAGAATAGAAACATGCACCTTTTAGACAGTCATCGTAGAATCCTTCTAAATATTGCCATAGAAAAATACAAAGGACAGTGACAATATATATGGAACACCCCTCGTATATTCAATTTTATGATATTGCAATGTTTGTATACAAGTGACAGACCTGAATAAACCGACTAAACTTACGTTTCCTCTCTTCAGTGTGTTGACG
Organism: Spisula solida; assembly: GCA_947247005.1. Classification (NCBI taxonomy): domain Eukaryota; kingdom Metazoa; phylum Mollusca; class Bivalvia; order Venerida; family Mactridae; genus Spisula; species Spisula solida. The sequence continues at coordinate 18,265,428 of OX365958.1, forward strand.
ACTATTTTGGCAATGCTGTATGACCACATGAGATGCAATATCATCAATATATAGAGGAAGAAATTAAAGAACCAATGTGTGAAGAATGTATGTTCTATCAAACCTATAGTGTATGGTGTGAATGTACTGCAGTATAACACACTGAAAATAGAATGAAGAATGTATGTTCTACATTTTTGTGTACAATGGCTTCTTGAAACATAATGCTTTGTCAAATTCATTAATCCATATTATGAGATCAACATTGCCTTTCTTCAAACTTGTTTTAATTGATTTCGACTTCAGGTCGTCTATTACAGGATAAACCAACTTGTTTTAGAATAATAGTTAGGGAAGGTAAATCACTGTAGTCACCAATTAAACTGTCCTGCTAAGAGAACAAGGGTAAAAATGTATCCTTATAAGTAACCTATTATGAAGTTCAGAAGCATTATGATCAATAAGTCACGTGCCGTTGTCAAGGTGTGGATGTCGAACACAATAATGGTCGACAACGGTAAGGTTGTTTTGACAACGCTGAAGTTAGCATCAGCTCTTGTAAGAGTCTAACATATATCATACAGATAAATATAAAAAATGATTTGCCCTAAAACATGCAAACTATATTATAAACAGGCGGCACTATGTCAGAGTAGGTATGATAGCCGATATCAAGCCACTTCCTCCTCTCCATAATAGGTTTGAATCATATCCGGAATGTAAAGCTTGATTGTAAGCAAGTTAGGCTTTTGTGAAAGGTCGGAGTCAAAGTTTGTCAAAACAAATATTTGACGTAGCACCTGATTTCTACCTAATCCGCAATTGTTGAAGAGTCGCTACATATCGCTGGTTGTTTATGTAGCTTAAAGACACTTGCCGGAGATTCTCTACTTGTACTAGTATGTGAGATGGGGGCAAACATTTATACAAAATTGCAGCATGCGCCCTTATAAGTGCCAATTAAAGCTGACTTATTGAACAATCAGTAGCAGCATTAAAAAGAGTCCTTGTATAAGGGGTATATATCCTAATTCCGTCAGAGCGTAACATCTGTTTTCAGGTCCGCCAGAGCCATATGAAAATACAACAATTCTCTGACGGAACTGAAAAGTGGTGTATCGGGATAACATGTATAGCGCGGGTAAAGTAGTACTGGTTATGATACAGGCCAGGAAAACTGGTACGTTGTTTCTGAAAAAAAAAGTTGTGAAACGGTGTCAAAGTCGAATAAACAAACAAGCAAACAAACCAGTAGGAAAACCATATCAAACTCATCATAAAACTTACACAAATGGGAAGAACCATAATCTTGAAACCACCCAGACTAGAATAAATATCACAAAACAGCCGTCCTTTCCTCTTGAATTGTGGCAATAATTGAACATTTTGCCCAGCTGAAAACAAACAACAATAAAAAGTTATACCAGTGCGAATAATTGTAGAAAACAGTAACTGAATTTTCATCATGTACATTTAAACGTTCAAATACAGAACTATTTTTAGTATTTACAATAAATATATACGGACATAGCTCTCAGTTGCTTTCTTAAAAGTTATGTCTGTCGGATAACTAAACTGGTTTGGTCAATGTACGAAGCTACGTACATGCAACCACAGGTAGTTGTATCATTCATAAAAAGGAACATTTTTTTATAAAATTTGTAATATCTTAGTTTCGTTACTCTTTATCAATGATACAGTTACCTGTGAATGCAACCTGATGAAAGCAAAAAACTTATTTATATGTTCATGATTCATTCTGTTGCGGCCGAGGATCGGAGCGGATGCTCTACAACTAGGTTATCGTGGCATTCCGGGGTCGAATCTGAGACCTATCGTTATTGAAACGGACTCTCTACCACTACGCCATCGAGGCGGATCATGACTCATTCACATTACGTTAGAGCCTGTCTCCGGATATGTTCAATGCTAGTTTTAAATACATTTAAGTCAATATGATAAAACTGTCTCACCGCTAACCAGGGATCGGCCGCGTCATGGACGACTAACACTAGAGTACCTATTCGAACGAAATTCATGACCCATGAAAAATACATGAGAATAATGGTGGCTACATGATGAACAATCATTTCTGTAAAGTCCTGAAAAATAAATATTATATTGTGCAAATCTTCCAAATAACAAGAGCCCTTCGTTTCTCCCATAGTCAGCACGTAGCCTGTTTGGACCTCAACCAAAACCACTCCTCTCAGCACAATCTAAGTTTACCACTTGTCTATCATACCAAATAAGTACACAAGTGCCGCAACGTCGAAATACAAGTAGATTTTCATGTCTCGTCCTTATTATTATATAAATGCAATTACCTACACTGCGCCTTTCTTTAGCAAAATCGGACATACCACATGTATATGAATACACTGATTTCTGGCTTGATAAAAATTGTAAGTATATTGGGTCTGGTGGCTGTATCGGTTTTTTTAAATCATGATAAAGGTTTTTGAATGTAAGTAAGGGCGGTAACTGTGTATAATACTAATCAAACTTCTCGCAGTTATCTCTCTTTGCAAAATTTGGCTTTTCTTGTAATTAAAACGAAAATATAGTATCAAAATACTTACTTTCCGTTTATGGTCAGTAAATAATGTGAAAACGAGGCTCCAATAAAACCCTAACTCTATCATATAATACCAGTATATATCAGTGGACACAGACTGAAAATGATAAAAAAATAATCATTCGGAAAGCGTTTATTGTATCGACAAATTATTGGATAATTACAATTGTAAAAAGTTTCAAAATAATAAAACAAAACCTAAATAAAAAATTAGTTTATACTAATTTATTTAAGGTCGATTGTGAAACAAGTTTTCCCAACTTATATTAATCACTCTCGACACCTCATTTCTGATGTTATCCATTGCCACAAGGGTATGAGATAAATAAAAAATTCATTCACATTGTGACCCTCTGCTCGGTTCGGTTGAACATTATATCAACATACAAACGACGGTTGGTAGTAAGGTGATTCGATTTTTTTTTATTCAATTACTCCTCAATTATTTTGTCATTAGTACATGCAGTTTAAACAAAGCACATTTTAAAGTTGTTTTCTCAACAATTTCCCAGTCACAGTATAGGCCTATACATCAGCCGATTCACCAAACTATGTTCATGGACAATATCCTCAGCCAGTTCTTATCACTTGTACACTACTCTTCCACAAGTAACCTGCAACTTCTCCACATGTGGAGAAAAATCAACATCGTGGTCAAATTTCCATCGAATGTTTATACCTAATGCAGTCTTCCTCTACCCTATCAGCATTGACAATCACGTCGTACGTAGCCACCGGAGATGTTTATCTCATTATATGGTTTAATCAACTTAAAAAAGCAGTTTTGTTTTATAAAAACATTCACTGTAACCAGCTACACTAACACACTAAAACTAACACGGGTTTGTGTGTCAGCGGTTGATGGTTTCAGTGACCATACCTGATGCGGCCAACCAACCCAGCACTGTTCTGTATTCCACAGCCAAGATTTCTGAAGGGAAAAAACGAGCAACATCATTAACACATGCGTTGTTGTCATTTAATACTATGTACAAATATTATATGTAATGCCATTATCAGAGATCAAACAAGTTGTCCGAACTATGTGACACCAGCTAGCGTCTTAATTATGGAACACAGTGAAGTACTAGACTGTCAGACTTGTTAGTAAAGTACTAGGCTGTCTGGTTTGCCCAGTCTAGACTTTCTGACTTGCTCAGTAAAGTACTAGACTGTCTGACTTGCTCAGTAAATTACTAGATCTACACCGTATAGTTTGCTCAGTAAAGTACTAGGCTGCCTGGCTTACTCAGGAAAGTGCTACACCGTCTATTTTGTTCAGTAAAGTACTACACTGTCTGGTTTGCTGAGTAATTATATAAAGTGCGTATACCGTCTGGTTTGCTGAGTAAAGTGCTATACTATCTCGTGCGCTCAGTAAAGTACTAGATTGTCTGGTTCGCTCAGTAAAGTACTAGAGTGTCTGGTTCGCTCAGTAAATTGCTAGACAGTCTGGTTGCGCAGTAAAGTACTAGACCGTCTCTGGTTTGCTCAGTAAAATAGTACACCGTCTGGTTTGCTCAGTAATATGCTACACCGTCTGGTTTGCTCAGTAAAATGGAACACCGTCTAGTTTGCTCAGTAAAATGGTACACCGTCTGGTTTGCTCAGTAAAGTGGTACACCGTCTGGTTTGCTCAGTAAAATAGTACACCGTCTGGTTTGCTCAGTAATATGCTACACCGTCTGGTTTGCTCAGTAAAATGGAACACCGTCTAGTTTGCTCAGTAAAATGGTACACCGTCTGGTTTGCTCAGTAAAGTGGTACACCGTCTGGTTTGCTCAGTAAAATGGTACACCGTCTGGTTTGCTCAGTAAAATAGTACACCGTCTGGTTTGCTCAGTAAAATGGAACACCGTCTAGTTTGCTCAGTAAAATGGAACACCGTCTAGTTTGCTCAGTAAAATGGTACACCGTCTGGTTTGCTCAGTAAAATGGTACACCGTCTGGTTGGCTCAGTAAAATGGTACACCGTCTGGTTTGCTTAGTAAAATAGTACACCGTCTGGTTTGCTCAGTAAAATGGTACACCGTCTGGTTTGCTCAGTAAAATAGTACACCGTCTGGTTTGCTCAGTAAAATGGAACACCGTCTAGTTTGCTCAGTAAAATGGAACACCGTCTAGTTTGCTCAGTAAAATGGTACACCGTCTGGTTTGCTCAGTAAAATGGTACACCGTCTAGTTTGCTCAGTAAAATGGTACACCGTCTGGTTTGCTCAGTAAAATAGTACACCGTCTGGTTTGCTCAGTAAAATGGAACACCGTCTGGTTTGCTCAGTTGAATGGAACACCGTCTGGTTTGCTCAGTAAAATAGTTCAACGTCTGATTTGCTCAGTAATATGCTACACCGTCTGGGTTGCTCAGTAAAATGGTACACCGTCTGGGTTGCTCAGTAAAATGGTACACCGTCTGGTTTGCTCAGTAAAATGATACACAATCTGGGTTGCTCAGTAAAATGGTACACCGTCTGGGTTGCTCAGTAAAATGGTACACCGTCTGGGTTGCTCAGTAAAATGGTACACCGTCTGGTTTGCTCAGTAAAATGGTACACAGTCTGGTTTGCTCAGTAAAATGCTAGACTATCACTCTGTAGATCATTGTTTGATTCACACAATGAGACCATTGTATTCTTATGTTTGTGTTATTCATCTACGATCTTGCTATCCGCGTGTGATGTCAGTTTCCTGCAGAAGAACTGGTTAGTATTGCTTGATTATCAATACAGGTAATGGTTAGATCCACTTTACACTGTTTCCAGTAAAATCGTGAGTTAGCAAAGACAGCACCATTATTTCAAATAATAAGTATACAAGTCAAAATACATACGTTCCATAAAACGGTTACTCCATAGATAAAAGCTATTCCATAAAATGTAAAATGCCAACTGTAAGAAAAATAATAAAATATGCGTCAAAGATGCATAATGAATAAACGAATAAAGCTCCTAGTACAATATGAAAGGGGTGTGACTAGCGTCAACAGATATAGCGTCAACAGATATAGCGTCAACAGCGTCAGATGGATGGATTGAAGGATGGATGAATGGATGGATGGATGGATGGCGTCGTTTTGTTTACATAAGTGTTTAATTATTGAATATATGTTTGAGTTATACAAGCCTCTAAACATTGATTAAAATAAAAATTGAAAAAGTCGAATACAATTATCAGACAAAGAGGCGAGTCATTTTACCTGAAAAATAGAGTCAACCTCGAACTAATTGCACCCTTTGAAACCTTGGAAAAGAAGAGGCTTGAAACTGTAGTAGGATCGCATACAGGTTTCACAGGGTGTCGAAAAAACGTCACAGCTGTTGAAAAAGATATTATCATTCATAGAAAGCAAATAATAGATAAAGAAAAAAATACTTATGTGTACCAATGAAGCAAAGGAACAGATATGATAAGGTTTTTTTTGGCCCCATACCCGATTTTAATCTTGGGATCTGTAGCCTTTAGTGATGAACTGTAGCGCACAGACAACCCAAAGCCACACAGAGGACGGCAGCGCCTAGCCATCCACGCAACCATCCACATCCCCAAAAATGGATATTTCAAGCAAGCCTATATACTCACTCCGCAATGAATGACACACTGTGGACTTCGGATTCTGTGCATAATTAGCCATAAAGGGAGGTAATTATAAATGATAACTACACTGAAGTGAAGTACGGGGAGACTTTTTACAGCCGCCACACGGCACTTAACAGCCGTAGTGATAAGTAAATACTGTAGTAAAAGTCACGTGTTACTGTTACACTAAGTATAGGCTACCTCAACTTACCTACAATCTTTGAATTTTTTGATAGCTGACGGAGCATCGTGCCGTTGTTTTCTCCGTATCCATATTTCTATATCTCGCACACTCATGTCAGTTTGTTTTGCAAGATTCTGTAATCAACAGTATTTTAAATATATATTTATTTGATGATGTTTTATGGCGCACCAACAGCTAGATTAAGTGTTATTTAACACGCATTTACACATGGCAAGGTACCAATATAGGTACCGTATATGGGGAAATACAACATTTCATGAAACGAGAAAATGAAATGTAGAAACGTTTGTACAATGTATTCCATTTACAACATCCAAGTACCACGCTGGCGCCCATGGGTCTTACTTGACTAAACAAAGGACAATCAATCAGATCACACCATAATTAATTATTAAACCCTTGGTCAGTAACAGGCGATATGATTGGCTATCTACGGGCTCGCATGAAGAGTGATTCCAGTTACAATCCGTGTTTACATCAATATAGAAGTAGAACACAAGGAACGAAACTCATTCATCTAAACTTCACCTGTATAAATTGTTGACTCAACTTTGAGTTTTGTTTATATGCTTTTTCTAACACTGGATTAGCTTTTGGAGGAACGTTCTTTCGTCTGGTCACACCCACCTTGTAGCCTAGGGGTTCAACAAGTATCCTGAAAAGATATAATGTTACATAATGTCGATTGGAGGCACGGTCGTCGGTCGAGTGGTTAAAGCTCTTGACTCAAAATCGAGAGGCCCTTTCTCCGATCCTCGGCCATTAAGGATTCTGGATGGGTTTAATGCGCATGCGTCATGTCTCATAGTACGTTATGTGCCTTATAAATGTAAACATGTGCCAACATAATCTAAAATCAATCAAATTGAACAGATTTGATGAGTAGTATGCAATAAAATTAGAAAAAACTAATCTAAAAAAATAAAAATATTGCTATTTTGCCAAATGACTTTTTTGGGAGTCAGGTTCGTTTCGTAATGTGTGTTTTTGTGTGTTTATGTGTTTTCGCGATATTTACATGTTCGATTAATTTTAGTTTAGGCGTTTTCATTGATTTTCTCAGCATTTTAGCTAAATTTAACCAAAATAAAAACAAAAATATAATCAGACGAATATACCTCAAATCTGTTACTATTTATAGTAACATATGTATTATATATCGTTAATGCAGCCGCATTCGATCAAGCCACAACCTCCAAACCTGACACGGTAACCCCTTGTTAAGATATTTTTTAGGTCAAAAGTAGTAATTTTGTCATATGGAGATTATCCAGTAACATTATCCTGACACTGGACGAATCGGTATTTACCTGGATGTAGGTTGAGTTTCAAGCAAGGGAGATACACACACAAATGTGTACCGGTACCATTTTCAAAGACTTTGATATGGCGCATCCAGGGATCGAACCAATACCTCTTGCACTCGAAGCAGACACTCTACCACTAGGCTATCGAGGCGAATTTGTAACCACTTCCTTTATGCGAAATATAACACAATGTACATACTAACTGACCAAACATTGTATGTTTATAAATATTAATGTTAAAGGGACTGCCTCACACATTGGCGTATTGCAAAAATAAAATAAAATTGTCAAATATTCGCTTATTCTTGGTATAGTTATAGTTAATACCCTATAGAATTAACACTACTATTACTTAAATTGCCTGAAATGTGTTCACATATTTGATGAAAAAGAATCGGAGAACAAACCAAATACCTCACTGATGTTTATGCTGTAGATTGTTGATGTTACAGTTCGATCTTGTGTGAATTACATAATTCACAAAGCATATTGGAAGGAAACATAGCGCTTTTTTCAAGAAAAAACTACTCTGTGGGCGATATCGAAAGTGGTTAAAATTGCTTATTTGAACCAAATATGTCACAAAGCAACCGTCAGTGGCTTTCTATTACATCAATACTTGGTTACGTTGGAAAATCACGATATACAAAAGTTTTAGCCCAATCTGTGAGGCAGCACCTTTAAACATTTCATTTTCTATAAGTTTTAATGTAAAAGTCGTGTACTTTAGGGGCATTGTCAGGTCGTTGGTTGACCTAAACTATCACCTTTTATCTTGCACTGAAGTAGCGTGAATTTGGCACGTACATCTGCAATCTGCACTCAGGTCTGCAAATGTATTTTGCAGACCTAGGTCTGCAGTCTGCAGTCAGGTCTGCAAATGAAATATTTTGCAGACCTAGGTCTGCAGTCTGCACTTAGGTCTGCAAATGAAATATTTTGCAGACCTAGGTCTGCAGTCTGCACTTAGGTCTGCAAATGAAGTATTTTGCAGACCTAGGTCTGAAGTCTGCACTCAGGTCTGCAAACTTTTTTTGTAGACCTAGCACCTACTTCTACATTCCAGGTATACATACTATATTCATTTGCAGACCTGAGTGCAGACTGCAGATCTGGGTCTGCAAAATATTCCATTTGCAGACCTGAGTGCGGACTGCAAACCTGCAAAATACTTCATTTGCAGACCTAAGTGTAGACTGCAGACATAGATCTGCAAAATATTTCATTTGCAGACCTTTGTACAGACTGCAGACCTGGGTCTGCAAAATACTACATTTGCAGACATAAGTGCAGACTGCAGACCTGGGTCTGCACAATATTTTATTTGCAGACCTGAGTGCAGACTGCAGACCTGGGTCTGCAAAATATTTCATTTGCAGACCTGAGTGCAGACTGCAGACCTGGGTCTGCAAAATATTTCATTTGCAGACCTGAGTGCAGACTGCAGACCTGGGTCTGCAAAATATTTCATTTGCAGACCTAAGTGCAGACTGCAGACCTAGGTCTGCAAAATATTTCATTTGCAGACCTGACTGCAGACTGCAGACCTAGGTCTGCAAAATACATTTGCAGACCTGAGTGCAGACTGCAGATGTACGTGCCAAGTTCATGCTACTATGGTTAATTGTATACGAGATGTGCCCAACTTATATTTGAACATCGTTGAAGATCCGATATGTTCATGATAGTCCGATATAAATGAAATAGAAACTTTTTTGAGCCGCGTATAGTAATCTGTCAGGTAACATATGCACTCACTGTTTGGTATGTTTGCAATATGGTTCGAACCAAAATAAACAATTGTGTAGAGGGTGTTGAGTGTGCATGTTACATGTTGAGCATATTTATCGGTGAAAGATTGAAGGTAATCCGGCCAAAATTATAGGAGGAGTTGCTTCAACGGACGGACGGTCGGACAAGCTGAATCCAGTGTATATCCCATTACAAGTCATTGTGCTTGAGAATAATACGTTGTGAAATATCATGATTTAAAGTACAACGGCATACCTTTTTATTTCATACATCGCTTCAGCACAATTATATCCAACTAGGTTTTTGAAATATTCATGAGCTCTAACTTCAATTTTCACCAATGTAAAATTAGCTTTGAGCTTACACCGACAGGTTAAGATATCCCTTATTTGCAGTTTTAAGAAAATTTAGCAATTTATTGAGCACATGTGCATTTCGCTGGCTTAGAATTAGACGGTCGTAAGTGCTACCTACGATCTTATAAGACTCATGCATATTTAAAATCTGGATCTTGTGGCGCTTCTTATGAGCCTATTTTTATGCAAATCGAAACATGAAAAAAGTAAATTTCAGATCGTTTTTTCTTGTTGTCTCAAAATATTGATTTTGTACTTATGATCTCCTATATCTAAGTCAGCTATTTGACGCTCAACAAAACATAATGTAGTTCTGACATAAGTTAAAAAGTTTATGAAACTGTTCCTGAAACTTAAAAAAACGCTTCGTATACAATATGGTGGCTCATTTATAGAAACAGTAGAAAAGAACCTACTTGTCCAATATAAGTCTGACAACTATGAGTACGGCACCAATTATAAGTGACCAATGCAAGTCTGCTATCTGGGGATAATAAATACTGGAGCCCGGCTTATTCTCTAAGTCCTTAAAAGTCCACTTTGGTACCCCGTCCTTCAATGGGAACCAGATGTCATCGCGCCACACCCACTCCAGCGTCCCCATGGTAACTCGTTCTGAAATGAAAGCATGTCATAGAAACCTTGTAATACCTTACATAGATCATTGGGTGACTTGTTTAAAGCAGCTTCACAACGGATACAACAAACGTGGTCTTTTAAAGCAGTGTAGCAACAAGGGTATTGTTTTATCAAAGCACTTACGGAAATCTAAAAGTTACGATCAAATTTAAATTCTCGATAATGTGTTTACAATTTTGAAGTGTGGTAAATTGAGCTGCAATACTAATAATTACTGAACTCCCACAAACCTTATCCGTCAAGATTTTGCAGTTTTTAAAGAATTATAAAGAATGTAAGTGCTTTGATAAGGCAGTACCCAGATGCCTCCGTAGCTCAATGGTTAGCGCGCTCAACGTCTAATCTTGCGACCCGGGTTCGAATACACCTGTCATGCTTCAGCAGAAAGATGATTGACAAATTAAGGCTATGCGAGGCATTTTTTAGTAATAAAAAGCAGATTTGTAATAATTCATTACAAAACTGATTGGGATGACAAAATCTTATTACCAAGCAGATGGCTGGATATTGCAGATGTTCCCCCACCATGTGTTTTAGATCATAACTGTAAAATCACAAATTTGCGTAGGTATTAAATTTCGTGGATTTAGATAAAAAATGCATTTTTCATGGGGTCGTAAATTCGTGGATTACAAAACATGAAAGGGTTAACCCATGTCTGACTTTGAGAGGTCGATTTATCGTGGAGGTTAGATTTCGTGGTCGAGTTCGATAACGAAATCAACGAAAATTCAACTCCTTCGAAAAAAAAAAATTAACCTGCTAAGAGAGACTACATACCATTTACTGTCCACTTGGATGGTCTTTACAGACAGTTTCGATTTTGTTTGCGATGAAAATAGCGGAGGGACTTTAATGGTAGCTGGAAGAGAATATCGAAATACTATGAAATTGTGCGGCCCTGTTACCTGCAACCAAAGTTCACTAACTGCCTCCTCGATAGCCTAGTGGTAGATCGCCCAGTTCCAACCCTGGCCGAGTCATACCAAAAATGAAATAAAAATGGTACCAGGTATTCCCTTGCTCGACGATCAGCATACGAGGGAAACTGGCTTCACCTCTCTCATACCCTCGTGGCGATGAATAACATCAGGAATGAGGTGTCGAGAGTGGTAAATATAAGTTTGAAAAAGTTGTTTCACAATCGACCTTAAATAAATTAGTATACACTAAAGTTCACTAACAACTTAACTTTGTATTTCCAAAGAGAGATTAAAGAGAGGTTGTACTGTATTTACTTTGTCTAAGATGAGTCATAAACTTTCTCAATACTTTAATGACTTACAAGACGAAGTGACAATTCACGACACGCGACAAAACATGTGCATTATCCGTACTTAATTTGAATCAACACGCACGCAACACGCGCGCCAGCAGTCACCGTGTACTACTTAGCACGTGTTTTAAAATGCATTAAAATGTTGCATTATACATATTTATTTACTTAATGTATTATACATATTTATTAGAGATGAGAGCGAATATCCGAATATTCGAAAACCGGACGAATATTCGAATCCAGAGTTCATTTTCGAATATTCGAATTTTATTATCCAACAAGTTGGTTTTATCAAGAATGGAGAATTAAAAAATGTTTTTATATTTGGAAATTATGGAAGAAATCAAATAAATAAGGTGTGGAACAAATACTGATTATTCGAATATATTCGAATGAATATTTCGAGTATTTGAATAATGATTCTGGTATTCGTTCCTACCTCTGATATTTATAGTTATTTTCATGGATTGTCTATTTTTTAAACAAAATAAAAACTACATACTATGCACAGATATGTACCTTTGTGCACCAAGCCTGTGTTCACCAAATTAAACTTGAAAAACACGATGCATGTATTCTTAGCTTTATTTTTTCTCCAGCCATTTTCACATGCTATTTAAAGCAATGAATTGTCATTTATTGACAGTTTGTTAATCCCTTAGGTGCATTCGGACAAGATTATTTGGTACATTAGGATTCTATTTTCTAAATTGCGAAACATATTCAGTCCGTTCATGAATTTTGCCAGAATGGTTCGTGATAATCATTGTCTCTCTGGTGATCATTTTATTTTTGTCTGCGTATAAGTCATATACACATCTACATTGTAGTTTATGATAAAAAAGTGTCTTCTTCATCTTGAACAATTTGTTGTTCGTCCTCACAAAAATGTAGCCTACTATAACCCTTGTAAGAAGAAACTTTCGATAAAAAACTAGTACTGTGTTTATTATCCCATCTATAAAAAAAAATCATAGTATTCATGATTTCACATTCATGCCTATTGATGTAGTTAATAATCAAATTGATCGTTTATGCAAAGAAACGTTCTGGATCCACAAGTTACGAACACTTTATCCAAATGGACTTAATTCAAAAACATTGTTTAATGTATAATCAGTGAATTTTATGTTCAATACTATACGTTTATTTCTATTAATGGTTTTTTATACATACACTTCTATAGGAATTCTAGTATTTTAATCCGTATAGTATTGAACTTTAAATTTATTGATATGTTTCATTTTTGTTGTATACTATGACAAATACTTATTAACAAAAGTATATATTTACATGGTATTGTATTGTACGTTTTTCCGCAATTGTGCGACGTTAAGTTACGTTAACGTCATGACGTCACATCCGTTGTTTTGTTAATTACATGTATATTATATTCTGATGAAGGCGCAAGCCGAAACGTAAATTATAATATAAAAATACGGAACACGTGTTGTTGTCGAGTTATTCCCAACTTATCCCATCTATGACACACACGCGTGACGTCACGATAAACAACGACGTCGGCCATCTTGATAGACGTCGTGTAGACGCAGGTTAGTCGTAGAAAATAACCGATCAACCAACAGCTCATTTAGGATAAGAACATCTCACCGTCGGGTACGGAATATCAACCGGCGACTCTCATATAAAAATATTCCATCAGATCACAAGGTCAATTGACGGTTTCTCAGAAGTCATATGACCAGGTGACCAAATAAAGCAAAGTTTATTCTGGTCGATTGTCGGAAGTAACTGGATAAAAATCAATAAAATATCTCCATTCTCAGTGTATTTTGCACATTTAGATACATAATAAATAATTATGCTAAATTGACTTGTTCTGATTTGTAATGATTTTTACAAGAAGATAGCATTAAAATATATAGGCATTTTAGCTTTAAACACCTTTTGACAACTCACTTTATTTTGATTGTTTCTTATAACAAAAGTAACCGTTATAGTTAAATGTTTCAGGAACATGTGATACTGACTGGGTTTTTACTGCCTCACACTTAATAACGCTCATCAACTTCCATGAGCATATTTATTAAATGTTCACTTATCTGAACCTTCCGTACCATATAATACAATATTTCAAATCATAATGTTGGCTATTATCCAAAATCATGTTGGCTATTATCTTCAAAAACTGTACCATCATGTTGGCTTTTATCCATTTTCCACACTGGGTACTGTTTTATCAAAGGACTTACGGAAAACGTAAACTTACGATCAAATTTAAATTCTTTATAATTTGTTTACAATTATAAAGTGTGGTAAATGGAGCTGCAATACTAATAATGATTCAGTGAATGAACTCATACAAACCATATCCGTCACCAATTAGTAGTTGTTAAAGAATTATAAAGAAATCAAATGTGTGCGTAACTTTAAGACTTTCGTAGGTGCTTTGATAAAACAGTACCCTGGTCACTCTAATTGGTTTTCACGTACAAACCGCAAATGTTACTTACCCTAAACTAAATCTGATAGTGAAATGAAAGAGCCGTATAGTTATACAAAATATTTCCTGTCTTCATGCAGCATCAGAAGGTTATTTATTAAGCCAGTAGAATTTAGACAAATTGGCCGAAAATGGGATGTATACCTAAACACGTATATCCGCCATGTAGTAATCATGTTGGGTTATCCAATCATGTTGGGTTATCCAATCATGTTGGTTTATCTGGGTAACAAGGTCGCGTCACACTGAACTTTAAACTTTCAAAGGTAATGGAAACCAGACTTTTACTGTAATACGATCTTAAATTTACATGCACGAACAAGTTTATTATAAAAAATAAATATATTATTTGTAGTTTTATATTCAGTGCTTTGTGGCCTCTAATATTGAAGAGGTCCCGGGTTTGATTCCCATCTGCGCCACTGCTTTTAAAATTTCTCTGAGCCATACAACATGTATCTCACAATGCTCCGCTCAACCAAGGTGTGAATTGGTACCTGCGAGGGCGGTGTATGTACATACATGTATCTCGATGTTGGCTGCACACAAACCAGGAAAGAAAAGGTATCCCTGGGAGACTCTAACGCACGTTTCCTTAGGTAGCCCAATAATATACAGTGTAACCTAGCTAGAAACGGGTCTCTAGACTACAAAAACAACCACTCACAAAAAAATATGATTTTACGGTATAACTTAAATGTTTATGGTTATAAGAAACATTGTTGATAGAAAAATATACACTAAATTGTATTTATTCGAATCTCGTATTTACACAATACGGCATAAGTGGGCATTTCCGAGGATCAAAAATTAAAGTTATGAGTTATGAGTAGCATATTTTATAGGATGAAATGTACGCTTAAGCCTAGGTCCCACAGAGCATTTTTTGCCTCGGTGATGTATTCCCGATTGAAATTAATGAGCATTCAGGACATCGGGAACAGGTTCCTTGTGGTCTAGGGGAAGCTTCGGGGAAGTCGTTCACTCATTCAAAGGTATACTGTAATAAGTACACCAACTTGTTTATACGCTTGTATCTTTTTTATTGGATACATGTATTTGTATTTTGCTTGGTGTAAGCAGTGAACTGTGAACATTCCGAATTCAAAAAAGTACGTGCATCTCAATGTGCATTATAAATTTTATTGAAATGTTGCCTACACGTTGTCCAGGAATACCAAAACTAAAAGCCCCCCACAAAATCTGAAGAATTCCGATTACAGAAAGAACCAGAGATGTTTGTAAAACATGCATGCCGCATGGCAGCCGAATAGCCATGTATGCTAAAGGCCATACCGACCTTGACCTTTGACCTATTGACCTACAATTTATAGGAGACTACTGCTGGTGATCAGCAACCTCTCTGTAAAGTTTTACGATCTTAGGGCCCACAGTTCTTAAGTTGGGGATCAGAAACCGTTATGCATTTGGAGGTCACGGTGATTTTGACCTTTGAACCTAGTGACTCAAAATCAATGGAGTTCAACTACTGATGATGAACACCCTGCGCTTAAAGTTTACGGGTTCTATGTCCGACCGTTCCGGAGACATTACGACCGATCTACGTACATGTGCTAAGTAATAAACCACACATCCACGATACGGAAACATAAACAACTTAAACACTTACAATTCCTAAGATGTTTGAACAAAATACTTTTAAAATAAACATGATATCATACGTTTTGTAGTTCTGTATTGTTTATTTCAAGCTAGAAACAAAATAATATAGAGTTTATACACTTTTTGTACTGTGTTGGTGTACTTATAACTTTTAATGAGTGTATTATTCACCTGAATGGTGTATGGCAACTTGACTAACCACTAATGTGCGAGGATGATAATTGCATATATGCATATGAAAGAACATAAAGTTATTGCATGAATACAGTGTTATACTTTAAAATCATTGTTTTTCGATGGAGTTGTATATTTCGTTGATTTCGTATTTGAACTCGGCCACGAAATCTAAACCCCACAATTAGTCGACCTCCCAATTACAGAACACGTGTTTAACCTTATACGTTTTGAAATCGACAAATACGATTATTAAGTGAGGGCATCCCACAAAACTGCACTTTTATCCAAATTCACGTAATTTAAAACCCACGAAAATACTTAGTATGTGATTTTACAGTAAATATACAGTATACCTTTATTACATGTTTACCCTTCCATGATTTGTACATGTAATCCATGCAATTTTATCATAATCCACGAAATTAAATACCCACGAAAATATGTGATTTGACAACGAATTATTATAAATAAATAAAGATGAAGTATAGCTTACTATGATGTTCGCTAGTATCCGTCCGTCAGTATGAAGTTATCCCAAGTGGCATGTACATGCACTACATGTAGTACATTATGTCACATCCAAGTACGATCAGGGAAAACACAAACTCACTGTCTACTTAAGACGAAACTCGATAGTTATTTAAATCTAATGATGCGAAGCTCTGTATGATAATATCTATTAGTTCTGTTCTGATAATAGGCGTACCCTTGTACAACACGCCGAGGTCACTAACTGTTTATATCCTGCTGATAATAGGACATCAAATTTTAAATTCATGATAATAATATAGTTATCTCATGGCTGTAGTAATCAGTCAGTAAGTCAATCGTACTCAAATACGGACACGTAACATAGTGTAGTACAATGCGTAGTGATATGGTTAGTACGGAGAATTTGGCTTGATCCTCGACCTTCTATTAGCATAATTTAACAGCTGATACATTGTCATATTTATAATCCCGGTTATGTGGTTTCATAAGCGGGGAATATCACGAAGATGCTCGAGGTGTAATACAAACACAAATCTAAGTGCGAGTTCGGATGGAACGCAAGTAAACACGGGTTCCATTCGACCGCTCTTGGTTTCTACACTATTTGTGCCTCCACCACTGAAGAGTCGAACTCCAGTAACACCAACTCTCCTGGCATGGTTTACTGATTCCCTGTTTCTGTACAGTACGCAAAATGAGCGGGACAAAAGCTGTTTTAGATATTATTAGGGCCAAGCTTTTGATTGGTTGATAAATATAGGGACCTGTAACGTCATTCCTGTAATAGCATACCCAACCCCTGAGTTTCCATCCGAACTCGCACAAGAGGACCAATATTGCCAATGCCTGCGGAAATATAAATATTCAATGCAAGAACATTGCAATATATTCGTGCATGAAAGTCAGGATCATGTCAAATTCTCCGTGCTATATATTGGTGTAGAAAGAACTGTAAGTCACCTATGATCAGTTACATTGTTAGGTACTTCCGCATAATTGGATACACTCAGCGGATATCAATCCATGTGCATTCGTATCTTTGCATATTTTTGTTGTGTGGTGTTGTCAACTGCGACCTGAGAATGTGCACGGTGTTCCTAACACGACTTTGTGCTCTATCATGCTGCAAATATACGATGGGCTGTTTTCGAATCATGACATGCCATGCCTCGTATACAGCCCATTTCAGCGCGGGGCGCTAACAACGTTTTATCTGAGTACAGCAGACTAGAGGTCATTGTCTTTCATAGGAGTTCATTAGTTAACCAGTTGCGTAAATCTTTAAGCCGTTCAATAATTCAGCATCAGTAGAAATGCGCACTTATCATTGCTTAAATATGTAATAGTTCATGTATTAGGAAATAGTCTCACAGGTTTTAGAAAACCAATTTCTCAAAGAATATTTTTGCACAAGGTTCGTTTATGGCCAGTTTTGTCAACAAATAACAAGGGAAATTATGATATATATGCTCATTTTTACGCGGGGAAATGTGAGGTTATATGAATTATAGGACATAATTATAGGATTACAAGTATGCATTTCCATTTTTTGAAAAACCACGGGGCCTAATTCAGCCATTAGTGAACCTTGTCCGAATTTAGCTAACGTAAATCTTATGGAGTGATACTCATAAGTGGTGTCTAGTAGAGGTACTAATAGGGCAATGCAGTGGTCGAGTCTTACTTGTAGGTGTAAACCCAATTGGCTTATCCATACATCTATGATTTCAATGCTTGACCTTAATTACTATATAGATCTTCACCTGATCAGACCATGGTTGCATTATTTAGTGTACACATAAAATAAAACGTCATTCTCACACTATCCTAACTTGAAAGTAATTGGCGAAGATTTTCTACCGGAAATTATTATAATATGTGCATGTCCGTGTACTATATACATGCGTAAAAGTCGAGACAATGTTGATATTTCAGTGTATCGGTTGTTTGTAACTTGGAGAGGACAGCTATGTCTATTGACTGACGTTTGGAACTTGAAGTAGAAGAAAAGCAACAGTTGATATGACAATGTGATGAAATCCACATATATAGCGCCGGCTACCGTGACTTTAATCAGCTAAGTATCTCAAATATACTAGCATCCAGTCAATACTGCACCACCGTAAAAGCTTGAAGTGGTTCTTGTGTCATTAATAAAGCACTGAACTATAGTGTTTTGTTGAATATTTCATGTCTAAACATTCTAATGTCTTCATTGTAGCAATCAATATTTCTTGCATGTAAGAGAAATCTATAGATAGGATGACGAAAACCTAATCAACAACTACATTTCGTATGACTCATATTCGATAATTTGAGTGCCGTCATTGTTAAGGTCTCCTGAGAACTGTGTAGTACTAGAGTTAATTCCCGTTAAAACAAGCGAGGAAACTATGTAGTACAAAGTTACTTCCCGTTAAAACAAGCGAGGAAACTATGTTGTACAAGAGTTAGTGTCCGTTAAAATAAAGGGAAGAAACTATGTAGTACAAGAGTTACTTCCCGTTAAAATCAAGCGTGGAAACTATGTAGTACAAGAGCTACTTCCCGTTAAAATCAAGCGAGGAAACTATGTAGTACAAAAGTTACTTCCTGTTAAAATCAAGCGAGTAAACTATGTAGTACAAGAGTTACTTCCCGTTAAAATCAAGCGAGTAAACTATGTAGTACCAGAGTTACTTCCCGTTTAAACCAAGGGAGGAAACTATGTAGTACAAAAGTTACTTCCCGTCAAAACCAAGCGAGGAAACTATGTAGTACAAGAGTTACTTCCCGTTAAAACCAAGGGAGGAAACTATGAAGTACAAGAGTTACTTCCCGTTAAAACCAAGCGAGGAAACTATGTAGTACAAAAATTACTTCCCGTTAAAACCAAGGGAGGAAACTATGTAGTACAAAAGTTACTTCCCGTTTAAATCAAGGGAGGAAACTATGTAGTACAAGAGTTACTTCCCGTTAAAATCAAGCGAGGAAACTATGTAGTACAAAAGTTACTTCCCGTTAAAATCAAGCGAGGAAACTATGTAGTACAATAGTTACTTCCCGTTAAAACCAAGGGAGGAAACTATGTAGTACAAGAGTTACTTCCCGTTAAAACCAAGCGGGGAAACAATGTAGTACAAAAGTTACTTCCCGTTAAAACCAATGGAGGAAACTATGAAGTACAAAAGTTACTTCCCGTTAAAACCAAGGGAGGAACTATGTAGTACAAAATTTACTTCCCGTTAAAACCAAGCGAGGAAACTATGTAGTACAAGAGTTAGTGTCCGTTAAAGGGACTGCCTCACGTTTTTGTGTATTGTAAAAATAAAATAAAATTGTCAAATCTTCGCGTTATTTTGGTATAGTTGCCTGTATATGCCATAAACAACCACACTGACATCTAAAATAACTTGCGAAACATCGGCATTTTGTAGTTATTCAGTATTTTTACATCAAACATTCTATAGGGTATTAATACCCTATAGAATTAACACTACTATTACTTAAATTGACTGAAATTTGTTCGCATTTGACGAAAACGAATGGAAAAATGAACCAAATATCTTACTGATGTTTACGCTGTAGTTTGCTGATGTTACAGTTCAATCACGTGTAAATTACATAATTCACAAAGCATGTAGGAAGGAAATTTAGCGCTTTATTTTCAAGAAAAAAATACTCAGTGGGCGATATCGAGAGTGGTTAAAATTGCTTATTTGCACCAAATCTTACATAAAGCAATCGTCAGTGGCTTTCTATTACATCAATACTTGGTTAGGTTAGAAAATCACGATATACAAAATGTTTAACCAAATCTGTGAGGCAGCACCTTTAAAATCAAGGAAGAAAACTATGTGGTACAAGAGTTAGTGTCCGTTAAAATCATTGAAGAAAACTCTGTGGTACAAGAGTTAGTGTCCGTTAAAATCAAGGAAGGAAACTCTGTGGTAAAATAAATAGTGTCCGTTAAATCAATGAAGAAAACTCTGTGGTACAAGAGTTAGTGTCCGTTAAAATCAAGGAAGGAAACTCTGTGGTAAAAGAAATAGTGTCCGTTAAAATCAATGAAGGAAACTCTGTGGTACAAGAGTTAGTGTCCGTTAAAATCAATGAAGGAAACCCTGTGGTATAAGAGTAAGTGTCCTTTAAAATCATGGAAGGAAACTCTGTGGTACAAGAGTAAGTGTGCTTTAAAATCATGGAAGAAAACTCTGTGGAACAAGCATAGGCGGATCCAGGGGGGGGGGGGGGGGGGCGGACCCGGCGTACGCCCCCCCTAAAATCGTCGGAGCCTAGGTAATTTATCATATTTTGGATGTAAGAACAATATTGATATGCAATTTTTTTCGCTCCCTTCGCTCGCGTCAATAAAACAATAATCAATTTATTGATTTTAAAGTGAACTTAATGCTGTATGCAAGCAACAAGATATGGCTGAGTGGTAGCATGGTGCCAAACATCGGCTACAGAGATTCTTGCACATTAAAAATGTCTGACAAGTCATAAAAGATTAATACAGTTGGCTTGATTTTCTAATAAACCTGTCCTTTTCATTAAAAAAAGATATCTCAGAATGCAGCTGACGAATTCCGTGGTTCTTTTTAGAACGTCACGATGCAGAAAGCAACTGGACCCCCTAGTCGCTGGATCCCAAGTATTTCACACTTCCACTTGAACAAAAGTGAAGCCCTGGAGTTTGCAGGGTATGCTGCTCAGATAGACAGTGCATTTTTTCTTCGTGACGTATTCACAGCAGCTATATATCAGTGAATATTATCCAGTCGATTATCGTTAGTCCTGGCTATATAAACAACGATTTTTCTTGCTCGTTTCGCTCGCTGTAGATCTACGCAAATTCAATGAAAGTTTTCGATTTATCAATGAGTTTGTTGGGTATGCTGCTCAGATAAACGCTGATTTTTTTCCAATTCTTACAATTACTAAATCAGTGAATATTACCAAGTGGTAAGTGTGTGATGTATGCTGCTGAAATAGATGATAGCATTTTTTTTCTTGCTCGCTCCGCTCGCACAACCGCTATCAGTTAAATTATTCAAGTAGGGAACGAGTATGCGGGATACATGTATGCTGCTCAAATAATTAATGCTAATATTCTTGCTCGTCTTACTCTCACATTAACTTTATCAATGGATATTATAAGATGAAGAACGAAATTGTGTGGAATGCTTCTCAGAGATACATTTTTTCTTGCTCGCTTCGCTCGCACATTTCTTTGAGGGGGGGGGGGGGGTTAATACATGAATGTACGCCCCCCCCTAACGCCAAATCCTGGATCCGCCCCTGAAAAGTCTGATTGAAATCTGACCAATGGTTACTGAGTAGTGCAGACAGACTTTGGATGAACAAATCAACAGTACTACACACAAACCGGCCAACCTCAAGCATGACTTCGATAGAGTCCCCATAGACTTATATGTATCTAGGGATAATAATAAAGAAATGGCAGGTTTTACGTTCAGTTCAATACTTCAACAGCTCTAAAATGGAATCTGCGTGCAAGGAATTCTATACCATCACTGTAACATCTCATCATGTAATTCTTCATAGGGCTTATCTGTACATTGATTTTGTCTAAACTTGACCTAAAAAAGAAAAGGCCCAATATAATTTTACTTGATATTTAAGCTTAGAGGTAAATTATCAAAACTTGTTTCAATAAACATTTACAATGTTAATATTCTGCTGAAGCTGGTGAAATCATTTAATTATATACCGGTATTCTAGCACAGTGACAGTGGGTCTGACATTGTGTCTGTGAGTTTGGCAATGTGCCAGTACAGTCTTGCAATGTGTAAATGTGTCTGGCAATGTTTCTATGAGTCTGGCAATGTGTCAGTGAGTTTGGCAGTTTTTCATTGAAATTTGGCAATGTGTCAGTGAGTCTGCTGACAATGTGTCAGTGAGTCTGGAAGAGGGTCAGAGAGTATAGCAATATATCAGTGAGTCTAACAATGTGTCTGTGAGTCTTGCAATGTGTCAGAAGAGTCAGACATTGTGTCAGTGATTCTGGCAATTTGTCGGTAGAGTGTGTCAGTAGAGTATGGCAATGTGTCAGTGATTCTGGTATTGGTCAGTGAGTCTGGAGTGAATCTAGCTATGTGTCAGTAGAGACAGGCAATGTGTCAGTGATTAAGGCAATGTGTCAGTGCAGTCTAGCAATGTGTCAGTGAGTCTGGCAATGTGTCGGTGAGTCTAACAATGTGTCAGTGAATCTGGCAATGTGTCAGTGATGCTTATAATGTGTCAATGAGACTGGACGTGAGTCTACCAATATGAGTCTGGCAATGTATCAGTGAGTCTAGCAATGTGACAATGGAGTCTTACAATGTGTCAGTTAGTCTAGTAGTGAGTCTAGCAATGTGTCAATGAGTCTAGCCATGTGTCAGTGAGTATGGCAATGTATCAGTGAGTCTTACAATGTGTCAGTGAGTCTTACAATGTGTCAGTGAGTCTTACAATGTGTCAGTTAGTCTAGTAGTGAGTCTAGCAGTGTGTCAATGAGTCTAGCCATGTGTCAGTGAGTATGGCAATGTGTCAGGGAGTCTTACAATGTATCAGTGAGTCTTACAATGTGTCAGTGAGTCTTACAATGTGTCAGTTAGTCTAGTAGTGAGTATAGCAGTGTGTCAATGAGTCTAGCCATGTGTCAGTGAGTATGGCAATGTGTCAGTGAGTCTTACAATGTGTCAGTGAGTCTTGCAATTCGTCAGTGAGTCTTACAATGTGTCAGTAAGTCTTACAATGTGTCAGTGAGTCTTACAATGTGTCAGTTAGTCTAGTAGTGAGTCTAGCAGTATGTCAATGAGTCTAGCCATGTGTCAGTGAGTATGGCAATGTGTCAGTGAGTCTTACAATGTGTCAGTGAGTCTTACAATGTGTCAGTGAGTCTTACAATGTGTCAGTGAGTCTGTCAATGTGTTTAAGAGTCTGATAGCGTCTCAATGGGTCTAGAAGAGTGTCAGTGAGTTTGGCAATGTGTCAGTCAGTCTGGCAATGTGTCAGTGAGTCCTGCAATGTATCAGGGAGTCTGACAATGTGTCAGTGAGTATAACAACATGTCAGTAATTCAAGCAGTGAGTCTAGCAATGTGTCAGTGGAGTCTAGCAATGTGTCAGTGGAGTCTAGCAATGTGTCAGTGAGTCTAGTAATGTGTCAGTGAGTTTTGCAATGTGTCAGTGAGCCTAACAATGTGTCAGTGAGTCTGCCAGAGTGTCAGTGAGTCTAGCAATGTGACAGTGAGTCTGACAATATGTCAGTGAGCCTAACAATGTGTCACTGAGTCTGACAATGTGTAAGTGTGTCTAACAATGTGTCAGTGAATCTGGCAGTAAGTCTACCAATGTGCTTGTTAGTCTAACAATGTGTCAGTGAATCTGGCAGTAAGTCTACCAATGTGCTTGTTAGTCTGACAATGTGTCAGTGAATCTAACAGTGGGTCAGTGAGTCTGACAATGAGTCTAGCAATGTGTCAGTGAGTCTAACAATGTATCAGTGATTCTTGCAATGTGACAATGAGTCTGGCAATATGTCAGTGAGTCTAGCAATGTGTCAGTGGAGTCTAGTAATGTGTCAGTGAGTCAGGCAATGTGTCAGTGAGTCTGACACTGAGTCAATGGAGTCTGGCCGTGAGTCAGAGGAGTCTAGCAATGTGTCAGTGAGTCTGACAATGTGTTAGTGTGTCTGACATTGTGTCAGTTAGTCTAACAATGTGTCAGTTAGTCAGGTAGTGAGTTAAGCAATGTGTCAGTAACGTCTGGCAACATGTCCTGGCAAAGTGACAGTGAGTCGGACAGTATGTCAGTGAATCGGATAATATAAAGTGAGTCTGACAATGTGTCAGTGAGTCTGACAGTGTGTCCGTTTGTCAGGCAGTTAGTCAGGCAATGTTTCAGCGGAGTCTAGCAATGTATAAGTGGAGTCCAGCAATGTGTCAGTAAGTCTGACAATGTGTCAGTGTGACAGGCAGAGTGTCGGTGAGTCTGACAGTGATTCAGTTGAGTTTGGCAATGCGTCAGTTAGTCTGACAATATGTCTGTGAGTCTGACAATGAGTCAGGGACACTCTGGCAAAGTGTCAGTGAGTCTAGCAACGTGTCAGTGAGTCCTGCAATGTATCAGTGAGTCTGACAATGTGTCTAGCAATGTATCAGTGATTTTTGGCAATGTGTCAGTGGGTCTTACAATGTGTCGTTGAGTCAGGCAATGTGTTAGTGAGTCTTTCATAGAGTCAGTGAGTCTTGCAATCTGTCAGTGAGTCTTGCAATGTAACAGTGAGTCTGACAATGTGACAGTGAGTCTAACAACAATGTGTCAGTGATTCTGGCAATAAGTCTAGCAATGTGTCAGTGGAGTCTAGCCATGTGTCAGTGAGTCTGACAAGGTGTTAGTGAGTCTGGAAGAGTGTCAGTGATTCTTGCAATGTATCAGTGAGTCTGACAATGTGTCAGTGAGTCTGACAATGTGTCAGTGAGGCTTGCAATGTATCAGTGAGTATGACAATGTGTCAGTTAGTCTAACAAAGTTTCCTTGGGTCAGGCAATGTGTTAGTGAGTCTGACAATGTGTCAGTGATTCTGGCTATAAGTCTAGCAATAGGTCAGTGGAGTCTAGCAGTGTGTCAGTGAGTCTGACAAGGTGTTAGTGAGTCTGGAAGAGTGTCAGTGAGTCTTGCAATGTGTCAGTGAGTCTGACAATGTGTCAGTGAGGCTTGCAATGTAGCAGTGAGTCTGACAATGTGTCAGTGAGTCTAACAATGTGTCAGTGATTCTGGCTGTGAGTCTAGCAATGTGTCAGTGAAGTCTAACAATGTGTCGGTTAGTCTGACAATGTGTCTGTGAATCTGACAATGTTTATGTTAGTCTGAGTGTCTGTGAGTTTGAAAGAGTGTCGGTATGTCAAGCAATGTGTCTGTGGAGTCTGAAAGACTGTCGGTAAGTCTGACAATGTGTCTATGAATCTGGTAGAGTGTATGTGAGTCTGGAAGAGCATCAGTCAGTCTTTCAAAGCATCAGCAAGTCTGGCAGAGTGTCGGTGGAATCTGGCAATGTGTCAGTGAGTCTGGCATAGTGTCAGTAACTCTTGCGATGAGCCAGACTGTGTTTGACAGTATATCATTATGTCTGACAGCTAGCTAGTTGCAATTTCCTATTCTTACCTTCATGCATCTTGATTATAAGTTGAATGCTCTCTTGGAAGGGTGAGATAGTACAGGTCCAGATACAGTTAGCTGAATTTGCTGCAGTATTATCTGTAAAATTGTTGAGAAACATATAATAGATTTATAATGGAATGTGTACAAAAATCATGAGCTAGCCTAGCCAATACCTGGTCACAAACCACCTGGACTCTTGATGATGTCTGCATACATCTGATGTTGAGCATGTATACCTTTCAACTTATTTATTGAAGGCCAAAGGCTTGGTCATGGGCATAAGCCTGTAATCTGGCAGTTTCAAATTAATTTCTCAGCAGCCACTTAACACTCCATGATGCCCGGCCGACCTACAGCCTGATTAGCCAAAACGTATATGGCCTACCATAGGACAATGATCTACGGAATAGGGTCATCGTGGTTACACTTTAAAATCCAGAGGGTGACAATGCGATGGTGCGATGGCGACGGTGTAATAGTATGATGGTGACAGTGCGATATGAATATAGTACTGTTGCCATCGTAGTATCGCATTGTCACCATCGACATTGTCAACGGTGCGACATTGCGATGGCAACAGTGCGATAATGCAATGAGGACAGTACGATGACGCGATGGTACGATGACAAAAATGCGATAGTACGATGGCAACAGTACTATAGTGATATTGCATTGTCGCCATCGTACTATCGCGTTGTCACATTGTCGTCATCGTATTATCACATTGTCGCCATCGTATTATCACATTGTCGCCATCGTACTGTCACGTTGTCGCCATCGATCTGTCGCATTGTCGCCATCTTGCTATCGTGTTGTTGCCATCGTGCTAGTGTGTGACCGCGATGGCCCTAACGGTATTCTGTAATGATCCGACTGGGTTTGTGACCCGGAAAAAGTGAAGTTGATCTGGGTTCAATTGTTCGGTGCTGTCCTCCACCAAATTGTCAGAAGCAGGGAGCAGATCAGCACTGGTTTATATTGATCCAGGTATGTGGATAATGACAATTTAATCCACAGGGTATTACCATATTGTAGTGGTGTACCTGTGTATGGTTACACAAGTAGGCCTGCCCAGTTAGCTCCATCAGTAAGTGTTCGGGGTGAAGACCTACTTTATGCACGCCATCTCTCCTTGTCATGGATGCCCAGATTAGCCAAGAAATTATAACCAAAGTTAAATACTACCTACACCAGGGACTAAATGTTCCTGCTAAAGTGACTAACCTATTATATGTATACGTAGATGTAAGGCAATATCTCTATGAACACTGTCTACACACGTCATTTACTCCGAGCTATGCTTCTGTAAGGAGGTGGTTGCATTACAACTGTCAAATGTTTTAGCTTGTTCTTCTTCAATGTATAGCTGAACAATAACGTATAACTGAAGAAAACCACAATGCTCCAGTAGGGGATCGAAATGTTTGGGGATGAAACTCTTCGATTATTTGATGCTTGTAGTATCGTACGGAATCGTACAGTGTCCAGTTTCCGCCAATCGTAACTTCGCCTTTCCCATGGGGCGACGATACGACAACTCAAGATTAATCTCACATCTTCGACCTTAAGAAGTCTAACCACGAAATGTTACCTACCTTTTTTAAATTTTGTGTTTAACTAAATCCCAAAGTGCGAGATCTGCAGATTCTAAATGTTAAACTTCCCGTTGTCGTCCCCTGTGACTAAAACGTCCCTGAATACCTAGACGTCACACTGATAATAGTGTACTATAATTGTAACTAACACCGCTTAGCGATATCATGGTAGATTTCCCATTATCTGAAATGGATGCTAATTAAAAGTTACATTGATCGTTTTCGTGATCTTTTCATGAAAAAGTAAACATATTACGAAATCCTCATTTTGAACATTTTCGCAGGTTCTAACCTAACACGTGTTATTGATCGGTGTCGATACCAAAAATTAGTCCGGGCGCGACAATGCAAGGTTTTAAATATAGAATTTGCAGATCTCACAATTTGAGATTTACATAAACACATAGTTTTGAAAATGCTTGGTTGATAATTATCGCCAACCTTTCGTGTTTGTATAAGATTTCTGAAGGTCGAAGATGTGAGATTAATCTTGCATTGTCGTATCGACGCCCCATTGGAAAGGCGAAGTTACGATTGGCGGCGAGACACTGTAGAATCATCATTTGAATTTATACCTTATTACATCTACTATACTAGTCTATTGTGTAATAACAAGCTCTAAGTGAAGTTCTATATGATATAACATAATCACATGTATATTTTTCTTCTTTGCACATTTTTGTTAATTCTTTTTACCTTCATTATTTAGAATAAAATTTATACAATGTTTTATGATTATATCCTTTTTCTGGCGAGATGAGTTTTACAGTTGCTTCTGTTAATTCTGTACGTCGGTTAATTCTGCGCACCTTGAGATCTGTTTGCATAACATACATAATCCTGGCGTCATTATCTTTGGGCCCTCGAGTGTTTTTTGGTACGTCTGTTACTTAAATAAGATTTTCAGTAACATATAAACTGCAATGGATGAGAATTTCTACAAAACTATGTTCAAAGGTGTAGGAAGTGCAGTTTTCATTAACAATTTAAAGTAAAGTTCAGAGAATGTGCCTGATTCTCGAACTTTCAATGACACAATTTAATCTGTATTTATTATCCTGGTTGTCATGCATGCATCAAGGTTAGGATCAAGTTTTTATCTTCGTACTAACCATGCGATTTATAATTTTCATAAATACACTTTACTTACTAAAGGTTGAGGAACATCCCTTTTTAGCTCACATGTCATGAGTGACAGAGTGAACATTTGTGATCACTTTCCGTCCGTCCACAATTCGCTTGCGTAGACAATTGAGTGAAGTTGGCACGGCAATCGATAATTGAACATCAATATTGAATATCAAGCTAGGTTGAAAACCGAGCCAACTTGGTAATCGATATTAGCAAAAGTTAAAGCCCCATACCTCATTTGAATATCGAGCTTGGTCCAATAACCACCGCATATAAACCAAATCACTACTCATTATTGTGATACTATACAATTCAACGTGTACTCATTATTGTGATTGAAACCTCCAGCAATTTTCCATCACTGTACTCATTATTGCAATCCTATTTAATTCAACTTGTACTCATTATAGCGATAACTGGAAGTTGACTCGTTTATAAACTGTGATATCAAGCCAGCTCAGCAATTCAGGAGAGTGAACTATGTAGTAAGAGTTACTTCCCTTGATATCAGGAAAGAGAATTATGTAGTGCAAGCGTACGTGTCTTCCCTTTTTCTAAGTTGGAATGTTTTAGACGGTCACGTAAATAAAGCCAGTGTTTACGAGGTGTTTCAATGACACGTCAAGCAATGTCACCTTTCATGTGCATTTGTGAAGAAATATAGCATTGTCCTTGGACCGGAATTACAAATACTCACACTCTGCACTCAAAATATTAAATATGGAAATTCACTTTCTAAATGTTTAAGTGACAATTTTGATAGCAAGAATGTAACATTGTTGGTACTGAATATTATTTGCTTTTTTCTCATGTAATTTAGTATACTTTTATGCTACAATTGTAATTTGATCAGTCACATATCTCAAATAGTACATACAATGTACTTGCTTTTATTTACAACACTAGTTTATCAGTCAAAGAACAAATATTTCAGTTCAGAGTGCAAGTATTGGTTAATATCCTGAACCCAGAATGATGTCATCACAATTGTATCAGATAGGTGTAGAGCTATGATGTATAGGTCAAAGTGTGTAGAGCTATTCATGATGTATAGATCAAAGCGTGTGCCAAATCATACAGGTTCTACTTGAAAGAACTCAGGAATATAATAAGTTATAGTGCACCCACGATAATGAGAAAGGCAGGAAAGTTTGAGGTGCATGATTTATCAGGGATGTTTTTAATACAACACTAACCATATCTGCTGACTCTAATAATTTGTAAAATATTTGTAAACATCACATTATCCTGGGTGCACTATACTTCCCTTTAAATACAGTAATGTTTTCAAAATAACAACTCATAATAATGTACATGATTTTATTTTTAATTCATTATTAGTTGCTAAAAACCCCATGATATTTACAAAAGCAATATAAATAGGATATCACTAACAACAAAACAAGGTTAACTAAAACATAACACACATTAACCAGTTTTTCCTAGATAAATCACCAAACTAGTTTTCCTGGACACATCTGACGAAAACAATAAATATCCACCACATATCAAATACAGATCATCTTAAAAACAACAAACAATTAACAAGTTCAACAACAGTATATTAACAAACAAAGAAAACTATCTACACCGCAATTTCTGGTTCGAATCCCGGCCTGGTCATGCCAAAGAAAACTATCTACACCACGGTCCCTGGTTCCATTTCCGGCCTGGTCTACCACAGAAAACTATCTACACCAAACAATTAACAAGTTCAACAACAATATATTAACAAACAAAGAAAACTATCTACACTGCGGCCACTGGTTTGATCCCCGGCCTGGTCATGCCAAAGAAAACTATCTACACCACGGTCCCTGGTTCCATTCCCGGCCTGGTCTACCAAAGAAAACTATCTACACCACGGTCCCTGGTTCCATTCCCGGCCTGGTCTACCAAAGAAAACTATCTACACCGCAGTCCCTGGTTTGATCCCAGGCCTGGTCAAAAACAATAAATATCCACCACATATCAAATACAGACAGTAAAAGAAATTTCATTTATTGAACAGACAACAGATGGAAAACCGATGACAGGGTTCGATTGTCCATGTGTTAGGATCTTTTCAACATAATTAATTTCATTTTATAAACTAGAACACATGTATCACTTAACTCCAAACCAGATCATCTTAAAAACAACAAACAACAAGTTTAACAACAGTATATTAACAAACAAAGTAAACTATCTACACCGCAATTTCTGGTTCGAATCCCGGCCTGGTCATGCCAAAGAAAACTATCTACACCACGGTCCCTGGTTCCATTTCCAGCCTTGTCATGCCAAAGAAAACTATCTACACCAAACAACAAACAATTAACAAGTTCAACAACAGTATATTAACAAACAAAGAAAACTATCTACACTGCGGTTTCTGGTTCGAATCCCGGCCTGGTCATGCCAAAGAAAACTATCTACACCGCAGTCCCTGGTTTGATCCCAGGCCTGGTCAAAAACAATAAATATCCACCACAGATCAAATACAGACAGTAAAAGAAATTTCATTTATTGAACAGACAACAGATGGAAAACCGATGACAGGGTTCGATTGTCCATGTGTTAGGATCTTTTCAATATTATTAATTTCATTTTATAAACAAGAACACATGTATCACTTAACTCCAAACCAGATCATCTTAAAAACAACAAACAACAAGTTTAACAACAGTATATTAACAAACAAAGTAAACTATCTACACCACAATTTCTGGTTCGAATCCCGGCCTGGTCATGCCAAAGAAAACTATCTACACCATGGTCCCTGGTTCAACTTCCAGCCTTGTCATGCCAAAGAAACTATCTACACCAAACAACAAACAATTAACAAGTTCAACAACAGTATATTAACAAACAAAGAAAACTATCTACACTGCGGTTTCTGGTTCGAATCCCGGCCTGGTCATGCCAAAGAAAACTATCTACACCACGGTCCCTGGTTCCATTTCCGGCCTGGTCTACCAACGAAATCTATCTACACCACGGTCCCTGCTTCCATTCCCGGCCTGGTCTACCAAAGAAAACTATCTACACCGCAGTCCCTGGTTTGATCCCAGGCCTGTTCAAAAACAATAAATATCCACCACATATCAAATACAGACTGTAAAAGAAATTTCATTTATTGAACAGACAACAGATGGAAAACCGATGACAGGGTTCGATTGTCCATGTGTTAGGATCTTTTCAACATAATGTATGTCATTTTATAAACTAGAACATATGTATCACTTAACTCCAAACCAGATCATCTTAAAAACAACAAACAACAAGTTTAACAACAGTATATTAACAAACAAAGAAAACTATCTACACCGCAATTTCTGGTTCGAATCCCGGCCTGGTCATGCCAAAGAAAACTATCTACACCAAACAACAAACAATTAACAAGTTCAACAACAGTATATTAACAAACAAAGAAAACTATCTACACTGTGGTTTCTGGTTCGAATCCCGGCCTGGTCATGCTAAAGAAAACTATCTACACCACGGTCCCTGCTTCCATTCCCGACCTGGTCTACCAAAGAAAACTACACTACAGTCCCTGGTTTGATCCCAGGCCTGGTCAAAAACAATAATTATCCACCACATATCAAATACAGACTGTAAAAGAAATTTCATTTATTGAACAGACAACAGATGGACAACCGATGACAGGGTTCGATTGTCCATGTGTTAGGATCTTTTCAACATAATTTATATCATTTTAAAAACTAGAACATATGTATAACTTTAACTCTCAACAGATCATCTTAAAACAACAAACCATTAACAAGTTCAACTACATTATATATTTACAAACATATAAAACAACAAACATTTTAACACCAAACATTACTCACTATGAACAATATATTAAAAAATAACCAACAGATCATCTTAAAACAACAAACCATTAACAAGTTCAACAACATATATACACCATTGCGACCTAGTTTCAAAAAGCTAATTGTGAACAGCCAACAGATTGAGCTAAAAAACAATAGAGGATCTTATCAACATAATTCATGTCATTTTATAAACAAGAACATACACTTAACTCCAAACAGATCATCTTAAAACAACAAACCATTAACAAGTTCAACAACATATATATTAACAAACATTACATACAATCAACAGTATATTACAATACAATACAATTTTATTGGCATAATCTGCAAACAATTTGCCTTTGGCCATTTACAAACACAAAAAACTATGGCAAAGACAAAATACATACAAAATTAATGTTTAACAAACATAAAAGAACACCATAACAAACATATGTATCATTCAAACACCAAGCAGATCATCTTAACAAACAAACGTAATCTTAAAGCTGGACTATAACTTCAATAAACAGTGAAGTTATCATGTTACGAGAACAGTCGTCCATCAAATCCATCTTTTTCAGGTGCTTTACAGTTACCAGTAACCAGTAACATCTATTGCTCTACCAGGGACACTCAGCATCACCAGGTAACCAGAGACAGTTTGGTACCAACCAAGTAAACTATCCAGACTAGGTGGACCTGTAATATAGCACAGTAACACATAATCATAACATGATAATTAAATGCTAATATTTTGACAAAAAATGCATATATTTTACACAATACACAATATTTTCGATAATTCTTGACATTATTTGTAAAACTAATCAATATTTAAAATAAATGTATCCTGTTAAGTGATAGGATACATAAGTGCATAAATAAAATTAATAATGTTCACACTATGCTTTTGAAAACTTTGCAGCCTAGAACTGAAGATCTTAGACAATCAGTATGAGGTAGTTATCCTGCTATCATTGTCATTTACAGAAGTCCGCGTAGAACATAACCTGTCCTACCTAGAGATGATCCAGCACTTTACTGAGCTAGCAGGGCTGGCTAGTAGCACATTAAAAAACAGGCATGATTAAATCAAATATATATCAACACAACAACTCACCATTTTCTCTTCTATCTCCTCTCATTGCGAAAAGTAGAGCACCCAGTTGACCAGGTTGATCAGGAAACTCATCCATTACTGGAACACCAACTAGTTCCATGAATCCTTGAGGTCCTGTATCACCTGGATAACCTGTAAACATATGAAACTATACAGTAAAACCTCAGTAATACAAGCAGCGATTATTCGAGCAACCGGCCTATTTCAAGCAAATTTTAAAGTAACGGCGAATTTGCTCTATATTGTACATTAATTTAATCCTCTTATTCGAATAAAATTATTAAAATCATCCGGTCTATTTCGAGCACAGGTGTCGTCCATTCAACAAAATTTCACACCTCCAACTTGTCTATCATAAGATAAACCGACCTACATGTGTCATCTTAAATATTTAAGGGCCATTCGTTATAAAACACATTTGAAGAAATTAAGTTGGTAGACCGCCATGCATTGATGTCCCCTAATGTCGCGTGCGTTTCAACTAGAAACCACAGGGATATAACTCATTGAGTTTAAAATCAATGCCCTAAACAAATTTTCATAGATAATACAGTATATGTTTTACTCAATGAGCCGTATCCCTGCGCTGGAAACTGAATCAACTTTGCATCCGGGTTAATCATCACATCATCTGATCGATTTAAAGAATGGGTTTGAAGTTTGAACTAAGTGATTTTGTGCATGGGTGTTTGTTCACACATATAGGATCTATCGTGTGCTTTCGGTAATGTTATCTTTTTGCCGATGCATCATCTATTACAACAGATAAATTGAGTTTTGATATTTAATGCATAAGTTTTCAATACGACTTTCATAAGCAATTTATTGATTTCAGCGAATGTCCTTACGATTCAAAAGACATGATAAACAATGACGATATTCGCAGTTACAACCAAATACATCAATAAATCAAACACATTTTCATTGTAAACACAGTTACACTTCGTCATAACAAAACTTCATCATAGACTTCGAATAATTCGAGCACTGGCTTATCTCAAGCATTTGGCTTGTCCCAATGTGTCCTCAAGATAACAAGGTTTTATTATATCCTACGCAGCTTCTATTAATATTATCTTTTGTATATTTCAACAATAAATTCCAATACTAGTACACACTGATCCCAATAAAATTTGACTAGCCAGCTTCAATCACAATAAATGATACAGTGAATTACAGGATATAACTTACCATAGTTTCAGCAACATACTCTTCTTGAAGTCAGGACTGTAACTTCCATAAACAGTGAAAATTTATGGAGGTATATGGTTCAACGATGTCTTTAAGGTTAACCTGTAAAATAAGATCAACAATATACATGTATACTATACACAGTCTAACCAGAGTATATCATCCGGTCAAGGTATTCATCAAATGGCTGCTAAGGCAGGTGACTTGTTAACATAATTATATAATGCTGAAAAGGGCTATATTGAATTAGTTCTTCAATATACTGGTGCTGACCACCAAACTGTTTCTTGGTCACAATCCTATCAAGAACCCTTCCACTAGAAACCAGCATCTTCTCCGCTTGTGGAGGAACCTAATTTTTTCACAATTTGATAGTGTCTTCGGTAGATGGAATTATGAAACTACATTCATAGTCACAACATCTAACCATCCAGTTAGTGTTATTTTTGGTTTATTTCAATAATCAATTCCAATGCAGGAACACATAGATCCCATTAATTTTAGCGAGCTAGCTTCAATCACACCACATGATGAGGTATAGTCCAGTCAAGGTAAGAATACAGTGACGCAGCAGGTCAGGTCCACTATAATTTTAATGCTAAACTAACAAACTATATTCGAACTATCTATTCAGACAATGGTTGTAATCTTCTCTGGACACATAAACAGCTACGTCACTATCACCAGATCCAAACTGGATTATAGTTTACAGTATATAGCTAACCATGATTTTAACAATCCTGTCACTTCAAAAGACTCCTCCATCCCCACTTCATCATGGTCCAACGCACACTTCATCATGGTCCAACGCACACTTCATCATGGTCCAACACACACTTCATCATGGTCCAACACACACTTCATCATGGTTCAACATCAATCTTTGCCATGGATCTGTACATGCAATAGAGACATGAATTAGAACCTAATTGATAACAGACTGTTTTTGGATGTTAGTGGTTCGAATCCCGGGCAGGCCTCGTCATACCAAAGACGATAAAATGGTAGCAGAAATTCCGTTGCTATACGCTCAGTATAAGTTTCATTGAAATCTGACCATGGCCTAGTGGTAGAACATCCACTTCGAGTGGGAAAGGTTCCTCGTTTGATTCTCGGCCTCGTCATACCAAAGACGAAAAAATGGTAGCAGAAATTCCGTTGCTAGACGCTCAGTATAAGTTTCATTGAAATCTGACCATGGCCTAGTGGTAGAACATCCACTTCGAGTGGGGAAGGTTCCTCGTTTGATTCTCGGCCTCATCATACCAAAGAAAACTATAAGTGCATTAAAACAACAAAGAGCAATAACTCCTTAAATGGATCTAAAATCTTCACCAGGGTCAATCTACACATTTGCCCTTCATCTCCGTCGTCACCACGAGTCCAACCTAGAGCTGTAAATGCAGAAACATGATTAGAACATAATTGATAACAGACTGTCTTTGGATGTAATTGGTTCGAATCCTGGGCAGGCCTCGTCATACCAAAGACGAAAAAATGGTAGCAGAAATTCCGTTGCTAGACGCTCAGTATAAAAGGAAAACTGGCTTCTCTTCTCTTATACCCTCTTGGCAGTGGATCAAACATCTTCAATATAACCATTAACAACAGGAAGTAAAACTCCCTGTGTTTATTCCTGTGAAGCTTCGGCAATTTTCCCTAATCGAAAGTACAGGTACTTAGATTCAACAGACCGAAGACCCAAAAATTGTATCTGTACCTATGCCTCTTATATACATGCCCTGTCCAAGTAATAGAGGCAATAATTAGTATCTGATACCCGTCCATTTTATGATTCAGTTTGCCAAACTTTTCCCTGACTTTTGCCTAAGACACATGACACGATCCACTACCGAGTCCAGCACTGCAATGATATGCAGACGTAAAATGCTAGGTACGGATAAGTTTCATTGAAATCTGACCATGGCCTAGTGGTAGAACATCCACTTAGAGTGGGAAAGGTTCCTGGTTTGGTTCTCGGCCTCGCCATACCAAAGACGAAAAAATGGTAGCAGAAATTCCGTTGCTAGACGCTCAGTATAAGTTTCATTGAAATCTGACCATGGCCTAGTGGTAGAACATCCACTTCGAGTGGGGAAGGTTCTTCGTTTGATTCTCGGCCTCGTCATACCAAAGACGAAAAAATGGTAGCAGAAATTCCGTTGCTAGACGCTCAGTATAAGTTTCATTGAAATCTGACCATGGCCTAGTGGTAGAACATCCACTTCGAGTGGGGAAGGTTCCTCGTTTGATTCTCGGCCTCGTCATACCAAAGAAAACTATAAGTGCAATAAAACAACAAAGAGCAATAACTCCTTAAATGGATCTAAAATCTTCACCAGGGTCAATCTACACAATTGCCCTTCATCTCCGTCGTCACCACGAGTCCAACCTAGAGCTGTAAATGCAGAAACATGATTAGAACATAATTGATAACAGACTGTTTTTGGATGTAAGTGGTTCGAATCCCGGGCAGGCCTCGTCATACCAAAGACGAAAAAATGGTAGCAGAAATTCTGTTGCTAGACGCTCAGTATAAAAGGAAAACTGGCTTCTCTTCTCTCATACCCTCTAGGCGGTGGATCAAACATCTTACTCGCTAACATCTTCAATATAAGGTTCCTGGTTTGGTTGTCAGCCTCGTCATACCAAAGACGAAAAAATGGTAGCAGAAATTCCGTTGCTAGACGCTCAGTATAAGTTTCATTGAAATCTGACCATGGCCTAGTGGTAGAACATCCACTTCGAGTGGGAAAGGTTCCTGGTTTGGTTCTCGGCCTCGTCATACCAAAGACGAAAAATGGTAGCAGAAATTCCGTTGCTAGACGCTCAGTGTAAGTTTCATTGAAATCTGACCATGGCCTAGTGGTCATCTACTGTTGGTGACCAACCTCCAAGACATGTGCAAAGCAATATACCCCCTCATCAAAGATGGGGGG
Organism: Spisula solida; assembly: GCA_947247005.1. Taxonomy (NCBI): domain Eukaryota; kingdom Metazoa; phylum Mollusca; class Bivalvia; order Venerida; family Mactridae; genus Spisula; species Spisula solida. Next base: position 18,302,789 of record OX365958.1, read on the forward strand.
CATAACTATAAGAGAAACAAAACAACAAAGAACAATAACTTCCCTAAAACTGAATCTTCACCAGGGCCGATCTCCATCTTAGCCCTCCATCTCCGTCTCACCATTGAGTCCAATCAAGAGCTGTAAATACAATAGACATGAATCAGAACCTGAATGATAACTGTCTGTTTTTGACGTTAATGTTAAACAAGAGCAGCGCCTTGCGGGTGCAGATGCTCATCTGATCATTGTCACTGTAAAAAGGCCCATTACCCTTGCATAAAGTAGGGCAGTGTTAAGAGTCTTGCTTTAAAAAAGTGAGGAATTTATGGTGATGAAAGGGGCAATAACTTTTGCAAAATGCTGATCAGAGTTATGGGTCATGCTTGACATGGTCAGGTATTGATGGTGAACAAGTGTTGTAAGTTTCAAAGCAATAGCCCACATAGTGTATGAGAAGTGGACCTAAACACAGAACTTAACCAAGGAAATTTCTGAGTCCAATAAGGGGCAATATCTCACACATAATGCAGATCAGAGTTTTGGTTCTTGCTTGACATGGTCGGGTACTGATCGTGAACAAGTGTTGAAAGTTTCAAAGAAATAACTGATAGTTTAGGAGAAAAGTGGACCTAAACGCAAAACTTAACCATGCAACGCAGACGCCGACGACGATCAAGTGATGACAATAACTCATATTTTTTTCAAAAATCAGATGAGCTAAAAATTACCTTCAGCTTGCCAAACTTTTACCTTACTTTTTGAATCAGACACACCACCAGATCCACCACTGGGTCCAACAGTTCAATGAAGGTACACTCAATTTAGACCAAATGCCAGCAAGCTATATATAGTTGTATTCTGACAATAATTATAAGTGGAAAAAAACTTTTAAACAAGACTGCGTTCAATAAACGCTTATGCCCCCTGTGGAAGCCTTGTCTATAAATAAGTCCAAAATTAGGTCAAGGTGAAGGTCAAAATGGGGTTAGGTGATACAGGTGTGTGGAGAGTGTTCATATACAACATCCATGCAAGTATAAAAGCTTTGTAGCAAGCCATATTAATGCTAGAAGAAACAGTCAATTTGGGTTAACCAGGACGGACGAACGAACGAACGAACAGATGGACAGGTGCATCACTATATGCCTCCTGATCTATCGATACGGGGGCATAAAAAACCTTAAAATTGATCCGATGGATTTATGCCGATAATATGCTTTACTTATGGAAAAACAAGCTTTTTCAACTTCAGTTTGGTCAACATAACCACAATGGATTTTCTCATAAGAAGCGCCTTTAGATGCAGATTCCAGAGATGTACGAGTCTTATAAGGTCATACTATTAAGTAGTAACTTCTAATTCTAAGCCAGCGAAATGTGCAATTACTGCCTAGAAGTCTAAACCCACATGGTCGGCTAGTGGCCATTTTGAAGTAAAAATAATGACATACACTACTACACATCATAAACACCAACTTATGATGAAAGTTCATAGATATAAACCGCAATACATAATTTAATAAATCCAGGATGGCTGCCAGTCAACAATTTTGAATTTCCAGAATAAAAAATGCCAAACATCATGATGGTCAACAATATATAATGTCATGAAAATAGGACCATATTGCAATATTACCTGGTAGTCCATTGAGGCAGTCATTGTACAACAGGAACATGGGGACAAGGTTCTTCTGGTTGACCATTTCAACTCCAAATTCAAGCCAAGGAGCTGGGTCAGATTTGTCACCTGAAAACATTTCAATTCAACTTGATTTGATAACCTTACATATACATTGTAACACCAAGAAGTCAATATTCCTGATGTATTACATACACTTAATCCAACTGATGAAGAAAACCTTGCACAATTATTAAAATATATTTGTAAACTTCTGTTAAATTAAGTCAATGTCATTCACTAATAAATATTTTTGTGAAATATACAAATCAGTAAAACAACATTCTAACAAGAGCCATCAGAGACAGGTGATGCTTATTTGTTATTTGTCTTTGCCACTGCACTATTTAACTACAAATTTTTTAATTGATATATCCAAAACTTTTTGGTATTGCCTGGACAAGAATTAAGTATGAAAAATTACCAAGGGGAACAACTCCAAAAAAGGGAATCAAGAGTTATGGTTCTGGCGCACTGCACACCCTCTCAATGAGATCTATCTAATTTGATGTCTCTAATACTGTTTTGAGTTATGGCCTGAACAAGAATTAAGTGAAAAATTACTAACTACTAGACAGACGCACACACAGACGGACAGACAGACACTTCAGCAATTATAATTATGCTTCCCCCAATTTCTTGGGAAGCATAAAAACTGACGCTTAAAGCAGCTCCAACATCTGAATTAAATTTTAAATTTACCTGGCGAACCTCTTCATCAGGCTGTCCACAAAAAAAAACAGGTAGACAATCCGGACAAAATGAACAGTCGTCCTTTAAATCCATCTTTTTCAGGTGCTTCACAGTTACCAGTAACTAGTAACATCTATAAATTTACCAGGGACACTCAGCATCACCAGGTAACCAGAGACAGTTTGATACCAACCAAGTAAACTATCCAAACATGGTTGACCTGTAATATAGCACAGTAACACACAAATATAACATGACCATGATTTGCTAAAATTTGGACAAAAAAAACATATACAGTCATTATTATTTTGTTCGTTTTAAAAAAAAACAATATTTAAATTAATCAAATATTTGCTGTGGAGAGTTAGGCATGCATTATTATTATTATTAAATGCATATAAATGTTAACACTAAACTATGGGAACCTTTGCAGCCTAGAACTGTAGATCCAACCAGTACTAGGTAGTTATTTTGCTATCATTGTCATTTACTGAAGTCAATGTCTAAGTAAAACATAACCTGTCTAGTCTGGTGATAATCAAGCACTCTATACCACCGAGCCAGCAGGGCTAGCTATAAGCACATTAGAGAAACAGGCATGATTAAACAATATAAACTGACACAAAAACTCACCATTTCTCTTCTGTCTCCTCTCATTGTGAAAAGTAGAGCACCCAGTTGACCAGGTTGATCAGCAAACTCATCCATTACTGGAACACCAACTAGTTTCATGAATCCTTGAGGTCATGTTTCACCGGGATAACCTGTAAAACATATGAAGCATTTGAAACCAAATATATATATTGCTATACTAAAAAGCTACTATTCATATAATCATTTGTGTATTTCAAGTTTTTGAGCACATTGACTCAATGAGATCTTATGATTCACCTATGAAATTTCTAATTGATATATCTAATACTGTTTGAGTGAAGATCCAGAAAAGAACAGTATATATTTATATTGCAAATCTTCAAAGGGACATAACTGTGTGAATAATAATTAGCGAACCGGAACTTGCCAATGATATGCGCATCTTCACTTCGTGGTGAAGCTATTCATGGAGTTTTATTAAAATCTGAGAAGTGGTTCTTGAAAAATAGCCCAAACAAAAAAAGGGACGTACGCACACACGGACGGACGGACGGACAGACAGACACTTTAACGACTATATGCTTCCCAAAATTTCTTTGGGGAGCATAAAAACCGATGCTTAAAGCAGCTCCAACATGGGAATTACATTTTAAATTTACCTGGCGAACCTTCATCAGGCTGTCCACAAAAAAAACAGGTAGACAATCAGGACAAAATGAACAGTCGTCCTTTAAATCCATCTTTTTCAGGTGCTTCACAGTTACCAGTAACTAGTAACATCTATAAATTTACCAGGGACACTCAGCATCACCAGGTAACCAGAGACAGTTTGATACCAACCAAGTAATCTATCCAGACATGGTTGACCTGTAATATAGCACAGTAACACACAATCATAACATGACCATGATTTGCTAAAATTTGGACAAAAAAAACATATACAGTCATTATCATTTTGTTCGTTTTAAAAAACAACAACATTTAAATTAATTAAATATTTGCTGTGGAGAGTTAGGCATGTATTATTATTATTATTAAATGCATATAAATGTTAACACTAAACTATGGAAACCTTTGCAGCCTATAACTGTAGATCCAACCAGTACTAGGTAGTTATTTTGCTATCATTGCCATTTACTGAAATCAATGTCTAAGTAAAACATAACCTGTCTAGTATGGTGATAATCAAGCACTCTATACCAACTGAGCTAGCAGGGCTAACTATTAGCACATTAGAGAAAAGGCATGATTAAACAATATAAACTGACACAAACACTCACCATTTTCTCTTCTGTCTCCTCTCATTGTGAAAAGTAGAGCACCCAGTTGACCAGGTTGATCAGGAAACTCATCCATTACTGGAACACCAACTAGTTCCATAAATCCTTGAGGTCCTTTTTCACCTGGACAACCTGTAATAAAACATATGAAGCATTTGAAACCAAATATATATATATATTTCTATACTAAGAAGCTACTATTCATATTATTATTTGAGTATTTCAACAACAGCCATAATCACATGGCCATCCCCCGCTGTATATGATTGCCACAAATGGGTGTTAAATAGAAACAGGACTAGATATAAAAAGATGGAAAGTGATGTTAGGGAAAATAAATAAAGAGTTAATAAATGAAATGGAACCAGGCAGAGCTCAATAGAAGGGAAAATGTTTTGGTTGATCACCCCCATAATTGCAATTTGTCGAAAAAATGTGAGGAGTATACTGACAAAAATGTCTTTAAAATCAACAGATTTCCCATGTACCTAATAGTTATATTAATAAAAACAAAATCAATAACAAGCAGAGGATGCAATTTAAGATAATTATGTTCATATATATTACCATCATACTAGTAGTTTTAAAATTGTGAGTTTTTTTTCATTCTACAAAATATATAATGTCTAAATTCCTATAAAACTCCAATCCATGGGCATATATGACAATCAATTACCCAAACATTTTCTTTATTCTGTTACGCACATACTTAGACCGAATAAAAAACAGGTTAACCTTGAAATTATCCAGATATAACATTTTGTATGACCCCCACCCACCATATTTCATGCTTTAACAATGTATAAATTCCTATTATCTAATCCTCAAAAATATTTTTCACCATATAACAGTATAAATGCATGATTTAAATACAAAATATTACATAAACACTTTAAAAAAAAAGAAAAAAAGATATTCTCCCAGTGATGTTTGAACCCACGACCCTCAGGAATATATCAAAATTATTTCAAATTTAAACAAAGGGCGATCATTTCAAAACTGGGCCATATAGAGTACTGATCACTGCACTTCTCCTAGTTGCTGTCTATTCACCTACGAAGTTTCAAGTCAATATCTCAAATAGTTTAAGAGTTATGCTCCGGACAAAATATGGGACTGGCCGACAGACGCATACTATTACTATATCCCTTCGCCTTCAGCGGGGGATTATAATCAGTTCCGATACAAGAACACACTGATCCCAGTGTAACTTGACTCAGGGGTCCTACTGAGGAAGAATGCCCAATCCTGAAATTGTTTAAATTCAGGTTATAAAAATTTCAAATGATCATAAATGTCAATTCTTTGAATTTTTCTCTCAAATAGTTCTGGATAAAAGTTAAAAAAATCCGAATTTGTAGGACCCCTGTTGACTAGCTAGCTTCAAAAGCACAAAATAACAGGGTGAATTACAGGATATAGCTTACAATAGTTTAAACAACATCCTCTTCTTGAAGCCTGGACTGTAACTTCCATAAACAGTGAAGATTCATGGAGGTATATGGTTCACCAATGTCTTTAAGGTTAACCTGTAAAATAAGATCAACAATATATTCTAACAACAAAAAGTAGGAATGTATTTTCTATTTCGATTTAATCAAACAGTTGAACGAAATAAAAGTCACTTTACAATAAAAAACTTAAATGATAACCACAAAAAAAAACATTTTGTCTCAAATAAAATATCTATCTGACTTAGCACAAAAGCAATACACCGTCAGCTCCGGGCTATCCAATTAAGTCCAAAGGAATGCCAATAGAGACAGACAGTATATAGCTTACCATGATTTCAACAGCCCTGTAACTTCTTTAAACATATTTAATATACTGTCTTTCTGTCTTCAAGCCTTCCTTACTCTTGTTTCTAAGCATTGACTTGTTACTTCCATATACTGTCTCTTAGCATAGAGCATCCCCTTCATCCAATCAAGAACTGTACTAACATCTGCATTATATAGCCATTAACAACAGGAAGTAAAACTCCCTGTGTTTATTCCTGTGAAGCTTCCGCAATTTTCCCTAATAGAAAGTACAGGTACTTGGATTCAACAGACCGAAGACCCAAAAATTGTATCTGTACCTATGCCTCTTATATACATGCCCTGTCCAAGTAATAGAGGCAATAATTAGTATCTGATACCCGTCCATTTTATGATTCAGTTTGCCAAACTTTTCCCTGACTTTTGCCTTAGACACACCACTCGCCCAATGCCAGCAAGCTATGAAAGGATTCCGGAAAATGAACTTGTGCACTCGTCTCTCTGCATGGTTTCTCAAAACCTGAAAACAAAAAGACACAAATAAACACTTCCTGTTCCATAATTATACAAGAATCAAGCAATCTTACCATGGCCACTGATTAACTGTAGCTTTCTACTCAATCCTTAATATGTCTAAATGAATGTTATTATATGTTTATAAAAAAATAAATATTGTTTAAACTAACTGTTGGAATATCTACAATTTTATATGAAGTTGACAGAAACAATGTTATATGAAGTTGGCAGAACAACTGATAGTTTCTACAATAGTATCATATGAAACACAACAGGTTCGGAGTTTGATATATTTATAGCAATCAAATAAGGTCAATTTAGATGGTAGCCATCTTGAAAACTTGTGAATTGTGTTGTGCTGAGTTTTATTTACCACCAATTATCAGCTGGTTTTTTGGGCGATCATAAATTAAAAAGTAATTCCATTAACATAGAAGAAATGAAATTAGTTAACAGACGGACAGCCAACAGGCTGTATAACATGATCCTTTCTTTCGTGGGTATGATAAACCTTTTCACTTACCTTGCAATTCCTCCAAAGCATGCATCTCAAGCTTTTCAACATTCTTAAAACACCCAAACATCTTAGACAGCTTACTTCCTGCAAACAAGGATTGTATTTGTGCATGTATTAAAGTGAACACCAACAAAATGCCTTAGGTGTCATAATACAGGTTGAGTCTACAGATATTCGTTTAAATAAATACTAACATTAACAGTTTCTGTTTCAATGATCAATATTATTGCACACTGATCCCATTAAAATATGGCTACTCTATATACATATTCTTTGGTTGCATCTGGAAGCTGCATGATTGAAGCACAGACATAATTGTTAAACAAGTAATGTTCAGGTAAGTTTAATAACTGCAAGGTTTGGAAACATTCGTCGTTGGCTGGATACGACCCATACAATTTCTATGAAATATTGTTAGCAAGAAAAGTTTGTAACTAAACAATAGAACTTCAATAATGGTACACTTGAATAAACATCTGCCATGTGTTGATATGGAGACAATGAACTGTATATATTTCTGAATTAAAGCATACTATCCACAGGTGAGATGGTAAAACACCTGCAATTATAATGTTTACCAGAAAATGCAGGTCAATGATTATTAATACATACATGTAAAGAAGGAAATACGAGAGAAACATACAGGGTGTTTTCCTTGATACACATCACTGGGAACACTGGTGTTGGAAGTATATGCACCTGTTCCTCTTGTGGCCCCTATGGAGGCCCCTCCTGTAGCTCCCCCAATAGCACCATCTATTGCTATGTCTTCAGTAGATCCATCAGGACAACATCTACCACCTCTATACATCATCCTTTTTGCAGCCTTTCCAAATGTGGCAAACGCCGAAATAACAGCGTCTTGTACATCCAATACAGGCTCATCTCTGCATATAGTTAAAGTAAATTATAACAAGAAAACATTAATTATAAAAACTAATAATTAATTCCTGTTCAAAACTGCCAGTTGACTTTGATATGGATGATGGATTTTTAGGCCCAATATGCTCTTAGATTTGTAACCAATTGTCAAGATTTTTTGGTCACATCAATCCATGAAAATTTGACTACAATGTACTATTCTTCAATATTGGGAGAAGATGCTGTTTTCTTGTAGAATAATAGTACTGGTTAGGATGCAGGACAAGAAAACTGGTTAGGTGAATTTGCTGCTGTCTATGAAAAATGGGCAGTCATATTTTTATAACTGCAAAATTTGCTAAGAAACAGCATTAAACCAAAAAAGAAGCAAGCAGACATTATACATATACCAAGTTCACAGGTGTCGGACAAAATCTTCTCTTATAAAACATTTAACTTGAAAAAAAGGATACACATCAAAGTAGGCTTGTGATAAGATCTCCAGATCACCTTCAAAACAATGCAAACTCTCATAGTCTGCTAGGAATCCAGATTGCAAACTGTGCAAACTCTCATAATCTGCTAGAAACCTGCATAGATAAATAGAAGATCTGAGGTCAAATATGGATTTTATAATCTCATCAAGGGCAGATAACTCTTCCAACAATTATTCTACCAGACTCATAGAAAACTGTCTGACAATAAGACAGTGAATATGAATATTCAAAGTGCAAAATAAACCTATAGAAACTAAGGGAGATTACATGTCTGTGCAAGCTTTCATACATAATGGGACCAAAAATTTAGTATGAAGTTCAGAAACAATGATAAAATACAAAAAGACACACATCAAAATAGATACAAGTATGTGTACAGAGAACTGATGTTTGATGAGCTGAATATTGTAAGAATCTTGTTTGTGTACTGAGTATTAAATAACATTGTGACTACATATCAAAACTCAATAACTTGCAATACACAAGTATACAGTATATACCATGATAGTGGATTTATTACAAAATCATAAATATTCACCTCATTGAGAACAGACTGTCATGAAAAGACAAGCAGGTGCTAGGATGAACTTCTAGGGCAGCATACAATATAACATATCTAAACTCCACCAATACCATGTTCGTCAAGGGTTGTTGGTTGGTACTAAGATCACTGAGTTTCTGTGGTGACTCATGATCTAACTGTATACCACATTTAACAAGGACACCATCAAATGCCTGTAATATATAAATATTCTCTTTAAATATCAGCATCATTTAACCCTTTACACTATGAAGATGCATTTAGTCTTACAGTTAGACTTCAGTTATCTCAAGGAGTGATCTAACAGGTAAAATGCTCCAGATAAGCAATCAGCTGGTAATGACCAATGTCAAGTTGCTAAGCCATGAGATGATACAAACAGAGGTTATCTGCTACTGGTGATGATTATTTGACTAAAAACATTTTTGTGATACGTATAAATAACAAGAGGACCCAAAGGGCCCTAGGTCGCTCCCCTGTCGTACTAGTGCATGCACAACCCTATGGTGACCTAAGTAATCATTTACATTTACTGAGCAAGATTCAAGAAAATTCAGCCTCTATTGCAAGTTTTCTTTTGACTTAACCATGTGACCTAGTTTTTGACCCTGGATGACCCAATATGGAACTTGACATAGATTTAGTTGAGATAATCATTTTGACTGAGTTTCATAAAGACAAGGTCGAAATTGTGACCTCTAGTGTCTACACAAGCCAATTGTTGACAGACGGATGACGGAAGACAGATGGACGACAGAAGACAGACGGACGAAGAGTGATCGCAAAAGCTCACTCTGTCACTTTGTGACAGGTGAGCTAAAAACATCAATGTCAGTGTTTTATCTTTCCAAATTCACATTCTTTTCCGCTAAATATGAAATAGTAGCACACAATCTGAAGCATACATTCACTGGTCAATGCCAAAGTTCAATTTCATAACACCTTAATTTAACTGCAAACAGCAACAGACATTCTGAAGAATTTAGCTAGTACATGAATAATGAATATTTTGTGGAACACTCTTCCAGTAGACTCACAAAATACTAGCAATTGTCCTAAAAGATGCACGAGAATGTGATTGTGGTGTACATCAGTTGCAAGGCTGCTGTGAAATCAGATTTAGTAAGCCTATCTCAAACATAGCCTACCTTATATATAAAGTAAGCTTACCTCAGAACAAGTGGTGTTAGTCTTTGCCAGATCATCCATTAATTTTTGTTGTGTAAACATAATATGGTCGATCATCTTGGCTAACAATGTACCATTACCCTGGCCATATAACACATCCATTAGTGTCAGCATGTCAAAGGTGAACTTCTCATACAAGATATCTCCAAACAGACTAGGTGTGATATGACAATCCTGAAATGTTTAATACATTATTATATACAAAATTCAATAATAAGACAATTGGTTATGTATGATAGAACATGTTCTAAACAAGTAGTCTACAGAACAAGAGAGACTCACTCAATGTCAACCATCAAGTAGTTCTCCAGTCTATCATGTTGTTATTGAAATGGGATGTTATACAGAATGCATGGCATGCCATCGAGTAATTAAAACAATGTTCAAATGTGCTTTCCTTGTTTATATAGCTGATTTCTAATTTTTATAATATAGATCTGTACATTTTTTTATGAACATCTTAATCCGGAAATTCAACTTTAGAAGGTAGGAGGCTCAAGTTAATATCTCTGCACTATACATTGTGATCATTTTATTCCGATCAGGTTAATATATCCGCACTATACATTTTGATCATTTTATTCTAAGACCTAAATATTACCGAACAACTAATTTCATGGCATTATCTAATCAAATGAAGTTGTTTTAGTTAAGGCGGTTGGCATGCTTAAAGGGCCTATTATTAGGCGGTTCGCGCTCTAAGCACACAATATTGAATTTGCCAGCATTGCGTGTTTTATCTTATGTTTGCTAGAATCTCAGGCAATTGCATGATTGTATTATGGCAGGCCTGTAATCAAAGGTTACTTTACCTTAGAATTCTTGTATGTAGCGACTTGAATACAGGACACAAACACCAGCCTGTGAACCTTGTTATGTTGATCTCTGGCTTCGATTGGAAATTCCTGGAGTATGTGACAAGATCTAGAAGTATGACGCAAGTCTGAGTCAAGGAATCGAACAAGGATATCATCAAACATAACCTGTAGAGAATTAATAGTAAATTAGAAAATACACAGACATACAGTCTAACTTGTATTAAGCTACCACCCTTGGGAAGGTCTGAAAACGGTCGCTTAACGGAATGGTCGTTTAACGCAAATGGTATAAACATTGAGTGTAATTAACGAATTTCCGATTTTAGGCTCTTCGAATACTATTCAACTTCAATTGATAAACATTAGTGTGTAAATAAGTTTTATGACGAGTCTATACTTGTATGCGTCGTCTTCATAAACATTTCAATTTATCAATTTTAATAAACTTACTCATATATTACACAATCCAATTAATGTAAGTCAGTTTTGCTTACACTCGAAGAACAAAAAACAGAATAGACCGGGTTTTAACCCATTTCAAATGGATGGTGACAACAAGCTGATTGCAGCAAAAGATACAACAATTAATCCGTAATAATTTGTGTAATCGGATTAAAAAGCTTCTGTATGACATGCTCTGCAGACACAATGGTGATTATCAATGCTGTTAATTGAGGTCCAGTTAACAAATGACAAACTCTAAAGTGTGAACAAACAATGACTTATGACCAGATATAAAGTAATTAACAATATGTCACTACAGACAACCAGTGTTTTTTTTTCAGTCGCTAAATGAAATTTGACCAATCAATTACAGTGCATAAATAGTGGTCGTTGGTCGCGTTAGACAAAAGTCGCTTAATACAATGGGAAAATAGAACAAATGCGATCGGGAGGAGTTTAAACCGGTTGTTTAAGACAAAGGTCGCTTAATACGCGTGGTCGCTAGTACAAGTTAGACTGTATATAGGAAGAGTTCTTGAATATGTTACTTTTTACTAATATAAGTTTCTTAAAATTGCCAAGAACTTCTGAATGGCTATACCATGTACACAGCAATTACGTTCCATTTAGTACTAGAAAGCAGGTATTTATGGTACAACTACAAGCATTAGAAATACAGATTAGTCAAACTTTTGTTGTGATTATTATTAAGATAAATGCCAATTACAGTTGTCGGAATCAATGCAAAATACCCAATCATTGTTATCACAATACAATATCCTAATAGCAAGTACCACAGTTCATAGCCCTAACTCTACTTAAAATAGCAGGGGTAAGACCAGTATTACAATATTATGAGTGTTGAATTATCAAGTAATTAAGTCATCTACCTGACACCCAACCTTGTCATGTGGAACACACAGTAACCAGTGAGTTGGTAAATCATCTTCTATAAACGCCAGTCCTTCCACCAAAGCCTCACAATGACCATAACAAACATCTGCCGGCGGTGCTTGAACAAGCTGAATCTGCAAGGAAACAAGAAATATCTTTAAAATGTGTCAATGCAGTCAATTTTTAAGTATCAACATAATTTTGCAATCAATTGACTTTTGTCAGTGCTTGTAATTTGAAGTTTTTGCAAATCATGTTCTAATCTAGTAGTCTACAGAACCAGAGAGACTCACTCAATGTCAACCATCAAGTAGTTCTCCAGTCTATCATGTTGTTATTGAAATGGGATGCTTTACAGTATGCATGGTATGCCATCAAGTAATTAAAACATGCTTTACAGTATGCATGGTATGCCATCAAGTAATTAAAACAATGTTCAAATGTGCTTTCCTTGTTTATATAGCTGATTTTGTAGAACATCATAGATTCATTATCCGGCAATTCAACTTAAGAAGGTAGGAGGCTCAGGTTAATATCTCTGCATGATACATTGTGATCATTTAATTCAGATCAGGTTAATATATCCGCACTATACATTTTGATCATTTTATTTTAAGACCTAAATATTACCGAACAACTTATTTCATGGCATTATCTAATCAAATGAAGTTGTTTTAGTTAAAGCAGTTGACATGCTTAAAGGGCCTATTATTAGGCGGTTTGCGCGCTAAGCGACATGAATGGGGGGGGGGGGGTTAAGCGCTAAGCACAGAATATTGAATTTGCCAGCATTGCGTGTTTTATCTAAATGTTTGCTAGAATCTCAGGCAATTGCATGACTGTATTATGGCAGGCCTGTTATTAAAGGTTACTTTACCTTAGAATCCTTGTATGTAGCGACTTGAATACAGGACACAAACACCAGCCTGTGAACCTTGAGTTGATCTCTGGCTTCAATTGGAAATTCCTTGAGTATATGACAAGATCTAGAAGTATGACGCAAGTACGAGTCAAGGAATCGAACAAGGGTATCATCACACATAACCTGTAGAGAATTAATAGTAAGTTAGAAAATACACGGACATATATAAGAAGAATTCTTGAATATGTTACTTTTTACTAATATAAGTTTCTTAAAATTGCCAAGAACTTCTGAATGGCTATACCATGTACACAGCAATTACGTTCCATTTAGTACTAGAAAGCAGGTATTTATGGTTCAACTACAAGCATTAGAAATACAGATTAGTCAAACTTTTGTTGTGATTATTATTAAGATAATAAATTACAATTACAATTGTCTGAATCAATGCAAAATACCCAATCATTGTTATCACAATACAATATCCTAATAGCAAGTACCACAGTTCATAGCCCTAACTCTACTTAAAATATCTGGGGTAGGACCAGTATTGCAATATTGTGACTGTTGAATTATCAAGTAAATAAGTCATAATACCTGACACCCATCCTTGTCATGTGGAACACACAGTAACCAGTGAGTTGGTAAATTATCTTCTACAAACTCCAGTCCTTCCATCAAAGCCTCACAATGACCATCACAAACATCTGCCAGCGGTGCTTGAACAAGCTGAACCTGCAAGGAAACAAGAAATATTTTTTTAAAATGTGTCAATGCAGTCATTTTTTAAGTTTCAACATAATTTTGCAATCAATTGACTTTTGTCAGTGCTTGAAATTTGAAGTTTCTGCAAATTTGGATAGTGTATATATATTAATCAGTCTAGGTTTACAGAAGGCAGATATATCCCCGTGGTATTGGAAATGGCGCACTTAACAGTTTACGTCATTATTTTGTTATAAATATAAAACGTTCATAATTAAAGTGATTGAGCAATGATAGGGCAATTCAATGGGAACATGTTGACACTAAATATCAATAGTCAATTCCATCAATGCATGTTGTATGACCATTACAATGAAAGACACGCTCAGCTTATTATGTCAAGTCCGCGTGATATGAAATGGCGCACCTATCCTGTAGGTCCCTAGTGGTAAAAAAAATAAAAGGATTCATGATGTAGTTGTTTCCAATTTTATTTTATGGCTATATTGTCCATTTTTATATAATAGTTAGCTTACTTTGTTTCATCTTAGATAATAAATCAATAATTAGTATCGAGACAGAATTGGTTACTAATTGCCATTATACTTTTTGAGTCACCAAGACAACTTGAAGATGTCCAAACAAGTGTTGAATCATCTATTACTGTCATGTAAGAATCATTCATGGCATTTGCATAGTCTGATCTGTCACCAACTTGACTTGGGAATGCCGAAAATATCAATGACAGTTAATATTAACAAAATTTTCAAAACATATTATTTCAGATTTTGACTAGTTTTTTCAGTTTTTCTTAATAAGAAAGTTACATCCTTCTGGACACCATTTCCTGTGTTTGACAGTGTGTAGGACATTTTAATCATGTTACATGGTGTTAACATGGATGCCAGTGCTCTTTACAAAAAAAAATTGAAGTTAAAATTTCATTTTGCAAATTTGTGGGATTACGATATTTGAGGAATAAAGTGACATAAGAAAATAACAACAAATATGGGTACAGCATACCTTTCGAGTTCTAAAAGCACCAAATTTTACTTTGAACATTGTTTATTTGCATTACAGACCAAAACCATACATCCTTCCGAAAATATACTGGAAATGTATGTCATTTTGGGTCTTAAACTCAAGAAAAGACCACTAATCTCAGGTGCGCCATTTCTAATACCGCGCCACAACCCATACCACCACGATACATGTATTGCAGTTATTTAAACTTTAATGAACAAGTCTGCAAGTTCCATGAATATCTTTTTTTATCACATAAACTAGGCTCTGGGAGTTTAATAAACCCATTACATAAAAGTCATAATACACACGTGTAATAAACATGCAAATGAAGTAGATACAAGGGCGAGTCACTTTATTCATGTATTCATACACGTTGTCAAAAAAGTAAAAGAATACATTTTTAGAATAGAATAAATTTTATATCCGATTATGAGCACTCTAGGGCATGTTATAATCACACAATAACAGATGTACAAGAACTTTAGAGTTATAACTGTAAGTAAACATGACGGTAGGTCCGTTAAACGTGGGTACGAATAAGATCGGGACGAAAGGTACATACCAAATATCTTTCATCTACACAAACACACGGCATCGTATGCTGATTTCATTGTATATATTCAGTTAATTTTGAGTATTAAAGACGATTTTCCTTGCTTACCAAGTACTTGCATCGTGTACAATCAGTTATTTTCGGCTATTCAGACGAATCGCGAATAAATTCACGCGGAAAACCTAGTTACTTCCCCTGTCCTTGGTTGTTACTAAAACCCGGAACGGAACACGGAACAGAACAGAATACGTTGTGTTGCTGTGGTCCTAGATTTAGTTATTTATTTTGTTAAGCATAGTTTTACATCTGCAGGATTTTAGATACCCTAAAAATATTTTTTTCAAAGGCAGAAAAATTAACATATTGGTGTATACATTGTTGCACTATTTTCTTAGCTCTTTCAATTAACCGCTTTACTCCTATGGAGTTTATTTGCCAAAGGGGAAGTGTGTGCATTCTTGACAAACTTTTACTGTGTATTTAGTTTATGTGATAAAAAGAATCTTACATTCGTGTCATTCCATATTAAATTTATTAAACTCGTTGAATAAAAGTGATAAAATGCTCGGCAGAGCCTCGCATTTTATCATTTTATCCAACTCGTTTAATAAATTCAATATAGAAAGACACTCATGTAAGATCCTCTATATCAATGTTTAATTCCGAGAATTAGAATGGAAAGAAATATTTCCATCTTGCTATTAGTGCGCACTCTAGAGGAAATATAAAGACAACATGTATTAATTGTGAGAATTAACGAAGAGACCACTACAATATATTAGAGGGGATAGGATAGCGTAATGCTAATGATAAATATACTCAAATTAACAGTTTATCAGTTAATGCAAACAATTGACCAAGAACGCCGGGGGCGCTTTTAAAAGTTAAAGTGCAGAAAATTTCATGATTTTTATTAAAATATTACCAAACAAAAATCGATATGTACCTTTCACCCCCACTCGAAAATTTCTGGACCGGGCCTGATTCAAAGGGAAGAACACTCTTCAAAGGTAAAACACTTTCCCGCCTAGAAGGCCTACAAATCAAATTCGATATCTAACAGGAAATTACGGCAATATTGTATATAAATTTAAACTTACGTCAAAAATCCACAACAAAAGATCCACTACGCATACCAAACCCCAGAAGAATACGTAGAAACTCATGATTGCTAATGCTTCGTGATAAACAGTGAACTTGATCAGTAACAGCGATATTATAAGAATTGCTCTTATACAGTATGACTTGCTTCGTCCAAGGATGAAACAAGAATGAAAAATCTGGACGCGCCCGTTTTACTCTGCTTCCCGTTCCCAGCTTTGTATATGCGGGTCAACTACATTATACAGCTTGGAATGGGGACCAGACTTTCATTACTCGCGTATCATGTGATCATGTGTAGTGCGCAAGCACGAATCCATATTCGAGATTTTCACGAGGAATTTCGCGAGTAATGTTTTGCAGGGATTAGAGTCTCATGATATGTGTTCAGTATTAACACAACACAAGATCGAAAACGGGGAAATAAAGATATATACATGTAGATCACAGATTGCAAATTTTCATGCATATAAATGTTAATGAAACGTGCTGCTTAATTTTATACTAATTTATTTAAGGTCGATTGTGAAACAAGTTTTTCCAACTTATATCAATCACTCTTGACACCTCATTCCTGCTGTTATCCATCACCACGAGGGTATGAGACTACACTACAGTACACGTTTTACATTCCCAGAGCGGCCTTCTGCATAGCAATATTTTAACCTCTCTATATAGGGACACCTTGAGAATTTCCTTAAAAAAGATAACATTAAGTCTGTCAGGAAAGGCAGCACTTATAAGTTGCTATCAAGTCACTATAAATGTAACCTCTGCATAGCAACAACCTCCAAACAACGACCAATATTTGCAGCTACCAAGGGGTGTTGCTAGATACAGATGCTGTACTGTATATCCATATAACACGGTATTGGATCACAGGCATCTCACTAAAGTCGGAGTTATGACATCCTCTATAAACATTAATATTATATATACTTATATGCCTTAGACATTTTTGTAGAGAAAAGTATATAAAAAAAAAATTACAGGGGCGTAGCCAGGCTTGAATTGATGTTACGCATGTTCATGATACGCACGTGCGTACGTCGACACCCCTGATTGATATTAGTGATACAATTTTAAATTTTTTATGAATAGTATGCCAGTGATTTGATAGTGCGACGGTTTAGTAATTACGAAATTCGATTTCCAGCAGCGGCAACTTCCATAAAATACTTATGGCTATACTTTGTGTTCCAATGTTTACAAATTTCTACTTGTAACTGTAGCCAAATGCCACGTGGTATTGCTACCCTGCGTATACGTATACAAATGAAAACTGCTTGAGAAACGGCGATAACCGGGCGCGTAGCTAGGGCCTCAATTCATGTGATTCACATTGTGTTAGGGCGTCGGGGCAAGCTCCCCGGATTTTTTTAACGTATGGTGTAATCCGGCGTGATTTGGACGTTCTTGCAGTACGTTATTTAGCCCTAGATGCCAATTTATATTATACATTGTGATAAGTCACCAGGATTGTTGACGAGTAGACTATCAAAACTATAGTTCGTATTGTTCTGTTACATAAACTTGACTGTTCAGTGTTCAGTGTTCAATGACATTGTCTGTATGCAAGCTCTGTGCTGGCTGATTAATTTCCATATTATGTGCACTGACCATGTAATTAGACAGTTTGCACGCCGGCAGATATCCTGAAACACTCCTTTACATGCAGTTCCACCAGAATGTTGTACTGATTTCATTTATATGTACATGTAGGTTACCTATGACGGAACTGAAAATCGAAAATAGAATGAAACCACCAACTACGAATAACATTTAATGTATATTCATTAAAATTCAACGTTTCATCCAGAAGGCTTCTTCATGTAATAATTATACAAAAATAATGATGACGTAACGTCATCATGTAACTGAAAATCAGCATAACTCCGGCGGAAGTCAAGATACTGAACATCTCAAACACATGAAACATCGAACACAAACATGTGGAGGGTAGAATGATGTGTGAAGAAACATGTGTATCTATAGGCGGATCTAAGGGGGGGGGGGGCGGATCCGGCGTACGCCCCCCCCCTAAAATCGCCGGAGCCTAGGTAATTTCTCATTTTGGATGTAAGAACAATATTGATATACAATTTTTTTCGCTCGCTTCGCTCGCGTAAAATAAACAATAATCAATTTATGGATTTTAAAGTGAACTTAATGCTGTATGCAAAAACATGATATCGGACTGATTGGTAGCATAGTGCCAAACATCGGCTACAGAAATGCCGAGATTGTTGCACATTAAAAATGTCCGACAAGACATAAAATATTAATACAGTTGGCTTTATTTTCTAATAAACCTGTCATTTTTATTAAAAATAAGATACCTCAGAATGCAGCTGACGTGGTTCTATTTAAAAAGTCACGAGGTAGAAAGCCACTGGCCCGTGGACTCCCTAGTCACTGAATCCCAAGTACTTCACATTTCAACAAAATTGAAGCCCTGGAGTTCGCAGGGTATGCTGCTCAGATAGACATTGCCTTTTTTCGTGACGAATTCACAGCAGCTATAATATCAGTGAATATTATCAAGTCGGTTATCGTTAGTCCTGACTATGCTGTTCATATAAACAACGATTTTTCTAGCTCGCTTCGCTCGCTGAAGAACTACGTAAATTTAATGAAAGCTTTTGATGTACCATTGAGTTGTTTGGGTATGCTGCTCAGACAAACACTGATTTTTTTCTAATTCTGACATTTACTGCATCAGTGAATATTACCAAGTAATAAGAATGTGGTGAATGAAGCTGAAATAGATAATTGCATTTTTTCTTACTCGCTGCGCTCGCACAACCACTATAAGTTATTTTTTTCAAGTAGGGAATGAGTTTGAGGGATATGCTGTTTAAATAATTGATGCATATATTCTTACTCGCCTTGCTCTCACAATATTTTTTCAATGAATATCATAAGATAAAGAACGAAATTGTGTGGAATGCTTCTCAGAGATACATTTTTTCTAGCTCGCTTCGCTCGCACATTTTCTTGAAGGGGGGAGGGGTATCAATACATGAATGTACGCCCCCCCTAACGCCAAATCCTGGATCCGCCCCTGACAAGTGTTAGTGTCCGTTACAATCAAGGAAGGAAACTCCTTGTAAATGTAGTAAAAGTGTTACTTCCGATTGAAACATAGGAAGTAGTTGCAAGTGATGTCCAAACTCAAACCGTGTCCGTTGTGTAGCTGGTCAGGTTTTGACGCGGAGGAGGGGTCTGCATCAGTATTATTCGTGGTTTCGGTTTTCATCTGTTCTGCACGTCGATGCTGCGAGTTTGTTAAGTGTATTCAATTAAATGTGCTTAGTTTCAATAAAATGCATTAATACACTTGTTACTATATATAGTAACAAAAATGAGCCTATTTGCGGCTGATTATGGCCATCACGTGGTTGATTATGGCCTATCCGCCCGGTCCGCAACCTCATAATCATAATCGGACCGGTTGAACGGGCGCACGGTACGTTATCCATATAAACATGACGTCACGTTGGCGCCAAAATGACGTTACGTTGCTCATGGGGTTCAACCGGATGGGTAATATCTGAAACAAAATAATCAAAATGGGCGATAAATCTAACAAGTCTGGACAAGAAAATCGACAGTTGTCTCCCCTAGACTTGCTACAAATTACTTTATCGTCGACGATGCTGTTTGTGTAGAAGCAATTAGAAACAGTTTCCGTTAACTAAAAACTGAGATGCTTATCGTTAATTTGTGTTATTATTTATAAAATATATGTACACCTAGAGTGTGAAGATTTACCATTATACTGTCATTATAACTATCATGTTATGGATTGGTAGTCCATGAGTGGTATTCACAAAGCAATTTAGTAGAAAACTTAAAATGCTTCTAAAATCTTAAAATTTAAGTATATCAGCATTACAAGAAAACCATTATTGTTGTGATTTTACTTAGCTTTAAAACATCATTTAAAGAGCTGCTATATGCTCACTGGTGTATCTTTCAATTTGCTGAAATATGAGCGGCACAACTTTTTAAACTTAGGTCAATTTTTGAAAAAAAGTTTTTAACTCATATGCTTTGTAAATACTTGCCTAGGAAGCCAATGCATTTATATCCTGCAAATTGAAGAGTAGTTCATGTTTCCTCAGTAATTCAAGTAGCTCTCTACATAATTCATAAAATATATATAAATAATCAATAATCTGAATTGTAAAATTCTCAGTTTTCTACCAAGATGCTTTATAAATACCGGCCCTGTAACGTTCATTGCTGAATAGTGTTGATATAAAGCGAGACAAACATTGACTACATATTGAACAGCTTACCAATAATCAAACCACAACGCCGCGGAATGTCTGTGACCTCCTCATCCAAACCTGCCCATTGCGAAACTTAGACCCACAACCTTTGGTTTATCAACAAAGGCGCTCTACACCTCGACCAGCGTACCTGCGACCAACAACCATAGTCAACATAATGGGTTGTCTCAAAACAAAAGAACTACTACTAATAAAAAATCAATATAATATAATATTTATTGCATTATATAACATAATTTGCTACACATAAATTGTAAACATTAAATTCATAAGTACATAATAACCAAATAAAATCATGCTTTGATAATAATGTTGACTCACAAAGTGTTCACATAAATCTCCCTTGCATACTGTAAAATCACGTATTTTCGTGGGTATTAAATTTCGTGGATTTGATAAAAAAGCATTTTCGTGGGATCGTAAATTCGTGGATTTTAAAACATGGAAAGTTAATCCAATGTTCTGTATTCGGGAGTTCGACTAATTGAGAGGATTATATTTCGTGGTCGAGATAAACAACTAAATCAACGAAAATTCAACCACCTCGAAAAATAATGATTTTACTTTAGGTATCATAGTTTTTCTCATTCTCTCAATATTAAGGATAATACGTAATACCACAGGAACTTGCAAAATTAAAAAAAAAATTTTAAATACAGGCTGTTCAGTAGTAACTTTTTTTTATTAATTATGCAAGACTTCCTGTGGTCATACAAACCATAACGAAAAAAGTCGGTAGAGCACTGAATGTACGTGTATGTATGAAGCTAGGTTTGAACAACCTGAAATGTGTTTATGACGTCATGTTCTCTCATCGCATCTGATTGGTGCAGGAATGTGACGTCATATTCGATCCTCGTCTCTGATTGGTGCAGAGTTTTTTCGTTATATTCGTTCTCCTTTTATTGGGGCAGGATTTTGTCATTACATGTTCAATGAGTACTGGTCGGAAATTAAATAAATTAGCGACGGGAAACTTGGATTTAGTGACGTTAACGATAAATCATCATAAGTGTGATACATCGGATTGGCATGCAAACATGTATAGTACATTTAGGCCTGCAATAGATCATGTTGTATAATATACATGTATGTATTTGAACCTAATCACTTAATGACTTTTTGGAACACTATAAATTCAACTTGAATGACTTATTGCGAGCAAAAGCATCTGTAACTTCCGGTCACTGTAGGTTATGCCTTATTGGGAGAATATCATTTGATAGTTCAACTTCTTGCGATAAGCGGGCGTTGATTCGTTTATACACTGTGTAAATAATATATGTGTTTAAACTATAATTTAAGCCACTTTCGGACATTTGATACATTTTCTTGATCGTTTCACATTAGGGCACAACTTTTCGCTGCATCGTTTCTTAACACTCGTTTCGAATCACCCATTTCACTCACGCGCTTCCGGTGAAATGAGGATCTTCTGCGTCGGAAGGTAGAATTTTTCTTTTCTGTTTTTAAACCGGCAGACGACATTGCCGCAACTTCTATAACGTCTTTAACACTTTTCTTTGAGGATTTGGCGGACACTTCAGTATACATAACAGCGTCTATGGTTTTACCAGTTTTCACCCCCTGAAATGAAGATATTGTCTATTTAATGTGAAATGTTTATGGTGTATTTATGATGATGCCAGCTTAAGTTTAAAGAATTCTCTTGCACGTTTACATGTAGATCTACTTCTCGTACACAAAATAAATAATTTTAGTCTATGAACCAAGGCAGACCAGTATGCTTACTAACTAACCATATCAGAATGAACCACTCGTGGAATTAGAACCTACTTTCACTTCCGCATGATGTATACTCACGATCTGGATAAATCCAGCTTATCTGGAGCTGTGGAACAAGTCGACTTTAATCAAACAGAGGAGTCTGATTCCAAGTAAGCCTACGGTAAGTTATACCATCAACCGTATTTCATATAAATGCATGTTATAAGGGGTTTTAATCAATGAGCGATTATACTAATTTATTTAAGTTCGATTGTGATTTTCAAATTTACATTTATCACTTTCGACACCTCATTGCTGATGTTATCCATCGCCACGAGGTTATGTGAGAAGAGAAGCCAGTTTCCTTTTTATGCTGAGCGTCTAGCAAGGGAATTACTGGTACCATTTTTTATTTCGTCTTTGGTATGACGCGGCCTGGGTGCAATGAGCGCTGACACTTGGTAGTCATTCTGTAATGGATACAGTATTATCATTTTAAGTATATTTGTACCTGTTCGTATGAGATACCAGTTCTATCCCTTTTCTTTATTTTCTCCGCACTCTTGATATCCCTGAGATCACGTTGGCATCCTACAAGGATGATAGGCTGCTTCGGGCAATTTTCTCGGATTTCTGGGTACCACTGAAATAAAAAAATAGATTTATTGTAAAAATATTTCTTATACCACAAAGACTGTCGTGGATTACTTGTACTAGTAATTGTGCATTTCTGAGCTCTTGCCTTCAAGTAGTGACAAGGGTCGAACCACGTCATTCGTAGTGAGGAATGGTGGTCTAGAGGTAGGGCGCACGCTTTGGGGTCAAGAGGTCCAGTACAGTACAGGGTTTGATACTCGACGGCGCCACTGCTTTATTTCTTTGAGCAAGACTTACACACAATGTTCCACTCGATCTGTTCGATATTCCTCGGTGCCGTATCTAGATGTTAGCTGCACACTAACCAAGTGAGAAATAGACTCGAACGCAGATTTCCGTGGTAGCCAAATGAGCAGGGGAAGTTAAATGTCAAAAGGT
The DNA here is from genome assembly GCA_947247005.1 of Spisula solida. Classification (NCBI taxonomy): domain Eukaryota; kingdom Metazoa; phylum Mollusca; class Bivalvia; order Venerida; family Mactridae; genus Spisula; species Spisula solida. The sequence goes on from OX365958.1 coordinate 18,326,360, forward strand.
GACTGAAAGACTGAATCGCTGAAAGCGGCCCTCGAAAACCTTTAAACTTAACTTTCAGACGCATTAACCTATTTGTCGTTGTGCCGTCCAGTTATCAGTGTGTTTTTAGAGGTTAATACACGACACAGCCGGGCAGGAAGGCGATAATCCGCCCGGAAAATGAATAATCACCTCGAGGGCTTCAGCCCGATGGTGATTATTCATACCGGGCGGATTATCAACTTCCGGCCAGGCTCTGAAGTGTATTAAAGTCTTTAATACAATTGTTCGATTTCAGAATATCTATGAAGAACAAATAACGTAAATTTATATTACTGATGTAGATATACACTAATATTGTAACCAATAAAATGCACTTAGTGTGAATAAAATGGCATATGAGCAACGTAACGTCATTTTGGCTCCAACGTGACGTCATGTTTACATGGATAACGTAACGTGCGCTCGTTCAACCGGTCCGATTATGATTATGAGATTGCGGACCGGGCGGATAGGCGATAATCAATCACGTGATGGCCATAATCAGCCGCAAATAGGCTTATTTGTGCTACTATATATAGTAACAAGTGTATTAAATTACGCTATGACCCGGCATCATTGTGTTCATTGACAACTTGTCTTCTTCCTGGGGTTGTTTTAATTGTGAGGTTAAATTAAATTGTACTTGAAGTATTATGTAACTTTGAGTTTGTTTTATTGCTGGAGGGGCCTTTGAGTAAGGTTAATGAACTCAATAAAATTAATCATCTACAGCCAAAACATTAGCACAGAATACGTAGTTATGACGAAATCTCAAACACTTTGGACTTGATAAGTAAGCAGATAATACGCGTGAGAGTTTCCCACCATTAAATAGATTGATCCGTGCGCTCAGTTAATTAATATAAGTTTTAACATCTTCAACTTCTTCAGATTATATCATTTTAATCGTTTGTTTACATGCCTGCGGTTTATTTAATCCCTTTAGGTTCTGAAGAAAGATTGAAGAGCGGTCCATGCTTTTTGGCGCCAAAACATTGAAAAAAATGGCGGCTTATTCAGCAAGTACCTACAGCATCATGGTTGAAAGAAATTATTAATAGATTGAGCAATGTTCAAAGGTTCTGGTAGGTTAGATAGTTTATTCAGTATAAATTTTGACTCATCCTCGAACATCAGTGGTTGTAAGTCAAGTTCCCAGACCAACATAATTATATACTTGCTGTCAGTGTACCAGAATGTTTTGACTAGATTCACATTCAATCATCATACCTGTGTAAGTGGTCACCTGAATTGAACAACCAACTGCCTTAAACAGCCAACAACATTAAATCAATTCCCTCGATAGGAGAGAGGTCGGAGGCCATTGGTCAGCAATGCAGGGATATTGGGTATAACCGAATGACCATGTACTGCGACTGTTTCAGATGCACACAAAATAATAAATCAATTAGGGCGAACTTGAGCGGATCATTTGTTGGTTCGGTTGTGTGTTGGACACTGTGTATTGTATGTTGTATATGTTTTCTGCTGGTTAAGTTGAGTGCTGCCTTGTTTGTCTGACTTAATATTATCTTTTTACCTACACTTGGAGAATCGAAATGAAATCTAATTTGTTTAACGTTTTAGCGAAAGTGTAGTTGAGATTTATCAAATGCTTCGAGCTAATTGGCTATATATAATTTAGGTATATTACCCACTTGAATGTATGTGTGTTATAAAATAGATGCTGTGTTACTTGAATATTCGTTCGATTGAGACAGCTTTTATAAATAAGTTTGCCAACGTTGTGGGGTGCAAGTGAAACAAATCTGTTGAAATATACATACACCTGTGTACATGTAATAACTAAACAGTCTAACCCGTAATTAGAGAAACAGCCAATGTGTACATGAGTCATGGCCACTAAAACAGGCACCGATCTCCCGATACATCTCTAGTAGAAATCTCATCTCAAATTGAGACTTTACTCAAATCAGATTCAGAATTAGAGATAAATGTAAAGTTCGAGCTCTCTAAAGTTTACTGTAATAAACTAAGAAATAAGAATTTTCAGTTTTGTGATGCGGATTTGGAGTCCAATCTCCCATGGGAATTATCTTAAAGGCACATGGCAATATTTAAGATCAGATTTAGCTCAGCTTGAGATATTTTAGACATAATTGGTCGTTAGTGGTTACAGACAGGCTTTTGCTTATTGTAGATGTCCAATAACACAAGTGTGACATGCATACTATAGAAGAAAAAGAAGTAGATTATCTTACATTTCAGTACACCACAGCCTCATGTGAACATACAACATATTCATAAATATATGTACAAATGTAACATCAACAAGCATCACTCACTACGAATCATATCAATATTTTAGCCAGGCAAGTGTTTAATTTGATCAAGTAGTTTGACAATCCTACACTATATAACTATATGTGGCCTCCGTAGCTCAATGGTTAGCGCTTGCCGTCTAATCTGGCGATCCGGGTTCAAATCCGGGTGGGGGCACACATATATGCCTACCATATAGCATAAAAGCTGACTTGCAAATAAAGGCTATGCTCGGCATTTTATAACAATTTCCTAATTTGTCCGGTGTCTGGAGTAGAGGGGTTCAAGGGATAAAATTACATTAAAACATGAAGGACAATATTCAGGATCAACTTATTTGCCCGAATAAGTGGGGTTTCCGGATTAGAGAGGCCCGGATTAGAGGGCTTCCACTGTAATACATACACTATTAAAGTACTGTACCACGTACAAAGGATAGAAAGTTTGTCCAAGGGCGAGTTCACAAGCAGCTCTTGGGTAGGGTATGGTGTTTACTCCCACCAATGCAGGTCTCTAAATTAACCAACCAATCAAAAGCTTGGCCCTTATAATATCTATAACAGGGTTTTGCCCCGCTAATTTTGCATACTGTACAGAAACAGGGAACAAGTACACCCTGCCAGGAGGCGTAACATGAAGATCCGTTCAAAAAATAGATCATTACGTTAATTACCTTGGTAACGACGTTGTCCAGTGATTCTGGTGAGCCAAGTGAGAAACATAACAATATGATGTCGGCATCGGAGTAAGATAATGGTCGAACCCGACAGTACTCGCCTTTCCCTGAAAAAAGCAAAAAGCCAACTATAATCCCTAGTATAAGAACCCTTATTGTTGGATGGAATTTGAATTCAGGACACCAAAGACGGCTGCAAGTCGCACCGATTGCGCCATCGATGCATCTCGCGGCAAAAAATTGCTCAGATGACGCTGATGTGAACGTTATTTCTGCAGTATTATGAGGAATGTTGTAGTTTTCTATGATAAGTTCAACTGAAGAATAAAAAATATTTCTAATTTCACTACGTTTTATGCCGTTTTCTGAAGTATTCTATACAGACAATGTCGACAGACATGTAGTTGATTTTTTTCAGTTTTCTTAGAAAATTATCTACTAACAGGCTCTTCCGGTTAACGACTGACTACATCCATACTGCACCCCGGTCCCGTAGCTATATAGAAGTTACACAGAACATCATAACCTGTCCAACCAAAGAATCAAACTTAGATTTACTTGGTGCCAGTCTTGTGCCATTACCAGATGAGCTACCCGTGCAGAGGTTCCATTTGCACCTTTAAATGACCCTTTGACCTCTGAAAATTCTGAAAACCCACATGGACCCTCAGGATATTGACTAAAGGGTCCCATTCTCTTTAAAGAATAGGTTTAATTTATATTTTTCCTATTTAAAGGTAAACTCCATTACAAAATGGTGAAAACGACTGTGATTTTCAACCCCTCAGTGGAGCTCCTGTTGAGTATGACGAATCACTGAAGTTTGAATTACTTGCCAGCTGGTTGTTAAGTTGTTTGAGTTCGTTTTAAGCGTTCCTCGATATAACGAACATCGCACAGATGTTGTGATAATTGGATAACCTTGCTGGTCTCTCATTGTTTCAATATGCTACCATAATTATTATTCAAATCATACAATGATAAAATCGTATATTATATGCTACATTCCTGCGCATACACTTGACATGTTTATCGCGATGTGCCACTTTTATATAACTTCGCGCATCGTCGATTCGCCGTTTTACGCATAAAAATAACATTCTGCTAATAAAACAGTAATTTCATACATATATATTTTAGATAAAAGATACTTTTTATAATTGTGTTTCATCTTTTATTGCAAGGGTACAGTCTACATAGCAAGAATCATCTCAGAGCAGAAATCTGTCATCGTAAAAGACGTTGGAAGATCAACATATTTTCCGTTGGGAGTTTTGGTATCACGTGTCAGTCACAATGCTGGTCGAAGTTAAGGGCCGAGCTTTGTTAAATAAGTAATACGTGAGCCGGCCTCCAGGAAAATTAGCGGGCTTACTGACATTATAAAATTAAAATTATAGTTATTATGGAATAAGGTTTTGGAAATGCTCTGAAATGAGAAAAAACCATTTTGCTTGATTAAGTAATTGGATGCTACTGTACTGTCTGTTAGGTTTTTTTTCATGAATAATGCTGAAAAAACTTTAGTCGTTGCTGTGGTGACCAATTTCTAAATTTATACATATTGAGATAAAAGAGCGGTTACTTGGTTAAAGCGGTAACTACTTTTCTCTAAAAGCAATTATTCAACATTTTAATGTTATTTATACTGAATATGTGATTCGTGAAGGGATTCGTGATACAATTTTGAAACGCTTACTGTTACTTCAAGAATTTATGAAATACTAGATTCTAGTACTCTATTTGTGAAATGCGTCAAATAACGTTTGGATGACGTTTGTAACGTAACTCAAAAAGTAGGCAGGAGTTCTTAGTTTAAAAGGTAACATTGCAAATGATTGTTAAATTTTGTTCATATTTTCAGAATCTGTGCATAAGAGTCTTCTTTTTCTAATGCTATGTTATCTTGATTTTTATAAGTTTGTCACTAATCATGGTTTTCTCTGCCTTAGGGATTGGCTAAGAACTTGCCTATGCATGAGAACTTTCTCTTGCTAATTTCACACGCGCCCGAATCTTGAGTTTTAGTCAGTAGATCTGATATAATCATGGTAGTAAGTAAAGTCATATAGCAAGGAGGATGACACCACATTTTTATTCCGTTATATATTTCAACTTCAATCATGTTGATCATCCAGATAGTGAAGTTCCATCAATATTTAACTAAAAATAAATAATTTATAAGCAAATTATACGAACTTCGCGATCACCCCTCGTACATAAGTCCTACTGGTCAACAATTATAGTCTATTCGTACGGACACCACCAAGTCACATTATCCTGACAACGGGCGAACTAACAGTTGCCTCAAACTAACTATTCTGAGCGTCACACCAGAGAGATACATACTAGTATCACTTTTAACAAGTTTGGTATGGCACAGCCTGAGATCGAACCCGAGACCATACTCGAAGAAGACACCCTACCACTAGGCTATAGAGGCAAACTCCCATTTTTAAAAAAAGTTTTTACTATCTTCAAAATGAACGAAAATAACAATAATCTGATATGTATGGCACTTCTGGAATAACTGTAAAAAGTGTAATCGAATCTATCTGTACAAGTTTGTTATATATGTAGGTTTTGACTTCAAGTGTTGAAATAAATTCACGGTGCCAAATACCACACACACACACATACGATTTGATAAATCATAAAAATGAGTAATTCTCATAAAGATATTAACAAAGACAGCCGTTGATCGAACGAACTTTAACCCGCTTATCAATATGAAGTAATCTATTCGGATACCTTCCTGATAATTTGACGTAAATAATAGTTTACTGTCAAAACTCGAACATAATGGAGAGATAGCAGTCATATTGTGAACAGAAATATATATTATATACTGTAAAACATATGTTTTTCGCGATGTCAAAATTTCAAAGGTTGAATATTCGCGATTTATAAACCTCGGAACAATCTATATTATGCGTTTCACGCTACTGCCGTTTATGTTCACGAGCATAAATTTTCGCGATCTTATCGAATTCGCGCATATCGCGAAAAATAATTCCACGCGAAAATAAATCCGAGCACAAATTAATTGCACCTGAAAAGTAATTCCACGCAATAATTTCTTATTTTACAGTATATACTACAGGATCAGTGTTTTTGATAGTAAATGGGACTGCATTTATCTTCAATTTTCATATTGTTTCATTTAAACATTATCTTTTTTCTGGGGTTGAAAGTCAACATTCTTGGAGTATTTTAGCTTCATGGTGTTCCTGTAGTCGAGCAAATCAATTATTGATCTGAATAAGATATATTATAAGCAATCATTAGGCTTCCTGTTCTGATCCATTTTGTGAATGCCGACTCGACTCTTTAAAACAGTTACAACCAGTAATGAGTATGGTGTAGGGATTGTGTATAGAACTAGTTAGTACCACGAACCTGAAGTGTCCCACAATGAAAGCTGTATGGTATAGGTTTCTGTTACTTCGTATGTCGTTGTGTATGTATCAAATCCGGTAGGAGTGTACTCCTGAAATAAGAAAAATAAATGCTATATAATACTAATATTCATTAAAGTGTCATGTCTTCCATTCTCGTTCACCAGAGTATTCTTCTTCTGTGATATCACAGTCTGAGCACTTGACTAACCACTGATGTATGAGGATGCATAGCTGCATGTCAAACCTTTTGTTTCATCTATATTTCATGCGCGATAATCCATTTTTTTTAATTGAATACTAAACAACGGTTATCTTCCTTATTTGGGACTGTATCAGTCTTAAAGTGGTCGTTCTTATCTTTATTGCGTTATCACGCTGTGCTTACTCCGCGGTTAGTCAGACTAGAGTGCAATTAATGCATATCTTTTGCTTGAGGGTTTTTTGCTCTCACAGTAGCACTAAAATAATTATGAGCATGTAATCCAAGACCTCGCAGCTAGATTCCGAATAAGCTAGAAACGTCTAGAGAAAGCTAGTACACAATCTAATTTATATATGGGTCACTGCCCAACAGTATGCTTACGTAATAGTCCATGCAGACGATAACTCCGTCCTTTCATAAAAGCCAAATTGATTACGTGACTCTACACTTTTTTAAAGAACAAGCTATTTTGACTTTACTTTCTAGGCATGTTTTACGTTTCGATCCCTATCTTATAATGCCAGGCACAAGCAACACATGAAGGACGGTTATACAAATGGCGTCACATGAACTGGTTATATAAGAACGTTCCTATTTTTAGGTTCGGACCTTCTGCTACAAAGGCAGTTATGATAAAGGAGTGGACAAATTCACCGACTTTCCATTAATTAACATATCCTTAATAATTACTTTCTTCATATGACGTTGTTGTGGTCGTCAGTTAAGGGCGTTTTAAATGACCGGATAATAGTTATTGTGTGTTTAAAGATTGACGTCAGCCAAGAACGTGCCATAAACTAGTTGACCCATGATCACGTGAGCACTATTTTCTTCCGCAACACCTGCCTTCGTGAAATGTGTTATCTTCAAAAGCAGAGAGCAAGCCTTGTGGCTTATCAGCTGATTTCGGAAGCATGTTTCATCGGTTTAGAACCTATGAACCTGAAATGCCCTATAATACATTATGGCGTAACAAGATTTCAATGATAAGATAAAAAAGTTTAAGACTCTAACAGAGTAGAAAAAAATGCTGACAAAAAATTGAAATTTCCACACACTTAAAAAATCTGTTTCAGCAATCATTTAGCTTACACACAGTTTTCTATTATCTTTGCGCCTGATAAGCGTGTTACGACAAGACAGGTCGGGGTTATATGAGAGATTATTTTTTTAAAATAAAAATCTAAAAATATTCTGTCAGATTTCTTATTTGTTCACCGCTTGCTATTCACATATTTATTTCACACCTTGCTCAAAACAAACCGAAACTGAAAGTACATTTGCCATTTATGTGTGGCAACAACAAAATGTAGCGCTGTAGTCAAACTGCACAAAATACCAGTGTTTCCACAACACGAGTATTGGATTACGTACTTAAAGTCCTGGCATTAATTATAATAAGGCCGGGATTAATTAACTCTTAAGACATAAGATTAAAATGATTGTGTCGTTAAGGTAGACAATAGTGTATCGCGGGGAACATAGAATGTCATACGTCAAGGTAATCAGGCAATCAGGCAATCAGACATAGAATGTTATTAAAAACATATGTAGCTTTTCCAGAGAAATCTCAAGGGAAATATCAAGACTGACCTTCCATGACAAGACATCTTGTTAATACCATGGTCAAAAATCAAATCCGGTCGACTTCCGATGAGGCCTAATAGTGAGGCCGGGAACCGGACGGACATCAGCTGGTCATCAGTCATTACATAATATAATATATCTAGCGGGGGCGGCGGACGGAGTTATTTTAGTCTTTTTTGAAATATCCATTGCTTACTCATCGATCAGCGTCTGAACGATGCAGAGGCATTGGGCTCACACCGGACGCATGTACACAGTTGAAGCGTCCGAATGATTTGTGACCAAGGCATAAGTCCGTGCTTCGTCAATGATACATTTGTGTTTGGTTGCCAGTACGTCATCAATACAGCTCGATTAAGTGAAACATCAGTACATCGTTTTGGTTAATATATTGAAATAGTTGTTTCCCGAGAGAGGTTAATAAACTCTAGCCTGTCTAATGATACTAGATAATTAGTTAACCAGCTGAACAATGTTAGTTATTTAAGATGGTTGGATTATGCAAACCGAAAGAAGACTAAAGTAGTAGAATTTCCCATGAAACATACCCAATACATAGATTCTGTATAATACTTGAAAATTGTTCAAGTAAAATTTGTATTTTTTTACCAAAAAATATATATATCAAAATTAACCCGCTTCAGGTCTGTTTTGCACCATTTACTTCTAAAGTCTTTTTTTTTAATTGTATTGTTTGGCTTTTATATGGTTATATTAAATTTTATTTTCGTATTTTTTGTGCAAGTGTACTGACAGAGATTTAAGAACAACTCTTCGAAATGATAATCATGGTAATATATTAATTGGTTGTGTACACCAATTTCATACCAGTAATTAGAAAATAATTGGACGATCGGTCCCTGTATAGTGATGGTGCGTAAAAAGCGCAGGACGGTGATGTTGAGGTTTAAATAGAATGAAAACACAATGCACTAGACTAAGTGAGCTTTGAAGTATCAGTGACAATCGCTAAATACAATAAAATTCGGGAGTTCTAATGCAAAAATTTGGAATTTTAAAAAACTTGAAGATACTTAAGATATAGTAAGGCTTGAAGTATATAAACGTGCTTGATTCATAACCACGTAGACCCTTGAGTTATCACAACCCTTCACAAAGCATACACGAAATGCTAAAAATACATCAGAAACCCAATTTCGTTTAAACAATACAACATTTAAAGACACAGCGGACAGCAAGTGGATAGTTAACAAGATGGAAACGTTTAAAAGATTCTTAAAAGAAACAATCTAGGTCTGTAATGTATTGCAATAAAATCAGAACTTTTCGCGAGGGATTATTTTCGCTATATTCGCGAATTCGATAAGTTCGCGAAAATTTAAGCTCGCGAACTTAAACAACCTCAGTAAAACACAAAAGGATTTTTCTTTCAGAAGTTTAAAATCGCGAACATTTGACCTTCGGAACTACTCCAGAATAACAAATCAATGTCCAGAATTTAGACCGGTTTTAAAAAGTTATCTCCCTTTTTATCGATCCTAATTAAGTCCATTTGGATTGTTTCCATTCGCCCTGTTATTATCTGTTACCGAGCGTCTGTCTCGAAATTTTGAAACCGCGAAAGTATGATTTTACAGTAAACAAAGTATTCGTAAAAAACTTTACATCAACAAAGACGCTATCAAATTGTCTGTAACTTTGTTATGTACATCAGCCGTATCAGATCGACCTACAAATCCCGCTGGAACTCGTTCTGTATTGTTGTTTCAACAACCGCTGCAACATTCATAATCATTCCCATACGGTTGTTTCAATTTTAAGGCCATGGCTAATGTAAAATGTTAGCACAGGAAAGTTGAGAGTTAAAACGTTTTAAAAGTTAAGTTACCAATTTTTAGGGCTGCTTTCTGAAGTTCAGCCGTTTAGCCACCCTTTGACATTCTAACTTCCTCTGGTCTATGGGCTACCCAATCAATCCAGCGTTCGAGTCTCCCTGTGGAGACTATTTCTCTCCTGGTGGGTGTGCAGCCAACAACGATCTGCCGCGCCCAGGCATATCAAACATGAACAGACACATCTCTCACAGGTACCAAGTCACACCTTGGTAGAGTGGAGCATGTGCGTTATTCTTGTCCAAAGAAATTAAGCAGTGACGCAGACGGGGATCGAAACCGGTGTCCCGTAAGAATTGTCAGATCCCGAAGTGCGCGCCCTACCTCTTGACCACCACAAGTTCAGGTTAATATCATTTACTTTTGATAAAGAATGTTTATAAAAGACTGAAACGGAATTTCTGTACCAATTGACTATTTAGAAACCACTTACGGGATCAGTTATCACTTCGGTTAAAACAAAGGTGAACTGATGAACAGCTGTAGCTTGTATGAAATGAACATGTTGTGATAATGGTATCGTTCCTGATGATAGTTGTTTACCATGCTGGTATATTATACTGCCCATCTTGTAATCAATTAACACAATTTAATAGTTAATTTCTTGTTGATATTTTTTGTTCATACCAATCAAGTACAAATACACGTGAAATGTTCGAGGCAAACACGAATCTAAAGGCCCGATAATGTACGATGTGCTCATGTAGTGCATTATGGGACATTCTAACACAACATGCAGTTTCACCAATATACACATAGAGTAAACCAAGGTTTGCATGAATTACCATTAAAACATGTGTACCTACGGCAAATAACTAAGTAGCATTCTGAGGGTAAAAATGTGCAGCGGTTATTATGTCTTATTGCGTTTTCAAATGCAGAATATTGGCTCTGTTAGAATTGAAATAATGAATATGTACATGTATGTGTTTATCTATAATAAAGTCTGGTCACTCGTTCAGATGCTACGCACTCGTGACTTAATTACTACGCGTCAGAAAGGGTGAGCGTGTTTGATTCTACGATAAAACACAGGTCCATATTCATTATTTATTTAATACATTCGAAACATCTCGCTCATTAACTAATTGTAAGAGATATTCAGATTCCAGTTATTCATATTCTTTAGACTGGTACACGCTCTTGAATATTAAAAACTTTATTCTATGAAGGAGTCAACTTCTAAAACACAGTTCTTTGTCAATGTCAGCAACAACTGGTGAACAAGTCATGAAAACCCTAAAATAATGCCCATACTATTTAGCTTGCCTTTGTCTAGACGGTCTTTAACAAAAACCAGAAATTGATATAGAAATATCAGAGCATTCAAACTGCCACAATTTATATTAATCTTTCCAGATAATCTAACCGCACGAATGGGAACCAACGATGTAAAGCTAGAACAATTACCCCTGTAAATAGACAGTGCGAAATACATTTATTTTATTTATATATCATAAAAATGCTGAGTAAGCAAATAACACACATGATTTACAAAGAATGATCGTGATAGTTTTGTACAAACTATGAAATAAGTCACGAACGCAGGAAGCCGACGTGTGGTCATTAGATGAAGCCAATTGTCGTAGTTTCTCGGCTGCCTTAACTAAAACTTAACTTCTAGTGTCAGTCATGTTTGGATATTATATTGTGACTTAACAAATAAAACATGATCAGTAGCGATTGAAGATAAGGTCATCAAAACCAAACACGGGTTGCAAACCCGCTCTGATAGCGTTAAGACCAACCTACCAGACAAAATAGATACCCCATGCAGGACATAGGATCTTTACCCTGAGCAGTGTCCTCAAATCAAGGTTATTTACTGACCATGGTCAACTTTCTATTATAAAGTTCAAGGATCACTATCCATGCCTTTGTGTAGTTATCAAACGGAATTCATTTTCAAAACTAAAGGTCAACACGACCCTAGGGTCACCAAGCAAATATGCTCCAAACAAAGGGGCATAAAAGTTGCAATTATCTATATCATAGATACTTGCTCGTTATGTACAAAAAACAATACCCGTAAATATTTGTGTCTTATCATGCCCATTCGACAGTAACATATTCACTTGAATTATTAAACAGTTATAGATCACAAACTCGAAGCATACTGGAAACTAGTACAACTGCCCGGAAAATCTGTATTGGTTGCCTGCTTATCCGTCTTGTTTTTGAAGTTTGTAAATTGCCTTTCCGGAAAACGACATGTTATGATATCTCGGCAGGTTGTTGATAATTGTTTCACTATTTAAAACGTTTCATGCGTTAACTGCTCAATTTCCAATTCAATTATAAAATCATCAGCTATTGTTGGAAACATCTGTTAATGTACATGATGACGTCATTTGTTGAACATACGTAAAATCCGACACTTATATTTCTGTAATAAACAAGTTGTGGTTTAGACTCTGTCGGAGGTTTGATGAAATTTTGATAGAAATCAGCTGAACAAAAATGACTCAAACATCGTTACCCGTAAATAAAGTATTTACCAGCCCGGCATACTAGAAAGTTCCAAAATAAACATGGCAACAGTTCAAAAGATATGCTACACAGTATAAGCGTACTACAAATATATCGCTAATTAACGGCGTGCAAGAAAGTAAAAAAAATTCTAAAGGATTCATGAGTTCATGATTTGAACAAAAACAATTATTTCATGGATTTCAAAATACGGAATCATTTTAGTACCTTCGTCATACTGGAAATAGCCCTGCCCTGCTGACATTAACCCTAACTCTATACGATAAGAGAATAACCCACAATGCTCCACGCTACTAAGGTGTGAATTAGTACCTGTGATGGCGGTGTATGTACATGTTCGATATTCCTGGGCGCCTTATCTCGATGTTGGCTTCCCACAAACCAGGAGATAAATAGCATTCCCAGGGAGACTCCAACATGTTAAATGTCAAAGGGTGGCTAAACTGCAAGTGCTGCAAGTGGCCCTCCAAAACTGGTAACTTAACATTTTTGAATGGACCCGATCGTAGACACGTACGAGCAACACACGGATTATTTTACTCCTTATGGACTCGGGACTTGGTAAAAATGCTATACAGATCTCCCGATTAGCCTACAATCTCATCAAGATGTTCGATGTCTGGCAGCACTATGGAACTCTCGCAGGATCGTACACGGGACCTTGCTTAACGTCTCGTCCGAAAGACTGTTAGTAATTTTAGTTATGTTTGGTGGGAAACACTGAAAAACATATCTTTTTTTGACCGTCTGGGATCGAACCCACAACCTTCGGATCAGAAGTCAGAAGCTCTTACCACTAGACCACTTGTCCATCCATTAATTGCTGGTGTATTAAAACCATGTATCAGAATTTGACATTACTAAAGGCAACACATCCAAGATGAAATTTGTCACCAAACCTAGCTATTGCTATACCGATTTCAACGAAACATACGCCAGTGTAAGGGAAATAAAAAAGCTTTCCACTGGCGTATGTTTCATTCATAGAAAAGAATACAAGGTTCATACACGGCATCGTCAATGAAAGATAAGTTGATATCATAAGTTTACAGTTGCGCGTTGTTCTTCCTGGACCGTTTCGCGGGTTTGGTAGTTGGTCGCTTTCTATCGGCTCCATGCAAACCGCCAAAAACATCTTCCTATAAGGGATATCCGATGATACAACTTCATCACCTGAACATCGAAGGCTATGAACCCAGGCGAATGAAATCGTAAGTAGAAAAAACAACCTGGTATAACTATATAGGGCACGACCTATGTCATCAAGTGAATAGATCAGGGTATATGATGGCAGAAATATGCCACCAAATGATCGATTCACATTTATTAGAAAACTGTTTCACTCTAACATAAGTAAGTTCCACGCACATACGCCGCTGTCAAAACCACGTGATCCGTCCATAATCTAAATTGTATAGATTCTCTCCGCAGAGTGTCTGATATATACGCAAGTAAGTATAAACGTTTGGAATGAAATCGTATAAATCATAGGCTAATCATTTTACGATAGAATTATCTGACGTATATCTGTTTCCCTTGTGTGAGATCATGAAGTAGTTCCCATCAGTTCTAAAGCGATTTTTCAGACCTATTAGCCTCCAGGGTCGCTTGTAAATCAGCATCGCTTACATCATGTGCTGACGTACATACAGTCCTTGGTTTATTCCCATTGCCGATGACACCGTAAGATTTGCTTGGTCTATGGTTGCTGTGGTTTTTTCCCAACTTGATATTGTGAACTGACTCCCTTGCTCGACACTCAGCCTATATGAGTAGTTCCTGTAGACTTGATATTGTGAACTGTCTCCGTTGCTCGACACTCAGCCTATATGAGTAGTTCCTGTAGACTTGATAGTGTGAACTGTCTCCCTTGCTCGACATTCAGCCTATATGAGTAGTTCCTGTAAACTTGATATTGTGAACTGACTCCCTTGCTCGACACGCAGCCTATATGAGTAGTTCCTGTAGACTTGATATTGTGAACTGACTCCCTTGCTCGACACTCAGCCTATATGAGTAGTTCCTAGAGACTTGATATTGTGAACTGTCTCCCTTGCTCGACACTCAGCCTATAAGAGTAGTTCCTGGAGACTTGATATTGTAAACTGTCTCCCTTGCTCGACACTTAGCCTATATGAGTAGTTCCTGTAGACTTGATATTGTGAACTGACTCCCTTGCTCGACACTCAGCCTATATGAGTAGTTCCTGGAGACTTGATATTGTAAACTGTTTCCCTTGCTCGACATTCAGCCTATAAGAGTAGTTCCTGTAGACTTGATATTGTGAACTGACTCCCTTGCTCGACACTCAGCCTATAAGAGTAGTTCCTGGAGACTTGATATTGTAAACTGACTCCCTTGCTCGACACTCAGCCTATATGAGTAGTTACTGGAGACTTGATATTGTGAACTGACTCCCTTGCTCGACATTCAGCCTATATGAGTAGTTACTGGAGCATTGATACTGTGAACTGACTCCCTTGCTCGACACTCAGCCTATATGAGTAGTTCATAGAGACTTGATATTGTGAACTGTCTCCCTTGCTCGACACTCAGCCTATAAGAGTAGTTCCTGGAGACTTGATATTGTGAACTGTCTCCCTTGCTCGACACTTAGCCTATATGAGTAGTTCCTGTAGACTTGATATTGTGAACTGACTCCCTTGCTCGACACTCAGCCTATATGAGTAGTTCCTGGAGACTTGATATTGTAAACTGTTTCCCTTGCTCGACATTCAGCCTATATGAGTAGTTCCTGTAGGCTTGATATTGTGAACTGACTCCCTTGCTCGACACTCAGCCTATAAGAGTAGTTCCTGGAGACTTGATATTGTAAACTGACTCCCTTGCTCGACACTCAGCCTATATGAGTAGTTACTGGAGACTTGATATTGTGAACTGACTCCCTTGCTCGACATTCAGCCTATATGAGTAGTTACTGGAGCATTGATACTGTGAACTGACTCCCTTGCTCGACACTCAGCCTATATGAGTAGTTACTGGAGACTTGATATTGTGAACTGACTCCCTTGCTCGACACTTAGCCTATATGAGTAGTTACTGGAGACTTGATATTGTAAACAGTTACTGACTATCTTGCTCGACACTCAGCCTATATGAGTAGTTACTGGAGACTTGATATTATGAACGGACTCCCTTGCTCGACATTCAGCCTATTATGGTAGTTCCTTGAGACTTGATATTTCACAGTTTCCAATTGATAGTCTAAAATACTGTTTGTGGGACTCTAAGCCACCCATCCATAAGGACACCTTGACACACTAACACCCCACAACGTTAGACAGTCGGGTCATTGAAAGAGTACCTTTGGCACTTTACCACTTAATTGTTTGATATCAAGTTTAAATCGATAAGACCTTTCTACACAGCTGAGGTACTCTATGACGTATATTTACAGTAGTAAGATATTTCAATTAACATTGCTAAGACGTGTTCTAATTTCTAATTTAATGTTTTGAACACATGGAACAATTTGTTCCATAACACATGGCGGTCAAATAAGTCTGCTTAATTAGTTTATAAGACACCTGTGCGGGATAGTTCAAAGCAAAGTTACCAAGTTCCAAACCGAAATAAATATATAAATAAATAATTTGTATCTAGTTATTAAGAATATTCACTATGAAGGTTAAAGTCAATTTGAAATATTTATATATTTGAGCGGCTGCCAAGACAATGAGAAGTTTTCGGTTTAATGGCCTTCATTATACACCGAAGATCGATAGGAAATAACAGCGTATAGGTGAACGCCTAGCTGTCAGAAATGAACACAAACAGGTGTAAATGGATTTGTAACATTCTACAAAAAGAAAATAATTTACTGGTTGTATCCGCATATATATTTGACGATTCATCCAATGCAAATACAAGTATACCAGACCAGCTTTTTTCAAATGCAAACCGTACAGAAGGTCGCCAGACCAGGCATGTCGAACGCAGAACGAGAAGTGTGCATATAGAAGGTCGCCAGACCAGGCCTGACAAATGCAAAGCGTGAAATGTACACATAGGAGGACGCCAGACAAGAATTGTCGAATGCAAAGCGTTAAGTATACAAATAGAATGGCGTCAGACCAGACTTGTCGAATGCAAAGCGTGAAGTGTACACATAGAAGGCGCCAGACCAGGCTTGTCGAATGCAAAGCGTGAATGTACACATAGGAGGACGCCAGACAAGAATTGTCGAATGCAAAGCGTTAAGTATACAAATAGAATGGCGCCAGACCAGGCTTGTCGAATGCAAAGCGTGAATGTACACATAGGAGGACGCCAGACAAGAATTGTCGAATGCAAAGCGTTAAGTATACAAATAGAATGGCGCCAGACCAGGCTTGTCGAATGCAAAGCGTGAATGTACACATAGGAGGACGCCAGACAAGAATTGTCGAATGCAAAGCGTTAAGTATACAAATAGAATGGCGTCAGACCAGGCTTGTCGAATGCAAAGCGTGAAGTGTACACATAGAAGGCGCCAGACCAGGCTTGTCGAATGCAAAGCGTGAAGTATACAAATAGAATGGCGTCAGACCAGGCTTGTCGAATGCAAAGCGTGAAGTGTACACATAGACAAACCGTATTGAATGCAAAGTGTTAAGTGTCTACATAGAAAGTCACCAGACAAGCCTTGTGGAATGCAAATGATGTGAGGTGCACATAGAACGTTCCAGGGTAGTCTTGTTGAATGCTAAACGGGTAAAGTATTATACTTTTCGCTTAACAGAACATTACAATATACCGTCAAACCTGTGTTTCTGGTTAATTTAATTGGGCAACCACCTGACGTTGGAATTCGACAAAATTGTAAAATCATGTCTGTTGTTTGTTTGCGTTCGGTGAGACAGTCTAAAGTTATAAGCACGCAGTAATTCGAGTTATTCTCTGCCATATTTGTCGACTTGGGGGGGGGGGGGAGACAGTTGTGTAAGGGGAGTTCTGCAAGAAATTTAGGTGCGATACACTAGCTCTTCCCAGATAGATCCCTTGGTCATTGAACGTGCCCAGTGTATAGTACCGATACTCATGAGACTAACAGACAATGTATCTTTAGTTGGTAGAGAAACGTTGAAAAACATGCCCATTGCAAGCCTGATATTCAACCACAGACCTCTTGATTCGTAGTCAAGAGCGTTAACTTGTCGACCGCTGTACTAACACTATTAAATCTTTATCATACTTAATATGTTAATTACACATTACTGTATTTAACAATCATCTAAGTAAAACAGCCATATCATATGCATCACTGTTCGAGACAGGTTATTTAGTACAGTTAGGAAAGTTCAGCTATAAAATCGTGTTGATAAAAAGGTTGTTGCTCAAACTATGTAGGGGTCATTTAGCTCTGGAGAGGTAGCCCTGTATACTATGTTAACACAATATAAATGCATTTAACAAATCGAGATTATTAAAATGCTTAAATACTTCTATTTTTGGAGGCAATATGCAATAAAACAAATATAGAGCATAAGCCTAATGGATAGTTCTTGCAACAATTAACAGTATAATTATTTTCTGTTTACGTATACGGAATTAAAACAAATGCATGCAATCATTTTGCAACAAATGCGCTAGTCTTTTTTTCTGAGTGTGTACAACACTAAAACAATTTACTTTAATAGTTTGTACTGATTATGGGATTCGAACCCATACTGATCGGCGCCTGGCACAGCGATGAGAAGTACAAATCAGTTATACCCCAAAATAGGTTGCGCAAATAACCAATATCTATATAACTTCATCACACGACACAAGTTACGAGGAAACAACGCTGACAAAGGCATGCATACATGTACATTTTAATTAGTAAAATTAATAATTGCTAATTAATTAATAAATCATACTTACATGATTAAACTCTTCACCCATATATCTTTTAATCAAAGACGTTTTACCACTACCACAGTCACCAACAAACACCAGTTTGGATTTCACAGTTTGAGCTCCGCTAAGTCCACTTCCGCTAAGTCCACTTGCGGTACTTGAGCCCAAAGGTGGTGTGGATGAGGGGGTACCAGTACCGAGTTCACCCATATTACTACTGAATATATTTATCGCAATATTATACGGATAGAAATTTACACAATATGTGGCCGTCCAAAATTGTCACCATTGTTTTAACACTATACTGAAATGTATTCAATTGTATCTCATTTAACCAACACTAAATTCCATTGATATCTCTAAAAAAGTTCACCCGTGTCTATAATCTCCGTACACCATATAACGTAAGCATTCCCTGAGATGTGACGTCATAAGCGCTCAATTAACAATGATCAATTAAAATTAATCTTCATCATTTAGACGCATTCATGTTTTTTCTGAAAAGTTAAACTATCAAACTATTTCCCTGAGATTTGAATTATTTGCCCGAAATATTATGTCCAAAAAATAAACTTCGTCATATTTTTCTATAACCATACAAGCAAAGTGCAATTATATAATTTCCCGCCAAAATAGTTCCACTTTTTATAACGCTACTCCCTTCTTTATCTGGTTGCAAAAGTTCTCTTATTAATTTAGCAACTTAGTTAAACGAATCTGACTAATACACGAGTTTATATTTTACTAGGTTGATAAGATTGTATCTAAACCACGTGATCACGTGATATGCGCGATCACTGTATCCACTGAATGCTAGAAGTACTACTTATCGCTGATCTAGATACTCGTAGAATGCCAACACTCAAAGTACACCTTTCGAGTCTTAATTTTAACTGTGAAGCTACGTAATAGAGCAAGTGATTGTTAAATGCAAGTTTGTTTAGTGTACATGTACAAAACTACATATAATGAAATTGAGTGAGTTTGAAATGTGAACTGACCGTACCCCCAATACAGTAAAATTAAATATAACCAAAACCACTTTGACTTTAATATTCAGAAGTAAATCATATCAAGTGGGTGTTGAATTTCTTAACAATAGCGGAGGGTAGTTCTGGACCTGTGGACTCTTCAGCTTCATGACTCTAACAAAACAATGACACAATTCTGCACCAGGCCCCGATCTCCCGAAGCATCTCAAGTAGAAATCTCAACTCCACTTGAGATTTTGCTCAAATCGAAGTCAGAATTTGAGATAACTACGCAGCACGAGCTCAAGCTCTCTAAATTTTACTGTAATAAACTCAGAATAATGTTTCTGTTTTATTGTACCAATTAAGAGTACAATTCGCATGGAAACTATCTCAAACAATCAGTGACAAAATTTGAGTTGAGATTGAGCTCAGATTGAGATGTTTCGGGAGATCGGGGCCCGATAATGTGAGCATTGAGGTCAATACATATCTGACAGAGAAAAACAAGCCTATGAAATACAACCCTATACAATACTGGATAGAGAAGGAAAGTTGTTTTCCAACATTGTCAAGAATGTCAGAAAACTACCTCCCATCATCATCAGCCCCGGTAGAAAGACTGTTTAGTTTTTCAGACACAATATTCAAACCTGAATGTTGCCATTGAAGTGATGCTAATGTTCACACAAGTAAGCTGAGATGCACACTGTTACAGCTAGTCTATGCAATAACAGACAGTCCATATTCAACGACTGTATTAATATTTGTATTGTATACTTGTATAAACGTTTAGCTTTATGAATGTCAAATATGTGTCACCAATAAATGTTTTTTGTCTTCACATAGATCTGTAAATACATTTGGAATTACCAACGATTATGTTTTGCAATTTTTCATTGAAAGTAAAACTTGATTGAATGTAATGTAATGTAATTAATTTCTGAGAGAAATCATGAGTAATCCAAGTAATTGTCTTCAACAAATTTGAAAAATAACTGTAATGTAATCAATTACTGATCCATGTACTTAACCCCAAGTCTGCTCAGCTGTCAAATAGACCAAGTACCTAGTATCAGCTATAAAAAAGCTGAATGACCAAGTTTGCGGTCAAGCCAGCCTTAACATGTAGCTATGCTTGCTACCATCTCCCCCATATTGCAATCGCTCTGAAGTCCTCTCCCCAATAAACGATTTGCACTAGATTTTCATTAAGGAAGATAGTGTTCTTCAGTCCGATTGTCGGCCATATTGTTGTTTCTTGGCAAGTGATAATTTAACGTACGAAAATAATATAAAAATAGTCAATGCTGTTCGTAAGTTCATTAAAGACACAAAACGTTTCAATGCATAATGATTAGATCTAACGTCCACAACCTTAATCTTTTCTTACTCCTAACCTTACTCTTACTGTTCTGTCCTATCCTTACAAAACCCATCCTAGCTTTATTCTTACTAAAGCCAGTTTTTCTAATAATATTTGAATATTACCTCTGTAAATATGTAATAATCTACAGGTTAACACCTGCATTTAATTTCATGCTATGCCATATTAACGTGAATATATTATAATGTAATTGATATTGGTAGAAGGGGAGAGCCGTAACTAAGTTTTGGAACTTGTGGCTCGACCCTTTTACCCATGTATATAAAATGTATTTATAGATGTATTTGTACGACAAATATTGTATATTTTGTGGGTAATAAAATATGTTTAAACTAAAATATTGGCAAGCATGTCCCCCGTTCCAACCCACATTTATAATATTACTTTAGTTTATATTAATTTATTTAAGGTCGATTGTGAAACAAGTTTTTCAACTTATATTAATCACTCTCGATACCTCATTCCTGATGTTATCCATCGCCACATGGGTATGAGAGACGAGAAGCCAGTTTCCCTTTTTAGCTCAGCGTCTAGCAAGGATTTCCTTTCGTCTTTGGTATGACGCAGCCTGGGATCGAAAAGCAATCGAAGCGGACGCTCTACTAAAAAAGTGTCACTAGGTTATTGGGGATTATATTGACTCATCTACATGTGTGTGAGTACGTATAAAATATAACCAGCAATCATTTTATCGGCATGATTCAGCAATGTATGTACTTGTAGCTACATCCTCCAAGTCCGGTTCATACATAAATAGAAAGGTAAATGATCGGTAACATAACCCGCAACATATTTACCATTCACAAGTGTCAACTTTTAATGAATGCATTTTGAAATTCCACGTTTGCCATGTAACGCTTACACGTGATTAGATCATACCCGACTACGTTACGTCATCAGCAGATCTCCTAGATACCACGTTATTTCGGTCATTTACCCGTCTATTTCTTTGATTTTGCGTTATTGCATTCGGAGATTTCCGCAATCTTCCGGCAAGACTTCGTATATTTTCGGCAGTTTTCGTGGTTTCTTTATTCGGGTTTAACGCCTTTTGTAAACATTATTTCGATTAAATACGGCTATCAATTAACCTAACCAGTTTTCTGGACTGTATCAGTGTATCCCAACCAGCACTAACTCACGAGGAGTTTCGGACAGTTTCGGGACAAGTGCCGTAATAATTTTATTTCTAGAAAGAAAAAAAACGTTCTACAATTGTAGCTACATGTCATGTTGTATCTATTCATATTTAAATATCATGGCACCACGACCACATTTTCTAATCTACATTGTACATGTATGAAGGGAAATGGAATGTAATAGCAACCATAGAAACACCTAGCTAAAGCAAAAATCAGCCGTTAAGGTGGAACTACGCTATATAAAATAATCCAAATTTACTATGATACCAAGTTTGTATATGGGTGTTGTAATGTTTTTATAGTGTGGTTCCACCTTAAATCGACGTCCAACGACCGCCGAATGCCAGTCTGCCGGACCGCATAATGCCGTATGCGTAATGTTCGTGCACATTGTGGATGCTTAATTCCTAACCGGGAGTTAGATGTACATTAACCCACATGTAATCAGGCCTGCATGTTATGGCAGAACAAGTGATCTGAAAATTTTGCCCAAACTGCTAGATTGTATTTCGATCAAGGGAGCTAACTCCTACAAACTTCGCAAGCTGCGGTTGTTTGAGTTGCTTCAAATAGTCACGTATGGCTTTTTTTTAGTTTTTAGACAATACATTTAGGCCATACCAAATCGTCTCTTTGTTAAGCGTCCGCGGACTGACAGGTTTGGGCATCTTGAGAAGGAATAAACAACCAGTTTTTAGTTATAAATGTTTATTATTTTAGCAAGTACTTCGCTCTAATTCAATGAGATTTGTAAAGATTGTGCATAATGGTAAACATTGACTCCAAATTTCAGCTCATGCTTAGTTTTTATTTCACACAAACAAGTTAGCAGTTATTTCAGTAATTTATTATGATTGAAACTGCATGAAAGCTATGTTAGTTAGCCATATAATGATGAGTATAGAAGTCGGTATGACTTTTTTCGAGGGCTTCGTTTTTCTCTCAGGATAGCTAGATAGGTTTTCGAACTAAGGGTGGACGCTAAACGAAAAAAGGTTTGGTATGGCCTAACATGTCAGAACAATTCCGAACACGAGTGTTATTCCCGGTCTCTTATCATATATAGTACAAAATGCCTAGATGTATATTATAAAAAAATTCTATTCTTTTCTTGCTGAATTCCCAAAGAGTCATTACATGAAAATGTATAAATAACTTATTACTAATTTTTAAATGTAGCGCTATTTTGTTTTAACAAAGAAGTTGAAAGTACCATGTAAATCTACAACGATATTTGGTTTCTTAAATGTTCAACATCACGGTTCCTTCAATAAGTATGGGAAGCCTTAACTGCCTATACGTACAAACTGAAATTATATGGAGTCAAAACAACATTATAACATATCGAGGTGAGTAAAAATGTCAGTATATGATTTGCATTTATCAATATGTTATGTCGAACCATCCTTATATGGAGTCAAAAGGGCATTATTATAACATTCCGATGTGACCTTATATTAAGTCAATATGCCATTATATGGTGTGCAATTATCAATAAACTATGCCAAACCATTCTTATATGGAGTCAAAAGGGCATTATTATAACATTCCGATGTGGCCTTTATATGAAGTCAATATGTCATTATGTGATGTGCATGTATCAATAAATTATGTCAAACCATCCTTATATGGAACTAGTAGCGTATGATGTAGCAATATCGAAACTGATTATTTTGTATTTTTCGGGGGGTTGTTGCGATAGCCGAATTGTCTAATTAACTCTTATTTAGCAAATAATTGCCAGGCGATGGTGGCGTACAGTAGGTTCGATTCCCACTGTAGGTGCACATTTTGTATAGTAACATAGATACGTGATCATTTAAACAAATGGCATTATAGTTTTATAACAATACTACAATTCGTTTTATTTTATTATTATGGCATAATCTCAGGTTTAGCAGGTGTTATGTTTGGATCCATCGACACATGATGTTCAAAAACGTAGGTTTCATTGTACTATCGTACTGAAACAGTTTGTTTAAGTTTATACTCATTTATTTGAGGTCGATTGTGAAACAGGTTTTTGGAACTTATATTAATCACTCTCGACACCTCATTCCTGATGTTATCCATCACCAGGCGGATATGTAAGGAGAGAAGCCTGTTTCCCATTTTATGCTGAGGGTCTAGCAAGGGAAATACTGGTGCCATTTTTATTTCGTCTTTGATATGAACCCGGGACCTCCCACACTCGAAGCGGACGCTCTACCACTAGGCTATCGATGATGTTTGTTTTGAACGTCCGTCTAATCAACTTACGAGTATTTTGAAAGAAATTAACGGAAAAACACACAACAGGACTAAGAGTATGTGTGTTTTATGCATGCAAATTAATGTTGCTGGAGCTGAGATGGTATTTGTCACTTTTTACAATAAGAAAGTAACCAGTGACGCCCATACACATCTTGTGATAATAATTAACATTGCATACGACAACCAAGTTGTTATTGTGCACATTATGCTACCATTTTTCTCATCCTGATCAATAAAACGTCTAGTTAGATATTTTGTTTCTTTAAGCATTAGCAAGCTATCATAATAAATAAGGTTTTTGAAAAAGTTAATAGTTAATTACGTTAGACAATAATATATAATATTATACATACAAACAAATTGTTATCGTGCACGTTAGGGTTTTCACCCTCATCATTATTTAAAGCTTCAACGGTAGTGTCAATCGGGCGGTCTGTACGGAATTTATCGCTACTGACAAATTATACGTGGTGTTCCGAATGCGGTAAATTCATTGATATTCGTGACTGTTGAACGTGGATTTCATGAATGACCTAAACCACGAAATCAAATCCCGACGAATGTTTATACCCATAAATATGTAAGTGAAAATCATCCCGACATATTTTTCTGAAATGCAAAATCTAAGAACTAAAGTCCAAAGGTATTTTTGTACAAAAACTACAAAGTTAATTGTTATACAGTATTTTTTTTATCGAATTCCGTTATTCATTAGCTATATACCTACGATAATAAACAAGTTTTTTGAAAAAAAGCTTACTGGTAATTACATAAGACAATAATATCTCTTATTATACACTATGCTTTCCACGTCGAGTATACTATCTTCACTCACCATTGGCTGATGTTACCGTCGTTGCTATGGGGGCGTAAAGTTGCCTCTCCCTGATTGGATGTTTGAGGTTTATTAGTTCCAGACTCCACTAGCTTATCAGCGTTCAAAAAAAGTCCGTTATCCTAGAAAACTGAAATTGTTTAATCATGTAATGAAAACATGCATGTTTCTTTACATTAGATATTCGCGTATAAATAGTACATGGAGATTTGAAGCATAATATTATTTTAATTACTTATAAAATATACTTATACTTAGACAACAGATCAAAATAAGATGCGTTTATATCTATGGTTAGAGGGTCTATCCTTTAGTCCCTGGAACATCTTTAAAAAATATCAACCCAAATATTCAACGCGATTCTTTTCATGCGGAACTGGACGTAAACTGGTATCAAAACAAGAAAATGGCCCCGTTCTCCCGAAGCATCACAAGTAATATCCTCAACTCAAATTGAGCTTTTGCTAAATTCAGAGTCTTCATTTTAGATAAATATGAAGTTCGAGCTCTTAAAAGTTTACCGTTGTTAACTCTCAATAATGTTTCGATTTGTGCTGCCAAAGAGTGCAGCCTCACATGGAATTTAAAATAAAGACACCTGACAGTATTTGAGATGAGATCTTGCTTCGATTGAGATGCTTCTGGGAATTGGGGCCTGGAGTTCCATTACAGCAAAATTACAAGACCAGTAACTTGATGCTTGCCTCCAATCAAAATGCTTCCGGGAATTTGGGTCAGGTAAGAATGGGTGGGTTTAGGTGAGAGTACTGGGTGGTATTCAACCGGGAAACAACCTTCACAAAAATAATCTTATATGTGTGTACAGTCAGGTGACATAAAAGAGTTTCCACCATACAAATACACAAAACATATGGTAATTTCACTAGTCTAAAATGACATATCAGACGTGAATGAACCGTTACCAGGCTGTGTCTACTATCCGCTTATGTAGACTGACCAATTTCCAATAAAACCCATTACAGATTCGCGTCACACACTTCTGGTTCAGGAAAGTTCTGCAGCATGTAACATTTTCCCTACCCTTTGTATTACAATAACACGCATATTCATATAGACTAGGCAGTTTGGAGATACATCGTTATAGAGGACATGTCACCAGTCCATCCTGTTCCAAACCAAGCATTTATCGTAGCTGGCAGTGATGTGTGGTGCACTAAAAAACATTGAAACTCACAGTGACAATCGTCACTGTCCAAACTAAGACAGAAGCCGCACAGTCAACCTTAAACATGAATATATTGCCCATTGCATAAAATAATTAAGAAAATAACAAAAAATCTGTCACTGTGCCTTTTTGGTATTCTTTGTTCATTATGTATGTACCCTTCTGCAAATTCGCAAAATGCTGCAAAAGGACATTTATACAGTTTCTGTTGATTGTTTCTTTGAGGTTTGTCCTTTTGGTGTGTGGCTGTCCTTGTGATTTGTTGTCTTCTTGCTGTGAATAATTATGTTTCACTGACTGATAATGTAAACAATCTAAGTGGGATACATGTATCGTGTTTTGTAGTTGTTCAGGAATTTTGTATCTGTCCTTGTGGTTTTGCACATGTACTTGTAATATGTGCATTTTCTTTTCGCTTATTTTTTGTACCCTTCGGAGTCTCCTGTTGTCCCTTGTTTCTTATTCCAACATTAATTTATAAAAAATTGGTGCTAGATCTGATTTGAAACTCCAAAACCGTCAACATTAATAATTGTCAAAATTAAATAATCAATCAAAAGTTATCAACTCTCGTCATACGCAATTATTCGTCTTTTTAATCAGCCACTTCATGAAGGGGAAGCAATTTATACACTATTCTTTTTGTGGTTTTCATGTTCCGGTATCTTTTTGTGTTGGTGATTAGCAAACTTTAAGCAGTATAAGTACCTGTACATGTATAGTATGTTTTGTTTCCTGTAGAAATAAAACATGATTTGCATTTACGTAAATTACTCACACATTGAACGGTTGTTAAAGTCGTTGTCACAATATAAGGAATAAAAAACAAGCGATGTAATGATATTGAGTAATATTCAGTTGGTAGATTCACCAGAATATGTTACACAAAACGATTGTTTTGAACGAAAAGGACAACAAAAATGTTCTGCATTGTAGGCACCGCTTGGAGACCAATTGTCGAAATTAATGTTCCTAATGTTGTCCTAAGATAAAAATGAATAATCATTTACCATGAGTTACTTGTTACGTTGTTGACATAGCAACAACGAGAACAAAACATTACACCAACATGTCAGTCATCCTGAAGACGTTGCCTACCGCATCTACAGTCTCAAATTGTCGGATAATCTGTTTTCCCAGCATCTTGAAGTTACCACAATGCCTGACCCCATACGGCGAATATGTTTGTTTAACCCGCGGGCCGTAGTCATGTGATACCTTGTGATCGGTACCAATTAGACGATTAAAAGATAATTTGTCTGATAGTCGGAAACCGTTCGTCAATATGCGGCACCCCACATGCATACTTGGAAGAAGTAGTGTTGTTCACATTGTACCCGGCGAGTGAGGTTGGGTCGTCTTTGTGGTGAAAATAACTTAGTTTTAATGAGTTTTAGTGTACTTAATTGATAAAATAATTTACGCACTTGGACTACTGTGTATACATAAAGAAGTGGATTTA
Organism: Spisula solida; assembly: GCA_947247005.1. NCBI lineage: Eukaryota > Metazoa > Mollusca > Bivalvia > Venerida > Mactridae > Spisula > Spisula solida. The sequence continues at coordinate 18,353,950 of OX365958.1, forward strand.
TAAGACTCAGACGGCCATATTGCATAACATTTAGAAGTTTTGCACGGTATATGTTAGCGCAAGTCCTTGGATTTACAGAATTGTAATATTTGCTTCTGACTATGGGTGTAATGCATATCATTATGACTGTCCGTTCCTTGGAATTGCATCTTATTTAATATCTAATTCAGAGAGAAATAGTGTTTTCGTGAATTGACATTTTAATTTCAAAACACAATAAAACTATTAACAGTAAACTATTGCGCATTGTAACGACGATACCATCTTCCAGTCAGATTTATCAAAACAACATAAATTCGTGAAGGGCTTTGATTGTTTGGTGTTAAGTTATATTCCTACGAAAACGTTATATTCTTGCTTAAACGTATTGTGCCATCACTGCAACATATAGATATATTGAGATATTGTATCCGCTTGCAAAAGGAGTAGTTATCCGAAGTTAAAAGGGACCATGTTTCCTACAAGTCCCTTTATGCACAATGCCAGGTCTAGCTCCTTTCTTATACGAGATATATTGGGTTCAGAAGCAGCCCTTGAATCATCAGCCGATAAATATGGGAGTTTTGAACAAACGCTTGGAGCGTCCCTTAATTCGGGACATATATTTCAGGGGACACCGTACGGAGGCGCAAAAGACTATGGATACTATACACAGGGTCTAAACATACACGATATGAAAAGATGTAAGTATACGTTAAGACTATTTTCCTTTTTCCTAGTTATATTACAATTTTTTTTTATTTCCAATAAAAAATCAAATGCCAAATCGGTTGAGCAACAGGTTTCAAAACTTAGTTACGGCTCGCATCATTCCAAGTTATAATAATGGTGTAAATAAAAAGTTACAAGTTCCAAAGCTTAGTTACGGCTCGCCCTATTTCCAACTTATAATAATGGTGTTAAATATTCCATATACCTTTGTTGCAAATATTTTTATAAACTATACCATTGACAATTGTATGCCATCTAGACTGAAAAATAAAGCATACACTTTTAATTCTAAATAAAAGAAGATATTATAAAAACACCCTATGTATCTTAAATAAGACAGGTAAAAGTTTGTAAGGAATTTGTTTGGAAAATGTTTTAGCAAATGTATTTCGTAGTGGATTAATTGTTACATAACGTTCTTTTGGTAATGATTTTTTTATTAAATGAAATAAAGACCGGATCTGGTCAGGCCAGACACAGTCCGGTATTCAGGGGTTTTCTTGTACTCATATTCGTCATTTTAGAAATGATATAACTTTGATGACCATAAATTCACTAATCATGGCTTTGTCGTAAGTTTCCTAATATTAGTGTCACCAGAAAAAACATCTAAAAAATCTACTTTTAGGAAAGCCGCATCATTAAACAAGGCAAGGAAGAGGAATAAAATCAAATTTACTTTTTACAAGATGCAGAATTTACTAATCACTGTTAGAAACAATCGCACAACTTTTAAAGAGGCCATCATAAGTTTTCGAAATGAAAAAAATATGAGACAAAATCAGGGACGTTTTGCTTTGACTATTCCTCGTAAAAAGGAGAGATGGGTCTAAAAAGTCTTATTAAGGATTAGTCTAAATCACGTAAAAAATAAAAATTACGCCCACTTTATCTAAAACATCAAGTTTCAGTTTGTTTGCATTATCAGCCTTTACGCTGGACATGCCTTTTACCATTTATCTATTTTTAATTTTTATTTAATAATACAATTACATGATGGCCACAACAATCAATAGGAAATATCACAGTACGCATTCTACGAAAATGAAGTATGCATAAAATTATGATATTTTTCTACAATGAGTAGCCGAAATCCAGTTCTTTAACTTTTGAGTCGGAATGACTTACACTATAGTCTCTTTTAAAAATAAATAAAAGCAAATTGTTTCTAAATGTCCAATGGTAATTTACAATTATTTATTGATATACATGTATTTTGACATCGTGTAAGAGACGGTTAATGCAAAATACAAATGATATAGTTTGCTGTTCGGCAAGTGAAATTGTTAGTGAATAATTAGAATTACCCAGAAATATTATCTATTTATTGTTATTTTGGTTGCAAGTTTTTTATAGACCTCGTTTTAAATTGGATCTTCAAGTTCTTGGTTTTTTTTAAGATATTAATTAAAGAACTTAAAATCAACAGAATCCTAGTATTTAAAAATAGCGTCATGTTGTTTCTATGGCCAGAACTGCTCACGCTATCATAATAACATAACAAAATATTAATTATCTTTTTGACAAACAACATGTTTAATCATTGTATTTACAAAATATATTTTTTCACAAACAAAAAGGTAATAAAAAAATCTAAACTTTAATAGCTGAGTAGAGAAAATAATAAACATAAAAAACAACACAGACCATAGTTACACGGCTTAAGTCATAGGATGCATGCCGCGACAACATAATGACATAAGTGCATAAATACAAATGCAAATCCAAAATAATAAACAATAGATTACTAGTAAAGATAATAGCTTCATATTGTATTTTGTATGGGAGGCTATGTTCCGATATCAGTATTTGTAAGATTTTGAAAACACTTGGGAGGACACATAAACTGTGCATATTAAGCCTATAACGAAATTATATTCGTCACCAATATCGTTTGAATTACATGTAGTGTACACTAGCGCTCAGATCGATTGATGACCATATCGAACTGCTTCGATACCTAATCTATGAGACCACAGTTTGAACCGTGACATGGCTCTTCTCAACTATAAATTTTCTAAATAGTATTACATTGACAAAGTTTCTTAAAGATATTTATATGCAGTAACAATAAAAATTAAACATGTCTCTTTCTCAGGATTACTGTAACCTAATGTAATAATGTTGTACTACTTATCATTCAAACTAGTACGTCATCTTATCTTATTATTATAATTAAACACTGCAGCATTCTAAACGTTGTCAACCTTTTGGAAACTAAGAATGTTACCAAGGTACGTTAATATAAAAGTATACTGGTATAATAATTTTATGAAGAATTTGTGTTGCTCTAACGGAATATATATGTATTTTCTTTCATCAACGTTTACCCCTTTTTAAACAATTTTCCATTTTTAAAATAATGTGTAGAACATTTGGAACTCAGTTTATAATTAAGATAACATGAATGAGAGGGATTAAACTCTAAAAATAGAAAAATATAATACAATGTATTGCAATTGATACTTGTCACAACTCTATTCCGATCGCCGTGAATGATCGACCGGCGTACCTTTTTGCTAATTTGTCAGTGACCATCCGATATCCAGACGATGTCTGTCCGTCGACTGACGTACATTGTACGACCATCGATAGATGCCCGCCCGGCACCCTTTGTCAATGATTCAATGTGGATCGTCGGTCTGCGTCCGGCATGCACACGATACCTTGACATCAAGTAGTACGGGTACACACCGAATACACAGACATCGTCTTTCATTCTGATATAGATAGTGGTCAGTTCAGCTGGTATCAATTATTAATCGGTTCGGCAAGCTACTGACAACTTCTCCACATGTTGACGACATCGCCAAACTGTCAATACAAGGGAAATCTTCCCTGGCCGCTAGCTTCAAACACATTATAAAATGATAATTGTAATACGGCAAATACTAAATATATACTATATTAACCAAATAAAACTTATATTTTAAGTTTACTACAACTATAATATTTTTATTTTTTTAGTGTGACAAAGTAATACAGCAAACCACCTGCTTGCATGTTTACTATGTACAGTCAAAACATTTCATCCGAGTTATCAAGACTTTCATTACCACAACATTAGAAATAATTAATTAAATAAAGAATTATAATACTAAATATTATTATATGCAGAATTACATTTTAGCATACAACATCATTTTAAAATAAGCACATTTATCCATATTTTAGCTGATAAAAAGAATCAATTTTGTTACAACCAATACAGAAGTTGCAATCAGAAGATCATCGTTTATAAAATCGCTATGCGGTGAAATAAATCAAAGATCATAGTTTAGGGTACTCTTTGAATAAATACAAATTACAATTTTTTGTTCCAACGTCGCTTTTGTTCATTTGTAAAACCTATTTTTGCAAATTAGTTATCAATAAATGAAATGAATATAAGACAACTGACGGAAAAAAATACACCATAATTATGTGGTGTTGATATTTTCTAAATTATTTTCCCTTATCAATTCAAGTCAATTATTTTTCTCATCCTTTTTGCGGAGAGCGTCCTACGCAAAACCATCGCAAAATTTGATATACTTGATATCATTGTCGTTTTCATAGAATAACAGATAACAATAAACACAAAAAAGATAATAGCAATATGTATTGGATATAAACATAATTATATATTTGACATAAAACATACCGCGATGCCATATACGTAAAATAAAATACCAATTTTGTTTTGCCTTTGACTACAATTCCATTATCATGTTGGTTTAATATAATTTGTTTTTTATTGTTTCATAATGAAATGTTCCTGTCGTGGACTTTCGATGAGTTTGGGACGCTCAAATTTTAATGAAAGCATTCAATATTACATTTTATATCAATGCTAATACTAGAGAGGACAAGAACTGAAATCCCGACCTTTTTCATTATGTAAAAAATATTATATTGCAAGCGTGTCAAATATAGCATCGCTCATATTTCAGAACTTAACATTCGATTTTATTTAAATGTACTTTTCTTTGTAAGTGACTAGTAAATCAAAACTTAATATGCTCATTTTAATTCATTCAAATAAAATAGCGTGTTTTTTTATAAAATTAAATGTCTAATTAGTAAAACGACATAAACAATTATTTAGTATATTTCGTAATAAAAATGAAATGATACTTCATAAAAACAAAATAAAGCTTAGTACGAACAGAGATCTGGTTTAAATATGTTTCAGTTCAGATTTAAATTGGCAATTTTTAACAATGCTTCGTTAAACGAAATAAAAATAAAGTTGCTTTGTAAAAAAATTAACATGATATGCTCAAAATATTAATCATACGCATAAAATTATACGCTTTATCCTGTTTTAAGGTTTTAAAAAAAAAGAAAACATCTTACACATTAACTTCCATTTTCCCCGCCAGAGGGTTTAGTTGTTCAAGAAATTTAAAATAAGATATTAACACACGTTTGTGATTGTTTAAATCTTACATCCATGATTTTAAACCGGTGTAAAATACCACGTGTGTTAATGTGTCCGTATTGTTACAATATGTGATATGATTATGTTTTTTCTTGTCATAATATTATCTTATTTTAGTGAGATATAACGCAATCCAAAAACAAACTCAAATCCTGACATTGTTACATTTTCTGTAACAGAATAAAACACTTATTATTGTTATACTGCATATATCCATGTATAAAATTATATTTTTGATTTTTTTTCATGTATCAAAATCACGGTCCTTGATCACAAATAAAGTCAAAACTGCGTTTGTTTCAAAGCCGTTGATGTTCGTCTTAACATGTCCTGGGTCCATTGCTGCATTAAGACATTTAACAAAGCAGTAATCACAAGATTTTGAAACTCATGGTGACAAAATGTCAATGTGTCTAGTTTACTTGTTGTTTCGTCATATAAAGTATAACAAAGAGGCAATTCTTATCAGACATATGTGATTGAACAATAACGATAATTAAGTGAGTATTATCATTTAGTGTACAGTTCTGAACGTGTTCTGTTCGGTCGTTCCGCTGATCTGATTTGTTCTGTTTGCTTTGCTCCATTATATACCGTTCTGCTTTGTTATGATCTTGCCTGTTCCGTTCTGCTCTATTTTTCTCTGTTCTGCTCAATTATTCTCTGTTCTGCTAAACTATTTTCTGTTCTGCTCTATTCTTCTCTGTTCTGTTCTATTCTTCTCTGTTATGTTCAATTCTTCTCTTTTCTGCTCTATTCTTCTCTGTTCTGCTCTATTCTTCTCTGTTCTGCTCTATTCTTCTCGGTTCTGTTCTATTCTTCTCTGTTCTGTTCTATTCTTCTCTGTTATGTTCAATTCTTCTCTTTTCTGCTCTATTCTTCTCTGTTCTGCTCTTTTCTTCTCTGTTCTGCTCTATTCTTCTCGGTTCTGCTCTGCAGAATATAATAGAAATGACGCAACAGGACAGCACTATACTATCATTATTAAAATAAAAGAAAAAAATACGAACAACGAGTTCAAAATATTTAATGACAATTATAACAACAACAAAGTAAATAAACTTGAACAGTATGACAAATCAGTGAACGTATAACAGATGCAAGACTCCAGACGACTTTTGCCAAATACCTCCTGGAAGTACTTAACTACACGAGGATAGCTAGCTAGGAAATCCACCTGTCGAACCATAATCTCATGCATCTCGGTTACTAACAAGTTAATGAATCACTAATTATTTGTTGATTAATGTTGGAGCTTCGATTAATTGATAAATTACTTGTTGATTGTCCGTTTACCCGATGTCTATCATATCATCAATGATCTAAGCGATATATTCCATGATATAAGCGATATTGGTCATTCCTATCAAGACAAATAAGTAACCGACCGTCTGTATACAATTAATTCTTGGCAAAAATTGTTTGCACTACAAATAAATGATTTGTTTAATAAGCCGTTGCCCTGAGGAGTGTGTATAATGGCTGAAATCTAATACAACTGAACGAGCAAATAATCGTGTGAAACGGTCTAGATTAGCCGTATTGTATTTTAACCACCACCGGAAGTCAGGGTCGGTCACGCTGACCAGAGTAATCACCAAAACGCTTGAAAATGCTTTACATCAAGTGTTCTCACGGTTGCAATATTTATACAAAATAATAAAGATCCATTTATTAAAGATAAGGCGTATACTATGTCAAGGAGCCTTATTTCAGCCTTTGTACTTCATATATTAATATATTTATTTTCAAAAGTGTCAAAAACAAATATAATATAAAAATGTTTCAGTTTTGACAACTTGCCCTTTTTAAAAGTTTTGAAACATTTGTTTTAAAGAACGTACACACTAGACGACACTTTCGCTATTCTGGCTTGGACGAGTCCCAGATTCTGGTCAAAATCATGAAATTGCACATACTTATATCAGGACAGGACAGGACAGGACAGGACAGGACAGGACAGGACAGGACAGGACAGGACAGGACAGGACAGGACAGGACAGGACAGGACAGGACAGGACAGGACAGGACAGGACAGGACAGGACAGGACAGGACAGGACAGGACAGGACAGGACAGGACAGGACAGGACAGGAAAGGACTGAGGCCTACATTTATTTATCCCGGGCATAAATGAAACCGTTAGGCATATTAAAAAATTATTAAAACATAGGAAATTTATTGACAAGAATCTCAGCCCATTGGCATTATATCATATTTCAGAACGAATAATAAAAAATAATAGTTTATTACAATAAAGAAAAAATACCACAAAACAATGTTATTAATGTTAAACGTGGATCCTACGATGTCTGCGATTTTGTCTGCGTCTGACAGCAATTTTAATGCTATTTTCTGAAGTAATGATCGTGCGACCACATACAAATGCGTTTGATGTGACACGGGCTTTAGATTGATAATAATTAAATAAAAATCGTATTTGATTACCCCAATGTTGATGACTTAACGTTTGCAGCCAGAACCGTTAATTTCTATGAATAAACGGTTCCAAATGAATTTAATGCATAAAACATTGTCAATTTTACCATTATATAAAATATGCATTTTTAATTCCCAAAATCCAATTCCTGCCACCACGCAAGAATCAGACATAGAACGAACCATCCACAGTCCCATAAAATGGATATTTCAAGCAATACGTATATTATAGTGTGCAGCTATCGTGCAATTATATTAGTTTGATAGGTCACTGTACATTGTACATTGAGGCTAAATAATTATAGCACCTGTTTTTTTGTTTCAGCGGTTTATTCCATAGACAACATTCTAGAAAGCGGAAGTGTTAAAGATGGCGGAATTCCAGTACCTATACCACTTCCCGTGTATATTCGGACACGATCGCCATTGGGTTCGGAATGTTTCGGTAAACCGAAGAAGTGCCGACGGAGTAGAACGGTGTTTACCGATTTACAGCTTATGTCACTTGAGAAACGTTTTGAAACACAAAAATATCTGTCCACACCTGACCGGATGGATGTAGCGGAGAGCCTCGGACTGACACAGCTTCAGGTGAAAACATGGTACCAGAATAGACGGATGAAATGGAAGAAGCAGGTTTGTGTATCTTTTGACTTGTACTTGTGGTCTGTGTGTCTTTTTCTTTTTGTGTGTTCTGTGTGTGTTATTTTGTATGTTCATTTTGTGTGTTCTTCTATGTGTTTTCTTTATGTGTTTGTGTATAAATGTGTTCATTTTGTGTTATTTAGCGTCCTTATTGTGTGTTCTTTAAGTGTGTTATTTAAGTGTTCTTCTATCTGTGTTCTTTTTGAGTGTTCTTATTGTGTGTTCCTTAATTCTGGTCTTTTAGTGTTCTTCTATGTGCGTTATTTTTGTGTGTTCTTATTGTGTGTTCCTTAATTCTGGTATTTTAGTGTTCTTCTTTGTGCGTTATTTTTGTGTGTTGTTTTGTGTTGTTTTTTGTATGTTCTTTTTGTGTTCTTTTTATGTATGTTGTTTTTGTGGGTTTTGTGTGTGTGTGTTGTTTTCTTTTTGTGTGTGTTGTTTTTGTGTTATTTTATTAATCTTCTTCTACGTTTGTTCTTTTTGTGGGTTTTTTGTGTTCTTCTGTTTGTGTTTCTTTGTGTCCTTGTATAGTGAGTTCTTTTTTGTTTCTACTATGTATGTTCTTCTACGTTTGTTGTTTTTGTGTGTTGTTTTTGTGTGTTCCTTTTTTGTTCTTCTTTATCAATTATGTTCTTTTATGTATGTTGTTTTTGTGTGTTGTCTATGTGTGTTGTTTTTGTGTGTTCCTTTTGTGTTCTTCTATATCAATTATGTTCTTCTACGTTTGTTGTTTTTGTGTGTTGTCTATGTGTGTTGTTTTTGTGTGTTGTTTTTGTGTTCTTCTATATCAATTACATTCTTTTATGTATGTTGTTTTTATGTGTTGTTTTTGTGTGTTCCTTTTGTGTTTTTCTATATAAATTATGTTCATCTATGTATGTTGTTTTTGTGTGTTGTTTTTGTGTACTTCCGTTAGTGATCTTTTTGTGTTCTTTTGTTGTTTCTTTTGCCTTTTATGATAAGCTGTATCTGCGGAGTGCTACACATTCCCTGTCTGATTGATTACTTTCATTTTACATTTTGCTTCTTTGTGTCGATATAAAATTGATATTTTATTCATTAAACTAGTAGATTTCCTGATGACATTATAAGATTCCATATTTGAATGTACGTACGTATCGTCAATATACGAAGGTTCATAGTAGTTGAACTTATATCAATGTGTGTCATTTGTTGACATTTGGTAAATAACATTTTTAAATGAAAACAAATATAAACGTATGTCGATTGCGAAAGTTTATCAGCATAGTATGTTGATCACTAAAAAGATCGTGTCTCGACACCTGATGGTATTCTCGGTTCGCCTCGACTTTTATGCATTGTAATATTTACCGGAGACAAACGGAAATGCCCGAGCTTTCGCGATTGGAAGAAGAATACCATCCGATTGTTCTGTTTTATTGTCATTGTGTATTACATCATATTTCTACTTCAGGTGTTACAAGACGGCTGTTCAGAATCTCCGACAAAACCAAAAGGTCGACCTAGAAAGGAAACGTTTAACATCATTCACACTGACACAGAAACCGACGCACCTCATGACAAACTCCAAGTTCCTAAAGTCATTGGCAAAGTTCAGAACATTGATACAGACATTAACGACTTATCTGATAAAACAAAAGTGCTACCTGAAACTTTGGATATATACCAGGTCAACCGACCACGTGATTTCCAGACTTTGCAACCGAGTCAATAAGCCTCTTATAAGACATTATAGACATAATTAGCCGGTATGCGATGAAGCAGTTTGAGCGACATAATATTAAAAGATAGCTGGTACGCGGTTACAGCAGTTAAATCGTTGAAAATAACATTAACTGGCAAGTAGGCTGGGTGGTAGATTGAAGAACAATTTGTTTGCAGGTTGGACGATACAGCTAAACATCAATAAAACGACCTCCGTCGGGACCCTTAAAATGGTCTCATTGTTGCATTGTTCTTAATAATGTGGTTAATTCATGTGCAAAACGACGAAAATGAACCTGCAAATAGTGGTTTTAACTTTGAGATGGTCATTATGTTGGGATTTACTGAATAATAATTTTAGGTACATTCTGATTGCCTCGATTGGCTACCAAGGAAACCAATGGGCGTAGTAAGGAGTTTTCATGTAATATATATATGAATAATCAATAAATTGAAAATAAATATATCAGTGTGTTTTAGTATCATCCAACACGACAACATGACCCATATAAATAAAAGGGAATAGCACGGAAATCTTGACCTGATCCTGACCTTTATGCATGGCTATATTACATGACTCTTGCGTTGAATGTATATCAATCGTGCAATATCGGTTCTTTAGATTATTAAAACATACAATCGGGGTTATAAAAATAGGCGCTATATATCAGCTGTTAAATTTTGCTAAAAGAAGGTCGGAATCAAGTCAAATTCTCCGTACTATACCTCTTAATCAACTTGTATAATTCAATCTTATTCGACAATTTTATATCATATACAGTCAAACCTGAATTACAGTTTGCTTGAGTTAAGCAGTTGGCTGTTTTAATGAACCAATTTAATATTACTTACGTATGTGTCAAACAGTCGCCTTCTTTAAACCGCCATATGTTTAATGCACAGGTAACTGTATCATTGATAAAAAGTAAAATAAATATTCTTTTATAAATTGTATGTTATCTAAGATAATTATATTTTATCAAAAAATATTTTGTTTTGTTTACTCTTTATTAATGATACAATTACCTGTGGTTCAATGTAGTTACATACTCACTGATCAAGGTTGAAGGATACTTGTAAAATTTGTTATATATCCTACATAATATATGTACATAATTGGAACTGTTGAAAACTAGAAGCTATTTGCAATACAATGGTACATCTTATATGGTGTTGGTGGTATGAATGACGTTGCCATGACGTCGCGAACGTTCTCACTCTGTGTTCTTTTTAGGTCATTTTTACGGCGCCCAAATTTGATTGTAATTGACATTACGGGCTTGTCCTTAACGTCACATCAAAAATATATATCTGCTAAAAGCTGAGATTATTCCCTTCAAATATATGTGTGTAAAAATGTGGATTTTGTTGACATCAGTGAAAGAGACGAAAAATAAAACATATTTCGCTTCGCGATTCTTTTTTGGCATGTATACAGTATTTTGAATTCATTACCTACCATGGCACCCTCTGATTATAAATATTAAATTATATGAGACCGAAACCTCTATCCAATAGGGTATTGAACATTTTTCTGAAAGAATGTGATCACTACTTTGTTGTACATGTATCTTAAATGAAAAGCGATGGTTCAGTAATCTTGTATATCTCTGCCAGTCTGGTTAGTGGGCTTTGATAAGAGTTCACAGTATATAGTGTACGTATGTATATACGAGGGTCATTAAAAAAATACGTAGACACATCAATTTGCTAGGTTATTTTGCAAGATAAGTTAACAAATCATTAGTATGTTGAAGCTGAATCTTTATTCGGCTAAAATCCAAAGTTTCATTGAAATCGGCCCGACCGTTAAGCGAGGAAGTTTGTTCTATAGATTGTACCCATAGCGACTACGGGGCAAGTCCCGACGTCGTTTTTTACGTCATCAAATTTGGTAAATTCACATCATTTCTAAATGGTCCGCATAATACACTAAATATAACTCTGACACTAACGCCATTCTTTATAATCATTCATGTACCATGTCGGACTAAGCTGAACAAAATAGGATGAATTAGAATACTTAATTCAATCTGTTGTGGCCAGTCATCAAAACACACAAATAGGCTATACAATAGGAAACGCCATGACGTTCATAAAGGCCATATTGGGAAAGTAGAGACCATGTTTAGGTTGGTTAAGTCAAGAATTATCCAACACCTGAGCTGTTGATTTAACACGATGTTCCCACACTTTGTCTTGGTGAAATAACCTATTTTCCAAGATGATTCAAGCTAGTATTTGGGTTTATCCATGCGCCAAACACAATTTAATCATTAATCGCGTTGCCCCGTGGTTTCACTGACGTCACGTTTTCGTACTGCCGATAAAATAGTGGCTTGGTATGTTAACCAAGCTCTCCGTAACGGGTTTGAATACGACGTCATAATTTGAAACTTATAACTGCATAGTATCAAAGGATACCCACAGAAAGTATTGACAGGGTTTCCCCCTGTGAACGGAAATTGATGGCACGAAGGTATCAACACAAATTTTTGACAAGTCAAATCGATGGGTTGCCCCGTGTGTTCAATTTTACGTTGCTATAACTACCCTATTTTAGAATATTACATATATTTTCTTTTTTACCATATGGATTTAATTTGTTAATGAGAGGGCATTATTTCTACCAAATTTGATGAAAATCGGATCAAAGAAAGTAAAGCAATCAATGGTGTATACGTATTTTTTGAATGGCCCTCGTATTTATATAATTATGACTTAAATTACATTCGTGTCGGTTAAAGGGCGACAATGTCGGAATAATAGGTTCATAACGAAAACTGAGTTATTTTTCTTGAACTCCTTTGCTACTCCAGCAGGGAAATTTCTACAGATAAATGTAGTAGATAAACGTAATGTGCGTACCGTATTATCGACACGCTAGATAGCAGATAGCTAAAACACTCGAATATGTAAGTGGAAAACATATTTGTAACACCCCCGGAAAATCCGACTTTTAATACTCGAGATATACATGTATGTTATTGGTAGTCACTGTTGTTTTTTTACTTGGGACAATTATTAAGTAGTGTAATGTACAAGCAATTCAAAGCCAAACAGAAGCGGCGGTATTGCACCTTAGTATAATACTCACACAAGAGGCAGACACAGAACGTACGATCCATATCCCCCAAACATTTCGATTGATATGTTTTTATTTATCTTCGCCACCGGAGATCTATATGGACGAGCCCCCCCCAGAAGACGTTAATTACTTTAGTTTTTAGGGGATAGTGCATGCTACAGAAGATCATCCCTGGTTCTTTTACATGCCTGGGGTGGGGTAAAGCATCATACATGGGACCTCGGTGGGAAAGACTGAAACGCATTTCTATTTTAATCCCGCTGGAGGCTGGATCGAACCCACAACCTTCCGATCAGCAGTTAGTATCTCTTACCACTGGACCACCTATTCCCACAAAAAAGATAAAAGCAAGAATGCATACTGACCACCACACTAAATGGCACACTACATGGTTATTGAAATTAGCATATTATCATAAAGGGGGAGGATGTAACTGCAAATTATGACTACACCGAAGTGAAGTCATACTTAGTCACACTAGCAACTAGTTTAATAAGAGATCCCAGGTACCTACACTTCTTTTCCATCTCCTCTGCCTCGTCTTCTTCGTCTTCTTCTTACGTTATTTATGACATAGATAAGCATTTAGATAGAAACCACCAGAAAAATCACTCCCTGTACGTCGCTATAACCACAAAATATATCAAGCGCATATCAAATCAGCATTAAAATAATTCATGTTAGGTTTGAAACGCGTATTTCAAAATCACAGATGACTGTATTATCTTAGAAATGCGCATTTGTACTAAAGTGGTCAGATTTTCATGGTACCAAAAACCAAAATCGGCTTTCGATATCTTCATAAAGTTATTATATTCATACAAAATATTGGTATTATTACCCCCATGCAAAATCCCATCGAAATTGATCAATTAGTTAAAAAGTTATGCCATGAAATGTATGTCACGGTGTCCAGTCAATCACTAAGGTCCATTCAATAAAAAATACTGTGCTATTTTAAACAAGAAAAAAGAAGCGACTTCATTGCCCTAGGGGTTTATTTTCTTATTTATGGACGGGTTTTTAAATGTTGATATCAAATTAAAGATTAAGCTCTCTAGTTTCCAAATTTGTAAATATATCTAAAATGAAAACAGTATTAATGAAAAGTTTAGTAAAACAAACGCACCTCAGTGACTGTCTGATCAATTTCCCGTCAAATCAACCTTTCTATAAGATAACATAAATCATATTTGTTAAATTATTATTAAAACATATTGTTTTTACTCTTTATCCATGATACATGGAATCGAATGATACGCGTTATTATACGCTATTTACTGTACTGTATTATATGTCTTAAGATAGGCGTTTTGTTTGGCAAAAGTTTTCATTAAACTACTATTATAGGCGGCGATGGTGTTTTTTGTGGAATTGCAACGTGTTCACGGTATTCCAAATAAATGTTGTACTCATATGTTTATATCGAGAATCAGTAACAATTGGCAATGGCTTTGAGCAACTACGAAATGCCGACAACGAGTGAGGTCAAATGCAATTGGAAATACTTGGTGACTACTATCGGTACACCGGGACTGGTTAGTGTGGTCACCACCACTGCATGTAACGCTACCGTTCTGTGATTCGAAAATTAACATTTACCTAAATAATATGCACAACGAGCTAACAGTCTTATATGTTTATACTACTCATGTGGGTTGTCCTGGTCTGCTATAACAAAACCTGCAATCTGCTACACGATCAAATGTTTTTTATGCATGTCCTAGATAAAACTGACACTGTCGTATAATTCAACATGACCATACTAAGCACGATATATGAGCCACGCGGTTGTGGAGTGCTTATGCATGTGTGCAAATCCAGACATCTGGGCAAAGTTAACAACTGGATCGGCACCATAACCGATATGTTAGAGATAAGAACAAGGGGCTATCTAAGGACAGTTACCATTCGTCTTATCGGTCAAGGAGAACAAAGGACATTCTGTTATGTTCTCGTACATGTACCTCTAGGTAGGACATTAAAAACTTCCTTTTCATGTCATCTAGGGTCAATAAGGTGCATGACTACTGTATGAACATCAGAGAAAAATGTGGTAGTTTTCTTATAATTCAAATTAGATTTGCAAAAGCCACGTTTAAAAGCGAGGCGGAAACGAGTGTTTAAGAATTTAATTATTATATAAAAAGATACTAAAACGTAAAACACATAAAAACATACAAGGCACAATGCCCAATACATAACCTAATGAGAAAATGAACTGCCCAAGTCCCAGCACAGGGAAGGTAGCACTCAACTTCGCCAGCGGAGCACAGAAAACATGCAAGGCACATTGCCCAACACATAACCGAACGAGAAAATGAACTGCCCAAGTCCCAGCTGTCAAAAACTAAATTAACTAGTTTCAGCAATCAAAAAGCCGAGTGCCCCAGCTGAATGACATAGTTTCAACAGTAAAACGGTTGACATACATAATTTTAGTTGTCTAAAGTCCTAAAAAGTTAATAAATAACAGTAATAAAAAGCTGAATGCTATAGTTTTAGCTAAATGACCTAGTTTCAGCAGTAAAAAAGCTGGAAGCCGCAGCCGAATGACATAGAAAGTCAAAAAGATAATATTAAGTCAGACAGGGAAGGCAGCACTCTGCTCAACCAGCCGAGTACAGAAAACATAAAAAACACACAGTAAATGTCCAACTGAACAGATTAAGATCCGCCCAAGTCCAAGCTGTCGAAAATCTGAATGAACTAGTTTCAGCAATCAAAAATCTGAATGACCAAGCTGAATGACCCAGTTCCAACAGTAAAACGGCTGAAATACCTAGTTTTAGTTGTCAGATGTCCTAAAAAGTAAGTCAATAATACAAACTTTGTCCTAGTACAAAGTATTTCGACAAAAATGTGTTACGCTAATGGTGTAATAGATGATCCGTGTATTTTTTGTTTAGGGTTTCTTGCATCCTTTTCATTTTAATACAAACTAGTAATTACAATTGGCCTAAATTGCAATTTGATACAACTTATATTTCTGTTAATGATCAGTCAAAAAGGTGGTCTTCAAGGAGAGTCGGTCTTTTAAGCGGACTAGTTTGTTCTACAAACAAAATGGCATGATCACGTCATTCAAAGTCTACTTGTACATTTGGCAATGTTGAATGATGATGTGAAATGACAGCTGGTTGTCTACATTAAGGATGGCAGAAACTAGAACATATATGTCCTATAAACCGGACACGTTAAAGAAACAAGGAGGAAAGAACTAGGACAGCGCGCCCGGATTCCTTGTAACACTCACATTTTCTGCCTCCTACGCTTTGAAGCCGGAGGTCAAGGCCAATTAGGCAGGGATAACACCGAATGGCCACGCACTATGACTGTCTCAGACGAACGCAATCATATACATATTGAAAAGAATTGTGCTAGATTGCAATTTAAATACTCAAATTAACCCAGTAGAAAGTCTAGTAAGCCCCGCATGTAACGATGCGCAAGAATCGTTTTATATCGCTATATATGACGAATGTCGTTATATCCGATGCTGATGTATGTTGTTGTTCGTCTTCATGAGCGACTTTGAATGGTGTATCGCTATACGCAAAACTGTAAATATGGGGTAACTGTAAATTATAAAGAAACCGCTGAGCACAAAGAACCACAAAATGAATCGTGAACCAAGAGGACGTGAAACAAGAACGCGCCTCGTCACTCCGACATCAGGCGGTCATAACATCCGGAGTTAAAGCAAACAAACAAAAACACAAGGACAACCACACATCACCAGGACTGCCCCCCCTCCCTCCAAAGAAAAGGCAATCTGAGCATTATTTTTTGCAAATTTCTTTTTTTTTAACTTTAAAGTTAAAACACAAGCACCAAATAGAAGGTTGACTGCAGGGGACCCGGCTTGGTACTAATATTATAGCGGGGGGGGGGGGGGGGGGCTGAACGTTTCGCGGTGAACTAAACTTCACACTACAAACAATCTTCTGAAACGCCTGTTTGTACTTTTTATAATAAGCGTCTTTTAGTGATACAACTTTTATTTTGTGTTTGGTATGAAATGGCCTGGGACCGAACCCATGACCACGTAATCTAATCAAACGTTTTACCATACAAGGCTATCGAGGCGGTTCATTGGTTCATTTTGTCCATTGTCCATTAAAACATGTACTTCTGTCCAGAGCTATGGTGTTTTATCTTGGAAAAGTATTCTGTCAAAGTTTGCAGCGTTGCTGTTGGAGGTCGACAACTGTACGCGCGCACACCAACGACGTTAGCCTTTAGACGACCTTTGCTAATCTATGTCTAGCTAAACTGGGCATTGGAGAGTAAAAAAACATTTGGCGGACCGAAGTCAATTAAACTTTACACGGGGATTAATGCTATCTGCTGATTATCAGTTTATTCTGGGAGTCCAATATCTCTATTTATTCTAATTGCTGATTACGGAAACTGTCAGTGTGTATTTACCCACAATGCTTCGTACATCCGACGTATTATGTAGATGCTAATTGGTAAGACGGCCACGGTGTCAGCTGTAATTGTTTCCATACTATTCCTATAGGCATATCAGCGGTGTACATCGGTAGTTTACTAGAGAAGCGATGTTTTTGTAGTTTTGAAACTGATGCTTTTGTCTCTACACAATATAAATACATTCTGAGAACTCAACACAGCATCAGCATTCGGTTATACAGTTACAATGTGATTGTGCCTAAGTATGCCGGTGACCGGAACAAAGCTGCAGTGTACCTTCGAACTTGCTTTAACGTCCTTCCTACTTAGCACCCACTCCGTTTGCTGTGTATAGCATTAAGCTTTTACATCGAATGACAAACCAAAGTTATTACAACGTATCACCCCCTCGATGACTGCTCTCGAGTTTCCCGCGGTCTTTCAATGTCATTTAACCTATTCAAACTCATGGTAGAACGGATTCGCACAGCAGGAATCAGGCCTCCTACTTGTTTATAAATGTTACGAGGACTGCCTAACAGCCACCGTTATTGGGGAGCACGGGTATATACTTTGTTTGTCAATAGTTGCTTGAGGGTGACCGTGACGTCATATTTATGACGTAACCTTTTTTGAGCACGTAATTACGTTGCAACTGGTTCCTTATAGTCGGATTGTTGGCATTTACATGTATACTACTCCAACCTTGATAAGGGCCAACGAATTTCCCTTGTAGATATTTTGCAAACCATACTAGCTATAATGAACTTGGGGGAAAAACTCAATATGGAAGTCAGTTTGACATTTATTGAAAAACATGGCTTTTTGACACAAGAATCTTGATTCTGGGTTGATTTTATAGTAATACGGTCATGCTATACTAGTATATAGAATAACATTTTTTAATGTTAGCTTTCCATTAATTATATGACAATGTCATGTGAGGGTCATATTTGATAAAGCATGTCTGCTGAAAGTGTTGTTTTTGTTCCTAAGTAACAAATTATCGCTGTTTCAGTAATATACATTTATATCATGGCTACGGCAATTTACATTGATGTTAACAGAGGCGGTGTGGCTAAATCCGATGATAATTGATGGGGTGTGTCTTAATTCTCAAAGAAATGAGTGCAATTACTACACTGTATACATACAACTTTATTGTTCTTTACTTCGGTCAACGTGACCTCTATCCATTTTCTTGGTCAAGTTGTATTAGAGTCATCAACTTTAAAATCACAACACCGTGGTATTGATTTTTATTGGACATGTTAATCGGTCAGCATTGTAAAACATTTAGACACGCCCTATGTTTACAAAGTGACAGCCAATCACTGGCCAATGATATAAATTAGAAAGAAAACTTAACGCTCGGTTGATTATTACAACCTCGCGTTTGCGTTCTCTTTCTATAACATAACTGCTAATTCTTAGACTTTCATGGTCCCTGTAATAATAGAAATAACGACAACTAACACACATTCCCTATGCCT
This sequence comes from Spisula solida, assembly GCA_947247005.1. Classification (NCBI taxonomy): domain Eukaryota; kingdom Metazoa; phylum Mollusca; class Bivalvia; order Venerida; family Mactridae; genus Spisula; species Spisula solida. Next base: position 18,372,850 of record OX365958.1, read on the forward strand.
TTCGATTGACTATATCAGTTTGATAAATATCATTGTCGATCGTTTTGAAGTTTAAAAGCAAAACGCACCGTTTTCCTTAAATGCGAAACTACGGGATAGGAAATAAAAGCATCACATGAAACAGAAATAGCAGGACACGAAAGGCACAGAAAAGAACACACGAACAAGAAAAGGCACATACCGCAGCTACAAACCACAAAAAACAAACAATATGTAGCTGAACAGCGTCTCACTCAATCAAACTTATCTGGAGCAAGAGCCCGCACACAGGAACAAATTGCAAGTTCAGTTTCTTTGTAGACGTCATAGTGACGTCACGAATGTTACAAACTTTCAGTTCAAAGTCTAAGAATAGAACGGCGGACTTCATTTAAAGACACAACCAGACTCAAATTAACGACACTGTGTTGAATGCAAACAAATGCAATTTGTGTAATTTGAAAAATAATAAAGCCAGCAGAGAAATCCATACTTTTAAAGTTTAATGGTGTGTCGCTAACAGGGTTATATCAACAGCATGGGTATGTGTGTAATTATTATCGCAGGAAGAACTCAGCGCTTTGTCCTAGATATAGTAGATAACTGCACAAAAAACGCACGAAATATTTTGGATCTAAGGCAATTGTTCAGAATCTGTCACAGGCAGTTACTGCAAACGCTTCTTGGAAATTCTCTCAGGATCACTTACTGTCAACATAAACGAACTATGCTGAAACTCTAACGAATTGCGCGGACGTCCATTGTCGTCATTAGAGCGTAATTACGTGATAAATGTGTATACTATATTTCAGAGAAGAAATCATGTCAGCGAAAGCGATGTAAATGTTCTATGTGTACTTTAACGTTTTCTCCAACTTCAGGTGAAATTTCTTCTCTCAAAGCTAACGCAAACATGTCTACTCAGTACAGACAATTGCCATGTGCAACGCACTCTTGATGGTTTTGCTCCTAACGAACGAAAGTCTACAGAAAACAAAGAATGTACATTAAAGGTGTTGAATTACATATTGGCAGTTGCATTAAAACAACATATCATTTTGCAGTTGAGAAGTTGAGATAAGAATAGTTTTGTATTAGGACGAATTGTGCTGACT